>CM048936.1:3798413-5223413 GCA_026686955.1 Epinephelus cyanopodus
CAGCAGGTTAGATTAGAAGAATTTGCCCAATTTTAAGGTAAGTGGCAAACTAAGCTAAACAATTAGCCTGTTAAAACCGAAAGTCCCCCAATTTGGACTTTGAGAGCGACTTTGCAAACACTGTGTGATACAATGCACTGATTGCAAAGAATATAGTGATGTTGCATATCAAAGTAAACAGCAGAACCTGGGCTACAAGGCTGTAAAAACACTTTTTACATGCCCCAAACACAGCTTAAACAGCAACTAAACAAACAAATCCAACTTATTTGTTTACTTATATATTTATTTATTTATTTATTTATTTATTTATTATTTTAACACAGTCTCAGGTCCTTATGCCTCCAGAAAAATCCTATGCTACCGAAGCAGTCTTCCACCTCCACCTTTTCTAAAACAGAGCCACAACAGTGTCATCACCTGGTAATCTCACGCTAACATTACAGCTTCACCAATGACAGATATAAAAACAGTGACATAATGTTAAAGTTCACTGACTTTTATAATGTTACGTTAGGTCTTCAGTTCAGCATGTTACAATCGTACTTAGCCTACTTTACCTCACTTCACACACACATACAGTCAAGTCTACTGCCAGCTCACACAAAATAAATAATAATGATGCGGCTGCGTCTGGTTGTGCTTCCTGATAATGTCTGTACATCATACGACATCTTCTCTGGCGATGCGTTTACTGACTACCATAATAACTGGCGCTTGAGTCTGCATGCATTTTTCCCCCCATTCAGTGTCAAAATCGGGGATATTTTTGGGGACAGCTTTTATCAGGGACAGGCCACCCAAATTGGGGCTGTCCCCGGAAATTGGGGATGTCTGGTCACCGTAATTTTTATCTATAAGCTACTTAACTGTAATCATGCTAATGCTAATCAATTAATTAAATACTTTATAAATGCTATTCATATTCATTCAAACAGGCTTAAAATGATTAAAATAAAATACTGGGAAAACTAAACATCGGACTCCTTAGTGTCTTTCAGTTTCAGAAAACGCTGAACAAGACTGTTTTAGGCTACAAAGTTCTCTTTGATGAACTATGTCTGGCATTTTGGCTGTCACCTTCCAGGATTTTTGGTGCCACAAGTCGCCATATTCAGACCAGAGTCTGGAGATGACTCTGGAGCTAATTATTAGCTTGGATAGCACAATGCATTTATAGCTATATGCTTGTCAGCTGTAATCATGCTAATGCTAATGCTTATCAATTAATGAACTAAAAACTGATATTTGCTAGTAAAAACAGGCTTAAAACTATAAAAAATAAATGAACCTTTCAGAAAAACTAAACATCAGACTCTTCAGAGTGTCTTTCAGTTACACCAAACACTGAATTGAACGTTTTTTAGGCAACTAAAACATTATAACTTACTTTCATGACTGCAGTCTGGCATTTTGGATTTTTCCATCTTGGAGTTTTGGAGCCAGAAGTGACCATATTTAGACCAGAAGGTGGAGATAACTTTAAAGCGAGTTGCTAGCTTGGTTAGCATGATGCATTTCTAGCTATAGGTTTCTTAACATGCTAATGCTAATCGAAATGAGCTAATTAATAAATGCTTATTTACTAGGGGAAAAAAAACAGGCTTAAGACCATTAAAACAAAATGTACTTGGTGGAAAAAAATGAACAGCCGACTTCATAGAGGGTCGTTTAGTACAACCAAATGCTGAAAAAGTTGATTTTCAGTGATCAAAAAGTTCCATTTTTTAAGCTTAATTTGGCATTTTGATTGTAGCCCATCTTGGATTTTTGGGGGGCAGAAGTGACTATATTTAGACCAGAGGGTAAAACTAAGCCACATGCTAACTGCTAGCTTAAGTAGCCCAGTGCATTCACAGCTATGGCTACCTGTGACAATGCCAATGGTAACTTTTACTTGCAAAAAACTTTAACAAAACATTTAAAAAACATTAAAACAAAATATAACATTGCCATAAAAAAATGTGACTCTGGTCTTTTAGTGCAACCAAACATTTTTTAAGGCAATCAAACCATTACAATTAACTAACATGAACTGAAAACACAGCTATGTCTGTACTCTGTGAATCTGGAGTGACACCATGGTTACATTACCAAATAAACTTTGTTGCCATGGTTGCAACTTATCAACAGATGGCAACCACCTGTCAATCCATTCAGCCATGCCCTTAATTATGCTTTAACTTTTTAATGAAATATAAAGTTTTATAAAAGCTCACCACGAGCACAGTTTTCCTGAACAGGGAAATGAGCAATAGTGACAAAAACTGTTTGTTGTAATAGGCTGTAATCATGTTTATTTCTGCTGTAAAGTTGGGCATTTTAACGTGGGAGTCTATGGTGACTGACTCGCTATTGGGGCCAGCCTTAGGTGACCATTAGAGGAACTGCAGTTTTTGGCACTTTGATGTTTCATTTTTCAGCCCTTGAGGTTGTCGCTTGGTCAAGACTTGGCACTGAGGCATGAGAAAACATTCTCAGCAAAAGATTCATCAAGTAGCTGTTGTAAAGTTTGGCGCTTGTTGGTCTGTAGAATAAGGTTAAACTAAGTGGTGAGTTAGGGATGGATGGAGAGAAGTGGTGTTGGGACAACACTCACAAACACAGTGACAGTGAGAAGGGCGCTGCAGGCTAGTCTCTGTCACATCTCTAATCCGCCTTATTGTCAGAGTCAGATATACTCTGCCTTCCAGCGCTGTCTTCCTCCCTTCCTTCCTCACTCCAGCCATCCATTCCTCGCTGCTTCTGTCCCTTCTCCTTTTACTCATCCCTTTCCATCTTTTTCATTCTTCAACCACCTCATTATGTCATCACCCAAAAAATTCCACTTATTCTCTGCATCTTGACTCTTGTTTGCTTTATAAAATGTGTCTTTTGCATCCCCTGTCCTCTTTATTACTCTCTGTCTCTCTTATGTCTCTCACCCCCTCTCTGTATTCCTGCTGTGAGAATCTGCCGAATTACGGCAGGCTGATGCTTGTGTGTGCTGGCCCATGATTAAACATCAAAGTCTGCATGTGATTGTGGGAATCAAATGGCATGTGTCTGCAGTGGTTTCGAGTCATGATAAATAATAAAATTGAGGAAATGTCTCTTTGTAACATATAAAACAACTTGTTCCCTCTCTGTGTCTCCCTAACTCGGCACCCTGCTGTGCTGAGTGGGCCGGCCGAGGCAAACTCTCACATGCTTGCCATGTACCACCACGGGCTATGTGTGTGTCGAAGCACATTTAGCCCCTACGCACACGCCTGTTTGTGTCCACAAGCGCCACCGTATCTATTGAGTTATAACTGTCAGATTTGCCGAAGTGAGCACAGCTAATCCTACTGTGTGGGAAGGAAGAGGGGGAAGCAAGGACGGATGGGCCTCTGCTTCTCAAACACACCTCTTTTACCTGCAGTTTTTGTTAGAAGCATGCCTTTTAATTTGGTCTCGTCTAGTCTCTTATTGTCTTGTGTTTCGATGCTTTGACTTTTCTTTGAATTTTCATCTTCTTTTTCATTATCATCATCATTCTTCACTGTTGTTGCAGTTCTAGGCATTCAAAGCTATATTTTTATACATTTTCGATTGTTCAATTCAATGACAAGTAGGTTTGGTTAAGAGCTGCAGTTCACAGTGTAACTCCTGATCACCTGTGGCTGTCGCTAAGTTTATACACAGACTGTTAGAGTAACCTTTTGGAGCTGGAAATATCAGTAGTAGGAATGTATGACTACATTGTGTTTGGATACAGCTGCCTGATAGCTGTTATCATTCAGAGTTGTTAGGTTGTTTGATATGGCAGGCTAGTCAAAGAAGATAATGAAATTTAAAATAGAAAAGCTCAAAAAAAAAAAATCCTCAATAAACAGCCGTTTTTCATTCCCAGGTCATCAAATTTCAATGCTTTCTGTGTCTTTTTGCTAATTTAAATTAAAAAAAACTGGCAGCAATACACTGAAACTGACAGCAACTAAAGAGTGGGGAAGTCTGCATTAGGTGGGAAGGTCAAACAAATCTGTACTTTCACTGGAGATCAAAGTTTGTGTCCCATGTGAAACCAAGTCACTGTTGTTTAAACGCAACTTTACTTAACTGACATATAATCCCATATAAAACCAAAAGTCAGTGTTGTTTTAACACATTACTAAACTTGTATATTTGAGTCCCATAAGAAACCAAAAGTCAATGATGTTGTAACTTAACATATAAAACTTAGGTTCTTGCTTCCTATATGAAACCAAAAATGAATGTTGTTTTAACCTAATGTTAAGTAACTTACGTCCCATATGTGACCAAAAGACAGCGTTGTTTTTAAGTAACTTACATACTTACATCCCATTAGAAACCAAAGGTCAATATTATTCTAACAAATCTTATGTAGAGTAACCTATGCACTTACGTCCTATACGAAACCATAAGACAATGTTTTGTTTATGTAAGGTTACATATCATATCTACTTGCATCCCATTAGAACCCAAAAGTCTTATGTTGTTTTAACACATTACGTAACTTTCATACTTTAGTCCCATATGGAACCAAAAGCCAATGCTGTTATAACTCAACATTACATAACTTACGTACTTACATCCCATATGAAACCAAAAGTCAAAGTTGTTTTAATATGATGTTACAAATCATATGTAATTACATCCCATTAGAAACCAAAGGTCAGTGTTATTCTAATACAATCTTATGTGACCTACAAACTTACATCCCATATGAGACCAAAAGACAATGTTGTTTAAATGTAATGTTACATAACTTATGTACTTGTGTCTCATATGAAACTAGAAGTCAATGTTGTTTTAATGTAACGTTTTATAATTTACGTATGGTCATGACATCTCTCACAGATTTATGTCACGTTTTGTTATGTAACCAAAGCAGTTATTTTAAACCAAAACATGATCATTTTTCTAAACCTAGTCATATTTTAATGCCCGAACCTCACCCCAACCATTTCACAACATTTACCCACGTTACAATTTTTTTTTCCAGCTGTGTCACATAGAGACGCTAAAGGGGGTGTGTCATGGGCTGGATCAAGTGTGTTGGCCACCTTGGAATGAGAATGGGTTGCAATAAACATACACGAATATTGGATTAATGTAACATTTAAAATTCCTAATAATAACCTGGGGCAGCATACATATGAGTCCAGTTTCAGTTTCATTTATTAAAGTTTGACAAGGCAGAAACCAGCAGAATAAAAACACTTTTTACATAATGAATCCTGAAATGTGTCAAATCCAACATTACTCAACATCCTGAGCATGTAGTTATGAGCATAAAACTGAAATACCCTAAATATTTGGTCAGTCATAGGTTAAACAAATTAAGAGCATGAGGAATAAATAGGTGATAAGTAATATATTCATACAACAATTTTAACAACAGATTTACAGTGAGAAATGTCAGGTTTTAAAGGCCACTTTGTTCACCTGCATGAATGATTGGGCCTTACAAGCCAGCTGCTGAGTGAGACAGGGCTCGTGAAGCATTCTACAGCACCCAACCCGACATGAGCACTGTATTCCACTGACACAGCAGGAAAAGCACAGAGAGGCAGCAAGGGAAACCTGGCTTCTGGCTGCGCTTCAGGAGCGAACAACAGAGGCTGAGTCGGCTTCTGAGGCAGTGCGGCAGGCGCTCTCATCTGCCAGATGATTTTGAAAAGGCTTCAGAGTCGACCTCAGTCTGAGCGGGTAAGTCCCAGGGGAGCAGCAGTCTCCCCTCCGGTCATTTTTCGTTGAAAGAGTTCCCCAGTGATTTTTCCTAATGAGGGGGGCAAAGAGGTCTAAGGATGTTAAGAGATAGATGTCAGAAACAGGAAGTTTGAAAATAAAGCTGTGGGGAAAACACTAAAATAAATAGGTATGGGTGCATTTGTGAATAAGCATCTATACTAGTGCTGCACGTCAAACACAGAAGGAAACATCGCTTCACAAATGTGTGTGTGTGGCTCGAGTGTGTATGCGACCGCTGCGCTTCACTCTCCCAACCTGCCTCCCAGGCTGTTATTAGGGTCGTTAAGTCATGAGTAGTTAATTAAATCTAGCAGAGGTGATCACGGTTGAGTGTTTTCACTGCGTCAGTGCATGTAGTGATTAGCACAAGGCCCGCGTTGCACATTAAGATGGACCTTGTTACAATAATCCTCTTTAATTCTTATTTCCCTTTTTTTTTCTCACACTACAACCACAGCTCTTTTTCACCTCCTCCTCGTCCGTCTCTTTGTGTGTGTGTGTGTGTGTCTGCATGTTAGCTGTATTTTTCTCTCCTTCCTGTCTCAATCTCATTTGAAAAGTTTTGATATTGGTGCCAGTATCACACCTGAGTTTTAGCACTGATGCAGAATTACACTTTTATGTAAGACCTTAGTTTGAGGTATATTCGCTTTTTATACAAAACCTTTACTTTTTAAAAATAAGGCTAACTTCATCCATTTTTTATTGTCAAAAACCCCCACAAAAAGACCAAAACCAATAATGTGTTTGTCCATTTGTCAATACATTTCAACTTTGCTATTGTCTGTGGCTCTCTGTTACAAGCCTGTTTGTTCCCACAGGGGACGTGAATCTTTAAAACAAAATACGAATGCAGATATATTGGGTTGTTTGTTTGTTTTTTTAAACCCTAATTAGGGTTTAAGAAAAAAGTGCACATGTCGTTTTTAGCAGTGGATTAATCCACATTTGGTGATCATTTACATATAGATATACTGTTAAGAGTATAAGAAAATATCTATATACTTGAGTATTGTGATGTTTTGTTATGCAGTATCAATTCTCAAAAACACTTAAAATTAAAAAAAGATTAATGGCAGTGGGTCATTTTGTGTTGTGTTTAAACCTTAAAAGAACTCTGCAAGCACCCTGCAAGGAGTAGATGTTAATTCCTTTGCTTTGATTGCACAAAAACTAGTGGTATGATATTGGTTGTTATAGGGACTTTGAGAGATAGCCTGCAAATGAGATCCCACTGTTCTGATTGCAATACAGAGTTAAAAAAAAATTACTCAAATGGTATATATACGGTGCTGCATTCCTTTTACTATGACAGTTTTCCTAAAATTAGATTTTAAAAATTGTAATATGTCACCTGGCTTACAGCATTGCAATATATATTTAATTGGAACCCCTGTATCATGATACGTATTGTATCGCCAGATACACATCTTGCCAATGTGCAGCCATAATAACAAAAAAAAATTCTATCTAAATAACAAGTTTCTTTCATGCTCTGTTTGTATGTACACCTAAAAGAAGTAATTTCAATTTTTATATAACTTACGTAATCATGAGCCAGTAATTTATGTATAACCCACGTGATCAGGAAGCAGCTTACTGTGCTGCCCCAAGAGGCTATTTAATGAATGAATACAGGTTTAAGTAATATTCAATGTCATCCTCTTGAAAATGCCAAACAGCACAATCTTGCGCTGAAAAAATGAAGCTAACCTCGAATCACCAAAAACGTGGCCACTTGAAGCTGACCCCAAGAGCCAGTCAATCCCCATAGACATCCATGTTAAAAGACATGTTTACAGCCTGGTACAAAAAAACAGTTTAGGTTTTTATAGTTAATATCCCCTTTCTTTACAACTGTTTGGGGGGTGAATTTTTATATATCTCACCCATTTAGGTGTTATATAGGCTTAAAATTGTGTATAATTAAGGGCAGGGCCACTTTAATTGACATGTAGATGGTGTCTGTTAACAAGTCCATAGATTGAACAGGTCCATAGACTGAATCTGCACTTGTAGGCTTTTGCTCAAAGTCCCTGTAACATCAGACACCGTAGCACTACTTTTTGTGCTATCTGAGCAAAAGATTTGAAATTTACCTAATCCAGTAAAAAGAAAACTGCTTTCAGGATTATTGCAGGGTTTAAACACAACACACAACACACACACACACACACACACACACACACACACACACACACAAAAACACTTCAAGAATCAATACAGCATCACAAAACATATCATCAGGATATATATATATATATATATACATTTGTCAGCTTTATTTAAAGATTTACATCCTCACTGGGAACTAATGCACTTGTAGTAAAGAGCCACAGGCAATCGCACAGTCAGAATATATTGACAGGTGGACTAACACTTGATTGGTTTGGCTTTTTTCTTAAAATTAAGCCAGCATTATTCTGTAAATGTTAGGGTGTTGTAGAAAAACTGTTTTATATATTTCAAATTAAGAGTATAATTCCAGTGTCAGTATCACCATGAAAAGCTCAGTGTTACAGGGTAATAGCTAGCACTATTTCATTATGTTTTTAGTTCATGACAATTAATTGTAGCATTTTGTCGCCAAAAAAATCTTGTTCGGTGTTGTACTAAAAAAAACCCTGTCAAGTTTTTTCCACTAAGTACATTTTGTCTAATGTTTCTTAAGTCCTTTTTGCTACCAAAAATTGCCATCAGCATTATCACAGTTCACCGCAGCTGTAAATGCAATGTGCTAACCAAACTAGCTGCTAGAGTTACGGTTAGCTCTAAATATAGTCTCTTCTGGCTCCAAAAATCCAAGGTGGCAATAGCTAAAACGTCAGCCTTAAGGCCATAAAAAGGGGTCCACAGACCAATGGGTGTTGTCACAGCAGTTACATCCATTTTTATACAGTCCATATACAGTCTATGGCAGGGGACAGCAACCTTTGCTATCAAAAGAGCTAATTTTGACAAATAATAATAATAATAATAATAATAATAATAATAATAATAATAATGATAAGAAGAAGAAGAGGAAGAATGATAATAATAATAAAAAGCTGTCAGAAGCAGCAAAACATAATTGAGCCTTACAAGCAAGGTAACATCCTATCAACCTATCAACATCACTAATGGGTCTAAATGAGCATCATGCAATACCTATGTTTTAACACAAGGTGGCTACTTTGCATTTATCCTACTATTAAATCCTACTATTAAATGAAGAAACCTCTGTCCCTCCATCTGTCTGTCTGTCCTGTCTGTCTGTCATCATCCATTTTCCTCCTCACTGCTTTGACCTGCTTCTCTGAACTTGCACATAGGCTTTCATCTTGGTCATGCGCAGACAGCCACGATGCCGCTTTTGCATTTTTCCCACATCTCTACTGTTTATATTTGCGTTTTTGTCCACTACCCATTCATACTGTGAGCACCATTAGCAGCGTGACCACAATTTGGCTGGGAACCCTTTATCTCCAACGCTTGCGGATCACAATCTGTGTGTGTGTACCTGTGTGCCTCCATGCCGTCAGCCCAAACTATGCTCCATGTATTTTGCCGTAAAGCATGTTTCTAAATACAGTGTGGATTGTTTGTCTTACATTAAAATTTTTACACAGTACATTTACAGTGCTCTGATTTTGCATCTCCTCTAATATACTGTTTTTGATTTCTTATTCATCTATACATAACACATCCCCAAGTATGGACTAGTTTACGATTATTTTGTAACTTAACTTTGCAGCATTGGCTGAAAGCAAACAGATCTGGAATTATCTTTATATTCCTCTAGAGCTTTCCTTTTTTGGATTTAGAATCCATAGCTAGCTCAGCTAGGGAGACTCAAAACTGGCCACCACTAGTAAGGTTTGGCAAAATCAGCCAGGCTGATGACGTATAACACACATTTTGCTTGTTGAAAGGTTAGAAGGTTTATATTTTTTAGTCTGTTTATAAATTACACATTTTCACAACAGGAGAATTTAAGACCTTCATTTGGCCTACAACAATTTATACGATTTTATTTCTCAAAACTACAGGAAGCTTCTAGAGAGAGGCTAAAGAACTGCATATGGCTCCAGAGCTGCAGGCTGCCTAACAGTGAGCTGCAACTGGAATAGCCATCCAAATGTGGATCTCGGGTCCATTCTTAGTGGACCACAAGTGATGTCAAATTTGTAAAATAAATAAATACATTTAAAAAAAGGAGACCACTTTATTTTTCAGCACCGTGATTCAGGCTCAGAGCTTTTTTTTTTTCATTTTATTTTATTTTTTTCAGTTTCCTACAGTAGATTGAGTGACTAATGTCTTGACAGAGACAGCAAATTAGTTCGACGAGATGGCCAAATGCAAGTATGAAAATGACTGTAATAAACTGTGTGGACTGGTCTATGGAAATTACAGGATGCCACGGGTACATTTAAATAGTTATTCCAATGTACTGGCCTGTAGTTTGAACCCAGTCCTTCCCCTGTCTCTAAATTCTGCTTCTTTCTTCCCTGCTGGACCTCAGAATACCTTTACTGTTGATGTGGTTTTTAAAAATTCCCTCTCAAACACAGAAGGCAGCCTCTCAGAGAGCAGGCTGCTCTCCTGGCAGCAGGTCGTTCCCCCACTAACGAGGAGAGTGAGGGGGAGAACTGAAGAGGAAGAGCAAGAGAGAGATGGAGTAATGTGTCAAGAGGAGACCGAGAGGGAAGGAGGAGGAGAGGACAGAGAGATGTGATGAGGGGGAGAGATGAAGAAGAGAGAGAATGAGGGGAAACAGAGAGGAGAGAGGCAGGCATGGGTGCTTGGCAGCCCTCGGCATTCAATGATTCATGGACTTACTCCAGTGATATCAGTGGGCCTCCGTTAGTAAGACACACAAATACACACGCAGTGATACATGCAAGCTCAGAAACTTAAGCAAAGAGCTGTGCATTGGCCTGTTTGTGGTAAATCCTTAACTGCATTTTAGATTAAGTGTAAAGTTTGACTTTTTCTCATGTCCTAAAGAGAGGTGAAGCTGTAACTCTCAGTGTGTGGGTGGGTGTGTGTATGTGAAATGAAAGTAATGGTTTGAACGCTGTTGTTTTTCTCCCACAGTGTTGCCTGAAGATGTGCCGAGGGATTGAGCGCTCTAACACAAACATCTGTTTTCTCCTTTTTTAAAACCCATAACAAATACCAGCCCAGCACATTAACAGAATCTTTAATATTCTCCACGCCTCACCCGCTTCTCCTCCTCTACGTTAACACAAATCACTTGTACCATTGTAATCCCTTACCTGATAAAAACATCATATTCTGAAGCAGGGATATTATCCGTGGAATTACATTCAGTTAGTCTCGGGTTTGCTCAGCAAACACAGGAGTGGGTCTCTCACGGAGGGAAGCTACGGTCAGTTCCTTGCAAGAGATAATCTCTTTTTAGCAACTGTGATGGAGACGCCTACAGTCGGCATGGAGACGTTTTCCTGGCACGCTGGACACCAAGAGTAGGTTTGCTGCAAAATGAGATATAAACCATTTGACAAAGAGCGGCGCCTTCTCTTACAGAATGATTGATGTCACCAAATTAAAGCAGCTGCGCTACTTTATAAAGGATACTGTAATCCTCAGCTGACACAATGATAGACTGGATCATCACTGTTTTAGGTATACTGCATGACAAACTGGAGGTTTTTTTTTTCTTTCCAAAATCGGATACACAGCCTCCAAAGAGATTAAAAAGAAAGTTTATAATTTGAAAGTGTATTTTTAGGAGTTTTGACAGGAACTCAAAAGCAACATTGTTCAGTCACAGATTGCTTGTGCATGCGTTAAGGGACTATGACTGTTTTATCCCATTCACTATGGATATCGTTTTCTTAACATTATTGCCAACCATATTCCAAAGATTATCATCAGCTTTTAGATTGATTCCTAAACACTGTGCATTTAAGAATGCTCAGACACTCAGTGCAACAACCTTCTGAGTCTAACCAAGTTTTCGTTACTACATAACAGCTTCAGTGTTTTCCTCGTCTAGGTTTAATTTTCCCTCACACATGTGGGATGGCAGCACATCATTAAATGCACCACCTCAGAGTAAACAGTCCCTGGCTGTACTGAACTTCAGTACAATGCAAAGGTCACATAACTTTGGACAACATGGTCATGAAGTTGGAGTTTTTGTTTAAAGTGCTGATTTGACTTTATCATAATTTGTGTATATTGTGCTGCTGTTTAAAGCAGAATTTATACTTGTGTGTCAGCTCTTTGCAAAACTTACGCTGTACCCTATGCATGTGGCCTATGCCATTGTGAGCGTTTATATTTGTGCAGTCTTCTTGTGCCACTCTGCAGTTACACCTCCAAAACACTAGTCAGCGGTGGGATTTCAGTGAAGTGCTGTGAAGTTGAGTTGATAACTGAGCTTTGTGACATGGTGTGTTATAGGTCCCACCCACTTTGAATTTAAACCCCACCCACTTTCAGTCCAAACTCCAGATACAGATAATTTAAGTGGATAAACAGATACAGATAATGGTGTATTTGCTCATCCCTTTTGTCACTATAGGTAAAACTAAACAGCACTGATCAAATATAAAGTAAGATTCTATTACTGCCTATTTCTCATGTCAAATGTTTTTAAAAACATGTTTTAGCTTACTGTGTAATTGTAATGCAATTAATTGTAATCATTGTAATTATTCCAAACAGACATGTTCACATTACTCACTCACCAGCGGGAGCGTTCCTTGGTCTGGTGTGGTGCAGTGCGTTCTGTAGCTGTAGGTATTCTCGCTCTTGAACAAAAGTGTCTTTTTTCTCTTTTTTCTCTAGTGATGTAGCACCAATATCAAAAGTATTTGCATCTTTCTACTGCATAGACAGACCAGTTTTTTTAAGAGGCCATCTTTCCAGCAGTGAAGTAGGCTACTTCTTAAAGTTTAGGCAAATTTTAACAGGAAAAGTTTGTGGTCAAAGCTATCGGTCAAGGTCAGGGAAAGGTCCCGAGCATATAGTTAAAACAAACCAATGTCGCCTGGTGGAGAAAGAATGCAAATAAAGGGTTTGAAAAAAAAGAGATCAATCTAAATACTGACTATACTTTGGAAAATAGTAGTGAAAAATACTGAACATAATTTGTAGTTAATAAAACATGCAAAACTATACTATACTCCTTTATGCTGACTTGAACTGCTCTATCTATCCATCTAAGCATCTCCCTTGTTCTCTCCATCTTCATGAATGTTTCTCTTTGCTTCTCTATGACTCTGTTATGTTATCTATTATATATACTGTAAATATGTATAAATATGAATCACCGTCCATTGGTCATTAACGAAGGAAATCCGTCTCCTCTCATCCTTTGCTCTCTTCATCCCTCCATTCACACTGTAAGAATCGGGAGCATCAACTGCACCGCCGAGCTCATTTCATTTTAATTGAGACGTCCATGTGAAGATGGAGATGAATATTACATTCCACAGGCCCCATTAATATGCTAAGGCCAGTCTAAATGTTTTAATATTCGCAGTGTAAATTATTGAAATTGTGTTCATGGGCAGCATCAGATCATTCGTCAGAAATGTTTAGTCTCTGATGTTCAGGATGTGATGGAATTTTAATCGCATGGACTCTGAAATAGGACGTGATTTCCCATGATGCACTGGCACATGTGCTTGACCAGTCCTCCCTGCGCAGGTGACCTGGAGTCACCATTTTTAGCTTTCTTAATTAGAGAGAAGGACAAGGAGACAGTGAGTGTGTGACAGGTATTTCTTCCTATCTTCAGGCCTGTCTTTCTGTCTCCCCATCTGTCTGTGAAGTCCCCAAGCATGTCAGAAACGCACACGCACACACACACACGCTCCGGAAATTATTCTAAAAAATCCTCATCTGATGTTCCACTGAGCACAGACACGTCGGGCAGCGGCCACAGCGATAAAGTTGGCGTTTCGAGTGACTGCACTCGGCAATTTAAAAAAAAAAAAGTCGTTTGCGCGATGGTGGCGGACGTCGTCGCCTACGGTTGCGTACACACACACTCATACACGTGCAGCGTCTTGGAGAAGAAGATGGATCGGAGTACAGATTGTAAGTGACATGTTAATTTCTTCTCCGTCACTCACGGCCAAGGCGTCTGTTATCAAAGTAAAGGGACACGAGCCCCAGCCATCAAGGCTCTCCTCTTCTTCTTCTCTTCTTTTCTCATTTCTCCCCTTTTCTTCCGTCTTCTTCCTGTCGTGGAGTGTTCCAGGGCTGACTGTGATCAAGGAGATGTTTAATGTAGATTTCTGCTGCTGCCCCCCCCCCGCGATCATTTTGATTCCCCCCCTCATCCCCCACTAGATGACTGCTCTTCATAAGCCCCCTGGCAGCTTTTCATGTTGAAGGTCAAACCACATGGTTAGACACTAAAAGGTAGCAGACTGACAGTTTTGTTTGCGTGGGATGCAGTGTGAGGTCAGCTGGAGTTATGATCTTTGCTTTCCGTCTTGTGATCCTTGTGGTTTTTTTCCCACCATGATATGCTGTGATGTCCTGTTAGGAAAAGGAACACAGATTCAAAAATGGGGTTTTAAGACAACAGAAGACAGCCTAGAAAGAGGCCAGGTATTTACTGCTGGTGCCAGAAAGCTAAATATACATCCATTATCTGTATCTGCTTATTCTATGGGGGGTCCCAGCTGACACTGGCCGCCAGACATCCACAGGGTTGACACATAGGCTGCATACGACAAGGCTCTCCTCAAAGTTGTAGCCTACATAATACCTGGCGTGGACTAGAGTCACATAACTTAGACTCACAAAAAAAGTCACAAATGCCATTCCTCAACTTGACTAAATCAAAAAAGTCTTGAAACTCGACTTTGACTTTAACAACAATGACACATGGTTTCACTTGGACTTGAGCCTTTTGGCTCAGTATTCTTACCATCCCTCAAGCCCAAAGAATAAAAAGTATGTTAAGTCTGTCAGTGTCATGTACAACATTGAAGTAATCTATTTACTATTTTACAGTGTTTACATTTACATTATTTGACAAGCAAAGACAAGACAGGAACTTACAGAACTCATTTTATTGTGGTACTGGTTAATAATGTTACATGCTATGAAGGTGCAATGTCAGCACTGCTCTTTTCTGATGAAGTTCAGTTGCACTTTTTTTTTTTTTTTTTAAATGGCATTACATTTGCATTGCACATTATGAGTCTTGACTTAGTGCTTGTCAGTCTTGACTTGGGACCTGATAAGAAAATTGCCTGTCTTGACTTGGAACATGACTCTGGACTTCAGTGCAGACTTGTGACTTACTTGTAACTAGTACAATAATTATGTTGTCCCACCGCTGGTACCTACTACTTTTTTTTGGTACCACCTTGGTCCAAATGAGCTGAGCTGACCTTAGAAGGTGGAGTGAAAACACTGCAGGCCACTGACTTGTCAATGAGAATTGAACTTACGCAAAACAGGACATCCTGCACAAACAAAATAGAGAGAGCAAAACCGAGAAAAGGACCTGGTACCAAAAGAGAGTCGAGTAGAGTCAAGTGGAACCATGCAGTGGAAATGAAGCTTTAGAGACACACATCCACTCGTGCTCACATGCACACCTATGGTCAATTTAGATTCCATAACCTGCATGTCTTTGGACTGTAGGGAGGAGCCAGAAGACCTGGATAAAAACCACACTGACACAGGGAGAAGAGTTGCACATGCTAATTTAGACCAGTCATACTTAACTTGTGGCCCACAGGCCAAATCTGGAGTTTCCAGAGCTAAATAATCCAGAGCTTGATTATCATAAAAAAGTGCCAGTGGAGGATTTCCTGGACCCCCCTACAGAGGTCTGTGCTGATTATTTATATGTTAATTATCTTTATTTATTAGCTGGCCCCAGGCCTTCTGTCATTTTGGAAAAGTGGGTATCCCTGTATTAGACCCTTGTCAAAAACTGTTCGGTTGATTCAACAGTGTCAGCAAAAGTTCGACATTGTCAACTTCTTCAAAGTGCACAAGCCATACAGTTTTCCAAATTATTAATGGTTCACCACTCACATGGATTACATTGCCCTAATCAACATCCAGGTTCAGCAGAAAGCATTTAAACATTTTGGAGCATCACATCTTTGCGTTCAATGGTCCGTTTAATGTCAGTGTTAGACTGTGATTTAAATGTCTGTATATAGTGTACATTAAATGAATAAAGCTCTTTATACTGTACAGCTGGGGACCATTTTTATGCCTCCATGCTGAGGATAGCTGTGTCTGTTCTTGGGTTGCCTGTCCGTCCATTTGTTTCATTCTTGTAAACACAATGGCCTCTAGTTTCGCAGACCGGGCGAGGCGGAGACGCAGCGCACCTGCGCTTCGCCAACTAGGTGTGGTCAGGCAGATTTTGCACACACATCACACCAATCAAATGAGCCCCTCTCCTCACCCTTAAATGCACCACGTGAAGGCATAATGAGAGTTAACTCAATTCGCCATGGCAGAAGAGAGCAGCAGCGTCAGACGGCCAAACTCCTCCCAGGAGGAAACTGATGTTTTGGTCCTGGAGGTCCAAGCTAACAGTGTCCGAATATACGGAACTGCGAGCAGACCTCCACGGGCTGGTGATGCAAAGGTAGCCTGGGAGGAGGTCACCACAACTGTAAATCAATGTTGTGTTTCTCTCTTGCGTGCGTGCGCTCTCTCTTTCTCTCTCACAGTCTCACTTTGTTTCTTTTCTTTTGACTTTTCTAAGATGACAGACGCTGAATGTATACTCCCTATCTGATGCTGTGGCTGTTTGTGGTTGGCTGAGAGGGATGTGAACCCAGTTTGCAGCTGTGTTAATCAAATCAGGCTGGGTTTCCATTACGCGTGCCAAACGTGCCAAACAGTGCCAATCCCCTTTGATCTGACATCAAATGTGACGGGACAGTCGATATAGAGATACATTTATGTGCTGATTGCAGATAGTTGCATTGAATCGTGTTTTTTGTGGCTATTTATTGCATCGTCAATGTGCCTGACATTCTGTAAACCTGCCTGTGAGGTTTTGGTGACGTGCGCACTGTCCCCCAGTCAGCCAAACTTCGGCTTACACCAGCTGCACTCTGCCTGCATTGACAGTAGACCTGGTTTCAACTGGTGAGCTTTTAGCGCACCTTTTGCGAAGCCTTTTGGCACGAAACTGTCACTGTGCCAAGCTGGATCTGTCGACACCCACCCCTGCTGTGCCACCACACCCATCTCAATGCACCTCAGTCTGCCAAACAACCAAACTGAGCATGCCTTGGGTTGCGCTGCTCCAAACTAGCTCTGCACAGGGTTCGCCACCCTGCACCGCGCCGGGAAACTAGAGGCCAATATCTCAAAAATGCCTTGAGGAAATTTCAAAAATTGGCACAAGTGACCACTTGGACTCGAGGATGAACTGACTTGATTTTAAGGGTCACAGGTCAGCGTTCAAGGTCATTGTGACCTCATCTGTCTCATTCTTGTGAATGCACTATTTGATTGATTTGCTTTGATTTTTTATTTTGTGTCATGCACATTTACATATGCCCAGCCCTCATGGGTTTACAAGACACCATTACAATGATGTTGCAGTTATTTCACTACTCAGTATCTCAAGAAGGCCTTAAGGGATTTTTTTTTCCTTCAAATTCTGCACAAATGTTTGACCAGACTCAAGGATGAACTGATAAGATTTTAGTGGCAAAAGGTCAGAAGTCAAGGTCAGCATGACCTTGCATCTGTCTCATTCTTGTAAACGCAACCTCTCAAGAACATCTTGAGAGAATTTCCAAAATTTGGCACAAACATCCACTTTGAGTCAAGGATGACTTGATAAGAATTTGGTCAAAGGTCAAGGTCACAATGACCTTGTTCGTCGCATTCTTGTAACTGTGGTATTACTCAATGCCATATCTCAGAATTTGGTCAGATACTGAATTGGTGACTCTAATCTTGGGTGTCCACCCTGAAACTGTGCTGATTGTACAGATCGTCTGTGCTGCCGGGGAGAAGATGTGTGTGAAGCATCAGTGTTTCCACAGACATGGAAGTAAACTTCAACTGCAACTTGAAGGGTTTGTGGAGGCATACAACCGCAAGGTGGTAATTTTAGTTAATATGCTTTGGCTCTTATTGACACATACTGTGTCAAATTGCTAGTCAGAAGAAGAAGCACACCTTTTTTTAAACATAATGAAACACTTGGAAATTAACAGGTTTTTGGAACACTGACCTTTTTCAGGGAGGAATTAATTGAAGGAATTAAACAGGGAAGCTGAGTTTGCACAATCCAACAAGTCCACCACCTGTGGAAAACTTTGCAAAGTAGCAAAATGACACAAGCGACAGCCATTCCTCTATTCTATATTGTGTCGTAATAAGTGACATGTTGGGGCACATTAATCAGAGTATGTATGGCTACATGTAAATGGGGATATTAGTAGGATATTCATTTTTATAAGCCATGTAAATTGTTAAGTAGGAATATAGTCTTTTTTAGTATAAAGGCAAAAAATGAAATATTTGTGCATGTAAACGTCATTGCACTGTAGTTATCAGTGATGCAGGATGTGTGATATGATTTGATCTCTGGTTATGTGTTTTCATTGTGGCTGCTGTTACACGTGTGAGGAGAATGTGAAAAGTTCATATGTTACTCGCAAATCCTATCAGTCATCATTGGCGACATTATTAATGTAAAGGTTAACAGCCAGGATAAAAGACAGAGTGAGGTGTTTGGCTTGATTTAAAAGATTCGTAATACACATCCCACATGATGCTGTCTAAACCTCTAACAAGTGTGGTAACCAAACTGTCTGTTTTTCTTTCTTCCTTTCTGTGTGTGTGTGTGTGTGTGTGCGTGTGCGTATGCATGCGCACAGGCAGCCCTGGTACTATGGCTGGGGCTTCAACCTGCCACGGGGTCAGGCTCTGCTGGACAAGTGGAACCAGATCCCCGACAACACAGACATCCTGGTCACACACTGCCCCCCACTGGGTAAGACATACATTACAGCACACACACACAGACGCACACACTCGCGCACGCACACACACACACACACACACACGCTCCAACATATATCAAAGGTGCACATACTGTATAAATGTGTAGATCACTGAACTGTGAAAGGAAATTATAATGCAGTTACTTCAGTCATAGCTGAACTCCAACTGAAAAAAACTGTTGTTAGTCATAAAATCAGATCGTAGTCTCTCTCTAAATATGAATACATAGGCCACTGCAACTCATGGAGAAAGTGAGAGAGATAGAGAAGCAGGTGGAGGTAGAGATAGTATTATAGTAATATGGATAGTAATATCAAGGTAAATGCAAGAAAAAGCAACATGCATTTACAGCCCGTAGTAATTTGATGGTTAAGTTCAAATTCAAATGTCCACTTCTCATTTGCCCCACAGATATTGTATTCTTTAATAATAGCCTAATCTGATAATTCATTTCCAGTAATTTACAATCCTATATTAAATTGTTTCTTTTCACCACTACAACCTTCCTGTAACGTCCATCTGTGCTGGTTCACACCCGGTCTTGACCTCAGTTAATCCAGCAGAACACATAATTAACCTCTGTTACTGTAACATGTCTCCTGCTATGATTTGCAAGATCCTCCCTTAAATGCATATGCAACGAGGATGAATATGCACCTGAACAAATGAAACACAATCTGAGACTCCTGCCTGCTGCATCTGTGTGATTAATACACCGCATGTGTTCGGGGCAGAATGCGTCACATCTGTGCCTGAAAAACACGCCCAAAAGCTGCAGTAAATCTGGCCCTCAGCTCCCTTTATTTATTTATTTATTTATTTATTTAGTCACATGCGCATATATTGAGTCTGAAAATACTGGCATTAACCTGTGAAGTGCCCACCATGTTTTGTATTTTTTTATTGGATATTATATAATAAATAAGTAATAAGTACACTCATCCTAAATACAAGCAACGATAACCAAATTTCATTTCAAACCGATATTATACCAATATTGACCATAACAATTAAAATTCAATGAAAATAAAAATAAACATTGTACAGTATTTATTGTTGCTTTCATAAAATGTAGCCTGTTTCAAAATTAAAACCCCCTCTACTGAAAATTGGTAAGAGGTTTATTTTACTTTACTTTAGCACCTTTCTAGTCATAGTCAAAGCGCTTTTTACACTACGAGTCACATTCACCCATTCACACACTGGTGTCCGAGGCCACCATACAAGGTGCCACCTTCTACTCAGTTTTTAACACACTCACACACCGATGGAAGCATCAATTTGGGGTTCAGTATCTTGCGCAAGGATATTGACATGCAGATCGGAGGAGCTGGGGATCAAACCGCTGACCTTTCCGATTGGTGGACAACCTGCTCTACCTCTGAGCCACAGCCTCCACAGTGTAGTTGGTCCAGTTATAGCTTTACCTACTTATCCTACATGGCCGCAGAAAACTCACCATTGATGTGATGTATTTCCTAGAGCTTGAACCTGTTGTGTTGTAGTAAGTGTTTCAGGAGGCTTGAGGGTGTGCTTTTGGCAGTGTAAAGAGTCTTAGTACCACTACCTGGAACAACGTTGTTGTCATCTTCCCTCCTGACGAAAGCAAAGTAGTGGGAATAGGAATATATTCACCATCTTTCAAACTAGCTCGCTGCTTATTGACGTGCATGCACGATAATCATGGAAATAATCCACTGACGTGGTTGAATGTGGGATTTCAAATCCATAGGAGGCTGACAACAATACTAAGGTTGTAATGACATATTTGTTTTGGGGTAACTGTAGTAGTATTACTGAAATTAAATTAGAAAGTTACTGCCCAACACTGCTAACTCTTCTACCCAAGAAGTTGCTAGCATCAGTATCCACCAGGTCTATTACCTGTGACAAAGAGGATGTCAAGGATGACAAAGTCTACATGTATGCCTTAAAATGAGTAAAGCAAAAACGAGTAGGACCCATTTAACAGCCGTTGTCAGGGGCCCAGGCGTTTCTGTAGGTGGGCCTGGGGATGACAGAGAGATGATGACAAGCTAAGGTTCCCAGCTGGACTTGTTCCAGAGGACTTGACGTCAGTGGTCCTGAAAGTATGAGAATAAACACGTACATATTCATACCACAGGTACCTGTGCACATCCCTCTACAGCTTTTACACACCACAAGCACACTCTCTGTGAATGCTTTATTTTCCTTCTCGAATGAAAGAGAGCAGAGGAAGTGGCGCTGATGAATCACTGTCGTATTGAGTGGATGAATAAAGGGTGAAGGTAATCAAAGCTGTGACTCACAGTCCAGTCAGCTCATCCTGCTTGGCCTGAAAACACACTTTATCTTTAGAGGAGATCATTAGCTCTCTTACTGATCACCTTTCAGCCTCCATGCACTTTTCAGCCACACAAACACAGCAAGAGTTTGAACAAACACAGACGCTGGCTCACAAGCTAACTGACATCCTGTACGCACGTCTCTGTCTCACACAAAGAAACACATGCAGACGCTTGTACACACACACACACACACACACACACACACACACACATACACACACACACACACACACACACGCACACACAGACTCCTCTCCCTCTCTCTCTCTCTCTCTCTGTCTGACTCTCACTCTAACACACACACTTTCACACCTCATCTCCCGCTGCAGCTGTGGTGCTCAGACGAGTGTGTGTGATTGATTTCTGTGCCTGCGTCTCGGCTGCGAACACGGCCGTTTATTTTCCATTCAGCTTAGCGAAGTGTCTCCAGCTATCTGCTCGTAAGCCACCGGCATATGGAGCAGCTACAGCAGGCTACTAATGCATGAGACACACACACACACACACACACACACACACACACACACACACACACACACACACACTCAGAGCAAGACTGGAGGGAATGGCATGAGAAAGAAAGAAGCATAAAGAAAAAAGGGGATTTAGGACAAAAGTGTGGACGATTAAGTGGATTCTTTAAGCGCAAGAGGTCAAGAAAAGACATCCTTTTTTGAAATATTTTTTAAAAGAGTGAGAAAAGAATGATGGCCGAGAAGGTGACGGAAAACGGAGTGTGAACGAGACGTTGTTTCGCACTGCAGCAAAAGCTCCCGTCTTTTATGAGGCGCGATAAAGCGGCAGATCGGCAGCTAGAGAGGAAAAATATGGCCTCTTTATCTGGCTGTGAGGAACAAGTTAACAGCAGAGAGAGAAAGAAAGTGAGACAAAAAGAGGAAAACAGGCTCAGTGCCCAAAGCAGCAGCTGCTTTGAAACAAGCGGCACATTAGAGCAAAATACCCCGAGACACAAAGAGCCCTCGTAACTTCTCACTTCACTTCCACTGTCTCCCAAGGCTTGTAAAGAATACACTTACAGTTTTAAGGCGTTTTATACCTAAACTGATACTAAAAGTCTGTTTTTTACAGGTAGATACATTTAGAGGACAAAGAAGTCAGTCTGTATTACTTTACCGGAATGACTGATTCACTGCCAGCTGAGAACATGGAAGTTTTTATGTCTGTGTTGAGTGTGAGAGGGTCCATTAACTTTGCCTTGAGTGAGATTTTTAGCACTTTGTTTGGTAGTAAAAAATAAATAAAAATGTATAAAGAATTTTAAAATCATCCCAAGATGGTCTTTTCTTTTGCCCCGCTGAGGACTTGCTGAAAGCTACCAAGCCATGAGACTTGCTACTTCTCACTTGTCACAGTTCAGCACCTGCAAGCATAAGACCACAAACCTTTGTATGTAAGGTTTTTGTCTGGGGCGAGGCAGTTAATTCAGACTTGTTGAACTACTGTTCAAATTTGGAAAAACTGGATCTGTAATGATTCATCCTATTGAAAATACAGTGATTTAGGGCTGTGACTCGAGTTGCAAGAATGTAGGAGTAAGGACTTGACTTTAACTCATCTCTATTGAGACTTTGCTTACATGAAAATTTGACTTGACTTGAGGCTTGAGGGCAAACAGCTGATGAAGGTTATGTACCTTTCACTAAAATAGAGACACTGATTTGCTATTTGTTACCAGGCATATTTGGCTTGTACAAAACCAAGTCAAATACTAAATACTAGAAACTGGACTTGCTCCTAAAATCATTAACCTTGACTTGGACTTGGACTCCTTAAAAAAATGACACTTGGCTTGCCCCTAAAATTATGAGACTTGGTTTGGACTTACTGTTAGAGACTTGAGACTTGACCTGGGCCCTTAAATACTGTACACTTGACTTGCCTCTTAAATCATGAGCTTTGATTTGGACATGCCCTGAAGAGTAGAGACTTGACTTGCCCCTAAATTTTTGAGACTTGACTTGGACTTACTCTCAAAATCTAGGAACTTGACGCGGTCATGCATTTTATTAAAAATTAGAAGATAAAAAAAAAAAATAAAACAAACAATAATTTGATAAATTTGTCCAAACCTGGTTCTTTCCTCACTTGGTAATTTGTTCTTTGTTCACTTTATTTCTCTCCTTTCCTTGTGTTTACTTTCTTATTCCTGTCTGAGCAGAGCGACAGAAGGCAGGGAAGATGGAGGCACGAGCTCCTCACTCATTTTATTTCTCCGACTTGATGCTTTTATTGACTCAGCATCAGCAGCATCCCTCCTCACAGAGCAGCCACTAAATCATATACACTCCATGCTTCATCCTTGTCACACACACTGTGAAGTCTGCATCTGTGTGTGGCTGTGATTGATCTTTATTTTCTATGGCTGCTTTCTAAGAGTCTTTTTTTTTGTGCTGCGATGTGCAGTTTGCCATTAGACAAGAAGTCTGAAATGGAGAGCTGCGTTCTAAAATGTGATGGATTGTCTTTTGAAGGGAGATGAAATTTATAACCTTGGAGACACATTCAGCCACGGAAATGCAGAAAATCAACCCAACTATCATCACACACAGTTAAATGAAATACTGAGTTTATATCAAAACATAAGGGTTAAACAGGACATTGTTTTGTTCCCATTAAATAACAGCCAAATATGACTGATAAAAAATAGATTTAAAAACTATATAATTCATTCACATAAACACAAAAAGTCTGTGCTCGTAGGAAACGATCAGCACTCAGTGAATAACCTCCTAAGCCCTAAAATAAGCTATTATAGCAAGGCTTAACTATACAGACCAGTGAGCAGTGATAACTAACATGTCTTTGGGGTCATAAGGTGGGAACCTAAACAAGAAACACAACATGCTTTCCAAAATAATGGACCATAGTTTGAATAAATTGGTATTTTTTCCTTTATGTATCCACATTTTAGGGCATTAATGTAAACAGTTTTATTATTAATTTGAATGGCAAAGGTGTGGACTGGAGTCACATGACTTGACAAAATCAAAAAAGACTTGCAATTTGACTTGCACTTTTACACCAATGACTTGTGATTTCACTTGGACTTGATACATTTTCCCCAAGCCCAAAGATTGTAAAGAATGTCATGGTCAGAGATGTTGTATACAACATCAAAGAATTCTATTTACTTATTTACAAAATTGACATTTACATTATACAAGAAGACAGGACAGATTTTACTCTGTGAGTGTGCAATGTCAGCAAAACTTTTTTTTAAATTAAGTTCGGTTGTGCCTGCTTTAACAAACTTGACAACAAATACAAATTTTAAAAAGCAATCATGATTTTTGTACATTTCAAATGTTTTTAAATTGTTCTTAAATCGACATTACATTGCTGAAGAATGCATAATGACTTTTTTAGGACTTGAAAATCAAACATTTAGGACTTTTAACATGACTCAGGACTTGCCCGTCTTGACTCTGGATTTGACTCAGAACTTGTCAGGCTTGACGTCAGACTTGACTTGGAACTTGCCCATCTTAGATTGAGACTTTATTTGGGACTTTTCTGTTTTGACTTGGCACTTGACACACGACTTGCTTATTTTGATTTAGGACTTGACACGCAACTTGCCTATTTTGATTTGGGACTTGACTTGGGACTTGCCAGTCTTGACTTAGGACTTGGCTTGGAGCCTGCCTGTCTTAGCTTGAGACTTGACTGGAGACTTGCTTGTCTTGACTTGGGACCTTATTCTGAGCTTGCCTGTCTCGACTTGGAACTTGACTCAGCACTTGCCAGTCTTGACTTGGAACTTGATTCAGAACTTGCCTGTCTAACTCAAGACTTGACTCAGGACTTGCCTGTCTTGACTCGGGACTTGCCTGTCTTGACTTGGGACTTGTCAGTCTTGACTTGGAACTTGACTCGGGAACTTGCTTGTCTTGAATTGGGACTTGAATGAGAACTTGCCTGCCTTGGCTTGAAACTTGACCCAGGACTTGCCTGTCTTGACTTTGATCTTGACTCAGGACTACAGTGCAAAGACTTGAGACTTATCTGTGACTTGTGTAACAGTGACTTGGTCGCACCTGAGTTGGATGTTAAGATTACATTGTGGAATGAGTTTACAGTAGTTACATGTCTCCTGTAATACATTGGAGCCATGGCACATGGTTGATGGCATTGTTGTGTTCCTCACTGCCTCCCCACCTCTTTGCAGCAGCATCAACTGACCAGACTACATTGGAGCCAATACTGATGCTGTCTATCTCTACATTATAGTGGCAAACATAGAATGTCACAAAGCAGACAGTATTAGACAGTGGAAAAGTTTAGCCCACCTACCATTTCATCACTTCATTATTTCATTTCACAGCTCTTCATATGTGACCTGGTGCTATTAGCTGGCTCTGTGAGAAGAAGTGTGTTTAGTGTGAGCCTAAGGTGTGTTTGATTAGCTTGTCACTGTGTGCAGGTTTCCTGGACTGGGTCCCAAAGAAGATGCAGCGTGTTGGGTGCATGGAGCTGCTCAACACAGTCCAGAGGAGAGTCCAGCCCAAATTACATGTGTTCGGACACATTCATGAAGGTACGTCCATGTGCTAATTAAACACTTAAAAGAACACACACATACACAAGGGCAGTTGAAACGAATTCTTGGAGTCAACTATAAATTAAATAGGAAAAAAATTATACAAATTGAATGGCTAAATTACTATTCGAATGTACATTTAAAAAAAAATGTAATGAATGCATAACCTAACTTTAGCATATCAGAGCCCAACTTGAAGGGCGGCACCAAGCATGTGTTTAAAAATATCACTGCATGCAATTGGATAACACTATGACCAATCAGAACAATACATGGGGTCACGTATCCAGAGTGCTACCAGCGGAGGAGCTAACTGGTAGATTAGACTCTTGCCGTGTCCTGTCGGCAAAGCAGCAAAAACATCCTTCTTGCAAAGGAAAGATTCGAACGCCATCTTCTGTTCCTCTTTCAGAGAAAAAGCCAAGTCTAACTCGTTCATTGTAGCGGCCAAAGCCGTTTCAAACAACTGGTGTTCATCCATAGCCATCTTGAAGTGTTTACTGACTGATTCCGGACTTCGTCGTCACAGCGCTGTCGTCATCGGTTTAGTTCTCCTCTGGCCCACCTATATCAGGTACACCAATGTGATTGGTGCAGCTTGGCTCCAAGGGCATGGGTAATGAGCATCATTACTGATTGCCAGAGTGTCTCGCTAAGCAAATTCAAATTGTGGTCTGGTGAGAACTCTGGATTTCCAGGGTACTGTTCAACACCAACAAACAACAAAACTGGTTGTTTTTATGTGAATCAATGCTGCGTCTGTAAATACCCTCTAGTGGACAGAAGATACAACAACCACACACTGACAGTGGAATTGGCAACGCTTACACCTGTGCATAGAGAGTATGGGTGCATAGTAAGCATACACAATATTGGATTTTTTGCTGATATCCAATATGCCGATATGTAACAACTCATTTGTCCGATAACCGATATCAGTATGGATATAACCGTTTTTCCCTACCTAATTTTAGTGATCATCAGGTCTCTTCTGTAGTGGAATAAACATCATATTATGCATGCATACTCTTATGTGATGGACTACCAGCAGATGGAGAAATGAAATCGAATGCTTTTCAGTGTAAGTAATTGTCATTGTGCCAGTTAAGATAAAACATGTTGGCAGGTTCATTTTAAATACGATATAGGCAGATGCCAATTAATGAATGCTGATATTATCATACATCCCCAGTGCGTAGTACTGTTAATATCAATAATAGGCTAAATTTGAGCATTAAAGATTGAAAATAACTCAAATATTAAGAAAAAGTAAGGAATGAAATTCAAATGGGACTATAGGGGAAGACTGACAGCTCTAATACACACATAATACTGCCATTACAACAGAGGCTCATGATAATCCACAGTCATTCAAATCATGTGGATTTCCAAATGTTAGTATACGTACGCAATGTTTTTGACACTGTATATCATAATAGTTCATGGACCGCATACTGTCCGATTCAATCGCAGGTGGCCCTGGACCAGTAAAACCATTGCATAATGTCCTATGAATAACAAACACCTCCACATTTTTCCCTTTTTTTTGTTTATATAAGTGATGAAGTAATGACTTTTTATATGCAAAAAGGTCAAAGGTCAACTTCACTGTGACGTTGTAATGTCCTGGAAAAACACTCTCTGACCATTATTCTACATCATAATTTTAACCAAAGGGAAGACATTTGGTCTGATATTGAATTGGTGACAATAATCTTATGTGCCCACCTTGAAACTGTGCTGATTGTGTAACTCCTCTGTGCTGTTGGGGGAAAGATGTGTGTGAAGCATCCACATTTCACAGACATGGATGTAAACTGTAAGCGCAAAATGACTATCACGCGGATGCAAACCATTGCAAGGTGGTTCTAGTTTTATTTCCAGTTTATGCATTTTCAGGCTCACATAAATCCTAATGATCTGAATTCATGGGATGCAATATAAAATTTAGCATCAAACTAAAGAAGGACCTCTACCTTATCACATTCTGAAGGTGGCAGTTAGTTTACACACATTTTCACCAGCTGCTACATCAGTGTGTCTACATTTTTCTCACATATCCTAACACCTTAACATTTATCATATAAATCAGCCAACCACATGAAGATGTAGCACAAATAGACCAAAACCATGTCATTTAGATTATAGTATTATATTCCCCTTAAACTGAATATTTTTAAGTAATTAAATTGACTGAGAAAATTCAATTCCATGTAACCTTAGAGAATATGGAGATACTGTTTCCCGGAAGAAAATGATTTAAGTGTATATTAGAGAACAGCTGTGCTGCCTCATCCCTATCAGCATTTCATCCAGGCCAGCCAGGGCAGAGAGGCCGTCTCCCTGGACTGAGGATTGCTTTTTCGGGGTTATCAGGTCACCGCGGAGCCCCTGGAGCTGCGGCCCCCCATCAGAGAGAACCAGATTAGAAACTAGATCAGATTTTATAAAAGGAAAAATAGGCTGAGAGCTGCTCTCTTCATTAATGTGAGGACTCCGGGAGAAAATTTTTGTATTCATGTATTCCAAATCTGAAAGGACCAACACAGACATCTGTTCGCTTCCAAGAGATGGCGAAAGTGGCACCTACACTTAAAAAATCACTAATAGTGCAAAGTACTTTCTGAGAGATGGTAGTTAACTTATGCTTGACAAAATGGTAACACTTTTACATCTGCCATTTGGAAGAAACGTTGATCCAAAGTGCCTTTGAAGCAGAGATTTTTTAACTGTAGTGGTGTTCATGTCACACTCTCATGCATACAGTACATTTGCTCACACTGGATTCTCGCCATTTTAGAAATGATGAAAAAATGCTTTGATACTAAACTCTGGTGATTCTCGCTTGCATGTCTTCATTATGATTCCCATCAGATGCATCACACTTACTGTTAGTCCTGGGGTCTACTGTGATAAACTGTACTTCCTCTGATTTAACTGTATCATTCAATCATATATTGGTGAATATTTACTGAGGATTTGCATCCCTTTTAGGGAGACTGTATATCAGTAGTAAGCAGTAAAAAGCTGTTGAAAATTCCGTATTCATTAAAAGGTTGCATCAAAGTTTTGCACTTTTTTATTTTATTTTATTATATTTCAAAAACTGAGAGCAGGGTCTTAAATTAACACCTGTGAAATGGTCAGGCCATTCACCACTTTGGTGGACATGAAAACTGGACGGATGTGTCCCATTTGGAGAGACTACATTTCAGTATTAACGCAGTAAAAAGGCACTAAAATTTTACAATTATTAAAGGGTTGGATGAAAGATTTGCTCTTTTTAAATTTTATTTGATTTTGTTTTGAAATTTGAGAGCAGGTCTGAAATTAGGTCCTGCCATATGTGGGCAGTTTATTGGCAGAGGTGTGTAAAATTGTCAGGCCATTCACCATTTTGGTGGACATGGAAAACACACTTTTGAGTATTTATAATGATCCCCATCATATGGATCTCAAGTGCAAATCATTCTGGGGTCATTTGTGATTGACAACGCTTCCTCTGATTTAATTTCATTCAGTCATTTATTGGTAAATATTTACTGAGACTTTGTGTTCCTTTTGGTGAGACTGCATTTCAGTAGTAAGCAGTAAAAAGATAATATTAAAAGGACACATTGATGCTTTGCACTTTTTTATTTTATTTTATTTCATTTAAAAATCTAAATGCGGGGTCTGAAATTAGCACCTCAAAAAAAGTGGGAATACATTTTTGGCAGTGGCGTGTAAGATTGTGATTATTATTAATTGTGAATTATGTCTAAGTGACTGAAATGTTATTCTTCCATTTAGCACATAGATTTTGATAGTGGCAGATACAATATCTGGGTGGCAGGAAGTGAAACAAGTGAATATCAGATTCTGTCTAAGAAAACAAATCAGAACAAAATCAAACAGACTCAAAAATGTTCAGCCTCTGCACACCTGTATGACAGGTGAAGAGAGGCATTCCTTATCGTATGGTTTGGAAACATGGCTTATGTAAAAACGTCATCTCTCCCACTGCTCCCCAGGTTATGGCATGATGACAGACGGCACCACCACATTCGTCAACGCCTCAGCCTGCACTGTCAACTTCCTGCCCATGAATGCTCCCATTGTCTTTGACCTTCCAAACCCCAGGACCACATGACTAGAGGAAGCTCGCCCCCAGTCACCTGCCGCCAATCAAGAGAAAGGAGCCAGGAGAGGTAGGTGAGGTCGATGGGAAGAGCAGAGCACATTCTGTAAATATAAGGCAGCCGTGTGTTTAACGCGACACATATGCTACATGCCTGGAGACGGAGCAGACTCGATGAGGGATGCTCCCTAACGCTATTAATGTTATTTTATGTGCCATCATTCCTTCATCTCAACACTGAGTCTAAAAGCAGAGAAACGGACAAGCAAAGAGACGCTTTTAGATGCAAACAACGGATATTTCTCTGTCCTCTTTTACTGCACTGACAATCTGATGTGGCTCTCAGACAGACGAAAAAGACACCCCGACGTCCCTGTTGGCCTTTTTCACTTCATTTAAATGAACTGTAAACATTTGGACTCAAAGTGAAGCAACCCAACGCCTCGTCAACATGAGAGTTTTGGTTAAGGCACAACTCAACAGCAGAACATTTGCCCGGGGGATTGTAACACAACTTTCCTCCCTTCCCACTTTTAAACATTAATTTCCTCATTTCTCCCCCTCCATCTTCCGCCTGTTTCTCTCCTCTCCTCGGGCCTGCAGCATTATGGAGTGTGTTCTTTTTGCCAGCGTGTGTGTGTGTGTGTGAGATCAAAGTGAGTGTGTGAGGGCAGCAAGAGGTCTCTGCCAGGGGCTGTGTGAGAGTCGGGGTGTCAAACATGTTGACACCGCTCCCCTGGGCCTCATTACAGCCCGTATAAGCCTCTTAACCGGGAGAGAGGAGGACACTGAGGAAACTGCGCCCAGCACTTCCTTCCATGCAGCTCCCCTTTCACCTTTTCTCCTCTTTTTCATTTCTTCCTCCCTCTCCATCCTTCATGCTGTGAATGAGTAGCACAGCTTTTCTGCACTGACTGAAATTCCGAGCTTTAAGGACTTGGAAAAGACAGCAGGTAACACGCAACATAAAGGTGCTACCCTCTTGTTGGGAGCAATGGGACGTTTGATCCTTTATCAAGAGGAGTAAAGCTGTAACTACATGTACTGTAACTGGTCTATGTAAATGTTCTCTGTCAATGTAAAGAAAAAAAACTTGAAGAATTCCAAGTTGTTGCTATGCTTTTCAAAAAAAAAAAAACCCTTGTTAATATTTGTGGTTGTTACATTTCCTTTGGTCTATTTCTAAGTAATGTAAATGCTTATTATGGTATTTCCTTCTCTGTGAAGCTGCTCGGCCCCATTTGGTGATTATTAACTCTTTCATGTCCCTTAGCAGTTTGTCTGTGTTTAAAAAAAAAAAGAAAAAAAAGCCTTTCATTTTTTTCCTTTGCTCTATTTTCTGAATAAGGCCGTTCTCAGTGAGAGTCTGAATGTGCTTAGCATAACAAGACCACGTCACACTTTGATCTTCCTGCTCTCCGACATTATGTATGAACGTTCCCCGGGGCTGCAGTTTACTCCCACTTCACTCCAGCTTCCTCAGCACATCAGCATTCATTGTGCCAGCTGATGTCTTAATGTTTCCAAAAAGGCAAAAGAGGAAAGAGCAGCAGAATTGCTCACCAAGAAAACCAGTGTGTGTGGATAACGGTGAGAGGTGCGAGCATGAACGTTGATGCCTGAGTGTCTGTGCGTGTTATGTTATCGTTAATGTGGAGCAGTTTAAGTTTTAAGCCCTGAAATTGAGGACATTGTGTTTGATCCTCATGTCTTCAAGGTTTAGAGTTAGAATTAGGTTTAGAATAAAGATCGAGTTTAAGGTGTGGTGTACCAGGTGAGTATGGAAACTGCAGCTTAATAAAAAACAGGCCTATAAAGACATGTATTACCCAATTTAATAACACATGCCTTTGGTGGTTAATTTGTACACTTCAAAGTCCTTGAACACAGAAGATGCTGGTCTGATAGTTGATGATAACATGGTCACCTGACAATAAAACCATGAGGATGAAAAATGTACAAACTTTTCAGATGAATGATAACACATATTCAATCAGAACTCTTGTCCTGTGATTTCAAGATGCCGTACCACCCACAGGAGATGATTGTAGTAGACCTACAGACACCCTAAATCTCCAGCAATACTAGACGCAAGCAGTCAGAAAGCACCCAATCGGCAGAATTTTTTCACATGCACATTTCTGCAAACCACAGATATCTTATATTATTTTGTGGAAAATACATTGAAACTTAACGTTTCTTAATAGCACTGTGGTTAACATGTGGTTGGGTTCCAGCACAAAAACCTTTTAGTTGTGGTTAGGAAAATCATGTTTTGGCTTAAAAAACTCACGTTTGGTAGCATGAAAACTGCTGAAAAAACAGGGCTGGGAAGGCCAAAAATGCCCAGGTTTTGGTGGCTCAATGCCACTGGGAAATGCCACACTACTTGGACAGTTACATGACAATTGAGATAATCGATTGATTGTTAGTACGACTAAATCTGGTCCTTTAAAATACATGTAAATATGTTAGCCCAACTGCAACCACACTAAACTGAATTTCTCAAAGTCAGACTAACACACCAAGATATTGTGATTGGGAGTCGAATTACTCCTGCATGTATACAGTCAATTGGACCGAAACTGGCCTAGGCACATGCTCTACACTTTCCACCCCAGGCTATGACCCAGAGGTCAAATAGCATTAAATGTGTAACAGCAGAAGAGATGAGAAGAAAATAAAAAAGTAAAGCGTACGGCAAAGACAAAATATACAGAGCAATAAGTTGTCCACCATGGTACCAGTGTGCCTCTAGCTAACCTTAGCTAACTAGTTTGTTGATTGTTTGCTCTCTGACGTCAACTGGAAAAAGGTCCAGTACTAACAAGCCAGTAGGGGGCATATCCTCACCAGGTCAATAAATCGATTCCCCTCCTGTGCCTATATACTGGGAGAAGAACAGACAGAAATTAAATGGACAAGTCGAGCCATAACTGTTGCTCTACTCAACTGCATGTTAACATACTGAATGTGTTGGTGAAAAACACCCAGGCTCGGAGGCTCAAACGGCACTGGGAAACGCCACAATGTGTTGGTGAAAACCCCCGAGGGTTGGTGCCACAAACAGCGATGGAAATGCCATGGTCACCCAAAAACAAACGGTTTGTTGTGTTTTGTTCTCGAACAGTTGTCTGCAGCTTGGCAGCCATCTCTCCTAGGTGTTACGCCATTCCCTCAATCTCCCAATGCAACATATTCTCATAGAACAGTTTGTATGATATCCTACAAAAAAATGCATGCACAGAAGTTTAATTTTTTTTTTTTCAATTTTATATACTTTATTAATACCCCTGAGGGGAAATACAATTTTCTATGTTATCCTGAGAATTTGTGCCCAACAAATGACATTATATCCTTAATGTACGGTTACGTGACTAACATAAAGTTACAGAGCTTAAGTTTAGTCAATAAATGTCACTGTGGTTAGGTTTGGTTTTTTGTCCCCATTAAAGGGTTTTTTGGGGGGGGTTTACCTTATACGCTGTGAGGGTCCAAAGGACAGAGGGATGTTGTATGCTGTAAAGCCCTGTGAGGCAAATTGTGATTTGTGATATTGGGCTTTATAAATAAAATTGATTGATTGATTGATTAAGGTTCAGAAAAAGAAACATGGTAAGGACCTACCTTTGACTCAAAGTTCGCTCAGAGTTCACACATATCCGAACACACAACTCCAGGGGAAAGTACCAGGCAAAGTGTTTTTTTGTGACCTATCCACCACCTGAACTTTCCTTGCAAGCGCTTAAGACTGCTTCCTCGTTTATCTCTGTTAGCGCATTGGTCACATGATGGCAGCCTTTCGAAATATGTGGGATATGTATGAATTTAGGTGCATTGCTTTTCTTTGGAAAACATACGAAAGATTTGTTAGAACAGCCTGCCCAATGGCAAAGTCTGCTCATACAGTGATTTCTTCAGAAACATTTAAATGCTACAAATTAATATCTGTGGTCTGAAATACATTCACATTCCAACACCACTGATGGCCACTCAACATTAAATTATCAATACCACCTGAAGGCTCCAGTAGTTATGAAACAGCTACATAAACCAGGTGAAAGCATCAGTGAAGCCCAAAGGCAGTGGAAGGTTTGTTAACCACAAATGCTGTAGCATGCGCAGAGAGGTTAAGAGTTTTAGATTTGATGGCTAATTTAAAAAAGTACCCAGGTTGCCCAGGTTTGTCATTTTAGCAAACATAGCAGTCAAATAATTGCTGTATGTGGCTAGCACAAAGGCGGTTTGCTAGTAAAGGCTAATGAAGATGAAACATATACATATTTTAACAACCCAACTGCCAGAGAAATGTTGGCATTATATGTTTCTTTCCAGGCTTGGAACAGCAATGTCTCAGTAAAAACAACAAAAGCTTTACCCAGCACTATCCCCGTTGGAAAAACACTGATGGGTTGCCACAAAATACCCATGTTTGTAACCTAAAAAGCAGCTGGAAACAGCACACTCACAAAAAAACAACTGGTTTTGGTTTGTTGGTTTGCCACAGAAGCCTGCAGCTTGGCAGACATCTTGCATAGGTGACATGCCATACATCATCCGCTTCACATGTCATCCAGGTGTCGCACAATTCACCATCTACTCCACCTGCAGATGACTAGGTCAGCTTATATACTACGTCAAGCTTCAATATGATATGTATGACACGTACAAATGTAACATATTCGTGGTTTGCAGAATGGTAAAATGCCAACCTTTTCTTCTGGCGACTGGGCTGGTCTAAAATTACAAAACACATTCTCACTCCAACCTCGTCACACATCGACACTTGGTCATGGATTTTCCACGTTGATGCAAGGTACTCTGAGTGCGTTGGTTGTTGACATTCTGGGATGCCGCATCAACTTCAGCCTGTTACCTGCATTGTCTGTCTTCAAAATACATTTCCGTTTTCACAGGAATTTTTTTTTTTTCCCCTTCATCAACAAACACGTGGTTACATTTGGCCAATGCAAGCACGTGGCTGTGTTTTGGCAACAAAACCATGTGGTTGAGTTCATGAAAAAACAGGGTTTGGCTTTATAACCTTACAGGAAGCAAACACCGGCCTCCTGGGTGAAAGTTGGTGGTTGCTGGACCCATCCATCATCCCTCCAACCCGCCCTGCTCGGACTTCCTTAACTTTCATTGTTGTCACGCTGCATTACCCCCCATCAATGCGACATGAAAGACAAAATTGGTAGTGGGTTATTTTGGATGATACCTTAAAGCTATTGAGTACCATTATCCAGCCCTTATTGTTAAGCTGTGTGCCGGAACCAATAGCAACAGTGGGCAGAGCTATTGACAAGACAGACGCTGCTTTTAAGGCTGTTTTAAATCGACATGTCTTTTCAATATGGCCAGACATCGTAGTTTGTTTTTATTCGCTCCACTCTTATAACACGTCAAACAGATATGTTTGCTTGACTACCTATCAGTGTGGACTTAAAATAATATTAGATTCAGGTGGGTACATTTGTCCTTAGTGATTGGTTAGAGAAAATCGAATCACTCTCTCCCACGGAAATTGATTGAAGTGGACACAATGTCAGACTGAAGATGAAAGTGAGTGTAGCATGGTGACAATTATGTCAAAACAAGCATGGTCTCTCCAAAAAGCAGGTGTCTGATGCTGGAAGTCATTGACAAAGTGGTGGTTTTCGACAACTTCAGAGTGAAACTGTCATACTTTGCTTTGCTGCTTTGAGTTTGATCAAACAAAAACTGTTCTTAATCATAAATTAATTATGATAATGTTACTACTTTCCCATTTCTTCTATCAATGTTAAGCTAAAGTACGTCCTGCAGATTTTTAGAATTAAAAGCCCACTAGGAAAGATAAAGGGTGTGTTATGGTATATTAAAGTTTCCCTCATCAAATAGGTAAAAACTTTTTCAGCTCAACTCCTTAATTGTTTATAAAAAAACAGTTGCACCAGTTTCTCAGTAGCAAGTCTCACTTCACTAATTGGTTTTGTTGGATCGTAAGAACAAGTTATGGTTCTTTGTTGACTGCCGGCACAATATCTCATTACAATCCTCTTCAAAGAAGCAGAATATAAGGCTTGAAGTGGACTTTCGATCAGGGTTAGCAGGAATAGATTGAATGTAGCCAGTGGAAGGCCTGTACAAGCACACACAAGTGTGTGTGTGTGTGTGTGTGTGTGTGTGTGTGTGTGTGTGTGTGTGTGTGTGTGTGTGTTTAAGAGTGTAAAGGAAAAAATGTGCTCAGCCTCATCATTTAAAACACAGACTTAATTAATGTCCATGAAGGAAAATGTTCCAAGAGAGGAATAAAGGGAACTATTAAAAACCAAAAGATGGGAGGAACTTTCATCTGAGTTTCATGAAAAGCTGTCTGTTTGGTCCCACTCTCCACTTCCAGTCCTCATTTAGATGTCTCGCTTTGATGCTCCTCTGCTTCAGTAGCCGTGTTATGTGTTTCCTGTTTTCTGAGAAAAAAAAAAGTGCTGTACTATTTCTTGATTTCTTTCTTGAGGCATGCTTAAAGAAGTTAATGACTTCTGCTACCCAGACAATCTGCATATGAAGAGTTTTGTTCCAAAATGAGATATCCACTGTTTGAAAAAAGGGACGCCTACACAGGCACAATGATTGACAGCTGAAACTTTTTAAAGCGTCATTATTAACTTATGTTTTTAGTAACGTTTGTACTGGCTGGATCCTCTACATTTCAACAAGACTGGACAGTTATGGACTTCAGGTCTTTTTTTAAACGGATGTATAGCATTTTGGAATAAAAGTGTTCATATGGTATTGTATTTTGCCATCACTGTTGGGGACATTTTTTTAAGAAGTGTAAAACAAGAAAATGAAGACCCAACGGCTGCAAAATGTTACTGTGTTGCTCCTGGAGACAACTCTAAAAATGTAAAGTACCTCTCTTTCTTAAAGATTCTGCTGGTTCTGAGAGATTATTCACCGATTGAATAAAACCTTATCTGTGACCGCTGGATCATGCTTCCTTACTTCCATCCTCGCTTTCCCTTTTGTCTCTCCCCTCTTTTATTTCTTGTTCTAGAGAGAAAAAAAATTAGAGGTGGTGAGGAAACTTTTCTCGTCCTGGTTCTTCCCTTTTGTTCCAATCAAAGGTATCTGTGTCTCGTATCAATTATAGAGCCCAAAGCAGCCAGTTAATTTCCAGTAGCTAAACCCTCGCCGCTCCGTCTCTGTCTCCCATTTTGTTCCGCAGGTCTTCCACACCTCTGCACATTCTAATGAGAACCCTCGTTCAAATAATTACATTAGTAATCCCGGGGGAGACCGGGTAATTTATTCGCGGATGGCTTTTTACTTTGCCATTAATACAACTAGCTTTCATATACTCTTGTCTTCCTCCAGCTCTCTCCCTCCTCTCGTTTTTTCTCACTCTGCCTCTCCAACCACAATGCTGAGCTCTTTTTCTCAGTTCTGATCATCCCTTTTCCATTTCCATCTGCTCGTCCCTCTCTTCGCTCCCTCAGATAATGATTCCCAGCTCTCTACATTTTTCTCCCCTCTCTGAGAGCTACTGTACATCTTGCTGCTGCAGCGTTTCCTTTGAATGAATGAATGACAGACGTCCCCTCTATCTCCTTGTCATCCATCTCACTTCACACTTCCCATTGGAACAAAAGATGCGCCCAGTGCTTCCCGTCGTCTGCATCATTAAAAAGGCACTTTATTTGATTGGCTTTGGAACACAAATCAGTGTCAAATAGTCGGGCAGGAGACAGAGGGTGGAGAACTCTCAAATCATTTATCAATCTCTCCTTGTTCTTCTTTTCAGTTTTCGTTTTTCAGTCATCACATCTCAGGATGGATCTATGTGTCGTATTAGTGGCAGATCAAATTTGAAATTCTAAAGTCTCGCTGTCAGGGCCAGATAAATGCACCAAGCTATCCAGGAGCAAAAGTGAGCTGTGGACCCGTTTCCCCACCCCTTTCCCATGTTAGTTTGTGATCATTTGTGATAATGTGATACATTTTTTGATTATTACTGCTTTCACAAACTATTTACACATAAAGATTTTTATTTTTGATAAATAATCATCAGTAATGTGGATATAATGACTAAGTGGGTAAAGGCAAATAATAGAATAGGTAGAACAGTCTGGTAAATTCAGACAATTATATCATTTTACTGTAATGCAGCCTTTAAGGCAAGGAAAAGACAACAATGGATATTACAGTGTTGAAAATACTAGGAAATATCTAGTCTCATTTCATGATATTGATGTAATAACAAGCTATTAAAAGTGGTGTGACACAGGACCTTTGCCTGGGTCCAGATCTTGAAATCCACTCACTCAGCCAAGGTGACTGATTCATGTTGAATCATGACATGAAATAGCAATTTTTTGGTTAAAAAGCAATCGATCCACTGAGCACTGTGGGGATTCTAATGATCAGCCAATCAGCACCATGGGCGGGATTAACGCTGTTGCCAAGCTGTTGTCTGCTGTGCTCCAGAACCAATGGAGTAATAACACTAGATTGCAACTGCTGTTGAGGTTGTTCTAAATCAACATGTCTTTTCAGTATTGTCCGTCTAAGCATGTATGTTGTCATGGCTACACATGAGTGTGGCCTTAAAATCACATTACATTTAGACAAATATGTGGGTCTGTAGTGATTGGTTAGGGAAAATCACATCCCCCTCCTCCATGGAAATTGGTTATAGTGGATGCAGTGTCAGACTGAAGATGGAAATGGAGTGTAACAACTTGACTATTCTGTCTGATATCAGACAGACAGGACCTGCCTAAAAAGCAGCATAACATAACACCATGCTAAACAAACACTTGTTTAGCATGGTGTTATGTTATGCTGCTTTTTAGGCACTGTCCTCTCTAGATAAACTTTTCGTGTCTTTTGCAGATCTGAATCACTCAATTGCTCATCCATAGTAACCAGCAGAAATAAGAATGGGACAGGGTTCCCACACATTTTTATCTATACATTTTCAAAAAAACTTCTGCATATCTTTTCCTTAATAATTTTTTATGTCATGTCCATGACTGTATTTATCCATCCATCCATTTTCATCTGCTTATCTGGGGGCAGGTTGCAGAGGCGGCTTATTTAAGTAGTTTATAATGGGTATGTCTCTGTTATGGCAGCCATTCATTATTAAAACACGCATTTGCAGAAAGCAACCTTCTAGCACTTGCTAACTAAGTAGACATTTCTGCTGCCAACTAGCTACATATGACCAAAAGACCAGACCAGTGTAATGGGCACTTCTCAAAATGTCAAGGCCTCAGCCCTTTTTGGGGGCTAGAAAACCAAGGATTCAGTGTGTTTAGATTATAATTATTTTATTATATATTATTATAATCTTAAACAAATGTTTGTTTTATGGACTTGTCTAACAATTGCTTTGTGACCTTACTTGAACCTGAGCATCTGCGATACCTTCATAAATTGAGTTTGATCGCTGTCATATCCCTTTAGGCTTCCCCTGTCCAAGAACATCAGTGGTGGGATATTGCATCTACCCCATTGGTGATGACATGATGCCGCTCTGCTCTATGTGTATCATGTGACACTGGTGACGTTTTAGGGGTCACCGAGCGCAGCAGTCAGGGAATGCACTTAGTGTAACATTAGACATGTTTTGGGATTTTTATAAAAAATATTTCAAACAACAGTCACACAGTGTGCATTCAAAACATTTTGAACCAGTGTTTCTAATTTCATAACTTTTCATGACCGTGGGAACTCTCACACAGAAGATTACATTAAGGATCCAGCACCCAGTCTTAAAGGTTTAATTGTGAGTGAGCACATTGTGTCTTATTTTAACCCTGATGAAGAAAAATCTTGCTTCATAGCTAGCTGGCTTCATATACATGAAAAGTAAGAACAGAAAAATGGCAACAAGCATGAAAGAGACTGACTGCAAGCAACCCTTAAATGTTTATAATTTTAATGTTCTATATTTCTTTGATCAGTGTGAAAAATGTAAGTTACTTGCTCCAAGATACACCACCAGCTGCTGTTTGGTTACAGCTTAACAAAATTACCCTTTCCAAAATAGCCTGACATAAACACGTCAGGCTGAATGAATCAAGCAAAATGGCAATGTTATGTAGCACATGTCTCAGCAGACAAGAATGCCAATATAGGGCAGCTGTAAAAAACCACAGAATACATTCAGTGACAAAATTTTTTTAAATTCTTGCTTACCACAATATCTGCACATGGCAACTACAGCATGACTTAAAGCAGCTGTGCGGAACTTTTTACCATTCATAAAACTGTCCCTAGTGGGTATCACCTCCCCTTGAAGATCTGCATATTTATTTGAACCCAACAGCGACAAAAAAGCCTTTCTCTATATGGCTATTTAGCGTAGCCTCGGTTGGGTCGGACACAGCGGAATTCAGCAAACCAGAATACAACACCCAGAGGCGGAAGTAAGTCTGCACGCCTGCAGCGGCCTGCAGCGGCCCGCAGCCATTAAACCACAGAAGAAGAAGGAGCCATGTTTACGAGTAGGATTTAAGAAACAGGCTAAATGACATGTAGTAGGGAGTAGTCTCTTGTACAGTAGGTGGTGGTATGCACCTGGAAGTTGTTTGCGATCTGCCAATAAATTGAGAGAAGAAGAAGGAGCCGTGTTTATAGAGAGTGTTCTTCTAGTAAGCGGTACACAACGGACATTGCTGAACACAAAACAGTTTTACCAGATATATATATAAGGACTTGGTTGTACTTTCGATGTCATGGCAGATAAAGAAGGAGCACCATCTAAAAGAAAAAGAACAGAAGAAGGCTAAACGGGACAGTGATAGGGCTCGAGCCCAAACGCGCGTAAACGTCGGGCATTCACCAAGTGGAGAGAGCTGAGAGATTTGAAAGGTTTTAAAAGTGATCCCGAGTTGGCCCTTATCCTAATCGACAGGTATGTAATTTTTGTTTTTATTTACAGAATATACTGCAACTTGTTAGACGTTTCACTTATATGATGACATGGAAGTTATAAACAAGCTAAATGTAACATTAGCTGATGTGAACCGCTTTTGTCCAGTAACGTTACAACAAACACCACAAAATTATCTGTGACTGTGACCATGAACACAAATATACAGCTGGCAGTTGTCCTCAGTTTATAAGAAATTCAGAGCTACACCAGAACATTTATGATTTTCCTCTCGCTCTCCAAAACAAATGCATGCGGAAATTGACGATTGTAGTTGAGAATTTATGACACCAGGCTGTGGGTGTCATACCGCTTCGACCAAAGGGGGGCACTATAATCAACGAAAACGTAAAGTTCTGCACAGCTGCTTTAAAGTTTAAGTTTGTTGCAGGTCTGTGAAGTCCGACATGCCACACCCTTACTTTCCTCTTCGCTACTTATACACTTACATGTTAGCACTGAACATAAATCTAAGGTGCTGAATTTCCAACATGGACATAATTCCTACCCATTTGTATGTGGGACCAATGTGGGCAGTAAATGGGCTGAAAAAATGCCTCTATATGGGATATTGTTCCATAGTTCCATATTGACTCTAGGCCAATTGTCCACATGGATGGGTTTACCCAAGTGGGCTCCACATGGATTATGCTGGGGCTACCTGGGTACTAAGTGGATATGGGTCCAAAATGGACACCTTCCCTGGGACTCACTTAAATTAACCAACTCATATGGGCTACTAGCATAGGGCCAATGTGGAACCTGTGTACAATCCCATACAGGGCCCATTTTCCAGCCCATTTACTACCCGCATGGGCCCCACATACTGACACTGTGCTAATGAATATGAGTGCTCACCATTTTAGGTTATATTTTGCTTTCTACAGTACCTATTACCATTTAACAAATAATATGACATACTTAATCAAATAACCTAACCTGTTATTGCCCAAACAGTAAACCTGTGGCCCCTGAGTGTCTTGGGGCAGCAGCTGTAGGCATCGGAATGAAAGTCAGTGAAGAAAGGCCCACAGGAAGTTGTTGTAACAGATCCTCCCTGTGGTGTCAGCATCAAAATAAGAGCTGAGGTGGAAGAACTCCTCCTCTGACAGTTTGATGCTGAAATGGCGCAGCACCTGCAGGGCAATGACAGCAGGAGTTGGAGTGTGTGCATATTTGTGTGTGTCACAGTGTATTAGGTTGGGGTTTAGAAGATGTCATTCCTAACCAGGTTGCTAATTGTTTCTATCGATTAGCTCGGGGAGCGTTGTCGTCAGTAAATTGTACAGCAGGTAAATGGCAGGGACAATAAAAGTGGAGTGTCAGCTGCTGTTCTCTGGGGCCAAAATGTCAGTGTGGTCTTGTTTCAACCTTGGGTTTAATTGAACAATTAAAATTACTGATTGGCTGTCAAGTGAACAGGTGTGTGTGTGTGTGTGTGTGTGTGTGCGTGCGCGTCTGTGTGTGTGTGTGTGTGTGTGTGTGTGTGTGTGTGTGTGTGTGTGTGTGTGCGTGTGTGTGTGCTTGCAAGCTTGAGCTTCATGGATTTCCAGTCACTCTCCATCATTCTCCTTCAGACATTTTGATAGAAGACACAAGACACAAGTGGAGCTCAAATGGTGGCATCAATAATTCATCAAGTACCAGTTTATCTCAGTGTTTGACACTGAGCAGGTGGCGCTCTGCAGGGTGAAGCGCTGAAGGGTGACCTCACCTTCCTGAAGTCCTGCACAGAAATACTTCCTGTGCGGGTGCGGTCAGAAGTCAAGAAGCAGCGTCTGATAGAGGTCCAGGAGGAGCAGACCACATCATGGATCCTCAGCATGACCTCCATACAGTCTCGGCTCAGAACACCCTGGCTCGTCTGAACCGGACCGGAGCAGGCAGGATCCCATCAGAGCGCAAAGTGCAAGGCCAGAACAAGAAGACATGAACAATGAGAAAGAAAAAAACGACAAATAAAGGTGAGAGCCCCCGCATTATTGGTAATATTTCACTTCTTCACAAGCTGAGCTTTGAAACAAAGTGTTTTTTGTTCTGTGATCAGATAAAAAGGTTTTGTCTGTACACACCATCGACTCAGATGAGATGCAGGGGGTCTTTGCAATTTTACACAGATGGTGGGTTCGGCCGAGACAATGCAGGTCTTTGTGATTCCAAAGTTGGTTTGGAAGGTTGCAGCTCATGGGCTGCCAGATTAGGCCCTCACCCACACGCTCCACTGAAGCTTGGGGCTCGGCTTAGTCGCTCAGCGGGGGTCCTTTTAGAATGTGCCCACCCGTGTGTCATTGTTCAAAGCTTCATATACACCTCGGTATGCCAAAAAAACACTGCGACTTACCAAACTCGCCCAATTTGCTTGTCATAGGAGGCGATAGTCGAGAGCCTGAGGGTGGGAGGTCCCCGCTGAGTTTACACAATCTGGCAACCCGCCGTAGCCCATCGCCACCCCCTCACATTCCAGAGCCACCCCCCTCCCACTTTACTGTAACCCAATTTCAACTTGCAGCCAATAAAACTACAATAGATCAGATGTTAAACGGAGGAAAGGAGAGGGACTACAGAGTTAATTTGAAATGTGCTAATATGCAGCTCAGCATGGGGATGTGTAGCTGAAAGTACGTATCCTGTGTCCCAATTTCACACTAAACTCCAACTGTGAGGACTGGATAGATGAGGGAGAAGTAGATTTACAAATGCTAACATAGATCCTGAAGTCATTTGAGTTGTCAGCTGTGGAATGAACTGCACCAGGTGAACCAAGCAGAAGAGAAGCAAAGGACTCATTGAAAAAACTGTTGTTACTTGCAATTTTTAATATCAGTGAAAAAATGATTTTATGTCACGTGTCATGTTGATATTTTGGTTGGTACACCTTTCTAAAAAGTCAGCTTTGTTCAGGGTTAATTAATAGCTTACTTAATAAATCATTTATGAGAAATCAATGAGGTCAACCTTTGGGTTGCTAGGTTGTGAACAGTCTGCAGTTAATTAATGTGTCATTAATTTAAGGTAATTAAAATGAAGTCAACAATAGTGAATAGTAAGTAATGTGTGTGTGTATATATATATATATATATATATATATATATATATATATGTACTGTGTTTTTTGTTTTTTGTTTTTTTTTGTTACCGTCATAACAGGAGGAGGGAGTTTACATCGCCCAAATGGTATCTTGGCCTCTGCTGGTTTTAGGTTCAGGAGGAAGTGTCGAAGGAAGTTGTTATATGAAACGCAGCCATTATTGATTATGTCAGACTTCACAGCCAGATGCTCAAACTGCTCCTGAGTCACACTGATGTTGAAAGATTGGAGGATCTCTGCAACACACAGTCAGACGTTAGGATATATCAATGAGTCAATTTTATTTATAAAGCCCAATATCACAAATCACAATTTGCCTCACAGGACTTTACAGCATACGACATCCCTCTGTCCTTAGGACCCTCACAGCGGATAAGGAAAAACTCCCCAAAAACAAAAACCCTTTACCGGGGGGAAAAAAAAGGTAGAAACCTCAGGAAGAGCAACTGAGGAGGGATCCCTCTTCCGGGACGGACAGACGTGCAATAGATGTCGTACAGAACAGATCAGCATAATAAATTAACAGTAATCCATATGACACAATGAGACAGAAAGAGAGAGAGACAGAGAGAGAGACAGAGAGCAGGTAGAAGCTGTGTCATGTATGATGTCTGTGGTTTGCTGCTCACCTAGAAAGGAGGTAGTGCTGATGTGTCCTTCTTGCTGAGGATCTTTCTCGGTACACTTCCTCAGGATCTCCTTCCAGCAGCACTGCACCGCCCAGTGCAGCTTCTTCTCCCTGCTGCCCAGCGGGCTTCCTGTTCCTGGCCTTCCCACTGAGGCAGGACGCCTGGAGCAGCACTGGGGGGCAGACTGAAAGAGGAATAAGGGTAGGTGAGAAGAAGGGCTACATAACTAAACTAAAAAAAAGAGTGGTTTGCACCAAGCAGTTAATTCTAACAGTGTGCCTACAAAAGAGGCATTGACGTAAGTCATGAAATAATTCCACTTTTGCCCTATACAGTTTCACTTAAGCCCCCTTTCCAATGCACAAAAAAACCATAACACCCACCACTTATATCTGGCTTTTGTATTTTATTGTAAAGGCTACAATCAGTATTCACTTCTGGGTCAAATGGTTCTGCAATAGTCACTGGTATTTATTCGTTCCAGCTCTGATTGGCTCCGATCAGCAATGATGGAAATTTTAATTTTAGACTTTTATAAGTAAAATACAATGAAAATGAAATAACAATGACATGCTCAACAAAATACTGACCTTCCTGTCAAAGCAGTGCTCAAGCATTGATCCAAATTTAGTCTGAAGCAAAATATAAAAAAGTAAGTAAACAATAACACATTTCCTGTGTCATTGGTTACCTGTTTTCTGGCCTGTCTGTGACATCACACATGACACAGTTTAAAAAACAAACAAACAGAAAGGCATACTTGTGTACTGCAGAGCCGTGTGCATGACTTTAGTCTACTGGCAATCGGAAAGGAGTCTATTACCTATTTTTAGTGAGTGTTCCCACGTTTAAACCAAAATTACCACCTCATGGTTGTATGCCTCCACAAACCCTTCAAGTTGCAGAGAGATGGATGCTTCTCACACATCCTCCTCCCAGCAGCACAGAAGATACAATCAGCACGGTTTCAAGGTGGTCCCAAAATTAGACCACCAATTCAGTATCTGACCAAATGTCTCTGCTTCTGTTCCGGAGTTATGACATAGAATAATGGCCAGAAAAGTGTTTATGCAGATCATTATGATGTCAGAGTGAAGCTGTCATTTGACCTTTTGTATATAAAATGTCAACACTTCATCATTTTATCCTATTAGACATGTTTATGTGACATTTTGTCATAATTAGTTGATAAGTTCTTGGGTTATGGCCAAAAACAGGTTTTCATGTCTCACTAGAGCTATGTATCGGGTAGTGACAGCAACATTGCCTCCACGGTTCCCGGTGGTACTACTCCGTTTGGCCCGTATCCGTAAGCTTTATGGAAACGTGCAGACATACGGACAAAATGAACACAGAGCACGGACAGAAGGCTCCGTCCGTATCTGGATTTAACGTTGAGCATAAATGAGCCCTAAGCTGAAAATGTGGCTAAAGTTGTCCCTACAGCCTTGATCAGCCCAGAATTATAAATTGCTCCTTGAAGCCTTGCAGCACTGAACACGCATCTACTTAAGACAGTTTCCAGTATGCTGTACAGTGAATGACTGACATTTCACCAAACACCCTCCCTTCATACACTTTAGTGGACAAAAGATGTCATCAAAGGACTCGCATGTGATTCTGTTTGCTCTGTCCAACCAGCTCAACTGTACAGTAACTGCTCTTTGCTTTTAATCTGCAGACTGAAAAAACACAGCGGACATTTTGGAAATGTCAGATAACTCCAAAAGAAGTTTCTGAAGAAATATGAGAAGGCAACACAGTTACTGGATCTTTCCCTTTGTGTACACAAAGCAAATTTTCAGGAATTTGACAGATGGAGTGTCTTTGCAGTCTGTGTTTATTCGCCCCAAACAGCAAACGTACTGACTGTACAGACGTTAGCTGTAGCTAGGTAGCAACATACACACAGGGTGTCTGTGTAATTGATCTGACACATGCTGATTTTTTAATGCATTTTTGCTGCTGCATTGTATCTGTGATTTCATTCTGAGCATGCAGTGGAACATTTGAGCATGAAAAAATATTTTGTGGAATAATTTTATTTGAGTGAGCAAAATCTATTCTCAGCTCAATATATTTATTTCTGTTTGCCATTATCCACATAAGTGCACAATAATAACCTCTCTCATTCAGTTTTACTTATTTTCTGACTCATGCATATTTTGCTCTGTGTGCTTTATTAGCTGGCTGAAATTGTGGCACACTGTTAACACCCAAGCAAACCTGAAGAGTGCACAGAGCAGAGAGACTGTGATTAAGTGTCCAAGGGTTTGTAAGTGCACAGAGTGACTGAGTGAGAGAGGCTATTATTGTGCAGTCTTCTGGATATTAACACATACTTAATCACATGTTAAGCAGAGAAATGTGGTTTCTTTTCTCAAATTAAATCTTTTTTTGTTTATTTGTTGTTGTTTTTTGGTGTGTAGGTGTATGCCTTCCACTTTAATTAGGTACACCTTGCTAGTACCAGGTTGGACCTCCTTTTGCCTTCAGAACTGCCTTCATTCTTGAAAAAAAAATTCTTAGAGATTTTGGTCCATGTTGACATGATAGCATCACACAGTTGCTGCAGATTTGTCGGCAGCACATCCATGATGCAAATATCCTGTTCCACCACATTTCAAAGGTGACGTATTGGGTTGAGATCTGGCAACTCTGTAGGCCACTGGAGTACAGTGAACTCATTGTCATGTTCAAGAAACCAGTTTGAGATGATTTGAGCTTTGTGACATGGTGCGTTTTCCTGCTGGAAATGGCCATCAGAAGACTGTCATAAAGGGATGGACATGGTGAGCAACAATACTCAGGTAGGCTGTGGCATTTAAACGAGGCTCATTTGGGGCCCAAAGTGTGCCAACAAAATATTGTCCACATCATTACACCACCACCACCAGCCTGAACTGTTGATACAAAGCAGGATGGATCTATGCTTTCATTTTGTTTACACCAAATTCTGACCCTACCATCTGAATGTCGCAGCAGAAATTGAGACTCATCAGACCAGGCAATATTTTTCCAATTTTCTGTTGTGCAATTTTGGTGAGCCCTTGTGAACTGAAGCCTCAGTTTTCTGTTCTTAGCTGACAGGAGTGGCACCTGGTGTGGTCCTCTGCTGCTGTAACCCATCTGCTTCAAGGTTTGACCTGTTGCTTGTTCAGAGATGGTCTTCTGCATACTTTTGTTCTAACAAGTGGTTATTGGAGTAACTGTTGCCTTGCTATCATCTTGAACCAGTCTGGCCATTCTCCTCTGATCAGATCTGGCATCAACAAGCCATTTTCTCCCAGAGAACCGCCACTCACTGGATATTTTGTGTTTTTCAGACCATCCTCTATAAACCTTGGTAGCCCTGTGTTAAAACGATCAACTCCTCCATAATTATCACAGACTGATATTTATGGAAAAAAGGGACGGTATCTGCCGATACTGCCAATTGATACTTGTCACATGACATGTGATGCCAGTCACTGCGTCTATCTAACTGTGTTTATCTCAGGGTGCTGCCATTGAGCCCTGAAAAATGGGCACTTGGAAACACTTGTACGGCACAACGACATCGCTTTTGATTTTGAGCGTGCTTTCTGCATGTCTACATCGACAGCATTGGATTTGAGCGCCCAGAAAAAACAGGATGCGTTCAGGCCCTTATGCAGCTCTACTCAGGCTGACATAATTCATAACAGAGCTTAAATAGCAGGTAAGGTTTCGAAAGATGACAACTGGCTACCCTGTTGTGTATTCTACCTTAGTGCGTTGCAGAACGGCAGCTGCAGTCTCTGGGAAACATTCAGTTGCTGAGGGAGTGTCTTGGGGCTCAGAGGATAGTGATTGAACACTGCTGAAGGGCCCCTCTGCTTCTGTCCTGTCCAGCGCACCAAAAAGCTTCAGAAACTCTCTGTACTGCAGCTTCTCCTGCTCATTCACAGGCATCTGACTCCACAAACACTCAAACTGAGAAGCAAAAGGAAACACACACACAGACACACACATAATAATCCTGTGCACTGGGGGGACTGGCACCCCAAAGAGAGTTCCACACATCACGTAAATTGGCTTTACAGATGACTAACTCTCTCACGCAGTCAATAATTATCAGCAAAGATGAATTAAATTTTGATTAGAATAATTAAAGAAAACATATCAGACTAAAAAGAATGAAACTGGCAAATGTTCCGATATTCAGACTCATCTCCTCATTTGTAACCGTGGACTGAAGCCAGCATGAGTTGTTTCAGCTTGAAAGCACTGGGAGAGTTGTTGGAAATGTGCTTGTTCTCTTGAATGTCTCCTCTTTGAATTCTCTGAGTTATAAGGCAGTGGAATACACGCAGTAGTAAACAGTTTTTCCTGGCTTTACCTGATCATTTGTGAGTCTCAAGCAGCGGCAATCACAAAGCTGTCTGAACTGCTCTTTGGAGAGTGTCATGCTGATGGAAGGGTCCAGGTACATCAGCTCTTTGGTGATGTCATACAAATGACCTGAGACCACTTCCTGGATCTGCTGCAAGTATTCTGTGGTTTCAGAGGTCTTGGCGCAGATAGTGGATCTGGTTTTAGCCCTTTGCTCCCAATTTTTACTCAGGGACCTCTCCAACATCTTCAGCAGTATGAACAGCAGCAGACAACAAACACAAATATGCTCTTTGTGAGGCATACAGGTACAGACAATATACAGCCAATATGTTTTGGGGCAAAACATATTGCTCCAGGAATTTTTTTTTTTTTTTTTTTTTTTTGTAGACTGATGCTTAACTAAGTATCACACCGGTTCCCTCGTCAAAAAGCCAACAGGATTTTTCTGTTAGATTTTGGATTATTGACGAAAATAAGCTATGTGGCAAACAGACCTTAATGATACTTATATACTCAATTACATTTTGTTCAGCAATATAATCTTCACAAATGAACACCACTTAATTGGTTACTGAAGCCTAAATTCCATCACCAGAAGTAAAAAGCTAATGTTAGGCTATAAACAAACTACACTACGGTTTCATGAACATGCATATTTTATGTCAGAAAACAAAACATTTAAGTCTCTTAAGTTTGTGTTACCCATATAAATTATTTCAGGCATCAAACCAAAAACCCATTCAGAAAATCTATTGACTTTGAGATGGGGCAACCAGGAGTGGTAAAATGCTAACTTATTTCCAGGTTTTAGGACTCATTCCTGTGTCCTAAAGACTAAACTGAGCCCTGCATAAATCTGACCCTGCCAAAGGCCCAGGGGGACCCATGCAAAAGTATATGGGATCAAGTACAACAATTTATTTACTGACTTATAAATAAAGCCACTTAAGTCAAGCAGTTATAGCTCAACTAGGCCATTTAATTGGACTACTGTCCTTGTCCCACTATACAAGCACGAGAGGGGAATCGATTTATTGACTGTAGTATGTGCGACTACAATATGCCCACTTTCAGCTTTTTAGTACTGGACCTTTTCATGGTTGACCTGTTATGTCACAGACCAAACAACTGACAAACAAGTTAGCCACGGTCAGCTAGCAGCAAACTGGCACTGTGGACAACTTAACAGCTCTGTATATTTCGTCCGGCCAAAAATGCACGACTCTGGATGTAGATTTAGCCATGTTGTTACTGGCTTCTTCTTCTGTTGTGCATTTAATGCTATTCAACCTCCGGGTCAAACCTGCGGAGGATGTGCAGAGCACCTAGGCCAGTTTGGGTCTGATTAACTTTACAGGAGGAATTCGACTCCCATTCGCATTATCTGGGTGTTAGTCTGACTTTGAGAAATTTGATTTAGTGTGTGATTTCAGTCCAGCTGACATGTTTAAATGTGTTTTAAAAGTCCGGTTTTAGTCGGACTAACACAATAAATCCATTTTCTGTCATGTCATGTACTGATTGAAAGGTGCAGAGAGGCAATGGCCATTTTCTGGCTAAAAAAAAATGTGAAGAAGTCCCAGGTATGACAGGCGAAGTAGCAAGTTAAATCCTATGTAGCAGAATCAGTCTTAAAACTGGAGTGATTGCCTCTTGCCTGGTATTGCCTCTTCATCAGCGATGCAGAGGAACGTCTGCACCTTGTTTATTGTTCATGGAACATGGTAGCACACCAACATTTTCAGAACAAAAATGAACAGGTGTTTAGATTCTCTGTCAAAAATAACCATTCTAATGTGTAACTAACTAAACTGAACCAGACCGCTTGGTGAGAACGAGGCTATATTGAGTATATGTAGGCAGAATAGAGCACAACGTGGATGGATCTATAACACTGGATTTGGAAATGGTTGTCAGACACTCCATCTCTGGCACTACAAGGCTAATGGCCTAGAGGTTATATGTAACTGCCTGTGTTGGTATAAGAGCTAAGGGTAAGTGGTGGTGGTGCTGCTAAAGTGGATGTGGATGATGGGCTCAATTTGGGAAATGTTTGTCCATATTTCCTAATGGCTTGCCTGAACACACTTATCTGCTTATTTTCTGGTAGTAAGATGAAACGTTAGATGTTAATCTCATATCTGTGTGTTGGGTACAAAGCTGGAGTCATTATGTGGTTAGCCTAGCTTAGCATAACAAGTCTACAACCATAGTGGTGGCTTTGTGGGACTTTGGCACAGCTTTTTTTTCGTTGTTGTTTTTTTTTGTTTTTTGTTTTTTTTTGCCATGTTCATCATGTCAGAATCTTTGGAAAGAAAGCTAAAAAGTATATTTCCCAAAATGTTAAATCTTACCAGTGGGCTCTGTGACTGAAACTTGTTGAGAAAGTCCTTCCAGTTAACAGTGCAGCTTTCACGGTCCAGTTCCAGTTTGGTCAGCATGTATCTGTACTGTTTGTCTGACAGGTGAGCACAAAAATTCTCTATCACCTGACGAAATTCCAGAGCTTTGACTATCCCTGTCCCACTCTGGTCAAAGGCCAAGAACACCTGGAGGATAGAGAGACACAGAACAGTGATCACCCGAGGAACTAAGGACAAAGACAATGTCGCATGTTGTAAGCCTTACCCTACACAGATGAGGAGCTGAGGCAGTGACTAGCTCTCGCATCCTAGCCAGAGCCTTGCCTGGACTGAGGCTGTCCAAAGACTCTATCTGACGTACAACATTGGGAGTAGCAGGAGGACGCTCACACTTCTCTATTTTCTGGCCAAATGCAGATAGGGAATCCATGTAAGATAGCCTTTTGCAGTTATCATCCATAGAAACTTTGAGCCTGAGAAGAGAGGAGGCAGAAAGTGCAACACACAGGTTGGTTTCAAACTGATTTCAAATAACCTGCATTTTTAGCCATGCAGAAAATTTCTAAAGACATTAATGATCTCAGAGAAAGAATTCATAGCCAATTAGCCAGGGTGTGAGTCTCAGCTATACTGAAAAGTTTTTCTTTTCTTTCTCTCTTTCTTTGTTTGCTTCGTTCACAGGTTGATAGGATGCGCCTATCCATTGTAATTATTAGCTCCTTATATAGTAGTCACTGGCTTATCTTGGGCTGAGATGTATGCTAATGGATGACTAGCGAGAGTGCGCTGTCAATTTGTGATTGAGTGGCATTTATGAACACCTGCCTGTGATCAAATCTGAGTTTTCCACAGTGGTCATCAATTCGGCGTGGGCTTTTAGTTGCAGGGTTTTTATGTGCAAATCTACTCGCAGATTTATTAACATTTCATGAACATGACCCAATTGTCTTAAATATGTGACTACAGAGAAAGTTCAGATGGAGTGGACCTGCACAAGTGATTTACAGGCTGGTCTCTGCGGACGCAGTAGCTGTAGGATTGTAACAGGCTCAGCAGCTCTTCCACTGTCACTATGCCATCTCTCTTCATTTCCACGTGAGTCAGGGAGTCGCTCAACCCCTCATAGTTCTCTTCCAAAATCTGTCTATGGACAGTACAACAAACAGGAAACATGCTGCTATGCTCTCATAGCTTCAGTAATGTATTTCTGTTCAGACAAACAGTGTAATTAAAAATATTTTGGCTTCAACTTTTACAAACATTATCAGATTATTTTCTGTTCTCATAAATCTAAACTTGTGCTCACACAGCTAATAATTGGCATACCTATTGTGCAGCTACACTTAAAAATTAGTGGAATTTAATAAAGCCTTGCTGCACGGCATTCACAATATTTATCAAGAAAAATATTTTAATAAGGGCTCAATAATAATCACAGCATGTGCAAAATGTTTCTACGCCAGTCTTTAATGTTTGTTTATCCAAACCCCCCGGGATACGCAGCTCATTCAGGAGAGTAAAACAACAGCATATGTACTATTGAAAAGTACTGACACTCTAGAGCAAAGCTTGTTCAGAAAACTAAAATCTGTAAATATCAATCTATAAATATGTTCTCTGTTGTTTGTCTGTTTTTTTAGGGCGTATATCCTGCCTGAGTCACTGAGGAAACTAAACCAACTGTGTCAATCATGATCAAATTTAAAAGTTTAAAATCACTGAAATGTTATTTATGTTTATTTTATAATCTGGTGCATGCTTTATATAATCACACTGCTCAAAAAATTAAAGGAACACCTAAATCACACATCAGATGTTGAAGAGTGAATAATTCAAGTTGAAAATCTTTACTGATGTCCATTGTATAATTTGTTGTGAACAAAATGACATAACTACACAAATTCATCAACCCACTGAGGGCTGGATTCAAATTCACATTGAACATCAAAGTAAAAAATTGAAATCACTGGCTGATCCAACTTAATCACAGCAACTCATAATACTGTATGGCTCAGTAATGTGTAGGTGACCCCTGCATGCCTTGTGGGGTGCCAGCATCCTTGGCCAATATTACTATAATACTAATGCTCCAAAGTTGAGCTTAATTTTGGTGAGGGAAAACCTGGCATGTTTGATTTCACAGAGGTCCTTTGACCTCTCACCTCAAGATATTTGAATGAAAAAGGGTCCTCTGGGTACCCACCAGTCTTCCCTTTACAGGCATGCCTACTTTATGCGAGTCCTATGCAGTTTAGGGCAAAAAAAAAAAATGCAATTTTTTTGCCTGCAGTACAAATGTGTTATTTTCACCTATTGTATTTGAATCTTTCTGCATACTAACAGTCTTGGTATTGCATAATTGGGTCTGACTGGAAAGCTTAAGGCTCTTGTGGATTCAGTGAGCCCAATTTTATTTATGTGTGATGGTGTCAGTCCACATACATACTGTAGGAGCCATTTTATAGTAATGAGACAATTTTTTTTAACTTGACCTCACTGTATAAATAGTGACCTCTAGGATAGTCATAGCCTCATGAAACAGCCATAAACTAGATACCCCAGGCATTCAGAGGATGGATGGCATTTGTAGGTATATTGACAATAAGGGGGCTTCTTAGCAATTTGCAAAACAGAAGTGCTCGCCATCCAATTGCTGAAAAAAAACTTCCAATTCGTAAAAAAATATCCAAATGTCAAAACGTTTTTAAACCAAATCACAGCATGGATTTTTCTGTGGTCTTCTGTATTATTTTGGTGGGATTTTTGAACACACTATTAAACACGCACTTCCAGGCAACGGCAAATAAGCAAACTGCTAGTGCTTGCAAACTATACTCACTCAACATTCCCGCCGCTCACTATCTGCAAATGCCAATAGATCAGACAGGCACATACATGTACTTTGCAAAACAGCAAGGCTGTGCCCCTTTTGGGGGATAGAATAAGATCACGTAAATGTTAATGCAATTTGATGTCTGTTTGGATTTGTAGGCATTTATTTGTTGATCAACAATTGTTTGTTTTATATTGAGCAATACTTGTTTTGTGACCTCCTTTGAACCTGAGTGTTTATGATACCTTAATAAATGCAAGCTGATCGCCGTCATGTCCCTTCAGTCTTCCACCATCCAAGTGGATTGATGACCATAGTACATAGTAACTGGATATTTTAGATGTCTGGACCTGGTGATACAATCAAATTTGTATATTTGAATGAGTCACCAGGTATCATTGGGCTAAATGTTGTCTCTAAATAACCAACCTGTTAACAGCCAACTTGTTGATCCATCTACTTAAATTTAGTTGGAGACAACAGTCTGATGCTGTTGGACTGTTTGACTGTACTGCAGCAGCCTCCCACTCAAGCTAATGTTAGCCCACCTATCAGTTGTAACTATCACCAGTATCATTTAGACAAGTACCACAGTGACAGTGGATACTTCCATATCATACATGCCTCAAAATCTTGGTTAGCCTGCTATATAAGAGTTTTTTAGCATTTTCCTGTTTCTCTCCTGATGTGACAGTGCGTTTCTTTCCCCTAAAAGGAGGCATTGCATAGGCCGTTGGTGGCTTAGTGGATATAGCAGGTGCCCCATGTACAAGGCTGTTGCGGCAGCGGCCCGGGGCCAACTCCAGCCTGTGGCCTGTTGCTGCATGTCACTCCCTCTCTCTCTAATTTTTACAATGTAAAATGCCATAGGTTTGTGCTAATATCATTAGCATGTTGTACTTGTTTGTAAAACGTGTTTAGTATAAGACAGTTGTTTTGTCAGTGAACCTTGTAAGCTATAATGGAGCTGAATTTTATAATGTGTCCTTAGTAAATTTTGCTTTCATATAAGTTGAGAAAATTTCTGCTAGCATCTCGGCTAATTTATACAATGTAAAAATGCCATAGGCTTGTGCTTATAACATTAGCAGGGCTGCCAACTTTTCAGAAACCTTGGAGTCAGATGTAGCAGGACAGACTACAATTTTGTTGTTTAGGACTACACATAAATTTTTTGTTTGTCGACTGATTTGGGAGATGCAATTCTGATCCTAACGGATTTTTGGGGCGCCTGCTGGAGATGGATGGGGTCTAATACCGTACATACAAATACCATACAGATAGAGACAATGGTGGTGGGGGTCTCAGGGTCCTCCCCCAGAAAATTTTGGATGTGGTAGATATGATTTCCTGCATTCTGGTGAGTTTAGGGGTAGCATTCTGGAGATGGGCAACACCTACATTCAGTCAAAGCTACCCTGACTTGCAGGGCCTTCACAAGTTAACCTGCATTCAGCTCAGAGTGACTTAATGAAAAAAACTAGGACTTGCCTATGTGGCATATAGCCTATTATTTTATATACACAAGACCCATTTTGGATTTAAAGCAAAATACATGGTTGAAATGGTTGAATATATTTTGATTAAGATCTAACTAAAATATTATTTTGGGAATAATGATATATTTTATGGCCATTTCACTTTCGTTAGGCCTGGGTTACAACCTACAGCATTTACAAAGCTCTCAAAATGCCTTTACATGCTCTCACAACACATTTAAGAAACTAAATGTAAAGTTTAAAAGCTAAGGACTGACGACTTCACAACACACATGCCAACATACCTGGAGGTGAGAAATGCAAGACATATTTCTTTTTCCTCTTCTTACTAGCAGGAGGACATCATTCACCATTGTAGGTAGTAGTAGTAATAGTTATGTAAGGTTTCGCCACCTACTGTACAGGATTGGAATGACTACCAGCACTTTGTTTATTTATTTTTTTTAAACGAGAAATTGGAGGTGTGGCGTGAGACTGTGTGAAATCATCCAATTGCGTGAGAGTTGGCAGCATTAGTATATTGTATTTGTGGGGAAAATGTGTCCAGCAAAAGACAAGTGCTTTGTCTGTGAATCCTGAGAGTTATGGTGAAGCCGATTTCAGTACTTGTAGTTGATATGATTGTTATTTAGCCATATTTACTGTGTGTTTTGGGTGTGCTTTGAATAAAATAAACTTTTCAGCACTATAAAGAAACTCCACTGCCAACCAGTGTTTTAGAGGTGTAACTGCAGAATGACAGACACAACACCACACGAGTATAAAGGCTCACAACAGCGTAGGCCATTATGCAAAAGTATAAATCTGCCTAAATCTGCCCTAATATGTGATAGTGACAGTTCAACTATTTCACAGCACTAGATTTTGATTTAGTAATACAGGGAACATATTTCACATAACATTTGACATGTTTTTATGAACATATTTTGAACACTCGCCAAAACAAAGTATATTGAAAACTTTTTTTAAAAACAAGGCCTCCAATGTCAAAAATCTCAAAATGTTCAATATTAAATAAATAAATAATAAATTATGGGATAAATAATCCTGAACAAATTGTAGGATTGATTGGATCCAGGGAATGGATGGATAATCTTTAATCGTCTACAGTACCCTTCTTGACTTACTCCATACACTGCAGTGAGGCAGTATCAGAGGACAGAGGTCTGCCAGCATTCTGTTGGCCAACTGTTTGGTTCAGCTTCTGGCTCTGAGCTGTCACTTCTCCTTCGTGATGAAACCCCAACTTTTCCATGAAGTCACAAACTGCCACATAGCCCCTTCCCACTGGATCATACCTGTCCAAATGAAGTGAAAAATCTTAGCTGGCATAGACATCAATGTCCAATGCAGTGATTGTAATATCTCAGCTGGAGTACCTCTTACCTCGACCAAAGCTGGTCAAACTCATCAGGTCTCATTGGAAGAGCATAGGTAAAGAGGAGTCCCCTCAGACTCTCTTTCTGGATCCAGCCTTGGCCGTCTGTGTCAAACTGGCACAGTACCTGATGGGAAAGAGTGCAAAAGGTACAGATCTTTGCATCGTGCAAAGATTCATTTTATATGTACATTCTGTGTTGCAAACCTTGGACATGTCTGCCCATTTGTAGCGTGCTTCACAGGCCAGAAGTTCATGGAGCTGCTCCTGTCTGTCAGGAGAGACAGGAAATACTAACAAAGACCCAATCTTTTTCAAAATGGCCATGCATCAGTAATAATGACCATATAAGACTTACACACAAGCTGTTTGTGGCCCTGGTTTGCGTTTGCCATTATTTTCAACAACATCCACAAATTCTGCGTAGTTGAGGTTGGCCCCTGGATGCAGGCCAATCAGATCCAGCAGCCGATCATATTCTCCCTCCCTGCAGAAAAAGCCCAGGCTGCTGTACAGCGCTTTGAAATCATGGCAGTCCACCACACCTTTATGTTTCCTGTCCATCAGTCGGAACGCTGTCTGGTTGTCCTGATGGAGAGGGATTGGGTTATCAGAGAGGACACAGTCATTGATTGAATAGTTTTGTGTACTGATTGTTCTTAAATTTAATTCCTCCTCAGTTTTCACACTTCAAGAAAGTAAAGTTATAACTTGCCCTGTTTTCTTGAAAATAAACAAAAGCTGTGTGCACATGCATGTGCATCCAACAACTGCCGATTGAGAACATTGTAAAGCCGAACCCTGTTTGTTTTTTGTTCTCTAAACCCATCCATGTGCTTTGTTGTGAAGTTGTACCAAGGTAGTGTGTTTATTTTGAAAGAGACTGTATGCAAACTGTACATTTCCTATGAAAACAGAAGTGTTTTTTGAAAACAAACAATGCATGTAACAGGCTTAAGTTGACACAGCGTCCCAGAACATCAACAACAAATGACAAGATATGCAGGCATCCCTCTCTATCTCCTTTGTTTCCTGTCATTTCGCATCAAGGCATACATAGTGCCAATAGGGGTTGGGTCGGTTCTCGGTAATACCAATTCGGTTCGGTACACCGGGTTTTTTTGGGTTTTTTTGAGACCGACCAGACCGCATACGTAATTTTACAGCCTATATTCGGGCGGAATGTACACGGAGCGCACTAGTGTCACACAAAAGACTGCTTGGCACTGCAGGGATTTTTCACGGACAGGAACAACAACATGGAAGTGCGCTCAACTATGGAAGCCCGAATGACTGCGGACATTCCTCGCGGAGCCCGCTCCGCTTATAGTACGCCCAAGTCTGTGAGCACCTGTGTCTGCCTCCACCAAATGCACAGCGAGCAGGAGAGAGAGGGGAGTGGGGGTGGGGCGGGGACTGAGCTGGGGGGTGCGAGTGCACATGCGCAGGGGCCTCTACTGTAGCCTGGAGTTTGTTTAACAGTGATGGGGAGCCGATAATGGCGGACAATTTAGTCTTGAAGAAATCAAAGAATGCGCCAATATGGCAACACTTTGGCTTTGAGCCAGAAAAAGGAGGCAACCCTTGTTTGCACTGATTGAGTAAGCTAAACCTGCAAATTCATTTGCAAGGAATTAAAGAAACAACGTGTTACTGTCACTCTGTTGTCCTATGGTCGTTTTTATTTTTAAATGAGTCAATTGCGCCCCAAGTGGCGAAAATCCAGTATTACCGACTTGATGCGGTTTTTCACAAAAACTGGACTGTTATTTTTTCTCATACCGACCCAACCCTAAATATAAGCACACCATTCACATCATTCTTTTAAAGACATCCTTCTTTCTTCAAACTTAAATAGCTATTGAATGCATTAATGCTTAGAAGCCAATGTGAAAGATTTCCTGTTGCTCACCCCATGGATGATCTTGATCCTGGTCTTCATGACAGCCAGGCACTGCTCTGCAGTAAGCAGTGGGTTGACCTCCTCTTTATCACCATGACCCTCAGAGCACTGCTGCCCGTCTCTTCCTGTGGCCTCTACAGAAACCATGGAGAAAACAGATGTTTGATATTTAGCCTTTTAATCAGGCACATAATCGCTGTGAGGGAATTCTACCCAACAAATTGGATTTTTTGTTCCATTTTGTGTATCATTTGTGTTTTTCCACACTCCGCAGAATGCCCTTCATGTCTTCAAGCACACTGGGCATTTAACAGCCTGACCTAATTTACTTTTAATTAGAAGCACTCTTGTATTCTTAATGTCTGCAACTTGATTTTTTTTTTTTTTTTTTTTTTTTTGCCTCACAAACACGACAAACTTTACACCCTGGCTTTGTTTGATGATTCTTTCTTTTTTGTTGTTATTTTTTCTACTGTGTTTCTTTTTACTTTTTTTTTTTTTAGAGGATACAAATTAGACCGATGCCCTGCTGCTCTGTTTTCTGCTTCCAAAGCATATAATTAGCCCAAACAAGCAGAAATGAGTGCGATTCTGAATCTGTGTGCTTCTCCGCTCGGCTAATGAGAGACGAAGAGGCTCACTCTTACTCTATTTATAATCCAGGATGATTTCTCCAATGGCTCATGTGCTAAGAAAGACATCATTTTACAGAAAGCGGGGGGCTTATGTTTGATCACCGTGGGTGGGGTAGGAGTTGGGATGCAAGGCAAGATGGAGTGGAGGGGGACGGGAGCCTGGTGGGGAGTAGGAAGGGATTTTAAAAATCTCTATTTAAGCATTGAAAACCCTGCCATGCAGAACTGATGGGATTGCTGACGCCGCTGGTCAAGATGTTCTGGCTGCCGTTCTCCTGTCTCACCCTCGTATTTCACCAGGAACACTGAGCGCTCGATCTGTCCATCCCTGAAGCCCAAAAGCTCAGTGAACTTTTGGAAATTCCTGTCATCCAAGATGATCCAGCTGTCCTCTAGTATCTGGGGGCAAAAGAAGAGAAAGAAGGACAAGTTCCACTGTGCTTCAGGCTTCAGTTTGCATTGATTTGTCAGGGTTACAACTACGGTGATTCTCCAAGTACAACAGGTACATGTACACATTTGACCTTTATCTTTCACTGACCAGCTATGGAAGATTTAAAATGCTGGAAAGAAAAGTTAAATGTAATACAAATTTTTATATGTATTTAATTTAATAAACAGATTTTTATTTCTAACGTTAATTTCCCATGCCACATTTAAAAAACCGACTTGACTAATTAATCACATTAAAGTCAAATTACAACACTGAAAACAAAGTTGGGCCGGCTAGCTCACAGGAAACTGCTATGGTAAAAAAAACTATCTGTCATGGCTGCCATCAGCTCATGTCAACAATAAGCCCCACCCATGCTTCTGCCCTTAGAGCTGTGATTGGACAACTGATTTTTTTTTTTTTTTTTTTAAATCTTGGTATAGACGATGTGACCCATCTCAGAAAGAGAAAGCTCTCCTGTACCTCCTCATGAAAACTAGTGAGAGTGCTTTGTGTTCAGTGTTGGCAGGTCTATGCTGCTCTCTGCTGGACAACACCGAAGTGTAACACACCTCTTTGTTTTCTGGGTTGTGATTTGATTTTAATGTGACATGGAAAATTAATGTCACAATGAAAAATACTTAAGTCAGTCATTAAAGGAGACCTACGTCCTCATCTTCATTCAGGTTCATTCTTGTATTTTGGATTTCTACTAGAACATATTCACATGCTTTACTGTTCAAAAATCTCTATTTTCCTCATAATGTCTGCCTACACACCCATTTATTCAACTTCTGCCTAGAACGCTCCATTTTAGCGCCTGTCTCTTTAAGCACCTCCTCCTGAAAAAGCCTAGTCTGTTGTGATTGGTTTGCAGGTCTTCAGTATCTGAGCTCTCAGAGTCTCTTCCATGGATGTTTTGAGAGACCTGGATACAGCATTGGCGGCAAAGCCGCGTCCATACCCTGAAAGTTGCGCAGTGGGGCATAAGGTCAAAAAGCTCTACTTCCGCAGTATGAAATTATCCGGATGATAGACGCTGCTTTTGCCTCATTGGGTCTATAGAGCCAGCACACTAGAGCAGAGCAGAGCAGAGCAGAGCAGAGCAATCTGTTTCCGGTTTAGCTCTCTGCTATCTTGAATGGTGATAAAAAAAATTTAATAATGCAGCTCTTAAAGACTTTTGAAATGTCATTGGAGCTAATGGATTACATCTTGATAGTGGAATGAATAATTTCACAGGGGTTGTGACCGGTGTTGGGCAGTAATGCATTACTAGTAACATATTATAGTGCAAACTTTTTCCAGTAATATAATATTACAGTTACCCCAAAACCAAACAATTTGTTACAGTGCTACTTTTGTTATCACTAGTGATGTTACAGCTGATACTGCAGTCCTAAGGCCTGTGTCGAGCAAATCAATAAATCAATCAATCAATTTTATTTATGAAGCCCAATATCACAAATCACAATTTGCCTCACAGGGCTTTACACCATACGACATCCCTCTGTCCTTTGGACCCTCACAGCGGATAAGAAAAAACTCCCCAAAAACCCCTTTAACAGGAAAAAAAAACGGTAGAAACCTCAGGAAGAGCAACTGAGGAGGGATCCCTCCTCCAGGATAGACAATAGATGTCGTACAGATCAGATCAGCATATAAATTAACAGTAATCCGTATGGCACAATGAGACAGAAAGAGAGAGACAGAGACAGAGAGAGATACAGGACAGACGGTAATGACAAGGGGCAAAGGGGGCATGTCCAAATGAAGCCGGTGTCAAAGACCATATCGTTTTTCAGGATATCACGTGACCAAAGACAAAGAGGCCCCGTTTCTCTGGAATCGCATGACTCCCTCGTTGTGTGATTCGATTCGGGAAATACATAAAGTGTTTTGTGTGATCCAAGGGGATTCTGAAGATCGTTAAGTACAGAGGATTGAGTGACCCAGTCACACAAGCACTCTAACCTTTTGTGGACACACACACACACACACACACACACACACACACATATATATATATATATATATATATATGTATACATATATGTGTGTGTGTATATGCACTTTATTGATATACCACTTTCAGGATAGATTCATTTCATCTGGCTTTACAATACCTCATAAGGAGATTCTGACGTAATCATCATCATTAAGCATCATTATGTGTATGCCAGATCTACTGGCATGTAGCCCACATGTAATATCACAGTAGGACTGCTGTACATCAAATGACGAGCAGATGTCAGTACTCCTAAATGAGCTGTTAAACGAGGCTTCGTGTGATCGGCCTTTTGGCGAAGCAATAGGCCTGAAAGATTCGACACATTTACGGCCATCACTAGTTATCACCCTACTGACTTGAAATACAACATCACATCAGCAGACTCATTTTCAAAACTGTCACGCTGCACAGGCACGTCACAAAGCAACAAGCTAGTTTGGAAGATGGAAACGCGTACCTTAGAGGCTGAAAATATTAGGGCTGTAGTCTCCTGGATGACTAGTCGATTATTCGGTCGATATGCTCTCGTCCGACCAAATTCTCATTAGTCGAATAATCGTTACTTTCATGATGCAGACCTCCTGTCTGTTTCTGACACCATTTCCCTCAGTGGACACGAAGCTTGTATCTAGTTGTATTTCACATAAGAAACAATAAATTGTGAAGACAGTAAAGCCTCCACCGAAATAGCATTTTAAGTCTTGTGTGTGATTTATCTTTCAGGTATTTATACTTCAGGGTTTATCCTGGCTTCATATGAGCAGAGGAAATCTCCGCTCATCGCTAGGCTAATGTATACAATGTAAAATGCCATAGGCTGACGCTAATAACGTTAGCATGTTGTATTTGTTTGGAAAACATGTTTTGTGTGACAGTTGTTTTGTCTGTGAATCTTGTGAGTTGTTATGGAGCCAAACTGTGTGCCGTTACCTTTGCCAAATGCTGCTGCTGTCCCTGACTTTATATGAGAGGAGGGAAAGATCCAAACCCAGAAGATATTCAGGCTTTTCTCGAAAACCTAAACTTACCTCAATTATCCACGGAACACAGAAATATTTTAGATGCCCCCCTGACTGTTAATGACCTGCAGAGCGCAATAGACAAAATGCCAACAGGTAAGGCCCCAGGTCCAGACGGCTTTCCTGCTGAATTTATAAAACATTTCTGGACAATATTAGCACCACTTTTCATCAGGACAGTGACAGAGATCAAAAAGACCGGAAGTATAAGACCTCACATGAATACAGCAGCAATCAAACTATTACTAAAGCCAGACAAAGACCCCACACTTCCTTCTAGCTACCGTCCTCTTTCACTAATTAACAGTGATATCAAAATAATCTCAAAGGCACTTGCTTCTAGACTGGAGAAAATAATTGCAACAATAATTCATAATGATCAAACGGGCTTCATTAATGGCAGACACTCAAGTAATAACGTCAGAAGAGTTCTTAATTTGATAAGTAAAGCTCAACGTGTTAATACAAAAGCAATTGTTCTGTCACTTGATGCAGAAAAAGCCTTTGACAAGGTCAACTGGTCCTTCCTATTTGCCACCCTAAGTGGATTGGCTTTGGAGAGTCATTTATCCAGTGGTATCAGCCTTATATAATTCCCCTAAGGCCACAGTCACCACCAATGGAATCACATCTAAAAACTTTACTTTGCAGAGAGGTACCAGACAAGGGTGCCCACTCTCGCCTCTACTGTTTGCAATATTCATCGAACCATTGGCTATGGCAATCCGTCAGAACAGCAAGATCATAGGTATCCATTCCGCCAATTCAGAGCAAAAATTAATCTATATGCCGACGACATTTTACTTTACCTACAAGAACCGAAATCGTCTTTACATGAAGTATTTAATCTCATAACAAATTTTTCTAAACTTTCAGACTACTCCATCAACTGGTCCAAATCGACAATACTGCCAATAACGGAGAACTCTTGGAATCCTGCAGACCAAAAATTTTCTCTCCCTGTGGGCAACATAAGATATCTTGGCATAAATATTTCATCCAAACTATCAGACTTGGTCCACCTGAACTTTAGCCCGCTGCTAGATAAGATCTGTGGTGACCTGAAGCGCTGGAATAATCTTCCCATCTCCCTCCTGGGTCGAATAGCCACAGTTAAAATGAAAATTCTACCCCAAATTAATTATTTTTTTTCCATGATCCCATTCACTCCCACATCGAAATGGTTCTTGTCATTAGACTCTGCTATTATAAAATTTTACTCGAAGAACAAAACAGCAAAAATTAGCCTAAGCACCCTTCAGAAAAACAAACTGAAAGGGGGTTTGGACGCTCCTAACTTTAAACATTACTATTTGGCTAACCAGCTACAATACCTATTGAAATGGCTATACCCTAACGAAGACTACAACTCCTGGCTCGAACTAGAACAGGCGGACTGCAACAATATAAAACTCTCTGACCTCCCGTTTATCACCACTACACTCAAACGTCACAACTGTTTTAAGAACCCAATGATTGCTTCCACCTTGTCAGCCTGGTGGAAAACACTAGAAATCACAAACTCTCAGATAGAACCTTGCTTGCTCTCTCCAATCTGGCACAACCCGGATTTTGAAATCAACAAAAGACCTCTCCATTTTAGCACATGGGAGTTGAAGGGAGTAACTCATCTCCATCACCTTTTCCAAGACAATATACTTATGACATACACAAACTTATTCCAAACTTTTGAAATAAGAAATGGAAATTTTCTACAATATTTACAACTGATAAAAACAATCAAGAAGAGAATTCCAGCGCCTCAGGACACTTTGCAGCCACCAGAATTTGCCAAACATATTACAAAGCTTTCTCCGAGTAATAAGAAGAACCTTTCCAAGATTTATAAATTACTGTCAAAGACCAGCTCTATTCATTTACCAATTTTAAAATGGGAAAAGGAGCTGGGTGTATCACCGGACCCTGACTTCTGGACTCAGATATGCAAAAATACATTTAAGATGACAAGACACACTAATATACAACTTATCCAATTTAAGGTACTCCACAGAACACACGTCACCCAACAAAAGATGAATAGAATGGGCTTCAGTCAATCTGACACTTGCACTCAGTGTACTCAGAACACTGCAGACACCTACTTTCATGCACTCTGGTTATGTTCACCCGTCCAGCACTTCTGGTCAACAGTCACTCAAAAACTCTCCTCCATTTTGGACTGCAGGATCCCACTATCTCCCAACCTGTGCTTAATTGGAGACCTGATGACAATTGACCTCCCAAACAGCCACTGCAACTCTCTTCTTGTAGCTCTCGCCATCGCCAAGAAAACAATCCTAGTCAATTGGAAAGATAAACAGACCCTCAACATCAACCATTGGCTGAATCTCCTTGTGGAACATATTTCGCTGGAGAAAATTTCTGCCGGCCACAGAAATCAATTAACATACTTTACAGAAAAATGGTCACCATTTATTCTCTCACTAAACATGTCTGTATAGTGCCACTCAGCCTGTGAGCATATGCCACCTGTACATATAAATATTACAAGTCTAGAAAGACTGTTGTGCCATATATAACCTGTTTCTGTTTCTGTTAATGATGTAACCCCTATTCCCTCTATCTCTCACACCACAATATGCCACAGCGGTTCATCAGATTTCAAGGTCTTAAGCATGTGTTAGGTGCACCTTCTCCCCCTTGAGTCCGGGCCTGCTCTGTGGCTCTGTGTGGGGTCGCGGGGCCGGGCGGTTTCCCCTGGGGGCGGGTGCGTCTGGACTGCTCGCCCTGTGTGCCCGGAGGTGGTGGGGTCTCCTCGTGCTCCCTGGGCCGGGGGCGTTGTGGCCGGTCCCCCTTGGGGGGCTGTTTCCGCCCCGGGTGGTGCGGGGTGGGTGGGCTCCTCCTCCCCCCCCTTCGCGCCGCTCCCGCCCTTCCCCCTCCTCCTCCCTCCCCCCTCTCCCCGTCCCTCCCTGCCCCTCTCTCCCGGTCTTGGGCGGGCCTGGGGTCCTCCCTCGGTCTGGGGGGCCTGGTGCGGGGGCTGGGTGCTGCCTGCGGGGGGTGTTCTGGTGCTGTGCAGTGTGGGCCTGCCCGTTGGTGTGCGGCTGGTGGTGGGGGGGGGCGGGTCGGATGGACTGGGGGCCCGGCCCTGGGTCTGTGGCGGTTTGGGGGGGTACTGGCGGGGTTGCGGGTTGGTCTGTGCTCCTGCGTGGCGGGGTTCGGGGGGGCTGGGTGGGGCTCGTCTTCCGTGCCCCCTGGTAGCGCGTCCCACCTTTCTGCTGGGGGTCGGTTTGCTGCTGGCGGTGCGACCCAGGTCGGGACCATTGTGGGGGCCTGGCGCTGCAGTTGCTTGGGGGGCGGGGTTGGGTGGGGGCCTGTTGGGTTTCCATGGGGCCCGCCTGGCCCGCTGTCCATGGGCGCTGGGGGCCTCGCGGCGCCGGGGTCTGGTTGGCGCCGCCTTCTGGCCCCTGTCATCCAGCCCTCCGGCCTCCGGGCCGGGCCCACACTGGCCTGGCCTCCTAAACCACATTTTGTTCACTCTCCACACACACATTCCACAGTTTTTAACGCACCACATACACTCACTCTTGGAGGCGCAGATCACGGATGGATTGGGGGCTTCATGATGGGGCAGGCTATGGGACAGTGGTGTCCGGTAGCCCTCCATGCTGCCCCCCGGCCCATCTTTTTCTGTCCTCTAATTTTAAAGCACCACATACACCTACATTTTGGGGGACAAATGGGAACAGGTTCCAGGTGCCTTATGGCTGTACGGGCTGCAGGACAGTAGTGTCAGCCTCGGCCACACCTGTCTCCTATGTCCCTCAATTTTAATGCATCTCACCACACTTATGGGCACTCACATGCACATTCACGGTGTAGGGTTAATGTTTCTCCGTCAGGGATCGAGAATCATAGTAAGAGGGGGGGTGGTGGGTTAACATACACGGTTGATATGCATGGCGTGGCTCGTGGGGCCCGGCCCTCCTGGGTTGGGGTTGGAGCCAGGGAGCCCATTTACATCATGGTAGTGTTGCTGGGTTCCCGGTGTCCGGGGGGTCCCCTGGCCCTGTAGCGGGTGGGCCGGGTGACGCCTGGGGGCTCTGTGGGTTCCTGCCGGGGTTCTGCCTCCTGACCGGCTGTGGTCATTGGGCCCTCTGCTGGGGGGTCCCGATGGGGGATTCACTGCTCGCGGTGGGCCGCTCTCTCCTGTGTTGGTGGTGGCTCGTCCTGGGGGGTTCGGGCGGGTGGCCCCTCCTGGTCTCCGGGTTTCCCGGTGCGCGGGGGACATGTGCCTTTCGGCATCGCCGCCTCTTTGCCTCCCTCACTCGCCTGGGCCTGGTTGGGCTCTCACTTCCGTCTGGTCCGACGTCCGCTGGTGGCTGGTGCCTGGGGCGGGCCCGTTCGGTGTGGTGCTGGTTCTCTCCCGGGGGCGGTGCCGGGCCCCCGCGCCTGGCGCCTTGGGTCGGGGGTGGTCCCTTGGTGCGTCTTTGGTTGGGGGGTGGGGGTGGGTGGGTGGTCGGGGGTGGGTGGTGGTTGGTGGGGGGGTTGGGGGCGGTCCGCGTCGGGCGGGGGTGGGTGGGCCCTCCTGTCCCGCCTGTCTGGGGTGTGTCTCTGGCTCTCTGGGGGGGCCGGCCATTGTCGCCCCGGGTCCTGGGGCCTACGGGTGTCCTGCCGCCTCTATGGCTCCCTGGTCTTGGGGTCTGGGCGCTCCTGTGGTCTTGGGGTGGCTGGCCGCCCCCCTTCCCCCGCAGGGCCGGCCCAGGACCCTGGTGTTGGTTTTCATAAACACATTTGGAGGGTTTAAACTCACGCATGCATGTTCGTTACTTCTGCCCCGTGACGCATCGCAAAGAACCGATGGGATCACTTCAAAGGGGCCCACTTGCTTCTGAAACCTTCCACAAAGCACTCTCTCTTCTCTACAGTCGGGCTTTCTCCCTCCACCAAACTCTCACATTTTTGGTGTTCAGCATAGACTTCTCTTTTGTTTATTTCTTTCAGTACAGTATAGTATAGTAGACACGTATATTTGTATTTCTGATAATCTGCATGGAGCACATCCACCTCAAGACCACAATACATCAGCTACACTGCCTGTTTATCCCTTTGTTTGTTTGTTTGTTTGTTTTCCCCTCCTTCTCTCCGCATGCACTGTCACTATATAACTCAGGACTTAAGCACCTGCCCCCTCCCCCTTGCTTGTTCCTTACTTTCCCCTTGACACACCTTGGTGTATCACGGCCCTCGCTGGCTCATATTAGGAAGCTTTTCCAATAAAGGCTGATAGGCTAGTCTCCAGGGAGGGTGGGTGACGGTCACAACGACACGCATTATGGGTATAAAATACTTGACTGCAAGATCAACAGTGCATCAATCTTCACAAGAAGCTTGCACCCTTTTGTGGCGCTAAGCTATGAAGACCAATGCAGACAAGTAGGGAAGAAAAAAGAAAAAAAAAAAAAAAAAAAAAAAAGAGAGGAGGGAAAGATCGCTAGTTGCTAGGCTAATGTATACAATGTAAAACGCCATAGGCTGGCGCTAATAACGTTAGCATGTTGTATTTGCTGGGAAAACGTGTTTAGTATAAGACAGTTGTTTTGTCGGTGAACCCTGTGAGTTGTAATGGAGCCAAACTGAGTGCCGTTAACTTTGTAAAATGTTGCTGTTGTCTCTGGCTTTATAAGAGAAGAGGAGAAAAGGCTAGTTTATACAATATAGAATGCCATAGACTTATGCTAATAACTTTAGCATGTTGCATTGGTGGGAGAAATGTGTCCAGATAAAGACAAGTGTTTGTCTATAATTCTGCGCTTTATAGTAAAGACAATTTGTGTACTTGTGTTTGAAATTGGCTTCATTAAGCCACATTTAATGTGTGTTTTGAATCAACTTTATAAATAAAGTTTGATTTGAACTAAATTTTACAGCACTTAACACAGTCCTTAACACAGCCGACAAGTGTTTTGGAGGTGTAACTGCAGAGTGACACAGACACACCACCGCAGTAGTAAAAATAACGTGCAGATTTTTTGGGAACTGCCCGACAGCCCATTGGTTTGACATCCCATTGTTCCGACCGTATTAAACTCAAGTCCGTTCCGAAATCACCATGACGCCCTGTGGTTAAGGTCTGGTTAGGTTTAGGCACAAAAACCACTTGGTTAGGGTCAGGAAAAGATCATGGTGTGGGTTAAAATGAAAAAGAAAGTGACAAACACATAAGCCGTGAGCCTGCTCCGCCTCAAGCCGGTCGCGGCGCACCATATGCCCGCCGCGAGCCGTTCAGCACCACGGACAGTCGGACTAATGGGCTGTCGAACCAATGACATGGACCCGATTTTTTCCCCCCACAACTAATCGATTAGTTGAAAATTATGTATGACTTTAGTCAACCAAGATTTTCTTTGGTTGACTACAGCCCTAGAAAATATTCCTGACTTTGATTTTGTCAGAATGAAAAAGGACAAGAACATTATTGCTGCAAGCAGTCATACTAAAACTCTTTCCACAGTGTAAAAAAATGTGACCTCTGGTCTGAAACACCTACTTCGACCAACAGCTCAACAACGTGAAGCTCCAACAAATACACCACACCAAAGGTGAGTCCTTCTCGGCCACAGAGGTTGGTTGTAGCGCAATACTGGTAAACAACCAAGACTGAATTTTACATTTAGGCAGCTGCAGGCTTGTGAAAAGGTCACAGGCAACTGAAGAAAATAATAATTTGCATGCTATCTAGCCTCAGCTACACTTGCTGGCAATTACTCTGACATTCACACAAGGGTATAGATGAAGTTTGGGGAGACATGCAATTACCAATTTTACCGGGTGCAATGGAAAAGTAATGTAATGAGTAGTGTTAAGAATTAATGTTGGCAAGGAAAAATAAGTAAAGTAACATTATTACTTCTGAAAAGAGTTACAATAATAAGTAATACATTACAGTTTAGAGTAATGAGCCCAACACTGGTTGTGACACTCAAAAAAAAATTATCCACTCCAACCAATTATTGCATTGGATTTTGTATTGCATTCACCACCTTGGTTGTCCAAGCTCAAGGTCACTGTGCCCTGGCATCCATCTCATTATCCTAAATGCAATGTCTCAGGAATGCCTTGAGGGAATTTCTTCAAATTTGGCACAAACTTCCACTTGAACAAGAAGGTTTAACAGATTAGAACTAGAATTTTACTACTGAAGAATTTACAGGCTAATTATTACAAAATTTCAAACAAATGACCAATAGAATAAAATGATAAAGTAATGACATTTTCTATCCAAAGAGTCAAAGGTCAGCCTCACTGTGACATCAGAATTTTCTGCAAAAACACTTCTGGCCGTTATTCAATGCTATATCTCAGGAACAAAAGGGAAGATACTGAATTAGTGACACTGATTTTGAAGCTTGGGTGACTGCATAGATCTTCTGTGCTGCCAGGCTGAAGACGCTTATGAAGCATCCATGTTTAAGAATTTGTAGACACTCTCTTTGAAACATCCACATTGAAAGCATTGCACTGTCATATGAGCTACATGAGTCTGGAGAGATATGGATGTCAACTGTAACTTGACTGGCTGGGGCAGCTTGTAATCCAGTCCCATTAAAAAAGATCTGTTCCAGCTTTATTTACATATTTTGCCCTTAACTTTCATCTTACGGATGAAGTTCTGAGAGTTAATTAAAATTGAAAAACTGGAATAACAAGCTTGGAAAAGTGATCAGTCCCTTGATTTAGTACTTCATAGAACCACCTTTTAATTACAGCCATCAGTCTGTTTGAATATGTCACTACCAGGTTTGTGCATTAAAAGTGGGGAATATCAGTCCAGTCTTCCTTGCAGAGTTGTTGGAGCTCAGTCAAACTGCCTGGTGAGAGACAATTCACTGCTCTCTTCAAGCCCATCCACAGAAGGACAACTTTTCAATCCTTAAGCTACTGAGTTTTTTTTTGTTTTTTTTTGGTAGTGTTTTTAGGGTTGTGAACTACCCATCTTCAGCTGTCTAGCAGAGGGTCACAGGTCTTCATCAAGAATTTGGGTGTGCTTGGCAGCATCCATTTTCCCTTCAATCCTGACCAACAGCCCAGTCCCCACTAAAAAGAAACACCCTCACAACATAATGTTGCCACCACCATGCTTCACAGTAGGTATGGTGTGTTTTGGGTGGTGTATTCTTGTTTTTGCCAAAGATAGCACTTGTAATTTAGTCCAGAAAGTTCAATCTTGGTCTCATCTGACCATAAAACCTTTTGCCACATGGCAATACAATCTACCAAGTGTCCTTTTTTTTCCAAAGCAAAAATTAGACTCTGTGGCACTTTTTTTTTTTTAGAAGAGGCCTTTTTCTTGCCACGCTACCATGCCTGCCAGCTTTGAGTAAAGCTTGTGAGATTGTTGTCACGTTCACAGACCGACCAAACTCAGCTATAAAGACTTGTAAGTTGCCATTAGCCTTTTGGTAGCTTCCTCCTAGCTCAGCCTTCCAGTTTGTATGGACGGCCCAATCTAGGCAAGGTGCTGGTTGTGCCACACACTCTCCACTTCTTAATGAAGCTCTGAACAGTATTCAGAGGGATAATTAAAGCCTTTGAAAAACTTTTTGTGTTGTCCTAACTTGTGCTTTTCCACAACTTAATCCTGAAGCCCCTTTGAAAGCACTTGTGCAGCCACGGTGAATTATTTTCAGTACCATGCACTACTAGTAGTGGAACCCCGAAGGAACAGCTGGTTTTACTATTACGTAATCAAAAACACCACAGCTGATATCAAATGAGAGCCAGTTAGCCTGGTGTGTGGTCTGGAAAATGATTGCTTGTACCTGAGCAAGTTTATAATAAAAGCTGATTACTTATGGGAGCCAGGTATTTTGTGTAATAAAATATAATAACTGTTTCTATTTTTTTTATAATGTTACTTTCACTTTGATGGTAAGGGTTACAATGTTGAAAATTTTGCTTACCTGTTATTCTAAAATGTTTTTAAGTTTTTAAAAACTAAAAGACTTTTTAAATGTGGTAAAATCTGTCAAAGTTGATCAAATAAAATAAGTGCTGATGACACCATTTGATTCCTACTGATTTGATTTTAAGTGTCTTTACCAAGTTCAAGGGGTAAATGCATTTTTCAGCAGAACAGATCGTAGCTACTAAGTAATGCACGCCCTGAATTACTGCGAAATTCATGCTCCAAGCCTAGTAAATGGGGTCACTGTCAACGACCCATTGTCATTCTGAGATAGGTGAAAGGCAGGTACACATTTAAGATTTGTCAGAATTCACATTTAGTGCAAAACTAATTACCTAGTGCACAAATGCCTTGCCTTGTGCACAAATTACATGTTTACTATTAATTAGCATGTATCTCATCAACCTTATATCCTGGCCTGGTTGTCTTTTGTTGGTGTTTCTGACTGAAAAATGCAGAATCAAAGCCAATGGGAGGTAGTTCACATCCTGTAGGTCAGACTGCATGAAGAGTTTAAATAAAGAATGGCACCTTTAATTTCAATCATTTAAACTTTACATTGTTCCACACTCACCTTGTGTACATCTGTCTCTGTTAGCATCCCCTCAGAGCTGTGGGTGATGGCCTGGATGCGGTCAGTCAGGCTGCTGTTGCGTTTCTCTAACCTTGATCTCATCCTCTGGAAAACAATGTCCAGGATGTTTAAGGTGTCTGAAGTGACCTGCAGGCTGGAAGGAGGCCGCTGTCCCCTGACTGACTGAAGGCTTGACTTAGGTGGTGTACAGCGGCTGTAGGGCAGATTGTTTAGCGCTCAGTAATACAAGGGGACTATGAATAAAAGATGGTCTTTACAGGGCTGCATTCAAGAATCTACTTGAACAATTCAAAGTAACCAGTAACGTTGGAGTTAAAACCTGTTCCAAGTTGAGAGTGAGACCAGAGCAAATTATGCCGTAATCCAACTTGAAATATAAACATGCAACAACACCTCTTCAGATGTAAAAAGTAATGCTGAAGATAAACTAGAATTACCACCTTGTGGTTATATGTTTCCATGAATAAGTCATGTTGCAGTGACATTTTACATTCATGTCTACCCAGGATGTCATCACTTCATCATTTTATTCTATTAGATAGTCTATTAGATAGATGATAGATAAATGTGTCATAATTAATGTTTGAATTCTTGAGTAATGGCCTAAACAGTTTTAAAAAGGTCACAGTGACCTCGAACCACCAAGTTCTAATCAATTCATTGTTGAGTCCAAGTGGATGTTTGTGGCAAATTTGAGGAAATTCCCTCATGGCTTTTTGAGATAGCGTGCTCACAAGAATGAGACTGACCCAAAGCCACAATGACTTTGACCCTTGATGACCAAAATCTACAAAATCTAATCCTTTCATTGTTGAGTCCATGCAGGTGTTGGAGGCAAATTTGAAGAAATTCCCTTGAGGCATCGCATTCACGAAAGTGAGATGGATGCAAGGTCACCCTTACTTTACCCTTTGACCGTTGACCCTCAAAATCTAACCAGTTTATTGTTGAGTTCAAGTTGACTTTTGTACCAAATTTGAAGAAAATCCCTGAAAGTGTTCATGACATATCATGTTCACAAAAATGAAACATACATACTTAAGCACGCACAGATACGGATGAACAGACAACTTGAAAACATAATGAGAACTATGTATCGGCAGGATGTCCATATTTCTACCTGTCATGGCCCAAAAATGAAGTCATAGGAAGTTTGATGGATCAGGGGGTTCAGCTTAAGGAGTTAGGGTTAGAGGAAAGAAACTGATAATAGCAAGTAAATCCTATAGCTAATACAGTAGGGCAACAGGCACTACAGCATAGGTCTGAGCCACATACTCTATATGTCTCTTTCTATGCTCACCTCTCAGTATGGTTACCCTCCTCTTGGAGTGAGGATGGGTATGTTTCATCTGTTGGTGGTACTCCCAGGTTTCTGAGAAAACCAGTGTAAGAAACCAACTTAGAGGAACTGCCAGGTCTAGAACTGGAGGTCTCACAGAGCCTGGAAACACAAAGGGAAAGAATGAGAGTGAGCTGAGAAAAACCCAAATTCAACCCCAAACTGAGCAAAGGTCATAGTTTCATCACTTGACAGTCAAACATGCAGGGCATCATACTGTAGCACCAAAACAAGTGTTGTTTTTTTTTCCCACCACTAAGCATGTATGATACATCGTAAAGTTTGTGGATTCAACCAGATTGTACCTTCAAATTATATTTTATCATGTGGGGGAAGAAAAACAAGTTACCTCTCTGGCAACCTGACTAATGTTAGTCCAATATTTACTCTCCTTTTACCTCTAATTTGGTCTCCACCAACTCCTGAGAAAAAAATGCTGCCTCCACCATGTGTTGACCGGCTAGCTGCTTACTTTTTCTATCCACCATTTGGTGCTGAGCACATGGCACAGTGCCGAGTTTTTATATTTTTAGCTGAAAACAGCTGCCTTATGCTGCTGGAAACAAAGTTAATGAGAGTAGGAAAGTCAAAACACTGGGTTAAAAAATCTTCACAGAGCTGAGGGGAACTGCAGAGGTGAAATGTTTTTTGTCATTTTATACTTTGAGTAACAGTTTTTGCATTCCAGAGTCATTTAAAATCTTTTTTTACAGAAAGTATGAATTTGTGCAGCTTTAATTGAAAGAAAAGTCTCTATAAGACCTTACATGCACCAAAAACTTTAAATGGGTATGGCAACATTTTTTTCAGTAAAAACTGCAAAGTCAAAGTGCAGTCCAGAGGGTTGCAATACTTCTTCATTTTCAAGTCATTCCAGCTACTTAATCAAAACACTGACAATCAATTGAACAAAAATGGGGCATCTTGATAGTGTTTCTGCCTGACACTTTTAGGACAGCTTTACACCAAATGACTTTTCAAGCCATTTCATTGTCTCAGACCTTTCCATGTTGGAATAAAATTATGACAGTGTTGGTACAGTTGTGGCGTGCTCCCATGATTTTAGCCATTTAAAGTGGTAATATAACTCAGTCTGAGCTGTCTTAAGTCTGTCTTTTTCTCTTGACGTTCCAATAAAAATGAACATGCTTAATATTATTGTAAGATTTTAGTCTTGGCTCATCTCTGTTGTGCACCAAACAGTAAGCAGCAAACTGGGTAGACTGGTGAGATGCAAGACCATGAACAATTCTCTGTTCTCTTGTACTGTAGTACAGGAAACTGGTGGAACTGTGGAGTGATCAAGAGTTGGTGTGTAACTGTATTTGTGGTAAGGACTTAGAAGTGTGGGACATACGCATTTAGATGAAAAAATCATTAAAATGAGCTTTAAAAATATATATATATATTTATAATTAATTTTATAATATTGTGTTAAGTAATAGCTATGTGAAACAATTTCATTTGAATTCATGTCATATTGTAATTGAATTAGCAATTTTATGTATCTCAACACTGAGACCAAGGTTGTTGGACATGAACAAAAGTGGTGTCTGGACCCATAAAATTCTACATAAATTTAGTTAAATCACAATATTTAGTAGTTTTGTTTCAAGATGTGTAATAATATTGTGTTTATATTTATCAAGTATCCCACTAAAATAGTGCCTGTTATTAAGTTAAATATTTTTGACCAGTATGTATAGGTTAATTTTACTGCAATTGAGTCTGGTAGGAGTTGGCTAGCGGTGTCGCTTATTTGGCGACTACGCCTAGTTAGGCCATCTCAACCCAACAGTGCAACTGTGGAAACATTGTGTGTACCCTCCAGACTCCCCCAGGCTGCCCCATTGAGTGAGCAGCTCAATTATTAGCCTCAAACTCCCTTCTAGCTCTGTTAACACAGTTAGGGCCGTGATATACTTGCCGCAAACGACGCAAACGCGACCGCATCATGGCTGCCACGCGTGATTTGCGTTCATTTGATGTGTTGAACGCACATCTCAACGCGAGGTAACGCGACGCGTGCGCGAGATGCAATATTCGCATAACCGCCAGAGGCACTGGTGAGAATGCACACAGTGACCATAGACAGTGACCCAACCGGATTATCAGACCAGACCGCAACAGAAGTAAAATTACAATCTCCTCTTCCGCATCAAGGACATCCATGTTTGTTTAATTTACTATTCTTTTACTATTCTTCTTCAAGTCTTCTTCAATTCTTACTCTTCTTCTTCTTCTCGTAACGTACTCTTCTTCTTCTCATGAGATTCTTCACGGTTTCAGGGTTTATATTTCTGTTGTCTGCCCCAAGTGGTGACCGCCAGTATTGTGCATTTTGGCTGCATGGTGCTACGTACACAACGCGCCGTGTACGCGTACGTTCGATCAAGCGGCAAGTATATCACGGCCCTTAGCAGTGTCAGCATGGCTGGTTGTGCTTGCATAGTAGCAATGCTAATGGGGTTTTGCAGGCCTGAATTGAAGCCGCTTTATCACTCAGGCTGTCTCCTCAGCAACCAGCAGTAATCACAGAATAAGCAGTGCCGCTGACTAGCTCTTATTGGACCCAGGTGGTGCACAGTGCAGAGCACTGATTGCATGGAATGTTTTTGCCATTCCACTATCAAGCGCAGCCAGTTAAAGACACTTTTCCTCCACTGGATTTGTAATTCAAGAACAGAGAACCCATCTCAATACAAGCGACTGTAGCCTGTGTGTGTTTAATCACGGGTGTGGGTTGAGACGGGAGACTTTTATTAACAGGTGCAGGGAGGTGTGGCTTTGACTTAGACATAATGATACCTGGTTGGCTGTGAGCTTTACAGTGCTTTGGAATGCAGTGCTAAAGCTCACTTTTTCAGGGGAGGGCTAAGCGAAAAAGAATTGTCTTTTGTATTTTATATAATTTTGTGCAGTTTGTTTTTTCCCTTAAAAATTAACCAGTAAGTTACCACTTAATGAGTGTCAATGATACAGGTATAGGTGGGAATGTGTTTGTCTGTTCATGTTTGAGCCCTCTGATAGACTGAGGATTATGTGTTAGTTCTTGAGGTTACAACTTTGCTCTACTTAGCGTATTTCTTAAAATTACGGCTACATCTTTTTTTCTTTTTCCTTTTTTTTTTTAAATCTTCACTGTATGTGTCTGGGTGTGTTTCTTACTTGTTGAAGTGTGTGTCTGAGATGGGTACGCCATGGCAGCTTAAGACCTTCTTCAAATCTTCCTGTGTGATGTATCCAGTGTGCTGAGGGTCACACAGCTTTAGAGATGCCAGCACTGGACAGAGCTGCTCACACAGCTTGTCCACCAGTACATTCTCCGCCTTAAGATACAAATGCACACACAGTGCACACACAAACATACAGCAAACACACACACACACACACACACACACACACACACACACACACACAAATCAAACTGTGTATTAATAATTAACCCCCTTTTTTTTTCTTTTGATCCATCTTCTTTATTCTCTTTCTGTTTGATCTCATGGTGTGTGCTATGTGTGATATGGGTGATATTTGATCACAGTATGCTGTTAACACACTCACTGTTGTCCATGAAGCAGATGCCACAGACAGTTTATCAGCACATTGTGTGGTCTGCCTCTCATCTGGTGCTTTTTGCTCCTCCTCAGGAAAAAAAATCAAAAACATAGTACACATTTTTCACCTTACATGGAATTAGAGTGTGTGCATACACACACATGGTAAACAATCTTACAGCAGTTTCCTCAGGGCCATCCAGGGGCTCAGCAGTGGTAGCAATGGAGGGTTTTGGTTCTGTGGTGGTGCTGCTGGGGTTGAGTCTCTTCAGGTTGGCCAGCTGGATGACCCCGGTGTGCTCTGGGTCCAGTTCATTGAGCAGCTCTGTGATCTGTGACCGCCGAGCTCTCGGCTGGGTCCCACCTGGTCTCTCCAGCAAATGTCGCAGGTCTGCTCTCGTGATCCAACCTGTGTCCCTCTGGAGAGAAAAGCCATGTGAGCGTTTTTCTTTAAGTTGTATAGTTTCACAGGGACGTGTTAGACATTAAAGCAGGGAAAGGTTTAATCATGGGCAGTGTGGTCAGGGCAAATGTGGGACCACAGCTAGAAGTGTCATAGGTGTACAGGGGGTGAGTTTTCATATAAGTCACCTCTGCATAAATAAGGGCTGGACAGCTTTGAGTGGCTGTCTGCTAGGCGTCCCCTAGCTCCTCCGAATCTCCACACTGTTATTTTTACAGTCTATGAATTTATCACTATTTCAAACAAGAATTACTGCCTCAAGGTTGCAAGCCTCTGTGAACCAGTCAAGTTTCCCTTAAAGTTTACATTAATTTCTGTAAAAAAATGGATGCTTCACATGCATCTCACCCCCTGACAGCACAGAAGATTTATACAATCAGCAAAGTTTCAAGATGGACACCCAAGATTAGTGTCACCAATTCAGTATCTGACCAAATATCTCCCCTTCTGTTCCAGAGATCTAACATCGACTAATGGACAGGAAACAGAAAATTATGATGCAACAGTTAAACTGACCTCTGACCTTTTGGATATATAGTGTCATCATTTCATCACTTTATCCTATACGACATTTGTGTGAAATTTTGCCATAATTGGGGCATGAATTATTGAATTATGGCCAAAAACATGTGTTTTGAGGTCACAGTGACCTTGACCTTTGACATTCAATTCCCAAATTCAGGTCATTCTCAAGTCCAAGTTGATGTTTGCGCAATAATTGAAGAAATTCCCTCAAGGCCTTTTTGAGATGTTGGGTTCACAAAAATGACACAGACAATGTCACAGTGACTTTGACCTTTGGCCACCGACATCTAATCAGTTAATCATCTTTTGCCACATTTCAAGAAACTCCCTTCAGGCACTCTCGAGATATCTCATTCACAAGAACAGCACGAGGGCATAAAAACTGTCTTGAAATGTCAGTTTGCTTATATATACACATATGTTAACAGCTAATGATCTCTGGGTTAATGTCATAAATAAGAGTTAAGAGATAAAATCCAATACAACAACACAAACTATAATGCCTATATGGAAGGGCTGTTATATTTGGTTACATTATGTTGATGTTATGTTCACTTCTTGTGATGATACACAATATTTAAATGCCTATATGACAAGGCACTGTATTATGATAGTACTAATTATGGCCTGGCACAATAGTGTGTCCATCTGATGTGTATGTTACATTGTGAATCATACACAAACAATGTGAATCATAGCAAGTCTTCAGAGCTCATGAATGCTTCCCCAGAGATAGTCTAAAAACCATAGTTGGCTTAGAACGTGCCTGAGTGAAAAACCTCATTATTGGCTGGCGGTGTGAGGACACTCTTGTTTGATCTCCCACCCGCTGAATAGATTATTAAAACAGTTGATGGATGGATTTTTTTCCCTCCCATGCCATTAAAAGGAGGAGATTTTGGCAGATAGATATGTGTGATTCATATCTGGGAGAGGCTTCACACACGTACACACACACACGCACGCATACACATATACACACACACTTCCTCCAACTTGGAAGCCGACTGTTGTTTTGTGAGTGGCGGCAGCAACATCAAACATAACTGTGAATTAATGGAAATTCAACCCCCCTTTCCCCAAAGTTTAGTCAAACTCCAAAGTTTCATCCAGCTGAAGAAGACTGATTTGAAATTAAAGAGGCAGAACTGGATGCGGAGGCGTGTTGAAGGGGATGGCTGTCAGACGAACATATGGCTAGTGACTGAGTGGCTAACCAGTGGCCATATGCAATCATCTAATCATGTTTATGGCCATCAAAAAGCTGCGGATGATGATTGGCTCATCTGTAAAGCTGTCTGGCATTTATATTTAAAGCGTACACCTGAGCATGTGCCTTTGTCTCTTAGCAATCTGCTGAAATTACTCCCTTGTGTCCTGTCGGATCACATTCAAAATCACTTCTGTCTTGTCTATTACTACAGTTTTTGCAAGGCTGTGCAAATAAGGGAGAGGTTTCAAGCATTTCAGTGTGTCTTTTGTACAAGTTAGACATTTATTACTCTACTATTTTAAACAGTTATTTACTACCATGTCCAGCAGGTGGAAGATCTTTTTCAGATGAGAGTAAGTGTCCTGGAGATCCATGATATTTTCTTGGACAGGCTGCTCTGACACCCTGAGAAAAGGAAAGAAGACAACATATCAGAATGGATATTAATGGCCGTAACTTTCTTATCTTTTGTCCTTACTATTCCACCTGTCTCTAACCAGTAACCATTGTTTCAACTCGTCATCATATCAAGTATTAGAAAATTGTATCCTTGTTTCAGCGGGTGCTGTTATTAAGATAGATGGTTGCATTGTGTGATGTGTTCAGAGACTGTGCACATTTAAAAAAAAAAGTGTAGGTTTATTTATATCTCTCAACCAGTTGAACATTAAAGAGCTTCAAAATTGTTGGTAAATCAAAATCCAAAAGACAAACAATAATGTAGCATGGTCATTGTAAAAAGGATTGTGTACTTTCCAATATCCCTTGGAATTACAGTCATCTTGTACAATTGTGCATTGGACTGTGGGGAAGTCACAGGTAAGGTAAGAGTGAGAGTAGGGTTGGGCGATATTACTATTACTATACTATATTTTTAGGCTATGTTGTGTTACATGATATATATCCCAATATTTATATATATTTATTTATCTTTCTGTTTATTATATTTATATCTCTTCTAACCTACTGTAGACTATTAAAATAAAAAAACTATCGAATGAACTACAGTAACAGTGAAGTTAAATAAAGTAGCTACTGTCATATAATAAAGTTAAACAAAATGACATTACAGCAAATTAAATTAAGTATTGGTAGGCTATGATTTAAAAAGTCAAAGCGGAACCAGTGGTGCTTTTATTTTGAATCGACCAGTTCATCTCGGGCCACAAGTGTTGATGTTTGTGCAGTGAACTTAAAGCTTAAAGCCTAATGCAGATTTGGTCAGGCCAAGGTAAGCATATTTTTTTGATGTGTTTAATCAGGGTGCTGTTGGGAGGAAAATTGTATTTGTTTTCAAGACATCTGTTTGTTTGTTGTTATTTTTGTTTTGTTTTTTTTGTTTTTTGAAAGATCATGTTTTTGATTTTCCTAAAATTTTAAAGTATTACTTTAAAATGGTTACGTTACGTTAGGGACCATCTCTGGTTTGGGACAACAGAATATGTTCTCTCTGTCTCTGTCTCTCTCTCTCTCTCTCTCTCTCTCTCTCTCTCTCTCTCAATGTACCATTTTGTCATATGGATCACATTTATTATGTTGATCTGTATTAATGACATGATCCCTCCTCAGTTGCTCTTCTTGAGGTTTATACCATTTTTTCCTCTATTAAAGCGGTTTTACTGGGGAGTTTTTCCATATCTGCTATGAGGGTCTAAGGACAGAGGGATGTCATATGCTGCAAAGCCCTCTGAGGCCAATTTTGAATTGTGATATTGAGCTTTATAAGTAAAACTGAAATTAAAATTGAAAGAAAGGCAGTATTTGTGTGTGCAATTCTGCTCTGAACAGACGGTCAGAAGACAAAAAGAAAAATACGGAGGCGCAGATGGCTAGAAGATGCACACAATATTGTCTGTCTGTTCTGCAGCGAAGTTCAGTTTTATATCACAGCACACTCAACACAAAAGAAAATAGAAGTGTGGTTAACAAGTGATGACCTAACAACACGTGGAGCTTCCATGTGTGAACAGGGCAAAAAATATTTCAAACTGACCTGATGGTGTGAAGATTTGTGTCACCCTCTTTTTTGACTGGGCTCATGAAATGGCCCATGAAGTGTTTCCACCTCAATCGCCCCTTTGCTCCCACACCATAACTACAAACACACAAAATCCATACACATGCATGAAAAATGTATTAAACAGAATAGATGATAGCTGGATTTTAAGATTTAAAGAGTAAAGGGCAGGGAGGTTGGGGCAGGGTAGGTTGGTAGAAACAGGGAAAAGACAAATAAATAAAATATTGCTTTCCCTACTGGCTGGTAAGCTTCTGGAAAGAATGAGGGTTCATGGGAAATATAAAGCTGCTGAGAATGGCCCTGAGGACATCCTGGTCTACCAGGCCAGAGCGGGTGGTGTCAAAGGATTGCAGTGCTTGCCACACCGGTGTAAAGTTCATGCACATCTGATGGGTAGAAGAACACACTGATGAACAAACATTCATATTTTACACACAGACCTCTCTCTTTGTTTTATTTCTCTCTCATCAATAAAGACAGGAAGTGAGTCATCTCCAGTTTCGGTTGCCATGGAGAACATCCCAGCGCGGCTCTAGGATGCAAGAGAAGAGCCATCCCCGACTCTGCCGCCTATCCCGCAAATTAGCTGTGATTAACACACTAACTCAGGAGCTGATTTTTCTGGGCAAACATTTTAATTAGAAGTGTTCCCTCTGCCGTTTGCATCCTGACGTGCCACTTAGAGCCAATTTAGCAGTCCATCCTCAAAGAGGATAATGCAAAGGAGAGGGCCAGATGGTGACACGCAAACAGGAGCAATAAAAAACAAAAGTCTGTACCTTGTTGTAGAAGATAGTCTGCAGCTTCCTGTGTTGCAGGACTGATGGGGCATCACACAGACTGGAGACAGATTCTGGTTTCTGCTTCCTCTGTTTGACTTTCTCAGGTGGAGTTGTCCCTCGGCTGGACATTTCTGTAAAACACAATCTTTAGGGGCGTTGGTGGCTTGATGTTTAGAGCAGGTGCCCCATGTACAAAGGTGCTGTCCCTGCTGCCGCGGCCCAGGTTCACACTGTTGTCCTATCCATTAAAGGCAAAAACATTGCAAAGGAAAGTTGTGTGAACTGGCCATCTAAGCTCAACTCAAGCCGTGTCACCTGCAGCCCTGCTGGTCAAATCGGCAGCGGCTGGTTTTAGAACCTAAAGCAAGTCACTTGTTTCAACAGCCAGTCGGCTTGTAGTGAAGTCCGATGGTCAAGTCAAAATGACCGCAGACAGCATGTTCACTTGCTGTGGCACATGTGATTATATTTGTTGTCAGTGTTTTGTTGTCTAACTGCTGTGTCAGTTATTTAAGTGGATCAAGTTTTTCTGGAGAAGCTGTCCCCATGCTGTTACATTCCATGTGGTCCATAAGTAGTTAGCTGTAAGACTTTCAGTGTGACTCAAATCACATACTGTACTTCTGCACTAGCCACTAAATATTTTGAGTGCACAAGTGCGCTAGGTGTTCACCCTGCATAGTACGGGAAAATGCAGTGTACTACTGCCAGATTCAAAATGGTCCAATGGTGTGGAATGATGGACACCTCTCACCCTCAATGTTCGCCAACTTTGTGACATAGCAAACTAATCACCTTTTGACATGGTGGCTGGGGACAACAAGGAGCGTGTTAGTTTACATGTTTTTTGCAGTAAGTACTAATACTGCTGTCGAATAGAAGTCGTCAGTAATGTTTGTTGAGTCTGTAATGATGTGGTACCATGAAAAATAATGCTAACATTAGCAATCGCTAGCTCGCTAACTTGTTCCTAGCTATTAACAGTAACGCCTAAAGGATGTCGGTGTTCTTGACGGAGAGGTTGACTATTCATTCACTCTTGTGCAACATTAAACAGACAGCAGGCATGATTCCAAAGAAATTCTATAACTTCTAACTATATACAAGCTTGGTGTGTGTGTGTGTGTGTGTGTGAGTGAGAGAGAGAGAGAGAGAGAGAGAGAGAGAGAGAGAGAGAGAGAGAGAAAGACAGGCGGGTGTGGTGATCAAGGAGCCATTTGGCCTACAAAACAAAATGGCTGACAACAGAGAACTACCAAAATGGCAGAATCAAGGCTTGCTTCAGGTCGGGGGAGGTGTTTGTCTGACCGTGTGGTCAGGACAAAGACAAAGGAAAAGAAGCGGGAACTTTGAGATGCCTGTTTGCGTGTTGCTCTGGTGAAAGCCTATTTGTTAATGAGTCTGTGTCAATGCGACATTTGTTGCGAACAGCCTGGATTAGTGCAGAGATTGTTAAGTTATGTGCAAGAATCTGTTTGTGAACAGTATTAGCAAACTAAACACTTAGCTTTGACGAAGCCAACTAATCAATGACCTTACTGCAAGCTATCACAACAATAACTCAATGACAGCATTAAATCACATACAACAAGTTAAACAGTCTTGCTTAGCCTGTAAAGCTGTGATAAGCTATACCCAGTTGTTACATTACCGATCCTTGAATGGATGGGAGAAAGAGTCACTTGGTGGTGTGCTGCTTTGTTAGCTGGCAGAAGAAGGCTGGGAAGATGGTTCCAGGTGCAGTCTTTGTTGGGTCCTTTGTTCCAAAGGTGAAACTCCAAGGAAGCTGGTCGCTCAGGGTTTAGCAGAGTTAGTTGCTGGGTGCTAACTCACTTAGTTCCTTGTTGCTGGAAAGCTAGTTGCAAACTGTGTGTTCGCATGTCACTGTAAAGGTACTTTTCAATCAAGTTTTGGGACTTGAGTCTCACTGAGGTGTGAGGTGAGATCTCCTGTGGAGATGGGTGTCACATAGCTCTCTTTGTTTGGAGAACAAAGAGCATCAAGGGGAAAAAGCATTTAAATCTCCAATTTAGATTTTACCAAATGATAAATCATCTGTGGTCCTGTGAATCCCAACACTCATTAACAATGCTGTGACAGTAAACGATGTTACAAAATTAGCATTTAGTAGGCCTACAGTTATCAGGGCAGTAGACTTATTGTTAGCATCTCAGTTTGTGTTCCCTGCTGCTATCTGCCAGTCACATTCTCTAACTCCACATTGAAATCCATTGTATCCATACCTAGTTTAGTGCAGATGGGTGCAATCCTTAAGTAATGGCTGCCTCCAAAGCCTAGCTTGTCCAGGAACACTTCATAGGAAATGGTGGATGTGTTGTTGGGACTGTAGTGATTCCACAGCCTGGGAAAAAGCAAGCAGATGCTGGAAGTTCATATTTTAAATAAATGGTAGTTTCACAGGTGACCTATAATGTCAAGAACATCTATGTCAATGACGAGATGAGAAAAGAGGTCATGCTTTATGCTTGGCTCTATCTGTTCTAACACAGCATAAGTGTGTGTACATGTGTGTGTGTGTGTGTGTGTGTGTGAGTGAGAGAGAGAGAGAGAGAGAGAGAGAGAGAGAGAGAGAGAGAGAGAGAGAGGGAGGGAGACCTGAGCGTTAAAACCAATTAAAGCCATTGAAAATGAACCTGTCACACACAATCCTCTAGAGCCGCGTCAAAAAAGTTGAGGAGCATTTCTGGAGTGGATTTTACTGCAGGGCCCAAAGTTTTAAAAGTCAATTAGCGCTCGCTCATCCTGAGACAAAGGCTGACCACAAAGTTAGTGCAAGTGATCTCGTCCTAGCCAACAAACCACTTCCCACCACTGGGAATACTGGAAAGTGTCAGGCCTGTGCTGGTTGGATGAGAGCTGTGTGTGTGTGTGTGTGTGTGTGTGTGTGTGTGTGTGTGTGTGTGTGTGTGTGTGTGTGCAATAAATTACTGCATGCACAGTGAAAAAAAAAGTACAACTTTTTTGAGACAGAATGCGTCTGTCTTGAAAAACAGTGAACACATTTAGCTGTGGAGCTGTGCATGTGTGTGAAAGAGAGAGTGTGTGTACATGATATAATACCAAGAACAGTGAACAGTAGTGAAAGAGACAATAAATTAGTTAAGACATTATATTGCAAAACAAAACCTTACATGATTTTGTCATTGTTATTCAAAACACAGTTCAGGAACCATGGATAGTACATTGATTGTATGACAAAGCTCGTTTTCATTCCCAAGCTGTCAAATCCTGACACTGTGTCACACCCCTCGGAATGTGATATCAACACTAAAGACAGCCTTTGGTGTTTCTATGAGATGCACAGGACTTTCAGCTAACTCCAGTGTAAATCCATCAGTTGAAATATTTGACACTCAGGGCAGCTGACATTGCATAAAGAACGAGAATGTCCATGTGGGTTGGAAGGAAGGGAAGGTGGCTGGATCAAAAACACAGACCTCCAAAACATACTGTTTTTTTCTAAACCTAACCAAATAGTTTTGTTGCCAAAACCGAACTGCGACAGATTGACAACTTTGGCCACGTGTTGCGAGTTTCACCTAGGAGACAACTGTGCATCACACAGAGATGTCAAAGGGTGCCTTCCCCATTGGTATCACACACAATGGGCGTGAGAAAGTGTGGTATACAACCTGGTTGGTTTCTGACGACCTGGAGGCATTAGTATGTGACGACCTGAAAGCATCAGTACTTGACGACCTGGGACTGCTGATATTTAACGACGTGGGAGCATCGGTATTGACAATCAGGGAAGCATCAGTCGTAGTAACTAGTAGTTGTAGTAGTAGTAGTAGTAGTAGTAAACTCACAAAGTGAGCAGCCTCTGATGCTTTGTAGACATCGTTATTTCCCAAAACTGAATAAATACCACACATAACACAAAACTGCTTTGCTAGCTCAATCATGTTGTAACTAAGATATCCGCCGGAAAAATATGTTTTTGTGAGTTTGTTTACATGGCGGTGGAAGCTATGAACGAGCTAACCCCCGTCTGCTGAGTTTTAAAAATGCCAGCTATTTTGTTACTTTCTATTGACATCACATCCCCCCCTTGAGTATATCCAATCAGCGCCAAGTAATCCCCAAGCCCCAGCTGGGAGTTTCTCTGGGCCGTTCTGAGTACCTACTCCGAGGCAGGAACTTGTTTAGCCCCTGTAAAAGTTCCGGAACTCTGTCCTTCGGGGGTGGTTCCTGCGGTGGAAACACGCACCAACGGCCCCGGCCCCGTAAAATTACCCCGTAGTTTCTGCAGTGGAAACAGGCCTAAGGTGTTGGTATCTGAAGTGTTCTGATTTCCGCTGGTTGTGTGTTTGTAGTCCGAGTGGTATTGACCAGTCACTTTTGAACAGCAGGTAAACAGTCACTGTAGAGAGGCAGAGCACATTGGTTGTAATGTAATCTCAGAGCTCACTGGCTACCATCTGACGATGAATTAGCTCTTTATTAGTTTTTTGTTGTTTTTTAACCTGCATTCATGTGCAGATATCTGTTTATAGAGATTAACAGGAATGATGCACATGGAAGAGGAAGTCTTGGCTCAGATATCTGCTGGCTACTCATGATACTTATGAACCTATTGGCCTTCTCCCCTAGAGGCTTTATTGTCAGCTACCTGATGAGTTCTGAGATGGTAGAGGAAATACTTGGTCATTTGTTACTCTAGCCAAATTTCTTTAAACTAACCAGTAACAGTAGCAGTACCATGGGTTGGGCATTTTATTAAAGTAATAGTTCAACATTTTGGAAAAGACGATTTCTTACGTCTTGCCTAATGCTACAGAAGATGAGAAGATCCAGTGGCTGGAAGGTCATACTACTCTCATGTTTATACAGCTTATTATTTAGCCAGTTAGCTTAGCTTAGTATAAAGACTGGAAGCAGGGAGAAAGAGCTAGCCTGGCTCTGTCCAACGGTGAGCAAACCACCAGCATGTCTGACATTGTCATGAGGTTGCCAGGCAACAATGTGCATAACTACAATGTACATAACATTTAATTAACTATTTATCAAGTAGCACATATGCCATATAGCCAGGCAAAGATTAGTATCACAATACTAATCCTATCAACCCGTGATTTTTAGGGGATTTCATTTCAACTTTAATACTGGATACAGATATGACAGCAAGGTACTGAACCCTATGCCTACTCACTGCACTGGAATGTGTGCGCACAACTGCAGGATTTAAAGTTTGTTATACTAAAGCAGAATGTCGGTCCATAGACTGTGATGGATGCTGGAGAGTTTAATCATTTTTGGACTTGGAGGCTGGTTTGCAGCCTGTCTGATTATCTCACTGACTTCTTTTAATCAATGTTACACTTTCCCAAATCCCAGCAATTAACTACTAATAGAAATGATGGACAAAAATAAAACCCAAATATGAATAAACCATTTTTAAGTACAGTACAGACTTCCTTTACTCACTCTGACTTGTTGGCTGGAAACATTTCTTACATAGATGTAGATACAGTAATGAATAGGACTGGGTAGTGTTTAAAAGATATCAGTACCAACACCAGTTCCCTTAAAGTGGTTTCGATACTAATGATTGAATTGAATACTTTATTGAATACCTGTAATGTAAATGAAGTGATGCATAGTCATAGCCATACTCTCTTGGTGGCATCTCAGCACCTCAAATAAATTGCTCTTGTCTTCACAAACACATAGTGACAGGGCTAATTCATATTGTTTACTCATCCTTAATAATGGATTTCTGGACAGAGTTGAGTTGTTTCGGAGTCGGTGTGAGTTTGTCGGAACCTTTAAATGGCTCAGTGTTGGATGCTAGCTGCTGTCACTGTGTTAGCTCATGCTAACTTTGCAGACGTTTAACTGACACAGAGGAGAGCTGTTACAGACACAGCAGCAACAGAAAATTTGCTGATCCAGCAGGGAGTTGGGAAGGTTCAGGATCAGACCCCCAGCACAAAGTAGGATCGAATGCAGGTATAATTTGAATGGTGACATTTTGATACTACTTGATAATGGGTTATTTTAGCTGGTATTTTGATATCAAGTATCAAAACACAGCCCCAGTAATGAAGTGCCCTAATGGTTTTTAGGACAAGTGAATGTTGGCAGAAATCCCAGCTTACTAAGCAGTCAACCAGTTTTCATGTGTGGTGTGCGTGTGGACCAGTACAGATTTTATGTGTGATCTATTGTGTCGAACTGTTGATGTATACTACGAACCCCACCTCTGAAACTCCTTATCTGTCAGGTGGATGCAGTAGTTATCCAGTATGCGGCGGAACTCATGCTGCTGGATGTGTCCTTCGCGGTTGTAGTCAAACAGGCTGAACACTCTGATCACAGTCCTCAGGTTGCATCCGATCTGCAAGGTTCACACACAGTGATTGACAGCAACAGCAACACTACACCTCAGCGGCGCCTGTGAACTCCTGAACCCGAGCAACTTGTGAGGCTCGGCTCGCCAGGGCTTTCATCTCTGTGAACATGGTTATTGACACGCCTGCCTTGATCTGTGGAAGCCCGGGTCTATTCCCCAAAGTGCTGACAACTGATGAGGTGGGAGAGAGCAAAGAAGAGGTGCAAAGATGGCTAGTAGACAGATGAAATAGAGAGAGAGGAGAAGGAGGAGGGAGGGCACTGAGGTGGATTATGGGTCAGTAAAGCACAGACAGAGAGGTGTAAGGTTTAGAACAGCAGCCCGAAATGGATGTGTTCTTGTGTTTCAAGACTGCAAATTGGGAAATATACCTACAGGTGATCTGATTTAAAGTCTGTAATAGATCAAACCTTAGATAGCACAAGTCAAACTAAATTAATCTCAGAGCAGAGATGTTTCAGCTACAATGAGGATATTTCTGGGATATACATTTAACTTTAACATTAAAGGTTAAAGTAAATCAACAGCCCATTTTACACAGAGATCGCACTATAGGGCCGCTACAAAGTCCCTTCTTTATGTTGCCTTTGCATTTTTCATCCAGAACCAAACAACAGCGGCATCATACCGCTCCAGTGTGTGACTACAGACAGCATGCCCGCATCGCAGAATCTAAAGAGGTGTAACAGGCATGATATGTAACACAACAGTGTCAGCCTCTAGTGTGACATAAAACATACGCATAGCAGGGCTTTATAAACAATAACAATGGCATTTACATGACAGTAACAATCATTTACCATCCCTGTTATATGGTGGCTGATCTCATCCTCTGCTCAAAGGAGGAGCACCCGGACCTCATTGTTTTCCCAATATGTGGACATTTATGGCTGCTGTTCTTCTTACTTGAGTTAGCTGCTAACTGCTATCAGCTACCTTTTAATTCTCCTGCCGTGGGGCACAAGCATAATACGTCGTCAAAACGTCACACCGATACTACCCATGATCCTGCTGTCCAGTTCATACCATGTCCCCAGGAAGTACACTGGGTTTTGAAGCAAATTTTTGTTGTGGCCATACAGTGGTATTGCAATATCCAGGGCCTGTGACGTGATGGCCTATGACTTAAGACATTATGAAAGAAACATCTGTAAATTAGTGGATACATTATTTTGAGTGTCACAACCCCTGTGAAATGACTTATTTTATATCAGAATTTAATCCATTCAGTCTGATAACATTAAAGTGCAACTTGCTGAAAATTACCATATGAGAAGTTAATTCAGAATTTATTATGGTTTATATGACATAAGGGCACAAATTCAGAGGAAAAAGTGTCTCTTTTTAGCTCCTCTTCTAAAAACGCTTTTTTTCCCTTCATTGCCTGATACTATGTCACGAGAGGGACTCTGCGTCCTTGACCCCGCCTCTGTCCAATGCGCAGTAGGTGGTAGTGATTCTGACCTGTAGTAAACTTGTGAGTTAGTATTTTTTCGGTTGTTAACAGTGCATTTCACCATTTGTGATTATGCTGAAATACTGTGTTTGTGCAGGTTGCACGAACTTGAATCTGTCAGGACATCGAGTCCACCTTTTCCGGATAGAAAAAGGAGTCTGGGTGTCAGTCTGCCTGGGTGCGTTTTGTGCAGGTGAAGAGGTGCGGTTTCACGGCTTCACGCCTGTGACCAAAAACACGGTCGTATGCAGTGCTCATTTTGGGCAGGAGGATTATGTTCCTGGTGGAGCCCGCCCACCCTCTCAGCGGAGAGGAAGACCCGAGCCTCAAGGGTATGTGCGGGGCTGCGAGCCTCGGGTCTCCCTCTCCGCCTCAGGGATAAGTGCGAGGGTGGGAGGCGGGAGGCCTCCGTGTTTAAGATGGGAGCGGGCGGCATGAGGGTTGATGGGCAGTGTGAGGCATGTTATGTCTGGTCTGGGGGTCAGATTCTCCACCAGAGCCCAGAAGGCATCTACCTCCCTGCAGCACATACTCTCCACAGCTGAGGACATGCGCTGGCAGTTCCTACACAAGCACCTATCACACAATACATTATCAGGAAATCTTTGTGTCTCTCTCTCTCTCTCCCTCTCTCCCCAGCAGACGTCAATACACCGAAATGCGGAGTTATAACACGCATAGCAAGATACAATACAAGCTGATACTTGCGCATTAGTTTCTGTCATGGGTAAGTAGCATTAGTTATCTAATACTGGCGGAACTATTAGTAGCTTTCTTATAACCTAATATGTGATGGCAAACTGAATGTTGTGATGTGAACACAGCGTTAGACATTGTTAGCTGTCGTTAGCTAACGCTGGTCGCTCACCAAGACACCTGCCCAGTTCTCCACTGGTTCTCCTCACAGCACAGCTCTATTTCTCTCCTGTAGCCATTATTTCTCCTAACCCTGATCTGTTCTTGGTCTCTTGGGCGCCTAGCAGGCTCATAATTATAAGCCTGTGGCCGTCATATGCATATGAATGTACATTTTCAACCTCTTCAGTCTCAAAACTAGTACTGGGATCCATGTTTATTAATGTTAATTGAACTCGGCCAGACTCTTTTACGCTACATCACTTCCAGTTAGTGGAATTTTGGATGCGGAAGCAAAATTCCATCACAAAAACGACCCCAAAAGTCACTGTAGTGTGTATATGTTTTTGTTTTTGTTTTAATCGAGTTTCTACATCATTTTCCTACACATTTATTCACCATGGTCTCCAACCTGCAAGGCATGAAGTCTAGAAGAGAGGCAAGCTTAAATTATTTCATTCCCACTCAAATAAGTGAGTAAGTTTCCAGTGCGATTGCTGTATGGGCCACACATCGGACCCAGATCATCCAGGTATAATTTCATACGCAGCAACTGAACCATTTTATTTTCATGTGGCACTAAGCAACTCTCATAGGAATGAATAGGGCATTAAGTTTATTGCTATATCCTGTTTTCCTAATACATCCATGGTTTACACTGGCATTGTTTCTGCGCCATTACTACCTGGTCTCACTCAGAAGTTGTCGAAAACCAGTGCTTGGTCAATGACATCTGGCGTCAGACACCGACAAAAAATGCCATCCTTTCACGTCGGTATGATATGCAGCCTGTTGCCATTATTGTTTCACGGCCCCTGGCAGCATCAGTGAGAAATGCAGCAGGACAAAAAAACAAAAAGATAAGGCAGCAGGAGTCTGAATTGGTCGATTTGTCCAACAACCACAGACTTTCACCTGGCAGGCCAGTGTTCTCTTCCTGCGAGATTGAAGCATACGTGTGTTGACTAAACTTAACCACGTGCGTCTGTTGTTGAAGGTAAAAAAAACGTAAATTCACGGTATTTACCAAAGTAGTGTGTTTTAAAAGAGAATGTATGCAAACTGTACAATTCCTGTGAAAACAGAAGTGTATTTTGAAAACAGACTATGCAACACTTAAGTTGACACAACGTCCCAGAATATTAACAACCAAGGCACCCTTGCACATCGCATTTCGACGTGGAAAGTCCATGACTAAACCTCAATTTGTGACGAGGTTGGAGTGAGGATGTTTTTTAAGACAGCATGGCAAGGCGGCATAACCGTTTGAAATTCCCACGTTGAAGAGACAGTGGCTATTATTTCTAAAGACCATTTTATCTATGTTGGTGAAAATAGATTACAAAAGCATGTCATGCTCAAATTTACATGACAACTTGACAGCTCATTAATTGCCAGGCTAATGAGAATACTGGTGTCTAACAACAAGGTCATGGGCCAAAAAAAACAATTGTTATAGATCACCACTTGATCACTACATATACCCTCTAAACTCATAATACATTACAAATGAGCATAGGCGTAGTAGACGTGGGGGACACATGGGACATGTCCCCTGCACTTCCCGTATGTGTACCGTCTGTCCCCCACACTTTTTACAGCCGTTCAATTCGTTTTAACATGGAACCGTCTTTAAATGCACCATAAGTAGGCGGCGCCAGACGGCATACACATGCTGTTGTGTTGTGATCTGAATCAATCGCACAGATGAGACGTGTGCTGCAGGGCAGTGCTGCTGTGTGTTAACTATGTTCAGCAAACCAGCCAGCAAGAAGCAAAAAACCTTGCAGTTTCTTCCAAACAAACCGTGTAAGTTGAGTAATGCTGTCGCATGTAGATAATGTTAAATGATGACTAATTAATAAGAATGAACCCACTCCTCCTTAATTTCTGCACAGAACTTGTGCTCACTATTGCTTTGCACATATATTTTTAATCTTTATTGCCACAACAGAAAGAGCAGACCAGAGGCCAGCAAGAATGATCATGCTGGTTCTTCACAGGTGAGGAGAGATTATTGGCTGGCTAAGAGAAAATATCTATAGCATAAAAGTGACTTTGAGGTATATTTCCACAGCTATGTCACCACTACTATTCCTAATTCTGTTTATAAATTTGCTTTGCACATTTATTATATATATTATTGCAATAGATAGTAGAGGGACAGGGAGAAACCAGACAGGAATTAGGCACTTAATTATCTGGCTACTTACCCTGTAGGTGCTTGAGGGTCATTCTGTGTCAACTCAACCAGAGTTTGGCAGCTAAAACCTTAGATTTTTATAGTATATAATTTTAAAGAACTAAAGTCGGTCCCCTGGTGCTGCACTGTGGCTGTTTGTGGTTATTGTTTTTTTTAGCCGCTAAGGAGAGGTGCAATTGAATGCGAGAGGATGATAAATCACTCAATAGACCTCTGAACAATTTGTCTCCCTCACTTCTGAAATGATGGCTACGCCCCTGTAAATAAGACTCTGCTTTATCAGCTTCTTAAGGTAGAGAAGCCTTACTTACAGCCATTTAAAGGAGAAGTACGGTATTTTGCACTTTGAGTCCCCATTTCTGGGTTGTTTAAGATGAAATAGAGTGCTTAAGACCAAAATTTTGACAATTGCTCCTTTTCTGAGAATTTGGCTTCCCCCTGCCTGACTTAACAATGCTGTCTATGGCCATGTGTAAATCTGTCCTAAAACCACCGTAAACGTTCATTTTCAAAGCCATGAAGCGTTATACACTCCAGCCCACTTGATGACAATAATGCTCCTTTACATGGGTGTTGCCAACCGGCAGAAAACCATTGCAATATAATGGGACACAGAAAAGAAGCAGAAGTAGAAGGTTGGCGTTGTGTTCAAAGGCATCGTACTGCAAAGGTTGTTTACAAGTGAGTAATCCATTGTGCAGTTGTTTGAACTTATTACAAAACCTTTTTGTTCATTCTCGTTGTTCCTCCAGGAGCACACACAGTACTATCGAGCCAGCACTTTCACTGAGCTAAAAGACTACAATGACTACAACCTTGACGTAAACAACCCCCTTTCCGTTTCTGCCGGCGGATTACTACTAATAGACACTGAGGCTTCCGGTAGAAAATGAATAGGTTAGACAAAATGTCAAATAAATCACCACGAAAACCATAGTTCACTACAATTTTTATGTCAGAACATCAACGAACACCACTGACCACTTGGTGAGTTTCATGGCTTTGATAACGAACGTTAAGGGTGGTTTTAAGACAGATTTACACATGGCCATAGACAGCATTGTTAAGCCAGGCAGGAAAAGCCAAATTCTCAGAAAAGGAGCAGTTGTCAAAATTTTGGTCTTAACCACTCTATTTCATCATAAACAACCCAGAAATGGGGCTCAAAAGTGCAAAATACCATACTTCTCCTTTAATATCAAAGGCTTTTGGATTATACTCAGGACTAAGAACACCTTGGAGGTTTTTCTCTCTTGCCTTAATTACAGCCTTTAAAAGCAGAACCTGTTTTTTCTTCAAAAAAAAAATAAAAACAATAAAATTTCACTTAGGGTTTTCAACCCTGTCCCCTGCAAATTACATTCACATTAAATTCATTTGCAATGTCAAATCTGCCAAGATTGCAATTCATCATATGAACAAAAATCTGTGGAGAAAAAATGGCATGTGTTTTGTTAAATGAAACTTGTCAAAATGAGCAAAAGGAAGTTACTTCATGTGGACAGTCACAACTAGCATTTTGTAACTGATACTTTCTACACCCTACTATCCATCCATACCTCTAGACCTGACTGACACAAATGGGGACTTTGCAAAATGTCAAAGCCACACCCCTTTTTGGGGGTATGGACAACAAAAGATCCCATGTATGTCAATGCAATTTGAGTAGTGTTTAGATTCAAATTTTGACACATCTAAATGCATTTGTTTCTATCTGAACAAAGTGTTTGTTTTATAGACACGTCTAATAATCGCTTTGCAACCTTACCAGAACCTGAACATTTGTGAAACCTTAATAAATTAAATTTGATTGCTGCCACAGTCCTTCAGGGTTCCGCTATCCAAGTGGATCAATGACCTAACATACTGGCCGGATCTTGCTTATCCACATATCTATTGCCTTGGCGATGACGCACTGCTAATCTTGTCTGTGTGTATCACATCATATTAGTGATCATTTCAAGCAGTGCAACTCTAGAGTTTAAATTAGTTGTACAAGGTATGTATTTTTTGTAAGATGAGGCATATTTTCTGATTTTTATGAACACACTTAAAACATTGCTTTAAAAATGTACCTAGCTGGCAACCAACATCATTAGATGTTTATATTTGTGTGAATTCAGGTTGTCACATCTGGTGACCAAATTTCAATGTAAAGAAAACATTTAATGCCAATGTCAATTTCACATGGAATACTGACAACAGATGGTACTGATATTTTGTTGATTTTAAGTTGTGTTAAGTCAGCAAAATCCTACCTCTTCCAAATGTCTCATGCCAACATAATGTTGACATAGAATAATAGCATTTAGACGTAAGGTATTGAGAATAAATCAAATACCTGCAAATTCTAATGTCGTTGAATTTTCATGTCAACCAAAATTTAACAAGGAGTCTAACGTCTTTCCTAGTGTCAACTAGGTATATTCGAAACTTTTTAAAAATTATTCTGTTAATTACAAACCATTTACAGATGTCATGACGTTGGGAACTCTGTCTCCATCTTCCATCTCCTACCAAAAGACAGTTCTAAGATTTTTAAAATGTTTCCATTCTACAATGCATATAGCAACTTTGGTATGGATAAGATTAGGTAACCTGGTCTCACTCCGAAGTTGTGGAATACCACCAGTGGGGCAATGACTTCCAGCGCCATACACTGACAAAAAAAGCTGTCCTATCATGTCGACATGATACACGGCTGGTGGATGTTATTGTATACCAGCGCCTGGCAGCATGGGGGGGAGGGGTGGCTGGACAACACTGTAAGTTAAGGGGGGTGAAAGTCTGAGTAGTGTGGGTGGGAGTGGTAGTGGTGGTGGGTGGGTTCAACAACCACCGACTTTCACCCGGGAGGCCAATGTTCACTTCCCCTTTGATTGTAAAGCTAAAACCTGTTCTTTTTTTCTAAACCCAACCACATGCATGTGTTGGCTAAACACATGTATTTGTTGTTGAGGGAAAGAAAACTGGAGGATGAAACTGTTTACATATTGGCAATTAGTTTACTTAATGCTAAAAGTTAATTTTGTATTCATGTATATCAAGTAATACACTTACACACACATTTTTCCTTTATTATTCATAATATTATATAGGCCTATCACATGTGTTTATATCACTACATTGATATTACTCTATAGCATATATTTAGAGATTTTGTGGACAGAAATTAAGCTCATCCAGCGCAGAAGATCAGAAATGTATTTTTGTCTATTATTAGGTTTTGGCCTTGTTTATGTGTGTAAAACGGTTGAAAAATATTAACTTTAACTGGAGAAATGCACAGCAAGGAAGGAAGGGGCACTATTCAAATGGTAGGTAATGTTGTTAATATGTCGATATAATAATGTATTTGCTATGCTCCAGATTCTTCAGTATTTCAGTGTAGACTGTGGTAGGTATTTATTTATCTTTTTTAAGTGTTTCTGTATTCAACTGTGTGATATCTTTGATTTCCTTTTTTTCTCTGCAGATCTCCCTGATGTGTGATGTAACCACTGCACACAATAAAACATTTCAAACTATTTCAGTATTTCATAGCCTTTGTTTCAAATTCCCACAACAAAAGTGAGGACTGGACACCCAAGACCAGACATTTCCTATTATATGTTGTAGCGGGTTTGATTAATGCAGTGCAAGTTTTTGGCACGCCAGTCAAAGCAGTCTGATGAATATTAAGAAATAAAGAACTAAAATAGTTGGATCAAACCATACAAAACAACCAGCAAATAATAATAATGCAGAACAACACCCAGGCATAAATCAATAATTAAATCTTGGTATTTTTATTCGGGTGTAATAAAATTTTAAAATTGTAAATTGTAATAAAGCAAAAGTGTAACTTGTTTCAAACAGTGGTGTTTGGGTGAAACGCTGATTTAGTTGCAGTTATACAGCCGTCCAGTAGGGGACACTGTCGCGAAAAACAAGGGGTCTAGAACTGCGGGTCCAGAACTGCGGGTCTGAATCTGCAGTTTCCGGGTCTGCAGAGACGATGCTATTGGGGATTTCCTGTGAAAACTAAAGTGTATTTTGAAAACAGACAATGCATGTAATGGGCTGAAGTTGTTCAACGTCAAGAACCAACGCAACCAGGGTACTTTGCATGCCACATGTCGACATAGAAAGTCCATGACCAAACGCTGATATGTGACGTGGTTGGAATGAGAATGTGTTGGATTAGGGAATGTTAACTGCAGGTCTGTGACTGGAACCAAACTCTAGTATTCTGTATCTGACACACTTCATTCATTCCCCACTCCACCCACCACCCTCCATAAGCTTACTGCATAAAGGACACATTACTTCCCACATTGGTACTGAAGACTGACACTGGATGCAATTCATGAGCTGCAGAACCATCCAAAATGTATGTAATTCCTAGGTGATACTGGGCTGCGTTTAAAAGAGGTTGCAATACTGGCCCTCCCTAGAGGCAAACAGATATATGAGTCTAACTCTGACTAACACAATGAGCAGTCTAGGATCAGAGCAGCAAAGCGCTGAGGAGCTACAGGCACAAAGAGATTATATACATGTGTAATTTGGATCACCCTCACACCCTGGGCTGCTGGATGATGAGGCTTTGGATCAGGTTAACATTGTTAGAGCTCAGTTGCAGTCATATAGTCAGTCTGAGCGAGCGCCCCGGCCAAGTCCGGCCTGTCCCGCCTCCCAATGTCTCCGCCATGCACCAGCTCGCTCCGTAGCTCCGGGGCGGCATGCTAACCACGGAGGAACGAGAGCAGAGATACTAAATATACCCCCGGTGACTCTTGGGTAATCAGAGTCTTCTGTCGCCCAGAGAAGTCTCCGTCTAATTGCACTCTGATTAGACGAGCTGCCAAGTCTCTCAGTGAAAGGCGTGGAGGGAGCCTCCCTCATGTGCTGTTACACTGACATTGTCTCTACGAAGACACAAAATAGAGCAGATGGAGTAAAGTCAAGTAAAAATATACAAAATTCTGACCTCTGAAATGTTACGGTTCACTCATCCAGCAATGCACCACACTAGGTTTTTATAAGTCCAGATTTAAACAACCTAAGTTCTCTCTAAACCACAGCTGAGGGTTTCTTTTTCCTATTTTTTTTTTTGTACAGCAGTAAAACTTTGAAAATATCCACTTTTTGTAATCTAACAACTTCAGCTACCGTTCAAGCGTCCTTACAAGCATAACAATTAGCCCTGCATTTACACCACCTTTCATTCTGCCAGAGTCAGGGGAAAGAGAAGAGGCGCTCCACAGCAGCCGTGCGTTTAAAAAAAGATCAAATGAAAGTGAATTTATTAAAGGCAGATATAAATATGATTCTCTCTCCCCCCGATCTCCCTCCCTCCCTCCCGCTCCAACTTAGAGGATTCTGTGCTAATTAGAAATGTGTTAAAATCACAAAGGAGGGAGAGAGGAGATCATACGGTATTAATGAACAGAGACAGAGGGATATCATCCAATCTCCATCTCTATCTCCATCTCATCTCTCCCTCTGCACACACACTCCCCCTCTCCTTTTATCTGCCTTTGTTTCCACCTCTTCTCAATTCCCTCGCAAACTTTGTTTCCCTTTCTTTCTTCCCTTTTGTCTTTCAGCCCATGCCTCCCTCTGCCTTTTTTCTACTACAAATTCCTTGATAATCTATTTTTTATCTCCAATTTCCCCCCTTTCTTTTTCTCCCCCCCAACCCCCCACCCCACCCCCCCTCTCTCTCCACTCCCCCGTCCTTCGGCAGTGCCAGCGCTCCATTAGGCAGCTGTGTTCTGGTTGGCGTGGTTGGAGGCCTGGCGCTGTGCCGCTCTCGGAGTGTCTCAGCAGCCCTCGCCCATCCGTCTGCCCACCCAGCCCCATGGTCCTTAATTAATGAAAGCTCTGTTGTTTTTGTTTACCGGCCTGTTATATGCTAATCCAGCAAGCCCTGCATGTTCATGCCCGTCCTTTCTCCATGTCTGCTTGTTACCCTCTCAGCTGATTAGTATGATCTCTACAGCCGTGATCCAGAGTCAGATCTCATCACCGTCAGATTGCTGTGTATTCTTTTGTACATTTAAATGGTCAGTACACGCAAATGGCAAAATAACACATTTTCTCCCATTACCTGTAGTGGTATCTAACCATGCAGAGGTTGGTAAGGTTTTATTTGTCGTAGTATTATTGAGTTATCTGTCTTCACCCAGTACAGTGGAGATGAATGTAATTATTTTTTTTTTGCATTCATTCAGCATCTGTTTCAGAAAACAGTGTCTCCACAGTTGCTTCTAAACAGCATATAGCAGTGATCCACAGAAGGACCAGGACAGCACCTCACATTCCCACCATCACACCAGTCCTTATACTGTAAAGCACACGCTACCTCTTCCTCTCTCACCAGTCCTCTGCTCTGTCAGATCGGCAAATTAAGAGTCGCCAGGTTTAGAGGACTGCGTTGGGATTTGGATCTCAGGGGACCCAACACATCTTACAGAAGCTAACAGTCTTACATTTGCTGCAGGATAAAATGTGGGTCCTGGGATACATTGGAATGCAACAAAATTAGGAGTGCAATTCCTTATCAGTGTGTTAAAGGTATGTCTCTTGAAAGATTTGTCCTTCTCTGTGTGTGTTTCATTCGGGGTGTACATGATAGTATGTGGGTTCACTTGCTAATCACCATGAAGTTAGGTAAACTTTTGCTTACATCATAGGCTTTGTCACAGCCTCCTCTGTTGCTGTTGTTGCAGCTGTAAAACTGTGGATAAATAGTTTCACGCATCACAGCCCCCACAAAATGATTTACTTCACAATCAGAATTTGATCAGCTCGGTGTGATAACATTTGGGAAGTCTAGAGGACTTTAAATTGAATTACTTGATGCCCACTCAGGTAAGTGGAGGGCTACAAAAGAAGTTAGCTGCTCGATGGGCTGAAGTTAGCCAGCTTTCAGTGAAACATAGGATATATTATTAGAGTTCCTGATATCCCATTGGAAAGTGATGTAGCATGGAGATTGTCGGGTTTACTGTCCAACACCTGTACAATGGCTAGCAGGATATTAGTTCAGGTGGTGTCCATCTTCTCCATCTTTCCCCAATGCTTACTGATGTTTAAAACCTCAGGCTAGCCCACTAGCACAAATCAGCAGGGGGGAAAATTTACAGACTGGGGGGCTGATCTCCTCATTCCGATGAGTCACACAGCCACACACAACCATCATCCAACACCAACCACAAAAAACAAAACTTACAAAATAGTCGTAAAAGCCTAAATTTATCACAAAAATGTGCTTTTTTTGTATAACAAGCTGATTATTATAAATCATTTTAATAATAAGACATAAGTTGAATGAAAAGTTTTAAATCATAGACAAATCAAAGTCCAGTTCAATAAAGTAATAATCAGCTGTTTAAGTGATTATTTTTGAAGAATGCTCATAATGACTTAAGAACCTGTATCATCAAACTGATAAATTAGAGCTCAAGCATCAAGCTAATGTATTGTTGCAACTAGGGCTGTTAGTGACCGCAGTTATGGTCTGAACATAATGCGTTTCTTTTCTTTCTTTTTTTTTTTAATCACAAAATTGTTTTTTGTCTCTTCAACACACTCTTACTTTTTTTATTTTTCTATTATAGTCAATCCCAGGAAAGATCTCTGTTTGTCCCAATTATGTTTTCTATGTCCTTTGGATGATGGGACTTGGTCTCTAGTCATACTTTTAGCCTGCGCAAAATTGATGTGACACAACAGAAAAACATTAGCCACTGCCATTGGTGAATTTCATTTATTTGTTGATAGGCAGATTTCAGTCAACAAGGCAAATATTGGCTGATACCAATGAGCGGCCAATAGATTGGTGCATCCCTGCATTAAACTTTTTTGCTTAGTTCAGTTGACCTGTTTTAATACAGGAAAACATCTTCAATAATTTGTAAAGCTGTGCTTCTCAGCTGGGTGTAATTAGAGTGATGATTAATGACTCGTGATGTGTTTGCATCTCCAGCCTCCCGCCTCACCTGCATGTTTGTATTAGCAAATACTGTTTGACTTGGCAGGGCATACGGAAGGTAAAAGGGGTCAGCTTTTTTCATTCAGAGACTTTTTTTTTCTTGCAAGAGACAAAATTATGAAACCTAAATTTGGCCTTTAAAGCACTAAATCAAACTTAAATGAAAGAAGAAACCTGCATCATAGAACAGACAGGATATCCGTGTTTCAATAAATATCTAAGTATAACACTAATCCTCACGTGTCAGCTCTGTCTCCCTTCAGATTTTAGCACTCGAGAAATACATGTGATGTAATTCTGACATTATTAATGTCACAGGCAAAGCTGCATTTCAGTATTTTCCATCAAACTGTGTTGACTTGTAAATAGTGTGTAACGACATGGCTTTAAAAGACACTCGACTCTCCTCTCGCTGTCAGCCAGAGCTCTGCTGTGCCTGCTCTAACCTTTCCTGTCACTATGAATTATGGGAAGGAGACAAGCAGAGGGATAGGACGGCTCTCTAAAGAGGAGGGATGAAAGAGGGAGATGGGAGAGAAAGAGAGAGACGGAGAGTTGGAGGGGAATGAAGGGAGACAGTCGGATCACAAACAGGAGCGGAGGAGGAGAAACGACTAAGTGATAGAGGGAGCGTGAAGAGAGGAGAAAAGAGAAAAGCAAGAGGAGATCAGACAGCGATCACAAGAGAGCACACAGATGAACTTTCTTTTGTCTGTCAATTAGAGGGCTAATTTCTCTCTGGTTGGGCTCCAGAGTGCCAGAGACAGGCGGCATTAAAGTGGAGCTCAGAGGGATAATAAGGGGCTCTGGGACCATTCTGCTGCTGTCGCTTACTATCCAAACATTAGTATTACAATGGTGCTGTATAACCTAAACAACATGGAGGGTCTACAAGAGGGCTTCCCAGGAATGCTGGGCTCCTGAAATAGATGCAGATTAGACCCCAGACCCCCATTTGATGAAGATTTACTCCTGGGAATCACTGTATGGGAAGATTCCTGCTGTTGGGTCGGATTTTTCAGGAACAGCTTGTGAGAGGGAAAACTATTAGGGAGAGACGTTTTTACACATTCTCAGTTGAAAACAATGGTGGATTGGCCATCAGGACATTCAGGGCAAATACCGATGGGCCGGTCACCAAGTGGGCCGGTGTGAGCCAGTGGGGCCAGCCCGGTGGTCAAAGAAAGAAAGAAAAAAAGACTACCGTATGTCAAGCTAGTTGCTAGCTGTCAGTACTGAGCAGCACATCTCCACAGTTAATATGCCTGTGTATAACGCATCTGATTAAAGCGGCTCTCATATTTCAGCTCAACGTATATCATAGAACAGTTCGTATGATATCCTACGAAAAATGTTTGCACAACAGTTTGTATGATATCATACAAGTTGAGAGGGACCCTCTGCAGACATGATGGCGGACATGGGCGCTGCCATATATCCAATCCATCCCGGAAGTCCATAGCGGAAGTTCGTCTGTGTGTGTATTATTCGCCAAAGAAGAAGAGGAAGAAGACAACGGAGAAGATGAAGAGAAGAATGCAAACAATACACGCACGACTAAAAGAAAGCGCGGTAAGGGAACAAGTCTTTTAATTATTAGAATTAGACAACTTTTTTGTCATTGTACATTGTACAACGAAATTCTGTACCAAGCCGCTGCATTTATACGCGCCGTCATCTTCATTATATTTTAACACATGTGTTATGTTCTCTAAGATGCAATTCTACATAATGTATTGAATGATTAGGGGGACGTCTATGTGGGGAATCTCAGCATGCACAAATTACTACCACCGGATGGTGGGTTTAGCTACATTTGTTGTGTAAAAATGAGGGCATGATTGGTATTAACTTAACGTTAACTGCTCAAGGTCTGTTGTGCTCCCTTTCATCAATGTCTGTGTGTGTAAACAGTGTTAATGTTGGTCAGAGACTATTACTGTCCTCGCTTGATGTGTTGGTTAATTTCGATGTGTAGTTTGCAGCAGGGTTAATCTGTGTTCCCCTGCTTTTTGGTGTGTGGTGGTGTAAAACATCTGTACACACACTCACTGCACACAAGCCATTTTTTTCCCCCAATTTTTGGTTCGCCTGGTCTCCTTGTGTATTAATGCTTGTATAACCTCAACCCTGCACTGCTCAATCAAGTTCTATACATCTTTTTTTCCTGGAGATATTCTAAAAATAGTAACAAGAGTCGTCTCATGAGTGACCCCCGAGGGTTAACCGGGTCAGATACATACATAGCCCCGGGTGTCTGCAAAAATATTATATTTTAGTAATGCAGAGCAATAATATACATACACATTTGGATACATAGCTGTAGTGCCTCCTCCACCATGAGTCCTTTAGATCGGTAAAATATGGTTGATGTTAAGCATGTTTTCCAGCTATCAGTGTTGATTGACTTCTCCTTTTTTCAGATGCACCCCTCTATTTTGAGTGACAAAGCCAATCTGGGGCACACAACCCTTTCACCATCCAAGTTTGGGTGTCCTCTCTGCCCCAGATTTAAAACCAAAAATGAGAGCGCGATCCAGAGGCACCTGAAAAACCATACGGAAAATGCAGTTCATTTCCATGGTATGTTGATGAGAAGTATCTGTTTGAGATCATATACTTCTACATGTAACAGTAATGTTTAATGATGTTTGTTTGGGACAAAACAAGACATTTTAGGCTGCATCTTGGGATCTTGGGATTTGTGGAAAAGTGGTTGACATTTTATACCATTTTCTTTCATTTTATAGACCAACAAATAAATTATTTTACTGTTTATCCATTTTTTTTCTTTGTTTTTTTCTACTTTTGAGATTGATATGGATATCTGGAATAAAAACTTGTTCACAAAAAAGAGAACTCCAAGTCTCCTTCTTTGTGTTGCCAGTACAATAGTGTAATATTGTGTTTACATGTGTTCCTGAAATATAATAGAATACATCTGACAATATGACAATTTAATTATTATGTTCATTTAATAGTTAAATAGTTACAATAAACCATACTGATGTAAGAGTAAGTGTGACATTTGTTGTGTCCATGGTTTTCAGCTGTTTTGAATGACATGATAATAATCTGCATGTTGCAACTGTAGCCCTATAAATGAAAGTGCTCACCTTATTTAATCTTTGTTGAAAATTAATCCAACTAAAATTCATGTTTGCTGATTTTCTGCAATTTTTGTAGGTTTAACTTGTTGAGGTCAATGTTATTCCAAACAAAACATGATTGTATTTGAAATAATTGTTGAAATAATTGTATAATTATTATTAATATTATTATTATTTATTTTATAATATATATATATATATCTATATATATGTACATATATATAGATATATATATATATATATATATATTTATAATTGTTGGTTGCTGCAAAGTTTATAAATGTATTTCTACAATAAATAATATAAAAAAGACAGAGTTAAAAACTGACTTCCGGTATGGACTTCTGGTATGGATTGGATATATGGCGGCGCCCTTGTCCGCCATCTTGTCTGCAGCTGGGTACTCTTGTACAAATTTGCACCCCACAAATGACATTACGTCCTTTATGGAAAGTTATATAATTAACCTTATGTTATGAAGGTTAGGTTTAGGCAAAACCAGCAACCACACTTCCATCCAGTACACTTTTTAATCACATGTAAAACAGGCAGGTATAAGATCGACATCTGTGGGGAGAGAGCTTTTTTAGCTGTGTTTCACAAAGTGGCAGATTCAGACAGACAGGCAAACAAAGATTAGTTACAATTTCCCAAAATGGGATTAAAATGACAAAAGTAACACACTCATCCATCACAGAGCAGACAGAAATGTGATTGAATGTTGGTTCTGCCTTAGTTGTTTTTTTTCATAAATGTATATTTTAACACAATTCAGCCGCTGCTTGGCTTAAAAATATTGGTCTTTTCCAAAGTCTTCAACTTTTGACAGCTTCAAATCTATCAAAATACAATGTTCACTTAGGACACCTCTGTTGAATAATGTGGGGTAATTTGATATTATTTTGGGGCATTTCTATGTTTTTATTACAGACAGCAGAGAGGTGACAGAATATGTGAAAGAGAAACTCAAACAGGGGATGTTGAGGTTCGTGGTCAACATCTTAACCTCTAATTTACAGGGGTTATTTTTCATTGTGACATAATTTATTCGACTTTGCCAGTTTATTTAATTTTCGTGTTCATTTAAAGCTTATTTGATGTCAATTTAATTTGAACTTGAGCACAAATCCACCACCCCGAAGGTCAGGGTCAAAAAAACACAAGACTTTGACCGAGTAGTTTGTGCCCTGTTTATAACAAAAAGTCAATTTTGAGTTATTTTAAGCTACACAATGTGACATGCCCAATCACATTTCTTTTCCTAAATCTACCTTAAAAGGGAAGTTCCATTTTTTACAACCTAGACCTTATTTCTGGCATTAAATACGGTTGTTTACTCACCCAGATAAGTTTGGTGTCATTTGGAGTCCGGAAGATATTTAGATCTGCTGCGAAACTCGTTCATTTCACCAATATGTTTTTATGAATCGCTTGAGTTGCTTTTCATCATCATCCGGGTCATTTATACTGACCTACTAACCTCTGACCACCGAAACGTTCACCTTTCTGTTTCTCACTTTTTATCACTGAGCACTATGTAATAATAAATTCATGTTTTGCATAAGAAGTGCCTCTGCTTTTTTGTGCAGTGTGCAGGCCGTTCTACACAAGCGATGAGAAGAAACTAAAGAAATGTAAATTCTCATACTTATTTACTTATCAAGCAAACAAATTCAAGGAAAATAAACAATTTATGTGTGTGTGGGCTATTTACTCAATCGAAAGTTGCCCGTTCGGTCCTGCAGGCTTTGGCTGGGTCTTCCAATTTACTTTCGGGACAAGAAAAAAGTTTCTAAAACAGCCCGGTTGATCATAGAAGTGAAATCCTCTGTAGTTGTGAGACAGTCATTTCTGGAGACATCCAGACGTATATGGCCTCAAATCCCACTTAGAGCAACAAAAGCATTCCTCCTCTGTTGGCATAGTGGAACATTGTCCACAAGAACACCACCAGTTAGCATCTATTCTCAGATGTGCAGTGGTTTGTTGTTCTCTGGCCAGCTGTTCCCCTCTCTGCCTCTTCATCCTCCTTTCAAAGAGCTCCTCATCCGTATACTCTGGCTCAAAACGGTAAGGATGTCCATCATATTCAAAGTCGTCGTCCACAGCCTCAAAATCTGACAAATATTCAGCCATGTTTCAAAGAACTAACAGTAGCAAATTCCAGCTGTAAACAGAGCTGTGCTGCGGGTGTGCGGCGGCGTGTGTGCGGCACACCTGGATGACATCAGCCAGGTCAGCGGTTAGTAGGTCAGTATAAACGATGACAAGCAATTCTAGCGATTCATCAAAAGATACTGGTGAAATGATCGAGTTTCGTGGCATCTAATGTGTTATTTAGAGCCTCATTGTCGGTGCCCCAATCATTCCCACTATATGGATGTAGGCAGCTCTCGCGTATCTAAATATCTTCCGAAGGACTCCAAATGACACCGAACTTATCTGGGTGAGTAAACAACCATATTTAATGCCAGAAATAAGGTCCAGGTTGTAAAAAACGGAACTTCCCCTTTAACCTGCAGGGGCATTAATTCATTTCATGGTGCTAAATTGTAAAATATACTGTGTGTGGAGTTTTTGTCAAGGTGTCAGACAAAATTTTATACTAGGATGCATTGCATGCAAATGGAGCCCACGAAGTGAGCATTTCACGTGACGCAATTACATACAAAGTCATTGCAAGGACATGAATAGATGCGAATTCAAGTCAGGTTATGTGAATGATGCGAAAATGCAATATCTATGCGAGCTGAAATTTTTCAACTAGCACAAGAAATTTTCATGATGCTGTGTCACAAAAGCCTGTCAGCATCGAGATCTGGTTGAGATCATACTGATGTAACCAAGAATCAGAAATGGATGAAAAAATTATTGCTGCCATCTGTGGCCACCCGGAGCTCTATGACTTGACATCAGTACTGTACAGAGGTAGAAGAAACAAGGAGAGGGTTCGGAGTAGGGCCGTCAACGCTTAACCATCAATCGGTTAACCATTACTGGTTGGCTGTTAATCAGTTACCTGGTGAGAATATTTTTGACCAGTTACATATGTCAGTCTATAAGTTAATATTGAAACTCTTCAGTTTACTAGACTGTGCACCACCCAGGACTGGTAGGAGCTAGCCTGTGTTAGCAGCACTGCTCATTAAGCCAATACTGACACCATTCCAATCCAACAGTATTGCTGTGGAAACATTGTTCCCATTATTCGATCACCCCCCAGCTCACCCTGATGAGTAGGCGGCTCAGTTTGAGCCATAAAACCCCAGTAGCATTGTTGACTATATGATCACCACAACATGTTCTCTTAGAACGGCTCATATGATGCATGCAATACTTCGTATAATATCCTACAAATTTGCACCCCACAAATGTTGTTACATCCATACAGTTACATAATTAACATAAAGTTACTAAGGTTAGGTTTAGGCAATAAAAGTTACTGTGGTTAGGTTGAGAAAAGAAACATTGTGAGGACGTACCTTAAAATGACTCAAAGTTCACTCAAAGCTCACATGAATCCAAACACACAATTCCAGGGGAAAGTCCGTCAAAAGTCTGTTCCTCTGTGAACCATCCACCACACCAACCTGCCTCATTACAAGCACTGGGGACTGCTTCATTGTTAACTGCTGTCAGCGCATTAGTCACATGACCACAGCCTTTCAAAATGTGTGGAATATATACGCATTTGGGTGCATTGCTTTTTGTAGCAAAACATGTGAGAAACTGTGACAGCCTGACCACTGGTAGCAGTGTCAGCACATATGTAGTAGTATCTTAGCACTTAGCTTAGTGCTAAGATATTACCAATGCTAAAAAGTTTTTACAGTATACAATGAAGCTGCTTATTCACCGGGGCGACATGGGAGGAGACAGGAGGGTGGGCACAGTGTTTCCACAGCAAAATGTTCTGCCACCAGAAGGGTGTTAACAGCTGTAGTCACCAAATGTTTGCTATGTCCAAACCCGGGTGGTGAGCAGTGCATAGTGGCCAAGAAACCAATGAGAAAACCATGTTTTTACATGCAAAGGTCACAGTCTGTCAGCAAAGCCAACAGAAATTAAAATAAAAGCAAAACATTTACATCACATAACATTAAAATATCACAACCTCTAACTAGATAGCCCTTTGTAATGCAGCGCTAAAGCCTGCGAAGTCAAAGGAGAGCTGAACTAAGAGGAAAGGTCTTTTGTATTTTATTGGGTAGACACAAGTGCTCGGATGAAACAAGTTTCTGGTATGGATAATGTACTTTTTATCTTATTTTAGTGCCAGTATCATTTGAGTAAAATCTATCACTATTCGTACTCCTTGTAAAGAAAAATGATTTGGGTCGCTGTGTTCAGTTTCTTACTTATGTGGTCAAAAATGATTTGGAGCTCTATTCTGAGATTGTTCTGTAAATAGTTTTCTAAACATTTATAAATATAGGAACTTCTGACCAACATGTAAACCAAACTTCTGGCTAGGTCCCATCCATTTCCAACTTACGCCCCACATACATCCAGTTCAAATACATTCGTACCCATTCCGAGTATAAATACAGATTATTGTAGTTAGCTGAAAGGATACAGACAGATATGGAAAATGGTGTATTCGCTCATCCCTAATATTTAACTTCCTTTTTTCTTTTTCTTTTTTTAAATATGTTGTGATCTTGGCTCCCACTGGTTCAGAGCATGGAGCCTCTGTGTTTACCATGTTCACATCACTTGAGTCAAGCTATTGGTTGTACTTTACAAAGTTAGCCCTTAGCTGCCCTCCTTAGTTAGTTAGCTAGCACAACACTTAGCACATGGCAAATATTTGCCAGATGCAAACTAACACTCCAGCAGCCATATTTATCGCGAAAACACTAGACAAAAACTTGCTTTGGAATACATTATTAGTTCACCCAACTGGTATCCAAATTTCGGAAAAATCCCAATCAGTCGGGATCTTCTTTTGAGCTACTGATGGTCAGAGTATTTACTGTATCTTATTAGATTCAAACCTGCACTAAGATATCAGAGGTAATGAACAAAACCCAGAGAGGAGTAGATCAAGACACAGATGGAGTTAATAAACAGTTGTGAAACATCCTTCATTCCACCCTTGGATGGCTACTTCAGTGCTCTGATCTTAATTGAATATTGATAAGTGAGGCGAGCACACGGGGTAAACAGCTGTGACTGGTACTTCATCATATGTGTATGTGCATCACTCATTATCAGGCCCAGCTGGCCCTCCAAGGCGAGTCATCAGACAGTGACCGCACACACACACGCTCCCAGTCACACACACAATCCTACACACTCCCACTTATTCCAGTAATTGACAAACAATTTTGACAGAGATCAAAGTCACCAAAAGTGTGTAGACTGCAGAGAGGGATTCCCCCATGGCTTTGTTGTTTGTTCAGTAAACAGCCTTCCAAATATCTCATTTATTCATTACAACTTTCTCTAACACAGAGCCTCTTTTTGTCCCTCAGAGGGGTCGCTACCTGGGTAGGCCAACATCCTCATTCTGTTGCCACGACAACAGAAGCCATTGCCTTAGTAACATTAGTCAGATGGTGTTTATGGGGACAGATTTAGAAATGAATGGCATTTGCCTGGTGGAAGGAAGAAGTGTAGGTAGAAGCTTGATGGTTGCGTCACAAGTCTCCTAGCAACCACAGTTGGTGCCATGATGGAGGTCCATGGGAGAATTGGCTGTGCATGAAAAATAGCTAAATATACTGATGAAAGAAAGACCAACTTGTCAGTGTTGGAGTGAATTTTAAACCGCAACATGAGAACAAAACAAGAGGGGCAGTTCTCTTGCAATACTCCCCTTAAAGCCACTGCTTGACACCTCTAGCCAAAAGCGTTATTAAGCCAGTATTATCTTCAGTATTATCCCATACTGTAGATTGGACAGACCAGCCCATTCTTATTCCCAGGCTGACAAATACTGAAGCTTTGTCACACCCCTTGACATATGATAACAGCTGTTTCTATGTGGATCCCTCAGCTGATTTTGAAAAAGAATCATTCTTTTTAATAAATGTATTCTTTGATTTTGAAACAATAGCCTAATGTTGCTATTATTTAGCATATCATCAGAAACCAAGCAATTTGGGGTCACGCTTACAGTTTGGAGTTTTAAAAAAGCATAAATGTAGGGCTAAAAAGTTTAAAGAAAATAGTTCTAAATCTAGAAAAATGGAAACATCCACATGCTTCAAAGTAACTGCTGTGCACTCAGCAGCAGTGACTGAGAAGACAACAGTCTGAGGGATAATGTATGATCAGTGTTAGATATGTATATCTAACATAGATGGAGCCTTCTCTCTGTACTCTGTGTTCATTTTGTCCCTATTTGGCTGCTTTTCTGAGAGGTTAAGGACATAGACAAAACAGAGCAGTAAGTGGGGAGTGTAGTGTAGTTTAAGCAAGACAACCGTAGAAGACAACAAAGACACTGAAAAGATAGTGGAATGGAACAAATCGGTATTAAAAATTCACAGTCCACATGTCACAATGTATGTAATGGCCTTGCATTAGACTGTCTTTTGTGATAGATCCGTAAAATTATCATAGAATCTGATCTGAACCAGCGTAAAAAAAACCCCCATCATTATCTTACTCTGTGTATGAGGTTAATGTATCATTCTACAAATTGTCATACGCAGTGTAAGAAATTCTCTTTGTGTTCACTACTTCATTCTGAGTATGAATTTCCACTCCATGCCTGCATTTCTGACACAAAACATCAGGTCTGCTCCAACTCTGTTCTTTTAAATCAGGACAAAAACAAGAGTTAGAGCTGTAACTTTGGTTCTATGAATTCTGGATGACCACCATTCAGTCATTATACCAGCAAAGTTACCTGACAGACAACTCTGGCAGTCATCCAGAATTCATAGAATCATAGTTACAGCTGTAACCCTTCTTCTATTTCATTCTTCTTGATGGCGCCAGATGGCGGTGCTTTAGCACTGGATGACATGTACCAGCAAGGTCACACGGAATGCTTGCCACAGTAAAGGACAGAAGCCATTGACAGGATGGTCGCTGCCACAACTGCAGCCACATTGACACGGTTATAGCGAGAAAATATACATGAAGACTCCCAGATTGCAGCAACACAGTTGTCTTGCAGAGAGACCATTTTCCGTTCTGCCCAGGATGTGGAAACATTTTGTGCAGAGTGACCCTTCAAATTACAAAGGGCTGGCAGACCTTGCGACCTGGAAGCATGTAGAATCACATCCACAATCCAGTTAGAAAGTCTTGATAGGGGTTTACCTTTCTTACAACCCCCATAGGAAACATAAAGTTGGTCAGTCTTACATAAATTGGCGGAAGCCTCCATGTATGCCTTGCACAAAGGGAAGTGGGAATAGTAGCTCAGACAGCTCCTAAGCCCTGTGCCCTGGTGGATTAAATCCTGCCAGCTCGATGGCTTTATTTACATGTGAAGAAGGCACTCTCTTTGGCAGGAAGAATGGATTCAGTAGGAGAGTAACCACTGAGCCATCATGATACCAACACATGCACATCTGGCTCACTAAGAGATCATGGAGCTTCCCCACTTGCTTTGCCGATGTGATAGCAAGCAAAAATGCTGTCTTAGCAAACAACCACCTCAATTTGGTCTGCCCCGGTGACTCAAATAGGGGGAGACACAAGGTCCCCAATACTAATTTCAAGTCCCATGATGGCAATACAGTGACTCTTGATGGTCTAAGCCTCTGTGCACCCTTTCAGAACTGACTAACCAGATAGTGCAACCCCACTGTCTGGTTGTCCACTCTCACATGTCCTGCTAAAATGGCAGCTGCATACACTTTCAAGGTTGATGCACATCTGCCAACATCCAACGATGATTGCAGAAAACACAGAGTGATGGCCACCAAGTAAGTCTCTGGATCCTCACCATCTGTTTTGCACCACTGGGAAAAAAAAGCTTCCACCAATTTGCATAGAGTGACCTAGTGGCAGTAACCATTGAACTTAACACAGTGTGGATCACCAACTGGTCACAGGATTCTAGGATTGGATCCTGGCTTCTAGTGGCCAGACGCACAGCTAAAGGCGATCCGGATTCGGATGCCATATGCGTCCTTCAAGCTGAGAGAGAAGGTCTGGTCTCCTTGGGAGGCCCCAAGGGTCTCCACTGAGCAGTTTCAGGAGCACTGCAAACCATGGTCTCCTCAGCCAGTTGAGGGGCACTAGAAGAAGTCTGTGGCCTCACTGTTGGACTCTGTCCAACACTGCCCAAATTAGGGGAATTGGAGGAAAGGCATACAACAGACAGGTCGGCCAAACGTGAGCTAAGGCATCCTGCCCCAACAGACCCTACCAGTAGTAGTGGTAGTTCCAGAGGGGAGAATGTGTTGATGTTTCAGAGGCAAAAACATCCACTTTTGCTATGCCATTTTGGCTCCAAATCATTCCCACCACATCTGGGTGAAGTCTGCAGTCTCCCTGTTGCCACCCCTGGCATGACAGCAAATCGCTGCACTGTTCTGCCTGCCTGGTAAACGTATGGCCCTGAGGCTCAGAAAGTGGGGAATGCCCATGTAAGGAGCTGCTGTGCCACTGGCAGACCCTGCCTGGACCAAGAGCCCTATGCCTGAGCTCAAGCACATTTATGTGTTCTAACTTCTGCCGTGGACTACATTGGCCCTTGATGGTCCTGCACTGCAAGACTGCACCCCAGCCCAATAGAGAGGCATCCATCTCCACCACCTCTCGGCGAAAAGGAATTACCCCCAAGAGGAACCCCCATGGTCAGGTAACACACTCTTCTCAAGGGCTACAGAGCCTAGTAATATAAGCTAGACACCCTGACGTTCCTCTCCCTGTGCCACTTGGGATCTAAGCGGAGCCCACTGACCAAGATTTGAAGGGGACGTAAGGATGGAAGACCTAGAAGAATCACCATGGATGCTGCTGTCAGCCTGAGAAGGAGGCAATGCTTCACAGGCTTGTCCCTCTGGTAGCAACCTATAAGTTGCAGAATAGCCCCCACCTTCTTTTGGGAGAGAAAGGCTCTCATTAGCTGTGAGTCAAGTGTCATGCCCAGATAATCCACCCTCTGACTGGGTGTAAGCTTGCTCTTGTTGTAGTTCACTGTAAGGCCCAGCTGGCCCACATGGCCAAGCAGCGTAGTTGTGTCTCTGACTGCCTGCTCGGTTGTTGGGAAATGATTAGCCAATTGTCCAGTTACGGTAAGATTGTCAACCCTCTAGCTTGTATGGGAGAAAGGGCAGCTGCCACGCACCTCATCAATATGTGATGGGCCAGTGGAAGACCACATGGCAACACTTTGAATTGGTAGGCCTCTGCCAGGAACTCAAACCTTGGGAACTGCCTATGGTGTGGTGCACTAAGCACGTGAAAATGTTATCCTTGAGATCTACTGACACAAATCAGGCCCCTTGTGTCACTAAATGGAAAACATCTTCCATCTGTAGCATTTGGAACGGCAGATCCTTTAAAAATTTGTTCAAACCCCTCAGGTTTAGGATTTGACGGAACCCACCATACTTCCTCGGAATTAAGAAACATACTGAATAAAACCCACTGAGCCATGTATGCCATTCTACAGGCTCAATGACATCTTTTTCTAAGAGGGCTGCTAATTCCTGGCTGAGGGCCAGGGATTTTGCAGGGTCTCTGACGATAGACATTCTGACCTCGCAGTGAGTGTATCCCTTGGACAGTGTGGACACAACCCAAATGTCCGTGGTCTCCCTCCCTCAGTAGCTGAGTTGCTGCTGGGAGAAGCATCCACCATGGCCCCTCCAACCTCAGGTTTGATGCCCCTGGCTCCTAGAGCCGTGATTCAAGCAGTGATTAATCACCTTAACAAATAACTACCCATTAACCTTCCACCCAACAGTGTTACTCACTGCTGCTGCGATCCTCAGAGAGCAGAGAGCTAACAACGCAGTGGATCATGCATCAATGAAACAGGCAAGCTCGGCAGGCCACCGATCAACTTACCTGTTTAGCTGTAATTTAGTTCAGAACAAACCGCAACTGTGAGATTACTGCCATTCAACTGTACTCTTTTCTCAAGAAAACAGCTTGCCGCAGCCTCTGGTGGATGAAAGAAAATGGAAGCACCAACCATCCGGTTACCACGCTAAAATTGAAGAGCAAAATTGACCTGCTAGCAGCTTCTTCAGTTGCGAGAACATAGAAGGGGCAGATTGCGTGATGATGTGGGGATTTTATACTGGGGCAAATGCCTTATGTCATTGCATGGTCACAGGTGACTTTGTTCGTATAATGACTCGACATGCACATACACGAGATGGAGATATCCAGTGCTAAAGCACTGCCATCTGGTGGTCAGGAAGTTTCTGTTTTCTGTTGCCTTTTATTACACTGCAGTTGGCACTATTCAGCCATATCTTGGACTACACTACAACTGCATTCACTTTATATTTTCCTCCATTTTATTATATTTATACCTCCTATTTTATATACTTTTCCAATTTTATTTATTTTTTCATATTGCTGTGGGGTTTTTCAAGTATTTTAAACTACCTTTGTGTAAGATACTATGCAAATAAGCTTGTCTGGAAAAACTGAATCAAAACTAGAATTACTGCTTCATGGTCCACGACCCGGGTCAAGTTGCTGTTACAGTTTATATCCACGTCTGTGAAAACATGGATGCTTCACACACATCTTCCCCCAGAGAGCACAAAAGTTCTAACAATCAGCACAGTTTCAAGATGGACACCCAAGATTAGAGTCCCCATTTCAGTATCTGACCACATGCCCCCCCTTCTGTTCCTGAGATATGACGTTGAGTAAGTAAGTAAACTTTTTTATATAGCACAAGTGCTTCACTGTAAATTAAAACAATGACAAAACATAAGAACAATTATGCATATATTTAGACAGCCAAAAAAAAACCACATTTAACCAAATGCTTGTTTAAATAAAAGAGTCTCCAAATGCTTTTTAAAAGTATCAACAGAATTTAAACAACGTAGTGAGAGAGGCAAAGCATTCCACAGTATGGGAGCTACAGCTTGGAAAGATCTGTCACTTCTAGTCTTAAAGCAAGTGCGAGGAACAACTAGCAGCTGTTGGCCTGATGACCTCAGACTTCAGGTAGGAATGTAGGGTTGTATCAAGTCTGTCAGGTAAGGAGGAGCTTGTCCATGCAAGGCTCTAAAAGTAAGAACTAAAATTTCAAAACTTAATTCTAAAATGCTCTGGTAACCAGTGCAGTGATGCTAAAAGAGGAGTGATGTGGGCCCTATTGTTTGTGTGTGTTAAAAGCCTTGCAGCAGAGTTCTGAACAGCCCGGAGACGGTCAAGCTCTTTCTTATTAAAACAAGAAAAAGACTGTTACAGTAATTTAAACGAGATGAAATGAAGCATGAATGATCATTTCCAGTTCAGCCTTTGACACCAGTGTTCTTATTTTGGAAATGTTCTTCAGTTGGAAGAAGCAGTTTTTTGTTAATTGTTTGGAATGATGCTCCAAGGACATTGCTGAATCAAAGACTAATGCAGACTAATTACAAAGAGTAATGGCCAGATAAGTGTTTTTGCACAACATTATGATGTCACAGTGAAGGAGACCTTTGACCTTTTGGATATAAAATGTCATCACTTCATCATCGTATCCTATCAGACATTTGTGTGTGTATTTTTGTCATAATTAGTGTATGAATTCATGATTGCCAAAAACATGTCTTGTGAGGTCGCTTAAAATATCACATTCATGAGAATAAGATGCATAAAAGGTCATAGTGACCTTTGACCACTAAAATTTAATCAGTTCATTGTTGAGGCCAAATAAATGTTTGTAATGTGAAAAAAAATCCCTTAAGGTGTTCCTGAGATATTGCATCCACAAGAATGGGACATATGGATGGACAGACACCCTGGAAACATAATGCCACCAGCCAGAGCTATCACTGGCATGGAGGCTTAAAAAAACAGACTATACAGTATATTACTGTATATATATGTTGAGAAAACAGAGACATAGTTTACAACTCCATGAGTTTTGTTAAATGAAATCACCTAGCAGGGATGATTTGTTTTAGTATGGGTTAGTGTGACACAGTCCTGTTTTATTTAATAGCTCTGGCTGCCATCATTTTACTCTTCCTAGAAGTCAGTCTCTTTGGGCACATGTGGTTGGCTGTTAAGACTAGTAGCAAAAAAACACATATGATCAAAAAGAATGGCACGATGTAGAAAGAGGCGGATATGGATGGGATACAAATAAATGTTTTAATTAACGACTCAAGGATGTGGGCTGTGGGAAATGATTTTTTCTGAATAAAACCAACATAGGAACATAGCTCAACACACACACCATATGTATGTCTGTGGTAAGGATTAGGTCCTGATAGCCTTCGGGCCTTCATTTATCCACAGATGGGATTTGGTCAATTTTCTGCATTTCACACCAACATCCACAGCCTGGTTTAATATGTGGAACACAAGCAGCACAAATCCAGAGTCGTTCTGTCATGCTTCCTACGTAGAGCCTGAATTCTGCCAGAGCTGGCCCAAACACGGCTGCTGCACATGAATCATCCCCTCACACACACAAACACTCTGATGATGATGAGTGAGTCACGTTAATGTTTAGCTTTCATTCATTTGTTGTTCAGAGCACCGTCTAAAGTGTGACTTTGCAGCATTAATGGATGTTAACTCTCACATCATCACCGTGTTGCTCTCAGGAAGTGATGCTGCATGCGTGTCACTAGGAACTGTTCATGTTTATTGACCTTAGCTAAATGTATATCAGGGTTTTATCCTGGATTTCTTTTGTGGTTGATTAACATGTATTTTTGCAGCTTGGGTGTGGGTTTTAATAAAAGCTATTAGCTAATAGCAGGCTAGCAAACTGATACTATGCAGTTTAGCATTTATTCAGTGTATCGAGCTATGATTTCAGGCCCACCCCAAAAAATCCAGACCACAAAAGATCATCTAAGGGGCTGTATACAAGCCCCTTTTTTGCGCCCTCAAATTTATTGTTCCAATTGTTACAATTGTTACAATTCCAGTCAGCCTTTTTTTCAGGGCACAACAGCTGCACCCTGAGATAAACAGTGGTCAGCTTTCGGACTTCAGCAGTGTGCACCGCATGCCGTGACAAGGACCAACCAATCACAATCCCTTCATCCATAAATATCAGTCTGTGGTAAATATGGTTCACTTTAGAGCAGGGCTGCCAGAGCTTTACATCTGGCCCACAGACAACAGGCCTACACACAAACAACACCAAGAAGGAGATCAGCTCTGCACTCAGGATAAAATTAATAATAAAATGTTCTGGACTCTCCTGCTCTCCATATTTTCAAAGGGTCGGCACTGTAAAGGGTCAAAAATGTAACTTCACATGCCAAAGTTCACTAATTGGTCAAATGACTGTTAGATATAATATGAACCATTGTATGTGCATTTTATATATATGAACTGTTGTTGTATGAAGATACATCGTTGTTGGTGCTTTGCTGCTACTGTCTGATTCACTTATCAGTGGAATAGTACGTGTATTGTTTCACCTGCATGCACATGCGCATACATTAACATCTGTGTGAGTATATAAGCACAGCACAGGAAACAAAGTGGGGACCCACTCAATTCAACTTAATTTAATTCATTTCTATTCATAAAGCTCCATATCACAAATCACGATTAACTCCAGAGAGCTTTACAGCATACTGTCCTTGGACAGTCTCAGTGGATAAGGAATGAGTCCCTCAAAAAAAAAAAAACTTTCACAGGAAAAAAAAATGGTAGAAACCTCAGGAAGAGCAACTGAGGAGGGATGGGAAATGGGCAATGGACTACACTTGTATAGCGCCTTTCTAGTCTTCTGACCACTCAAAGTGCTTTTTACACTACGAGTCACATTCACCCATTCACACACACTTTCACACAAGGGTGGCCAAGGCTACCATACAATACTGCTACTCAGTAACCATTCACACACTCTCACACACCAACAGAACAGCCATTAGTATTTTGCCCAAGGATACTTTGACATGCAGACTGGAGGAGCCATGGATCAAACCACTGATCTTCCAATTGGTGGACGGCCCACTCTTCCTTTGAGCCACAGCCGCCTGTTGGCCTCTCCCAGGACAGACAGACATGCAATAGATTTTGTGTGTACAGAACAGATCACCACAATAAATGCACAGAATGCACTGGTCAAACTGTCTCTCTGTCGCAACACAAATTGGTCTTATGAACTGTCACTTTTGGACGCGCTGAGTAAAACCATGCCATTATTAGTTTCGATGCACCATGCCACGCTGAGCTGTGCCAGAAATGGACCTTCTCCGGGGTATGTCGAAAAGGCTCAAACGGTGTAGCGGTAAGTAGAATTGTGCAACTACTGCCCTCTGTCTGCAGGAGACCTGAGAGAAAGGAGTTTTTAAAAGTCTTCGTGTGTTCAGCTCTTAGTACTTCTGTAGCTTCTAACTGAATCTCTGTGGTTTGGTTTAGTTTTGTCATCAGCTGTATTAGAAGTTGTGTGAAGTTGCTGCTTAAAAACTCAACATTTCCTTATTTTGCTGCTTCATAACAAGTAATGGGGGACTTTTACTGTGAAGAATCTATAGGAGACGAAATGTGTTTATCACTGAATTAGCGGAACTTTGTTGTCAATAAAGGCAAGTCTAATAATACAATAAAAGCAGAAACAGCCACAGTGAGATGTTTTTAAATGTCATCACTCAAGACAAGCCGCCATCAGTTAAAGACACACCTTCAAGCTGGTAGCCCTGTTGTAATGGAAATTCAAATCCCTGCTATGCTGGGCTGATAGCCAAAACCAAACCAAGCCAAGTTGCAGCTTTTATCAATAAGCAAGTTGAACAGAGGGTACTCACCTTATCTTTGAGATGCTTCTGTATCTCTGACAGGGACATTGAAGTGTTCTGTGGACCACGCCTGAGACAAAAAGACAGGGTTAATACATGTTAAGCTGCTGCCACCAAATGCCTAAAGTAGACCCCAGTGTGGTGTGTCTTTGTGTAGAAAGTGTGTGCTGGAGGAGCGAAGTGTGTGTACCTCACACTGCTGAGGCTGCTGCAGGTTCTGTGGACTGTGGGTGCTCGAGTGAACCTCTTCAGGAACTGCATGTAGTCCACTGTTTCACTGCTCCTCTCACACACCTGCAGCAGCAACACACATGAAGTAAACAAAAGGTACCACACACACAAAACAACATGGCTGTGATGATGATGACGATGATGATGATGATGATGATGATGATGATGAAGAAAAGCATGAGGAGGATGAAGATGATGGTGTGGTGGAGACATTACTTCACATCCAACATACTCCTGCACTCAAGCCCACTCCAAACTTTTTAAACATTCTAGCACCAGCGTCTGTGATAATGGCACATGTAATGGTGTCTCCGTGGAGACGAGAAGAGCAGCGTGGTGATGGCGTCAGGTGGGTTGAGCAGTAATTTTCAGGACGAGGCTGTTTTGGGAATACACTAGGTGCTGTTCTCTGGAACGGGGCACACCTGGGAAATGTAGCCGCGTGCTTTTGTTCTGACCTTGTGCTGCTTTACACACATACACACACACACACACACACACACACACACACACACACACACACACACACACACACTTCACAGAAAACTGCTAAAGAGTTGGCACATACCCAAACACACAAAATCAGAGAACTAGTTTTCCACAAATACACACAACCATTCAATCAAGCAGACAAATACTTGGCACACACACATATACCTATTTTGGTGGCTCATAATCAAAGTACAGTCCCTGTTGCCCTGCCCTACATCCTTCCATGGTGTAATCCAGTGCAGTGGTCCCCAGCGGAGCTCCTGGCATTGAGTCTTATTATAGACACCTCACCGTCCAATTATCACTGCTATCAGCAGCCACGGAGCGTAACACACAGCCCCCACCTCAGGGAGGACGGGGGGCTCTCCATGCTCTATATACCTGTGACAGTGCTGTTACACACCTGCAGTTCAGTCTGAGGCTGAAGGTGAGACTAAGGTCAGTGGCTGATGGCATGGATGGCAGCGGCCATAAGATTAGTCTGTAAATCTGGAAAAAATTATCTTTAAATATCGGCTTAGTATAAAATAATCATTTTCGGTTAAAAAGAAAGAACAATAGCTGGTACTCTTTAGTGCATGCTCTACTACTGGTGTATATCAGTGTGTTTCTATGTTATACTACCTGCCTCTCTATACCAGAGTCAGTGTATTATGTACAGTAGATGCCAGTCGGCACGCCCCCAGTTTAAACGAAGTGGGCTGGAATTCGACACAGAGGTTTGGCAGTGTACTGCTGTGGAGGTGTCAGCAATGACACCTTTTATTTTATTTTATTTTATTTTATTTTATCTACGTTTAAAGGGACCATGCAATTTGACATAGTTCCAATATGCAGTATGAGACTGATGTGTTGTGCAGAGAGTTTAAAGCTATTGCTAATTTTAACTCTTGTCCCAAGTTGAGCTTTTACTTGTAGGCCTACAATGTTATTTAAAATGTACAGTTTAAAAAATCATAAAACCACAATACAGTATAAACATGGAAGGCACAATAAAATTAATTTCCACAATCCACATACTACAATACACATACCACCAAACATACTCCGCAACACATATCTCACAACATATACCACATATTCCAACAATTCATATACAACACACATACTACACTACAACACAAACATCACAACATATATCACAATACATCCACTACAATAGACATACTACAGTACATATTCCCCATTTATGTATATTAAAATACACATACCACAATGCATCAATACACTTAAACTGTTACCCCTTAGTTTGAGTGTGATTAGCTTAGAGTGGATATAGCTCTGGTTTGCATTTAGCCAGCACTTGACCTTCTTTGTAGAGGATTTTAACCACCAAAAAAAGTCCCACCTAAAAAATCAGTATCAATTTAAATAAATATATGTTCTATTGAGAGTATTTTGAGCACTTTACCTTTCTGCCAGACAGCCTGTTCTGACAGGGGAGCCCTTCACAGCTTTAGTTTCTCATGTATACATGCTCTTAAAAGCCACCAGACTCAGTAACTTTCCCTCGCTGGACACAGGAACTGTTGTTTTACCACTACTGCAATCCCTCAGTTAGTTTGTGTTACTGTGTGACTTTGGTGAATCTGAACAAACCCTTTTAAACACTAAAGTCACAAAATAACACAAACATAAAACTGATTAAGGTAGTAGTAGACCAGCTGCTCCTGTTTTCAGCAATATTAAATCACTTTTTTCTCAATGGAGTCTGGTTTTGAATAGCTTCATTTTCCATTTGGAAATTACTGTCTGACAGAATGGTAAAAGTTAAAATAATCTAAATATAGAATACACTTGAACTGATATTGATTTTTTTTTAGCTGGGATATTTTTAAGTGTCTAAACTACATTTTGTTGCTGACCCCTACACAGCAGTACATTGTTGAGCTTCCATGTCAGACTCCTGACTGCTTCTCCAAACTGGAGGCGTGCCGACTGACATCCACTGTGTGTAATATACTGACTACACAAGTAGCCCTTACAACCCCACTTCAAAAAATCTGAACTATCCTCTTAAGGGATTTTAAAAATTGCCATAGTCTGACTTTAGCTCAAACTGCAGAATCATTTTAAGATTTGGCCAGAAGTGTGAAAATCAGTCAGAATGGCCAGATGTGGGTTCAAATTAGGCTTTAAACTGCGGTGTGTTTCTAAAGAGGTAGGTAGGATGCTGCAACATTTAAGAGGAATCAAAGTCCGCTCTAATCACACTGAATAAACACAGAAAAAAAGACATTTAGCAGGGGAGGAGACGGAGCCTGAGCTCTCATGATGCAGTGGATTTTCTCTGTCTTGTTCTCTGCATGAGTCTGGCTGTCTGTCAGCAGCTTTTTCTTCATTGTCAGATTTGTCTTTTTGTCATCGACCCTCCCTGCTCCCCTTTAAGCTCCAATTATTCAAGCAACTTTACAGGCCCAGCTAGTGCAAATCTAATAACTGATCAATATTTAACGAAAAAAGGTCTTGATGAATTAGACCAGATAGATAAATAAAGAACAGAAGAGGAGGAAGAGGGGGTTGTCGGGCTGCTTGTGGCATCTCGCTCCCCCAAGCACATAACAACTTCCCCATCGAAATGTCACCAGAACAACAGCTGCTACTCCACTGATAGTTCTTTAAAGTAAACTTGCGACAACTCTCCACACACTCTCACCCACACAGTGCCTTTAATGAATAAGAGTGAGTGGGAGGGGGTGGGCGAGGGATGGAGGGGGGTGGGTGGGTGTTTTGGTTGGGGGGGGGGCACAAAGTGCTGATATTATGGGAGGAAATCTGTGTGGGAAAGACAGGCAGTCAAACTGTCAGGCGTGAGCGCTGAGACGGAACAAAGAGGAACAGTGGAGACGATTACAGTGGCGTAGCAGAGTGACAGTGGCATCGTGCACACAGATGAAGATGAAGGGAGAGGGGGGAATGACGCCATCATGCACGGACCCCAAACACACCACACATACATGCACGTCAGACTGATCAATGCCAGAGAGGAGAAGCATCCTGATACAAGGCCTCAGCACTCTCATTAGACCTAATGGATGCAGAGTTTCACCTAGCTTTCATATTCCTTCATTGTGGTAAACATCTGTATGAATGTATGAAATAAAACATAGTACAGTATAAGTCACTGGGCTGGATCAAAACTGATGCCAGCCAACGCAACAGAGGTGTAAACAAATAACGTCTTAACGTCTGTTTTAACAGCTGCCAGATTCACTTCTCCTCTGACCAGTCTCCATGGCCAAGGAGCATCATTTGTCAATGTCAGCTGCCTGCAAGAGATTAAAATACTGTAAATCTTCTACTGCCATCTTCTGGATGATTTCTCACATGACAACACAGGATTGACAGGGAAACAAATCTAATGCATGTTTTAGGGCCAGCGTTTTCGAGCAACCCTTCACATCCTAACCAGGTGTGTTGCTCAAATACCATCAGCTCAAACAGGAAGGGTTTTACAGTAAATACTTTGGAATTTGGGAGTGTGGTTGGAGCAAAGAATCACACTTCCAGATGAGTGTGAACAAGACCATTTGAAGGTTGGTCTGTTAAACCACCCTGTCAAACAGTAAAGGAACAAGTGGCATGAAGATAGTTACTTCAATACAAAGGTCTCTTAATTTCTTACAGGTCCAGTGTGTGGGATTTAGAGGGGATGTACTGGCATAAATGTATATAATATGATAAGTATGTTTCCTTTAGTGTATAATAGTATAGTGCTTTTGTTGCCTTAGAATGAACCATTTATATCTATATAGGGAGCGGGTCCTTGTCTACGGAGATTGCCAGGTTGCACAACCATGTTTCTACAGTAGCCCAGAATAGACAAACTTAACACTGGCTCTAGATAGGGACATTTGCATTTTTATGTTGGCCACTATAGTTAGCAGCCCCCCCCGCAATGAGTTGAACAGGCCGGAAAAATACTGATTTGTATAGTGAAATTGTTTTTTTTTTTTAGTGTTTTTACTGATTTCAGTAGAGGAGCAGAGTAAAGACCTCTGGATAATTTGGCTCCTGGTAAAAACTTCCTAAACAATAAAAAAGTTAGGGTGGGGCAATGTAATGACGATATGTACAATATATCAGTATATATTCAAGCAAGATATAGATTTAGACAATACCATATCAATATAGGTTTAGGTTGCGTTACATAATGCTATTCTTCCTAAAACCCACACCAGTGTGCACCTCTCCTCTCTCACACTCTCCACAGAACTCCACTCCACTCATTCACTCACAAGTTCTCCAGCAACATTAACAGACACACTTTGCTGCAGCTCAGTATAATCCGTCTGTTCATTAGTCTACAGTATGACATCAGTCTATATGTTGCATGTGCTACACTAAATCAGTCTGTGAGATGACAGAAATGACTGCAGTAGCACACGTGCAGTACAGTGCTGCGCTACATGTGTGGAGGATAGAGCTGCTTGATTCTGTCAGTGAGCATGTGTTTGCTAGTTTGTGTGTGAGGTGGATCACGGCACATCGCCAGTCTTCTTGGTAGTTGTAGTCTAATGTGTGACACTGTGACAGTGCCCGTATGCAGGCGATAGATGTGTTTCAAAAAATGCAGCAACAACACAGATGTTTCATATACAAGATGTACACAACGCAGACAAAGTGTCTTTTGCTCCTTCCTCTCTCTGTTTCCCTGCCTCTCTGTTGATGCTGTGTGCATAAATAAGATTAAAAGCCTCAATAAATAAAAATATTATTTATCATTTACCAATACTAGATTCAGTGGCTTTGACTTGCAACTGAACATGTAGCTGAAAATACAAAGATATATATATATATATATATAGCTGCACATATATATACATGATGTATTTCCATTCAGCCTGAAAATAAGGAGCTATCAATTTCTAGCCCTAGTGGTTACAGAAAATGAGTATTACAGTAATACAGGACTGTCAGCAGCTACTCTTATAGAAACAGCAACAGCAAATGGAGGAAACATCTACACTTAGTCACTCAGACCAATGGTGTCACTCAGAACTTTATGTTTATAACACTAGCCTTGCCTCATAGGCCCAGCCAAAAAGTGAGTTTACAATGGAAATCCCACAAGGTCAGTTTAATAAAAATCTGTCTTCCCACATTTTCTGTGAACATACAGTACCATGGTCAGATAAGCTTTGGTTTGTTTCAGATTACTGCTGTGTAACACAGGTATCCAAATGTGTTTCACAAGCACCTGCCACTGTCAGTATTTACAGCAAGTACCTCACTGACACAAAGGAATGAACCTAACTCATAGAGCAGCCACCTTGCCAAGGTGGTGTTTTAGAGACTCCGACCTCTGACCTAAATGTGGACGGAATGGAAAGCCAATGTCTCTCTCACCTCATTGAGGACAATGTCGACCTGGTTCTGGCTGACAGACAACAGGCTCCTCAGGACTCGTCTGAACTCCTCTCTGCTCACCTGCCCTGTGCCACTGGGGTCTCCTGCCATGAAGGCTGACTTGATGTTGGCCAGTCTGCTGTGGATGAGAGGCTTCAGCTGTTCCAGGATAAGCTGCTGCCCTGGATAGGGGTCGATGAAATATTTAATATCACTTTTAAGTTATTTTAGGAAAATACAGATAGAGGGACAAGTTCACAAAAGGATTGCTTGGCTTTTGCGGTTGATAAACCTGCACAATTAAGACAAAAAGAAACTATGTATTTTTAAAAGCACCAGCAAAGGATTAATTCACCTCTAACTGCACTACCAAGCAGATAGCATCTCAGTGCTGTAGTCCTGTTTATTCATAATTAAATGAGGTATACACACACATTTGGTGCTAAATTGGCCTCTTTCTATGTACATGAGCTACACTGAAAAAACAGTCCAATTCACAAAGATTAGCACTAACGGCCACACAGATATTATTAGTGTCTTCAGAGAGTTAAAAGCTTAGTCCCAACTAAAAGTCCCTTTTACTAGCTGGGTGTGGCTATACATTTTGACAAATAAAGACCTGTAAATTGGACACCTGGTCTGGTTGCCAAGCAGTTCATTTTTATAGAAGTTCTTTGAATGTATAAAACCAGAGTGCTGGCTACTCACTTGAGCCAACATCAGTTAGCTATTTAATTTGTGCATACATGTATAAATGTTAAAACTTTTGTCAGTATGGAGATGCTACATATTTTCAACTTGGTTTGATTCTTTATAACTCAATTGTTCAGTTAATTTTACTAGAACTATGAGCACCAAAGAATAATGTGCTCACATTTACAGGCCTGGTAAACAAGAGAGACAAGAAAAAAGGTAGCAACTCTCTACTTCTGAAGCAGTCATAAAGTAAAATTATGTGTCCATTCCTTGATTACCCAGTAAGTTATTCATATTCCTTCAGTCTATATGGGTCCTAAGATAAAAAAAAAAATCAAAAGAGTTTTATCATAAAAAATTAATCCAAGTTGTGAGTATTGTTTTAACAGGATTGTGTTGGTATGCGGGGTGCTGTAATCCTCCATCCTGTCTCTCAGAAGCAGATCAAATGAATGATTCATTGTTGATGTATTATCTGAAGCCTCATTTTTAAACAAATAATATTCATACTTGTTTAAATTTGATTGCCAATCTTTGCTGACCTGTACCCAAATATAGCCCCGTTAAGTTCAGTGATTCAAGCAAATAATAGCCCAAGCTATTAATTGAAGTTTTACGGTGTGCGATGATATTGTAGGGTTGACAATTAGTGCTTTCACAAAATATTTACACAATGAGAGTTTTGATAAATGATCATCAGTAATGTTTATATAATGACTAAGTGGTTAATAGAACAGTTAGGACTGTCTGGTAACTTCAGATAATTACATCACTTTACTGTAATGCAGCCTTTAAAACAATATGATATCCAAAATCTATATCTAGTCTCATATCACGATGTCAATTTAAAGTTGATATATTGCTCAGCTCTACATACGGAAAGTGGCTGCAAACAAAACTACACAAACAGCTGGTAGTTGGAACTGGGTTATTTTGACCAATACAGTAAGGGTATCAAGTACCAACATCCAGACCTTTATGTCACGCCCACACTCCCCAGTTATCAGATTCCCTGCCTAATGTTTTTAGGAATGCATCTACACCTCATGGTTCAGCACCTGTAGCTCTTCATCTGAAAATAATCTTTTCCTTTTCTCATCGTTCTTCCTACTGTGTTCTTGGCGCCAAGGGAACATGGATAATTGCAATCAAATGCAAAAAAGGGCAATCTGCACTCAGGTAAAAACGTATGGGTATGTTTGCATTGTCATATCATTAGGGCAATATCCTTTGTGAATCAGACTTTGAAAAGGAGACAGCAGCTGCAAGTAATTTACAATTCATCAGCGGCCACAATGCTACTTTGTTAATTTGCCATAGAGTTTGAAAGGAGGAAATGCACAAAACAACATTGCAAGCAGTTCTCATAAATTTTTCATATACTTTCCCTCCAAAAGCAATACACCCAAATTCGTACATATCCCACATATTTTGAAAGGCAACGATTACCTAACCAATGCACTGGTGGCAGCAAGCAAGTAAATAGTCTCAAGTTCTTGTAAGGAGGCAGGTTAAGGTGGTGGACGGGTCAGAAAGAACTGGTCTTTTGCCTGGGACTTAATTAAACGTTAATTATGTAACTGCACGTCAAGGACATAACATCATTCACTGGGCGCAAATTTGTAGGATATACCAACTGTTTCATGTGCATTTTTCATAGGGTATCTTACGAACCATTCTATGAGAGTAAATATTGAATGAATATTGTGCCTCCTGTTGAAATATCACCATGAATTTACTGGAATGAAGACATGTTTGGCTCTATATATCATCCAACATATTCTCATAAAATGGTTTGTTTGATATCCTACATAAAATGCATGCACAACAGTTCCTATGATATCCTATTAATTTGTGCCCCATGAATGACATTATGTTCTTAACATAGAGTTATTGAATTAATGGAAAGTTAGGAAGGTTAGGTTTAGGCAATAAAGGTTACTGAGATTAGGTTTAGGACAAGAAACATGGTGAGAATGTACCTTAAAATGATTTAAAGTTCACATGGATCCAAACATGCAACTCCAGGGGAAAGTCCTGGGTGAAAGTCTTGTTTCCTTGTTTACTGCCATCAGCAAAACATATGGGATATGTACACATTTGGGTGTATTGCTTTTCAAAGGACAACACACAAAAAAATGTGAGAACAGCCTGTATTATTAGATATACTATAAAGGATTATACATTTTGCAAAACAACAAAAAAAAAGGTTCATTATTTGTAAATTATATGTAATTTTCTTTTGAGCACCCTTTATGATGAATCTATAGGTTTAGGTTTAGGGTTCAGTCTTAATGTTTTCTATTGGGCGAATGGGTCAGAAATCTACTCGCCTAAAGCTCAAATTTTTACTTGACCCTGTACAAATTATCAATGGTTACCAAATAACAAAGAAGACTTGAGTTATTTATCATGGAAAATGACCCTGTTTTATCCACCTCACTCTCAAACTTATGGCAAACTGTGTTATACATAGTTGTAGTTTCACCCAAACCCTCTTATGCCACCTAACTTAATAACTGAAATGCTTGCTTGTGCTTCAGCTCATGAACTTTGTCTTTATCTGCTACCTTTTTCTCACAAGTGCCCAATCAGTATTGTGCATGTGCAACTCTCAACAGAGATGGCAAGGAAGTGAGATGGCCTGTTCCTTAGCTTCCGTCGTCAGCTCCAGCTACCTTTTTTTTTAAATAACTAATTGCCCAATCAGACAAGTGAGTAGCTAGATTTACTAGCCTGACATGGCATTTTACTTGCAATGTGCTTTCTGTTGAACACTAAGATGGCAAGATGTTTAAATTTTTTGTTTTTATAAATAGCTGCTAACTGATCTATAAAACATTAGCTAGTGATCTATTGACTGTAAACAAAGCCATCAGTCTTCATCAGCAGTGGCACCAAACTTTTCAGCTGGTTTACACACCACAAGGCCAGGCTAAATCATTTTGCAGAAGACCCAGCTGATATAAAAAAAATGTCTGATTCCGTGAAGTAGTATATACAAACCATTATTAATTAGGAAATAATATTTTGAAAATGTACTGAAGCTGTAAGTACAAAATAGTCAAAGCACTCACCTCTGTCTGTGTGAATACATGTCTGCCTGGATCCCCCACTTGTCTGTCTTCTTGTGGAGGAGATTATGGTAGTGCCTGGAGCAGTGTGAGGCCGCAAATGGTTGACCAGTTGCCCCAGTTCAGGGTAAAGAGGTAGCCGCTTGGACATACTGGGTGAAAATGGTGTGTGTAGTGAGAGAGGCAGGGGGAGGACAGGAGGTTGATAAATGACACGGGGTGGTGACTGTGGTTGCTAGTTAACACATGAACATGATCTCTCTCTCTTTCTGTGTGTGTGTCAGAGAGAGAGAGAGAGAGAGAGAGAGAGATGAATCAGCAGTTGGCACTTCTGAGCACACCATACTGTATTCACCCATTCAGTCTGGTTTTGTTGCCTTCAGTTGCTATTGTCAAACCAGGCTATCTGTCACCATGGATGAAAGCAAACAAACAATAAAAACAATATATTGTCCAGTGACAGGATATATATTTAATGAGAGGTCTCATCTCAACAATCAGTGGTGGAAAGTTAGTGAATACATTTACTGAAGCACTATACTTAAGCAGCATGAAAAGTTAAACATTTGCAATAACCCTCCTTCTGGTGATTTTCCCAAATTCCTGCAATAATTTTGACAGAGTGACTATTTGCACCCCAGTATAAATAGCCTTGGCCTCTCAGCTGAGCTTTTTTCACCCCTGTATGACGTGTGACAACAAACTTTGTGCGTACAAAAAAACCTCACTGACGCAGACCTATTGAGTTAGATTTGTCTCATTAATACCTGTAAATGCACAGAGGGTACAAATATTTTTTGATCTGCACACGTGCTGCTATCCACAAATACAAATTTATAATTTGTAACTTGTATTTGGTTTTTTGCAAATAGATGTGTATTTGTAAATATATCATTTTTTCATTTGTAAAAAAAAAAAAAAAAAAGGCATTTGTAAAACTGAAAATTCTGTTTGTGAAGTGTGATTCAGCATTTGTGGATCACCAATCACACACATGCATCGCTGTCTTCAATGATGTAATTTTGAGACGTTCCTGTCGAATTTCCACACAGATCTACAAACAAATAGGTTGGGATTCATAAATGGCCCGCCCTCCTCACCAGTAGGTGGCAGTGTTGTTCCATGCATACAAATATTCCTTCCACAAACACAAATTTCGTATTTTTAACTTGTGTGTGGGGTTTTTTTATTCGTAAAAAAAAAAGCCATTTGTAAAACTGAAAATTCTGTTTGTGAAGTGCAATTCAGGATTTGTGGATCACCGATCACAAATAGCTCGTGATTCACACAAAGCAACACTGTCATCCAGTAGATGGCAGTGTTGTTCTATGCATTGATGTAGCTATGGTTTGAACTCCGCTTAAGTGGACTTTCACTGAAACTTTCTGTCAGCATCCGAGAAGGGAAGCTATACAAGGAATTAGGAAGTATAGGGCAATTACGACTCATACACAGCACCGGCTGCTGTATACGCCATTAAAAAAAATGCCAGGTCCCTGCCGAAGCTCGACTTTGGCGATGTTTACATTTTACCTGGTGGAGAATTCATCACCCCACACTGCTGCCAGAATAAAGGCGTAGCTACAAGAGCATAGACAGTTACCAATATTTACGATCAGGATGGGTAAACAATGCTGCCGTTTTAAGAGGTGTTAATTTAGCTAACAGTAGCTATCAAACGTTAATTCATGAGTTGTTAGAGTTTTCTCAGAAAAATCTCACAGGACTTTTAAACTTTTTTTTCTTTTACTTTTGGTTTTTCTATTAGTCAGTGTCTAGGGCAGAGGGCTATTCCAGAAAGCGGCTTATGTGAAAACTAGAGTAAGTGAATCCTGAGATGAGATGAGGGAAACTCTGGGATTTCCATTCCAGAATGAGAGGTAACTCTGTCACTCAGTCACCATGGTAACTGACTCTGTGAACCCAACCTGCTCGCTGGCAGGTTTACTTGAAGAAACCCAGAGTCTGACGGAGCTGTCCTTTCCTTTTCAATCCCATCATGTTGAAGCAGAAATAATTCCCATAGGTCTAGTTTACATGGGAAGAAAATCTGCTGACCGCTGACGTGCGCTCAGATCTGAACAATCTGCGTTTTTATCACTTTGCAGGTTAATCCATCACCCTCCAGCAGTCAGAAAAAGAGAAATCATTCACATTTCATTTTGCTTTCTTTATTTCTTACAAATACAAAAGTAACAATCAGTAGGCATGGCCTATTTTTTTTTTTCCAACATCTCAGTTTCAAAGTCTTTGTTTTTAATTTGCCGCCACATTAAGGATAACATTAAATAACTTATAGAATAGAATAGAATAGAATAGAATAGACTTTATTGTCTGAGTTACGCACTCAGCCTCTGGTCTCCCAGAGACCTGACTCAGGACCAGCTTCTCTGCCTCTGTCAGACGTGGTGGAGATGGAGGTGGAGGTGACCACCACCTCTGCCTTCTTCCACATGTTCATCTACTCAGCAGGATGAGACAGGATGTGTGTGGGTAGAAGATACTACAAGTTGAAATAGTCACTGAATAAACTTTTACTTTGTTTAATATGTGGAATATAAATAAAACCAAGGGGAAGCAGAGTGGAGTTTTTTTAAATTTCATTTGCAGCTGACTGCATTTAAAAAACAAACAAAAAAATACTGAACAACACTTAACCAATTTCTCAAAGGCATGAGATGGGTATGTTGGAGGTTAAGGTGCCCAGCAGCTTCAGGAGAGCACATTAATGGAGAAGAGCAGACAAGACAGCACATTTTGTCTGCAAGAGGTTAAGGGCAAACTTTCATTGAAGAGGGACAATCAGTACTATTTTCAGGTGCAAACACAGATTCACCTTTCACAGGCTAGCTACTGCGACTTTGCTGTCTGGGGACCAGGGAATGGAGGCAAAGGGGAAATTCACATAGAGAGAATCCTGCCTGATCATGTCTTTCTTGACACCATCTGTAAAAAGGTACACACATTTGTCCAGAAGTGCATCATTCCACAGCTACTAGCAAAGTGTGTCTACAGCCCCACATCACATGCCACCAAACCATCTGAGGGCAAAGGATGTTACTGTGGGGTGCCTGTCCTGCATAATGACGACGTTTGAAAATATCAAGTTGTGTGCGGGAAATAACTAAACAAAAGAACACAGTATAAATTTGAAGTGTTTTATTTAACACACAAAGCAGAAGTGTTCGAAAATATGTAAAAACGTATATACAGACGTGGACAAAATGAAATGGACAAATTCAAGTAACATGAAATAAATATTTTTGATCAAAACTATGAACTTATTAGTGTCAGTCATTATTTCATTGATGAAAATAATCCACTGTGTAAACATTAGAGTTTAGCCTAAAGGAACAACTGAGGGAGCCAAATGTGTCAGTGCACAGCACACAAGGACTATTTTGTCTCGAGGAATTACACCTTTTGGATGCTCAGCTTCACACATTTGAATTCCTATTGTACTTTGAAATATGGTGTACCAATTTCTAGCCTCGCCTATAACTCTCCACATGGATCTGTACTGATGCAAGTGCAACTCATGTTGACTCCAACATCACGGGACCCAGTTGCTTTTTGCCTTTGGTAAAGGCTGGGATCTTAAGCTCAGTATTGTACAGACCAACTGAATCTGCCACATCAAAGCCTCTATCAGCCAATATCACATAACCTGGGTTTAGGCAATCTAAAAAAACCCCACAGTTCTCAGTCAAGTGTTTGCCTGATGTTCTGCCGCCACAGCCTTTTGATATGAAAGACACTGTTCCTTGTGGTGTTCTACCAATCTTCATGGTATGGTAATGTTAGTATTTTGAGTGGGTCTGTGCTCTTGCTCTTAGGTCTCTTGGCTTTTGATAAAAATTTCAAAGCAGTCAATAATACAGGCACATCTACGAAAGACCTGTCTAAAAAATTACTTGACTTCAGTCAGACAACTTTAATTCTTATTGTATGAGCATAAACATAACATAAATAATGTTAGCATGGCTGTAGCAAATTTGGCATCAGGCTCTGTCTCATTTTATTCATTTCCCAATAAATGATCTGCTTCACAGACATTACAGGGAATGAATAGCATTCCCTGCAGGAGCTCAAAGAAAAAGAGCCCACAGGTGGATGCTGAGGAGGTGGTGGGGCTGAGAAATTTCATAGGCAGCTAGAGCAAGCAGCATGAGCAGAGGCAGCAACAAGCAGCAGAGTAGCCAGGAATTATTGGGAAAGCAGAGGATTTAAATAGCCCGCCCTTCTCAGATGAGGAGAGCATTTGACTGATCAGTTGATCAGGATTTGTTGTCTTGCCTGAACTAGCTCCGCATCATATGTGATATGTATCATATTATCATTCCTGACTAGTTAAACAATCTCTCTCATAAACAACTGCTAACTATCCATGCTATTCAAACAGAAAATCAACATTACAACCTCAGTTTTAAAAAGGATGGAATGCTATGAAAGCGTAAATAAAAACAAAGGATCAAATATATATGCATGAAAAACAAAGAGCATCATTCTAAACACAAGTGTAACATCTTGTTGTGCTATTCAGCTGAATATGGTACTAAAAGGATTTCCAAACCCCTCCATTTTGAGTTTATTTGCGTTATCCAACGCATCCTTCACTCTTAACTAACGTTAGTTAACTAGCTAACTAACTAAGTTTGAGCAACATACCTTTTATGAAGTGTTCGACAAGTGTTTGCTCTCCCCGGGGACTGAGGTGCATTTGATAGCGCTGACAACCACGCACAGTATGGGTATAAAATACTTGACTGCAAGATTAACAGTGCATCAATCTTCATAAAAAGCTTACATCCTTTGTGTCGCTAAGCTACGAAGACTAATGCAGACAGGTAAAAAAAAAAAAAAAAAAGATAGCGCTGATCCACAGGTTTCTCCTCTCTGTGTTGTCTTTACCTGACAGAATATGATGAAAACGATTTGTACACCCGATCACACAACAACTGTCTGGCATTTCGGAGCGGCAGCGTGTTTCTGTAGCTTGTCCTAAACTAGTGGGCAGCAGACAAAATGTGTTGTTTTGCCCTCCAAGTGAAAACCATTCAGCTACTTGCAAACACTGCCACCTACTGATGAGGAGTGTGCGGTGCAGTACAGTGCGTTGGGGAGGCGGCGTGCTTTTGTGAATCAAGAGCTATTTGTTTGTGGATCTGTGTGGATTTCGACAGGAACGTCTCAAAATTACATCATTGAGGAAAGAGATGCATGCGTGTGATCGGTGATCCACAAATGCTGAATCACACTTCACAAACAGAATTTTCAGTTTTACAAATAGCTTGTTTTTACCAATAAAAACTGTTATTTACAAATACACATTTATTTGTAAAAACCAATACACAAGTTAAAAATTAAAATGCTATTAATAAGCTGATGGCACACTAAAATGTAAGTGAATTCCACCAGAAATAAAAACTCATAATTATACCATTCCCATATGGTTTTAAGAGGCCTCCGACTGTACTGACGTAATTGCTCACATAGCATCTCCCCCTTGTTGTTCGTTGCCAGTCATCACTACTATCTGACATTAGCGTTAACGTTATATTATAAAACTCATCACCCGCCTGAAGTTTAAAAATTCTGGGTTTGCGTTTGACTGTGCAGGACAGGTAACATTATGTTTAGTTTGCTTCTAATATAACATATAACATCATCACAACACTGCATTCAGTTGCTAATGGCTAACGTTAGCCTACTCCAGCCTAACATTGCCTGAGCCTCCTTGTTTGTTGCCGGTCACCAGTACTATCTATGTTAGCGTTTACGTTATATTATAAAAGTCATCAGTCATCACTGACCCCAGATAAGTTTCAAAACTCTGGGGTTGCGTTTGACTGTGCAGGACAGGTAACGTTATGTTTAGTTTGCTTCTAATGTAACATATGTTATATGGCAACACAGCATCCAGTTGCTAATGGCTAACGTTAGCTTATTGTAGCGTAGCCTCTGGAACATTAACGTTATCTTCCTTGTGCGTTTCCACTTACTAGTAACGTTAACGCTACTATCTAACGTTAGCACTGTAACTTTATTCTAAAACTCATCAGTCATCACTGACTCCAGTTGAGTTTTAAAACTCCGGGGTTGCGTTTGACTGCCTTGGTTGTAACGTTACACTCGCTCTCCTCTTCCGTGTATCTAATGTTACCTTGCCAAAGCCTACGTCTATCATAGACATCATGAGGACGTAATGGAGGAGGGAGTAGGCCTTTGGGGGTAGGTGGAGTTGTAGGAGGAGGGGGATGGGACTTTGGAGGGAGGCAGGACTTGTGGATGTTCAATTTTTTTCTAAGTGCTGTGTGAAATGCAAGAAAGGTAAGAGTTGCTTTAATGTGACTATAACCTGTGTTTTATAATAACAATGAAACTGGGGGATTTGAACCCACAGAGAATTGCTATACCGTCCATTGATTGGATGCAAGACTCCAGTTCCTTTTTACTGATGTTTTTTAACACCATAGAACTAAATGTGTAGACAGAAGAAGAAACGAGATATATCCCCAGTCATGCACACCCAGTTTTAATAAACTCAGTACTGTTTTTCAACACATATATATTGTTTTGTCTTCGTTCAGTGTAATTACCACATATTGTTATTGCGCCATTGGTTTTGGCCTTGGTGCCCCACATTTTGGCCGTGATGTCCCAATAAATTTGTATTTATCAAAGGCCAAAGTGGCCTTGCCCTAAAAATATCTTAACTCCAGGCCTGTAATCATGTATTTCCTCTCCTCTTTCTGTCCTCGGAGGGGCCAGTTGCAGTGTGCTGCTTTTTTATGTGCTGCTGCCTCAATTGGCAGATTGTCTTGCTGACGTAAGATATAAGTCATGAGCGAAAATATGCACCATACAGCCAGAAAAAGAACCTCTTAAGCAGGGCAAGTAAAAATTTAGATGGGGCAAGTAGATTTGAGAATTACTTGCCCGGCAGGTAGGAAAAAACCTTAACGTCGCACCCCGTTACATTACTGCTGAAGGTGCTTCTCAGTCACTGAATGAAGTTTTTACGCAGTTAACAAGCGCTACTTCCGGTTTGAGACATTTCAAAGTAAAAGCAAGTGTTTCAAAAATAAAGTCAGAATGGCTGCAATTACAATTCTTACTAACTTACCCTTAGTTCTCAAGGAAGCTATGTTATTAGTTTTCTTGTTAGCTCTGCAATGTTTTTAGAATTCTTTTTTTGTTTAGCTAACTTAGTATACAGGGTGGAGCATTTACCAGCTAAAGAGACCAATATTTTTAGTTAAAGTAGACCAAAAAGATAGTGAGAACTGTACATAGATCCTTCAGGGCTACAAACCCGATGAAGGCAGCAACTACTAGTCTATCAGAGGGAGAGCAGAGTCCGAGGGCTCTACTTTCCCGGCGCAGCGCAGGGTGGCGAACCCCGCACAGAGCTAGTTTCGAGCAGCGCAACCCGAGGCGCGCTCAGTTTGGTAGTTTGGCGCTGAGATGGGTGTTGCAGCGCAGCAAGAGGAGGTGTCTACAACTTGGCGCAGTGACAGTTTCGTTCCAAAAGGCTTCGCCGAAGGTGCACTAAAAGCTTAAGCTTTTGTGCACCTTCGGCGAAGCCTTTTGGCAATGCCAACTGAAACCAGGTCTACTGTCAACGCAGGTGGAGCGCAGCCGGTGTAAGCCGAAGTTTGGCTGACCGGCAAGTGCCCAATTTGAACCATATTTAATTTCTTTAATGTCCTGTATTTCATGGCAGTAACAAAAACACGTTTGCTATTGACAGCAGTTCAGACTTTAGACACTGAAGAGACACAGACACAGTCATCAGATATTGCCTGAAGACACAACTTTATTAATAAACCAGCAAGCAAAGCATGTAAAATACAACGCAAGACACCCAGGAAACAGACACAGGCATGTATAAAACCCCAAACAAACCATAAAAGTGGAGATGGGCAGCTGAAGCCTTGCCAACGGCTGTAAACAGAGTGACAGAGAGAAGAAAGAACAATGGGAGGAAAGAATGAGCAGCTGTAAAAGAGGCGGCAGGACCAGAGTGCCGAGGTTGTTGTTTGCATCCACACAATAAAGACATTCACAAGTGTCTGGTAAAGCGCAGGGACTGGTTTGCTGGACTGGAAATTGCTGTGACAACTGTGGAAGAGGTGCTGGACCGGTTGTAAGTGATGCCTCAGGTTAATAGATTCCAGATACTGCTGCTGTCGTGACACTACAGTGAGTTGCAGAATACAAAACATAGTTAATGCTGGTTATGGGTTAATACTCTGATCTCTCCTCTTCTGCAGCCAAAACCTGACTTTTCTGAGAAAACAGAGAGAAAGAGAGAGAAAGGACGCTGTTCACCCATCAGTGGTAATATGATTCACACAGGAAAAGAGTGTGTGGATTAGATAGCTATCTGATAGCTAAAAAGCCAAGTGTAAATGCATTCAAGAAGCATTAGAGATGGACTGACATTTGAGATGTTTAATAGGTGTAAATACATCCATCTGATGCATACTAAATGTTTATTCCTCCTAAGTGTAACAATGTCAGTAAATGGTCTCTTGTACAGGGTCTGCCCTCAAGATAACAGTGCTGAGGTGACACTGATATTACACTGAAATTAGCCATTTTCATTCTGTCACATGCAAAGCGACAGAGGAAGAAAATGGCTCTATCAATTCAAACCACATACAGACAGTGGTATGCTGCTTTATGGTCAGATTCCTGATGAATACGACCCCTGAATGGTGAGTTAGAGCCTGTGAAGGCGTTATTAGCTACCCAATGAAACTGTTGTTGTGATGTGAAGTTTCTCTTGTTCTAGTGTGTTTTATCTGTTATCAAACAGCTTCAGGGGCATTATTACCAGCCTCTGGACTGATGTAGGGCTGACCCTCATGTGGATGTAGCCAGAAGACGGATTGTAATCAGATGTGTGATCTGGCTTACGGTGTGTTCACACTGAACCCAAGTCAATGAGCCTGATCCCAAGTCAATGCAAAAACATGAACAGACCAAATAATGTGGTGTGCAACTTTGCATCACATTCGATGTGAACACACCATTAGAGATTTAATCCTTTACCCAAACCCCACTGAGCCCAATCAAACCCACCAGGTTCACGCTGGTTTGATCTTGACATGGATTGGGTCCACTTCAATTTCCTAATGGCTTTTTTTAATACAGACTTCATAGCCTGTGTAATGTCCTGAATAATAGGCTGTGTTGTACTGTTGTATTCTTGCTCTGCAAACAAATTACTTTGAAAAACACAAAATCTTTAATTACCGCCCTGCCTTCGTGTGCCAGTGAAGTTTCTCTTACAGTTTACATCCATGTCTGTGAAAACACTGATACTTCACAAACATCTTTCCCCCAACAGCACATAAGATCTATACAAGCCTGTTTCAAGGTGGACACCCAGGATTAGAGTCACCAATTCAGTATCTGACCAAATGTCTCCCCTTCCGTTCCTGAAATATGACATTAAATAATGCCCTGAAAAATGTTTTACATGGAATATTATGATGTAACAGTGAAGCTGGCCTTTGGTCTTTTGGGTATAATGCATTATTACTTCATTAATTTATCCTGTTGGACATTTGTGTGAAGTTTTGTCAAAATTACCATGTAAATTCTTGAGTTATGGCCAAAAACACATTTTTTGAAGTCACATTGACCTTGACCTTTAACCTTCAGTCACGAAAATCTAATCAGTTTATTCTTCAGTCAGTTGTCTCACACCTAAAGAAATTACCTTAAGGTGTTCTTGAGATATCACATTCACAAGAATGAGACAGACAAGGTCACAATGACCTTGACCTTTGACCACCAAAATCCAATCACTTAATTGTTCAGTCCAAATGAAAGTTTGTGCCAAATTCAAGGAAATTTCCTCAAGCTCTCCTTAAGATATTGTGTTCACAATAAAGAGATGGATGTTCACAGCAACCTTGACCCTTGATTCTTGACCACCAAATAACCAGACATTCTAAAATCCAAGTCCATCTTCTTGCCCAATTTGAACAGATTCCCTCAAGGCTTTCTTGAGATAACACATTCACAAGATTGAGACAGACAAGGTCACAGTGACCCTAACAATTGAACTATGCCCACCAAAAATTAATCACTTCATCTTTGAGTCTAAGTGGACATTTGTCTTAAATTTGAAGAAATGTCTTTGAGGCATTCTTGAGATACCTTGTTCACAAGGACGGGACAGACAAACACTACGGACAGCCCGAAACATAGTGCCACGACCGTCACTGATGCAGAGGCATAAAAATCACTTATAGGCCCCTAACCTTAAATTGTATCTGCAAGGACCTTAAACATTGAAGATGAAGTTTTGAAATCTGCCTTTATAACTGGGGGACAGTACTGTGTTTGGCACAGCTGCATCTGCAACTGAGCAGCAGCTGCTCATTTTTACCATCGCAGGGTATATATATTTTATTATACACAGTAAATACAGTGCAACAACAGATTGTGTCTCAAATGCCGATAACATAGCCATCATGTTGTCACAAAATCTCAAGCGATGTGTTGAAAATTGAGTATGCTGCTCCTTAAAGCCATTATTTGTCGAATTTGTATGTGATTGTCAAATTATTCTGATGTTTTGGTTTTTTTTTAAGTGAGAAGAAAATTCTGGTGCTATTCTCACTGTCACATCCTGCTTTTTGTTGTTATTGTTGTTTTTTTGAAACCACTAAAGATCATTGATGAATCCTTGAATTTAATGTCTAAGTCAGTCTGGAAACCATGATGCATTCTGTTAGTACAACTGAGCACTGACAAGACAGAACTCCCTCGCTCTTTCTCCCTCTCTTTCTAACACACACACACACACACACACACACACTCACACATCCATACACATGAAGCTCACATATAAGTGACAATCAGTGATGAGGCTGAAAACCCTGCAACATCATGAGCAAAAAAAAACAAAAAAAAAAAACCAATAATCTAACACAACAATGTCCCAGCATTGACAGTGAGCTGCTGGATGCATTTAGGCGTGATTGGCATCTTCTCTACAGGTTTGGCTTCACCTCTTACAGTTACCTTTCATGCATCCACTTGGCCTGGAGCCACTGCTGCATCAAGACAACTGCTAATGCACTCAGTGTCAGGGTTAGACCGACATGTGGCAGATTAAGGGCAGATGTTAGTGCTGTCTGGAAAAAACTCTAAGTCTCTTTGGCCAGTTTGTTCAGTTAGAATATAAACACCAGAACTGTGACATTGAGACAAACCCCATTCAAGCCCCAAGTCAAGACAGGCAAGTCCAAAATCAAGTCCCAAGTCCAGTCCAAAGTCAAGCCTGACAAGTCCTAAATCAAGTCCTGGGTCAAGACTGATAAGCCCAAGTCAAGTCTGAAGTCGTAGGTTGGAGAACATGCAGACACCCCACAGGAGGGCTCTCCCACCCCAGACTCAAACCAAGAAATCTCTTGCTGTGTGGCAACAATAGTAACCACTGTACAACTGTGCCGCCAACTTTCAACATTTCCGCCAAACAATAACATACGAATGGGATGCCCGGTGGCTCAGTGGGTAGAGCAGGCGCCCTGTGTAAAAAGGCTGTGACCCAGCTGTAGCAGCCGCAGGCTCAATTCCAGCCTGCGGCCCCGACCTTCATGGACTTGTACATTAGCCTACATTAGCATGTAACATGGTCACAGTAGTAGTAGGCTAAACCAATTTGCTCATATCCATGACCATGGCTACTTCCTAAAGCCTCTCCAAAGCGGTCCCAATGGTTTCCAAGTTCAGGTAGGATTTATAACCCTCCAGCATGTTCTGGGTCAGCCTCAGAGGTGAGCAAATGAATGCAACACAATGAATGCCACTATCCCCAGCTGAACAGCTTTTGCATCTCAACCCTGTCACAGCCAGCTTTTTACCCCAAGTTACCATTTGGAACAGATATAAACACTTTTGCCTTGAGATGTGCCTAGACAACACTTTCCACTAACTAATCATTTTCACACACAGATTTTTCATGGATTTGCAAAAATTGGACAAAGGGACTTCGTCTGGAAGAGGGACAACCTTAACATGAAAACACTGAATGGCTGAACTGGCTGGTTTGTCTGTGTATTTCAGTCACAAATATCTGCACATAGCCTGAATCCCTGTTACTGAATCCCTGTTGTGAATGCAGCCATTTTGTAGGAGAATTTTAATGTAAATAGTGACGGTATCGGTATTGCTGCCTTTAAAATCCCATATCGGTCAAACCCTGGTTAGTATATATACATGTACATACACAGCAGTGGGAACATACTGTGGAGGTAGGGGCTAAGGGAGGTTTGGTTTAACTATTGACCAAGAAATTTCAGTGAATTCTTAAGGACTCATTTTGATCAGTCCACAAGGATATTTAGACAGATTGCATTCTGGGAAAAGTCTTGTAGTGTGATCCCACTGTCAGACTGCACCGTTAAACTTCAGACTGATTGACTGAATGGAGACGTGGGAGCGTGGTGGGAAGTGTCGACTGTACTGCAGTAGATCAGTGGGGGTACAGAGGCGGTACGGGGTGAGGGTGGGGTCAGGTGCTCCTCACAGGCAGAAGTCAAAGGTCAGATCAGACTTGCCCATCTTCTGTCTGTACACGGCGTCAAACTTTTCATTCATAGACACTGTGAAGACATCCTTCCACAGACCAGCACGACCTGCAGAGACGACACAGGAGGAGAAGGAGGAGTTTTAAATATTGATAAAACATTCAGTTAAAATAGCTCACAGAGATAGCATGCTGGACCTGAAATTGATTCAGCAGCCAAGACTGGATTACCAAGAGGGCCCTAGACCTACAGGAGTCCTACAAGCTCCAAACTTACTGTGAGTTTGCTTTAAGGTGCTAATTCAATAGAAGTTTGTATGGGAATGTGCAACACTAATGTACAATACCAACTGACATGGTAGAGACCTGCTTTGTTACTTAATCCTACAGATTATTTGTAGTTTTGTTTTTAATCAAATTCCAATTACCAAATCTGGGGACAGGTAATATTTCACCATAGAAACATTGTGCTCATGAGCTGGCTGGGGGTGGATGCAGCAGCTTACCTTAAAGGGATAGTTCAGTTTTTTTGAAGTGGGGCTGGATAGGGTAATTTTTCAAAGACAATATATTACATAGAGTAAATGTCAGTTGGCACACCCCTAGTTTGGCAAAGTGGCAGCAATCCAACATGGAGCAATCAACTGCTATGGAGGGGTCAGCAACAAATCTAAAAAAGCCACCTAAAGAAAGTCTCACCTAAAAAAGTGTATATCAGTGTACACTGTATTTAGAGTATTTTCACTGTCTTGCTGTCAAACAGAGGTTTTCAATGGGAAAATGAAGCCGCTATATCATTCTCTTCAAAGCCAGACTCCATTGAAGACTAGAATTAATGGCTCATCATGTAATAACAGCTCATAATGTAATAACTTAAATGTAATATAAGTTCATAATGTCATAATCGGCTCATAATGTAATAAAATCATGAGCACATAACATAATAACAGCTTTGCACATAATGTAATAATGTAATAAGTTATTACATCATGAGCCTTACTGGCGTCTCTCATAATGCAATAACAGTTCATAATGTAATAATGGCTCATATTGTGAGAAAACTGCTGCATCATCATCATTTTTACATCTTAAAGGTACAAATAAAGCAAACAGCATGGGTTTCAGCGCACAGTAAACTAAATTAGTGAAACCAAGAATTATTTAATCGTAATTGCATTCTCACATTTTATTATGTAAGATGTATAAAGTTAAGCCACTAGGTGGCACCTGTGTTAGGCCTTTGAGAATGCCATGCTCACTTCCACTGTCTGATTGTTGCAGGTAAGCAGTTGGTAGAAAGTTTAGACTGCTGCACAAGTATTAGTATACAGAGTGGCTGGACGCAGTAGTGGCCTTGCGTCCAATATCAGGCAGCTCTTCAGCCAAAATGCCAGGTGGATTACAGCCTGGATCGTGATTCAACATATATCCTTTGGATGGGTCCATATTAAAGACATTCATTGGAAGAAGTAAAGTTTTCTTCTTTTTCTTTTAAATCCCATTCACTCATTAAGCCTTAATCTGATTGAACACTGGCACAGTCATTGACAAATGGAGCCCCCTGGACTTGACTTTTGTTGGCAACTATAATTTATGGTTATGTATTATTTATGCATATTGTTTAGTTAAATTTATTTGGACTTATGTTTTTACTTGGGTGTCCTGACAGGCTGTGTTTACATTTTAAGAACTTTTGAGCTGGTTCATTGTTATTACATGGTTCTAAAACGCTCTTCTCATTCTTGCACAAGTAAGGCTTATAATGTAATAACTTATTACATTATGCACAAAGCTGTTATTACCTTTTACGCTCATGATTTATTACATTATGAACTGATTATCACATTATGACCTTTTATTACATTATGAAACGTTATAACATTATGAGCCATTATTACATAATGAGTTGCTACACTTCCAAACACCAGTCAACTTTCTCTTACAGTTTGCTTCCATGCCTATGAAAACACACTCACACTCATTTTACCCCCAACAGCACAGAAGATCTATACAATCAACACAATTTCAAGGTTGACATCCAAGATTTAAGTCACCAAATTCAGTATCTGACCAAATGTCTCCCCTTCTGTTCCTTAGATGTAGTGCTGAGTAATGGCCATGAAGGTGTTTTATGCAGATCATTATGATGACATGGTGAAGCTGATTTTCAACCTTTTGGATATAAAATGTTGTCACTTCATTATTTTATCCTATTAGACATTTGTGACATTTTGTCATAATAAGCATATGAATATATTTTGTGAGGTCATACTGACCTTGATCTTTTACTTTCTACCACAAAATTCGAATCAGTTTATTCTTGTTTCAAATTTGAAGAAATTCCCGTAAGGTGTTCTTGAGATATCATGTTCACAAGAATGCAAAAGACACAAAGCCACACTGAACTTGACCTTTGACAACCAAAATCTAACAGCTTCATGCTTAAGTCCAAATTTGAAGAAACTGCCTCAAGGTAATCTTGAGATATCAGGTTTACAAGAATGAGACAGATGAGGTCACATAGACCCTGCGGCATTCTTGAGATGTGATGTTCACAAGGATGGCAGTGACAGACGGACGGACGGACAAATGAACAACCTGAAAACTAGGCTATCCAAAGGCCATTGGCAGTGCAGAGGCATAAAAACTGATTTAGCATTGCTGAACAGGGGAGTTGCTGGTCTACCACTGCCTCAAACAGATATGTTTTCCTTTGGTGAATTCTGAACTAACTCTCTTAAGTAGCAAAGCCTCACAAAAGTCACACAATAACATAAACTACTGTAACTAAGTGATTGAAGACCAACAACTCACATGTTCAGCAAACTAAAATTACTGTTTTTGTCAATGAAGTCTGGTGGTTTTGATGAGAGCATATGAATCAAGACACTCTGTTACTTCACTGACTATTTCTCACTCAAGTGTTTTAAAAAATAATGGAATCTTGATTGGTATTTGATCAGCACTGCCCATAGACTGCAACTAAAGATGGACAACGCATCCCCACCGTATCGCCGCTATACATTAGTGAAGCCAAGCTATCCCATATACGGCCACTGCCATCTGCTGCTGCCGCAGTCATTCATCCATTTTCACCCAAAACCAGTCCAGCCCATTGGGCTTAGCGCTATTGAATACCAGCACACTGATTGGCACACAAAGCTGTCAATCATGGCATCAAATCCCCATTTTATAGCACTACATAACTACTTAAAATCAAACTTATCCTAAAAACTAACATCAGGGTTATAAGTTCTACCGTAAATGACAGAAACCATCTTTGGCAAAAATTTATTGATGTGTACTTTGAGTTTTTAGTTTGGCCCATGTCCCATTCACTAACATGGAGGGGGCAGGCTTTATGACCTGTACTGCAGCCAGCCACCAGGGGGCGATTGACATGTTTTGGCTTCACTGATGAGGAGCTGTCATGTTGTCCATCTTTATTTAAAGTCAATGGGGCTGTCTAGATTGAAAGTTTGATTAAAGTTCACCAGCAGTGATTACCAGCTGCTTTAGAGATGCCTTGGATCTGACTGGTTGTTTACGTGATTCTTGCAAATGCTATTAGGAGCACTATATGGAGGCAGAGGAGCATGCTTTCTTTTTCACAGATTACCTGCCTCATGTACTACTGTCAGGATATAGTGACAGTATAAAAATAAATCAAAAAAGTTACCTATTGTAGCTTAAATTAAAGTAAATGAACCTTCGGCAAAGCCCTTTAATTTTAAGCACAGCTAGACATGTATTAGATGAGTGCTTATCTACTATGCGTTGTCTTTCATCTTTTTAATCTTTTCAACAACACGTTGATGGATGGGTTGATTCTAATTCTCTCCAGTCCTGATTCCCCACTCCAAATAAAAAAATAAATCAATTAAAATAAGGGTCCAAGATATTTTCAAACTACTCTTTTAACACCTCTAGCTTTAAGAATTTTAGTTTAGCTTCACAGTACTGTCACAATCTGAGTGTGGCCCTGTTCAGGACTGTGACTGTAACGACAATGTTACTCTTCTGCATGATGACTGTAATGTAAAAATCACGTGAATTCTGATGATTCATGGGACAGTTTGGGCTGCTGAGTGAAGCAGCATGCCGTGGCTCTGACTCACCTGCTGCGGCCCATGTGAGATACATCAGACTGACAGCTGTGTGTTAAGCCTATAGCACACCAGACACCAGACTTCCATGCACTAAAAGAAAAAGAATTAGATGGGGAAAAATGAAGAAAAACAAGAACAGATGAAAGAAAACATAAGTATACACCAAAAAAGGAATGGAAACCAAATGGAATAATTACAACAAATTAAGGAATATATGTGTGTATATATATATATATATACATATATGTATATATATATATATGTACATAAATATATATCTACATGCATATAACAAACATGAGAAACAACAAAAGTTAAATCAAAGTGGACCAGGCCTGCAGGTTGAGATCACTGACCCAGAAATGAAATGCAATCTGTGGTGTACATGCAACATTTAGCCACACGATGATGCTATAATCATCTCAAACTGAGTGTGAGAAAACTGCCTTGTCTATGGACAGAACTCACAGATCTCATCATTTATGCAAATAATAATGAAAGCCTAGTGTGTTCAATATTAAATACACTTTTTAAAAAGACATCATAAAATAATAATAATAATAATAATTATTATTATTATTATTATTATTATTATTATATATGAATAGATAGGGTTTAGGATATTTTTAAAAAAATTATTTAATTACAGACATTTTTACTTTTTATTAGTCTGGTTTTTTTTTCATAGTGGCATTTTTCCCAATGACAATTTTAATTCATAGTTTTTACTTTTAATGACAGCTTTTACCATTTTGATGCGCTGAGCAGCCATCTTGGACTTCGAGTTCAGGGATGGCGAGGTTCATCTGTGCAGCCACAGACTGTGTGTGCTACTGGCTGAGCTGCTAAGCAGAGTCTGTCACCGCGCAACGTCTTGCCCTTCGGCTTAGGGGTGTATGTTACTATGCTACTAGGTTAGCTGCTAACGATAGCCTGATGCTGCGCAATGGCTCATCCTGCATCTCAGGAATTGTTTTTGTTAATGTGCTACTGAGATAGCTGCTATAAGTATAGTGTGTACTGTAGCTTTACAGCAACTTGTGCTTCAGCGCAGGAGTTGTGTATGTTACTGTGCTACTGGCTTAGCTGCTAACCAGAGTCTGCCATTACTTTTACTATGATTTCATTCACTGTGTCTGTTCATGTGCAAGCCGAAATATTGTACATCCATTAACTTTATCAAGGAAAACGGGAGTGGATCAAAAGTAAAAATATAAAAATACAGAGATAATAATAAATAACGGCCCGTTTACAACATAGTCTATTTCAAATGAAGCTGGTAGCCTCTGCAGTTGTGGTAAGTCAAAGCCACTATTTTTTAATTTTCTTACTTTATGTCCGTCTCTATTATAAAGAAATAACATTCTTTGCTAGCTTGATGGTAATGGCAGTACTCACTGGGTTGATGAAGTGCCTCTGCTGTTTCACACCATAATTTTTCCCTTTTTACTCTGTGTGGTAACATCCCTAGAGGAAATATCAAAAACCCTGGGGTGCTCATACAGTTGTCTATGGCAGCAGATCGCTCTGTGTTCCTATTGGTCAAAGTCACAGCTGTGACAGGAGAAAATGTAAACGACAAAAAGAAAATCAAACATGCTAGACTTTCTGTCAAAACTGTTTTTTCTATTTTTTTCTTTGGTTGTCGTGTACTATGACACACTACACAAGATGAAACTATGAATTATTGTGTACAATACTCTTTGTTGTTCACGATCCATACCAACACCATACGTCGCTGCTGCTAGAATCGGGCAGTGTATAGTGTAAACCAGGCATTACCTGCTAACCAGAGTCTGTCGCTGCACCATGGCTTTCTTTTGGCTCAGGGGTCATGTACTGTGCTATTGAGTTTACTGCTAACTCAGTGAACCCTCCTGAAGAATGACCGCTGAAGGAACTCTAATTTAGCTGGTTGCAATCTGCAATCCTGTACTGTATGGCAAGATTCATGGTGCGTAAATGGTAAAGTGTGTTTTGTGATTCAGTGTGAGGATTAGATGTGTAAACAGTGTCTAATATATAACTGTCCTGCTTTTACATAAAGCCAACTGCTCAGCTTAGTCTAGGGCCTGAGCAGGTCAAAGTACTGACTTTGATATTGTGTGTGTGTGTGTGTGTGTGTGTGTGTGTGTGTGTGTGTGTGTGTGTGTGTGTGTGTGTGTGTGTGTGTGTGTGTGTGTGTGTGTGTGTGTTTGTGTGTGTGTGTGTGTGTGTGTGTGTGTGTGTGTGTGTGTGTGTGTGTGTGAGAGAGAAAAAGTCTTGTGAAACTAGTTTCAAGACTCTCTCTGAACCTGTCTGTCTGTCTAATCCTTATCTATTTATAATCTTATTATCGTATACAGTATGACAGTATTAGGGAGCAGGTGAGGTGTTAATGCATTTACACTATGTCAGATTATCTGGCCTGCTGTACAGTATGTATTAGGCAGATTTTCCACGCAGTGTCCTGTCCCACTTAAAGCATTCATACTGCTCACTGCTGTTTGATGACCCAGAGTAACTCACCATACACAAACTCATTAAACCCTGTAGCCTTTTAACAAAGTATGAACCATGACCAACACAATGGAACAACCCTACTGCAGCAATGCTTTCATTTCTGGGTATGTTTTCATCCTAATTATTTCTTAAAAGTTCTGGAAAAAACTGAGTATTTTGTTAGAGCAGAGTGAGAACACATTCCGAAACAGCTAGGCCTACATGTAGATGAGTTAGTTTAGTTGTGTTATTTTAGTTAGTTTTTAGTTAGTTTTTAAGCAGCTGTTGATTTCCAAAAGAAGCCACTTAAAAAACAAATACTCACTTTAAGTTAACATGTATCATTCTCCATATATGTTGAATTGTTTTCATGCCTGTAGACAAATTTCACATTTGTGCATGTTCAGCTGACCTTCTGTGCTATGACAAAAAGACTGTTGCCTCGGCTTGCTTGGTAATGATTATGAATTAGTTAAGGAAACCTTCTGGGAATTTTGCAAATTAAGACCTGTGTGATATGATTGATATTAAGAGTGTTTGGTGTCTGATTCTTTATGTTCTGAAGGCTGGAGGGTTTTTTTGTTATTAAAATGTTGTTCAACCAAATTACAAAAATATATTGATTCCTTGGTTTTTAGATATCAGTCTCTGAGGTTACACCCTTCATCTCAGTACAGTTTAGTTTGTGGTGCTTGCTGTTGATTTTTTTATGTAATTTAAAAAATAATGCTGTGATGTGAACAGCAGCTTGCAACAGAGATTTTGATATATGTGCTTAATGAGGTTAGTTTTTAACTTTACAGCAAATGTGTGACCCATCTAAAACTAATAGAGGAACCATTTCTAGCAACAGCTGCTTTCCTCATATGAAAGCGTATGCTAAAAATGTTTGTGGTGGCAATATGGCTGAAATTCATAACTGGGTCCCAGAATGTGATGAGTCAGAGTTAGGTGCAAAACATGGTCTTCACTAAGTATCCGTTTTTGTCAAGACTTTTTCTTTGGTAGAAATGGGATCCAGTGAAAATTATTGCAACATGTTCTGTGGATTATTAATGGTAACAGGGCAGGCTGATGTTATGCATTATATGTATACCAACAAAAAGTAATGCACCAGAATTCATATAAAACCTACCTAATCATGAACCAGTAATTTGTATACAACCCACGTAAACGTGAAGGCTGAGATTACACAATGAATGCAATGACGGGAGTTAAGAAAGAGGAAGTATATAAAATTAAAGTCCTCATATGGGAGCAGGTGGAGGTTATGGATGGGTTAAAAAAACAGAGGACTTCCTCCAGGAGACTCGTGTTTGTGTCCTGCGTGAAACCAAATTAACTAGCGTCATGTTACAGTAAGTACGCAATGTTACGGAAGCCCTAAACAGTCATACATCCATACATACATACATTTTATTTCCCCCGTTTTCTCGTGATAACAAGACAATTTTCGTCCGTTTTCCTGTGATAATGAGATAATTTTCCTCCATTTTCCCATGATAACGAGATAATTAATTTGGGGGATAATGAATGAAACATGATAGGCCTGAGATTTCCATCACGCGTGACATGTCATACTGACTGACGTCTCCTTGAACACCAATTTTAAGCCTAGTTCTCTGCTTGTTTGTGTTTTGTTTTGTGTTTTGTGCAAGGAATGAATTAATGTTACAACAGCTGTTTGTCAGCTCACTTGATGGCTTTTCGTGAGGTTCGGGGTTTTTTAAGCGATAATAGGCTACTGACACGCAACAAAACTTGCGTGTAGCGTGCATATCAGTCTGCTCCTCTCACTCAGGAGAAACTGGACACAAATAACCAACCCATGTGTATCGATCCGACCTGCTAATCTGACCATGCAGATCTACGGCGAGTTTTATAGTTTTAGTCCCATAATGTGACCGCCCATTAATCCGACCATTTTATTGCCATTATTTCGACTATCAGATTTCATACCCAGTAGTCCAACCGCCCGTTAGTCCGACCACAGCACTTCCAACAGGAAGCAGTCTGTGCATTTCTCCCTCACTGTGCCGGCACGGACTGTGAGGACAGAAGTGTTTATCTCATCGACAGGAAATCACATCCATCTGCTGTATGTGACATACATGCCCTTATTTGGACAACACATCCTGGTATTCCCCACACATAAAGCCTATTGACAGTGTATTGCACTGGCTGCAGATGTATATTATATGCATATGCATGAATCCGTTCTTGCAGCATGTCTACAGAAAGTATTTTGTTAGAGACAAACCATCCATCTAACGTTTTGCCTAGCCTTGACCAGCGAATTCATCAGCTTGTAACAATTTGCCAACAACAGAAACTGAGGCTTATGTCACAACGCTACTTTTACAGGTCACGGGAGGCACAGGTTCATAGTGCCAAGCTGAAACCCCTGATATAACATGAAACCCCAAAAAAACTTAACTCTTTTTGCTTCCAAAATGCAGCAATAAATTGGAAAAAAACGAAAAGGACTCGTATGGTTAGTTTAACTCAACAACTTTAGTGTAATTAAATCAAACTCAAACTAACACGCGTCCGGCTCAGACGATTCACTCAATTAACACAGCACGTCACGCTGATACTGCCGACACAGAAAACAGATAATCCCCGCTGCGCATTTACTGCTTGTTTATTAATTCCAGTCACGTTTCGTGTGTGACTAATGCACGGTTGGACTACTGGGTATGAAATCTGACGGTCGGAATAATGGCATTAAAATTGTGGAATTAATGGGCAGTCAACATTATGGGACTAAAATGATAAAACTCGCCATAGACCTACATGATCAGATTAGTGGGTCGAAGTTACGGGTAGTCGGACCCCCTGGTGGCACCATTGACGTTAGGTATTGATACACACGGGGTGGGTATTTGTGTCCAGTTTCTCCTGAATTAGATGAGCAGACTGATATACACGCTGCAAAACACAAAACAAAACACAAACAAGCAGAGAACTAGGCTTAACATTGGTGTTCAAGGAGACGTCAGTCAGCATGACATGTCACTGTGATGGAAATCTCAGGCCTATCACGTTTCATTTATTATCTCTCAAATTAATTATCTCGTTATCATGGGAAAATGGAGGAAAATTATCTCGTTGTCATGGGAAAACGGAGGAAATAAAATGTATGTATGTATGATCGTTTAGGGCTTCCGTACAATGTGATGACACTGAACCATTTTTCTTTTCCTTTTAACCTAACCTACATAAGTTTACTTTCCTAAACCTTATTTATGTACTTTACCTTACCAAACCTCACCTACATAATTTTACTTTCCTAACCTATGTTACAATTATATTTTTTCACAAACCTAACCACCAAAACTTTACTTTCCTAAACCTAACTTACATAACTTTATTTTCCTAACCTAGGTAAATTTACTGTCCTAAACCTATGTAACTTTCCTGAATTTAATCTAAGTAACTTTGCATTAAGTATGCAATTTTATGTTAAGTGTGTAACATGACTGTGGTCAAAAATGTTTCTTTTCCAAACCCTAACCTCTGTAATTTTACTTCTTAAAACATGTGCACTAACCTAACCTAACCCAGTAGGGGTGATAATTTGTTGGGGCAGCTGTGGCAAGATACTGTTCCCCAGATTGCTCCTGATGATGGTCGCACCAGCCACCAGTATGTAATTATTAGGCCTAGATATCATACAACGTTGTCTGTGCATTTCCGTAAATATAATATGAACAGCTGTATGAAGAAATGTTGAACAGGGACACTGTTTCGGAAAGTGAAGTTGTTGCTGTTAATTCATTTTTTTTAGATGTAAATTTTCAATGCAGTTGGCACCACTAATGAGGTATCATTTACTTCCATTGTTTTGGGGTGGAGACAATATTTCAGAGACAGACACAGTATCCCAAAAATTGCACTTGTTGTAATCTGGTTGGACTAACCCTTTAAAACTGACATTTAAACTCTTCACTACAAGTTACTGGCTTAGAATAACTTCTCATCCGCAATCTTATTAAACCCTACAGCTTTACAGCAGACTCCAAAACAAAGTTATATATGTATTATGTGTAATATAATTGTCCTTGACCTCCCTGGTCTTTAAATAGCTTTGTAAGAGGAGCTATGGTGAATCAGTCAATATCATGAGATCACTGATATGAATCAGCCCTGATGTAATAGTTCTAAGAGAGCAGCCTAATGGCATTTATGGTCTTGCTGCTCTCAGTGTCCTCTTCTTCTGACTGTATAGTTCTTTCTCTCAAATGTATCCGAGACTTATTTGGCATTACCACAGTGCTCCCATAAAGTCTGCTACCAGGAATCGCATTTGTTGCACTTATTCATGGAATTTAAGCTGGACAATGACTTATGTTTTTCTTCAACTTTTTTCTGTTTATCCAAATGCACTAGAAGACTAACGCCTTGTAAATATATGGATGATGCTTCTAGTGTCCAACACAATGAAGTGCATTTCATTATGGATGGACAGAAACCTGATAGAAATTAACTTTAGCCATGGTGGATCCATTTTTCGCCATTCAGAATTTTAGTATATGCGCCTAGAACGTTGCTGATATAAAAACAGAGCCAACATTGCATGGCAACAAATAAATGAAGATCTTGGCCTGGCAGGTATTTTACATTAAACTAATAAACATGATGACTATATTTCATACCAGACTAATAAAGACGTTCTGACTGTAGGCCATTTCATATCAGGCTGATAAATCTGACTGTTTAACGTCTATTTCATAAATTATAAATTTATATTTTATATCAAACTGATAATGACATTCTGACTGTATATAATGTATAACTTTATTTTAGCAGAATAACATTACTCAAATTGACAATGTATTATATCTAGATACACAAGTTATTTTTAATCATACAAACTCACTTGACAATCAGCAACTGAATCTCTGAAAATATCCAGTTAGCTAGTTAGCAGCCTGTTAGCTAAGCCAACACACTGTCATACAGTCTCTGAAATCCACTGCAAAAGTTCAATTCTTTTTATGTACTTGAGGCAAATTCTTGACCAAAATATTACAGAAGTGAGGAGTTTTGCAGGCACATTAGATATCATGGAGATTCCTATAGGAATGAATAGACTTTGGGTTGCATCGTCTCCATACACATACCTGAGTGAAAACAAGGCGTTTTGCACACTGTTTAGAATCCACAATTCTGTTATATACTGTATACACTAATGTACTACTTGACTGAAGGTGACAAATTTTGGACATAAACTCAAAGGTGGCATTTTGATGAAGATTTATTACTGGTCATACTCATCATCATGAGCTGTATACTAAGGTTGGGTGGCTCTCTCTCTGTCTCTCTCTCTCTCTCTCTCTCTCTCTCTCTCTCTCTCTGTAAGGCCTGATAAACACTGGGCTTTCTTCATAAAGCCCTTATTAATGTTTTACCCCTCACGTTACCTAATCTCTGTCTTTTTATATTTTGAATCAAACACTCTTTTGGCCAAACCTTTAACACTGTTCAGGTACACTTGCGTTGCAAAATTGTAAACACTGATAGCAAAATGTGAACACAACTCCAACGCAGCTATCATCTTTTACACACAACTCAAAATTGAACACACATGTTTCTAGTGATGTGATCAGACCAATTGGGCAAGACAAAAGTCAGTTCAGAGTGCACAGGTAGCACATGTGCATCCATCAACAATTCTAGTATCAAGCTTATTCAGATTTACATACCAATGGCAACTTTGTGATCATCTGTGTATTGATGCAACCAGCTTTTTTCCGACCTGATTTCTGTGCGGGAGACAAACACAGGATGCGCACCTGCACACTAATACTACTGTAATTTCAACACCAGCGACAGGTTTAGGTCGTCTCACCTGTTAAATTAATCGGCTCACTGCTGCCTTTTTGTTTCTTCTCTTTATTCTTTATTCTTAAATTACATAATATTACATAATTCTATCATTACAAAAGAATGAAAAAGAAAATAACAGTCTTTTAGTTTATGCCTTAACAGACAGAAACATACAAAGAGGCAGAGGAGAAAGAGTTCATGTGAGAGGTGGAGGAGAAGGAAGGGGATAAGGAAGAGGCCAAGGCAGACAATCATTACTGATGAAATGCGGGCAACTATTGTACACCATGTCTCTGTTCATGGGATAACAATGAAAGAAACAGGAAAAAGAGTCCAATCAAATCCAGATTTTCTGTGGCTAGCATCATCAGGACAGTCAGAGAAGAGAACAGGTAACTGTTTCTTGTTGTACAACATTGACATACAGAATACTATACTGTAAGTAATGTAATGTTCATTACAATACTATTTTCACTGGTTGTGCAAGTTTGTAAGTGCCCTTTCTCCTTTGTAGAACTGAAAGATGACCAGATGGGGGTGGAAGGACTGCTCTTTTCTCCCATCAAAAAGAAGCGCTTATTGTTGACATGATCCTTCAAAATAATGCCATCCGACTCTGTGAAATCCAGCAGAGAGTGACTGAAGACAATGTCAACTTTGATGAAATTAACAGTGTGTCTCTGTCAACTACTGACCCTGTCCTCCAACGCAACAGACTTAGCATGAAACAAGTGTGTAGGAGCTGAACTCATATTTAACAATCACGCAGTATTCACATATTTACAATATTTACATATTTACATGTTATTTGTTTATTTTGTACAATGCATGTTAATCTGTGCAATTATAATATTTAGTAGTGTTAACTATTTACATTTATGCATGTGAGTTAGTAGTAAAGTCACTAGGAGAAATATGTTACTGTCTCTTTGAGAAGAGACTGGCAACTTTGCCATACATGGACAGAGGAGAAAAGTTAGTTAGTTGCTCATGTGTGGAGAGTGGAGCCACACAGTTTTCCGACCGTGTTGTGGAATGTAGATATTTTGGTGGATTTTGTATTTTTGAGCAAGTTTATACTGTAAAGACAACGTGGATCAATAAACACACATTTTTGTTTTCCCTAAGAAGAGATAAGATAAGATAAACTTTATTGTCCCGCAGGGGAAATTCGTCTTGGGCAGTATTGTGCAAACAGCTGCAATATTCACATATATACATACATACACATAGACAAGTTGCTAACATATTGCACTGAGTGTGTTACAGAGGATTCAGTGTGAGTTATTCTTGACGGAGAATAAACACGTGTCAACTTAAGGTTGTTGTCTGGCAAGGGAAAATACTGTATTGCCTGTGATGTGGATGAAGTCCTCTGGCTGGACCCGCACAAAGACATGATGTTGGAAAATGAATCTCAGAGACTTTGATTGTGCAGTAATGTGCTTTTCATTTGTTTTGTTTTTTTGTTATGGAAGTGCTGAATGTAGATATCACTTTGACTACGATGCATTTTTGATAAATACAGTTACAAGAAACATTTTCTATTAACATTTTCACATTACATATAATGTGTAGTTTTTCCACATAAAAATGTCTAAAAACGACTAAACAAATATTATATATTTTGTTTAGTTGTGTACTTTGATTATCAGAAATATTTCCAACAATTCTTCAAATCCAGATAAATATGAAATATTAATAAAAGTTACGGACCGTGTCATTAAGTCGCATGTCAATGGCGACATAACTCCAGTTACCATAGCCATTAAATGAAGGAGAAGAAGAAGAAGCAGACCGGATGAGACGTCAGAGAATGAACGTTACTGTTGCTAGGCTAAGCTAAGTCGTCATGGATCATGATTATGCATTGACGGTTGCTGCACCTTCTGACACCGAAGCTGTCCCAGTAAACAAGCCGGTGAAATGGAAACATACGGGTCAACCAAGCGATCCCAGAGGAATTAAATAAGAAGAGAGCTAAATCAAGGATAAATATTGGTGTAACCTTTCCGAGATGGAGAGAGCTTCGTGAAAATCTAGGACTACAATTCGACGCAGACCTTGCGTGTGTTCTACCAGACAGGTAAGCAAACATCTGGCTGATGTTATCGAAATATTAATCATTTCCACAAGTGTATTGCAAGCACTGCTGCCCGCCGGGGCACCAGCGCTCCGGCCAGTGGCCAGTGGATGGAGGCTGGCTAACCACAACATCTAGGTTTCTACACTGAACAAAAATATAAGCGCAACACTTTTGTTTTTGCTCCCATTTTTCATGAGCTGAACTCAAAGATCTAAAACATTTTCAATGTACACAAAAAAACAATTCTCACAAATATTGTTCACAAATTTGTCTAAATCTGTGTTAGTGAGCACTTCTCCTTTGCTGAGATAATCCATCCCACCTCACAGGTGTGGCATATCAAGATGCTGATTAGACAGCATGAATACTGCACAGGTGTGCCTTAGGCTGGCCACAATAAAAGGCCACTCTGAAATGTTCAGTTTTCCTTTATTGAGGGGGTCTGGGGGGGTCAGAAAACCAGTCAGTATCTGGTGTGACCACCATTTGCCTCACACAGTGCAACACATCTCCTTCGCATAGAGTTGATGAGGTTGTTGATTGTGGCCTGTGGAATGCTGGTCCACTCCTCTTCAATGGCTGTGCGAAGTTGGCAGGAACTGGAACACACTGTCATATACACTGATCCAGAGCATCCCAAACATGCTCAATGGGTGACATATCCGGTGAGTATGCTGGCCATGCAAGAACTGGGATGTTTTCAGCTTCCAGGAATTGTGTACAGATCCTTGCAACATGGGGTCGTGCATTATCATGCTGCAACATGAGGTGATGGTCGTGGATGAATGGCACAACAATGGCCCTCAGGATCTCGTCACGGTATCTCTGTGCATTCAAAATGCCATCAATAAAATGCACCTGTGTTCATTGTCCATAACATACGCCTGCCCATACCATAACCCCACCGCCACCATGGGCCACTCGATCCACAACGTTGACATCAGCAAACCGCTCACCCACACGACGCCACACACGCTGTCTGCCATCTGCCCTGAATAGTGAAAACCGGGATTCATCCGTGAAGAGAACACCTCTCCAACTTGCCAGATGCCATCGAATGTGAGCATTTGCCCACTCAAGTCGGTTACAACGATGCACTGCAGTCAGGTTGAGACCCTGATGAGGATGACGACCATGCAGATGAGCTTTCCTGAGACGGTTTCTTGCAGTGTGAAGAAATTCTTTGGTTATGCAAACCGATTGTTGCAGCAGCTGTCCGGGTGACTGGTCTCAGACGATATTGGAGGTGAACATGCTGGATGTGGAGATCCTGGGCTGGTGTAGTTACACGTGCGGTTGTGAGGCTGGTTGGATGTACTGCCAAATTGTCTGAAATGCCTTTGGAGATGGCTTATGGTAGAGAAATGAACATTCAATTCACGGGCAACAGATCTGGTGGACATTCCTGCAGTCAGCATGCCAATTGCACGCTCTTCTTAGACAGATTTTTGAACAATATTTGAGGGAAATGGTCTTTTGTGTGTCTAGAAAATGTTTTAGATCTTTGAGTTCAGCTCATGAAAAATGGGAGCAAAAACGAAAGTGTTGCGTTTATATTTTTGTTCAGTGTATAATGCTGAGCTGATGCCGGTAAATGAACTGCATTTATAAAAGAGACAGAGGAATAGCTAAACATAAGACGCACTGAGCAAGAGAGAGCAGCAGAGAGAGAGAAGCCATCGCTAACTGTAAAGCTAAGATCTGTATCTGTTATATGACTACAACTCCCATGATCCCATGCTACTTCGTGACATCATCCAACTCCGTCTTCTGTTATTGTTTTGGTTTGAGACCCCTAGCGGCAGAAAATTACATGGTGCACGTTTAACTATGTACCCTGGATTCTGTGTCCTAAATAATTTTATATAGTGCTAACAAATGCTTTGGTTTTGAACACAGGATAACTGGTTTTGAAGTGATAGTTTGATGGTGACAGACAAGTCCAAAATCTCTGGATTTGTGTTTAAGGTTTTCAGAAAAATGGGTGGAGGTTTCAAGAAATGTGTTTTAGCAATTTTTTTTATTTGGCTATATTTTTAATGAGTGGTCTACCTCCACCTGAATTTTCAAGTTAAAATACAGGTGGAAGAGGTCTGTGAAACAAGTTGTTTAGGGTTTGGCTCTGGAGGAGAATCTAAGAAAATATATTAAAATATTTTATGTCCATTTTGAGAATAATTGAAAACCTTAACAACTGAATGATATTGTATGAATGAATATAATATCTAGTCTATTTGTGTCTAGTTGTATTTCACCTTTTACCTTTTATTTTATTTCCTCTCCCACTCACCCCTGCAGATGGACAGTGCCTCTGAGTTGGAACACTGCTCAATTAGCTGGTTGCAGCTCTCCACCATGCCCTCTAGCTGAGCCTTGTCACAGGAAACACCCAGGAACCGGGCTAATTGTTCCACCAATGTCCCCAGATCCTGGAGAGGAGAGGAGAGGAGAGGAGAGGAGAAGAATGGAGAGGAGAGGAGAGAAAGGAAAAGTAGGGACTTATAAAAAAATCTGTGAAAGTAATAATCACACAAAAATACAAAGCAAACTGCCTCCCTCTTGAATTCTTAAATAACACCAAGGCAGTGATTCTGTTTCCCCAAACAGCATCCACCCACAGCTGTGGAGAATACACAGTTCCCTTTGCTTATACAACCTATGTGTTGTGTTATACTGGCTGCAAATATACAGTATGACAGCTGGAAAGAAAAAAAATATTTTTAATTTTATATACTTATATTAATCCCCCTGAGGGGAAATTCCATTTTTTAAATTGTTGTAATGTGGTACACTGCCCAATGTGGGGCAGCTCAGGTCCAGTAGGTGTAGGCTTTCCTCAAACAATCAAAGTCAAAGGGTGCAATTCATTGTATTAACATTTCTCTTCACTTCCCTCACTTGCTTCCCAGCAGAGGAGGCAAGGAAGAGATGCGAGGACAGAGGATCCAGAGCTGCCACATTTAATCACCATTAAATATTCATTTTAAATCTAATTTATTTAATCTAATCTAAGTTATGATTACTATCCCAGTTGAAAGCTCTGTCTGATATCAGGTAAGCGGTCTGAGTAAACTACCAGTTATTAATCATTTTTAGAAACATTGTGCAACAGTCCAGCTTCCACCTTCTCTTCCCTTTCTTTTCCTCTTTCTCACTCCCTCTCTCTTTTTATCGCTCTCTCACACAGCAAGCAGCTCTATCATCAGCACTTCTAAGCTCAGGCTTTCTCTTACTTAGCTTTTGACCAGGAATATCTGTTTAAGTCTGACATATTTAAATCTGTCAAGACATTTTGTCCGGTATAAATATTATCCTCTGCAAATATGTAGGCCTAAAACCATGCCCTCACAACAAGCAAGTACTTCTCTGTCCACACTGAATCCATTTAATGTGCACTTATGTAATATCATGAAAACAAACTTTTGTACCTGTTAGCTGTGCGCTTACATAAGTGCACAGCTGACAGGTACAAAAGTTTGTCAGGTCAGCTGTGCACTGAGACCACACTTAGTCATTGCCACTTAAAAGGTGGATAAGTAGCCCACTTGCTGTCTTCCTGTGTTTGTAGGCTAGTTTTTTTAAAGAAAAATGATTATGATTATGATCAAACGAGATCATATTTCTCCTGTTTTAGCTTCTCTGCACTGGCTCCCTGTAAAATCCAGAATTGAATTTAAAATTCTACTGTTAACTTATAAAGCTCTAAATGGTCAAGCTCTGCCATATCTGAGAGAGCTCATACTGCCATATTATCCCACCAGAACTCTGCGCTCTGAGAACGCAGGGTTGCTCGTGGTCCCTAAAGTCTCCAAAAGTAGATCAGGAGCCAGAGCCTTCAGCTATCAGGCTCCTCTCCTTGGAATCATCTTCCTGTTACGGTCCGGGAGGCAGACACCGTCTCCACATTTAAGGCTAGACTTTTAAGACTTTCCTCTCTGATAAAGCTTATAGTTAGGGCTGGCTCAGGCTTGCCCTGTACCAGCCCCTAGTTAGTCTGCCGGAGGACCACCTATAATACACCGGGCACCTTCTCTCCTTCTCTCTCTCTCATGTCCTATTACTCCATCTTGCTAACTCGGCCATTCTAGAGGTCACTAACTCGGCTTCTTCTCCGGAGCCTTTGTGCTCCACTGTCTCTCAGGTTAACTCATATTGCAGCGGTGCCTGGATAGTGTGACGTGTGTGGTTGTGCTGCTGCCGTGGTCCTGCCAGATGCCTCCTGCTGCTGCTGCTGCTGCCATCATTAGTCATTAGTCATACTTCTACTGTTATTATACACATATGATTATTATCATACATGTATACCGCCAGATACTAATAACATATTGTACCACAGTAGCCAGAACTATAACGACAATATTATTATCTCTCTCTCTCTCTCTCTCATTGTGTCATACAGATTACTGTTAATTTATTATGCTGATCTTTTCTGTACGACATCTATTACACGTCTGTCCGTCCTGGAAGAGGGATCCCTCCTCAGTTGCTCTTCCTGAGGTTTCTACCGTTTTTTTTCCCCGGTAAAGGGTTTTTTTTGGGGAGTTTTTCCTTATCCGCTGTGAGGGTCTAGAGGACAGAGGGATGTCGTATGCTGTAAAGCCCTGTGAGGCAAATTGTATTTGTGATATTGGGCTTTATAAATAAAATTGAATTGAAATTGATTATGATTACCATGACCTGGATGACAAGAAAAAACATTTACTTTAGGGCAGGGTGGAGTGGTTCTCATAATGGGAGGTTGGGCAGGGTTTAAAAAGCCCTGACCCAAATACCACTAGTTGATTGTATTGTAAATAAAAAACTAACAAAAAAACAAACTGCTGCTTACAATTGAATTATCCTATATATTCTAAAAGGTGATGTTCATTACACACAAGTTGATGGCACATTTATCAAACTTCACCATGCGACTGTGCTCTATTATATTATCTGTAGATCCCTTTACGCAGCACCACAAAGTAAGCATGGGGGGGAAAACTGTGTGAACAGAGAATCATGATGGGTTCGGCATTATATGTCACAGAATGCAAAAAGTAAAACAAGTCTTGCCATCACCCTGAGGGAGCTCTGTGGTCATGCCACTTGATAAAAGACTTCCGGGTAGGATACATTGGTGGTTCCTTGCTCTGAGGTCCTCCAGAAGGGATTGGAAGATCCTTCATGATGGCGGAGGGGATATGATTTCCGGGTCACAGGAAGAGACATGATTGAGCACACGTGAGCTCTAAAATGTCCAATCACAAGCCCTTTTTAAACAGAAATTGTGCAAATTTGCAAGAAAGCATTATCAGTCTTTTTTCAGCATTGGCAGTATCAAAACAAAATCGGCGAGTGCAGCAAAATGCCGCCTACCTACTTTTGTTTATACAGAATGCACCTTTTTCGGGCAATGGGAGGCGTGAGCAAGTAACAAAACGTGTAGCTCAGTGTGTGACGTAAACAGCGACATGAGAGGGAAGCTGCAGCTGGTCAGCCCTTCGGCAATTCTCTTGTAAGTCATCCCGTTCTTCACAGTCCCCGTCATCTGACGGCTAATGGCCTCTTCATTTGCGAGGGCAAGGAGGGCGCAATTCCTTGTCTCCCAAGTTGCTCATCTTTACAGTGTCTGTCAGGTTTGTGTTTCCCTCTTGCTACTAGCTGCTCGCTAATTCCTGCTATCAACTGTTTCTTGTTTATCCATCGCCAGTGGGTCGCACGTGCGGCGTCATCAACAGCTCCTCCCTCAAGTCTTCAACAGCCCCTCCCGTTGCGGAATGCCACCTCAGTCTGTTTAAACTAAAAGGGCTCCACCAATATGGCTACCCTACGAGGCGGAAAGTTGGGCACCTCGGATCAACTCGCCAATCCAGCTCTGCATGTCTAAATGTTCGCTGCTTGCTGGTAAAACAGCCCAACATTCCCGGAAAATCTGGCAGTGTAAAAGGGGCTATAGTTAAGGGTGGAGCAATCTTCAAAAAGGATGCACCTTGTGTGAAAATCAGCCAAAGGTCAGTGACATGGTGGTAACATTATGCTAACATTCCTACTCATGTCCCTCACTTTTGTCTCTTTTGTCAGTTGCACGCTAATATTTTCAGAAAAAAAGAACAGGTTGGACTGAGAATCTCTCTCTGTGAAAATTTAAAAATAGAGAGTCCTTGTCAAGAAAGTAGGGGTGTAATGCTGCCTGAGCACACCAGAACAACACTTGAACAACAAATGATTTTTTTTTTTCAAGTGAGGAAATAGAATAGTGCTCTCAGTTCACATGATCCACTGAAAATTCATAAACATTTTTTTAAACGCTCAAAATTCCAATCAGCACTAAAGCGTATATCATGCAAGAAAGACAATGAAAATAGGATGGTCAAAGATGTCATTGCATTTACGGTGTTAATAGAGTCATGTCGTAATCGCATGCGTTGAATAACATGCAAGAAAAAAATTCCACCTTTAAAGTTGACAGTAACTGTCTGCAGTAGCCTTTGAGCAGCGCAATAAAATCAATTATTTTCTCTCAGTCAACAGCTGTTAACTGTAAACTAGTAATGATGAAAAGCCACCATAGGAACAATGGTTCCAGTCCACTGTGGTCTGAGCAAGATTGATGGTTTACTATTGACTAATCAACGGAACACAGTGTTCCACCTTTTAGTACATGATCAGTATGTGCTAGGTACTTCAACAGAGGGGTGATAAAAAAAATTAGGCTATACATCATGCCACTAGATAAAAGACTTCCACATAGGAGTCACCTGTGTTTCCTCACTCTAAGCACCTCCCTCCTCACCTCACATCACCTTGAGGTGCAGAAGGGGAACAATTTCTTTATCATGTGAGAAGATAAATTAATCCTCATACAACGGTTCGTATGATATCTTACAAAAATGCACATAAAGGCGGTTCGTATCCAATAAATTAGCACCTCACAAATGGGTTTGCCACGTTACATAGTTAATGAAAAGTTACGTACTAAACGCAAAGATACGTAGGTTAGGTTAAATCAAGTAAAGTTACATAGGTTAGGTTTAAGAAAAGAAACATTATTGGGCATCATCCAGTTACATGCTTAACATAAAGTTACCTAGGTTTGATTTAAGAAGAAGAACATGTTTGGTTGTTGTCACGTACCTACTTAACATAAAACTACGTAGGTTTGGTGTAGAAAAAAGAACATTTGGTTGTTGTCATGTTACATACTTAATGTAAAATTACTGGCTGATGATTACATGGGTTATATATTAATTCTGGTGCATTACTTTTCAAAGGCATACATATGAACAGTGCATGAGACCAGCCTGGAGGAGAGAGGACGCAAGGAAGCAATAATAATAATACAGCAAGCTTTAATATAGCTGATAATACATCAAAAACAGACAGATGACAAAACTGAAGATGCAGGTAGATGTAACCTAAAGTACAAAAGACAGAAGCACCAAAACTAAACTGAGAACAAACAGGACAGTACGATAAACACAGGAAAGCAATCCAACTAGGAACACCAGAGATCAGCACAGGGAGGAAAAACGGTCAAGGAAATGAACTGATGAACTGACAAAAAACAAAGGGAAAACCACAGGTATCTATACACCAAGAACTACTCACAAGAGCAAGACACAGCTGGAGAAGGCAGTCACGCGCAAAAGAAGGGTAACTAAGACTATAGACAACAGGTGTGCTGGGAACACTGGAGTAGTGGAGGACTAACAAGACTGATACAAAGCAGAAAACAAGCGGAAAATAGACAAAGGCAGAAAGTCAGACAAGACATGACACTTGAAGAGAGTGACCTTCAGAATAAAACATAAAATAAACCATAAGCAAAATCTATGACTGTGACACGTATGCATTATTTTAGGTATTAAATGTTATGTGTTCACAGCATCAATATGGAAGTAAATCAATATTTTGCTACCAGTGTTGCAGGTAACACTTTACAAAAGTACAGTAATATATTACGTTTCAGCAGTAACAATGTAATATAACGCGTTACCTATTACTACATTTACAATGTTGCTTAATGCATTACCATCTGAAATAAACTGTTTATTGTTTTCATTTATCCACACTGATCTACACCACTCCACTTCCACCAATGCGCCAACAGTATGCCCCAAAGGTTATTGTGTGTTGTCATGTCATTACAGACTACTTTAGAAGGGTGCTGGTGATCAGCATATCTGGGTGTTGCCACACTGTGCCTTATGTTCGGATTATTTCCATTAATACACCCGCAATGTCTACAACATAATCCATTCTGCTTTTGCATCCTAAGGCTGCCTGAATGCAGCGTTTTTTTCCTCATCCCAACGATGGGCACACCTGGGTGATGTTAGTATGTGTTTGATGTGTTTCTATTCACATCCCCTACAGCTGCAGAGCAACACCGGCACATGGTCCTCTTTTTACCATAACTCTCTCTCCGTTGCTGCTGTAGCTGACTGGCACATGAGGAACCGACAGGTGGGACCTCCAGCTCCAGCATATTAATTTGCGCTCGTCATTGAGACTTATGGCATGCCATTCTGTTTGTTGTACTGACCTCAACATTTGTTTATTGTGTTTCATATCATAGGCCCATAAATACTGATCTATATCTCATAATTATCAGATTGTGACCCTCTGCCTGATCCTCCCTGTTTCCAAGACTATTCATATTTAAAAAGGTCTACACTATTTCATGGTTCTATATCATCACACTATTAAGATAAGCAGGGGATTTCATTACAGAGTGATTTTATTACAGAGTGGTACCCACTGTATATGAATGCATGAATGGGTCAGACCTGCGCAGCACTGGATTTGAAATGAACTGTAATAAATTGGAGCTTCTGTGCTTTGATCACCTGCTGTAAAAACAACATGACCCTCATCCATTTAAAATGAACATTTGTTCTCTGAGGTTATTTTAGTGGAAGTGACACAGTGTAATAAGTAACTTATTGCCTTCAAATGATGGCATCTAATAATAATAATAGTGATAGATAGATTACATTTTGAGAGTAACTTACACAACACTGTTTGTTACTTAAATATATAGTGGTGTAATGATGTCCTGAGCATTCATATACATGTTGGGCTTCGGTTGGTCTAATATTCAGTTCAGAGTATTATAGACCACATGTACTTTGGGGCATTGTTGGGGGTCCTTGTTTTGCTATTAGAGCAGCCAATATTATTATTACGGCATGGATTCAAATGTAACAGATTTGTCATCTAATCATTCATTCTGTGATCTCTACTCCAGCATAGTATATAAAAGTTTTTAGATTAGTAATGCTGTTTACACCTAATTCCTACTCTAGCTGTCAGACAGTTTTTGTTTTTAGATGGCAAGAATGAAAATTAGTCATCCTCAACAATTGTTATGGTGCCAGAATGATAAAGACAGTTGGAAGACAATAAGATACAAATAGGATTTGGGTTCTACAGGATGATTTTTTTTTTTATCATGTTTTCTCCAAATGACGCAGATTTGTAGGCATACTATTATTTCTAATGGCTTGAATAATGCATACAGCTGCTGTAAATGGGGGAAAACATCTTCCCAGGGAAGCATGTCTGAATGTTTACAACATCTGGCTCTGCCCCTGATACCTGCTTCATTATGGCACGTTAAAGCAAGTAGAGGATTAATATTCAGTATCTGAGACGTGTTTTTAAATGCATTCATTCATACACTGGGCATCTATAAACATGATTTTCTGTTGTTTTTTTCCTATACCAAAAGCAAAGCGAATTGTTTGATCAGTTGTATCTTCTCCCTTAAGTTCTCAGAAATCTATTCTGAGAAAAGCCTATCTCCAAAAGAGAGGACATGTTTGAGTCTGTACCTCATAAATGTGATAACCCAAGATAATGTGAAAAAGGATCTTTGGCAAAGCAAAGGGCAAATATTGATTTTGCACAGGCTATTATGTTGTTGTTTTTCCCTTTTTAGAGATTATTTACGCAAGAATATTCTGTATGAAAGATAGATAGGACACGTGTGTCCTCCACGTTGGTAGAGAGGATCAAACTACAGGTTAAAATAGCTTATGGATGTAGCAGCTTCAACCAGAAAGGTAATGTGTTTGCTCTGGTATAAAACAGTAAAAGGAGAAGTTTTCTTTATGGACTTTGTCAGCACAGGCATTGTTATCAGTATTGGCACTCCATGTCCCTATCAATGTCAAAACACTGCTAAATTGGTCCCAACCAATATTTTTATCAATCTCAAATGTTCTTATCATTTTAACTCCACATAGTGCTACCCGTATGACCAAGTTGCCAAATTTGTGTGTTTTTTCAAAAGAGTTGGCAATTTTAATGGAGAGTGAAAAACTCAAGACGTGGTTTCCTAATGTCTTTAGGTGATGAATGAATGGCGGCTTGAAGCAGTTAGTATTTAATATTTAAAGGTTTCACATATTATACAAACTCAGATCTAATAGTGATCTGGATGTTGCATTCAGCTTTGGAACATCCTGTCTAAGGATCTGAGCTTGGACAATCAGTAACATCTTTAAACCAACCAAAAAGGCTTTTACTAATGTTTATTTTATTCTCTTACTTCTATAGTTCATTGCCGTTTGTAGTGAAAGTCAATTGTGATAAAACTGCAGTCGCTCAGTTCAGTTCCTTTGGATTTTGAAAAATGCGATAGGAACAGGGCACCACATTCTTTATGATTCCCTTAAATTTATTGATGGATATTATGTTATATATATGTTTAAGGTGCGATTTTGAGGAAGCCTTTATTTTACATCATGATATGGTCTTGCTGATTTATGTATCTTATTTGTACTTGCACACATTTTATCAAAAATTGAAATAATAAATCTTGTAGAGTTTCTTTGGTAAGTGCTTTCACCAAAGTATAGGCATTGTGTACTCCGTGGCCATCTACTACCACCAGGATGTATATGAGAAGTGAATGAGCACATTGATTTTGTAGCCTTGGTACTCTCTTCCAGGACACATATGGTACTACTGAGATTTACAGTATTTTAATTTTGGTAACAGCATGGTATGTGCGTATGGCATTTCACCAATCATAGTGGGCCGCCATGGCCAAAAATGGCAGGGCTATTTTTTTGTCCCAGTCCAGCCATGCCAGAGTTAATGCAAACCAGCTAAACCACCATTTGTGGTTATAGAACATTCTGGCAAATTAAAAAGTAGCCTACATCAGCAAACTGTGTTGACAGCATCACAGCGCTTAATGCAACTCATTGCATTAGTAATAAGCAATATGAAAATGTGATTAAATTCACATTATGTTTGTAAACAGACTTACGGAGCCATTAGTGTGTGCTATATCATGCTAAGCCTATGCATGAAGGAAATCAAATTTAAGTAGAGGTGGGAGGGGGGTGAGCAGCATACATTTTGTTTGTTTACAAGAAAGTTTGTGTGTTTTTTGGGGTGCCATGAGGAGACATGGTAGAGATAATCTCTCAAGAAAACAAAGACTGCACCAATATAGCAACATTTTGGATTTGAAGCAGATGAAAGACGTCCTGACTGGCTGCAGGTGCCATTTTGAGCAGAATGTTGGTCAGATGCCGTGTTTGTATCTATTTTTGTCATTCCCTTTGAAAGTGCCGCAATGGATGAGGAACGGCCGATTCAGAAGGTTGAAATGTGGGGTTACCTGTATGGTACCTTTTCGTTGCACTACAAAAACAAAATAAGGTGGTAGCTGGCTGGATTATAGTGTGGGAGAGCTGAAAGTTTCTGATAAACTGAATGACTGTCACTAAGAACAAGCTAGGCTACTTGCTGTTGGCCATATTGTTTGTAATTTCCCGTAATTATCACAAGGTAAAACATGTTTTCTGTTTTTAAAAAAAGTCACAAACATAGGATGATAGCAAACAGGCTACACACCCATCTTTGAAGTAGGCTACTTATGTCTTTGGTTTGATTTTGAGTGCATAGCTGGTATTATGTGTCAGTTTACAGGAAGTAACAGAGGTGCATATTTAATGGATACAGTGTGTCATTATATTCCACTCTAGAGCAGCTGTTTGGCTTAATTTTGAACAGGTTTGAAAACCCTACCGGAAGCAATTTAATATTACCTGCTCAAGCCTCACACTACTCACAAGGCAGAACTATAGGCAAACTTTAACTGTTCACCAAAACATGTCAGTGAAAGTGCAGTGCAAAAGAGTGTAAGGGTAAAGATAAAGAGCATGCACGCTCACAGTGTTCCTTTAGTACAGGTTACAGTACAGTAACTTCACACCAAACAGCACACAGTTGCATTCATCAGAACAGCAGCTCCACTGGAAAGGTGTACTGACTCACTTGCTATCTAAATTACACAGAACAGTCAGAGGAGTCAAATCCTCACAAAGGATGGCCAGGCTACTGGGTGAACATCAGTGTCAAAATAAAAGCTAGCAGATAAAGGCTTAAAAAGCACAAGAGACAGTGATGATGTTACCTTGTACATGTCTTCATATTTCAAGAAGAGGACATTGGAGTCCATGCGATGTTCCCAAAATTCCTGAACATGTTCAAACCAGGAACCATATCCCACTTTGAAAGAGAGATGGAGATACAGCTGGATGAACTTAACAGTACTATTGAGACAAAAGGAGTTCACTGACTTGAAACTGGAAGGAGGGTACAGTGTCCCAGTCCTCCAGTAACCTACATACTTACGCTTGTCATTCATGAAGCGCCGGCAGAACTCCTGGAAGGTTCCCCGGTAGCTCATGGTCCTGAGAGAGCGGTGAAACTGGTAGTATGACACCACCAAGTCCTTAGGGTTACGTGCCATGTAAATCACCTTGAAGAGAACCACAATCATACTCATCAGAGTCAGATATATAACATCAGTCCTAAATAATGCTGTTGTTGGAGTACATTTTTTCATTCATTTTCCATAACTGCTTGTTATATTGACTGCTGTCATTAAAAGAAACACATGAACACCATGATTCCTTTAAGTGTTTGTGTTGGTGTCCATGTGAAAACAAATAACTGCCTGTGTATCAGTTAGTCATGTTACCTTCAATTTGTGTAGAAAACTTTTTTTTGTGGCATGCCATCACTGATAACAGCAAACACACTGATTTATTGATTGCTTGGAGGCCACATTTAAAAAATAGCAGAACTCTATCTAAACATGAGTTTACAAACTCTCACACAACTCCTACAGTATAATCCAAGTCTCATTTATCCAGTTCTTAATCAGTTTTTCCTCAGTTCTTCCTTTTCACTCAAACCTCACTATTGAAAATTAAACGTCAAGTGAAACTTATCTATGCTCTCTTCGAAGCCAGACTCCAATACTATGTTTTACAAAAATACATGTTTGGTAAGTACCAAGCAAAAAACTGTATGAATGAGACTTAAATTATACTGCATGAATAGTGTGAGTTTATAAGGATGTTTTAATATAGTCTTGCTTTTGTTAAATGTGGTCCCCAATCAATATATCAATATGTCTGCCATTTTTTATGTAAGCATTTTTTATGAATTCAAGGTAACATGCATGACTAATTAATTTAGAAATGGCCATTTTGTGGATAAACTATTTCTTTAATGCAATGAATAGTCATGGCCAGTGTTAATGTGCTGTCCAGTGTCAATGGGCTGACCTTGGCCTCTCCATTGTGCATGGCTGTGGGGAGGAATCGATAGGGAAGATGGCTTTTGATCAGACGAGGGGATGTCAGCTCCTGTGGAAACACAAAGCAAGTTACTTCTTATCAGTTCTGCAGAATGCTCTGGAACTGACAGGTGTGTCTTATCTACTCAAAAAGTTACATGCACAAAACACAGAGCTCCATTTCTTGGAAAATGGATCAACATTGTTTTACTCAAGGAATATGCTTGGCCTTGGAGGCTTTCAGTGATATTTGGTAAAAAAAAAAAAAAAAAGTACCTAATACAAAAACAAAGATATGATTCCACATTGTAAAAAGTACAGACAGAGTCAATAAATCAACTCTGTTTAAAATCCAAATGGCAAGGATGATGTGTTTGAGAAGTTCAAGTTTGCTAATGTTTGCTCTGAATCTGTCTTGCACAATTGTTCCATGCCTATACGTCTAATTTGTTCTCTGTTTTCTTGTTATTCTGCAACATGCAATGTAACAAGTTGCAGCCTTAATGCTAACACTCATTATTTGTTTGTTTGTTTGTTTTCAACCTGAATGATTAATTTTCAAGGTGTATGGTATGGTAAATAACAAAAATGAAACCTAAACCATAGGCTGACAGATGAGGTTAGACAGTAATCTCCATGGACTATGATGTTTGCGGATGACATTGTTATCTGTAGTTAAAGCAGGGAGCAGGTGGAGGAAAATCTTAAGAGGTGGAGCTATGCCCTGGAAAGGAGAGGAATGAAGGTTAGCCCTAGCAAGACAGAATACGTGTGTGAATGAGAAGGACCCTAGTGGAACGGTGAGGTTACAGGGAGTAGAAATGAAGAAGGTGAAGGATTTTGTACTTGTACTTGAAGAAATGCGTGGTGAGACGAGTGATGTTGTTTGGTTTAGAGACAGTGGCACTGAGGAAAATACAGGAGGCAGAGCTAGAGGTATCAGAGATGAAGATGTTGAGGTGCTCTTTGGGAATGATGCTAAACCTAAAGCAGTTTTAATTATGAAACCTGTTTTCTGTGAACATGGAGGTTTGTTTTAAAAAGACTATGCCTATAACCTGTGGAAACTGACACGTACAAAACAAGCCCCCAGGAACAGTGCCAGGCTTTGAAGCCTATTTAAAATAGTATTATAATACACACTTTTTTGGCCTCATGCTGCACTGAGCAACTTTCATAGGAATGAACGGGGCCCTGCCTCCAACGCTCTATCCAGTTGTGTTCATCCATGGCACAAAACTGACATTAGAGGGGTACCTAGAGTGTCACAGCTTGATGCGTAGGGGGCGCTGTCCAAGCTGACGAGTCTTGACGAGTTGGGCACTGTTGCAGTCTTCTTAAAGAGGTACTCCAGTGATTCAAATTTGTCAAAATTGCAGTCACAGAAGCTGAGATATCCTGACTTTTATGCCTATGAATCAACCTTTAAACATAAAAATCCCTCCCTGTGTAGTAAATGTCGACATCTTTCAAAGACCACATCCTGTTTTGTAACTCTTTCTGTTATAAATATGTGGCTGAAACTGTGATGGCATCATCAGGGATTCTGTTTATAAGATTTTGAAAGACTGCAGAGTCACAGAAGACACTATGCAACTGCTGTTACAGTCCCCATCATTAGTCTTTTGACCTTTAAAAACAGTGTTGTAAAAAAAAAGGGTAGCTAATGGGATTAGTTGAGTGTTATCAAGTTCACAGCTTTCAGCATACGTCCAAATTCACACCCGTTCTTCTCTATTGATTTCCTCCGCGACCATGTGTCATCGCAAGACGCCACGCATATCACGTGAAACAGTTGTATCTTTCCGACAAGGCCAAGCACTTGTCGGCAGTCCAATGTTTTCACAGCGAAAAACAATGATAAAGTTATACTAAAATGATGTATAACAGAGCTTTCATACAGCTTTGCACACATATTACTCTTGGATGAGAGCCTGCGAACGCAGGCTCACACAGAAATGCCACGCATATCACATGAAAGCGCAGGAGCAGAGCTTTCCAGTGATACCACACATCATTGTGCTGTCATCCCATCATGCTATAAATCCAGATTAATTGTCTACAAAATAAAAACCTGACGAATTTCTTTACAACCCATTATACAGATCTTGTTATCAGTCACTTCATATAGTGAGGAATATCGTATCTTACCACGTCTGAGGCTTGCGTGTGTTTCTCCTTGTCTATCCACATTTGTAGTCCGGCTTTCAAGATGCGCACCTAGACAACTGAGGCCTAATTATGCATGCATGACAGGGCCGTAGTCACCATATACATTAAGGGGGACATGTGTCTCCCCCAATGCCCAAAATGCCCCCCCAATATATAACTGAAACTGAAAAACAACAACAAACTTTGTTTACTGCAAACAAATGACAAATATCATCTTGGAGGACATCATTGCACTTGGCTGACTATTTTTCTGTGATCTTAGATATAAATATTACATGCTTCTTTCAGATAAAACACATTTTTGACTTGTGAATGAGTCAATGGAATTTCTTGCAAATTTGAAAAAATACTGGCAATCATTTCCGCCTGGCACAAACCACATGTTTTGGACAGCTATGAAGTGCTTAGTTAAGTTTACTGTTACTTCAACTTGTCAGATGTGGAGCTCGGGACCTTTATTTAACATTAGCAACACAATATTAACTGCTTGATAACGCAGTAAAACCAAAAGCTCATGTTATCTATAACTTCTAACGTTGTAGTGAGCTATGAGTAGAGTTGAAGGTGAGCAGGTACGCTCATGGATAGTTTACTGAATGGGCCTACCGTGCATAAGCCCAGGGGACCAAAGTGTCAGGGGCCTTTATCTGCTAAATTTCACTCAAATTTACAAGTATCAACCAATAAGGGACTCAAAATGATCACAAAGAGATGCAGGGTAACTACAAAGAGACACAAAATGACTACAAAGAGAAACAAAACAATGCAAAAAGACACAAACTGACCTTTAAAGGAGCAAAAAACAACAAATTAAAACATGAAAAGGAGCTACAAAGAGACACAAAAGACTACAAAGGGAAACAAAATTACCCAAACAGACACAAATATACCTTAAAGAAACACAAATTGGCCCCTTTAAAAAAACAGAAAACAACAACAAACTGACCTTTACAGGAGCACAAAACAACAAATACAGAAAATGACTGCAGAGAAACAAAACAACCCAAAAAGACACAAATATACCTCAAAGAGACACAAAACCACAAAAAGATGCAAAACAACAACAAAAAAAATGAAAATCCACCAAGTCTCTGTGTCTTGTTCCTATACAGGAGAGGTGGAGGGGCTTTTTGCATTTCTGTGCCCATGGGCCCACTGTCTCATAATCCACCCATGGGTAAGCCTGACCTGCAGGCTTGTGGCTGACAGGTGGGTGAAGATAGAGGCACAGAGAGACACACTTGCAAATTCATAGATCTGCACAGATAAGATGAGACGAAGGTGTTGAGTGTTGGACTTTTTCAAGGAAAAACAACTTGTAAATATGTCATTTTGTTGAACAGAGATGAGTTTTTCGGGGTTTAATCAATGTCTAAGGAGGAACTTTAAATCAACCTTGCTGTTTCAACAGACAGTCCTTATAATTACTAGAGAGGCTAGCATTGTTTTGATTGGGCTGTTGTAAAATTGAGATCAGCATCCTCTCATATTTCCCAAGTAAACAAGGTGTTGGTTTGTTCTTGTGCTGCTGAGCCCAGAAAAAGGCATACCCATGGTGACAATTCTTTATTCCACCAACTAGCAAACCTTAACCTAACAGCCCCCACTGAGTCAGACCTCCTGCAGTCCAGAAATGACCATGCAGGTTAAAGAACTAAAGCACTGCTAACTCGATTTCAGCTTCATTACCTGTATGATGTCCAGGCCAGGTTGGGGGTATTCTAAGACAGGCAGCTGTTCATCAATGTTCATAAGGCCGATTTCATCTGGGTCTGCTCCCTGACTCACGAGATACACAACCTCCTGAAGAAGACTGGTGCCTAGACGGAGAGAACCAGAGGACAATCAGTCTGGGGATGTCAGAAGGAGAACAAGGGAAGAAAATGTACACAGGGGATGAACCTAATGGAAATGTTAGCCATTAGTAATAAGGTGGTGATAATATGTCAGTGTTGTGTTATCTGCTTATTCTACTGTCCCCAAGTGCCCCCCCAAAAATAGCAATGGTGGCTGCTACTCCACTGATTTAACATTGCACTTATCAGGGGAAAAACACACATTATCATTGTTGTTATTCAACACATTCTTCTTTCTTGTCGAAATGTGGTGCCTAAATTATCCATAATGCAAATACACCACTGAAAAATAAGCACTTGTTTATTTTTCCTACTTTTTCAGCCAGCCTTGTCATTCAATCCAAATCCTGCTGCTGTTACCAACAGTCACTTATCAAGTAAAAATACCAATCAGTCAATCAATCAATCAATAGATTTTATTTATAAAGCCCAATATCACAAATCACAATTTGCCTCACAGGGCTTTACAGCATACGACATCCCTCTGTCCTTTGGACCCTCACAGCGGATAAGGAAAAACTCCCCAAAAAACCCTTTAACGGGGGAAAAAAAAACAGTAGAAACCTCAGGAAGAGCAACTGAGGAGGGATCCCTCTTCCAGGGACAGAAGAACAGATCAACATAATAAATTAACAGTAATAGCTGGGATGCCGAAAAGGAGGAAAAAATGAGAAGGATTCTAGGGGCCCATGATTAAGAGGGGCCCAGAGAGGCCCCTAATAAAATTATAATACTGACAAAAAATAATATGACACAAAGTTATTAACTAACTTATAATCACAAATATATTTTATTTACAATGTATTGGTAACAATAACAATAACTTTATTTCGAATCCTGTGCCTGGGTCAGCCCTATAACGTACAGGTACACATACAAAGCCAGGCCCACGATCCTCTTCAAGTTTGTCAGGGAGGAATGTGGAAGTGGTGGAAGAGATTGTTCTTTTTTCACAAATGTGGGAATGATAGTCAAAAATGCCATAAAAATGCATAGTTTTATATAAAATAGCATCAAAAATTTTCTGCAGCCTCCTGGCCAGCTGTGTATAGGGCTGTGTATGGGGCCCAAAATCCCTGGCGGCACCCCTGGTAATACATATGACACAATGAGACAGAAAGAGAGAGAGAGAGACAGTGACAACAACAACATTAATGAAAGTAATAATATTTTAATTATGATTCAATCATAATTATAATGTCTGCATTAAAGTAGAGTCTTTCTCTGCATAATGCTGCTTTATTTGTTCCCATGCCAATATGTGGTGCCCCTGTAATAGAGTTTGTGTGTGCCAAAATCCCGGAAAAACAGGAGTTTTAAAATGCTACAAAATAAAGGCTGGATGCTGCTATCACATAACATCATGTGAAATCTGAAGGAAACGGCTTTATTAAGCAAAGAGAATGGTAACTGTTCAGAGTACACTCAGTTCGACATCCCTAGTTTTTAATAAACTATCAACAGTGATGTGCATGATCGTGCTGAAAGAGCATGTTCATTTGGGCTGTGTATTGTTACAAAATCACAATAAAGGCAGGTTGCCAATACCAGTGCCCTTAAAGTGACACAGATAGGCTACCAATAGAGTGCTTCATGATGCCCATAATATGAAGGGATTGATGTGCAATGTAGCCATACTTTTGACCTTTGGGTGGCAAATCAGAATGCTAACGTTTTTGGGACTGGATGAACTGATTTCAAATAAAAATAGTGAACTATGTGAAGTATTTTATTTTAATCTGTGTGAACTGAACTTTGAGCTAGCTTTTGCAAAGTGTGAACATGCACAACACTGGCTGTCAGCCTGAGAACATGCCAGTGTTCTGCAGCAAAGGGTGACGTAAACAGGACAGACTGTTTTGGGTAAAGATGTTTATCTGTTTGACCTCAGGCTGGCCACATGCTGGCTGTGAAACCAATAAACCATGTCACCAAGATTTTAGTCATTTTCTTAAAAAAGCTCTCTTGCTCTTGAAGAAAACTTTTATTTTGTAGCGGTTATGATGCATGTTGGTGCATGAAAGGGTCCAGTTGTGTTTGATTTACCACCAAAATTCTTAGTTATGTTTAAAACCACCAATCCTTAATCTCAGACAGAAGCAGCTTCTCATTTCTAGCCAAACCTTGTCAGCTGAATTTAAAACTGTGGCCTCCAGATCATGCACTGTATAGAATAATGTATATAGCTACTGTGACATCATCCACTAGTTTGTGGAGTCCCACTCTGAAGTTTTGGGTTTAGCATTTTGGCTATTGCCATGTTGGAGTTTTGGAGCCATAAGTGACCATATCTGGATGAGATTGAGGGTGGAGATAATCTAATTCAAACTGCCAGATAGGTAGTAAATACTGTATTAATAACAAAGTGGAAGAAATAGCCTATCCTACAAGATTTTACATTGAATTTACCCAGCTAAAGAAGTGCTGGAAAGAATTAAGCTAAAGCTATAGCTATACACTATGTGCTTTATGTAATTCAGATAGAGAAAAACTATCTATTGTTCACTATTATTTAAGTTTAGTATTCAACAAATATGTTAAACTTAATGAATTGGAAAATTAATGTACAGATTGATGTATTTGAAGTAAATGGACTGCACTTGTATATCATTTTTCTGGTCTTCCAACCACTCAAAGCACTTTAACACTACATGTCACATTCACCCGTTCAAACACACATACTGACAGCCGAGGCCACTATACATGGTGCCACCTGCTATCCAATTATCATTCATTCACGCTCAGCACTGTGCTACCCTGATGGTGCATTTACAGCTACCGTTAACTGTAATGATGATAATTATTTAAAAAAAACTGATTATCTGACTCCTTGAGAGTTCTTTTAGTAGAAACGCTGAATAAGAGTCTTTTATACAACCAAAACATTAAAATTAAGTTTCATGAACTAAAACATGGCGATGCCTTTTTTTCGGCATTTTAGAGTTGGCTTCATTTTTCAGCACTGGAGGTTGCTGTTTGCTCCAGATTTGATCAGCTACAGACCCAATCACAATGTTTGTTTGTTAGAAAACCCCTGCGTCATGTACATAAAATCATATGCTGCTGAGCAAACACTGTCTTTAGTGGTTAATGTATAGCCACCTACGAAAAGGTCCACCGAAAAAACAATCAATATCAGTTTAATAGCACGCTATATCTAGAATATCTTTTAGAGATCAATTGCCAGTTGTCTACTATTGTTGTTATTAGAAAAGCATCATGGTGATTCAATCTATAGCTGGCCAGCTATTTTTGCTCAGTTCAGCAACATGAGGTACATCAGTAATGTAACACTTAAATTTCTGGCTGTCTGAGTGACGAACTACAACTTGCATTTTATTGTGTAACCTTTTGTTGTAGAATGACAATAAATGAACCTTGAACCTTGTTTGGTGAATGCCAATGTTATACCTTGGCATAATGCTAACTATAACGTTTGGAAGGGAAGGACTCATTTATGGTATGAGGCTGTTTTTAATGGTTTGGCCAAGGCTCCTTGGTTCAATCAAGGGCACTGTCTTTTTAGACAGTAGTGGCCTTTTACTTTTTCAGACTTGCGGTGTTCCCATAAACAATGCCAGCTCCATAAAGAAATGATTTTCCCAGTTTGCTGTGGAAGAACTTGACTGGCCTGCACGGATTCCTGACCTCAACCCCATCCAATACCTTTGAGCTGAACTGGAATGTAGACTGCGAGGCAGGCCTTATCACCCAACATCAGGACCTTACTTAAAAAAAAAAAAATCATATGGTTATTATGGTTGCTGTAAAAATGTGAAGCCTATACACCAAAAAATAAATAAATTTTGGCAACTAAAATATGCATCAATCGTCTTCAGTCTGGCGCCTTTTCCTCTACATTTTGCCAAATCTCATTAGCAGGGAGTACAGTACAATACAACAATAATAGCAATCATTTCACATCCATATGGTTAGTCATATACACAGCTGTTTTTCATTTATTTTTTCAGTGCAACGTTATCGGATCAGTACTCTGTATCAGTCAATATGCAAATACAGTACAGGTATCTGAATCATTATTGGAAGTTGCTTTTGTTTCTAATTCTGCTCTTAATTTCAATGGAAAACTTGAACATGTGAACAACAAAGTCACACACCACTCATCATACTGTTTAAAGCTACACGATAATACCAGGGACAGATTAAATAAGCAATGGTCAAAATGAATGCAGCAGAGACTGAGATACTGTATTCTGACAGGTACTCTACAAGGTCAAGCTCCAAAAAACAATAATTCCTACATATCCCACAATGAAATTGGCATGAGCTTTCATTAGACTCTTCCTGCCTGGTTGTTGTTTGTTTGCTAGTAAGAATTTATAGTCCTGAAGTCCAAGCTGAGATAACCTGATGACATCATCAGAGTTATTTTCTCAGACATCAGAAAGCTCCTCCAGAGCCACAGAAGAAATTGTACTGTTAAGGTGCACACAGGCTGAATTGTATTCTCCACGGCTAGTGGTTATGTTGACATGTAGAATCGAGTACCTCTTTGAATTTACATTTACATTTATATTTTGCAAACCACTGCTCTGCACAGCAGTGCACAGCATGCAGCCAGAGCAGAGGATAATCTCTCCTCAGTGTCTGTGCTTCAGGTTAGCCAGGTGTGTGTGTGTGTGTGTGTGTGTGTGTGTGTGTGTGTGTGTGTGTGTGTGTGTGTGTGTGTGTGTGTGTGTGTGTGCGTGCGCAATGCAGAGGTGTGCAGCTTGCAGGGAAACATGATTGAGCGTATGGCTGATGTCAAAGCAGTCATAAAGGCACTACCATCATAAACTGGTGAGCAACCCCAAACACTGTCACCCCCCTCGATTTATAGGACCCTGCAAATTTCATTGGCCACAACTGTCACATGCAATCCAATGGCCTCACAGTTCTGCTGCATGCGTCCCAACCATGTGGCCTGCCATGTGCCTTCTTTCCCTCTGCACCAGAGGAGGACAGACAACAAGGAGCGGGGGGAGAGGAATAGGTTCATGTTTTTGACTGCTTCTCTCATGTGCCCAAGAAACAACAGAGATCTTGCATCACTGTTTTCACTCCACAGCGTCATCTGGGTAAATTGATATTTAAATGTCAAACATTAACATCACCAGGATTTAGAGTTTTTATCCAATAACATTATCACTGTGTGCAGGAAGCTACAGAGTAACAGAGGGGCCAGTTGCGTGCTGATTTGCCTGCAAGGATATTAAGTTCAATCAAGCGTTAAAGAAAGATCAAGCGTTATTTGTTTTTGTCTATAAATTTGAGGGAACATTCCAGATCTTGCTGTGGCAAACTTATAAATGCGAGTGTTCTTGGTGCTTGTGCCCAGGCTGATGTGATTCGTAGTTTTAGACCTGGTGAATCAGACATCACTGACAATGAGCCTGAAAAATTAGCTTTGATGTCAGCCTACTGCGCCCTGGAAATATCTGAGTCTGTCTTTGATTTATTATAAGTAATATGTGAGATTGCGTGTGTTCTCTGGTAATTTTATGAGCTAGCTGTGATGCAGGTCCTGATATTGGTTAATATGGGTATTTGTATTTAAACTATACACGGAATTTACAGAGTACATTTTGTTTGGAATCAATTACATGGCTGTTTTTTATTACTTGTAAAGATTTGGAAGTAATGTTCATGTGTACAGTTCAGTTCCTGTGTTCTGTTATGAAACTGCATCCAAACAGCAAATTGGATCTAACAATAAGCTTGTTTGACATCTAGGCAAGCACAGCATATTGGTGAGGTGTATCAACTTCTTTCCATACAGTACATCCCTGTCTGTGTGGATTCACAAATGCATTTATGTGAAGTTATGTGTGCTGGTAACAACGTTTGACAGGGAAATTAAATGCATGTATGTATCCTTATACAATGGTTTGTATTATACCTTAAAATACACATACAGTGGTTCCTATGGAATCTAATAAATTAGCACCCCACAAATGCCACTGTCATGCTATGTACTTACTATAAAATTATGTACTCAGCACAAAGTTACGTAGCCTAGGTTAAGTAAAGTCATGTAAGTTATGTTTAGGAAAAGAAACATGGTTTGACATTTGTCATGTTCGAACTTCAAGTAAAGTTATGTAGGTTAGGTTTAGACAAGTGAAGTTAAGTAGATACGGTTAAGGCAAGTAAAGTTAAGTAGGTAAGGTTAAGGCGAGTGAAGTTGAGTAGATTAGGTTTAGGCATGTAAAGTTATATAGGATAGGTTAAGGCAAGTAAAGTTACATATGTTAGGTTTAGGCAAGTGAAGTATAGTAGGTTAGGCTAAGGAAAAGAAACATGGTTGGACACCGTCATGTTCGAACTTCAAGCTAATCAGGTTCGATTTAGGCAAGTGAAGTTTTATAGGTTAGGTATAGACAGATGAAGTAATGTAGGTTAGGGTCAGACAAGTAAAGTTACGTAGGTTTGGTTTAGGAAAGTAAAGTTATGCAAATTAGGGTTAGGAAAACAAACATGCTTGGCGTCCTCATGATACGTACTTAACGTCAAGTTACTTAGGTTAGGTTTAGGCAAGTTAAGTCCATCACCTAAGCCTGCCTCCTTAACTAAAGTTTTTCTCTTTATAGTATCTCCTTACTCCCGTCAATGCATTGGTCATGTGATTGCAGCCCCACTGATTACATGTTCGTGGTTACGTAGTATATACAAATTACTGGCTTATGATTTGTGTTTTATATAGTAATTCTGGTGCATTCATTTAAAGAGTAACTGTTGGCCCACGCCAAAAACAACGAGACATGAAGTTAGCTGTAACGTTAGCTCACAAAACATGTACTCCTACTCTCTCCTCCAGCTTGCGCACACACACAAGCACGCACACTCACACAGCCCTCATTCCCGTGCCACTCGCACCCCGCCCCCCTACCCATACTCATTCAATCCAAAACATGCCATTAACTCACAGAACATTAACAGTACAACAGAACATTCACTGCAGGGTCGCTACACTAGCTATGTGCGGGGCGGCGAGGGAGGGATGTGGAGGGCCGCTACACTATGCCGCTGCGCCGTGACGGAGAGCCAAGCGTCGGCGGTATATGTGCGGGGCGCGAGGGAGGGAGGGGTGTATGGATGCGGTGGGCTGCTGTGTGGTGAGCCCAGGCTCCAAAGCCACCATCGGCACAGTGAAAAGCCCTCTCTCCTCTCCCCGCACCGAGGGACAATCTTCACTCAGCCCCCTTCCTCAGCCACTCGCCTGACCCACCCCTCCCTCCCTCAGCTCCACCTATCTTTTCTGAATTTTTTGAAATCAAGCTGTGGGTGGAGTAATGCCCAGAGAGGGGGGTTTAGTTCCCCTTTAAGGTTTGCTCATAAATTCAGCTCATAATAAAATTTGACAAGCTGATCTTACTTATCTTAAAAAAATCTAGGAAACTGCTTGCCTTGAAAAAAGTAAGTAAATAAATATTTCAGTCTTAAGTTATGTTTACATCATCAATAAGATTAGCTATTAGCCTCAAATTGTGTTTACTGAATTTACATACTTAAAATATGAGTACATTAAGACTAATAGCATTTAGCTGAGGTCATGATTCTAGAACTGATGTCCAGTATTTAGTGCTTAGATTTTTTTTTGTCTCAACCAAATCATGAGGGAAGTATCTGCAACTACATTTTCCTCTGTATTCCCCATAGTCACAGGCTTTATCTGGATTCATCTCCATTTATCTTTACAGGTGATACCTCACACAGTTATTTGATGAATTATATAAATAAAAAAAGTTATTAGTGCAGCTGTAGTGTTTTAGTTGGCGAACTGTTAAATAATAATAAAATAATACAAAGAACTCCTTCTGCAGTTTATTTGCGATTTTTGAGAGAATTGCACTTTTCTTTCCGCAGTCAGTCAGCATGAGAGGTACTAATTTCCAGAAGGGTCTGAACAAATCATGGCTGTGTAACACGAGGCCCCTCTGGAAGTAATGGGAGGATGCAGCACAAATCTATGCTTGCAGGGCAAAACCTAAACAGGAAGCAGCACAGTCTGTTACACCCAGGAGAGTTTGGCTCTACTGCTGTCTCTCACACAGTATCATGTAGCAGAATGTGTGCAGCAGTATGATACAGCAACATGCTGCATTCCACCTACGCATCCACATACACATATACAATGCATTCATGCGATTAAACCCATTGAGCATTATTCATTGCTCTAATAAAGTATGTAGTGTATGCTCTCACTCAGTCATGCACCCATTGAACCCTATGACCCCTATTTTGGCCTGGTTTTCAAACTCCTTTCTGTCAGTCCAGTCACTAGAAGAAAATATTGGCATTGTGCATTTCTGCAAACCACAAGTGCATTACATTAGTATGTTCATACATATCATATCAGTGTTTCTAAAGTGACTTGGTATGTGATGGCCACGCTTGCAGCCACACAGCTGCATTAAGGTCTGTAGTCCAGCTGGCACTCACACTTTGGTTTCTTTTACGTTTGTAGTTAATTTTTTCCTCATTTAGCTTATCTTAATTACATCTCACATTACAAACAAATAAATGACAACACATTGGATTTTGTTTCATACATCATACTCATTTTATTTTTTGTACAGCCACTAGTTTCTTTAAGTTGTTCTAATTTTCATTTCTTGAGTTACCAGTGTGGAGGTGCTGCTCCTGAAGGACATCTGGCCACACCCGAGCAAAGGATGTGCCCCAGGAACTGAAACTGTTAAATACAGGACGTGGCCAATTGGGCTGTACCAATTCCTGCCACCTCATAGGGAGAAACTGCTTATTTTCCGTTTAGTTATATTGTTTGTTTCTCTTTATTAAATATTTAGTTTTGGTATTTTTGGTTTGGTTAATTTAGTTGAGTTAACTTTTTTGGGGGGAATTATTTTGTTTTGTTATTTATTGCTTAGTTGGTAGTGTTTGTCTGTCTGTCATCCCTCCTGTGTGTTAATGGTTTGATTAGCCAGTATATATGTTCCCCATTGTGTCCACTTGGTAGGTCAGTTGGTGGTGGTTACTTTAGTTGAGTTCTTTAGTTATATATTTTCATTTGTACTTTTTTTCCCCCCATTGTTTGGTTAAAATAAAGTCCTCTTTTGAAAACCACCTGAGTCTCCTCTTGTTTGCCAGCTTGGTCCCTTACATGGTATATGAGCTGACTTTGTCATCTGGAGGTGGAGAGGGATGGTGGATGGCATGTCACCTAGGCGAAATGCCTGCATAGGTGCAGACCACTTCTTTCAGACCAAAAAACAATAAAAGGTTTTTTTTAGCAAGTCACTACTGTGTTTCTAGCAGTAGTGACTTGCATCAAACATAGGTGTTTTGTAGAGACCCATCAGTGTTTTTCCAGCAGCTATTTAGGCACCAAACATGGGTGTTTTGTAGCTACCTGTCGCTATGTCTCAAGCAGCTTTTTAAGCATTAAATGTGATTTTTTTTTTTGTGCTCTTCCAGTAATGTCAAGGTAAACCAGGTTACCAGGTATTTTAAGCCACAATTTAATCTTTTTCTGATCACAACTATGTGTTTTTGTGCCTAAACCTAACCACAGTGTTGAAATGTAAAGTTTCAATGTATCCACTACATAACTGTGTGCAAATATGGTTTGCAGAGACATACAATGACAACATTTTTTGTGGGTTGCTTATTTCAATAATTATAAACATACTTAAAGGGGCAAAAAGCAAAATCGTTTCACCGCTAGGTTTGCTGTTGTGCACTGCCTGTAGACCAAAACAAAGTGTGTCATGAGCCACTCCCTCTACCTCTGCTCTCCACCCCGTCTGTGCAGCCAAGCACCGCAGCATCTCCATGGACTATTACATCCAGACGGTCCCGATGTTTCCTCCGCAGGCCCCACTTCAATCAGCTGCCCGACATACCGGCTGCTTCTTTTGTTTTTGTTTTTTTAAAGATATTTTTGGGGTGTTTTAGCTTTAAATTGATAGGACAGCTTAAGTGTGAAAGGGGGAGAGAGAGAGAAAGGGAAGGACATGCAGCAAAGGGCCACAGGCTGGAGTCTAACCTGGGCCGCTGTGGCAACAGCCTTGTACATGGAGCACCTGCTCTACCACTAAGCCACCGACGCCCCATACCTGCTGCTGCTTCTTCCCACATTAACCTGAATAACAAACCAGGGCTAGGTGCTCAAGTTGGATCCAAACAGAGACTAACGCTAACGTTCCTACTTTTCTCCGTGAGCCTGTAAGCCTGCGGCTCATGGCTCCAGCTCATGCAGAGTAGGGACGTTAGCGTTAGCACCTGGAGTTAGCACTAGAGCAACTACGGCTACTGGAGTAATTTACAGCTATGGAGCCATGCTACGATTGTAACACTGAATTTAATTGAATCGACATAGCGACATGTGCCTAACGTTGTAAATTGGCTTGTAAACAAGGGGCTGGAGATCAACATAGAGAGAGGTTGTGTGAGGACATGCTATACTCCAGATGAAATTACATCTCTAGTTCTTCACATAGCAATTTTTTAATTCCTTCAATCTAGAAATTATGAATTTCGCTTATTGCTCCTTTAAACATAAACATACTTAAACTAAAGGCCTGGCCAATTAGAATGACACATTCAATGTATTTCAACAGAATTGCTGTGATCAGTGGATTTTCTAAAAAGGATGTCATGTTCAAGTTTGGTGAACTCTGACCCTGAATTTTCCCTCTTTAGTGGCTTATTATTGAACACAGTGCCGTGCAGTTGTGAATAAAGGAGGGTGGAGTTAACAAAACAGAAAGGATAACCCAGAGAAAATCAAGAAGCTGTTGTTGCTGACCAGCACCATCCTAGCCTGCTAGTTAGTGCTTAGCTCACCAGCTATACAGCAGTACATTAGCCCGGCATCACTAAGTTGAACTAGATTAGATCAAATACTTCTGCAAGGATGTAAGGACTGAGAATGAAAAACAGTAACTGCCCATCTTACTTAGTGTAGAAATCCATCACTCTAAAAAAAAGATTCATGGGATAAGAGCATATAAATGTGGGGTTTAGGGCAGTAGTGTAAGGAAGTTACAATGGGCCTCAGTGCACATTACTATGATGGGCCCTAGTGCACGCCATCATGCATGTATTGTTTCAACACAAATAGAGACTTGACACTGGACAACATCCACAACCATATTACCCAGAAATCATCATAGCATATCTGACAAAAAAAAATCAAAGAAAGTAAGAAATTAATCATTTCATTGAATCAATTTATAGTTCATTAATATATTTTATGGCTTATGTAGAAAAAGAACATAATTTTGTTTTAGCTATCTACTGACAAAAAAAAAATCAAAAGCCATTATGCAATTGGGTTTGCCTTTATGATGATATATATAGCTATTGGCTCCATCTTTAAATTTAAAATGTTCCCTTTATTAAATCATCCTTTTTTGAACACAGGTATATTTCCAAGGTAGCTATCTGAATCACATGCAAGGGCCCACTCTCTCTACAGGCCCTTCCACCCCGAGGGCTCCAGTGCAGTCCCATTGCCTGCACTGCCTACATGTATGCCCTGGTTTGGGGGTCCTTTGCCAGAAAAATATGAGCATCAAACACGTAATTTCCTGCATTCAGGTGAATTTTTATGCATCAGTATGTGCCTATGGTGGAGATTTATGGTGCAAATTCATGAATTTTCTCAAAATAAAAGTCCTCTGCTACTTTTATGTTTGTAGGGGAGGTGAGGGGACAAATGCACACGTTCTAAATATTGAGTAGGACGTGTCCCCTGAAATCTACACCTGTGGGTGCTCCTATGCTACTGAGATGCTCAACCAAAACAAAACAACAACAAAACAAAAATTTAATTCACATGTCAGCAATTAAACTCCCACTGTCCCTCTGCATGCTGACATCGAGCCCCAGCTGCCCACCAGCCGTCACATGACCGGACCCACCCAGCGCACAGCAGGGCACCGCGCGCGGCAGCCGGCCTGCGGCAGAGCTGCGCAACGACACTCTGAAGCTAGATGTAAACACCAACTTCCATCTGCGTCTCATTGCGCGTGTTATGGTGGCTGATAAAGGCCAGCTTAGACGTGTAGGCTTACTGATGCACTATTAGGCATTCATCGATTTCTGTCTGCATCACATTATGTAATGCATGATGGGATACTGCTTGTAAAGGCGTGATATTGGCCTATAAAATATAATTGTGTTGCACAAGCGCAATATAAACAGGAATGTTAGGTAACTGACCCACCCAGTGCTGTTAAATATAAAACACGACCTGATGTCCAACTTTCATGATGACTGTGGCCTGTGCGTTATGTAAAATGAACCCTATGACCGATAAAAGCTGCACATCTGCTGTCTCTGTGTTGTTATTTATATTCATATGAAACTTTGATAATCACAAGGGAAGCCTGCAATCACCGCTGCTGCAGAGAGATGCCAACAGCCAACAAATGTGAACGCACAGAGAGCAGCGCGCCCCGAAGGTGACGCAGACTTGTTTACCTGACTTCGGGTAGGTGACGATCCATATGTCGCTACTTCTGAGGGAGAAGTTGGCGATCTCCTCCATCTTCCCTCTGCAGAAGGGCGGCAGCCGCACTCCATCAAACTCGAAGTATTTGCTCTCAAACTCAATCGGCGTGCTCGGCGTATCTGCCTCGCTCTCGGCCATCCTCGAAACCAGCCGCCAGTGCAAGAACAAGAAAACGCGCACACCCACGCGACCGTTTTTCCCCTTTTTTTGAATTCAATCAGACGTGGAGATGATGATGATGATGATGATGGTGATGAGGTTGATTTGAAACGCCGCTGCTGTGAATGCTGCACGGCAGGCGGACGAGTTGACCTACAGCCAATCACGCGGGGGAGAAGTGATGTAATGCGCGCGCACAAGTCCCAGCATCAGGACCACTCTATAGCCGAGCTCGAGGATGCGCGCGACCGCAGGGGAAGAATGTTCCCCAGCACATCACACAGAGCTCCGCACCAGTACAACCTATGAGGCAGCTGTAATAATCCTATAATATTATTATGTCATAATCCTATGGTTTTACATACAGCCTACTCAGTTACTATGTTGTCACATAAACTGTGTAGGCCTAATATGCGATTAGATATTAGGCTACATACAGAGGTCATACTTTAAAGGGACAGTTCCCCTCTGCCCTCTCTCTCCATTACTATGGAACTAGATGGCACCCAGTATGTGGTGCTCAAAGCACTAAAGAAAATACACAGCAAAAAAAACAAAAACTGAACAGCAATGTCTTTTTCCAGAAATCATGACCTGCTACTCAAGATAATCTACAGACCTTGTGAGCAGTTTCACATAGGAACTACTTTCTCTCTTCTTAACCAACCATATCACCATGCAGAGTGGCGCTGAGTAGGACCGGAGTGCTGTTGACAAATGTTTGCAGCTTGCCATACTGCCTTTACAAGCTTCAGTATTGTATTTATCATCAGAATTTGACAATAAGTTTTGTATTCTGAAAGACAATTGTTTTATTAAAATCAAACAAAAGTCCCAAAGGACAAAAAAAATGTAGGTGTTGTGATGATTAAACCTAACACATTGCCACTATCATTATTACTGATGGTTCACATGTTGTTCATTTATCCATGCCCGTACCCGTGAATTTATTTTAATTTTGTTTTTTTTACCCGTTACACAGCTTTTTGCTGATACCCAAAGTAATGGTGTACTGCAATTTCTCTGTGTGGCTTGTACAAGTGGTGTTGCCATGCAGAAATCATTGCTTGACTGCTGTGGGTACAATCAATGTCAAACATAGTACTGTACTTCACTTTCAATAGGCTCAAAAGTAGAATGTAAAATTGAGTGATACATAAGCTATATCACTGTTGATGTCGATAATATGTCATAAAAAAGTCATAAAAAGTTATAATATAGTGTTTTAAAAAATGTCATAGTATAATACGAAGAGATGAGCGAGTACACTATCATCTGTATTATCTGTACCTGTATCTGTTCAGCAAACTAAATTATCTTTATTTGTACTCGGAATGGGCAGAGTTTGACCAAAAGTAGGTGGGGTTTAAGGTGGAAATGGATGCGGCCTAGCCAGAAGTTTTGTTCTGCCGGAAATTTACATAGGTTGGTCAGAAGTTCTTACATTTATGATTTATTAGACAACTATTTACAGAACAATCTCAGATCATTTTTGATCATAAAAGAAAGAAACAGTTGAACGTATTCTCATAGAATGTCTTGTATGATATCCTACGAATTTGTGCCCCACGAATGACGCTACCTAATTAATGTAACGTTACAGAGGTTAGGTTTAGGAAAATAATCATGGTTGGGTGTCTTTAGGTTTAGACAGGTAAAGTCTGAACCTTTTGAGTGAACTTTGAGTCATTTTTGTGGAAAACATGAAAAATCTGGGAGGACGGCCTGCACAGCCACCCAAATTATTTTTCTTTACCAGGGATGTTTGCACGTTTTACTGAGATGATACTCGTATTTGTAAAAGGTAGCCTATATTTTCCCTACCAGATACTCGTTTCATCCCAGTACTCGGCTCTAATATAGTAGGCCTATGTTATAAAAGTCACATAAAAGTCATGGTGTGTGCACTTTTCCAGTGCAGCCCTCAATCATACTCTGCCTCGCTAAAATGACACTCAGTCATCAGAACTTTGGTAGTGACTGAACAAAGATTTTTGTGTCAAAATGCTCCTAAATGTTCACATAAGATGTTAAGTTTCAAAAAAAATTCTCATGAAGGGAAATTTCCCCCAGACTCCCCCTGGATGACTGGGTCACAGAGGGTGGCAAGGTACCTCCCCATTATTGAATAGGTGATTACAACCTCGTATCGCTGAGAAGGCAGACATCTCTACAGCCAATATCTCCAATTTGGCAACTCACACAAAAACAATCTAGACTGATAAACAGCACAAAAGGTAAGAACTAACCCAAATCTATAACATGCTCTGTCTATTGAAAGGTCCTGATGTCATGTAAACACACACAGCATTGAAAAGGAGAGTGTGTTCTATCACCATTATGTACGGCCTACAGTAACCACAGAATTATTTAACAGGTATGAATAATAACTAGCAGGGAAGAGCATAGAAGCAGGGTGAGCATTTGTGCTTTCTCTTCTGTTTTTAAGGGGATTGTAAAGTCCCTTGCGTGTTGCCTGTCCCACTTGCAGTTGATTGGCTGTTGTGTCGGAAGAGAAATTGATAGACGTGCATTAATCCAATCATGCTCTTGAAAATTATGTTGCGTTTATGGTCCCTCGGTGACTTCAAGGGACCTCACATTCCGCCTCACCTGAGAGTATCAATGTTGGATAATGAATAAATAATAGTTTTTAAAAATCAATCTTCTTGGCTTAACACAACAATATAGCCTAAGCATGTGCATGTAAACAGTAAAATTACAGTAAGGCTTTTTTTTTGTTATATGTTCTGCTATTTATATCATATAAATAAATCCCTTAAGAGAAAATAAGTGAAAGGAATTGGATAGACACGCTGTTGAGCCACTCATATCAATGTTGTGGTAGTTCCGACAGCACCTGAAGGCATCATTGTCAGTGCTTCCTCCCTGTACTTCCCTCTACAGATCCAGTTGTTGACCTGTTGAATAACTCAGTTCGCTCCTGTCCGCCGAGCACTGGTGACAGTCGTGCAACTCCCCGTCTGCCGCTGCGCACTCGGTGTTCAGGCCGCTCTCAGGGCTCCCCAACCGGGGTATGCCCAACCATGTTCGACCTAGACGGCGGCTGGAACTTGTCATTCGCCGGGTGCGGGTTTTTGGGAATTTACCACATCGGGGTTGCCAGCTGTCTGCTGGAGAAAGCGCCCTACCTGCTGAAAGGGGCCACCAAGCTGTACGGAGCCTCTGCCGGTGCTCTGACCGCCACGGTGCTCGCCAGCCAGGCTTCAATAAGTAAGAAACACAGCTGTGGCTCGGTAGCCTGGAGTTCTGGGTAGGATACATTTGAGGCAGGATATAGGGGACAACGAAAGTCCTGTATAATTGATATTATTCTGAGTAATTAATTAGGCTACTATTCTGCAAGTCGTTATTCTGGTGCTTAATTTACCTTCCGTACGTTTTTTGGCATTAAACTACTTCTGCATACTTTCAGCTACAGACTCATGTTCAGCTCTCTAAGGACATTTCCGCTTGAAGTCAGCATTTTTCTTCCAAGTGTATTAAGCGTTTTTCGACTTCTTGTCTTGTAGTTTCCAGGTTTTTCAGCAGTGTAGTCAGTGCATTTGAGTTTTTATATTCTCAGCCAATTTGTTTTATATTTATGCATTTTCAGCAATGCATTTCAGCTGTCAGCATCCACACGTAGTTATTTTCTATTATTGTTGTTATTAGCCTATTATTAGTAGAACTATAATAATAATGATGACAATTATAACAATAACAACCAATATACTATTTATTGATTATGATTGTTGCTGTTTTTAATGATTGCTGCAGAAATATATTAACAGTATACACACACACACACACACACACACACACACACACACACACACGCTTAAATAACATAGGTTCAACTTTTTTTCAGTTATTGGTGTGAGAAAACTGGTTGAATTCCAGTAAATTGTATCTTTGACCAACCTGTGTGTATTTTTTGCATCTAGAAATACCAAAATATATTGTATATTTTTCATATATGAAATATAAATCACCTGAATGTCATTAACATGTAGGCCAAAAGAATTGAAAATGAAAATTGAAAATTAATTTAAATTAGACTAGATTAGATTAAATTAGATTGAATTGAAATTAAATGACTCTTTATTATCCACCAGGGTGGAAATTTGTTGTCAGCCCTTTAGATACAAGAGACAACATAATAAAAAGCAGACAAGCAGTTCGGGAAAGAAACATATAGATAAGGTCATTAGAAACTTTTTACACTTTAAATGAGTTTATGTGAGAATGCATCTCGGGCAATATACTGTACATGGAAACACAGGATCACAAGAGGGCTCTGTTTTCACTGTGGACAGTGTGAGTCAGAGCCTCTCTTTTGCTTTCTCTCCCATGAAAAAGCAATAAAGGCTGATATCAGTAAACACGTGTCGACCAACAAGAGGCTGCCATGACCTCAGCATGGTCTGAGTACTCAGGAGAGGGCTCACTGTGGTTACTGGTGGTCACTGACTCCTGGTAGCTTTAGTGAATATTGATCCACTAGCAGGCTGAAGCTTGAAGGTGTGTTTTCCAAGTTGCAGCCGATTGATTACAGGGTATCTTCAAATCAGCAGTGTAGCTTCAAAGTCCCATCTCCTTAGCCTAAACTTTCTTTTCTTCTCATTTTTAGCTAAATGTTGTGAAGATGTGATCGAGGTGGCAAAAGAGGCCAGGAAGAGGAACCTGGGCCCCCTTCACCCTACCTTCAACCTGGTGAAGGTGATCAAAACTGGCCTGAATCGTGACCTTCCATCTGACGCACACATCCTCGCCTCAGGGCGGCTGTGTGTTTCACTGACCAGAGTGTCTGATGGGGAGAACGTGCTAGTGTCAGAGTTTAGCTCCAAAGAGGAACTCATACAGGTGCATTATTGTTATTTTTAACTCTGGAGAAGCCTCTTCTGGGGCATCCGTCACAGTATTGTAAGCACAGGAAATTGGTTTTCTCTGGTTTAACCCTGCACTTTTTCCACAGGCGCTGATCTGTAGCTGTTTCATTCCCATCTACTGCGGGCTGATCCCTCCATCCTTCAGAGGAGTGGTAGGTTTCTGCAGCTGAGTTGCTATTCAACAAGGTTGAGCTTTAAAGTCTCCTTTCGGGATTCACAGTAATTTGTACAAAATTGTATTTCACTCTCTTTCTTCTTTCAGAATAGTAACTGCCTCCAAAGTTTTTTTTCTGAGCAACAACTAAAGTGTTAAAATATTTGTTCAGTGTGGAAGGAAGTTTCATTGACAAAGAAAGATCACAGTTTTTTCATGTAGCAACAAGCAAAGTTGAAAAGGGAGTCAAACATCAGAGAGGATAATCATCATGATCCTGAATTTAGAAACATATTAAAAATTGAAAAAATAAAATTTGAAGATCATTTGAATTGTCTTTGGGTGCATCTGTGATCCAGAAGCATTCTATTACATGACACTGTTCTATTAAAACCTAAAAATAGGACTGGAGGAATACTGCACAGGAAAAAAGCAACAGGAAAATATAGGTCAAGCCACGAGGCTGCTATGAGATCATTTTAGTTCCCTTTAGAAATCAATAAGTCTGGCTGGCTTGCATGTTTAGAAAGAGAACTCATAATCGATTTAGCTGTAAGTCCTGGTTTGATACCAATGATGCCTTCACTTTGACTTATCAGCTGCTATTGGACTTTGACAGTGATCTAATTGGGACAATGTGTGTGTGTGTGTGTGTGTGTGTGTGTGTGTGTGCCACTGTTAACAGGCAGCACTAATCAGACCTACTCCCTCTGTCCTATTGCCAGCTGGTACACAAGCATAACTAAGTCAGTCAGATTAGATTCAGATGATGTTATGTAGTAATAATAAAATACAAAGGTCAAGTGATTCACAATCCATAAATATAAAAGTACTCAAGCGTATGACATCAGCTCAGTGCATATCATTTACAGTAAATATAAATCGATTCAAATTATATGATGAGTTTTTTGTGTTAGGAAGCTCCAGTCACAGAGTGAATCTCTGTGGTAAAATAGGACATCCCTGACAAACACTGTCTTTGTGGACATCTTGGTACATTTCACCCTGAATACTGTCTGTCCCAGAATTTGTGCCAGAGTTCCGTGTCAAAACACCACAGGGAACACAGTCTGTCCTACAACTTGAAATTAGATAAAGTCAAACTGTAAACACACAGCTGTCTGTTTGCACACATTCTGTCTGCAGGCTATATTTGTGGATTCTGTACATTGTGTACTTTCTGCTGCCTGACTGCTGCTGGCTCAGAGCCAAGTTTCATGTGACTCACCAATTCCTTGCATGAGTGTGCATTAACTTGAGGCATAACACCCTGTGGACAACTAGTAATTTGGAGAATAGCTGGTGGTGAATTTATTAAAAATCAAACATTTGTAGGCATTTGATAGATAAAACTTAAAATGGACTTAAAGGGACAGGTTCATACTTGTATTAAAGGTTTCTAATAGAACATGTTTACATGCCATAATGGTCAAAAACACTTTATTTTCCTCACACTGTCTGTGTTGGAACACCTGTATTCACTATGTCTGAGACGCTCCATTAAGCACCTGTAGGGTTGCCACACGTTCTGGTTTTCCCGGGATTGCTCTCTTTTTTGAGCGACTGTTGCGGAAAATGACTATTCTTTCTCGGCACACAAAATATCCATTTTTTATTGAAATGTATTTGTAATTTAGAATGTCGGAGTTCCAAATAAAACCAGATTCTGTTTTTTCCTCTTTACATTTAGAAATCCAACCCTGTGTCTGTAAACAGGAAAAACTGAGTAGAACACAGTGATGATTGGCCATATACCTGTACTTCTTTTTAATTGGTAGCAGAAATATGAACGTTTACCTTATCACCTAGCAATTGCTGGGCTGTCACTATCTTAGGTAAATTATCCAGTCATTTCATACTGTTTTGTGCAGTTAGTAGGCTACTATATTCTCTGCTGTACTGTGAAAGTTTTACACTTTATAACTAGCTCACTGGAGTGCAGAGATTATTTTATTTTGAAAGCCCCAACAGGACGCAGTTAGGCTATCCTCATGTCTTGTGCTGCTGTTGGGATGATTGAGATGTCTAACATAAGTTTTGACAAATCATCATGTGCAGCAGAAGCCTGAATCGCTTTGAAATGACAGTCCTGCAGTCAGCATGCCAATGACACATTCCCTTAAAACTTGAAACATCCATGGGATTATGTTGTGTGGTCACGCTGCACATTTTAGAGTGGCCTTTTATTGTGACCATCCCAAGGCACACCTGTGTCGTAAAAATGCTATTTAAGCAGCATCTTGATATGCCATGTGTCAGCTGAGAAGTGCTTACTAATATGGATTTTAACAAATTTGTGACAAAATTTAAGAGGACTGAATGTATAAAAAAGTCTTAAATCTTTAACTTAAACCTGTTAAAAATGGCAGCAAAATCAAAAGTGCTGTGTTAAAATTTTTGCTCAGTATATGTTAAAGTGTCAAAATCCACACTTCTACGACTGTATGCACATTGATGCATCCTGACCTCCATTTCCTCACTGACCTATATTCTGTCAAGCTAGCAGTGAGGTTATAATACAGATACCACATTTTTCACTCATTTGGACTGCTGGCACCATCTCTGCCAAACTGAAAGGGATTTTACAACTGGCACTTGGAATAAGGTTAATCCTTTCTCTGTGGCATTTTAAGCGCTTTAAATGATAAATACCCTCCCTTCGTTTTCCAAGGTTCCGGAGGCGGAATCTGAAATGGAACTAGAGCATTTCATTACGCAAAGATGTTGATGTTAGAGAAACGTGACTGATAGGTCAATTGCTAAAGTGTCTTTAGGATGTAAAGTCAGAACAATTGCAGGGTAAGTACCATTATTATGGTACAGCAGCCAGGAAAAACATCCCATGGGTTTCAATGGGACTCCTTCTTTAAAGGATGATATTGCAATCTACTCTGTCGTCAAAGTTTAAAGTACTTCAGCTCTTGATGTAAATATTTCTGTCTTTTTCTTAAGCGTTACGTGGATGGCGGGATCAGTGACAACCTGCCACAGTCAGAGCTGAAGAACACCATCACTATCTCGCCTTTCTCTGGCGAAAGTGACATATGTCCCCGCGACAACTCCACCAGCTTCCACGAGCTGCGCTTCACCAACACAAGCATCCAGATGAACCTTGGGAACCTGTACCGCCTCAGCAGGGCCCTGTTTCCACCAGAACCAAAGGTAGGGATTACCTCAGCATTAGAGGGACACCCTGCTTTTGTCTGATGGTGTATAAGGTGCATTTAATAAAGTTAAAAAAAATAACAGACAAGACAATAACAAAAAGTATGATGCAAAACGGTAAGTGTACTTTTTGCTACAGCCAGTGGGGCATCTCTGGATCAGGAAGTAGAGATGTTGTTTACGTATCAGAAGATAGCTGGTAGCTAAGTCCCTGGCCCCTTCAGTCTAAGTGTTGCAGTAAACTGGTTTGTGGATTCCCATTTTGAACCGGCCACTAGGAAGTGTGCAGAGTGTTGGAGCCGATTTTTGAAGCCAATTTTTGTGGTGGCCAAATAGTGGAATTACAACTACGCAGGCGGACACGCCATGCCATTAGGGCCCAAAAGACCCCATAGACTTACATTGGGAAAGAGATATCTGTAAATCAATAGATTCATTTTTTTAGCATTATGACCCCATGAAAATGACCGGTTTTAATATCAGGATTTGATCCATTCAGTCTGATAACATTTGGAAAGTCTAAAAGCACGGAAAAATCATTTTATATTAATTTAAGCTAGCAGAGCACTAAACCTGAAGGAGCTGGGTGAGCTGGTGTCAAGTGCGCTTGCTCTATGGGCCCAATGAAGCGAGAGCAGCTCCGATCATCTAGGTATTTCATACTGCAGAAATCAAGCTCTTTTTTTGGTTTCATGCACCACTAAGCAACATTCATAGAAATGAACAGGATCTCAGCTTAAATGCTGTATCCAGGTCTGTTTATACATTCATGGTTTTGAAGGCTGGACAATGGCATTTTGGCCAGGGCCATCTTGGTTTCTGGAGCCAGAAGTGACCATATTAAGATGAGAGGGTGGAGATAGCCCTAACACTAGCTGCTAGCTTAGCTAGCATTGTGCATTTACAGCTATGGTTAACTGTGATAATACTAATGCTCCTCCTAAGTTTTGCCACCAAAAAGCAGGCTTTATCCATTAAAACAAAATGTACTTAACGGAAAAGTAACTGAACGTCCAACTCCTTCGAAGGTCTTTTAGTACAACCAAACACTGAACAAGACTTCTTTAGACACCAAAATGTTATAATTAATTTTCATGAACAGAAAACGCACTAAGGTGGTGACAGCTATGGCTACACCTATACATTGGAATCTCTGGTTATGCTCAGGTTATGTTACCTAACTAGTGTTGTTGCCATGGTATTTTAACATGGAGGTCTATGGGGATTGACTCGCTCTTTGAGCCAACCTCTAGTGGCCTTTAGAGGAACTGCAGTTTTTGGCAATTCAATTTTGTTTTCATTTTTCAGCCCCAGAGGTTGCTGCTTGATCTACTGATCATCTTGTTTAGTCTCGGCAGTGGTGTAGTGTAGTTGATGCTGTTGTTGTGGCTGTTCGTTGGATATACTGTAAACAGCCAGAAAAAGAGAAAGGTATACCCCATATACCTGGGTATACCCTCCACTACACCACTGAGTCTTGGCCACCAGTGTATAAATGTGTGTGTGTGTGTGTGTGTGTGTGTGTGTGTGTGTGTGTGTGTGTGTGTGTGTGTGTGTGGTGCCTGTGTTGTAAAGGGCTTTGAGTGGTTGCTAAGACTAGAAAAGCACTATATAAATACAATCCTTTTTTTTTTTTTTTTTTTTTATGTCTTGTGCATTTTATTACTTTTAAATTTTCTAAACCCTAACATTTTTATACATTTTATCATTATTGCCTGTTTTTATTCCACTGTCTTAATCTTTAAGTTTTTAGCTCCAGTGTTTCCTCGTGGGGGCCCTCCACACCGGGAGTTGTGTCTGGTCTGCCCACGGGGGCGTTGCCCTGGGGATCCCTCAGACCCGGGGGACTGGCAGTCGGTGGTGGTGTCTGCCCTGGTCTGTCCGGGTTGAGGGGGGGTCTCTATGGCGGTGCTCCCTGTGGCTGCGGACTGTGGTGCCTCTCGGTGTGGATGGCCCCCATGGGTGGCTTCTCCTCACCTGGATCCTCAGTGCCAAGCCGTGTTACCAGTCTGCTTACTGTATGTGTGACTGTGGGCGTGTGTGCAGATGTTTGTGAGTGTGAGTGTGTGTGTGAGTCTGGGCGTGTGTGTGGGTGTGTGTGTGTGAATGGGGGGGGGGGGGTATATGTGGGGATGGGAGGGACGGGCTTTCACTTTTTATTGTTGTATGTTTCATTATTTTATTATGTTTTATCTTGTGAAGCACTTTGAGTTGCATTTTTTATGTATGAAAAGTGCTATATAAATAAAGTTTTGATTGATTGATTGATACGCTTATGGTAGCTAATGTAAGCTAATTTTAGCAAACTCAAGAAAGGTATTCTTTTATGGAATTGAAATTACTATGTCAATTTGTCTGTTTTATGACCGGCACGCAAGGATTGGCCAAAGTATCTCCACACTGAAACTGAAGTGGCTCGCTGACAATTTAAAGATTTACACCTCACTGTCACAACGGGATAAAGTACCTTTAAGGCACACAGGAAATAAGCTTTTTTATGCCTTGACTCCATGAGGTTTTGCTTTCCCCTCCACTTTATTAATCTTTCTGCGACCCCTCTTAAGTAACCCATTATGTGAGCTTTGACATTGTTGGGGTAGAGCTGTGTTATTGTTATACAGCCTGGCTGATCTCTGCTCTCGTCACGTGTGTGTTATGTCATCTGGCTTCTACAGTTATGTAATTGGGTGCAATAGTCTGTGTGACAGGGGAGGTGTGCTCCTACCACATTCCTAGAGGGAGGAATTACCTCTCTGTACCATGCCACATCGCAAACAAGCCTGCAAGCGGAAACTCTATGTCAACTTGTCACTACAAACACACACACATAGCAGTGCATAGGAACACAGAATTTGAATGTCAAATAGTACAGAGGACACAGTGTATTCTGACTCGTGGTGACCTGTCCCTATCAGTTCAGCCAGTGGGTTGGCAGTGATCACCTCTGATGATGTCAGAGCTCTCTTTTTATGACACTACTTGCCAAGTCTTTCTTGAATGAAAATTTTTACATTTTGGAAATTTGTTTGCTTTTTTGTAGAGAGCTAGGTCAGAAATTTCATACCAATCTTATATTTGTAAATTCAGTAGGGTATGGAAAATTCCGAACGCCTAAATAAAAACAAATCAACCAAAGAAATCAAGAGAAATTCACCCTCACCTGTTATGTGATGTTATGAGGTGAATTATGACAGTGATGTCAAAGAAAATTGATCGTGTGGGAAAAAGTCATTATTTTATTAAATGGCTTGTATTCATCGGTATCTGAAATGACCGCCTCCATGTATTAGTCAAGTTTCTCTTACAGTTTACATCCATGTCGGTAAAACACCTTTGACCTTTTGGACATAAAATGTCATCACTTTCAATGTCATTTGTTATAATTAGTCAAGTTTTGTAATAATTAGTGTATGAATACTTGAATTGTGGCAAAAAAAACATTTAGTGAGGTTGCACTGACCTTGACCTTATACCACAAAAGTCAGTTTATTCTTCAGTCCAAGTGGTCCCTTATGTCAAATTGAAAGAAATTTCTATAAGACTGTGTTCTCGAGATACCGCATTCATGACAATGACTGACTATTAGATGTCCTGTCTTCCTCCACAGGTTCTGGCTGAGATGTGTCAGAGTGGTTATAAGGATGCTCTTCGTTTCCTTGAAGAGAACAGTGAGTACTCTACTACTGTGTTACCATGGTGATATCAAATAAGCTTACCTAGGTATGATGCATCCCTATTAGCCTCTAGTTTAACCCTTGGACAGTGTTAATGATGTCATGTTTTGTGGTGCCAGACCTGCTGATGCTGGAGCATCCGACCTCAGGCCTTGCCTCTCCAGAGAGCACGCCCACCTGTTGCTGCAAGCATACAGAAACCACCAGAGAGTGGGTGCTCCGTAGGTTCCGCCTACTGCGGAAACAGCACTGGTGGCTGGATGAGCAGATTGCTCTGCCTACGCCCATCAAGAAAGGTATGGTGTCATCCCAGACTGTTTGTTTTTAGTAATGCAATAAGTTTTGTAAGGCCTCTGTAAAGTGGTTGACTGTGTGTCCTTCAGTGTTTTGCGAGGCCTGCCAAGACAAACCTGGCCTGATTGCCAAGGTTTCCGAGATGCTGCCAGTGAGAGTGGCCTCCTACATGCTCATGCCATACACACTTCCTGTACAGTCGGCCTACTCAGTGGCCCAGAGGTCAGTATAAATCTGAACATTACAATATCTCACCTTTAACCAAAAGAATTCTGCATTTCAATTTCATTTTCACTCATCTTGAAGAAAAAGTGAGGTCCATGACCAAGCTATCAGTTTCCATGTTCAACATCAGTTCAGTGCCTGTTGATATAATGTTTCTGCTCTGCTCCAGGTTTGTGGAATGGATCCCAGAGGTGCCAGCTGATATGCGCTGGCTGTTTGGGGTTGCAGGTGGCATGTACCAACAGGCCTGGAAAGGAGCACCAACCAGCTCCATGAGGTGACAGATGATTTTCATACAGTGTAATACAGTGTTTGAGTTTAGTCATACAGTTATCCACCTGCAAATTATAAACCAAGAAGGTTGTATATGAAAAAAACAGAAAGTCACTAAAAGACTACATCCAACAAAAGATCTCAGAAAGTAAAGAATAATCACATTACTAAAAAACTTACTGGCGCCCGCTTGTATGCCTTCCCGCACCAGTCATGTTTCTCTTACAGTTTACATCCATGTCTGTGAAAACATAGATGCTTCACACACTTTTCCCCCCAACAGCATAGAAGATCTATACAATCAGCACAGTTTCAAGATGGACACTCAAGATTAGTGTCACTAATTCAGTATCTGACCAAAAGTCTCCTCCTCTGTTCCTGAGATATGACATCGAATAATGGCCAGAAATGCGTCTTATGCAGATCATTATGATGTCACAGTGAAGTTGACCTTTGACTTTTTGGATATAAAATGTCATCAATTTATTATTTTATCTGATTATACATTTGTGTGAAGTTTTGTCATAATTAGCTGATGAATTCTTGAGTTATGGCCAAAACATATTTTGTGTGGTCATACTGACCTTGACCTTTTACTTTATACCACAAAAGTCTAATCAGTTTATTCTTCAATCAAAGTGGACATTTGTGTGAAATTTAAAGAAATTCCCTCAGGGTGTTCTTGAGATATTGTGTTCATAAGAATGAGACAAATGCAAGGTCATATTGTGCTTGATAATGCTTAATAATTAAAATCCAATCAGTTAATTGTTTCCTCCAAGAGAACATTTGTGCCAAATTTGAAGAAATTGCCTATCACTGTTCTTGAAGTATACAAAAATGAGACAGGCAAGGTCACAGCAACCTTTGACCACCAAAATCTAATCAGTCCATCCTTGAGTCTAAGTCAACCTTTGTGCCTTATTTAAAGAAATTCCCTCAGGGCGTTTTTGAGATTTTGTGGTCAAAAGAATGAGACACACGAGGTCACAGTGACCTTGACCTTTGACCTTTGATCTATGACCTATGACCACCAAATCTAATCACTACATTGTTGAGTCCATGTGGACATTTTTGGGATATTGTGTTCACAAGAATTGGATGGAGAGACGGACAGACTCGAATTTTGCGGTAGAAGGTCAAAGGTTAAGGTCAGTGTGACCTCACAAAATATGTTTTTGGTCATAACTCAATTCATATGGTAATTACTGCAAGACTTCACACAAATGTCCACTAGGATAAAATAATGAAGTGAAGACATTTTATATGCAAAAAGTCAAAGGTCAACTTCACTGTGACATCATCGTGCTCTGCAAAATACTTTCATGGCTATTATTCAACACCAGATCTTCTGTAACATGGATGTAAACTGCAAGAGAAACTTCATTTTTCATTCATTTTTGGTACTTTCACCTCTCATAGACTTTCACACATTACATCAAAGAATGTGCATGCTTTTGAACGTTTGTTGCCTATTATTCCATGCACAAATCTTTTTTTTTTTTTTTTTAAATAAGTGAAACTAACTCTATGTAGTCAACTTTACAGTGAGCCCTGCCTGAGGAAATGCACGAGCACACCACCTCTACCCTCAGAGTGTGATAAATCCATGCACAGAAACACTCTGCCTGCTCTCTCCTCCATGGACCTGCACGGCAGCTACTGGGAGATCCCCAAATCTTCCTCCTCCTTGTCCCACCATCATTCTCACGTCATCCCCTCCTCACCACAACAAGTCTGCTTCTTTGTCGGCTCACAGGATGAACCTTTCAGCCCTGCACAACAGTAAAATGATTCCCAGTTCGTGAACTTTAACTCTGTGGTCAAATATCCACTCTGGAGTGGGTGGATTAATAAGTGGTAAACATGTGAAACCAATAAGCAATGGTGTCTAAATGTTTTAAGGAAACACATATTTTTATGTCTGAATTTGAACACTCCAGGCAGCACCAAGTATATTATATTTTATATTTTATATTTTAATGAGTGCTCTGGAAGACAGAGTTGCAGCTTACTCAGGATCATGGATGTGTGTGTATGACCTGTTTTGATGGACAGCACAGAAATGTGTCTAGTTTTACAGTCTAACTACAACCACACCTACCTGTTTAACATGTACTCAAAAGTAGCATTAATTCCACATTCCAATATACGTAATTCATTTGATTCATTTGTCTCTCCAGGAGTGGCTCTCTCTATCTGGTTGTCCTTTAGAACTGATTTGTCCTGATTACCTGAAGATTGGTGGTTTTATCCTGGCTCCTCCAGTCCGCATGTGGTTGATACTCAATCCTGCATTTTAACTGAGTAGCAGATGGCACCTGGTATAATATAGCCTCAGCCACCAGTATATGAATGTGTGTGTAAATCGGTGAATGTTGTATGTGTTGTAAAGTAGAGGTGGGAATCACCAGAAGATCCACGGTACGATATTGTCACAATACTTAAGTCACAATACAATATTATTGCAATTTTAAATATGTTGCAATATACTGAGTATTGCCATAAAATATATGGCGATTTATTACCTTTTTCCACTGTAAATTATTTTCCGGAAGGAAAACTTTTATCACCATCTGTTTTACCTAATAAGATAAAGTTTTCAGTCTGTTCATCTCACTTGAGTCATTTTTTGCAGCAGCAAAATGTATCTAGTGGACTGAAAAAGCAGTTGATTATATTATTCTTGTATGCTACCTAAGGTTTATTTTGTATTTGTAAGATTGATAATTTATATAATTAAAAAAATGATACTTGGCACTATGTGGCAATATAATATTGCCACACAAAAATGTTGCAATTCTATGCTGTTAATGAGATACTTGCTACAGTAGCATTTGTGACTCACCAGCTGTGGTGACACCTTGCAGACAGCACGACAGTTACATGTATAACTTCAAGCTTTAATAACATTTAAAAAGTGAGTTATATAAAAAATCCAAACAGAAAAATACTCCACTTTAGTGACAAGATGTTTCCATAACTGCAGAATTGATGGCCAAAAAGTTGTAATAAACTAAAGTGTCCTTTTACCATGATGATGTCAAAGACCACATAGTGTACAGCATCAACTCTAAATATCAAGACATATCTACTAAAAAAAGACAAGTCGCTTTACTCACTGGTCACTAACATTACTGACCAATACTTAATTGCAGGTTAATATAGCCTGTTTTCTGTGTGTATAACAGCAAGACCTCCATGAAGGACACAAGGACAGATCCTCCATAGAGGTCACTGTTAGGACCTCAATTGCCAAATGAAACACTGATGCTGACTGTGCTAACAAAGAGTGTGCAACCAGTGTTATTGTAATATCAGTGCTATCAGTGCACATGGTCTAACCTTCAAGTTGTTAATCTGTTTCAGTCATTTCTCACTTGAATGTAAAGGTGTTTTATTTTACTGTGATATTCTTTAAGATTAAACCATTTGAAATCTTATTTTGTTTGTTTATTTGCTGACACAACAACAACTTGGATGGCCACAAGGCAAATAATACATTTACCACATAGTCAAAGAAAACATGAACACTGCACTGAAGGAATACCCTTTACATGAGTCTACCTCATGGCAAGTTTGTATTTATTTTACCACATTTTTTTAAAGAAAAAATGCCTGATAAACCTGGGTAAGTAAGGAAGGCATGTTTTCTTTGAAAATCACCAAAATTACACCATTCATCATAGCTAGAAACTGTAAAAACAGAAATTGTCACTGGATTTTAAAATTACTGTCAGCCTTTGGACACAATGTGCAATGAGAAAAAAGAGAAAAATAAAACCCAGCCACCCACCTCCTCTGATAATTAAAGAGCAGTCCATACGGTACCTGTTGTTCTGGTAACACTGCCTCTGATGCCCACGCCTACAATGCATTATCAACATATTATTTATGATCTGCCTATAGTACTTCATAATTGTAGTTAAAAAAAGTCATAATGCTTCATAACAATAATGATTATAAAGCATTTTATAAAAACTTAAAAGGTCAGGTATCATTGCTGGTCACTCACTAGACTCACAAGTCTTTAGACGCATTGTTTATCAGAAGGCGGAGATCTCTGATTGTCTGGTGGCGAGACTAGTCACTCACTGACCTTTTTATGGAGGTTATGTCTATAATACATTATAAGCACATTGATCTGACATTATGATGCAAATGTTTGGCTTTATAAAACTTATGTTTTCAACCATGTATGACAACTTAAATTCTTTAATAAAAAAATGACGGTGATAAAAAAGACCAAAACAAATTAAATCTTAGGCTACAACAAAAAAGAGAACAACAAACAAAAACAAACAAACAAAAAGGGTGAGGTCAAGGGGGCATACAGAATAAAACAAAAGTTTTAAAACAATAAAACAATAGTTTAATTCTGTTCAAGCTTCTTAAAGACAGGATTTAAACAAGGTTCAAGGGTCCATCAAGTTGATCAGGCCTATTATCATTTTGAAGAGTTAGCGCAGCCTGTTGATAGCAAATCCATAAAGTCATTACACCAGCTCTCCATGCTGACAAAGTTCAGCTATCTGCTTAACTGATAGGAAGGCCAGCACTGTAATACCATGGGCAATTTTTGTTTGTGCAATGGCCACTTTACCAGACAAGGTTTGATATTAAGGAAGCATGACGTGTTTATAATATATTTATTATATTCAATATCTTACCAAAACTGCTTAACAAGAGAACAGTACCACAAAAAGTGCATCAGCAGACCATCTACTTCACAACCATACGAGCACAATTTGGATAATGTATGATCAGGGTGTGACGTAGGCTCTATGTGTTATCCTTATTTGACAAATCTTAAACCTGACACAATTAGATAGTTCACTATTACTTTAAAGTGCTGCGTTCCATTGTGATGAGTTATGGGAATACCCATATCACTTTCCCATGTTCTGTAGAATTTTTACCACAGGATTTTGCATGAGAATTGTAAATGTAGAATGTCCCTTCTGGGAGTGAATTTTGGATTGTACTATAAAACTGGTAAAGGTAAAACTTTATTATGTTCGTTTAGAATTTTTTTCCCTTAAGCCTTTCCCAACTACCAACGTGTCTCACACCATTATAAGCCCAGTGCAGGGAATATCATGAATTATATGCCATGTTGTACTGGTGAATAGCTGGTAGCCCTAGCATTCCTCTATTTTGTGAGTTTATTAGTTTATTTGTTTGTTGTTTTATAGTTAAATGGTATAAATGACATAACAAAAGTCAGGCTTGGTAACATATGTATTTTTATAACTTCAGATCTGCCCCACAGGGATAAAGACAAGACTGTCCATCTCCAGCAGCACTCGGTGATTGGACCCTTGATTGCACTTTACTCTTTTCAGCTCATATGACACAAGTAAGGTGTTCAAGGCAAGGATAAAAATAACAGGTGATGCCATGTAACCTTGGCGTGTAGACTGATGAAGATGGAATGGGCCAGACCTTACACCATTTGTTCAAAGGCCTTTACCCATTTCAACACCGGCCCAAATCCATATTCGAAAAGGGCACCAAACAAGTCACGCCCCCACATCCCAGCCCATACTGGGCTATGTAAAAAAAACTGATTTGTTTTGACTCATGTCACACTTTTTATTTATTATTATTATTTATTGTACTAATAGTTAATTCAAATGATTACATTATATACTGACATACGAACAACATGCAAACATGTCACCTCTGCATCTCTTCATGGAAACTGCTTTCTTCTACTCTGGGCTCTTCTTCTCTGGGTTCATCTCTTTCTTATTCTTACAGATTATTATCATAATCTAAATCTAAACACCAGACGCCAAAATGACGCCTATTTAGTCCAGTGGAGTTGCTCACCTGGCGCATACATGAAAAAAAGCCTCTACTCCACACCTGCCAGCTAATAAGCCTGTGTTAATGTGGGCATTCACAACCCCAACCCACCAACTCAGCCCATCATCTACATCTGCCTCTATGGGTTGACACAACTCCTGTGTTTTTCACTATGTCGATCCTTTGTTTGAGCTCCTGAATGCCTACTTTCAGGACTTCATAGTTATTTTGCATCTCCTCTCTCTGGTCATTTTCTGTTTGGAGTATTTTCTGAAGGTCTTTTGTTTTTGGAGGGCTCCCTTCTTGTGGTGCATTGCCTCCTCCTGCTCCTCCACCTCTTTCATGAAGAAATGATTGACACAGATAATCTCTTTCACATCATCCAGCTCTGGGTAAAGTGCTTCCTCCTTTTAAAACTCATTTTCTATTTGGAGCATTCTTTGGTTCCTGAATGTGGTGTTGGAGGAATTCATTGTTTTGCCCTGCCTCCTTCTCTTGGGTAAGTGCACTCTGCATCTTGTAGACTCAAGCATCTCCTCTTTTTGGTCCCTCTATGTTTGCTGCAGTTCCTCAAGCTCCTTCATTTTTTTCATCCGAGGTTGGTTTAAGTAGTTTTATTGAGTTTCTTCTTTTCAATTTGTTGATTTGTTTGATTGCAACTTTTTTCTGTGTTTTTGTGTGTATTGTGTTTCGTGTAAGATATTTATGATTGTAATTGTTATTGTTATTATTATTTTTTCAAGTGTTTGTGTTGTTGCTTTATTTATTCTTTTCTGTGTTTCTAGTTGATGGTGTTCGACAGAGTGTGGGACCCAATTTCAAAGGGATAGTTTGGATATTTTGAAGTGAGGTTTTAAGGAGTACCAGCCAGTGTGTTAATATGCGGTAGATGCTGGTTTGTATGCAACCAGTTTAGAGAAATAGGTTGGAGTCCAACACAGAGACTAAATAATGTACTGCTGTGGGAGGGTGAGCAACAAAACTTATTTTAGCTGCCTAAAAAAAAATCAATATCAGTTTAACTGTACGCTATAAAGCATTTTTACTGCATAGCCCGTTGTGACAGGGAAGCCATTAATGACTTCAGTTTCCCATCTATGATCTTGTCAAAGCCACCAGACTCTATTGAGGAAAACAGTAACTTTAGCTTGCTGAACACAGCAGCTGCTGGTCTGTCACTGCCTCCATTAGTTAGTTAGTTTGTGTTATTGTGTGACTTTGGTGAATCTGAACTAACCCTTTTAAATAGAAAAGTCACACAATCAATAAATCAATCAATCAATTTTAACCCTTTTAAATGGAAAAGTCACACAATCAATCAATCAATTTTATTTATAAAGCCTAATATCACAAATCACAATTTGCCTCACAGGGCTTTACAGCATACGACATCCCTCTGTCCTTTGGAAAAACTCCCCAAAAAACCCCTTTAACAGGGAAAAAAACGGTAGAAACCTCAGGAAGTGCAACTGAGGAGGGATCCCTCTTCCACGACGGACAGACGTGCAATAGATGTCGTACAGAACAGATCAACACAATAAATTAACAGTAATCCGTATGACACAATGAGACAGATAGAGAGAGAGAGACAGAGAGAGATGCAGGACAGATGTTAATGACAGTAGCTTACAACAACATTAATGAAAGTAATAATATTGTACTTAATAATAATATATTAATATCTGATAGTATACCTGTGTGATAATAATCATATGTGTAATAATAACAGTCGAAGTATGACTAATGATGCAGCAGCAGCAGGAGGCATCTGGCAGGACCACGGCAGCAGCACAACCACACGTCACTCCATCCAGGCAACGCTGCAATACGAGTTAAACTGAGAGACAGCGGAGCACAAAGGTTTATGGTAACTAACTAACTAATCGAGCCAGCAGCAGACCAGCAGCTCCTGTGTTCAGCAATGTTAAATTACTGTTTTTCTCAGCAGAGTCTGGCTTTGAAGAGAGTGATATAACTGCTTCAATGTTCTGTCAGAAATCATTGTGTAGTTAAAATACGTTTTGTTGCTGACACCTCCAAAGCAGTGCATTGCTGAGTTTCCATGCCAGACTCCAGCCTGCTGGCACTGGAGGCGTGCTGACTGACATCTACTCTATGTAATATACTGTCTATCGATAAGTACCTAATACAACCCCACTTCAAAAGATCTGAACTATCTCGTTAAAGACAGCTTGTCATTAAAAAAAAATATATTGTGAAATGAATTTGTGTTAATGTCCTGCTGTTGGAACCAGGGCCTCTGTTCAAGTGATTTAGAGCCTGTGTGAGTTTAAATTTCCCGGTAATGTCCTGGGGGTGAAATTCCCCTATGTGGTGTTGTCAACAATGCTACAAAGTAATGTACCCTGGCGAGGGCAACATAAAGTATGTACTATTTCTGTTTTTTTTAAATTAAATATTAACAAAAGATGCTCTGTAATAATGAGACCCAAAAGAACAAATGCGTGATTTTTTTTTTTACACAAATTTAGTAATTGGGATGTAAGAAACATACCATGAAGATTTTTTTTTTTCTCAAAAATGTTATTGATTAGTGTTTTAATTATAACATATCCCTTGTAGTGAACACCTGGTCAATATTTTCCACAAAACTAACATTTATTAGCCATCCCCAAGCTTAAAGAACTGCCCCCCATCTCCTTCTACTGTTGAACTATTGTCATTAGTTAGTAACGGGGCCAAACTCACACGCATCACCAACACCGCTGCCAGGACAACTGGTCTCCCCACACCCAACCCCTGGGCTATTTACACGCATTGCTACCTCAGTAGAACAGGACATCACACACCCACTCAGTCACCACCTCAGCCCACTGCCCTCCCTGTGGGTGCAGGTACAGAGCACTGAAGTGCAGAAGGGCTCGCTTTGGGAAAAGTCTGGTCGCCACAGCCATAGCTGCCTTAAATAATAGCCCTCGCTCATACTTGCTGAACAGGCCTGAGTACGCACTCCTGTCTGTGTCATTACTGTGATGTTGTCCAATATGTTACTGTGTGCTGTGTATTTGCTGTTGCCTGATAATTTACAGCACTGGGGAAAAGAATCTGCCCTCAGGGACAATAAAGCAACCTTCTGTTTGTTTATATTATGAAGCTGTGTGTGTATATATACAAGAAAAAATAATCTCTCTTTACCCTGCCTTTAATCTGTGTTAAATGTCTTGAACTTTAGAGCTCTATAATGTACTTGTCACTGCTCATACAAAATGGGCACTGAGTGTCAATAATGCTGTCTTCAGGCTCTCTCCTAGCTAATATGTCCTTCTCTGAACATTCAACATCCTACTCTACTACCTGTCGAAGTATGGACAATGGTTGAGAAATGAGAAGCAGGTCTTGTTGTTCCACACTGAGGACATGACTTAAAGATGTTTTTTTGAAAGGCTTACGACAAACATAGACTTCTAGAATAATAATATAATATAGTTAAGACTCTCACTGATAAAAAATAAAACATGCATCTGAAAAACAGAAACAATGTATAGTTTTGATTACTTGTCTCCCTCCTGACATGCAACGTGTTTTTGCAAAGTGTTTTCATGTGTGTTACACGCTTAGAGAGCTCAGGATGCCGTTTACACAGCACATGGGGACTCAGTAAGCCTGCAAGTGTGGTGTTCAAAATAAAGCCCTCGGTGTCAGAGGACCAACATGCACTGCTCTCAGGAGGATAACCTTAACATCTGTTGGGTGATGGGGAGCTTTGCGCATGCGTCCTAGATCACCATCATCACTAGCAGAGAGGATGGCGGAGGATGGGAGGGAAGAGTCAGTGGCTACTGACGACGACTCTGACCACACAGCAGTAGACGGGAGCATCAGCCTGAACAACACGGTAATAAACGGCAGCTTCCACTTCACGCTATAATTGTAAAACTGCTCTTAGCACAGCAGCGGATAAAGGCTGGGATAATGTTACAGTGTATGGGCTAATAGTTTAAAGCTCAAGGCAGAGCTAGCTTACATACTCTAATTGTCATAGACAAGCTAGCCAAATGGAAATGAATACACGTTGGTAAGGCCAGTTCAGCTGATGTGTTCGCCATTTAAATAGTTTGCGTCATAATGGGCTCTGAGGCAAAGTTAATGTTTGACCGCTACCTCCAGTATTCTAACGTTATATAGTCTGTGTGTGACTGTTATTTTAATGCTAACATTAGCGTGCTTAACAAACAGGGTGAATGCAGATAAAGTGGGACAATGGGTAAAGTGTGATTGAGATCATTTTTACCTTAACGTGTATTTACTAACATCACTAAAAATCATCATTGAACTCATCATTAGCAGGTACAGGTACTGTGGTTTTGACATCACCTCGGAAGGCGTGGCATACCATCAAAAACCTTGCAGTGAATAGTTTTTTTAAAAAACCTTTATTTAACTAGGTAATAGACTCATTGAGATTCAACTCTCTTTTACAAGAGAATCCTGGCCAAGAAAGGCAGCAACGCAGATTCCTGAAAACAAGACATTAAGGTTACAATGCACAACAAGACATAACAAAAACATCAACAAGAGCAACAGCCACAACAATGACAACAAATTTTGACACAAACTAGCTGAATGTGCAAAAATCAGTAAAAGTGCATAGTAGTATGCTTTTTAATAGTAAAATGACATGGTGTTCTTAGGTAAATAATGTGAAGGATATGGAGATTTTAAAAAACGATGCATAGCCTATATATATATATGTATATAGTTACAGTATGTTATGGTGAATAAGATTATTAAAAAATCACTGGCCGAAATCACTCACTACACACTGTATAGTCCACTGTATAGTGAGTTTGCATTATGTAGTGCTGTCCAAATGTATAATTAGAATTTTTATCTATAGTGAACTCAAAGTATCCCACAGTGCACCATGAAAAGTTGTGTACAACAGATGGTCACTAACCAAGCAATATGTCCCATCATGCTTTGCGCCAAACAGACTATATGGGACAGACACTAAGATGGACGAGAGAAGGGAGAGAAACTTGATTACAATCTGCTGTACATGTTTAACTTATAATGACATGCTGAAGTCATCAGTCCATGAAGAGATTAAAATGAATTACAACTGATCTTCTTTAGTGCTTTTGGCGGCAGTTGCTCAGTCCATAGGGATTTGGGTTGGTCGCCTATTCAAGTCCTTGTCCAGACCAAATATGGAGCGTGGACTGGTAGCTGGAGAGGTGTCAGTTCACCTTCTGGGCACTGCCGATGTGCCCTTGAGCAAGGCACCGAACCCCCAAACCGCTAATGTTAGCGAGCTGGGTCGCTACTAGCACTTATTTGTGCCGTAATGGTGTAATGCATAACGTTATACATTAAATTTACAAGTTATTACATGACTGACTGGTAAAACAAACCTCAACACAACAAAAATTAAACTGAAAATAGGCAGGACAGGTTGCAATTGTGTTTTTTTCTTTCCTCTTGTCTGTCTGCCAGGCCCACATTTAATGTGAGCAGAGCAGCACATTTCACAACACGAACGGCCACAAAGTACTTTGTAACGTTATTTATTGATTTGGAGAAAATACTGTCTAGTATGATATCTTGTTTTTATCACAAATATGCATGTCAGTATTTGTTATGGATGGTTCACCAGCCAACGTTGATATGACATTTTAGTTTTACAGCAGCTATGATGTGATCAAGGACACAGAGAAAAATTACCTGAGTAGTGTCCAAAAGTGTTTTTTTCATGTTGTAGATGAGCTCAGTACATCGTCCCCTATGTAGAACTCCCTACATAGTGAACAGGGAGTAGTGAATGAGTGAATTATTTCAGACACAGCCACTGTCTCAGTTTGTCAAGGTCCCCTTTTTACGTGTCCTCAATACATTTAGCTAGCTAGATATTTTAACAAGGATTTACTTAACAACTAACTAGTGATGAACATATTTCATAGATTGCCTCAAAAACCAAACAGTCCTGCCAAAAAAAGAAGTTGAAAAAACAAGGAAGTCGAAGGGTAAAGCTTAGATGGATATTTACAGTTTTTGCAAAGCCAGATGGTGATGAAAGTGATCCAAAGAAGACTGAGGATTAGATCATGTGCAATGTTTGTCTGAGTCTGCTGTAACTGCACCCTCCCTTAAAAAAGTGATTTATATTGTTGTTTTTATATTATTATTGTGTATTTAATAGGCCTACACAAAAGTGTCACAGTTTGACAGTAGAGCTGGATAAAATGTGGTTTAGCGTCACTGTATGTTTTAGGAAGAGTCATCCCTCCTGTCTTTAATTTTTCTTTCTTATTTCTTCTTTGTAGTATAGTACAACTCATGATGGTATTTAGAATCAGTATCATATAAAGGGTTAAGACATTTTGATCAAAATTAAAAATGATGTAGAAGGTAAATTATCACAAAATGTACCACTTGACCCTTATTCACACTCATCTTTCAAAGTTGATATAGATATCTGCTAGCAATTGGCCCAACAATTACACTGGTGTAATCAATGAGCCAAATATGTTGCAAAGAGCTGTTGTCAATGATACTGTGGGATGTGGTTCAGATGGTGGAGGAGGGCTCCACTCTCCTGCGCAGGATGGAGATCTGCGTTGCTGAGGCTGAAAAAAGGAGTGGCAAAAATGCAGTGAACATGCAGGAGACGTTCACCGTGTACCTCGTCGAAACACGGTGAGAACAGAACACCCATTATCAGTCATTTGAAGGAAGTGTTGTGGGTTGAGCTGAGACATTGTGATATCTGTACTTCCTCTTATGTTAGCTCTGTAGGGCATGTAGTTCCTTCTGTATTTTGTTGCTGTGCAAAAACAACTTACCAGAAACTGTCCTGTGACTCAATCTTTAAAGGCCAATGGATGCAGTTGCTGAAGGTCGCAACCCAGCCCCTGACTCTCTGTGGAGGAGATACAGTGAATTTGAACTTCTGCGGAACTACCTGTTAGTTACCTATCCATTCATCGTGGTCCCGCCTCTGCCAGAGAAGAGGGTGAGTTCAGTGAGACAAGGATTGCATCCTTGCAGCCTTGAAATGTCTAATAAAATGTGACAGGTCAAGAATTAGTAGGTTGAGAAATCACCACTTGTTTCCAGCTAACTTATTTGCTTATTTGCATTTCAAAAAAATGCCATACAGTTATTAATTAAACTAACCAGCTGTTGGATGAAACAGGAGCTTAGAATTAATGGTCAGAAAAACTGAGACCAAGCTAATTAAACAATTTGGTAACAGTTAATGTTTTGTAATGGCTTCACTCTGCAGTCCCCATCCCCAAATAAAAACCACCAAACTGTTCCTCTGAACATAAGTTTGATTGTAAGTCTGATTGTAGCATCAACACTTAAACTTCCACACATTGTGCAACCTCACGTTGTAAAACAGCAAATATGAACCTTGTAACTGCCACTGTGTAACCAGTTAGTTTCACTCTAAACTTACTACCTTTTCCAGCAACTTAAAGGAACAGTTCACCCCAAAATCAAAACTACATATTTATCCTCTTACTTAGGGATGCACCGAAATGAAAATTTGGGGCCGAAGCCGAATAATATTAAACGCTTGGCCGAATACTGAGTACCGAATACCGAATATCGTTGTTTAGTTTTTCATTACTTTTTGCAGATGAACCCCCTCCAGATTAGTGTTGCCATGGTACAAAAATTGGGACCTACTGTACGATACCAATGAAAATGTCACGGTTCTGAGTAGTATCAGGATACCACAGCAAAAATGAGGCACTTTTCAATAATACATCAATGATATTTCAATGAATAAATTACTTATTGACTTATTCATACTTCAAAAACAGCATCAGTAAGTGATTAACATAGGGGGGATCAAAATAAAATAAATAAATAAAGTAAGAATCAACCAGTCACCCTCCTCCCTGACAGTCCCTACATAAGTAAAGAACAGTTCCTAAAGTGTGGTGCGGTTTGTGGGCCATTACCCGCCACAGAGACAGAAATGTGAACAGCTCATTTCTCCTCTGACACACCACATACCTTTGTTCGGCTGGCTTGGCTGTTCAGGTACTACTGGGCAGTCATGACACCAAGAAGAGGATATTATTGGAGCCGTCAGTAATTCGATGGCCGCCGTATTTGACAGGAATACGTATTCCTGTCTGTGTCTGTGACCCCCGTACAACCCACAACCAGTGGAATTCGCCTATCATTTCTGTTCTGTTTTTGCAATATCCAGCCGAATATATTCGCTTACCGAATATTCGGTGCAGTGATCTAGATAGTTTTGGTCTAGATAGTTTTGGTATGAGTTGCTGGGTGTTGGAGATATTGGCCGTAGAGATGTCTGCCTTCTCTCCATTATAATGGAACTAGATGGCTCTCGGCTTGTGGTGCTCAAAGCGCCAAAACATACATTTGAAATTGCAATATATACTGGCGCTTGGTCAGTGACCTCTGGCATCAGACAACAATGAATAAAGCTGTCGTTTTACATTGGCATGATGTACAGTTATTTCTGTTATTGTTTAACAGCAGCATCAGGGGGAAACACAGCGTGACAACAATGAAAGTTAAGGCGGTGGAAGTAGGGTGGGTGGGAGGGGTAGTGGATGGGTCCAACAACCATTGACTTTCACCTGGGAGGCTGGTGTAGATTGTAAAGCCAAACCCTGTTCTTTTTTCCTAAACCCAATCACATGCTTTAACTGCTAAACCCAACCATGTGCATGTGTTTGCAAAATGTAACCATGCTTGTTTGTTGTTGAAGGGAAAAAAAAACATTAAATTTGTACCGACGCAGTGAAATTATTTTGAAAGAGACGGTATGCAAACTGTACATTTCCTGTGAAAATAGACAATGCAAGTATCAGGTGGAAGTTTCATGCTTTGTTCTGGCGTCCTAGAACAACAACCAACAACAACCAACAACAACCAACGCACCCAGGGTGCCTTGCACGTCATATCTCAACGTGGAAAGTCCATGACCAAACATTAATATGTGACAAGTGAGAGTGAGAATGTGTTACAACAGCAGTGTCACCTTCCTGAAATCAAGACACGGTTACCCGGCATCCTCCTCCACTGGTGCTAAGTGAGCTAGCAGTACATGAATCGCTTCCTTCTGCACGGTGATACTTTTGGCGGTTGTAGTTCAGTAAAGAGAAAAGAGTTCCTACTAGGGCTGCACGATATTGTAAAAAACTGACATTGCGATTTTTTTTTTGCTAATAGATATTGCAAAATTGATCCCGGGTGTGGGAGCCTTTCTGTGCAGACTTTGCATGTTCTCTCTGTATCAGCATGAGTTCTCTCCGGGCACTCCGGCTTCCTCCCACTGTCCACAGTCATGCAGATTGGGGATTGGGTTAATTGATAACTCTAAATTGTCCATAGGTGTGAATGTGAGCGTGAATGGTTCTCTGTCTCTATGTGTCAGCCCTGCGATAGTCTGGCCCCTTGTGGAGGATTCAGTGACTTGTATGTTTGCGTACGGTTCTTCAAATGTAGTTCCTGCCATCTGCTGGCGCTTTTTAGGTGACTACAACAACATTTCGGCTGGCACATGAATAGACACAGTGACTGAAATAATAATAAATAATAAATGATAATAGTGACTGGTGATAATTGGTGTGTACCATTGTGTAGTGTGTCATGTCTGTTGGCCAAGTCACGGCTCGATTTTATGACTCCACAATCATGTAATGTATCATAGTGACTTTCAGAATGGGCAGAAAAGTTGTGTGTAGTGTGTAACAGGCATAAATCCTCCTTTACCATTTCTCCCTCTTGCATGTTACTCATTTTCAGTGTATGACTGCAGCATGTTCATGAGAGGGGGAGGGGCTGCTTAGTGCTCAGAGAGGGAGGCGAGCAGAGCGGAGCAAAGAGCTTTCTTCAGAGCTGCTTTTCTGAAGCAAAACAAAAGTTTACATGCTCATAAAAAAAGAGAAAACATTGCATGTCCTGTGATGTGACTATCGCACATGCGCACATCGCAATGGCGATGTTCAAATGATATATCGTGCAGTTCTAGTTCCTACATGAAACTGCTCACAATTAAGTCTGTGACATATGTTGAGTAACTGGGTCATGGCAAGTAAAATCAGGGCAATTGACAGAAATTCTAATGGCAAGATGACAAACATGCACATCCATTAAGCTACACATTCACACCAGACCTTAATGAAAGAAAACTAGGGATGTCGTGGTGGTCTATAGGTTAAAGACATTAACCATTTATTTGCCATGTCCACGGTTGAAGTACAGTTGGAGGCTTGTATTGCATTTGTATCCCCTCTGTCTCTCTCCTCATTTATTGTCAGTTCTCTATTGTATACAATCTATATAGGCATAAACCGAACAAAAATACTTAAGAAAGTAATGTGGGTTATCTTGTATAGAACAAGTGCTTTTCCATCTGAAGTCAAATTATAATTTATGAAGGTAACAAACATTTAGTAATTGCTTCTGTGGTACTAAAAGTATTTTGCAAAGATAAGGATGGCTGCATCACACATAAATGTGATCATCAACCTAACAGTATTAGCAAAAGTCAACATTTAGCAGTTTCTGCCCCAGTTTTCTTTCGTTGTTTCTGCCATGACAAAAGATAAAAGTCAACTGCTCAGGAGAGTAATCATTTTAATTCACCAAAACATACAACTGATGAAACCAAAGACAAACAGTCAAGCTAAAGTAAAGACACTGCATAAAAGTCAAGTGAGATGTTGAATGCAAGCGGTTTCTTTGTTCTCTTGCACGCAGGCAGAGTTTGTGTGGCACAAGCTGTCGGCAGACAACATGGACCCAGACTTTGTGGAGCGCCGCAGGGTCGGGCTGGAAAACTTCCTGCTTCGTGTGGCATCACATCCCGTCCTGTCCAATGACAAGATCCTCCACCACTTTCTGACTGAGGTACATGCTGCAGCTCTGGGCCACTCAAGTGATAACGTATAGATCAGTGGCTCATTAAACTGAACATTTTCATTGCTGTGTGTGGCAGGAACATGGCTGGAAGGAAGTGGTGTATGAGACAGGATTTCAGGCAAAGGTACTTTGTGGAATCTCTTAATTCTTACAGGTAATCTGTAGCAAGATTTTTAGTGTTGACAAAGCTTGACCATCTCTTGTTACTCCTGTTTTAGGCAGATTCCAGGCTGAGAGCTCTCAGTGCCACCTTCAGGGTGAGAAATCCAGATAAGTAAGTTAGTGTTAGTGTAAACACATTGTAAGAGGGACTCAGCTGTGTTGAAAATGTTGTCAAAAATACCCTTTAATGTCAAAATAATCCATCCCCACTTATTAGGAGTTGTATTTTAAAGTTGGAGCTGTATGTTTGTTGTTTGTTTGTCATAACTGAGGTGCAAAAGATGTCAATTGTTTATAGGCAAAAGCATGTTTTGTACCCTTTATTAGTATTACAGATATGATCAATTCTAAAATAATTGTGTGACTACAGATTTTTTTTTGGTGCTCAACCCAATGAGTGGATCCATCTAGGGCTGCACCTAACAACTAATTCATAATTTTTTTTCTTGATTAATAGCTTCATCATTTGGTCCATAAAACATCCGAAAACAGTGAAAAGTGAAAGCATAAGCTAGAGCATAAGATAACATGATTACCAGCAGCAACAACATTCCAACAGCTGGTCTTGTTAGATATCTTGTTTTGTCCAACCCAGTTCCCTCATTTGAGTATGTGGAGCTGTCAAATGTTTGACATTTTTGCTTGAAAAATGAATTAAGGGATTGATTGATCATTAAAATAATAATGAAGTATTATACAAATGCAGCTCTAGATCCATCAGATGGAAAGAAAAAGCTAAACTAAAGAACATCACTTAAAGGAAGATTAAATACATGTAAACTTTAGAATAAGTAGGCAGACTGTAGGTAAAGGAAAGGAAATTGTAATCACTGCCTTCTGTTTTCTCTCACTCAGACGCTTCATGGAGATGAAACACTACAGTGATGAGCTGCAGTCTCACACATCTCAGCTGCTCCGAGCACGAGCAGTAAGTCTCTATACCCCTCTCTCTCACACACGCGCACACACACACACACACACACACAAAAACACACACACACACACACACACACACACACACACACACAGATAACATGTCATCTCCTTCAGGTTGTTAAGTTGTTATATTGAACTTCTCAGCACATCCAGGAGTTACAACACAACATTATCATTCATTTGGAGTCTTGGTTTTTGTGCCACTCCTGCCCCTAAAAAGTGTACGTTCAATATTCTGCTGCTAAATGTTCTCTGGCTAGCTGTCTGCTGTTTGCTGCTGAGCAGGTAGTTTTTACAGCATTTTCATTGAAAACAGCTGCCTGCTGCTGCAAAACACGACACTATGAGTGTATTTACATGGACATTAATAACCTGTTTATGAGGCTGATCCAGTTAAGGATCATATTCGGGATGTGGTGTTTATTTGAGCACAGAGAAATCAGCGTATTCGCATTCCCTGTATACATGACAAATACTAGAAACCCACTCACTGATGCCTGCTTCCTTTTTGCATAGGTACTTGTGATATTTACAAAAACAAACCATTTACATTTACTACCACTTGACAACTCAACTGTTAATTTTTTTACTGCTCTGATCACCAACAGCTGTCAACCTCACACTCACTGTCACTCTGTCTCAACCACACACACACTCCATACTGATCTAACGTTATTCATGAAAACAGCCACTATACTCTCATAACACTGTCCTCCACAATGGGACTGCCTTGTTACTACCACTACATAGCACAGGAGAGCAGTGGATAAAGATATGCAGCCTCTTTTATTACCAAAGGTCAACGCTTTGTTTTTTTACCACTCCAGAAGAAAGAAGCTGTCGCTGCTGCTATTGTTTGTATTTCTGCCATATCACTTGCCTGGAGCAGCACCTGCGGAGGCAGTCGTCAGCACTCAATCACCGGGATATGATTTATACATAAAGCAGTACCCTGATTTCTTCTGAAAAGCTCCAGGTAGCTCTCTGGGTTTCGAAATACTGGATATGGTGTTAACATGCTGAAACTCATAAACAGGATATTCAAAAAAACACAATTTTAAAGTGAAAAGGCACTACACGAGAGCAGTGAGAGTGAACCAGACGTTGTAGGCTTGACAGATAAACACTGAGCTGAAACTCACTGTAAAGCTCTCTAAAGACGTGGGGATTCAGTTTATCATTTTCTGTAGGTTGTTTTTACATTTTATTATGAAAATATAAATTCTAGTGACTTCGTAAAAAAATGTCAGTGCTATAGTGGCCAGTTCTTAGCTGAGTCTCTGGGAAGAAATTAAATTTGTATACTGAGATTGAAAGTTAATTCTTGACCTCAGAAAACCAAACAATCTCTAACCAGAGGGCACTGTTCATTAAAGTAACTTGACATAGATTTTTAATCTTTCTATATAAATAAAAGAAAATACACTTGAATACCACTGGGCTCCTTCAGCTGAAAATCTGAATTTCATCACGAAATGTTTCCTATGTTTTTATTTTAATCAACATTTACTTTCATGTCTTTTCTGTGTCTCTTCTAGAGAGTTGCAGATCGACTCTACGGTGTATACAAAGTCCATGGGAACTATGGAAGAGTTTTCAGGTTTGACAACAAGCATGTAATAATGTATCTGCTCATGACTTAAAAAGGACCTGAAATGCTGATCAATGTGTATCATTTTCAATTTAGTCTCAAAGGTATATTAATCCACAATCACAATTTTACCTTGAAGGACCTTGAAATCTTTGCATACATTACTCAATATCCTTAGAACCTCTGTTTGGTTGAGTGCAAAACAAAAAAATATGTCCCGTAATGACAAACAACAGATTCTCTGCTACCTCTACAAAACGTTCTTCACTCCAAAAATTCAGAAGCATTAAATGTGATCATCATAATGTTGTTGTGTTGTATTTACATACAATACAAATTAATTCCACACTGCTTATTATTCATATTGAAAAACAAAACCTGAGAGTTTTTTGAAGACAGTATTTTTCAAATGTAGCAGTGTTTCTTATTGTGTTGACTGCAGTGAGTGGAGCGCCATAGAGAAAGAGATGGGAGATGGACTGCAAAGTGCCGGTCATCATATGGATGCGTGAGTGCTTGATGGGACTAATTCCATCTGTCCCAGTTATTACAGTTTTATGCAATTTCTTGACAGATATTATCTCTCTTGGATTATTAGTGCCACTACTGATGTTTTTGTCTGTTGCTTACCTGTAGATTTGCTGCCTCAATAGATGATATCTTAGAAGAAGAGGAACATTATGCAGACCAGCTGAAAGAATATCTCTTCTATGCTGAAGCTCTGAGGTAAGACCCAATTTTAGCAACATCTTCACTAAATATTTAAAAGGCTTATGACATAATGGCTCCATTAGCATTAGAATGCCCTGAGTTAAGTTTGGTGCTACAACAGAAGTTGTTACCATGTAGTATAAGAAATGAAAATGAGAAAAGTCCCAGTCAAGGTTTTTGGCCCTGATCCTATTCCAAGTCCATTCACATTTGATAGATACTTACATTTACTCAAATGTTTATTAAATATTTACCTGGCACACTGAAATAACAGCTGTAGCTTCTAAATGAATTACAGTTGTTATTTCAGTGTGCCAGTGCGAGGCACTTAGTCCAAATAATGAAAATGCTGGTTCGAAACTATTACTAGATTATATTTTTGATATCATATGAAGAGGGGTGGCACAGTGTAGTGCTAAGCACTGTCGCCTCACAGTAAGAGTGGTTCAGTCTCAGGAGGGAGCCTTCCGTGCGTTTGCATGATTCCCCCCCATGTCAGTGTGGGTTTTCTCCGGGCACCCCAGCTTCCTCCACAGTCCAAAGTCAAGACAGGTTGGGGATAGGTTAGTTGGTGACTCTAAATTGCCTGTAGATAATGAGAATGTTTTTAAGAAGGGATGTGCTGATCTGATCTAAGATTGGGATCGGGGTCGATCAAGGCATTTTTAACTGATCAGAATCAGGTATATTGAGCTACATAGAGGATCTAATCCTTTGTTTAATGTCAGTTGTCACACAGGTGTTTCTGTTCGCAAAGCTTTCATGCAGAGACACATGGATTCCAACTGTCTCCAACTCCTCACTCTCCTTTTCTCCTTCACTCAGCTGAGCTCCCATGTGTGTAAGAGCAGGGGCTGAGCTCCGCCCACGGCGAAACACAACACACCATAACCGACAAAATTATGAGCACTCGTTTAATTTCAGCTCAGAGTGAGTCTGTGTTGCGTTCAGGTGTTGTCACGTAAATAACAAACTCCAGCACTTGAATAGGCCATAGCACAACACAGCAGCAAGTGGGCCAAACCTGAACCAAACCAGAGCAAAATGTTTGATTTGTTATCCAACTCACAGAGCAATGAACAGCAACATATTGTATTTCGTTCATGAGCTGTCTTGTGGCTGTTGGTGTGTTTTAATGTATTACATCTGTGTTCACTGGATATTGGCTCTTTGTTTTCCTCCATTATGTCAAAAGTTTGTGTTGGAGCACAGGAGCAGCATGCTGTTATGATGTTATGTAGTTAACTTTGCTTTAACAGGGCAGTATGCAGAAAACATGAGCTGACCCAGTTTGAGCTTGAGATGGCCACCCAGGACCTCATCTCCAAGAAACAGCAGCGTGAGGAGCTGGCTACAGGGGTACACTCTACTCATGTTTTACATGTATTACTCAACTCCTGCTTTGTCTGTTATTTGTAAGTAGAGATGGCCTATTTTGTCATGTCTAACCGAGGTATGACTGTTGAGGAGAATTTTATGATAATTAGTTTCTGTGTTGACGGCGTCCCTTAGATTGTGCGGACGTTCTCCTTTAAGGGAATGACCAACAAGCTGTTTGGCCAGGAGGCACCTGAGCAGAGGGAGGCCAGGCTGAAGCTGCTGGAGGAGCTGATCGCAGAGGGTGAAGAGACCGTCAAGGAGAAAACGATCGAGTGCGAGTGAGTCATGGACACTGCTCAAAGATATATATAACTTTTCTGCATTAAAAATATCTAAAAATCAATGTACCAAAGTTATATAATTTGTGTACTTACATTATCCAAAACATTTTCAACTAAGAGAAATCTATGTATATATGTATATATAAATTGACTTTTTATCCAGTTTAAAGCCACATATTTACCCTATTTAGATCTTTGTCATTTGTAACTCAATCATTTATTCACCACATGGAAATTATACAAAATACAACTCGTCTTCTTACATTGTTGGCTGCTGCTTTATAATTGTTCATGTTCCTGGATGGTTTCTGGTTGTGGAATGATTTAACTGTTCACACGTCCAGACTACAACAAGACGACCGCAGGGTCGCTTTTCCTGACCATGGCAGCACCACACTGTTTACATATAAAAACCTCAGCCTGGCTACCTAGCTAGCTAGAAGTTGACAGGAGGAGAGTTTACAGACTGGTGAGCTGATTTCCTTAAGCCCACGGCAAACACAAAAAGCACCACCAAGACTTGGAAAATAGAAAAGAGCCTAAATTTAGCACAAATTTAGCATAGCTGACAGATAGACAGCTGGAAGTGTTCCGTTTCACATACATTCAGAGAATACTCTCTGAGAGCTCCTAGCCCAAATGCACTGACAGTGATAATTGACGTGCGTCGACTGAGCTGCATCAATTATTGCTCCTATAGCGCACTGTAGACATTAGGCAATGCCACAGAACTAGCAGTATTTTAGGAAAAAAGCTGTTGACAATTACTGACCATCAGTAATTGTAGCCTATATGTGTCTACTTTAGTGTGTTATATGAAATCAGAATCAGCAGTATTTTAGGAAAAAAAGTTGCAATTATAGGCAACAATTTCTGTCGGCAGTGAACTGGTTGCAGACTTTTCTTATAGCAGCCTAATGGGTGAGATAAGGAAAAGGATGGATGGAGATGAGAATGTCCTAGGGTGACCAGATGTCCCAAAAAATTCGGGACAGTCCCGAAATCCAAGCAGTTGTCCCGAATTCCAAATCCTGCCCTAATTGTCCCGAAAATTACACTAGAGCAGAGTCTGGCGTAGTTATTGCCTGATGTGGTTGAGTCATCCTCTGCAGCTCCCGCCGGCTGCACATTGGCTGCAGCAGTTCCAACATGAATCATGGGTGGTTGTAGTTTTTAATTTGTGTTTCTGTTCTACAAACTGCTAGGCCTGAATGTACCGGGCATCTTTTACTTTGTTAGATTTTATTTTTTAATTCCCAAGCACACAAAAAATGCATTTTTGAGTAATTTCCGAGAAGTTATGATAAAATAAAAAAATATTACAGACTACAGAATAGGACTGACAACCTCTCCAATGTCTCATGTTTCATGCCATGTCTCCAGTTGAAAGTGGTGATTTGCTTAATACACTCTATAATAATAAATTAGATTAACTTTTGGTCTATACTACTGTTGGCTATATTACGCATTTTAATAAAAAAAACAACTGAAGAATGAAAGAAATAAACACTGAAATAATTAGTGGAAACTTTTTTTTATTGATACTCCCCCTCTCTGACATACTACACACACACACACGATTGAATGAATGAATGAACACTGGAAGCGATTCATCCAGCTGGTGCAGTCACTGTTGAGATTACATCAATCAATCAATCAATTTTATTTATAAAGCCCAATATCACAAATACAATTTGCCTCACAGGGCTTTACAGCATACGACATCCCTCTGTCTTTTAGACCCTCACAGCGGATAAGGAAAAACTCGCCAAAAAAAACCCTTTTTACCGGGGAAAAAAAAAGTAGAAACCTCAAGAAGAGCAACTGAGGAGGGATCCCTCTTCCAGGACGGACAGATGTGCAGTAGATGTCGTACATTTGTTTTTTATTATTAACAAAATGTTTTTTTATTGACCGTATGAATGGTTTTGTTTTCAAATAAATATTTGGAAACAAAAATGTTTTGCAATATGTATAGCCTACCTGTATGTATCAAAATATATAATTTTCAGCAGCGGTCTGTGTGAACGATGTCGCGGTCGGTGGTATAAATGCTCAGAAGTCTAGTGTGTTTCATTTTTGTAACTTATAGTCTTCAGAAAACATACAAGACACATTTTTAGGAAAAGTCATATGAAGAGAAGCTTGTAGGTTTTATCTAAACAGAGTTATTTGCATTATAAAAACCCAAAGAGTCGGTTCTAGGACAAGTGCACTTACATTGATCACTTCCATGAAATAAAACGAGAAATTGGAGAAGATTGAAAAAATTGTTAAAATTAAATTAGGGAACCAATCACAGATGTAGTGTTGCACGGTATACCGGTACTGAAATAGTACCGCGGTATGGGAGTATTCCAAACAGTACTATACTGCATTTGGAAAATACCGGTACTTTGAAATTGATTCAATTCATTAATTTAGTTAATGTATTTTACTCATTTATGCACACAAACGCCTTTCTTGTTCCTATTGGAGCACAGATTGCACAAGTGGTGTGTATGACAACACCTATATCAACATTCGCACCTGGCACACATGAAAAAAAAAGAAAGTCTGCCTCGCAAAGGGAGACAACTCGAGACAACACCAACTTGTTGAAACATTTGAGCAACCAATCTGTGACGTCTGTATCGAGGTACTTTCGATCCATGATTTTTTGGTACCGTTACACCCCTACTATTTATTGATTTAAAGGTTTGTAGCCAAAAGGACTTTTCCTTAGGAAAAGTACTGAAAAGTATCGAAAAAGTATCAAAATTCATATTGGTATGGGTACCGAAACAAAGATTTTGGTATCGTGACAACACTACACAGATGTATTGTGTCTGTGTGTTTTCACATGTTTTGTTGCTTTTAAAAGCTGACATGTCATGACAGTCAAGCACAGGACAAGGATGAGGCTGCAGCGCGTCTACGCTCATCTAGAGCATCATACCTTGATGAAATGAAAGGAATAAAGATAAAATGATACTTTTTACTTTTATTATTATTATCTTATTATGCCAACTGCAGAATTAAATTTGTTTATTTGGGTGTTTTAGCTCTTTTCTCTGGAGCGGAAACTGACGCAAATGAGCTCATTAAAGGGAAATTTCGGTTTGTTTCAACCTGTCCCCTATCGTCCTAAATTTGTTTCAAGTGACTAGTGACATAAAAATAATAGTTAGCATGTTAGCCATTAGCCTAGATACAGCTGGGGCGCATACCAGACCAGTTTAAATTTAAGTGAATGGGCAACCTTCAAGTGCAAAGTTAGTCCACTAAACAAGCTTTTTTTCCACAAAGACTGCCTCTTATCGTTAGGATAAATGTCAGAGAACATATAGAAAACGACATGTAAATGTGTTGTCTTACCTTACTGGTGTGGTGCCATGTTTGTTTACCATTTAGCTCTGCTTTCCAAAGCACGGATTGTGGAAATGAAGAACTTAGAGCGACTTTGTTTAAAACTTTTAATGCAGTCGGACTATGCTTATGAGCACAAGAGTTTAGCGAGCCACCAAAGGACTGCCCTTAGGATTTACTATTGGTTCTGCAACATAGGGAGTTTTTTTAAACTCTGAAATTGTATCCGCCCATCTAAACACAAAATAATTGAGAAAGACATCAGTCTTTAGTTAAGCAAAGCATCTAAAGACTGACTTGTGAGACTAAGCTAGGAGAAACTGACTGCAATGATGTAATTGTTTTGTCTTCAGTTATTTTGTGGCAGAAAAATTATATATTGTATATTTAACGATTGCATATTGTGTGTGAAAGCAGCCTTCTGACTTATAAGCAGAAAATCACACATTTTTGATGTCATGATTTTAAGGTAATACATTCACCAATATCCTGTGTGCTTTATTTGATGTGTTTCACTGCAGAGAGCATGTTGAAAGGGCGTGGGTGGATATGCAGCGCTTTAAGGAGCAGAAAGACAAAGATCTGCGGGAAGCACTCATCAACTATGCTGTCATGCAAATCAGCATGTGTAAAAAGGTACAGAACAACACATCGGCTATCTTAAGGTTACAGGACAACTGAAGAGGTCATGTTCATAAGAGTTTTTTTTTCTTCTCTCTTCCTGTAGGGAATACAAATGTGGAGTAATGCCAAAGAATGTTTCCTCAAGATGTAAAGGTGAAGCCATAATTAAAGGATTTCCATTCTCAGTGATGCTCAGTTGTGGATGCTGAGAAACGATGCCCAGTGTCTTCTGAATAGAGTAACAGTAAAGCAACAACATTGCGTCTAAAGATAATTTAGTTTGAATTATTTACACAAAATGCATTCATATGCAGTTAACTTTCGATTTTAACTTTTTTTACTTTCTTTGTTAACTTTTTGTAGCGTGAAAAGGCTTAGGAAGGTGGTGATTCACACAAAGCACATGACGGGGACACTGGAGACCAGGGTTCACAGGGTTAACTTTCTCAAGATTTAGATAAGACCATTTTCTCTCTCCCTAAAGAAGCACTTTTGTTGAAGTCAAGTAACTACTCTTGAGATTAGTGAAGTGACTTTGACAGTTGGGGAAGGTGCTGTTTGAAAGACATGGGGTTTTATGCCTCTGTGCCAGCAACAGCTGTGACCGATGACATTAAGTTTTCAGGTTGTCTGTCCCATTCTGGTGAATGCAATATCTCAAGAATTCCTTGAGGTAATTTCTTCAAATTCGGCACAAACATTCTCTTGACAACTCAGCGATGAACTGATTAGAATTTGGTTGTCAAAGGTCAAGGTAACTGTGACCTCATCTTACCCATTTTTGTGAATGTGATATCTCAAGAATGCCTGAAGGGAAAATTTTCAAATTTTGCACAAACATCAATTTGGGTGTCATGGTCACTGTGACCTTGCATTAACAATAAATTATATTACTAATTATAACTGTTAGTCGAGCACACACACACACACACACACACACACACACACACACACACACACATACACACAAGCAGACAGACAGCACGTTAGTTCTATGTGGGATTAGAAAAGAGCAGAGGAGCAGGATTTATTTTATGTGGGGCTGATTTCAGTTGCCAAAGCTGTCAGACTTGTAGTCCAAATGACTTCATGTTTACTTGTCTTGGTTCACTTGTGATAAGTGAGAAGTGTGAAGAGGAAGAATATGAAGAAGAACATTGCAGCAGAATTAAAAGGCAGCAACTTGTTATATTTGCCCTTGGCTTTCGGCCTGAACCAAATAAAAGGAACTACAGGTGTGAAAATGACTTGAGCTGCTTAAACATGACTATAAAGACATCGAAAGTATGCTGTAGTGCTCAGTAACATTATGTATAATAAATATCATCTATATAGCATTACATTTCCCTTTGCAGTGAGGTAATTGCTTCTGGTCATGCTTTAAATGAATCAGTCAAAGTGAAGAGGCTACAAGATATTGATTTCATGCGCTGATGTGCAGGACAGTGTATTATACTAATGTACAGGAAGCTGCACATAAGATTCATGAGAATCAATCTGAGATGATTTTATTTAATTGAATTTAACCTTCATACTTTATATTGCCTGAAATGTTTTCTCTTACATGTTTAAAGGCATAGTTCAGATTTTTTGAAGTGGGGTTGTATTATGTTCTTAATCACAGATAGTGTATAACATACAGTGAATGTCAGTCAGCTACCCTAGTTTGCAAAAGCAGGCTGGAGTCCGACACGGAAGCTGAGCAGTCTACTGCTGTGGATGAGGCCAGTAACAAATATATAGTTAGTATAGTTAGTCTGTGTTATTGTGTGACTATGGCAGTTTGTTAAAACACATTTTGTGCTGACCCTGTCCACAGCAGGAGATTGCTTAGCTTTGTGTCAGACTTCTTCCAGTTCTCCAAACTTGGAGCGTGCTAACCAACATCTGCTGTATGTCATATACTGGCTATGCATAAATATCCCTTACAACCCCACTTCAAAAATCTGAAGTGACCCATTAAATAACAGCTTATTTCCTGTATTGGAGGCTTGCCAGCAATAAGCTTTTTGTGTGTATTTGTGAAGTTTTCATAACTACATTTATCTAAACCTATTTGTATTTCAGATTTTAATCCTCAATTTGGATGTAACTGTTTGTTTTATTTATTTGAATAAAACGAGTCCATGCCACTGATGGGATTTGTATTTTTAGTCTTTCTTGTGTGTTAGTGAACGAAGTAACTGCAGGAAGTTTGTGTAAATTAGTGATTTGGATACATTTTGAGCAGATTATTTTCTGTGAATATTTTTATCAGACATGAGTTTTCCTGATTTATTTAACTCTGTAATATCCATCCATCCATCCATCCATTTTCGTAACTGCTTATCCTCTTGAGGGTTGCAGGGGGCTGTAGCCTATCCCAGCTGACACTGGGCGAGAGGTAGGCTACATCCTGAACCGATCGCCAGACTACTGCAGGGCTGACACATAGAGACAGACAGCCATTCACACTCACATTTACACCTACAGCCAATTTAGAGTCACCAATTAACCTGCATGTCTTTAGACTTTGGACCGCACAGAAGGGCTCCCTCCTGGGATCAGACCCTCTTGCTTTGAAGTGGCAGTGCTAACCTCCACAACACCGTGCCGCCCTCTCTGTAATATGTATTTTTCAAATTAATTTTAACAATCACATATACTTTCAATGCTTCTTTTCTTTTTTTCTTGCTTTGTTTTTTTTTCTAAGCAAAATCAGTGTTTTTTTTCCCTGTCCTTGACACTTGGCCATTAACCTGTCCTGCAACAGACCAGCCACCTGCCACAGGTGTGATGGCAGGACAGAGCAAAAAACAAAAAAAGCATGCTAGTTCCTTCCATTTTTATTTATTATTTAATTATTTTCTTTCATTCTTTCTTTCTTTTTTCCTTTCTTTCCATATATCTTCTTATATCTTCCTTGGTCTCTTCATTTTGCTCTCTAATCTCTAATCTTCTACAAAGAACACACACAAACACTACTTACATAATTTTGATTTTCATAATGTATGTATTTACACTTTTTTTCTTTTTCTACTTTTTCCTTTTGTGTTAATTTTTTGTATCACTTTGGTTTGTTTGCCCTTAGTTCCCCCATTTGTCTTGTGCTTTGTTATTTTGTTGTTTAGGTTGATCATTTGTATCCCACTATTTATTAAACATGTGTTTTGCAATGTTGGTTCTCATGTTGCACACTTGTTTAAAAAAAGGCATGACCCAGAGGACCTTCAAGCTCCTAATTTAGAAAATAATGATATCAAATTTGGAGTGTTGATGGTGCATTTAAAAACAGAGGAAATGATGTACAATACCTTGATTATTATGGCTAAAGTTTATACAGAGATGTAAATATGTTAATGCCTCACCACTTTTCCTTGTCTTCATGATGTGGAAACTAAGTAAGTCTTTTACATTTATAGAAATATTCCAAGATTATTTTCTGATTAGACCTCTGACTATTTCGTTTATTCTCTAATTTTTTTTTTTTTTTTATGAATTTATTTTTGTTTATTTTTCCATGGGAGTTCTGTGGTCTGTAATGTGTATTGTTTGTACTTTTTTGTCAACTTGATGTTGTAGCCTAATGGTCGGAATTTGTTCCTGGAAATAAAAAAAAATACAAATAAATAAATAAATAATAAAAACTAAACAAGAGTAACTAAACTCTAAAACCATTTTTTCAGCTGATAACCATTGTTTCTGGTTGTATAGTAGCGTTAGTGCAAACTGTTGAAAATCTACATTTTTATTTTTTTATTTTAAAAAATGTGGTAGAGAGCGATAGATAAGACAGCCTTTGATGTCGCTGCCAGAACGGTCACGTGGGTTCCAAACACAGCCTCTGCTGTCATGTTCTTCTATGGGACAGACAGCAGTGGGCTCGCTTTTGAATGGTAAATATTAAAATAAACATACTGTATAAACATACTGTATAAACACAATATACCAATACAAAACATAGTATAGCATATTAATACATTTAGGCCTATTAATATATTTTAATAAAGAAAGAAAATGCTTGGGCTCGGGCACAGAATCTAAGCTCCATCTCCACCTACCTTTTCTGATTTTTTTGAAATCATGCTGTGGGCGGAGTAATGTCCTTACTCGGCCTCTGATTGGCTTACCGTGACATTTAACGTGACTAACCAATCTCACGTCTCTTGCCTGAAGTACTGGCAAATCAGAGGGAAATTAGGGCGGGTCATGCCGTTGTCATCCCAGGAAAAGGAAATTTGCTTCCGGGTCTGCTCAGTCTACCTCCACGTGAATAATATCTAACCAGAGTCATGTCAACAAATTCTGTAAATCTGAATGGAGACGAGGATGAGGAGTTCCGATTGTTTGTGGCCCTCCACGCCGCAGCCCTGCAGTCCTCAGGAATTCCCCCAATCTACTGGAAGAGCCTCCATCACAAAATCACTAATGAGGTCTGTCTGCTGCTCACTAACATACAGCCAACACAGCACCGTGTCACACCTTCAGGTGTGATAGAGCGGAATGCTGCTTATGTTTCAGTAACTGCAGTCCCGATATGGAATAAGAACATGCTCGTCAGAAAGATTTCCGTTGTTAGACATGTTTCTCCTCCGTCTTTTTAACTTTATATTGGTAGTCAGCTATGGTCAGAACTGCTGGACTGCTTTTGAGTTGAAAATGGGCTATTAGCAAATTAAAACAAATGATAAGGCCTTTATCTGAGATAAGGAAAGCCTTAATTTATGTTCCGACTCGATACCCAGCTAAAATCTTGCCAATATAGCATGTTAACTCTGTGTCCCGTTCTGTCGTAAGGGAGGGCTGGTTTTCCGTACCCGCTTCATGATAGTGATTGGAAAACAGCTTCTATTAAATGCTCCTTTTTTAAGTTACTGCTTCGCCACAATATGACAACTTTTATGATATAAACTTAATGTGAGCTTCCCCTGTTTGAAAGACCAGCAACCGCCACTGATTTCAAAATAGGCTCATCATATTGTTTGTGCATGTCACAGATTTATGATGCTGGGGAAGTCTTTGGAATCATGCAGTTCCAACAAGAACAAGATGGCGAGGAGGAGCAAAATGGAGAGAATGAGGAGAAGAAGAAGGGCAACCCTGGAGCAGTGATCAGGTGTAAAGTGGTTGTGACCCGGGACAGTGGGCTGTCAGCCTCAGAGCCGAACAGGTGAGGGCGCCACAGGCCTGAAAATCCCCCCTCACTAAAGGACAGTATTTACTTTGTGGAAACTCTACATTTTGTTTATTATTGATTCAATTTTTTTAAAAAAACACATAATGAAATAAACTATATGAATAAATTCAGTAAAATATATAAATGAACAATTTTCTATGAGTCTGTGGTGGCCAGTGCTATCCTCTATGCTGTTGTGCCTGTGGTCATCAAACTGTACAACTCCTCCCTCTGGGTGGCCCTGAGACTATTTCATTCACTGTCAACATGTGTGATAATTTAACTTGTGCAATAACCTCATTTTACCTTGACTGTATATAGTCTGTATTATCTATTTAGGTTACTGTATATATTCTGTAAATAATCTTGTTTAGGTTACTATGTGTGTATATATATATATATATATATATATATATCTTATAATCTTGTTAAATTTGTTATATTTTTACTTATCTTTCCACTCTTGCAAGGAGAACCTGTAATGCAAATAATTTCCCCCTGGGAATCAATAAAGTATTTCTGATTCTGATTCTGAATTTGGAAAGTAGTTGAAGAAATTATTAAAACTTGAGGAGTCACTGTTACAAGAGGTGATTTCATTATACACAATAACTGAATAGTATTAATAACAATAGTATTAATAGTGTAATAATGTACACTTTGGAGCTCCATAATTGAGAGTCTTACAATAAGGTCTTAATTTAAAAACAACATAAACAATAAACTGATTGAGTGAAATTTTAGAATGAGTTTTTAAACTCCTGTCCATTTTCCTGCTGTCCTGCCTGCAGTGTTTTCCTGGTGGATCACGCCTGGACGTACCGCGTGGATCACACCCGTCGGCAGCTGGAGCAGGTCCCTGGCCTGCTGCCCAGAATGGCCGCCCTCATGGGGATAGACTTTCACGGCGAGGCCCCTGACCCGGACACAGTGGAGCTGGTGATGGAGCGCATGTGGAAATACAGCCAGACTTATAAACTCTCCCAGGGGGTATGTTAGAAAACATGATCCAGCCTCTCATACTTGCTTACTGTAGCTGCCCCTCGGCATCAAGAAACAGCGACGGAGTTCGACTGGTGCTTAAAGTTCCATCTTTATTAGGACACCGTGAAACTACAAAATACAAAATATCAAACATCAATTAAGCATAATAAATACAATCAGTGCAAAACATCGACAACAATAATTCAATTTTCAGTTCATTTTATATTAAAGTTAAAATACAAACATTGAAGGCACTAGAAAAATAGACTTAAATAGAGGTATGTGTTTAGAAAATATACTATTCTTTACCTCGAATCGCCTGCCAAAGGGTGCAGAAGAATGCAGACAACAAAAAACCCGCTTGTCATCATTCGCTGCTGATAAAGACCATAATACAATTAAAGGCATGAACAACAAACAAAAAAAAACCAAACAAACAAGTTTACATAATAAAAGCAGCTACATACCTTTTACATTTCTGTTTGCACGCGCACACACGAGGGCTCCGGGCAACAAACAAATCTGGCGTGTGACGACACCTTCCTGACCTTTATAGCATTTCCGGAGCACAGAGCATAGGTGCTCCCAAACAGCAGGGGGCAACTTACACTCTGGTCACTTACACTCCCACCAAATCATGTTTGAATTTAAATTGCGTGGTCAGCAAATGTAAATTTAACAGGATTTAACAATAAATCAATAAAACCACAACAGATACAACCGAACATAAATGAATAAATGATGTCTGGTTTGAGGAAGACAAATTTCCATATTCAGCACAGATAATCCTACTTACTTTCTAGAAGCAGCACTAATTTTTGAATAGGCCGTTCAATAATTGTTGGTTTGAAAGGCTGTTCCCTTTTTGATGCAATCTTTCGATCTCCAATCTGCACTTTGACTCGACGCACTAACCCATCACAACCTGCTGTAGCTTCAACCACTCTCCCCAAACGCCACTCATTTCTAGGAAGCACATCTTCTTTAATGAGAACAATGTCATTGACTTTCAAGTTGGGCTTAAGAACCAACCACTTCTGTCTCAAAGAAATGTTTAGGAGGTACTCCTTCCTCCATCTGCTCCAGAACTGTTCTGTCAAGTACTGAACTCTGCGCCACCTTTTTACTGCATACAAATCCTCTTTGAGAAAATTACCAGGAGGTGGCAGCGCAATCTTAGATTTCATCAATATTAAATTATTTGGAGTCAAAGGCTCCAAAGATGCTGGATCATGAAGAGTATTCACGCTCAAAGGGCGGCTGTTAACAATAGCCATTGCTTCATAGAAAAGAGTTCTGAGAGCGGAGTCATCTATACTTCTTGAACACTGAGAAATTGTTACATTGAGAACATTACGGATAGTGCGGATCTGTCGTTCCCAAACACCACCAGTGTGACTTGCAGAGGGTGCATTGAAAACAAACTTGCACTGCTTTTCAGCTAGAAATGCCTCAATTGCTCCAACCTCAGATTGCTTCAGTCCCTCTTTGAACTCATTGTTGGCTCCAATGAAGTTTGTTCCTTGATCACAATGTAGTTGAGACACTGCTCCTCTGAGACAAATGAAACATCTGAGAGCATTAATGAAAGCACTTGAAGACAAATCATCCAACATTTCAACATGTACTGCTCTAGAAGCAAGGCATGTGAAAATTAATCCATATCGTTTGATCTCTCTGCGACCATTTTTGACAACAAATGGACCAAAACAGTCCATTCCACAGAATTCAAAGGGGGCTGAAGCTTCACAGCGTTCATAAGGTAGTTCAGACATTTTTTGCTCCTCAGCTGGTCTTCTCTGCCTGCGACATTGCACACAACTGTGTATTAATTTTGCAACTGTTTTGCTTCCACCAATTACCCAAAACCCATTTGTCCTGAACTCCATCAATGTTTGATTTCTGCCTTGATGGTGAATCTGATTATGGTAATAAGACAAAATCAAATTAGTGATTTTCCACAATCCACATACTACAATACACATACCACCGTACATACTCACAGTACATCTGCTACAATAGACATACTACTATACACATACCACATCAATACACTTATATTATTACTCCTTAGTTTGAGTGTGATTTATTTGAGTGTGGGTCCAGCACTGTGTTGTAAAGGATTCTTTTAAAGTGAGAAACACATTGAAATGTAGGGACCACTGAGGTTTGTTGAGTTCTTCCTTTTATTCATGGAAGTGAAGAATGAGCAGAAATAAATGTTTTCTACATCACAGATGCAAACACAAGTGTGGACATAGCCGCTGTCTCAGTCAACTCTCTGTCCTCCATTTTACCCCTCCTGTTGTGTTTTATGATTCAGTCTCCAGAAGACAAGGTTCCGGTGTGGTACATCATGGATGAGTTTGGCAGCCAGGTGCAGCACTCTGACCAGCCCAGCTGTGGCATGTCTCCCTTCCTCTACGTTCAGGGAGGGCTGGCCTACTCTGTGCTCTGGCCTCTGCAGGACCTGCATGAAGGAGGTGAAAGCACATGCACATCCACACACAGCACACAGATAGAGGAAGGAAGAATCTTAAAAGCAGGGTCAACTCCTGGTCTGGTCTATGTCAATCTGTGTCGCCCCAAGCTAAATTCTTTTAAGATGTTAATCAATCCAGAACATGGAGGAGTCTCAAGTGACTTTTTTACCCCTCTTCAACCAGGATGGCTGAAAAAAGCGTTTGTCAAAACAGGAGGGAGACCGGGGGCGGGGCCATAGACATTTGACCTTGGAGGAGTTCAGAAGGGGTGTTCCTCCTATACTAGAGCAACTAACACACAGCATCCTGTTCACAGTCTTATATAGTATAGGCTTATGACTGCCTCATGTGTGTTACTGAGCCTCCCCATCATGTCTTATGTGGACAGTGCCCTCAGTTGAGTTGGGGTGACCATACGTGACAGTCTTGAATTAAGAGCAGTTGCCTTAAAACCCTATCATTAAATTATCAATAAGTCCACCTGAATTAATAGATGAATAGTTATGTTACTCCTATTCTGACCAACTCTTTTATGTTTACTATAATTACTGCTTTTGATGATTAAAAATGTCCTGTTAGTTTACGTAAAATATATAAACGTATTATCCATTTGTTAGATGACGGATGATGACGGATGTTCCTCATTTCCACAAGGCAATAATCTAATTATCTCCACAGATGAAGTAACCCGTGATTATACGTATGGAGAGACAGACCCCCTGCTAAGGCAATGCCGTCTGTTACCGTGGATACCTGCTGAACTAGAAGGGGTCAGTAGTGTTACCACTGAGCCTCCAGACTCATACTATGAGGTGAGGACCGTTTTTTTGATTTATGAAACACAACACAAATGTTTCAACTGTTCGACTGACGTGCAGGTTTGAAGGTTAGGATCAAGGTTGTGGTGGAGGGTCTGGGGCCCCAGCAAATTCTGAGTATTTAACACTTAATTTCCTGTATTCCGGTGAAATTTTATGCACCAGTTTATGGTGGAAATGTCTTTCTTTTTTTTTTTTGAGGGAAACACAAAATTTAGGTGTGAAGTGAAAATTCCAAATATAAATATCTAATGGAGTACAATTCAATAAAGCTCTCAGACATTTCATTTCATTTATTCGGATCTCCATTAGCTGTGACCACAGCTATTCTTCCACCCCAGACACTATATTTTATACTTTACAATCACATTAAGAATGACCACAACACAAAAACAACAGTAACAATAACAACACAACACAACACAACACAACACTCAAGACCTGTAATGCACAGAACACACTGTGCCTTACAGTATGTAGTCACATTACAAACTAACCCTACAACAATCAAAACAGTACAATACCAACATTCAAGACAACACAACACAGGACCTAGTTCTAGTTAACAATATTCACAGAATGTAGAGGTAAATGACCATATTATGTACAAATCAAGACCAGACAACATCTTGTATTATATGAATTAATAGTATTAATATTTAGCCAACAATCCTTTTATGATTCCTGATTTAGGTGGCTGCATCTGCTAAACATCAGCAGATGCAGGAAGCTGTTCGGCTAGGAGATGGTTTTTCAGTAGGATTTTGAACCGAGTTTTGTTATTTTCTTGAATAATATGCCCAGGCAGAGTGTTCCATGCACACTACCGTTCTTTCCAACATATTTTTTTTCACCTTAGGTAGTGTAAATCTGCCTTCAGTAGCATGCCTGGTGTTAGAATCGTGTTCATCAGAACTGAAATCTAAATAATTATGTAATACCCTTGGTAATTTAGTCACAGAAATACTCCGAAGGACAATAAGCAATGAAGCAATACATCTGTCTTTTACTTTTAACCAGGACAGACAGTTGTGCATTTCATTCACACTGGTTCTGTATGACCACCGAAGTAAACAACGTGCTGCCTTATTTTTAGCGATTTGCAGTTTCTTTATATGTGATGTAGCAGTGCTTGACCACACCACTGAGCAATAGTCCAGATGAGATTAAAACAAGTGTTTTGATGACATTTCCCATTACATTTGAAGGTAAAAAGCTCGATCATCTCCTTATAACAGAAAGACCTTGTGGGGGCAAAAACTCGAGGTCCAGAGCCGTGCCAGAAGGCTCGCAACCTCGCTCTTTTCCTCCTGAGCAAACTTTCTTTGTCTTCCATTAGATATCAAAAACTCAAATACTCAGAAGTCAAAAAATCACTGGAGACACGTAGAATCAGATGCAACTGAGTTTAATGTGCTTGCAGGCAACAAACACATACAAACTCTTGAGGCACGCTCCGGAACGTGACTGACGTTCAGTCCTTGCGCTCTGTTTTTTAAGCTGGAGGGGTAGCAGGCATCAACAACAGGTGTTTGGCCTTGACATTCAGGTATAATCATTCAGTGGAACTCCTTGCATCTATTTGTCACAATATCCTCAAAACATACGGGTGTACAATCGCTCAATGGAACTCCTTGCCTCTATTTGTCACAATGTTTTTGGTTTCGGGCACACGTGTTTTTAAAAGTATGTGAGACCCGTGAGACCCAAGGACTTTGGACGTTTCCTTGATACAGTTTTAACCTTGTGTGTGTGTGTGTGTGTGTGTGTGTGTGTGTGTGTGTGTGTGTTCTAGTCAGTACGTGTGTGTGTGTGTGTGTGTGTGTGTGGGTGTATGTATGTGTGGGTGTGTTTTAGTCAGTACATCTGTGTGTGTGTGTCTGTGTATGTGTGTGTGTGCGTGTGGGGGGGGGTGTTTTAGTCAGTACATCTGTGTGTGTGTGTGTGTGTGTGTGTGTGTGTGTGTGTGTGTGTGTGTATGTATGTATGTATGTGTGGGTGTGTTTTAGTCAGTACATCTGTGTGTGTGTGTGTGTGTGTGTGTGTGTGTGTGTTCTCAGTAATACATTTGTGTGCTCTCAGTACCTAGGCTTGAGTGAAGTGTTTCTATCATGCAGGAATACATAACACATTTCTATATGAGCTGAGTTTTCAGTCTTAATCAACTTAAGCAAGATAAAGCATTTACTTGATTAATGAACACATTTATCAATGAACATAGTTACTTGATTAATGAATATTCTTCTGATTGGTAATTAAATCTTACACTACAACCTCTTCCCATCTTACTGACCACTTTATCAATATGCTTAGACCACGATAATGTACCGTTTACTATTATACCCAGAAGTTTGGTCTCTTGAACTTGTTGAACTATCACATCTTCTACATTCAAACTTAAATTCGACTCATTCATTAAAAGATTTTTTGTTCCAAGTACAATGCAAAGAACCAATTTATTTGCTGTTACCCATTCAACTACTGACTGCAATTCCTTGTTTCAAACACTTTCAAGTTCATCAGCTGTGGACTGTGCCAGATATATTGTTGAGTCATCAGCATACATGGCTATCTTTGCATTTTTTAGGGTAAGGGGTAAGTCGTTAGTAAAAATGGAATATAATAATGGACCCAAGCAGCTTCCCTGTGGAATTCCACAGCTAATTGATTTTACATCAGAAAAACTTCCATTAAAGCAGACTGTCTGTTTCCTATTTGTTAAATAGCTCTCCAACCAGAGTATTGCAGTCGGACTGAAACCATAACATTTCAGTTTTTGAAGTAATAAATTATGATCAATTATATCGAAAGCCGCACTGAAATCTAACAGCACAGCCCCTACCAACTTCCTGTTGTCAATGTCTCTGAGCCAATCATCTGTCATCTGAGCCATGGCTGTGGCAGTGGAATGTCCTTCACTATAAGCATGTTGAAAATCTGTGTTCAAATCATTAACTGAAAAATAGCATTGTATTTGGTCAAAAGCAATTCTTTCCATGATTTTACTCAAAGCGGGCAGCAGGCTAGGTCTACTATTAGGGCCACAAAATGGTACAGTTACATTCTTCAGTAATGGAATAATTTTTGCAGTTTTCCATGCTGATGGATAGACATTTTTTGCTAAACTTAAGTTTAACACATGGCAAATTGGAGTAGCAATCAAGTTTGCTACCAATTTCAGTAGTTTTGGATCCACATTGTCTACACCTGATGGTTTGTCTTTACATCCGAGAGGCAACTTTTCCACATTGCTCACAGTTACTTTAGTAAATTCAAATGTGCACTTTTTGTCTGCCATAATTTGATCTTTTATCAGGGCATAAGATTGTTATTTGTTTGGCCCATCTCATCCCTGAGTTTGTTTACTTTATCATTAAAATAATTATTAAGGTGATTAGCAATATCTAATGGTTTGGTTAGAAAATTTCCTTCTGATTCCAGAAATGATAGAGAAGATTTAAATTTCCTACCCATAATATCATTTAGAATATTCCACATTTTTTTGCTATCATGCTTAATATTATTTATCACATTTTCATAATATATCCTCTTTTTCCTTTTATTCAACTTGGTCGCATAATTCCTTAGCTTACGGTAAACTTGCCAGTCAGATTCATAATTAGAGTTATTTGCCATTAACTTTGCTTGATCTCTCTGTACCATACAATCCTTCAGTTCCTCATCAATCCAAAGGGCTCTGACATTTCTAACAGTTCTCTTTTTCACAGGTGCATGTTTGTTAATTATTTCCACAAATAGTTTATTAAAAGCTTCAACGGCATCATTTGGATCATCCGTCATCAACACACTATCCCAAAAAATATCTCTAACATCCTCAATAAAATGATCCTCATTAAAGTGTTTGTATGATCTTTTAACAATGATTTTGGGTCCAGCTTTAGGAACCTTTGTTTTCCTCACGATTCCTATTAAATTATGATCACTACAACCTATTGGGATTGATATGAGTTTGGGGCAGAGCTCTGCTGAGTTATTGAAAATGTGATCTATACAGGTTGACATTTTAGATCCAACTCTTTTTAAGCACCCTCTAGTTGGCTTACTGACTACTTATGTTGAACCACATGCATCTATGGTGGTGAGAGGCTTTTTTCAATGGACAATGTAAGGACTACCAGTCAATGTTTATGTCTCCTAGGAAATAAATTTCATTAGCCTGATCACATACTTTATCTAACATATAACACAATTTATCTAACTAAAAAGAATTAGCATTGGGTGGCCTGTAACTACAGCCCACTAATAAGGGCTTCAGATGGGGGATATATGCTTGAAGCCATAATGCTTCTACCTCTGTTGACGTTAGGTCCACCCTTACTCTCACAGGTAAGTGATCTTGAATTTAGATGTCGACCCCACCACCATTTGCATTCCTGTCTTTTCTATATATATTGTATCCTTGTAACTTAACGCAGAGTCTTCGAGTCCAGATGAGTCTCCGATATTGCCAAAACATGTATGTTGCCTTCTGATAAGATATTTAATATAAAATCAAATAAATACATCTCAAATAAATATCAATTAATTTGTTTCTGAGGCTACATATGTTTATGTGGGCCACCTCCAACCCTTTCTTGGGTAGTTTAGCTAAAGTCAACATTTATACTCATTTAATATTATCATCATGTTGTCATTTATTAACTGATCCGTCTTAACGCTACAATCATCCTTCAGATGACACCTAGGCCCACACATACTTAAAAACACAAACACCCACCAACAACTCACATATACATTCACACACATGAAACAGCCCACACACCCAAAGTACCAATTGTCTGTGATCATTGTAAAAGAACAGTCACAGAGTCCTGTCCTCTCCAGAAAAATAACAATAATAAAAAAATAAATAAACTGAGAAACCCATTCAACATATGTTTAGTAATTCTGCCACCGGTCCATAACTCATCAGTTATGGAGCGCTTCTACCAGCTCCTGGAGTCACTGAGCCTCGCCTCCATCTCAGCATATTACATTTATTACAGGTACCGTCATCATCGAAGTAGGCACACATCAGAAACCGAGACATCGCTAACTGCTAGATGAGGGGGTTGGAGAGCAGAGGTAGAGGGAGGAGTAGCTCATGACACACTTTGTTTCGGTCTACAGGCAGTGCACAACAGCAAACCTTGCGGTGAAAGATTTCGCTTATTGCTCCTTTAAAAATTGCAAAAATGACATCATTTATCACAGGAGAAAACTGTAAAAACAGAAATTATCAATGGATTTTTAAATAACTGTCAGTCCTTGGTCATTACATGTGCAACAAATACTTCTATTAAAAAAATCTGCATTTGAAATAGTGATATTTCATCAAAATCACTTTGTTCTACAAAAAAGGAGGGATAGGTTAAACTTCGCATTCCGCCCCAAATCACATATCTGCCCTCCTTTTAGCTCTTGTGACATTCTGCTGAAAGACTGACATAGAAAAATTATACAACAGTAAAAATTAAACAACTAATTGTGACATTGACATTGTCATTGGCAAAAATAAAGTATTTAACTGAGGCACATCCAGTGTGTTCCAATCCCAGTGCTACCATACTATTGCAGAGTTTTTACTTTGAATTGCCATCTCCTGCTGTATAGTGAGTGACAAATGGACAGCTAATTGTCAGAGACAGCAAACTAGCTTGATGACATGGCCAGATGCAAATATGACCCTGATTATATGAAGCTATGTGGACCTTGAATTAATGACTCTGGCTGGACTGGTTGGGAACCACTGCTGTAGAGTATGCCACAAAAAGATTTAGTATGCCCCAAAACATTGACGTCAAATGCAGTATGTAAGACAGCATGCTTCTCTGGCTATTCTGACTCACAATCCTCTGTAAAGCAAAAAATGTGTCACATCGATTGAGCCACAAACAGATGTCACCTTGACAGCTGATTGACAACTGTCAGAAGTCCCAATGAGGGAAGACAGCACACTCAAGTAACTGATGACCAGTCAAATAGTAATAATAGATATATTAATTGTTTAATTGAATAGAATAATCATAGATATAACCCACAACAAAAGGGCATACGTATTAAATAATAATAACAGAAATGTATAGCCTATGTCATTTTATTATCATGGATATCATATGTTAGAATCTACAGTGTATGCGGTTATTACTTATTGCAAAATAACAACAGCAGAGGAAAAAAAAAATCAAATATCGTGCATCCCTATTTTCCAGGTTGACCTCTGTCTCTGGCGAGTTCGTTGAACGGCGCTTTGTTTTAACTCTATGATAACAGCTGTATGATTAAGAGGGTCAAAGTTCAGGGCATAATATGATGAGGAAGTAGTATTACTATTAGGAGTCTCCGGATTGTGTGATGCTGAAGTACTTACTAAAAGTAAAAAGAATGTGACCATGTTCCTATATGCTTCCAAAAGTGCATAAAGATCTTCTCAACATACCAGGCAGACCAGGAATATCTTGAAATAATACATTTTATTTATACAGCGCTTTTCAGAAACTCAAAGACACTTAACAGGCAGACAAAAAAAAGTGCAGGAAAATACAATCAAGCAGCAGACAAAAAGAGCAAAAAAATTATAGACAAGTACAAAGTTATAGACAAATAAGAGTGCTGAAATTACAAAGTTAGTTGCAGTATAAATTAAATATCAAATAACAGTAAGAGTGCAAGTGAAGAGCAAGAATAAAATAGGTGGGATCAAATTAAAAGTTAAATGCAGAGCGAAACAGGTATGTTTTGAGGTGAGTCTTGAAGGAGGTTGTTAGAAAAATTATGATCACATTGATTAAGCATGTTTTGTATTTTGTATTGTGCAAGTCTGGGGGATCATTCTTGTTTCATTCTATAGCAACTGCAACATCAGCAGGCAGTTGAGGATAAGGGAAGTCCAGCACTATATCTGTAAAGAGGAAATGGGAGAAACAGAGGGTCGAAGACAGGTCGGGGACAGTGTCATCTGGAGGGCAGTGTGACATGATGTCACACCAACTGAAAACCATTGTTATATATGAAGTCTTGATAGACTTGGTAGATTAGGGGAATTGAAACACCCCAACTCCAACACCTACTTGTACTGTATAAAAGCTTGCAGTAGATGCTCCTCAGGGAGCCTTCTTTCTGTAATCGCATCTTGTGCTTTGCACTGTGAAACACTCCTCTTGTACAAGATAATAAATTCTGTTCTGTGTTGTGGGAGGGAATTCCAGACGGTGGGGGCAGCAACAGAGAAAGCCCCCCCCCCCCAAAATGCAGCACTTGGTGCTAGGTACGGGAAGGAGGTTGGCGTCAGAGGAGCGGAGGGTGCAGGAAGGGGTGTAGGGGTGGAGAAGGTCTTTAAAGTAGGAGGGGGCCTGGTTGTGAAGTGATTTGTGGGTGAGTAGGAGGATTTTTAATTTGATACGGTAAGGAACAGGGAGCCAGTGTAGGTTCTGGAGGACAGAGATTGGAGGTTGTGCCGTAGAGGATACTGTTGCAGTAGTTGATAGGAGATATAATAAAAGCACGAATGAGGGTTTCAGCTGCAGGGAAGGACAGAGAGGGTAGAAGGCAGGCGATGTTTTTGAGATGGTGGAATGCTGATTTGGTGACTTGCATGATGTGTTGGTTGAAGGAGAGATTGCTGTCAAAGGTTGCGGCAGTGAGGGGGGGTGAAAGGGTGGAGTGGTCGATAGAGAGACAACTCACGAAATATGTTTTCAGCCATAACTCAATAATTAATATACTAATTGCAACAAAATTTCACACAAATGTTTAACAGGATAGAATAATGAAGTGATAACATTGACCCAAAGGTCAAAAGGTAAACTTCATTGTGACATCATAAATAAAGCATAAAAACACTTTTATTATTCCACAAACACATTATTCAGTGTCATATCTCAGGAACAGAACGGGAGACATTTGGTTAGATACTAAATTGGTGACACTAATCTTGGATGCCCACCTTGAAACTGTGCTGATTGTATAGATCTTATTTGCTCTCAGGGCTAAGATGTGTGTGAAGCATCCATATTTTCACAGACATGAATGTAAACTGTAAGAGAAACTTGACTGGTGCGTGGAGTCCCTGTGCTCACACTGTTCTTCTTAAAAAGCTGTAGTGAACACGTAATCTAGAAGCTGTCTCCATGGTGTTTGTGATGGGTGTTATAGTCTGAAATGTAGTGTTAGTTAACGTCATCATCCAACCCCCATTAAAGAGTTTAGTCATACTTTATGGAGTTCAATACCTTCAACAAACACAGTTCACATGTCTCATGTTCTACACCTAAATGGGTAAAGTCTCTCTCATATAAGATACTGTTAGGTCATCACTGTCCACTGTGTCTGTTTCTGCAGGCCATTGCTTTGGAGAACAAAGAGCAGCTTCCTGTGGAAATCCAACCCTACACTGTTCCTGAGGACAAAATCCTAAAGTAAGTCTCTCACCTCAGCAGCTCCACACTGGACATCTAGAGATATACAGAATATATGCATTCCTATATATGAGGACACTTTTGAGGTAAAAATGTAAAATCAGTGAATCGTTGCTGATTTCATTTATTAAACATTTGCAGTTGGATTTGAATGATGATGTGTTGAGAAAAAAAAGTATATACATTTTGATAGTCATGGTGAGCTCAGAGCTAAAGAATGTCCAACAAAGTGAGCAGCACCTCAGTGAAAAAGTCCTGTTCATTTTGTGTGAGGTCACACTAAACCAAATGTAATCCCAAATGTATTTACAACATAAACTGATAGCAGGATCTTAAATTCATCCGATATCGCTGCTAAGAGTGGTGGTAAAAACAGTTCTAATAGCGGCTCTGTGGATGGAAATGTCAACTGTTGTTGTTTGTGGGTCCATTTTAGTGAATACATTAGCTTACATGTGGCAACCATGTTTTAGAATCAGTCACTTTGTAATTCGATGGGAACATTGAAAGAACATATTGAAAGATTTACACACACAGTTAGTCATAACAACTTCTGTTAGATGTATGGTAATTTTTTTTACTATTAAGTCATTTCTTATTTCATTATAGAGTTGCCTGCAGCTCATTTTCTTTGCCCCTACCTTCCCTGCTCTCTCTCTCTCTCTCAGACTACAAATGAGACAAGAATTAGCTGTTTGCCACCACACTGTCCCTCTGCCTCTTCCCCGCCGCTGTGCACTGCTTTGCCTAGAGAGGAGCGGGCAGCAAGTCAATTTGGCCTGTGCAAATCCCTCAGCTCTGGGTATCACAGTGGCTTGGTGGCCAGTAGCAGTGCTGGGTCTAACCTGTCCAACAATAGTAACACAAAGTTTGGGGTTTGCGCTGGCTGGATTTCGGTTGCTCTGGCCACTGACTGGTGGTGTGTTTCCAGAGCTGCTGCCCTCTCTCCAATCGGAGTGGTGTTCTGTAGCATCGGGGAGTGAGGCGGTGGACACACTATGATTTGAGGCTCACGTTACGTAAACATGAACATGAAACCGAAACCGAAACCAAGCCTTGGGTTCAGGTTAGCAGAAGGCTGAACTATTAACATTTTCTCTTCATCTTATATTCATCACTTATTGTGTTTATTGTCAGACCCTCTTTTAGACTCTGTTTTTGATAAGTCCGCCTTCCTTTTGGTTTACCCTGCTGAAATAGCAACTTTCCCTGCAGGATTTTCTGCCATTCAGTCAGGCTTTTTCTAAAGGAATGTGCACGTGTGTCTGCATTTGTAAAAAGCCAATAGCCAATACTTGTGATTGGCCAAAGTCTCCTGTCACAAGCTAGGTTTTCTATGGGATTTCTATGGGATTTTTGCTCCAAAACAGCAAATTAAAACTGCCTACTGCAGCTTTAATGGATGTTTTATACTTAAATGTAGGCATAATTTTTTATGTCTAATCAGATTGAAAAATTAACAGTAATTTCCCCCAAGCAATCACTATTTATTCTATTAAAGGATGCCAAACATGTCATGTCTAGCACAGTGAAAAAGACCTTACACTGATGAATAAAAGTTGTACTTCCTGGTCAGCCTTCACTATAACGAATGCTAGAATAAACTTGATGTGCCACAGTTATCCTAATGTGAACATATGAGTTTTTTCAACACAAATCTGATATCAGAGAAGATCATCGACATGGACATATTAAAAACTTGAAGCCTCCTTACATTGCCAGGCCGCCATTGTAAATAAGAATGTGTTCTTAATGACTTGCCTGGTTAAATAAAGGTTAAATAAAAAAATAAAAAAACATTCCACTCAGCTATATGGCACCTAGATTCACGTATAAACACGCCACAAGAGAGGAGGCAGATAATGTGTGTGACCCTCGGTTAGGACCATTTCTCACACTTTTTTAAAGAAAGATATTTTCTAGGGCTTTTTAATAGATAGGACAGTATTAGTGTGAAGGGAGTAGAGAGAGGGGATGACATGCAGCAAGTGGCGGTGGGTCAGGATCAAACTCTTGGCCACTTTAACAAGGGCAAAGCCATTGTACATGGGGTGCCTACTCTACCAAGTGAGCTACTGGGTGCCCTTTCTCACCCATTCTTATGGACATTAGAACAAACACGCATCTGGGGCATCGGTGGCTTAGTGGTAGAGCAGGTGCCCCATGTACAAGGCTGTTGCGGCAGCGGCCCGGGGTCAACTCCAGCCTGTGGCCCTTTGCTGCATGTCACTCTCTCTCTCTCTCTCTCCCCCCTTCACACTTGTCTGTCCTGTCAAATAAAGGCTAAAAATGCCCAAAAAAAAATCTTAAAAAAAAAAAAAAAGAACAAACACGCATCTCTATCTCCAGGCACTCAGTCTCCTCACACAAAGCAGGTCTGAAGCCCACTGAGGCCTCTCAGGATAACAGACCATGAGAATGCACACATCATACATGTCCAATAAATTTTCTGCTGAACTGATGCTTATTATAACTGCTGAAAGTTGGTGGGGAGCTGGAACAAATGAATACTTTGGCGGCGGGCTTTTGATGGAAAAGGAATGTGTGGGTGTGTCATCAGCTATGTCGTGAGGGGGAGAGCAGCAAAAAGCCGGCCTCTAGGAATTCATCTTCTACAGAGAAAGTTGTAGCTTCCTTTACTTACTCAAGAACACCATGAGAGAATTTTGTCAAATTTGGCACAATGTCCACTTAGAGTCAACAATGAACTGTGGTGGCCAAACAACTTCGGTCTATTTAATAAACAGTTTAAAGAAAAAAGTCTTCACACATCAACTGTCAGTGAGTGAGTGCCTAGATGTTCTTCAGCTATGCTATCTTTATAGATCCCATAACACATGCATGCCAATAGTCAAAATATAGAGCATGCAGGTGGTTCTGCAGTAAGCATCCCTAAGACACAACATCTCTTGAGGCCCACAAGGACACTTGTTGTTGGAGCCTCCCTGGCTCGTAACCTTTAACCTACTTCCATTAGGCCTCTGCTGTATCTCTCACTGTTGTCACCATAGAGGTTAAATGAGCAACACATCATTAGGTGAGAAGTTCAGTTTCATCAAACAATTAACCTTAGAACATGGGTATACAATACATGCAGAACACATTATAGGTTAAATATGGGTAAATACCAGAATTTTCCATCATAGAACCCACTCACGGACTGGCCCATCTGTTTAGTCTGTCGATTTCCAGATGGCCTGGCTCCTTATTGGCCTGTATGGCTGCCATCCGGGCCAATAAGAAGCCAGGGCTGGCAAGCCATGTACTGGCAATAAATACAATGCAGCCAATGGCCCGCTGTTGCCAGGCAGACAACACTTCTTCAAGTACACGCCCCCTCACTCGCTACTGCACAGAGATGTACGCGCTGTGAAACTGTGAAACAGAGGGTTATTAGGATTGGTCGAAAATGACAGTTTTTTTTAGAAGAATCATGTCGTGATTGGTTAGTTGATTTATGGCCCGCCTCTACACAACGAAAACACAGGAAAGAGAATGCACATGGTTTAAGGGCCGTCCACACCAAGAAAGATAACTGTAACGTTAACTATAACGATAACAATGGCAGCATCCACACCAATGAACGATATCGTCGTGTTGCTAGGTTACGCCAAACACACACTGCTCGGTGCGGTCGGCAGGGGAGCAGAGTGATGGATAAAATGGATATTGATGACCTGTTATTGCTGTATGTTGCGAGACAGAAAAAGAAAACCAATTTGCCGCTTGCTCCACCTGTCTGTCTGTCTGTCAGCTCCATCTGACATGAGACAAACATGAATGAAGACGTGCAATTTATTGTGTTTCACCGGCGACGAGCTGTCATTACGCGTGACAATTACGCACGGCTGCGCGCTCTTTATAACTCACTGTGTGAACCTATGTTGCATAATAAAGATTTGCCCCCCTCAGTAACTTCATCCTGGCGCCTGAATTTTATGAATGGAGGGGAAAAGAGATGCATTCCCCTGCAAAATGTATTTTATTGCAGTTATTTACCCGGTATTTGCAAAACAAAATCACTGAAGTTAAGATTCTGTCACAAAACTATATTGTTACGGATCTTTGCAAATTTTTAAGTGGGTGTATGGAAATCCTGGAGCTTTCTTAGTGGGTATATGTGACGTGATGAACGTCTCGACCTGTCATTTCGGATGGATTTTGATTGGCTGTCAGTGTTTCTATCGTTCATCAAATCGCTCTGAAAGTGATCCAAACGATATCGTCCACCACTATTGTTGTCGTCATAGTTGTAGTGTGGACGCTGCTAAACACTTGAGTTTAGAACGATTTTTAAAACTGTATATTTATAGTTATATTTATAGTTATAGTTCTTGGTGTGGACGGCCCTTTATACATGCGCGGCGCACCGGATCGTATGTGAGAGAGCGAGAGAGAGAGAAAGAGAGAGAGAAAGACTGATGGATCATCCGAAGAGAGAGGAAAAAGGAAAGGTGGACATGAAAGAGAGATGGAGAGCAAAAGGAAGGCACAAAGGAAGTTTTAGCTGTGATTGTGTGTGAACTTTTATTATTTGAAATATTACTAAAGTTTGTGTGATTTAGACCCACCTTGTCTGTTTCATTTGATCATAATTACAGTATGTTTGAAGACTGACAAATAAAATACCATTGATGACCATGAACACCTTTAATCAGGGTGGATTTTAACCCCCCCCCGTCCGACGTTACAATCGCACGTGCCCCTCCCCCCCCCCCGTTCTGACGTGGCCTGGATAGCCAGTGGCCTGGATGCCTAAGTGTCCAGACTAAAAAAATGGGTCCAGTCCGTCCCTGATAGAACCAATTAGGTTTTGGTGGTCAAAGGTCAAACGTCACTTTAACCTAACAAAACACGTTTCTGGCCAAAACTCATACGCTTCATGACAAAATTTTGCTCAAATGTCTACTAATCTTTGGTGTCAACCTTGAAACTCTGCTGATTGTATAGATCTGTACTGCAGGCGGAAGATGTGTGAAGCATCCATGTTTTTAGAATTTGTAGCGTCTTTGTTGCAACATTTATATTTGAAGCATTGATTACTGTCATGGCTGTGAATAAGTTGAGACAAACATCGCTGTAAACTGTAACTTCAACTTGACTGGCTCAGGAGACATACAACCATGAGGCAGTAATTCATTTCTCTCCTCTTGACAACCTGAAAATTGCTAAAATTGATAAAATCCCTCCAAAATATCACATTAAGACACCAAGATCTCAAAGAACACCATAGAAAAATCAATGGTGTTTGCATGGCGAGCACTTCTGTTCTGGAGACTGCTGAGAAACTGCCTTATTATCAATATAGCCTACCTATGAAAGCCATCCAGTGAATGCCTGAGGTCTCTAGTTTGTGGCTGTGAAGTTTCATGAGGCTGTGATTATCCTAGAGGTCACTATAGGTCATTTTATACAGTGAGATTGAGTTTCAAAACAGTCTCACTACAATGAAATGGCTTCTATGGGGACTAACATAACCACACATGAATAAAACTGGGGTCAGTGAATCCACAAATCTCAGCTTTCCATTCAGACCCAGTTTATGTTATTCCAGGACTGTTCAAAGACCCCAGTATGCAGAAAGAGTCAAGTCAAATATGCAAAAATAAAACATTTGTAATGCATGCAAAAGACTGCTTGGTTTTTGCCCCATACTGCCTAAGACTCGGATGAAGTTGGCATGTCTGTAAAGGGGAGACTGGTGGGTACCTAGAGAACCCATTTTTATGGCTCTGCGCTGGCGATACCCATGGCCGAAGGCATTATTTTTCAGGTCGTTCTTTTCCATTCTTGTGAACATAATATCTCAAGATGCCATGAGGGAATTTCTTCAAATTTGACACAAATGTTGATTTAGACATAATTATGAACTGTTTTTGGTGGTCATACATCAAAGGTCAAGGTCACTGTTACCTCGTCTGTCTCAGTCTCAAGAGCACAATATCTAATTCTAGTCATTCAGATATATTGAGGTGAGAGCTGAAGGGACCCTTGTGAAAATGACCTAGCCAATTTTTCCCTCACCAAAATTCAGCCTAATTTTGGAGGATTATTTTTGCCCTTCCTAACAAACCAACCAAAGAAAGCCGTGGGTCTTCTAATTTCCTGTGATACCACTATCCTCTTCCAGCTGTAAAACTTAGCCTGCCTCTGAAAGATAGCAATGTTGGCCGAGGACGCCGGCTTCCCAGCAGAGTGGAGGAGGTTAAAGGGATAGTGCACCCAAAAATGAAAATTCAGACATTATCTACTCACCCATATGCCGAGGGAGGCTCAGGTGAAGTTTTAATTTTATTTATTTTTTTTAAATTTTATATACTTTATTATTCACCGAGGGGAAATTAAATTTTTTCTGTTGTCAATTACACACAGGTCTGAACACACATGCACAAACTGGACCTATACATGCACCAAGTGGAGAGATGTCAGAGTGGGCTGCCCATAACAGGCGCTTTGAGCGGTTGGGGGATTTGGTGCCTTGCTCAAGGGCACCTCAGCAGTGCCTAGGAGTTGAACTGGCACCTCTCCAGCTACCAGTCTACACTCCATATTTTGGTCCGTACGGCAGAGATGGGCAGTATTTCAGTTACTTATATTTAAAATACGTATTTCAATTACTTTTGAGTATTTTGTAATTTGTATTTGATAAGGCCGATACCGTTTTTTTCCCCATTAAAGTGTTTTTTTGGGGAGTTTTTCCTTATCCGTTGTGAGGGTCCAAAGGACAGAGGGATGTCGTATGCTGTAAAGCCCTGTGAGGCAAATTGTGTTTTTTGTGATATTGGGCTTTATAAATAAAATTGAAAGTGAAATTGATAAAAAGCAAATGTAATTTGTCACAAAATAATTTTGAGTGGAGTAATTTTGTATTTAAAATATTCAAAATACCTTCTCCAAAATAATAGGCTACACATTTTTATGGGCTGTTAAGTCTGGTTAATAAAAATATATATACATTATCAAGTTGTTGTCTTTTAATGGCTTTGCTTAGTTACACAATTATCTAGCTCTGTGACTGTTCTGCCTTTTTGTGGGGTTCATCAGAGCTTTGTATATATCCTATAGCCCAAACCTGAATACTCCTCTATACCAAATTGTGAGAAAACAAGCGCAAATTTGACCAAATTTGCTACTATCACGCCATTAATGGATGAATCATGGTTGTTCTCTCTGGCATAGTTACTTGTGGTCTCTAATTGCAGCATGTAAATTTTGAGCATTATTGGTCAAGGACTTTTTGAGTTATCCACAAAAAGGTTTGAATCGTTAGTATAGCATCACCTATGGACGAATCGCGGGCATTCTCTCTGGTATAGTTACTCATGGTCTCTAATTGCAGTATTCAAATTTTGAGCATGTTTGGTCAGGGACTTTTTGAGTTATTCATAAAAAGCTTTGTGGATGGACCGGCCAACCAACCGACCGACCAACAGAGTGACCTATAGCTATAAGAAAAAGAAAAAAAGTATTTTCTGTATTTGAAAATAGAAAGATGGAAGATAGAAGAATTTTATTTTGATACATTTATTTGAGGGGTATTTTGTATCAAAATACATTTTGATGTATTTTTTCCCATCTCTGCCAGACGGGAACTTGAAGAGGCGACCCTCTGGTTCCCAACCCAAGTCCCTATGGACTGTGCTACTGCCACCCTTTTTAGAGTCCTTGCATCCCTTGCGGAGATCCCAGGGGAGAGGGGTAGCAACACAACTCCACCTAATGGAGGCTGATGGCGCCTCAGATTCAAACGTCCAAAAACACCATAATTGAAACCACAAAACATCTCCATAGTGCTCGTCCGTAGTGATCCAAGTGTCCTGAAGCCCTGACGTAAAAAGTTGTTTAGAAAAACGTCATTTGAACTGTAGCCTGTAGCTCTAAATCTGTGTACACCGTGCTCACGTGTGCACGCTTGTGCAAGACCGTGCGACATGGGCACTGCGTTCATGTGTGTTCACGTGCTTTCGCTGGTCTCATGCGCAAGGGGGCACATGTGAGAATCTGGCACCTCCATTAGGTGGAGTTGTGTTGCTACCTCCTCTCCCCTTGGATCTCCACAAGGGATGTGAGGACTCTTAAACTTCACCTGAGCCTCCCTCGGTATATGGGTGAGAAGATAATGGCTGAATTTTCATTTTTGGGTGCACTATCCCTTTAAGACATGATGTGTATAGTATTGCTGTGTACCTTGTGGAAGCAAAAAAGTCAAGGTCCAGAGCTGTGCCAGAAGGCTCGCGACCTCGCTCTTTTCCTCTCAAACGGACTTTCCTTGTTTTCCACTAGATATCAAAAACTCAAATACTCATAGGTCGAAAAATCACTGGAGACATGTAGAATCAGATGCAACTGAGTTTAATGTGCTTGCAGGCAACAAACACATCATAACTCTTGAGGCACGTTCCGGAACGCAACTGAAGTCCAGTCTTTGCGCTCTATCTTTTATGCTGGTGGAGTAGCAGGCATCAACAACAGGTGTTAGGCTATGACCTAATGTTGTAATCATTCAGGAGAACTCCTTGCTTCCCTTATCACTATGTTTTTCAAAAACATGCAGGTGTGTAATCATTCTGGAGTACCCCCTCACTTCCCCTATCACTATGTTTTTGTTTCGGGCACACCTGTATTTTAAAAAGTATGTGAGACCCAGGGACTTTGTATGTCATCCCTGGTACAGCTTTAACCTTAGAATGTGTGTGTGTGTGTGTGCTTTCAGTCAGTACATCTGTGTGTGTGTTCTCAGTAATACATTTGTGTGCTCTCAGTACATAGGCTTGAGTGAAGTGTTTCTATCATGCATGAATACATAACACATATCTATATGAGCTGAGTCTTCAGTCTTAATCAACTTAAGCAAGATAAAACATTTACCTGATTAATGAACACATTTACTTAATCAATGAACATAGTTACTTGATTAATGAACATTCTTCTGATTGGTAATTACAACTTCTTACTTGTACCCACTGCTGTCCTTATTTCAGTGTTTTCCACATTGATTCATCACTCTGTGCTTTGCTTTCAGAGTTTACACCGACATGTCACAGGTAACAAACAACCTGACACATCCACGCTTCCAGCTGACGGAAGAAGAGGAGGAGGCTGATATCATTTGGAGCTATAATCACATCAAAGACTACAGGTCAGCCGCAACACAACACACATTAACACAGTCCTGTTGGCTGAGTTGAGCTATTTCATCAATGTGACAGAAAAAATACAAGATATATTGAATTTAGCTTAGTTACATGAGTTATCCGTAAATATGACAAAGATGTATCTTAAATCTAATTGAATAGTTCATTGACAGAAGCAGGCCGTGAATACTGCCACAATGTGCTTTAGAGTCCAGCAGTAAAGGCCTTTATGGTTCAGTGACAAACGGTGAGCAAGTAAATACAGTACAGTTAAACTTAAAATAATCATGTTGGGTTTTCCTTCAGTTGTGATGATTAGAAAGACAAAGAAGACCAACTCAAGCTTTTATTAATTTGGCCAGGAAGGTAGAACAATGTACGGAATACAGTATGTATATATATATATATATATATATATATATATATATATATATATATATATATATATATATATATATATATATATATATATATATATATATATATAGAGAGAGAGAGAGAGAGAGAGAGACTGTGCTGATTGTATAGATCCTCACAGGCTTGGATGTAAACTGTAAGCCCAACTTGACTGGTTCGCAGAGGCGAACAACAGCGAGGTGGTAGTTCTAGTTTTTTGATGCAATCAATCATCATTGCATTATCTCCTCTAACAGAAAGTTGAGTGAGGAACACCCTCATGTGATGCTAAACCAGTTTCCCTGTGAGAGCATCGTCACTGTTAAAGACTGCTTGGCTGCCGTGGCTCACAGAGTGAAATCTGATTGGCTACCAGAGACCTTCAACCTCCAGTCAGAGCTGCCACAATTCATCAAGCATTATCAACTGAGACAACAAAGGTTGGAATGCTATACTGTATTTTTAAAACTTTAATATAATCAAAAACATGGTGCTGATGTTGATGGTTTGATCAGCATAAACAAGATAAAAGCTGTCTCGGTGTGTGTTTCAGAGGAGAGGATAACCACTGGATCTGTAAGCCCTGGAACTTGGCCCGTGGAATGGACACACACATCACCAACAACCTGGACTATATAATAAGACAAAGAGAGAGTACACCAAAGGTACACACACATAACAGAACACACCAGGAAACCAGCCTGCCTAAGGCTATGTCTAAATACCTCTATATTTAGCTCCTTCAAAATGAGTTAGTCAGTGTTCGCCATTTACTTTGAAACCATAAATCTCTGTATGTGACATCTGGTACTGTCGCACCCAGTAAGTTGATTGCTATGACACATAAACCATGAGACTGTCTCTTTTTTAAACTACATGTCACTGCCAGTTGCTGGAAACACAGTCATAGTGGATGGTACCTGACTGCATAACGGGTGGGAAAAAAATTGATTCACTTAAAGGGGTATTTCACTGCTGGAAAGATGGCCTTTTAATAAATTTAGGATGTGTGTGCAGTAGAGAGACATAAATACTTAAACTAGTGCTACCAGTGAAAAAAAGAAAAAGGAAGCTTTTGTTCAAGAGGGAGAAAACCTACAACTACCACAATGCACTGCACCATACTAGACCAATAAACGCCTCCAGTGGCCGGTGATGTACATGACATGCAAAAGTTTTTGGAGCCACTGGTCAAAATTGTGTTTGCTGTGAATAACTAAGCAAGTAAAAGATTAACTGATTTCCAAAAGGCAAAAGTATAAAGATGACACGTTTCTTCGATATTTTAAGCAAGAATACTTTTTAATTTCAATCTTTTACAATTTCAAAATGACAAAAAAGGAAAAGGGCCTGAGGCAAAAGTTTGGGCACCCTGCATGGTCAGTAGTTAGTAGCGCCCCCTTTGACAAGTTTTACAATTTCTAAACACTTTCTGTATCCAGCTAAGAGTCTTTCAGTTCTTGTTTGGGGGATTTTCACCCATTCTTCCTGCAAAAGGCTTCAAGTTCTGTCAGATTCTTGGGCCGTCTTGCATGCACTGCTCGTTTGAGGTCTATCCACAGATTTTTAATGATGTTTAGGTCAGGGGACCGTGAGGGCCATGGCCAAACCTTTAGCTTGCTCCTCTTGTGGATTTCGAGGTGTGCTTAAGATCATTGTCCTGTTGTAGAAGCCACCCTCTCTTCATCTTCAACTTTTTTACAGATGGTTAGACATTTGTTTACAGACTTTGCAAGAATTTACCTGAATCCATGCCTCCCTCTACCCATGAAATGCTCCCCATGCCACTGGCTGCAACACAAACCCAAAACATGATCGATCCACCTCTGTGTTTAACAGTTGGACAGGTGTTCTTTTCATGAAATTCTGTACCCTTTTTTCTCCAAACATACCGTTGGTCATTGATTCTAAAAAGTTCTGTTTTAACTTCATCAAGCCACAGGACTTGTTTCCAAAAAGCATCAGGCTTGTTTGGATGTTGCCTTCTGATGCTGAATTCTGTGGTGAGGACACAGGAAATGTTTTCCTCTGATGACTCTTCAATGAAGGTCATATTTGTACAGGTGTGACAGTAGAACAGTGCACAACCACACCAGAGTCTGGCAATTTATCTGCAGGTCTTTTGCAGTCAAACGGTGTGAAGCGCAGTGGCTATTTGTATCATTGACTGGAACTTTGGAACGGGCTATTCCAGAGGCGTACCTTAGAACGTCCCGCCAGTGATGGCACGGTCTTAAATCAGCCACTGCAGCACTCGTGTATCAAATGGACAATTAACTTTCACCAGCTATAAAGTTCACAAAGGAAGCTAAACGATTCTGTCTAACACTCAGTTTCCTGTCAGAGATTAATTTTAAAAAGGCAGAAAAGGTGTCGTTCAGAGTGACAAGGGCATCCGCAGGCCACTGAAAGAAGGCCCTGATTCCCAAGAATTGTCTCTTTTTATATCCTTTTAAGCCCAGTTCTTGATGAGACAATGGACAGTTTTTCAATAAATTCAAAACAGACAGTTTCTATCCATCAACGCCTCGTTGAGATGTTTGACTCCCTTGTCACTTGCACGTGCATTGATTGTGAAGAAACAACAGTGCAGCACACATACACATACTGCTCTAAATGCTCAACCCCACAAAACCATTAAAATAATGCGTGGAAATACAAAAAATATTCAGTCTCTGCTTTATGATAGAGATGAGATGGATATGTGACATGAAAAAACAAGCATTTAAAAGCAACATTCTTCCTCAATTAACATTCTTTGTTCATATTTCTTCCAGATGTTGTTCCTTCTAGGCCTGTGGTTTCAAAAGGACTTCCTCTGATGCACAGTGCAGCGCATTGCAAACATGACTTCCTCTGTCACACAGTACAATGTAATATAACAGTGTGACTATGAGTGCATTATAGGCACCCTTACAGTGCTTAACTAAGTACAACAATACATCAGTCCTTAAAGTCTGTGTAAAGCTAAACACATTAAATGGGTCATAAAAGTATTCCTCAAAATGTGTAAAAAAAAAAAAAAAAAGCCTTTCAACCATTTACAATTGAATTGTGGAGCTAGGCTTCACAAACTGTGTTTCTGGATTTAGTGGGCGGGCCTTGGCAAATTCGCCTATTGCCGTAATCCCTATAGCCATATGAGTAGGTACATTACCTTTTAATAACCAGTGCCTGTTCTGAGGTCGGTGGGACAGAGCTGCCTGCTGCTTGGCGCACAAAATGGAGGTGAACGGTACAGCTCCCTCTCTCCCTAAAAACTAATCAAATACACTATCAAATGACTTCAAAACGCTCTTGTGGGCAACTGGTAGCTTACACATTCACCACACTATGAAATCATAATATAATATTACGAGACAGAGTTGTTTTGAAGCCAAATGCACAGCCGGAACTACATTCCAGAAATACAGTACTTGCTGGGCGTGGAGTGATTTCAAACAGCGTATGTTTATTGCAATTACTCCCGTTATCAAAACAAGTTTGTTGAGAAGAAGCCAGAATATACAGAGGAAGAGTTACAGGTTTTGGAAGAAGAGAGGCTGAGGCTGCTGAACAACCAGGGGCTGAGGGGAGACCCAGAGCTGGCATGGATTGGTGGTGTTAATGTGGGGCTTACTGGCCACTTTATTAGGTACACCTGTGCAGTCTAATACAATCCAATACAACAGCTCTGCCACACATTCTATGTTTACAAAGCGTGTACATTTTCAGTTTTTGTTGACATTGTCAAAAGGTGATTATTCTACATTATTATTGAGGTCATAGTGGGTGGTGCTGGTGTACTGGTGTGCAGTATATTGAAAAGTGTTCCTAATATTTTGTTCCCATCAATTAGACAAAATTAGGAGACCACCCCAGTACACCACCACCATTCACTATGACCTCAATGATAAACAAAGTAGAATCATCACTTTCTAGACAATGTCAACAATAACCGAAAATTTACAAGCCTCGGGGAAAAAATAATGGTATAGCCATTCTACGGGACTGCATTAGATTACACAGGTGTACCTAACAAAGTGGTCTGTGACTGTATGATACATACATATGTTGATGGTGGTATGGGACAAGAGTACGCCTCAAATTAATCACCAGAACACATGCTAACTCCACACTCAAATCAAAAATCACCACGACTCCTGAGGGAACAACAACATAAAATGTTCCCTAGCAGTCTGTTTATTCCCAACAATGAGAAGTAATGCCAGTCACTTCATTATATACTCTGGGCAAGCACTTATCCATAAACATAACCTCAACAACATTTGCATTTTAGCCTTATTTACCATGCTTGGGTTTAAGACTAATGTTACTCAACATGGAGGTAATGTTACAGCAGAGAGAATGCTGAGCAAAATACACCACGTCTGCTCGTTTTGTGATGCTGACAGATGGTATGACAGTATCTTTCAAGAAAAGTGTTTGAACCATTCCTGAACTTCTGCACTCCATCCTTTCACTGTAGTCCTCCGGTAAAAAAAATGGCTGGAGCAAACAAACATTTTCCAGACCATTTCCACAGGCATGTTGGGGTTGATGTCCAGCACAAATAGCACTTGTTTCATCCTGTCCGTATTTTTGGTTGGCACTCAAGAAACTTCACTCTGCTCCATGTCTTCGGCTTGTTACTGCAACCTTTTACAATACATGTGCAAACCATGATTTACAACAACACTCTGTAAAAAATTTCTCAAATTTTCTGGTGCGTCCAGCTGACAATACCGCAAATGCAAGGCAGCAAGCAATAACTACGGTACTGTCTCAGGTGCGCACTATTATGCTGATCTGTTCTGTACGACATCTATTACACGTCTGTCCGTCCTGGAAGAGGGATCCCTCCTCAGTTGCTCTTCCTGAGGTTTCTACCGTTTTTTTCCCCGATAAAGGGTTTTTTGGGGAGTTTTTCCTTAGCCGCTGTGAGGGTCTAAAGGACAGAGGGATGTCGTATGCTGTAAAGCCCTGTGAGGCAAATTGTGATTTGTGATATTGGGTTTTATAAATAAAATTGATGATGATGAATTGACTCCGCCCAGTGGTTTACTCAAGAAAGTAGTTCCGAGTATTTGCTTCATGTAATGTTACTTAATTATACATTATTATGGGGAATGCGCAAGCCATGTGTTGTCCAGTAGAGCGTTTTGGAGTCATTTGATGGTGTATTTGATTAGATTTGTACAGGGGGCTGTACCGTATATCTCCATTATAGCAGGCAGCTCTGCCCCACCGATCTCAGAACAGCAGGCACTGACAGTTAAAGGTAATGCCAACTCATATTATGGCAATAGGCGAATTTGCCAAAATGTCAAACTACCTCTTTAAATTATAGCCGCGTTACGTAACGGAGCTACCCCTGGTACAAACATGCCCCCTGAGGCTGTAGCAGTATAAATACACTCTCTTGTACAGTAGGTGGCGGTATGCACCTGGAAGTTGTTTGCTATCCACCAATAAATTGAGAGAAGAAGAAGAAGAAGAAGGAGAAGAGGGGGAGGAGGAGGAGGAGGATAAAGATAAACCAGTATCTTTGGTTGCAGTATAAATAGAGGGAGAGACGTTTTATAATTAATAACATGGTTATGGTAGATTAGCTGGGCTAACTGTTAGCCGTTAGCGGTTAGCGGTGTCTGTAAAAACAACATTTTTTCCAGTGGATGTCTTAGTTACAACATGATTGAGCTAACAAAGCAGTTTTGTGTTGCTATGTGTAGTATTTATTCAGTTTTGGGAAATCACGATGTCTAGAAAGCATCAGTGGCTGCAGCTGACAGGGACAGCTGACAGCAGCAGCAAAGCTTGCATCAGGATGTGATCTGTTAAAAGCAACATGAAACTACTCCAGTTAGCTCAATCATGTTGTAACTAAAACATCCGCTGGAAAAAATATTTTAAGTCAGTGGAGCCAAACCGGCACTCTCCCTCCCTGGATTACATCCCCCCGTTCCGCCGGCTGCAGGTGCAGGGTTGCGTCCTTGTACAGTACACAGAGGCGGCTTCCCTCCGGCAAGTGGGTGTGGACTAAATGGCTGCAGCCTGGAGTCATGAGACAAGAGCCTGCAGACATACCCCTCCGGACACGCCCCCAGCGTTTCACAGCAGGGAGAAGTGCTTGTTTTTCCATGATTTTGAGAGCTAATTTTACACACTTAGCGTTTTTTTTAATCTTTCAAATTTGGCTCAGTGATTAATGACACATATTTCTGGAATGTGACAAACTTAAACAGACATTTTTTGCTGCTTTACACAGACTTTAAGTTTGCCAACATTATAAAATCAGGAAATTTAGAAATCATAGAACTATAAAACATAAGGTAATACACTGATAATAATTAAAAAAAACACAAGATAAATATAAAACCTGAGATTATGGGACCCACACTTTGCAAGATGCTGATATGACCTTAAAAGCAAGAAATAAATCAAATCAAATCAAATCAAATCAGGCTGGAATTGTCATCTCACCAACATACAACACCAATCCACATCATGGGTTTGGATTTACCTTTCCAGCAATCCTACTAGCAGTTCTATATAGTTTTCTTGGTCTTCCAGACCTCAACTTGACCTTCACAGTTCCTGTTAACTACCATTTCTTAATTGCATTTCAAACTGAGGAAACAGCTACCTGAAAACACTTTGCCATCCTCTAACTCCCAATTTCCACATAATCCGTCTGCACCACACTGTGCAGCACCGCGGAACTGGAGCGACGGAGCGACCGACGGCATGTACCCTCGCCCACTGGATGCGTTTCTGGTGCATGGGATGTGGGACCTGCAAAATCACGCAGTAAAAAGCACCTTTCCCTCCCATAAATCCTACAATTACACACCACGTCTTCTCCTTTCGGCTGGGATTCGACTGGGATTTGACTGGAATTTCTCAATTACTGGAATTTCTCAATTGTGGGATCAATAAAGGTGTATCTTATCTTATCTTATCTTATCTTATCTTATCTTTGTATCCTTGTAGAAAGGATGCATAGTGTCATACAAAATACTATGGTTTTCCACTTCAACTATGAGTTTCTCCTCATCCATCTTTCGTCAGACCCTCGCAATGACTGACAACTTGTGCGACGGATGTGACGCGAGTTTACTGTAGATTGCCAAAGTCACACCCCTTCCGTTGAAGTTCATGGGACCTTAGATCTGAAAAAATATGAATGGCAGTGAATGAGGAGAGAAATATTTTGAGTTGAGTTGTGACATGAAATATGTCATTAATGAATTTAAAACATACATTTTAAGGTCAAGAAAGTCATACTTTGTGGTAAAACTGTTGAGATATGAGCTTTTGCTTACACAGGAGGCTGGGCGGCATGGCGGTGTGGCGGTTAGCACTGTCGCCTCACAGCAAGAGGGTTGACGGTTCGATCCCGGGTGTGGTAGCCCCTCTGTGCGGAGTTTGCATGTTCTCTGTGCGGAGTTTGCATGTTCTCCCCGTGTCAGCGTGGGTTCTCTCCAGGCACTCCAGCTTCCTCCCACAGTCCAAAGACATGCAGTTTGGGGACTAGGTTAATTGATAACTCTAAATTGTCCGTGAGTGTGAATGGTTGTCTGTCTCTACGTGTCAGCACTGCGATAGTCTGGCAACCTGTCCAGGGTGCACCCTGCCTCTCGCCCAATGTCAGCTGGGATAGGATCCAGCCCCCCCGCGACCCCCAAGAGGATAAAGCAGTTAGAACACAGGAGGTGAGCGAAAGCTATGAAGTCAAGCTATGAGCGAAAGCTATGACGTCACATCACATCGTCACTTTCGTCACATCACACTTCCTGCAGCTTTGACGTCACATCACATCGTCACTTTCGTCACATCACACATCCTGCAGCTTGGAGTGACTGCAACCTGGCACAAAACACACAGACATCTTCAATCATAAATTGATTAAGCACCAAACAGTGGAGTTTCAACGCGACCTCCTCCTGTGTATTCTTGAGTCTTTCTAATTAAAAAGCTTATATCTCAACAGTTTTACCACAAAGTATGACTAAAATTGATGTTTTAAATTCATTAACAACATATTTAGATTTGATGTCGCAACTTAATCGGGAACAAAAGATAATATTGCTCTCCCCATTCACTGCCATTCATATTTTTTCTGATCTAAGGTCCCATGAGCTCTAACGGAAGGGGCGTGACTTCGGCACTCTATCCGTAGTCCATGCATTGTGTTGTATTTTGAAATTTAGCGGATGCTATGTGCGTTCTGTTTCCGGTTTGGTGCGATCTGAGCGTCGTGGCTTGATGTGCTATGGATGCACAGTAGTTGAAAAATAGACCTGGCACGTATTTCCAACGAAACGGAGCACTGTGGTGCTTCTAGGACGCTCCAGAGAAGCTATGTGGTGTGCGTGCTGTGAAAATGAAGCTATTCAGTAGAATGGGAGCGTATCTGCTTTGCAGTGCGTATGTGGAAATTGGGGGTAATAGTCTTCTCCTGCTTTGTGGGCATCAGTTATTTTAGTTTTCTGAGTGCTTGGCAGCTGTTTAGCATAGCCCATGGCTGCTGGTTGTATGAACAAGGTTTCAAGAGTCAGAGTATTTATAAAGCTTTGACTATGAAATTTGCACCACCTGGCCTTTCCTAACAATGACTGTGAACAACCCATAGTCATAACAAGCTGATTATGGTTTTAGACCCTGGTAAAAGTTGTCTGAGACCTCAAATGCCTCAGGTGCCCAAACTTTTGCATGATACTCCTTTTCTTTTTTTCCCTTTAATTTGTACAAAACAAAAATAATACACTGATCTCGCTTAAAATGTTGAAAAGCATGTTCCATCTTTAACTTCATTCTAACCACCTCAATCTCTTACAGTTAAATAGTACCTAAAACATATTTCTTAAAACATATGAAGTGAAAATTAGGCAACTCAGGAACAGAATCTTGGTTTATATTTGATCAGCGCCGCTTAGTTTTAGTTTGATTTCACCTGTAGCTCTCCCCTTTCTGTCCAAAGCCCTTCCCGCCATGCACATGCTTCATACAGTAATCCAGTGTTCCCCTTACATAGATTTATTGAATCTTACTTCACTGATTGTAATTGATTGATTACAGACTAACAGCACTTTTCCCCATTATCACAAAATATTTTTAGAAACTGGTCTTAAAACATATCAAATCCAGCCTCCCTGCCAACCTTGACCAGCACCAATATGCCTGCAGAGCACACCAATCCACAGAGGATACTATTGCCACTGCCCTCTAAAGGCACTCTCACACCTTGATCAGAAGGGGACATATGTGAGAATGCTTTTTACTGATTACAGCTCGGCATCAAATACCATTGTCCCCAGCAGGCTTGTCACCAAATTGCATGGCCTGGGTGTCAATAGCACTCTGTGTATGCGGATCAAAGACTTCTTTTCCAAATCCATAGACAGTCAGAATTGGCACGCTTCTCTCCCCCAGCCTGACCCTCAGCGCTGGGGCACCATAGGGTTATGCTCTGAGTCCCATGCTGTAGTCACTTGTAGTGTAGTATTTACTTAAGTGTTTATACTGTACCTTTAAACTGACCTATAAAGATACGTGTTGAAGCAATGTACTCTGTGCAACTGACAAATTACACACTGGTTTAAAATTTCATGTGTTCTTATGACACACACACACTCATGGAGTACTTAAGCATTGTGGTGGAGAAGTACCTAGGACTGACTGTGAATCATTTCTAAAAATAGCATGAGGATGGGCTCAGAAAACACTAGTGGAAAGTTAGGGGAATTGCGGTTTGTCCTAATATGAACCTAGAGGGGGAAGGACTAAAAAAAGTGTAAACTCAGCAGAAATGTGACACCGATATGGTGGGAAGGACTAAAAAAAGTGTAAAGTCAGCAGAAAAAGTGTAGTCTCAGCAGAAATGTGACACCTTTATGATCAGCGCCAAGTGGGAAAGGTTAAGGAAAAGAGACGGCTCAGCAGAAATTTTCACGATAAAAAGCGAGCGCAATCAAAGAAATTCCAGTCTTGCTCCGGAGCTTGACTCATTGAGTTCTGATGTGTTTGTTTCCTGTGAGCACATTAAACTGAGTTGCATCTGATTCTACGTGTCTCCAGTGATTTTTTGACCTCTGAGTATTCTGAGCACCAAATGTGCGCCGCTACGGCGTCGCTTTGGATTGTGAGCGCGCTTGGCGCGCATCTACATTGAAACTAATGGATTTGTGTGCGCAAAAGACGCTACATGTGAACGGCCCCTAACACACCTAATGCCAGTGGGGTTTTAATGTGACTAGAATTGTATTACTAGCATCAGTATCAACAGGTGCATTGTACACACACAGTAAAATTCAAAACTGGCACATAGATGATTTAATTTGTTACCTCTAACTCTGTCTGTCTGTGTCTTTGTTTTCCAGGTGGTGTGTAAGTACCTTGAAGATCCGGTGTTGATCAACAGAGAGGAAGTGGGAATGGTTAAGTTTGACTTCCGTTACATGCTGATGTTGCGCTCTGTGCAGCCTCTGCGTCTTTACGCCTACAACGTCTTCTGGTTGCGCTTTGCTAACAGGTACAACATATATACATACATATACACACATCACATCCAGCTTTAATGGCCAAGCCACAGATCCACCCTCTCATCCAAATATGGTCACTTCTGGCTTCAAAATCAAAGATGGTGATGGCCAAAATGCTGAATTTGAGGCTTAAAAACTGCAGTCTACAAACCAGTGAGTGACATCACAGTGACTACATCCATTATTTTTTACAGTCTATGACAAAAAAATACTGGTAAAGTCGTTGTTTAAGTGCTCCTCATAGTGACGGCCTGTGGAAAGAAAAAGTTCTTGGCTGTGGTCGAATAGTCTGTTTTTGCTTAGAAAAGGTTTCTAACTGAGAGAAATGACCCAGAAGTATCTAAGTGGCAGCCATGATAAGAGCTGGTTGAATTCTCTAAATTTTGAGGAAAGATGCTTCAGTGCTTCCTCTCTAATCTCCTTTAGCATAGGGTACACTTGACCATCCTTTACGGAAGGAAAGGAGATTATTCTGTCCCACAAGTTCTTGCGGCAGCAATATTTAAAGCGACCAAGCGACGCACCATTCACAAACTCAAATGATTAGGAAAGAAAAAGATCAACATGACCGAGAAAGGAAGGAGATCACCATGTAAGTTACCGTTGTTTATGAAGCATTATACATCTCATGCTATAACTTGTTCATATGCTATATGTTTGGAACTTTCAACATTATGTTAAACTTAGACGCGAACCATGAACGTCTTGCTACTATTGTTGTACCCTCTGTCCACAGCTTTGTTTAACTTGTTTTATAACAGGATGAACAAATATAGCCTACAATGCATTATTTTAATTTTCCGATTTTCGCGTGAATGAGAAAAATCAGAAGTCCACGTGCTTTTCCCATTTTATTGTTTATTGTTATATCTATATTATCTGCTCCTACTGCATCTCAAAAGATTGGCATTGGCTATGCTTATGGCCTAGATGGATGGATAGATGGATAGATGGATGGATGGATATTCTGCTTCTCCGTGCCCCCCAGTGAAGTTAGGCTACTGCTTCCCACCTTTTATTCCCCTGTACAGTGTTTCCCTGTAGAGCTACAGTGGAAGGATCATAACAAAAAGAGAGAATAGGGCACTATACAAACAACTGTAACGTTGTTTCACCGTGTTGTCAACTTTTATATATCCTGCATGAAACAACATGATGAGAACATACGGGGCACATTATCTAAGATGCGCTTTTTGTAGTCCATCTTCAGAACATTATAGTTTCACCACAGCAGACCCACGTCAATAACATCCGCCGTCACATAATTACATAGCCCTGTGTAAGTGCAGTCGGATTCTCTCAGCACCGCATTTGTCTTTTTCAAAGTCCTTATGAATTCTTCTTCACATCTTCTCTTGACCTCGTAACATTTTCCATCGAGGTCAAGGAAAAGTGGTTAGGAAAAGACGATAGGAGGCATTTTTCAACTGGTTGTTTTGGCATACAGTGTTCTGTAGCGCCTCCCAGAGGGGAGAAGTTTGAACAGGTTGTGTCCAGGGTATGATGGTCTGCAGTGATGTCTCCTGCCTGTTTTCTGACTCTGGAGTCCTCATTTTGTTTTATTGGTAGTGATAATAACGTGTCTTCATACTGGGGGGCGAAATCTTTCTTGTGCCTGGACCTGATGTCTGTTTCTTCTATCTAGACCTTTCTCCTTGGACCATTTTGATGATTACCAAAAGCACTTCACCGTCATGAACTATAATGAAGGAGTGGAGCTTAAGCAGGTACCTTTTTATTGTTGTTTTTGCTGTTAGTAGCAATATCTATTTTTGCGATCTATCTGTGGTCACAAGAACAAGGTCTGGTCAACACATTCACTCTCCGACCTCGTTATATATCGAATTTCGGTCGTGGACTTTGTAATCACACCATAGGCACCGCATCTGAAAAGGCAACAGAAAAAAGGTGGGTTTTAAGGCTTTTTTTTTTTTTAAACTCAACAGAGGTGGAGTTTTTTACTGCAGTGGGAAGTTTGTTCTATAATGTGGGGGCCACCACAGAGAAGGCATGGTCACCTTTGGTTTTGAAATTAGTCCTGGGGACAGTAATAAGCCCTGCATGGGATGATCTAAGGGGTCTTACAGGTGTGTGAGGACTAAGCAGATCACTAATATAGCTGGGAGTTGTATTAATGTAGACATACTGTAAAATAAAATAAGTTAAAATAAGTGCATAAATAGAAATTAAAATTAAAATTGCCCATTCCACAGTCGAAGTTGTGGCTAAGGTGGTGTGTGTGTGTGTGTGTGTGTGTGTGCGTGTGTGCGTGTGTGTGTCTTTGTGTGTCTTTGTGTGTGTGTGTGTGTGTGTGTGAGACTGGATTCAGGAGGTGTTTAACAGTCTTATTGCTGTGGGGACGAAGGATCTTCTGAAATGCTCTGTTTCGCAACATAGTGAGATAAGCCGACTGCTGCAGCTGCTCCTCCTCGCTCCAGGAGGCGGTGGCGGTGGAGAGAGTGTCTGCTATTGTCCATTATAGCTTTCAGTTTGTTCAATGTGACCCTCTCCACCACAGTTCTTAGGGGGTCCAGTCTCCTGCTGAGTACTGAGCCAACTTTCTTGTTCCAAAAAAGGTACCTACGTACCACATGAATACTTAATGTAAGCTAACAAAGCATGGATGGGTTTTCACAAAGGTGCAGTTGATAACTGTTGTAAGTCCGGTAATAAGATGTTGAATTACTGACTCTCTGTCTCTAGGTGCACTACGATGAGTTCATCCCCATGTTTGAGAGGCAGTACCCACTGTATCCATGGAAGGAGGTCGAAGTAAGTGTAAACTTTATCCCTTTTCAACAGCGGAAACTTCTCAAGAACTTCATAAATACAGGTGCAAATACCTGCCTTTTAACTTGCCTCATTACAAACACAGCCTTTATTAAGTTCACCTCGTCTTTTCTCTAGTTCCAAATAATTTTATTTGCTGCATTACACTTACACTGGGTCACCAGCAAATTACAAGTTTCACCACCTCATGTCCATGTGGATGTCATGTGGCATTATGCACTTTCATTTTTGTTCAGTTTGTTTAAGTGCTTACAAGGATTTTAAAGCTGCATTTATCATAACTCTTTCTTTCCTTGTCCTCTCATAGGCAGAGGTGTTTAAAGCGCTTAGGGAGTTCTTCCAGGCAGCCTCATCGCGACCGGCTCCGTATGGCATTTGTCCCTACCCGTCATCCCGGGCGATCTATGCTGTAGACCTCATGCTGAAGTGGAGTACGGGTCAAAATGGTGAGCACTCATTCTATATTGAATTCACCAGCATTGTGAAAAAGCATCAACTAATGTTTCCATTTGATCCTCTGGGGATTGGAGCCCAAATTGTTTCAGAGGCCATAACCAAACTTTCCATCTCTCAGATGTCGATATTGTTGAGGTTTTAACCAAAGACTGTATGTAAAGATGGACAACACATCCCTATTTACCCCCACTATGCATTAGTGAAGCCAAAATATCCCTGACACAGCCGCTGCCATCTTGTACTGGTGATGTCATTCGGAGCCAAAGTCTGCACAGTAGCAATCTCTGCGATGGAGGAGTTCCTGTCCAAACAACCTGTCCGACCAATTGCGAGCAGCGCCATTAAATGCAAGCACACTGATTGGCACACACAGCTGTCAATCCCCATTTTATAGCATTAAATAACGACTTAAAGGGAGTGTAGTCAGGTGTAAGTGCACCCGAAAATGAAAATTCAGCCATTATCTACTCTGAAACTTCACCTGAGCCTCCCTTGGCATATGGGTGAGTAGATAATGGCTGAATTTTCATTTTTGGGTGCACGATCCCTTTAAAACGAAACTTAACAGAGAAACGAATACTTGGAACAAACATCAGGGTTAATAAGAACTACCATATATGACACACAACATCATCTCCTATGTGGCATTTCCATTGACAAATGACTGTCAGGGTTAGGGTTAACACATTCTCGGAACCCATCAGCTGTATTCGGTGTCTGACTTCTGGCAGACGGCGATACAGCCACTGGGGGCAGACCCCCGATTTTTTGCCATTCCAGTTTGGAGGAGGCAAATTTCCATTTCCGACTTCCATTTCCTCCCCCCGCTCATATAAGTAAATATGCTGAACCATTGCTATGGATGCTATGGATTCAGAATTTGCAGTTACGCCAATTATGTTCCACCTCATTAGTTCACCGCACGGACGGTTTAACCTGGCAACAACTGCAGCCAGCTCAAACGTGAATTGGTCAATATCACGCGGATTACAAACAGCCTACAACTGGAAACCAGGGCTCTTCCACTCTTCTTCTGGAGGCAAGATCTCCGGGGTTTGCCTACTCCGTGGAGGTCCGCGCCGACGGACGTCCGCAAGCCCTGTGCGTGCAAAGCTCAGATTTTACGACCGTGCGGACTCCACTGTATTTTTCACATCGCCATGACAGAAACGTGCAAGAATTGGGGGTAATGTAGTGTTTCACAGACATTTTTATTGGAAACTACAACGCGAAAGTGCGCTCAACGCTCCACTTATAGTGCGCCCGAGTCTGTGAGCACCTTGAATTAAAACTCTCGGCACACACTGCAACACAAACAGATGCGCAACTCAGCGGATCAGAATTGTCTCTGACACCAGACTCAGAGCGGCTCTGAGTGCACTTGTGGCTCGTTGACGGTGTTAGTGTTGCGTTTTAGGCCTCCCCCCAAAAAACGGAAAAAAAAGCATTGAAGCTTCGAATTTTTTTTTTCACAATCGAATCCCGTGCCATCGAACGAAGCTTTGAAGCTTTGAATTTTTTGGGTCAGCCCTAATTTACACCTAGCGTCGACACTATACCAACATTTCTAAACCCTTAAACCCTTCTAAAACACTGCTGACCCTGTTTTAGTTTGAAAATATCAGGGTTGCATTTTAGTCTGGATGGGCGAAAACAAAGACTTCTGAAAATGATGACTCAGACACCCATGCTCACTTTGGAATTGGGTCTTATCAGTCACAATATGACAATCCAAAACATTATAGCTTGCTCTACATACCTTTTGTGATTTCATCCTTCTTGTGTGGGCTCTTCTTTCCAATTTCAGTCGTTTCCTCTGGCAGTGCATAAAGCAATATACTGTATTGATACTCAGTGTGTTACAGTTCAACCTTGTTGTCTGTCCAAGCAAAGAAATCTCTGGTCTCACTTTTCCTCTGTAGTTTTATGTGTAATTAAGCAACCAACTGCAACGTAAACAATCTGCTTTCTATTTACAGCAGCATGTGCATGGCAAGTATATCTTAATGGTCATGTGATGTGTGTTACAAGGGTGTTAATATTGACAGAGATTATTTCTGAAACTGTATTAAAACACTTGTGTGTATGGAGACCATTTTAGTTTTGTTTTAAAATGAAAACATATTGGAGTGGATTTAGCCTTATGCTGAAATCACAACAAGCAGCAGCAAAGTGCAGCCTGTGGCAAACTGCCATGTAGTGTCTATGGAAAGCTGCAGCAACCACTCTAAGGCCGTTTGATTCTCCAGCAAAGTGAGGCAAAACCAAAAGTTGGTAATAGTTTAACTTTTCGTGGCGAATGGCTGGGCACAGGGCCATTGTTACATCAGTTCACACCCTACGCACTCAAGCTGACAGGCAACTTTCTTCTTGATGGTGCAGCTGGTGACAATAGTTCAAAGCGTTCATTTGCAATAAAATGTGGGATGGAGCGGGGAGTGTTTTGGTTCAACCATGTCTGTATCAGGTGGAGTGGATATAGAGTGGCTGCCCATTTGTTGGGAACTTCCTTGCCTACCCAGGGCTTACACAAAACGAGCAACAAGGCTGACCTTGGTACATCCATGGATTAGATTTGGGGAAATACCGTTGTTTTTGCACAGTGAAGCATGGGTAAGCTCCTTATTTTATTGACAGGTGCGACTTTTAAAAACAGGCTGTTCCAGAAGTGTAACTTAGAACGTCCTGCCGGTGACAGCACGGTTTTAATCTGCTGCCATGGCACTCACAGTTCAAATGGACCATGCTAGCAGGCCTGTGGCCCTCAGGGAGCCGATTTGGCTAGATTCTCTGTCAGACATCTGGTTGCTGCTGTGGGCCCCTGCATTGCCTAAGATCAAGGTTATCCTACCCTGAGGTGTAGAGTGTATGGGGTGTGTAAGTCTGTATCAGCTGTGTTGATGTAGTGTGAGATGTGCTGAGCATACCTCTTGGGAGCTCAGCGGCAAACTTCCAAAGGAAAACCTCTTCTCTCAGCATTTGTAGTCTCCTCACGAGGAATAAAGTCAGAAAAAAATGTCTCAAGTTGTTAATTTATTTTAATTATTTTGATTTTAGTAAAAAACTAAAAAGAAATGACAAAAAATTAAAGTAAAAGATAAAAAAAAAGTTGAACTGGTCCAGATAGATTTTATATACCTTTAAATCACGCCAATCTGATTTTTAATTTAGATTGTCAATAATGTATCACCTAAATTTAGATTTCTTTATTTTCCAAAAGAGATCAGTCTAAAGCCAGTTGACATTTATTGCTTCAGTTTCAACACAGTTTCAAACTGTCACTGGCTTTAGGTTTCACAAAAGAAGTCTAAGATCTAATGCAAAGTTTTCTGCCAGAGACTAAGTTTCCCCGGAGCAGAATAGCATTTTTCAGAGAGACACGGGCATCTGCAGGCCTTGACACGACTGACAGTTTTTCAACAAATACCAAATAGACTGACAATATCTGTCTATCAACCCCATGTGGGGAAGTTTGACTCACATGTCTTCTGCACATACACACGTATGGGTCAGACATAAAACCCCTTAATAATCTGTTAAATAAAACAAAAGCAATATAATGCATCAGTCATAAATTGCATTATAGGTAAACTATGTATATGTGTAAAATGAAAATACAAACACCCAGAAGCCACATTTTCATCTTTATCTTATTTGTTTCCATTCACCTCCAGATGTTACCTCTTATAGACCTATGACTGTAGCTTGACCTCCTCCTTCACATTACACACAGACTGCAAGACGACACAGAGCGACTGTTAGTGTACTATAAACACTTGTGTTATGCTTAACCAAATACAACAATATATCAGTACTTAAAGGGACATTGTGTAACATTTTCAGTTGTTTATTGGCAAAAATTGATATCTGCATTCATAAATATGTCATCACTGGTGTACTATTACCTCCACCAATAATCTGACTTATTCTCCTAAAAGGAGAATTTCGGATTTGTTTGTACATTGTGCGGGTAAGTCGTCTGTGGGGTTCCATTACGTTTCGCCATCTTGAGAATACACCCGCCAGCAAGGGACATACAGCACCGCCTTCGGCGTTTTTGTTGAGAGCCACGCCAGTGCTGCGTGACTTCGTGGCTTCGCTACTACCCTGGCAAATTTGAAACAAAGTCCCAGTCTTTGAGCAAAATGCAGGATCATGCATATGCAGCATCATGGGAGACGGAATCCTCGTCGCCAAGAAAGCACAAAAGGGAATAGAAAAGGCAGCGTGACCGGCGAATTAAAAAAACGAAGGCCCACATCGGGTTAGCCTTTCCCAGGTAGAGAGAGCTGCTGAGTGAGGATGGTAATACAATCACAGGCCAGCGCCGCTGTTGGCTGTTAGCCCGTGTTAGCGGCCAGTCGCTAACAGCCTCATCCCTCTCCTTCCATCATTGCACCACCGTTAGCCGCTGTTAGCCGTTAGCCGCGGTTAGCCGTTGTTAGCGCTGGCCTGTGATGGTATTACCTTTCTCCTTCAGCAGCTCTCTCCACCCGGGAAAGGCAACCCCAATGCTGACCCTTGTTTTTTGAATTCGCCGGTCACGCTGCCTTTTTGATTCCCTTTTGCACTTTCTTGGCAACAAGGATTCCGTCTCCCGTGATGCTGCATAATACATGATCCTGCATTATGCACACAGAGTGGGAGTTTGTTATGCGGCAGTAGTGCCGCTGGCCACTAACAGCTGTTTCAATTTACACCCGCCCCAACAGTCCTACGTTGTAAACACAGCCAGCATGGTTAGGAGGGGGTTTGTCAACTCGCGTCGCATGTGTCTGTGTAGGAGCCTGAATTAATACTCCATGTAGTATCGGATGACATGGTTTCATCAGTGTTATCATAGCTTTTTGGTACACAGCGGCTACAGTTGTTGCAATACGTGTTTGAAACAGTGAAGCGCTAGAGTGCGCCATCTGTTTGAATGCAATATGTGATTTCAACGTTAGATGGGAAAATTCCTACACACTGTGGCTTTAAGAAAGAACTCTGTGACCGGCCTCATCCTTGAATTCTCTAGATCAGATCATCACAGAAACCTCTACTCTCAACAGGGCCCCGTTGCTCTAAAGTAGAGTCTTACAGACCCCCATTAAGGTTTCTGGTGTCTGACAACTGTGTGTGTGTGTGTGTGTGTGTGTGTGTGTTTGAAGGTATGTTTATACTCATGTCAGCTTAATGGAAAGTTTATATCTACACACTAAACCTGTATGCGGTCCAATGGCTGCACTCTCATCCTGGATGTACATGGTAAAGAATAAGCAGATGTGCAGACAGTATGACCATTTTTATGTAATGTATGGACAGTGTGTGAGTGCGAAAGGTAAGATGAGATAGAACAGACCTTATGTGTGTGTGTGGATGAAATATATGGAAGATGTGGAAGTGCAAATGATGAGATGTGAATTGCATCAACTTCCACTAGTTTTCACAATCAGACCACAGTTCATCAGAGATTTCTTCTCCCAAGTCCTCCTCCCACAAGGTCCTGTTGGGGTCTGATGTTTCTGGACATATGAGGTGAATTCTGTTGTAAACCAGTGAAATTAATTATAGATAGAGCTGGGAATCTAGGAAATCTAGAGCGGACAATGTAAGGAAATTGCTCAACTTCAGCAAACACTGAAATAAATTAACAAGTTAATTTATTAACTTATTAATAAGCTATTATGGCAAGGCTTAACTATACAGACCAATGAGCAGTGATAACTAACATGTCTTTGGGGTCATTGGGAGGGAACCTCCTTTCACCAGTGTTTCATCTAGTTGGTCCCACGACACCTCCAGGAGGCTAGACAGTGATCTCTGGCGTCCCAGAGACACTTGGGGTGTCCCAGGTCTCACTGCTCCTCCACCAACCCAATTACCTCCTTTACCTTACTTACACATGGCTTTCTCAGCCCAAACAGCACTGCCACCTTCAACCAAACCCAGGCTCCGTACATGCGAGCTCCAGGTAGAAACAGTGCTGATACTACCTTTCCTAGCACATTCACCATACTCTATCTCACACGCTACATAGCATAACTCCAATGTAAGCTAAAGTTAAAGGAGATGGATAACTCACAGGATCAGCAAACACACTCACCTTGCAGCATGGTCTCAAACAAAAGGGATTCAAATAGGCCACTCCCACACTTAAATAACCTTCCTCTTCCTGGATTTCCTCCTGAGAGGAAGTGGATCTCTCCACCTGATCTCAAGGAGTTATGTACTCTGCTTAGTAGTGGCCCCTGCTGGCCCCCACCTGACATTATTTCTTCTCACCAAGATCCATTGGTTTGCTCTACCTGCTTCATCTGACATTTCCTTCACTGTCTTCCTCAAACTCTGTCCCCGCACTCTGAGTTCCCCCAGGAGTGGGACAGCTGATCTTGCTCTGAATCCCCCACACCCCACTTCCACTGGACAGATCCTAGTCTTCCATCCATTGCTGCTCAGCTTCTGCTCCTAAGTCTGCATATCAAAGCTTTTTTCTTTCATAGGCTTCTTCCACTGAGTCTTGCCAAAGAATTGTCAGCTCAATGAAATAAACTATCCGTTGACTCACTGACCACAACACTATGTCAGGCCTCTGCTTGGTACAAACTATTTCCTGGGGAACAACAAGCTTTCCCCCTAAGTCTACTTGCATTTCCCAATCACAAGCACCTTCTAGGCGGTCACACCCTTGCCTCCTTATTAACTTATCCCTTCTGTATTTCTCGGACAAACTGAATTGCTAAACTCCTATCCTTAACACCTTCTGAATTCACCTGTCTTTGTTTCCCTTCGATGCCTGCAGCTAAATATTTCAACACCTGGTTATGTCGCCATGTATATCGGCCTTGTGACAAGCTAACCTTACAGCCTGACAAAATATGCCTTAAGGTTGCAGTACCTGAACACAATGGGCATGATGGGTCCCCATTTACCCACAGTTTTAGGTTCTGGGGGGTTGGTAGCACATCATATGTAGCCCCTACCAGGAATCTAATACAATTCTCCTCCATACTCCACAGGTCCCTCCAACTAAGCTTCCTCTTCTTTACACTTTCCCAATTCAACCACTGTCCCTGTTTAGCCTGGGCCATTACCTCTGCACCCCTTACTATCTCCTCCTGTCTACATATCTGTTCCACAACCAGCTTTCTTTTATCTTTGGCACCTGCTTTATTCCATACCGGTTTACCTGAGCTAAGCCCCAGGCCTCCTCGGCCAAACTGAACATTACCTACAATCTCTGCATGCCTAAGAGCTGCCTCTGCCTGCTGAACTGCCGTTCTTGGGTCCCATTTCCTCCCCTTGGTTGGATTTGGAACCACACTCCTAACTACCACGTCCTTACTCCCAGATAACAAGAGCTCTGTCCTGACCTTGGTACATTTAAATTCCTCTGTTAAACTAGATACTGGCAGCTGAAGTATCCCTTTTCCATACAATGCAACACTACTTAGGCACCTAGGAGCCCCCAACCACTTCCTAATATAGGAGCTACCGACCTTTCAATTCTCTCCACAACGGATATTGGGATTGCAAACACCACAACTTCAACTTCCTGGAAGTTCTGATTTATCTATTCTATCCAATCCCTTCACCCCATCTTTTCTAAATTTCACCACCTGGAGAAAAGTTACAGCCTACGGGATTACTTGATTTGCAAAATACAGCTCAATAGAACAAGATGTAAATCACAAACAGTATGACAGAACAGCTCCGCTTATCCAACTTTCAGATGCCTTTATACTGTTGAGTGTGGGCGTCTATTCGTTTGTGTCCGTTTGTGTGTGTGTGTGTGTGTGTGTGTGCAGACAGGTCTGAGATTATGACCTCATTGTCCCAATAGGTTTGATTTCTTGGGGAACCTAAGTGTTTTTCTGTTCCATTTGATTTCCGAGAATTGGAGCTGCGCACAAACCTCAAATTATCAAAACAACTCCTTTATCGGAGTTTCCCTAGCATTCCGAACGTCACTTGACTCAAAAGCAACTTCTTATAAGGATTCTTTCCTATTGTGAAACCTAGCCTATCTGCTCCAACAGTCACGTCACCCTGACCCCAAAATGTTCTAAATCTAAATAAAGTAGGCTATTAAATGACAACATTTTGCTATGGTTCTTATTCTGTGTGACAAAGGTTATCCCCTCAATACCTTATAACCCCGCTGGCAAACCCTGCCACAGAGCAGGAGCGCAGGTTTAACAGTGCGCACACGGGTCATGGTGGAGCACTGCTTTGGGTTACTCAAGGGCAGGTGGCTCTGTCTTGGACCAGTGGGGGAAACGCTGCTGTATACCCCAGAAAAGGTGTGCGACATCATTTTGGCCTGTGCAGTTTTGCACAATATTGCTTTAGACAATGGAGTGCCGTTTGATGTGCTGGCGCAGCCAGATGAACCAATGCCCAGGGAACCGTGCCCAGCACAGCCTCCACGGGGGCTATACAGAGGAGACAGAACCTTATTCATCGCTTCTAAAATGTAAAGTATACCTGAACGTTGTGTAAGTGCTCTACAGTAGGCCTATTTAATCAGTAATGTAATGCAAGTATAGCCTATTAGGGTATAGGGATATTCAATACAGACAATGGACAATGTTTAGTCATTTAAACATTTTATTCAAAAAATTTTTTTCTTTAGATTCTAGTTAATTTATTTTAGCGTGTTATTAATTGTCGCAAGCGTGCTAATGGAAGCCAATAAACGGCATATTTCTATCTGGCTCTGAAACAGTATTTAAACAAAACAATAAAAATGTGTACCTTTTTAACAATGTAAGCCTATTTGGTTGGACAATAGTGTACTGTCAGGTTAAATTAACTAATGCAAGCAAAAGGAGGGCTGTTAGTTACCGTTCTGCTCTGGCGCAAGTGCGCCTGTGTCTCCACCACCACCACTTATGCCAGAGATAGATTCTGACCCGATTAGTGAGGAGATTCTTTCCTCGGTCCCTGTCAGGGTCAGGCTGGGGTCTGGTTGGCCTCCTCCAGTCTGCGTGTTGGCTTTTTGTTGGCAGCTTTAAGTCTCACCAGGCATTGGCTATTAAGCTATGGATGAATAAAAGATTTTTTTTTTATTATCATCATTAGATTATAGGCTACTTATTGAGAATTTTATTCAGACCTCAGCTGGATTCCATTTGTCATGGCGACGCTGTTGACTGCCTCCGCAATCTTCTTCCAGACAGCGTTTTTATGAGCTCCTTTAATGCCAGTTTTTAAAATTCTAAAAAGCACATATTTATTTACCTCCATCTCAGATGTGAGGGTGTCAATTTCCAGCTCGGAAAAGTTTATCTTCTTTGCAATATTTCTCCTCTCCATGTTGTGACCTCACAGGGCAAGGCCTCTGAACCACGAATATTTAAGGGCGTGACATGCTAATGACGATCGTTTTCAGCCACCGCATTTTTCAAGGCCTGATCATTCGTACGCTAGGACTGGTCAGATATGAACGTTTCATAAATCACACGTGTGTCCTATCGTAAGATGAATCCTGCGCTCAGATCTGCACCTGTTTCTACGCTCATTTGATAAATGAGGGCCACTGTGCTTCAACATCTTCTCCATTGCCAAGGCTCCGAGAGTTTCAGCCCACACCGCCTTCACATCCCCCAACGCCCACAATTTGCCAATGGTAGCTTCCTCAAAAGCGCAGATCCACTTTGAGGCCCCGTCACGAATGTCAGGGAGTCTGGAGACCAGGCCAGTCAGATCGAGGGTCTGCCACGGGATGTAATGTCCCTTGGTCCATTTTATGAAGATTGGAGCCATATAGCGCTCATTATTATATGTCTGTTTTTTAAGTAGTGCTCTGTCTCTGAGATTCCTTTTGAACTCTTCCTCCTCCTCATCTTCATGACCCTTCTCTTTCCCTACGTTGTTTTTTAATTTCATAAGGCCTTGTCTCATCTTTGCCCTATAGTTTTGACCTTCAGCTTTGAACAGCTTCAAAATTTTCAATTCCAATTCTCTCTTTTCCTGACGTTTCTTTGATTGGTCTTTAGGCTTGTAATCTCTTATTCTGGTTTCCATATTCTCACAAACCACCATATCAAACGTGCCCCCCTTCGGCCAAGGGTATTCTAATCCCTTGGTTCATTTTCCCATTTCTCTGAAATTTTCTGGATGTCTTTCAAAATATCAGGATTTTTGCTTCCCACCAGAGCTACTGGTGTTGGGTACATTGTTTCAGATTGTAGTTAAATTGTTTTGTAAATTTGTGTTCTTATGTGTTGATGTGTACCATTCCTATTAGCTCCCCTTTAAGTTTTTAGTTTCTGGAAAACAAAAAAGAAAAATGCTCAAACTTTTCACTTTTGCTGTCGCTCTCGAGAGGAGGGGCTGGGAGGGGACTGTCTACTGCGTCCCCAGGCTCCTCCCCCCTTAGTTTACTGGCCAATTACAACTTCAGTCTGTTCTCAGCTGTCTATGTGACCACTTACCTCCCCACAAAACCAGCTCTCTATACAACTGTATCCTCAAACACACTCCTTCCTTCTGCTTGGCGCTCTTTGCATTCAGCCCAGAGTCTTACTCTCAGTTTTTATATTGCAGTTTGTACATTCATACATGGGCATTCATACATGAGCTCAACACAGCATACAAGGAGTTACACAATATTTCATATACATCTAAGTAGACAGTTTTCTACACACAAAAAATACTTCGGCTTATCCGAATTTTGTATCTTTAGATTGTTCAATTTGGATTCATGCGCATGAAGTGATTGTCTTTGGCTGCAGCCTTTTTCTTTTATAACCAATTGTGATTTTTTTCTGTTATTTTCTCAGTGATACTTGTCAAAAGAATTTCTTCGTAATGACCCTTAAAGCAACCAGAGCCGAAATATCAAAGTTTAACAGAATTTATTTACCTTTAAAAGAAGGAGCGTTTCACAGTGCAACACACAAGATGAGGTTACAGAGAAAAGGCTCCCTGAGGAGCATCTACTGCAAGCTATTATACAGGATAAGTGGGCGTTGGAGTTCAGGTGTTTCAGTTCCTCTCCTAATCTGTCAAGTACAAACTTCATAGATAACGTCATAACCATCTTCAGTCCTCCGGTTGGGGAAACACCCTGCCAAACTGACCCCCAGATGACATGCTCTCGACCTTTCTCCGACCCTTGGTCTATCTGTCTTCCTCTTACAAACATAGTGCTGAACCTCCTTTAACCTTAGCTGATGAGTCTGCTGATGTTGCAGTACAAAACAGGAACAATTCGTCATGACTTGTGTAAAATCGTAACACACATGCAAAGTGTAATCATAATTTTTATAACAATACTTATGTTATCCGTATTTTATTCCAGCTGGATTCCTTTTGTATTTTCTCTATTTATAGGCCTCTTTCTATATTTTAATGTATATATCAGCTTATGACCTTTTTATTCTTCAGACCATCTCCTGGTTAATGGGAGCTTAGCTGCCTCTTTCGGTGCTCCTATCTCTTGACACTCCTTATAACTTTGGAGTCACCAATTTGTGCCACTAATCGTTACTGCCGACACTCGGCTCAACAGGGAGTTGGTTCTCCGATTGCCCGAACCTCGGCCTCAGTTTTCACTCAAAACTGACAAAGTCCATGCAGTCTTTCTCTAGACTTGCATAGAAAACATCTTAAATCCCTCTGTTGACATGCATAAAAAGAACTCTTAAGTCCCTCTGGGCCTGAAGTCTCTTCTCAGACTTCAGACACATCAATCAATCAATCAATCAAAACTTTATTTATATAGCACTTTTCATACATAAAAAATGCAATTCAAAGTGCTTCTCAAGATAAAACATAATAAAATAATATAACTTCATCTCCCTCAGACCTGACCAATCGTCTGTTTCCCCAGCTGCCTTTTTAATTTCTGGCTGTTTGTTTTGGACACAATGAAAACCAATCATAGTCGAATTTCACTTCACTCTTTTAAGTTTAGCTTATCTCTTAGCAGCTATTCTGTGCACAGAAGTCTTCCTCTCTTTTCTCCTCGCCCCCCCTCTCGCCCCTACTGTTTAGTGCGGGCGTCTGTTTGTTTGTTTGTTTGTTTGTTTGTGTGTGTGTGTGTGTGTGTGTGTGTGTGTGTGTGTGTGTGTGCAGACAGGTCTGAGATTATGACCTCATTGTCCCAATAGGTTTCATTTCTTGGGGAACCTAAGTGTTTTTCTGTTCCATTTGATTTCCAAGAATTGGAGCTGCACACAAACCTCAGTTTATCAAAACAACTCCTTTATCAGAGTTTCCCTAACATTCCGAACGTCACTTGACTCAAAAACAACTTCTTATAAGGATGCTTTCCTATTGCGAAACCTAGCCTATCTGTTCCAACAGTCATGTCACCCTGACCCCAAAATGTTTTATTCCATTTGATTTTCCAGAGCTTGACTACACAAGAATTATTCAATTTTCCAAACCACTTCTAAGGAGTCCTTTTTATTGCCAAATCTGACATTTGATCAACTTCTTCCAAGACCTTGTGCAACTGACATTATTTTCACTCTTGATATAGAGTGATACATTATCTGCTTCTACAACAACGGATCTGACTTGCAGATATCTGTAGAAATGTTGGTTAGGTAGTGAGTATTTATGTGCGAGCTGTTGAAAGGAAGCAAATACATATCAATATATAGGACCTTGAATCTGCAAATACCTAAACTGGACCAAAGTAAAAAAGAAAAAAACATCATCTACAAGAGAAGGTGAGAAAGTGTGGTTTGAAGCCAGGGGAGCATGAATAGAGAATGCTTGCAATCGAAAATGGTGCTTAAATTGAACCCAGATCTTGAGTGACACTCTCACAATGAGATTTTTAAACAAGACAGAGGCTGCAGGAGCAAATGAGGAATGAACAAGGGCAGTAAGAGACATCAGTTCAACAGAGTTAGACTCCATGCCAATCCAAACAGTAGGTGATATAAAGGTGTTATAGCTCAGCCAGTACTTAAAGATTCTAATGTTAGCAGTCCAATAGTAGAATCTCAAATTTAGCAAAGCCAACCCTCCAAGTGATTTGGGTCTTTGTAAATATTGTTTGCACAGTCTCCGTATTTTCTTATCCCACAAAAGCTCTGAGATTAAATTATCCAGCTAACAAAAGAATGCCATGGAGAGGAGGACTGAAAGACACTGGAACAAATATGAGAACCATGGGAGAACACACATTTTAACAGCACTGACTCTTGCAAATAATGACAGATTTAGAAGTGACCAACTATCAAAATGCTCCTGGGTTGTAGATATCAATGAGGTGAATTTAGTTTTGTAAAGATCTGTAAATTTAAGCATGAAGGGTAATTAATGTAGGGGAAATTGCTCAGCTCCATCATTTATAGGAACTATCTCACTTTTGCTGAGGTTCAGGTTATATCCAGAGATCTGACCAAATGTTTAAAGAGCGGCCAAGATGGCAGGGATCAAAACAGACAAGTTAGACAAGAATAAAAGCAAATCATCTGCGTAAAGTGAGACCTTAACATTTATCTCATACCTGCAGATTCCAGAGATAGCAGGGTGAGATTTAAGGGCAATTGATAGGGGTTCAATGGCAAAGGCGAAGAAAAGGGGACTTCAAGGGCAACCTTTGCGAGTGGATCGGTGCAGGAGAAAATAGTCAGACTGCACTGCATTAGTTCTGTCAGATGCCTTGGGAGGTGAATAAAGTAATTTAATCCAAGAGATAAAATTTTTACCTTGACCAAATTTCTTGAGAGAGAAGAACAGGTAGTCCCACTCAACTCTCTTGAATGCTTTCTCTGTGTCAAGAGAGATAAAGGCTTCCTGGATGTTTGACGTTGAAGGATTATAGATGGTGTTAAACACACGCCTAAGGTTAGTAAAATAATGTCTGTTACGGATAAACCCAGTCTGGTCATCCGAAATTATAGATTGGAGGACAAATTCAAGGGGCTAGCTAACAGTTTGGATAATAATTTAAAAATCAACATTTATAAGACTTATTGGTCTATATAAAGTACAACGAAGTGGGTCCTTGCTCTTCTTTAGTATAAGAGAAATATTTGCAAGCGTAAGGGTTTGAGGAGGAAACCTGAACCGAAAGATTCATAACACATGTCCAAAAGCAACAGAGCCAGCTGGTGCCAAAATGTTTTATAAAACTCTGATGGGAACCCATTAGGCCCAGGACACTTTCCGGTTTTTATGGATGACACTGCAGTATTAAGCTCAGCAATATTTATTGGTTTCTCCAGTTCCTCACAAGCAAAACATTCAAGTGAGGGAATGCTCAAATTATCAGAAAAACTATCAAAGTTAACCAACAAAATCCTCATTGCAGAGCAAACTTGTGTTAAATCGCCAAGGAGGTCACGAGTTAGTGGAACTTTGAAAAGAAATTTTTACAGTGGCATCTGCATGGTCAGAAATGAGTATTGCATCATAACTACAGTCAGAGACTGATGACGGCAGTCTGTTGTCAACCAGTGCGCCCCATTCTCTTCACAGATGACAGTAGGGTCACACTGAACACATGTGACAGGCGTGACAGAGTTAGGAGACACATCATCCAGCATGACTGGGTGAGTGACCGTCTGGGGAGACCACATGACAGACCTCCATGTCATAGCCCTGACTGCTCTTAGGTGCTGGGATGAAATCCTGCGTACTTATGGGACATTATGTATCAGTGCATTTGACAGCACCAAGTACCACCACCTGTCCAGGAGCTCACTGATGCCCTGATCCAGGACTGGGAGGAAATCCCCCAGACTGATGAGTCACCATCTGCTGACTCATCAGGAGCATTTCCAGACGTTATTTGGGGTGCATATAGGCATGCGGGGTCATACACACTACTGAGTCACATCATAAGTTGCTGTGATAAAGTTACACCATTTTGTTCAGGATCTGATGTGTGATGTAAGAGTATTCTTCTTTTTTTTTTTAGCAGTGTTAAATATAAATACACAGTACTTTCATCTGTGGATGCCTTTATTTACGATACTAACAACTTTTTTTTTTTTTTTTTTTAATCCAATTTGTGTGCATTCCTGGTTCAGGTGAGCGGGTCATGCAGCCTCAGATCCTCGAGATGAACTTCAGCCCAGACTGTGCCCGGGCTTGCCTCTACCACCCATCCTTCTACAACCACATGTTCCAGACTCTGTTCCTGGATCAGCCTGAGCAGTGCCCGGTCACACAAATCGTCTGATCGAGTCAGCAGCGCCAGGAGTGTGTTTGCAGTTTGCTGTTCTCTACAGAGATACATTTACTTCCTACTTTTTGTCTGTACTTTTCTGTTATGATCTTTCTCTGTTACTGGTCTACCATCTGCTTTCTAGTTTGATTCTAGGAGCTTTGCCTCTGGAGCTCAGGTGCTCAGAAGTCTTTAAAGCCTTGTCTTTTTTTTTTTTTCATTTCAATGAAGTTATTACAAGGTTGTCCTCAAAACTGCTGCTGTTATGAACCCAGTAATTAAAACCAAAAACATTAAGGGACAAATAAGCAATAAAAACTTTTTTGTATGAACTGGAATTGTGTCATCATTGATTGTAAGACAGATCAACTTTGGTGCAATGAACGTTGAGTATGCAGTTGCTACTCCTCTCAGCCCACCTTCCCGTTCGTCATTTCTTTCCTTCCTGGTTGCTTTACATATCAGTCATCTACTTCTGAGAAAGGTCCAGGGCCTGTTTCAGAAAGCAGGTTTAACAAAAGCCCCATATCCACCAAGCAGTACTGTACAGGTGACTTTGGTACACTGTGTTTCCATTTCCAGTGTAAAAGTTGTGGACAGTACTAATGAAACCGTTCTGTACCGTCCCAATTTTTGGTACTACTTTTGTTGTGGTACCTAGTACACAGATCTAGGGGGTATTCGACCAAGTAGCAAAGAATATCCAGACCAAGGTGTAATCTTGAAGTTTGACTAAACTCCCAATCTAACACCAACCCGTTCCATCAAGTGAAATCAGCTGGCTCCAATTGACGCTAATTCAAGCCTCACCTGTTAAGCCTCAACTCATGCAGGCACCCAGGGAAAATAAAAAGCCCACACTAGTCGAGTGCCAAAAATGTTTTAAAATGTCAAAAAGCAAAGAAAGGAGCAAACGCTCCTTATGGAAGTGTATGAGGACTATAGGGACATAATTACGAAAAAAGCCAATTAATAGAGCAAGGGAGATAGTGTGGCAGAATATTGCCGACAGGCTAAATGCATAAGTGAGAAAGAAAATAAAGCATTTCAGCATAATGTCATGTTATATAAATCCCGCATCAAAGGGACAAAATATATGTAGCCTAGATTAAGAACACCTATTAAATCTAACAATTCAAGTATGCCAAATGAAATTTACCAAATGTGTAAATTAATATTAGTGACAGACTATTTATCACATTTATCTACTGATTCCTAGTATGTACATTTCAGATGATGCATTTAATCAAACTATTTTATGTGAATCATCGCATTTATCACATAGGCTAATTGATTGTAGATCATGACATTTCGGAAATGATCACTTTTATAGGAAATAATCACGGCATTTATCTATTAATTGTAGAAAATGACATTTAGCAAATCCATCAATTCAGTGGAGATGAGGAAACCTATTAAGTGAACGCAGGTGAGCTCTATCCCTTATTATATAAAAATAAGTAAAATTCCGCTAGCACACTGGCGATCTGAACCGGTCAGTGGCGGAAAAAAGCACTTTCAATGCAACTCACTGGAAGCATTTGCCCCCATATCTACCTTGCGGCTGCTGGCTGCATCCGCCTCCCTCAATACTGAACCAATGTTAATTTGAGTTGTACCTATGAATCATACGCACACATACACATGGGGAAATAGGGCCCAGGTTGAAAAATACCTAAGTTATCCTTTAAAGGGAATTTTACTTATTTTTCTATAATAAGGGATAGAGCTCACCTGTCAAACTTCAAGATTACACCTTGGTTTGGATATTCTTTGCTACTTGGTTGAATACCCCCCAGATCTGTGTACTAGGTACCACAACAGATGGAGTTGTACCTATTAATCATACGCACACATACACATGGAGAAATAGGGCCCAAGTTGAAAATACCGAAGTTATCCTTTAAATGTATTGAATGTGCTATAGGATGAGGAACAGACAAACCACAATGGTGTGTGTCCTATTTTAATTTGGTTGGTTTGTGTCATGGTTAATTCATAAATATAAAAGATAACCTTATGTTAATGTGATCATCTCAAGCCCTATGCCGGATGTATGGTCATGCTAGAAATAATCAAAATGAATAGAAAATACACCCAGTTGCCTTACTTAGCCTCTCAGCATCACCAACACTATACAGGAATGTACCGCTAGCAAAGAACCTCAGTGCAGTACAGACTGACTGCACAGTGGTCAGAGACTGGCTGCGGCATGTGATCTTTATATTGTGTGGTTCCAACAAACTGCATGGATACATATGCTTTGCCTGCTGAACCGGTACCTCTCCCACAGATAGGGGTCCGTCTGTATCAATGGGTTGGTCCTGTCCTGGAAGACCCTTGGGGCTGCTGGTGGTTGGAAGGCCCTCTGGACAATGTGGGCCGCCTCATCAACAGGATCCTCAGTGAAGGGGCATGCCATTATTTCCTAATTTACTGTCTCTTGCTCTTGCTCTGCCTCTGTGTCTCTCTGAGTGTGTCCTCCTTCTCTTGAATGCACTCCTTATATGGCCGTTGTCAGTTGACCTTAATTGGCTGTGAATTTGCTAGCCAATTGGAAACAGAGTGGGGTGAGGATGGGAGGGCAATCAAATATTCATGTGGTTTGGTGTACATATACAATCTTTTTTTAATGCCTCAGTTTCATTTTATTATAATTTTGTTTTTATTAGTTTGATTTTGGCTTTACTGTTGTGTTGTTTTAATGATCTTATTTTTATTACATTTTAATTAGTTTTTTTAATGGTAAATGTTTTTTGATTAATTATGTTATATATTTTATGATTTACATATTATCATTACATGACAGTTTTAAGTGTGTAAAAGCACTGGCAGAACTGTCTTTTAGGTGTCTGTTCTTGTCTATTGAACATTTTTTGATCATAGATGGAGCTAATCCAGTTACCATGGTTACTAGGCTGGGATTCAGGTTAACCACGTTGATGAAACGGAGTTGTAGCTCAGGTTGATGGAACGGAAACCGGAGTTTAGCTCGATGTATCAGGCTTAGCCAGAACCATGGTTTCCATGGTTACAGATGCAAAGCTAATCTTAGCGACTTTGATGGAACAGAACTCTGGCTCACATTAGCCAGACTTGGCCATTTAGGCTTGGATTTGCCTTTGGCCTGCTTGATGGAATACCCCACTGGTACTAAAATATGAAGCTAAAAACACTGCAGGCCATTGATTGCTCAACAAAGGACTCAATGCACAAAACGAGAAGGTCTTCCAGCTTGTTTGTCAACTAATGGCTGACCACAGCTTCCACCAGACGGCCAAATCTCAAACGTGACTACAGAAGGATCTAGGACCACAACAGCTGTAGTGGCGCAAACAGGAAAAGCTGGCAGTTGTTCTTTGCCATGGACACTATCTATGGTCACAGGCTGGCACACATTGGAAGAGACGGGGCATCAACTCGACCACAATTCTACTTGGTGAGGTTTTTTTTTTTCAAGATATTTTTGGGGCATTTTCAGCCTTAAATGGATAGGACAGACAAGTGTGAAGGGGGTAGAGAGAGGGAGTGACATGCAGCCAAGGGCCACAGGCTGGAGTCAAACCTGGGCCGCTGCGGCAACAGCCTTGTACATGGGGCGCCTGCTCTACCACTAAGCCACCAACGCCCCGACGGTGAGTATTTTGTTGCATTAGCTAACATGTTAGCCTTGTACTAAGCTTGCAATCTCTGTTCACTTTTGGCCTAACATTACATTTCAAACCTGTGTGAAGTCTTTACTGTTTTGGCTTGTTTGCTAACAAGTTATGCTAGTTAGTGAACCCTTAGCAACCCATTGTGTACAGGTGTTTACACTGTACTTAATGTATTTGTTATTTCATATAGTGTTGAAGTCATGGAAGTCTTGCATTCTATTTCTGTGGTTGTAGTTAACTCGTTCTGCTTAAGTTGCAACGTTCACAAGCGAGAACAACATAGGCCCCAGTTGTGAGGACTCCACCACCCCTCCCTTCAGTGAGGACTTGGGTGCATTCTCCAATGCCACACAGCTCGGAACCAGCAACGTCGTTGACACCGGCATGACCACTGTTGTCTACCACAGATCCAGCACCGTCCACCTCCACAACCAGCAGGATCGTTACAATGCCACCACGTACAGGTAAGAAATGACAAGTTAGCCATCCTCTGTACTGTTGGGTAGATCAGTCTACAGGAATGCATCATATACAACACATTTAACAAACATACCTTTTACTGGACAGGAAGGGTATAAAAAAAATTAACCAGCAAAATGACTCATGACCACAGGAACCAGACAATCATATGGAAAGACACGCTTTGCTTAACATCTCCTATTCTTGTTTGCTTTGTCATCTAGGCAGGGGAAGACGGGACCAAAAGCATTTGTTGATTGTCCTGAGGGAGATAGCTGGAGCTGAACCAACAGCATCCAGACCAGCACCTCCAGATGCTGATGGAGGACTCCTGGGAAGCAAGGTGCCAGAAAGCAGAGGTGGTTAGGGAAGATCATCAGGAAACTTAAAGCCCCTACAAGGAACTTTCATTTTGAGTTGATTTTGGTGACCCTGTGGACAAAAGCGGTAGTGTTTTGCCGTAATGAAGCCTACATTTCCCATGAGTTTTAGCGCGTATTGTTGTAGAGACGCTGACCTGGCTCGCGCATGTGTTTGTTTTGAATGAAACAACAAGACGGGAAAACTTGCCGCACCCCAGCTCCACCTCTCTGAGAGATGATTGCTGCTATTTTAACTCCCCACAGATGTCGGGTCGAGGAGGAGGAATAGCGACTATTTATAAGAGTCACTATAAATGTAAGCAGATCGTTTCATTATGGAAGTGACCTGGGGTGGACCCGGAGACAGTTTCCTAAAGGTATGTATATACACGATATAGAAATAGCTTATCTTCACACCGATGGTCTCATTTGCTGTTGTAAGTCACGCACAGACATCAGCAGAAACGAGAGACTTTTGCATATTGTGGGGGCAAAAACTCAAGGTCCAGAGTTGTGCCAGAAGGCTCGCAACCTCGCTCTTTTCCTCTCGAACAAACTTTCTTTGTCTTCCATTAGATATCAAAAACTCAAATACTCAGAAGTCAAAAAATTACTGGAAACACGTAGAATCAGATGCAACTGAGTTTAATGTGCTTCATCAGGCATTAAAACACACAAACTCCTCTAGGCACGTTCCGGAACGCGACTGATGTTCAGTCCTTGCGCTCTGTCTTTTAAGCTGGAGGGGTAGCAGGCATCAACAACAGGTGTTAGGCCTTGACATTAGTGTTGTAATCGTTTAGTGAAACTCTTTGCTTCCATTGTCACCGTGCTTTTTCAAAAACATGCAGGTGTAATCATTCAGGGGAACTCCTTGCATCTTATTTGTCACAATGTCCTTCAAAACATGCGGGTGTGTAATCACTCAAGGGAACTCCTTGCCTCTATTTGTCACAATGTTTTGGTTTCGGGCACACCTGTTTTTAAAAGTATGTGAGACCTGTGAGACCCAAGGATTTTGTATGTATCCCTGATACAGTTTTAACCTTCGATGCGTGTGTGTGTGTGTGTGTGTGTGTGGGTGTGGTTAGCATAATGTCTCATATGTGTGTGTGCTTTAAACCATACAAAATATGATGATATGACGTGTCTCCAGGTGCGTGTATGTGTGTGTGGTTAGCATAATGTCTTATGTGTGTGTGCTTTATATGATGTGTTTCCATGTGTGTGTGTGTGTGTGGTTGGTTGGCATAATGTCTTGTGTGTGTGCTTTATATGATGTGTTTTTAAAGTGTGTGTGTGTGTGTGTGTGTGTGTGTGTGTGTGTGTGTGTGTGTGTGGTTTCCAGTCAGTACATCTGTGTGTGTGTGTGTTCTCAGTAATACATTTGTGTGCTCTCAGTACATAGGCTTGAGTGAAGTGTTTCTATCATGCATGAATACATAACACATTTCTATATGAGCTGAGTTTTCAGTCTTAATCAACTTAAGCAAGATAAAGCATTTACCTGATTAATGAACACATTTATCAATGAACATAGTTACTTGATTAATGAATATTCTTCTGATTGGTAATTAAATCTTACACTACAATATCCAGTTAAAAGTTCCTTGTAGCGGCTTCAAGCTTTTAACCAAGTGTTTCTTGGTACTCTGGGCCAGCTCATACAAGCGATAAACCCTCCAGGACCCTCAACAAGCTGATAAGCTCTGTACACATTATTGGACATTGCTTCTACAGCTGACAACAGCTTATTGATTGGTGTTTTATGCACCATTTGTATATAGTTTGTGGCGTGGCGCTGATTTGTATTTGCATGGTGTTTGCCCTCGATATTTCGCTTTTTATTTGCACATTTTTTCTATATAAAGTAAGTTTTGTTATACCACATAAGTTTCTGTTCTATTCTATAACTCTGGCACCTTGCTTTTCACTTATATCATTTCTTGTATGGTTGTAATGACATTAAAACAAATGAATCAGCTTGGTGGACGTTAAAAGGGAGTGTTAAAAAGCTCAGGAACTTGAATTAAAGAGAAAAACTTAAATTTTACGCAAAAAACAACCCTCTCATATTCTGAGGTTGTGCAGTCATACATTTGAGACAATAACTGCCATTGTTGCTTATTAAATAGCAATGATGTGAAGGTGATGAAGGAGACTCCACTGACACCGTCTTGCTTGTATATAGAAAGGTTTATTACAAGAAGTCCAGCATCAAATCAAGCACCTAGGATTGTTTGAGAGAGGGTTCGAAGCCAATATGAACTCCTCCGAATAACAGCTCCAACTATCCTGCTTATATACGTAGGTTGGTTGTTTTTTTGTGAACTCTGAGACAAAATGAAATGTGTAACAGAGAGACACTAGATGGAATTCAGCCTAGCTAGCCTAGCCTTTCAGCCTAGCTAATCATCATCAGCTAATCATCAACTAATCAATTCTTGACCTGGGCCCCTAACTGGGTCCTGGGTCTAACTCATGTCAGACCCATAACATCAAATACATATGGAACTTCAGATTCTACATCTTGCAAAGTAAAGCCATGTGGTATACACCTTTTTTCCATGTGTTTTTCTCTATATTTGTGCCGTAAATCTGTGTGCCTATGGTTTTTATTTTGGCTTCAGGGGGGGTCATGCAACTTTAATTTGTTAAGTTTTGTATGATTTTTTGTTTGTTTTCCATTCGTATTTTACTCAGAGGTTTTGGTTTATACTCCGCTATATAAAGTTACCCTGCATGGTCCACAATGGTATTTCCCACTTGCGCACACGTCACTTTCAATGCACACGTCACTGACCGGAAAACCCAATAGAGTAGCAGAAGAAGACGACCGCGGAACACAAACAATTCAAGCATAATGGCTGCTGTGAGGAAATCAGTGTATCGAAAGGAAAGTTTCCTTCATGCTAATTTGAGAGTGTCTTTGCAGACCTTAAAAGCGGATGAGACACTGGACAAATTTAATTTTATTACAGAGTCAACAAAGAATAAAGGGCCATCCACATCAAGAACTATAACTATAAATATAACTATAAAAATACAGTTTTAAAAATCGTTCTAAACTCAAGTGTTTGGCAGCGTCCACACTACAACTATGACGACAACAATAGTGGTGGACGATATCGTTTGGATCACTTTCAGAGCGATTTGATGAACGATAGAAACACTGACAGCCAATCAAAATCCATCCGAAATGACAGGTCGAGACATTCATCACATCACGTGTACCCACTAAGAAAGCTCCAGGATTTCCATATACCCACTTAAACATGTGCAAAGATCTGTAACAATATAGTTTTGTGACAGAATCTTAACTTCAGTGATTTTATTTTGCAAATACCGGGTAAATAACTGCAATAAAATACATTTGCAGGGGAATGCGTCTCCTCTTTTCCCTCCATTCATAAAATTCAGGCGCCAGGATGAAGTTACTGAGGGGGGCAAATCTTTATTATGCAACATAGGTTCACACAGTGAGTTATAAAGAGCGCGCAGCCGTGCGTAATTGTCGCGCGTAATGACAGCTCGTCGCCGGTGAAACACAATAAACTGCACGTCTTCATTCATGTTTGTCTCATGACAGATGGAGCTGACAGACAGACAGACAGGTGGAGCAAGCGGCAAATTGGTTTTCTTTTTCTGTCTCGCAACATACAGCAATAACAGGTCATCAATATCCATTTTATCCATCACCATGCTCCCCTGCCGACCGCACCGCGCAGTGTGTGTTTGGCGTAACCTAGCAACACGACGATATCGTTCATTGGTGTGGATGCTGCCATTGTTATCGTTATAGTTAACGTTACAGTTATCTTTCTTGGTGTGGACGCCCTTAAGGACTTGCGCGACAAACTTCTAGCTCTGAGTCGGCTGCTGAGTGAGCTGCTGCTCCCAGCCACTGGTGAGAGCAAACCTTGTGGATGGCTGGACTACGAGTATGCGTATGAACTGTTCTCCTCCTTCTTTGTCGTTTGGCCTGAAAGAATTTGGTTCCGCGATGCTCTACTCGACAAAGACTACGGCATACCGGTTGCAATATTCAGACAGCCTACCGGTGCTCAGATGCTCGTGCTAAATGATCCCACAAACACAACACTGTTCTACAGCTGGGAAGGTAGGAGAGAAAAAAACTCACGCCTGAAAGCTGATAATGAAAGCTTTTATACTCACAGCTGTTTATTTTAAATACGAAAAATAGCTCCCAATCTGTCTTTATTTTACAGTGTCAGAATCAAATGAAAGACGTTTCCAGATTTAGTTCCACAGTAGCTTTGTGAACTCAATACTGACCCCACCTGGCAGAGTAAGGTTTTAATGGCGAAGTCAAATATGGTGCTATTTATTGATGGAAATCGTCATTATTATTGCCCTCTTTACTGCTGGTGTGATTATACAAAAATGTTGTTTATGGTTGGGGGGGGGGTCATACATGTTTCTCCAATCCCTCAGGGGGGGCCAAAACGGGTTTTTTTGGACGCTTGGGGGGGGTTTAAGGAAAAAATAAAATCATAATCACGTCCCAACTATACCCCGGTCCTATTTAAATAACGATCAGCCCCTTAGTAAGAAGAAGAAAAAAAAGAAGAAGAAGGAGGAGGAGGAGGAGGAGGAGGAGGTAGCACTACTACTACTACTACTACTACTACTGCTGCTGCTGCTGCTGCTGCTGCTGCTACTGCTCGAGAGCCAGCCAGCCAGCCAGCCAGCCAGCCAGCCAGCCAGCCCGCCCCGGGTCGTTTTGACCCCTTAGGACAGCGGGCTGCGGGGTTGGACGTACAAAGGAAGGCTGCTGCTGCTGCAGCTCGAGAGCTCCGGATTGTTTTGGACCCCTTGGGGGACTACTACTACTACTACTACTGCTACTACTACTACTGCTGCTACTACTGCTGCTACTACTGCCACTCCAGAGCCCGGGTCGTCCTGACCCCTTAGGGCAGCGGGATTAAATGTAATTTTCGCCATTGCAGATGGCGTGCGGTATGATATTCAATCATGTATGGAGAGTCAACAGTAATTAAAATATGTGTATCTCCATTTTTTGACATGGTCTTTACATAGCCGTATTATTGATGACGTCTACACTTTGGCTATGGTTAGACAAATACCAAATTTTCACTGACAGCCCAAATTTAGCCTTGATTTAGCCTAGACATCAGGTCTACATGTAGACGGCTATTAGACGTTTTTTAAACCAAAAAATGCTTGCTGGGAGCCCTCTGCCCTTCCTCAGACCCCCTCCACCCGCCCAGGTCATCGGTGATGACCTTGTGTACATCTTTGCCACCCCCTGATATGGCCACGGATCAAACTCAGAAGGAGAAAACAATCTGCCCTCAGAGGATAGGCTGGCTCTGCGCACACACACACACACACACACACACACACACACACACACACACACAGAAAGACTCCCACATGTGCTGTATCACTCTTCTCTCAGAAGGAAGGTCAAAGCTGTAAGCTGCCTCTCTCAGATAGGCACAGATACACGAAATTGACTTCTGAGAAGCCCAAAAGCCTTCTGCTGCGTCATGTTGCCTGTGTCTCAGCCAAGAAGTTGCACATGAACACACCACAAAGACTACAGCCAACAGCCAACCACCAACTACGCACCTGTGAGAGGAAATAACTCACCATACCAGCAAGTGGTGGTAGTTTGTATTCGTCATTCAAAAAGGGAATGAAAAAGATTGTTGTGACACTAGTTAGCCAGTTAGCACATTAACAATAAAATCCAATCCAAAAGAACAGAGCATATTTACTGCGCGCCAGTGAAAAATAACACAAACCATCAGGAAACATTTCTTCTGAAAACAAAAAATAAAAATCTTACCTCTACCTAATCTTATGTATGTTTTGGTCTCACTACCCTCTGAGCTTTAGGTCTTTCACCAATGGGCTACACCAGGGGTGGCCAACCAGTCAGAGACCAAGAGCCACAAAAATTACCATGGTAGTACAAAGAGCCACCTCTCTCACACAAACATGAAATAACATGAAATCAAAATCCATACATTTCCAATTTTCAAAGCCAGATCTATTTATCTCACACAAATGAATAACCATGAATAGAGATACACATAAACACAGTCTCTCCCTCTCATACTGTCTTTCAGCCATTGGAAACAATGACATCGTCGAGAGAGAACATAAGACATCATTAATTTACTGTTATTTATTTCAGAGAACTTTTATAAATGCTGCTAGAAGATCCCTGAACATTTTGTTTTTAGATAATTTAACTTATTGCTGAGACTCAAATTTCAGTACTGCGCAGTTCGGTTTTTAACTTTGATCTTATAAAAATATCCGGGTGCCATTTCATTTTCAGTGAACTTTAAGAGATCTCTGTACTTTTTGTTTTTTATATAATAAAACAACCAGCCATTTCAACCAAGATTTGCATCAGAGTTTGTGTTATTCTATAAATGTTTAAGGTCTTTTTAATCACATATTTTCAGTGTAAAAAAAACAAACAAACAAACAGTATACTGTTGTATTCAGTCTAATCCCAGGTGTGTTATTCTACATTTTGACACCACAATTTTAATTTTTACTGCAAATGAATATCAGTTCTAAATATCGCATGGACTCTGTGTGTGTGTGTGTGTGTGTGTGTGTGTGTGTGTGTGTGTCTGTGTGTGTGTGTGTCTGTGTGTGTGTGTGAGTGTGTGTGGGTGTGGGTGTGGGTGTGGGTGTGGGTGTGCGTGTGTGTCTGTGTGCATGCACTCTAGCTTCAGCAACTGAGGTGAAGTTGTTTTGTAGGCTTCATTAGTTCATTTAGACATGCATTTAAAAAGTGTAGAAATATATCAATTAAATTTACTTGGCATTAAAGTAAAAGTACTAATTTTACTGAAAAAATGAAATGTGACTGTTATATTAAATACTTGTAATTACAAATTACTTTAATAAAAATAAGTCTGGTAACCACTGGAAGTTTACCCTTTATTTATAAATTATGCCATTTGATGTAAAACAAATAATCTGAAAAGTATGATATATGATTTTTAATGATGGAAAATAAACTAACAATTGTCAGCGTGTATGTTTCTAGCTCAGAGGCTACTGTTTCATGTAGCAACGTGGACTTTGAAAAGTGGAAGGGAGGAAAATGCGGCTTGAACGACTTGCCAATCAGCAGGCTTATGCCCGCAGTCCACATAATGTCAGCCAGAGTACTCTGTGCTGTGCTCTCTTATTAAACACAAATACCCAAAAATATCATTTAAAAAATAATTTTTACCTGTCATTTTGAAATTTACCTCTTTGTCCACAGTGAAATATCCCAACTTTTTCTCTGTTACAGGCTTTTGAAAAACTCCCTCATGGTTAAATTCAACATGAGAGGTGGCGACCATCTGGAGAAAATAGCAATACAATACAATAGCAAAATAGCAATACAATAGCAAAACAATAGGGTTCTACCCCTTCGGGGTTTTAACCCAATTAATATCTAGATCATTGCTTCCCAACCTGTGGGCTGTGAAGTTGTAAGTGAGTGGCCATTTTTCTCCACTGTTTTTGTGTCACATTTTTGGTTATTAATTTTATTTATTTTAAGTAATGTCATTTACAATGTTCTTTATTTTCCCTTAATTTTTATTGTGTGTAGTCTTCTTAAATGTATTTATATCTATATATTTTATATCTTATTTTTGTTAAATATTGTTTGTTAAAATGTGGTATTTATTTTAATAAATGTTTTACATTTGATCTGTTTCAGTTGAATTATTAACAGAATATTTGAACCTAAGGAACCCTTAAGACAGTTTTCTGCAATATGTTAGACTTATAGTTAAATTTTCACTGGTAGCCCAAATTCAGGTTTGATTTAGCCTAGTCATAATTTTGACATCTAATAGACGTATACATGTACTTGTTGATAAGACGTATAATTGATGATGTCTACACTTTGGTTATGGTTAGATGTCTATCAAAATTTTCACTGACAGCCCAAATTCAGTCGTGATTTAGCCTAGACTTCAGATCTTCATGTAGACAGCTATCAGATGTTTTTTAAACCAAAAAATGCTTGCTGGGATGCTTCTACTCCCACAGCCGTGGCTACAGCTGAGATAACAGACCTGCAGATAAGGGCCTCTCCAGCGGAGAAGGCCTTTTGGGAAAAATGCACGATGTACTGTGGTTGATAAAGTGTGGACAGGCCCCGATGTTCCTGCCCTGTCTCCCTAGCTACCTTTTTCATTTCTTTGCTAAACTGACACATGGTTTGGACCACATGTCAAAGGGAAAAATGGTTGATTAGATAAGGATATATTGGTTTACAAGAGGGTTTTCCAGTTATGCCACAGAGTTTTGCAAAAAAAAAGCGGGATCTGTGCGACAAACAATGTGGACAGGCTGCTCATCCACCTCCAGAAAGACCTTTTGATCACTTGCAAATGGATTTCATTGAACTAACACCAAGCGAAGGGAAGAAGGTTGTTTTGGTGATTGTGTGCATGTTTTCAAAATGGGTTGAAGCTTTTCCCACAGCTAAACAGGATGCAGCAGTGGCGAAGGCTTTGATGACTCTGATAATTCCCAGGTGGGGAATTGCAACTAAAATCAGCTCAGATAATGGTACACCTTTTGTGAGCGTGGCCCTGAAAACTGAGACAACATTTTGCATATCACCCAGCCTTTGGAGGGGCATGTGAGAGAGACAATGCAACTTTAAAACAAACTTGTGAAAGTGTGTGAGGAGACTAAGATGTCATGGAAAAAAGCTCTTCCTATTGTGTTGATGCACATGAGGGCTAGAAGGAGGTGCAGAAATAGATTCAGTCCATTTAAGATCTTATTTGGCAGACCTCTCAATATCGGAATTGGGCCCGTTAAAAGGCAGTTGCCAGACACTGGTCACTGCAATATGAAATGTTCCGTTATTGTGCAACCTTGTCTGTTTTGTCTGAAATCCACCAACAGGTGAAAGCTGCCCTGCCCAAACCAGTGGAAGGGAAGCTGCATGACCTCAATGCTGGCAACTACAATGTAGTGAGAGATCTGAGACGAAAGAACTGGAAAGCTTGCAGGTGGAACGGTCCATTCCAGGTGCCTTTGATGACGGAGATGGCTTACTGACATCCAGTGATGGGTATGGATCGCTCAGACATCATGTCTGGGTGTGTGGCAGACATGTTTATCAGGCAGCTTGGATGGTGTGGTAGGTGCTACTTGGCTAAGTTACTACCTGCTGTGACTATTAATCCTGAATGGACTCATTTTCATACAGACTATGATCACAACTATCCACCGCACAGAACAAGACGAGCTGTGGATAAGGGTTTTGGGGTCTCCTGCCATGGTGGGGACAGTAAACAATGCACACAAGATTGATGCTATAGCTGTGGACTTGGAAAATCTCACAGGCAACGTGGCTACAGGATTCAGCTCACTCACACCAGCAGCACAGGGCCTCAGAAATGGCAATGGATTTAGTCCTGGCCAGCCAAGGAGGGATTTGTCACATTGTGGGTACTGATTGCTGTACATACATACCTGACATCACTGATAACATGGCTGCTCATCTTAATGACCTGCTACATCTGAAGAAGAGCTGTGACACTGAGTTCGGAGCAGGTGTGGACCTGAGGTCCTGTTTTTCTTTATGAGTGGATGGAAAGCGTCATTAATGTCATAGTGATCCTGCTGGTGCTATGCATTATTGTGTGTTGTGTTTTTCATTGTGTGAGATCTTTGATTACATCAATGGTATCATCTGCTGTAAGGCGCTACATGCAGATGGATCTGTGGACTCCTCCTAACAATTCACGAAGTCACTCGTTTAAGTTCTTCTGATTCATATTGATGTGATTTAGTTTAGAAATGTTTTGATCATTAAAGCAGCTGTGTGGAACTTTTTGTTTTCGTTGGTATGACACCCACAGCCTGGTGTCGTAAAATTCCGACTTCAGCCGGCATTTGTTTTGGAGAGCGAGAGGATTAGCTAACGTCAGGTCAGTCCAAGTAATTAGTGGAAACAGCAAAATTACTCAGTAAATTCTCCTGTCGTGTTTCTGTTCTGAGCTAATCTAATCTGTTGTGTATTTTGAGCTACTAAGGCTACCGTAGTAGTGTGAGCCTCAAGTTATTCTGGGTAATGTAGTAAACGTTGTTGTGCTACTGGAAACAATGAGAAGCAGCTGTGAATGTTCGGTGTAAGGAGGAATAAACAGTTAACAAGTCATCTGCTGAGTCCGCATTATTATTTGAAAAGAATATTCCGACGATTTGGGAGTTATGCCCTTTCTCTATCATTTTCATATTAAGAGCAGGGCACTTGTAGGAGGTCAGTACATCTGAACTGCTCTGAATCACAGCCCCAGATATTCTGCTTATATAGGTTGGTTGTTTTGATGAACTTTGAAACAAAATGAAACAGGTGACAGAGAAACAATCTAGATGGAATCCAACCTTTCAACCTGTCTTATCAATCCTTGACCTGGGCTGTGATAAAATCTTGACCTGGGCCCCTAACTGAGCACATTTACAGTCTCTGAGCATCAAGCAACATGCACATCAGATACTACAATGGGTCAGGCTAGGCCCTTGGTCTCCCTATAAAGTCTCTGCGTTGTGTTTTGTGTATTTTTCTTTTTGGGTGGTGGAAGACGGAGAGAAGAACCAGGCGAGGAAACACAGGATCTGGGCTGAGCTGTCTTTATTTCAAAGCTTCACCTTTCAGAAAAGGACATGAAGTTGTCACTTACAATAGAACATCTCCCATGGTCTTTTCCAGAAACCAGTATTAACATATCCAGCAGGTAACAGATGTGTGCATAAGTGAATGAGAGTGCAAGAGTATGTGTGTGTGTGTGTGTGTGTGTGTGTGTGTGTGTGTGTGTGTGTGTGTGTGTGTGTGTGTGAGTGAGTGAAAGAGTGAGTGTGGATGTGTATGTGTGTGAGTGAAAGAGTGAGTGTGGGTGTAAATGAGCGAGTGAGTGTGTGTCTGCATGTGTGTGGGTGACAGCCAAACAGTACATGTGGGTGTAAATGAGTGAGTGAGCGTAACATGTGTCTGTGCATGTGTGGGAGAGCAATAATATGAAAAGAACCAAAACATTTTCCTTGCACAGGAATTGTAACATGCTTCTGGGCCACCACATACATTGGTAATAAACTTGACAAACTCCACAATCGTCTCTTCCACAAATAACCGCACCACCACATTAATATAGCTCTTAGCCTTCATATTTGCTGAAATGATCAACTGGAAAGTGCAAAACAATAACTTTTTTCCTATCTTTAGACTGTAGAGACAGTTCACACTGCTTACCTTTCAGAAAAGGACATGAAGTTGTGACCTAAGATGGCTGCAACCAACAAGAATAGCCACACAGCAGGTGGTGTCCTCTGGGGGCTCTTTCACCAGTCATTTGAAAAAAATGAGGAAAACCTCTGCAGGCTCGTTACATTAGTTCACCTCCTTACACATACATAAGTAAGTAAATGAATAAGTAAGTCTTTATTATCCCTGTTGTTTCTTAAGAAGTGATGATGTGAAGGTGATGAAGTAGACTCCGCTGACACCATCTTGCTTGCATACAGAAAGGGTTTATTACAAGAAGTACAGCATCAAATCAAGCACCTAGGTTTGCCTGAGAGAGAGTTCAAAGCCAATATGAACTGCTCTGAAAAACAGCCCCAATTTCCCCTGCTTATATAGGCTGACTGCCCTGTGAAATGTGAGACAAAGATAAATAGACGACAGAAAGACATCCTAGTTGGACTTCACCAATTCTTTGCCTAGGCCATAAATAACTTCTTGACGCTGACCATATATTCCTCTTGACCCTGAGCCCCTAATTAGGCATCTGTTCTAGGGCATCACAGTAGTGCCTTTAGACACCACATCCCAGAACGGGCAAATAGAGCTATAGCACAGTGCTTGACATTTAAAGAACCCCACAGACACTAAGATAAAAGAGAAGAAAAGGTACAACACTATGGTACACCAATGATGTAAACAGCCAAGCCACAATATATCACACAAATTAAATTATAATTTCTCCCCTACAATGGCTATCAGCCAGACTGTACACTAAGACAAAACACAAGGATCCTCTGTGTCACCATGCTCTCTGTTGAATCTTATAATCCAGAATAATAATCAAATCTCCCCCTCATAAAACTCAATATTTGCTCATCAGTTAAAGGCACCACGTCTCTCTCAGCGACCCTTCCAGCTTCACAGCCTGCAATGACCCCATCTAAAAATAGCATTTCCCCCTCACACAAACTCTAAGGCTGAGCTTGTGACCAATTCAAAGTTCTCTCTGACAACAGCGACAGGAACAAGCACATCATCCGAGAGATCTATCACTGTTTCTTTAGGGGAAAAATACATTTTCACTTTTCTCCTCCTAAACTATTTAATCATCTGAGACCAGTCATTTAAATGGTTAACCCTCTTTATCATAGTTTCTCGCTCGACAAACTCCTGTCAAACAAGCTCATGTTTCGTAGTACTACTTCATAATGCGTGCATGCTATTCATCTCACTCTTTGTATCTCTACTACCTTTTCACGCAGCTGCTATCACACATGTCTTACAGTTTAAGAAGCTTGGAGGCCCTCTTCTTCATGAACCCTGCATAGTTATTTAGCTGGCTTCATCGTTACTCATGAGGCTCTAGATACTCTTTACTTCACTTTTTCCTTTTACTTCAGAGTACTACCTCAAGTAGCTACGCTTTACTTCACTTTTTCCTCAGCATAGAGGGGATATGTCTCCCACTCCCACACACACACACACACACATTTCTCTTTAACTGTGTTACTGTTTCACTGTGGAGGGGACCTCTCTCCCCCCAGTTTCTTTAACTTCACACACACACTAAATTTAGACAGAGCCGCTCCACCATCAACACACATTGGCCTGTCCCCACACCAGTGTTTTTCGTGTATGCCCTCCGGCCACCAGTAACCCTACGGCAGATTCAGTGGACCGTCACTGGCTCTCACTATGTGAGAAAACACTCACCCTTTTGTCTGTCAGGCCTACAGGGAGCTAGAGCTGGTCCTCCGATGAGCTGCCTGGAGCCAAAGCCTGGGACAAGTACATTGTGTTCATGATGCCAATTTGTAGTTTATCAGGCCTTTCTTATTGCAATGATGAAGATGGTGAGATGATGGTGAAAAAAAAAAAAGACTCCGCTGATACAGGCTTGTTTCGGACCAAAAGGACATTTTTTAGCAAGTCAAGATATCAGTTCAGATTTCTGCAGCAATCTGAGGAGAGATTCAGCCAAACTCTCTCTCCTCTGTCCCCCCAAATTCCACATTTTATAGCCTGTAAAACATCATTTCTGATTCAGACTCGCAGTCCTATACGCTTCTCTTAGCTTCTAGTGCAATTACCCAGCCATAGTTTTCATAGTTCTATACAAACAGTGTCTGTCCCCCGACCACCTAAATTATTTAAATCTAAAATTAAACAAAGAGGAGTTGTGCATAACAATCTCATAAAAATTGAAACCTCTTCTGTGACAGAAAGACAAAACAGGAGAATCAAATGCAGACTGTTAAATATCAGATCTCTATCGTCTAAAGCAGTGTTAGTAAACGAATTAATATCAGATAATCATATTGATTTACTTAGTCTCACTGAAACCTGGCTGTGTCAAGATGAATATGTTAGTCTAAATGAATCCACTCCTCCCAGTCATAATAATACCCACATTCCTCGAGGCAGCGGCCGAGGAGGGGGAGTTGCAGCCATTTTTAACTCTAGTCTGTTAATCAGCCCTAAACCTAAACTAGACTATAATTCATTTGAAAGCCTCGTTCTTAGTCTTTTACATCCGACCTGGACTTTTATTCGTTATAGTGTACCGTGCTCCTGGCCCGTATTCTGAACTTGTTTCTGAATTCTCAGAGTTTTTATCCAGTTTAGTTCTTAAATCAGATAAAGTTATTATTGTAGGTGATTTTAACATTCATGTCGACGTTGATAATGACTCCCTGGCTACTGCGTTTATCTCATTATTAGACTCCATTGGCTTCAGTCAGGGTGTACACGAACCCACTCACTGTTTTAACCATACTCTTGATCTAGTCCTTAGCAGTAATGATTTTATGAGCTTCTTTAATGACAAAATTCTAACTATTAGAGGCAAAATTCATGACCTCCTGTCCTCAGATAGTACCCATCTAACCTCAACCTATTGATGATTGCGGACTGTGGACTGTCGTCGGTTCAAACTAGACTCTTACGGTAGTTAGAGAAGTTACCGGAGATTTCTCGAGAGCTTTGTACTGCGTACGCTGGCTCGAAAATACACGGACTTCATTCTCTTCACCTTCACCGTCAAGCAGCGAACCATACTCTCCAACCTCCATTCAGGGACCCGCCTGCATCGGAGCCCAGTGAAAGCCCCCCCCCCCCCCCCCCCCCCCCCCCCGGACACAGTCTTCATCGCCTCCCCGCATTCCTCCACGGACATACCAGCCAAACAAGGTAGAAGTATATGTGGTCACCAAGGCATTTCTTGACTGTTTAAATCTCACGGTTGTCACTAAGCACACACACTGTCACTGAGCACACACATTGTCACTGGTTTCAATAAGCTCTCTCTCTCTCTCGCTCTCGCTCTCTCTCTCTCTCTCTCTCTCTTTTTTTTTTTTTTTTCTCACTCTCACACACAACCCCCACCCCCCCCTTCCACTCATCAAACACACTCACACTCAGTTACTCTGATTTATTCACCCCTGGAAGAAAACAAACATGGCTTCTACACAACCAATCAGCGCATTGGAAAGAAAACAAATCTGGACCACAGCTTTTGGAGCACACGGCAACACAACACAAAGGAAAAAACACACAACAGACCCCAAAACTCATAAACCCACCCAACCGAGGAAAAGCCCAGATTCCCCGGCAGTACGGACATTCATCACCAACACCCTTCAACAACTGGAAACAATGGCCCCTACTTCACCCCCAGAGCCCAACCCCACCGGAAAAGACAAAACAGCACCACTCATGAAATCATCCAAACCCCCTAAAGACGACAAAATACCCACTCTGCCCCAACAAAATCCACCAACCCCTGCTGAGACACCAACCCCTTTAACCACTGAAAAAATCAACAGCCTCATCATCAAGAACATTTTTGACCAAATCAATCACCTCTTCTCTGAACTCAGTAAATACACCCAGTCCACCCCACTCAACAATGTCACCACACAGATGAAATCCACTCTAACCACCATGGAACAGATCCTGCTGCATGGACAAGACCCACACACCCCATCCCACCCCTTTCTGCCAGCTACTCCGACATCGTCACAACCAACATGCACAGATATCAAAACTTCAACACCGGATCCAGGAAAAGAGCGAGAAGGGAATCATCAGAAAACCAAAACATCACCCCCATCGTCATAGAAAACTACAAAACCCCCCAGAACTCATTTTCAACCAACCACTCCATCCTCCAAGAAATACAAAAACACAAACCACAAGCAAAACTCCAAAAACTGGTCCACATGAGGAATGGCAATATCCTCATCTTCCCCAAGGACATCCACTCCCTAAACACTCTGCTCTCACCATGGCCCGAAAACGCATTCAACAAAGCACAATTCACCTGCAGACTGGCACGAAAACAAGGTTCCACCCCCTCATCTGACACCCCAACAAAACTACTGGTCATCAAAGGCATCCACACCAACGTCACAGAAGAACAGGTCAAACAGGAACTGGAAAAACAAAGAATCAACATCCTCAGAATACACTGGATCATAAGCAAAGCCACCCAACAGCCAACAACATTTATCAAGATCCACCTCACCAACCCCGATCAGTCTGCCGGCCTTCTCCACGAAGGATTCTACATGGACCTCTTCCAATACAGAGTGGAGAAGGCCCGGCCTCCACCCACCATTAAACAGTGTTTCAAATGTCAACAGTTCAATCACATATCTACCCACTGCACCAACCCAGTCGTCTGCCTCAGATGTGGAGAAAATCACCACCACAAATCATGCACAAAACAAAAAAGAGAAGCCAAATGTATCAACTGTGCTGGCGATCACTCTGCTGCCTCGAAATCCTGCCCCGTCTACCTCTCACACATAACCCCGTCAACCAGGAAACCAACACCCTTCACTCAGCCAACCACCACCAACCCCCCCAGTCGGCTCACCACCACCCCCAGTCAGCCCACCGCTATTCAACCCCCCAACCACCTCTCCAGCTAGCCCACCACCACCAACCCCCCCAACCAGCACCGCAATGATGACACCGACTTCACCCATCTTCGCGATGATCTCAGAAAACTCACCATGGACGAACAGCAAATAGAACAAGTACTCCGCAGTATCAGGAAACACACACACTTCAATGTATGAACCACGTCCCATCATTTTCACCAGGAGCAATACACCTGTCCATCCGTTTTCTAACTTTCATACTGGCTTTCACCACCTTCTTACACATCAGCATCAGAGGAATACGAAGAAATAAACAGGAACTCATTCAACTACTCAAAGAAAAAGACATCTCCATAGCATCCATAAATGAAACACTTCTGTCAAAAAACTCACGAATCCATATCCCCGGTTACAACATCATCAGAAAAGAACGACAGACAGGACGAGGAGGAGGAGTAGCACTTTTAATACACAAAAACATTGAATACAGTGAAATAGATTACAACTTACCACCAGAACAACTACAAGGAAACGAATATGTCACAATAAAAACAAAAATCCATTCACACCACCCCATCACAGTCACCAGTGTCTACTGCCCCCCGGGAACAAAACCCTCACCTGTCCTGTTCACCGCCATCTCCAACCCCAGACACTCCCTCATCATGGGAGACTTCAATGCAAAACATATAAACTTTTACTGCAATAAAACAAACACAAGCGGCATAGCACTCCAACAGATCATCAACAACAATAACCTGTCAATCATCAACACCAACAAACCCACTCACATATCCCCCCTAACCGGCAACTCCGACATCCTGGACCTGATCCTCTGCACCCCCGACCTGGCTTCAAAAATCCACCAGTTCTCCACCACAAACCATCTCAACAGTGACCACCTTCCCGTTCTCACCACATTCTCCTTCCACCTACAAGCCATTCAAAGCAAGAAATACAACTACAGGACAGCAAACTGGGAAACATACAAATTACACATAGAAGAACAACTGAAATACACCCCCACCACTCTCACCACTACCCCCCACGACCTGGACAATCAAGCATCCCTATACAGTCAAATACTAACCCAAGCCCGAGAACAAACAATACCCCAAAACACTGCCAAGACCCCGACACAAACACTACCCCCCCATCTCCTCCAACTCATCAGACAGAAAAGAAAGCTATGCAGAGACTTCATCCGGTTCAGATCACCCCACATCAAAACAGAAATAAACAGACTCCAAAGCACCATCAATCACAACTCACCCTCCACAAACAAAAAACTTGGAAATCATTCTACCACAAACTGGATCACAACACAAACCCCCGGACCTTCTGGCAGAAAATCAAGAGCATCAATGGAGATCCACAGAACAACACCACCCCCCCACTCAAATCATCTGGAATAATCATCACTGACAATAAAGAAAAAGCTACACTCTTCCACAACCACCTTGAAAATATTCACTCATGCCCAAACGACCCCCACTTCGACAGCACATGGAAAGATCTGGTAGACAGGGAAATCACAAAACACGTCACATCACTGAGAAATGCAATTAACCCCACCACAGAGCACCACCCCCTCACCAAACCTGTCACCACCCAAGAAATTCAACTACACCTGAAAAAAATGAAGAACAAAGCACCGGGAGAAGACACTGTGGACACTGTATTAATAAAACAAGCACCAATCACCTACCTTCAACACCTTGGACAACTCTTCACCACCTGCCTCACCACCGGACACTTCCCCTCACCCTGGAAAAGTGCACTTGTCACCATGATCCATAAACCAGGAAAAGACCCCCACAACGTCACCAGCTACCGTCCCATAAGCCTCCTCAGTCATATTGGAAAACTGTTTGAACGAATCCTCACATCACGACTCAATAACCACATCGAATCAATGGGCCTCATAGCAATACACCAAGCCGGATTCAGAAAAGGAAGAGCCACCACAGACAACATCCTCCGTTTATCAGAAGACATCCACAGAAATTTCAACAATAAACAAATAACCCTGGCAATATTCTTCGACATTGAAAAAGCATTTGACAAAGTATGGCATAACGGACTCAAATTCAGACTTCTGGACTCAAACCTCCAACTTCCACAACCCACCCAGTCCATCATCTTCAACTTCCTCATTAACCGACAAATAAAAGTCAAAGTTGCCTCCACCCTCTCATCACCTTTCACCCCCCAAGCAGGAGTTCCCCAAGGTGCAGTTCTAAGTCCCCTCCTATTCCTTCAATACATTTCCGATATCTACTACCCCCCAGCCACCATAGCCAAAGTTTCACAGTTCGCCGACGATCTTTGTTACTGGTCAAGCTCAAAAAACCCACAACTAGCAGCCAAAAAACTCAACACATGTATCACTGAAATAGAAAACTGGTCAAATCTCTGGAGAATCAAACTAAACCCTGCCAAAACTCAATGCATCCTCTTTACCAAAAACCAACACCTACAGCCCAACATCAACCTGACACTTAACAACCAACCAATCCACCTCAGTAAAGAAGCAACTTTCCTCGGAGTCACCTTCCAAAACAACATGACCTGGACCAAACACATCAATAACCTGGAACAAAAAGCAAACAACAGACTCAATCACCTCAAAGCCCTCTGTGGAAAACATGGTGCATCACCCTCAACAGTTATCAAAGTCTACCTATCATACATCAGACCACTATTTGAATACTCTGTCCCCGCCTGGATCACCATCTCTGACAACCAATCACAACGACTACAAACAATACAAAACAAAGCACTGAAACTGGCCCACAGATTCCCCTTCTTCATACATACACTCAATAACAGGCATCCAGACCATAAGACAACGTCACCAAACCATAGCCCTGAAATATCTCAAGACCGCAACAACCAACCCTGCCTTGCAGAAAACCGTCAAGGAAGCCCGCCTGATGACCAACACACCCCTGTCATTCATCCTCCAACTGACCAACACCTCACCTCCAAACCCCCCATGACCTGGACCTGAGTAACTGAGTACACTACAACACCAACCACTCACATGCTCACATGAATACACACACACACACACGCACCAATGTAGATAACGCACTATTCACAATGTAGATTACACGTTATATACACAGGCCTGCACTAAACACACACACACACACACACACACAAATGTAAATTTAACACACCATGCACTATACACTGTCCCTCTATTTTGTTTTTGTTTGTTTGTTTGTTTATCTTGTCCTGTTCTCGTTCATCCTCCTCCTCCTCCTCCTCCTCTTCCTCTCTCTCTCTCTCTCTCTCTCTCTCTCTCTCTCTCTCTCTCTGTTTCATGCCTTGCCCCACATGCGTCTTCCTCCCTCCAGAGTCCAGCTCCTCCCACCTCTGCGCCACCACTAGCACCATCAATGGATAGAAAAGGGCACAAGCCCTGAACTATCCCACCAGGTACAAGCCATCGTATCGTATCTAACCTCAAACACAGCTGTAAGACCTGATATATATTTAGATTGCTTCTCCCCAATCTCTCTTCAAGAATTGACTGCAGTGATTTCTTCATCTAAATCATCAACATGTTTCTTAGACCCCATCCCAACTAGGCTACTCAAGGAGGTCTTACCTTTAGTTAACACCCATATATTAGATATGATCAATATATCCTTATTGACAGGCTATGTACCACAGTCTTTTAAGGTAGCTGTAATTAAAGCTCTCCTAAAAAAGCCCACCCTGGATCCAGAGGTGTTAGACAACTATAGACCAATATCTAATCTTCCCTTTATGTCAAAGATCCTTGAGAAAGTAGTCGCAGACCAGCTGTGTGATTTTCTCCATGATAATAATTTATTTGAGGAATTACAGTCAGGATTTAGAGTGCATCATAGCACTGAGACAGCACTAGTTAAAATTACAAATGACCTTCTGATTGCTTCACACAAAGGACTCGTCTCTGTACTTGCTTTATTAGATCTTAGTGCGGCGTTTGACACAATTGACCATCAAATTCTGCTACAGAGACTGGAACACTTAATTGGCCTAAAAGGTTCTGCACTAAGCTGGTTTAAATCTTATTTATCTGATCGTTTTCAGTTTGTTCATGTTCATAATGAATCCTCCTTACGTACTAAAGTTTGTTTTGGAGTTCCGCAAGGTTCTGTGCTCGGACCAATCCTATTTACTCTATATATGCTTCCTTTAGGTAACATAATTAGAAGTCACTGTAAATTTCCATCGTTATGCGGATGATACACAGTTGTATTTATTGATGAAGCCAGAAGAAAGTAATCAGTTAACCAAACTTCATAATTGTCTTAAAGACATAAAAACCTGGATGAGCACCAACTTCCTGATGTTAAATTCAGACAAAACTGGTTATTATTCTTGGCCCCAAACAACTCAAGACTCACTCTTTATCTGATGACATAGTTTCTCTCGATGGCATTGCTCTGGCCTCTAGCACTACCGTAAGAAACCTCGGAGTAACATTTGATCAAGATTTGTCTTTCAATTCTCATTTAAACCTGACGGACTGCCTTTTTTCATCTGCGTAATATTGTGAAAATTAGACCTATCCTGACCCGAAAAGATGCAGAAAAATTGGTCCACGCTTTTGTTACCACAAGGATGGATTACTGTACCTCTCTATTATCAGGTAGCTCTAGTAAGTCCTTAAAAACTCTCCAGCAAATTCAGAATGCAGCAGCACGTGTACTAACAGGAACTAAGAAACAAGATCATATTTCTCCTGTTTTAGCTTCTCTGCACTGGCTCCCTGTAAAATCCAGAATTGAATTTAAAATCCTACTGTTAACTTATAAAGCTCTAAATGGTCAAGCTCCGTCATATCTTAGAGAGCTCATAGTGCCATATTATCCCACCAGAACTCTGCGCTTGGAGAATGCAGGGTTACTCGTGGTCCCTAAAGTCTCCAAAAGTAGATCAGAAGCCAGCGCCTTCAGCTATGAGGCTCCTCTCCTGTGGAATCATCTTCCTGTTGCGGTCCAGGAGGCAGACACCGTCTCCACATTTAAGACTAGACTTAAGACTTTCCTCTTTGATAAAGCTTATAGTTAGGGCTGACTCAGGCTTGCCGTGTACCAGCCCCTAGTTAGGCTGACTTAGGCTTAGTCTGCCAGAGGACCCCCTATAATACACCGGGCACCTTCTCTCTCTTAAATAAAATTGATTGATTGATTGAATTGATTGATAGCATAATGAGAAACAGAGCCATCCTCCTAATCAAAAGTGGTCATTTCCTTCTCCAGTTTTAGGAGGTTATTTGTCCGTGGAAAACAAACTAATGTATGCATTCCTTTAATTTCTGGATGTAGATTCTACATGCCTAAACACGATATGGCTGTGGCGCCTTACTGCTCTTCGGCAGTCCACTTAAATATTGGGTCTGTATATCATGAGGCCCAAACCCTTCAAAATGTTCCTTTTTAGAAACAATTGCTCTATGTGTCATATAATTACCATGTATATATCCTGTGGATGACCCCTTGTATCTGTGCAAACTAATGGCTTCCTGTGTACATCTGGAGAGCTGTAGGCCTCACAGCAGACAGCAGTCTCCAAATACATTCAAAAATAATCAGCATTAAACTCCATTTCAGACCCGCAAAGACCTCGCTGAAACGACCCCTTACCACAATCCTTGTAGTTTTGTGAGCTACTATGAAAACCAAGTGGGCAGAGCCCTCCCCGTTTTTTACAGCTCCCCCGTCACGTACGGACGAGGGATAGGGTCTATATTTTCAAGTTTATTCCATTTCGTGTCCCCTATCATGTGTTGAAATATAAATTTAAGGTCTGGAGCTGTGCCAGAAAGCTCACAACCTTGCTCCTTTCTTCTGGAACAGACTTTCTTTGTCTTCCATTAGACATTTGTTTGTACAGGTAATTCGTCTGTGGGGTTCCGCCTGTGATTGTATTACCTTTCTCCTTCAGCAGCTCTCTCCACCTGGGAAAGGCAACCCCAATGCTGTTTGAATGCAATATATGATTTCAACGTTAGATAGGAGAAATTCCTACACACTATGGCTGTAATGTGCTCGCAGGCAACAAACACATCACAACTCAATGAGTCAAGCTCCAGAGCAGGACTGGAATTTCTTTGTTTTCACTTGCTCTTTATTGTGAAAATTTCTGCTGAGTCGTCTATTTTTCCTTAGTCCTTCCCCCTTGGAGCTGAAACATTATGGTGTCACATTTCTCCTTTTCTCCCCCTGATGGCTGCTTTTTTATTTGCACTTGTTCATAATAGTATCCTCGCTCTCCTTTTCTCCCTTAGAGCCAATTTTACCGTGTGATGCGTTTCTGGGCAGTCTAAACCCGCCTCCTCTAGAGACCTAGCAGGACAAGCTGGAATTCCCCTAACTTTACACCAGTGCTTTCTGAGCCCATCCTCATGCTATTTTCAGAAATGATTCACAGTGAATCCTAGGTACTTCTCCACCACAATGCTGAAGTGCTCAATGAGTGTGTGTGTGTCATAAGAATACATGAAATGGGGGTCACGTGACGATGGCTGGCTGAAGGCTGTGTCTTCGCGGAGCTCCCGCTCTGGTCCCGATATTTTTCAGCCTAAAAACACCTTATACCAACCTGACGCTACTCTAACAATATTATAACATGGCAAATAAACTTGGCAGTCAGTCTCAGAGAGAAAGACCGGCTAATTTGAGGCAAACAACCCAGTCGAAGATTACGGATCACCCGCCGCGGCCTAGCATGGCGGCTAACGTTACTTCCTCTCCGGCAGCTAGCAAGACGGGAGCTAGCGGCATGGACATGTCTGAGCTAGTGCGGGAAGTTACTCAAAGCATAAGTGAAATTATGGAGCAAAAGTTTTCCAAACTAACCGACACTTTGGACAAAATCGCCGGCAGCCTGGAAGGTCAGGCTAAACGCATCACTGAAGCTGAACAGCGGGTCTCCGCCGTGGAGGATCAGGTCGCCACCCTCGAGCTCCGTCTTTCACAGGTGGAGGACAAGCAGGTGACCATGGCCGAGCAGATCGACGACGCGGAGAACCGTAGCAGACGCGACAACATACGGATCTTAAATTTGAAGGAAGGCACAGAGGGTGAAAATCCTATGGAGTTCTTTGAATCCTGGCTACCAATGTTGCTCGGTCTGTCCGCCGCAAAGGGGCGCATAAAGATGGACCGCGCGCATCGGACCGCTGGACCGAGGAGTGACCGACCCAGACCGGTGATCATCAAACTCCACAACTCCCGGGACAAGCCTCGGATCTTAGCAGCCGCAAGAAAGGCGAAAAACCTGGAACATGGGGGGTCGCGCATCTTCATCCATCAGGACCTGTCCAGCGCAGTTCGACTGAAGCGCCGCTCCTATAATGATGTGGTTCGGAAGTTTATAGACAAGGACATTAGATTCATGATGCGGTTTCCAGCCAGGCTTGTGATACAGCATAACGGGACGGAGCGCAGTTTCAATGACGCAGAGGAGGCTCGGCGTTTTCTGGCCACGCTTGACTGACCATACTGTCGGTGAGATATGGATATTAACACGCCACAAGAAATGGTCATGCCAGCTCTATATTTACACCTATAGACTTTTTGTGGTGAGATTCTCTCCATTATGTGATATTTTTCTGCCAGGACTACATTTAGACCAAGCTCAGCTCATTTAAAAGCTTGAAAGCTCTGGAGCTTCTTTATTATAATGTTGGCTTTGTTAAAACTGTCTCTGATTTGATCTTTGTGCTCCTCTGTTTTTCTTTTTTTACATCCTTGGTGGTTACTTTACCATACACCGAATAGTTAAGAGACTTACTATAATTTTGGGCACATGGATCTGTGTTTGACAGAGGTGCGGACACTACTGAATTCTGCCCAGATTTGTTCAGGTGCTATCTAATTTTATTGTTGCCAAACTGGGATTGGAGCAGGGGTCTTTTTTTTGGGGGGAGGATTTTGTGTTCTTTTCTCTCTCGTGCCCTCTCTATAGTGATGGCCCCCTTTAGCATCACGTCCCCTTGTAAGACCCCATGGGTATTTGAGACCTACTGGTCACAATTGAGTTTGTTTTTCTGTTTTGGGTGGGTTCTGGTTCCTCTTGGTGTGCGGTCGTCGGTTGGGGACGACTTCTTTTTTCACATGACAGCTTTATTTTATTTTCTGTTCTTTTCAGTGCCTAAGAGCTACAGGTTTTTGTGGACACCAATATTCATGTACATAAGTAACACATCTTTAAGATAAGTGTCACTAAATGTATTACATGGAATGTAAAGGGAATTAATAATGTAGTTAAAAGACGTAAAATTCTCTCATCCCTCAAAAAGGAAGCGGCTCAGATAGCTTTTATACAAGAGACCCACTTAAGTGACCTTGAACATGTGAAATTAAGAAGAGACTGGGTGGGTCAAGTTTTTCTATTCTTCTTTTAATTCCAAAAGTAGGGGGGTGGCAATCTTGCTACACAAAAGGCTGCCTTTTACACTTGAAAAATGCATAAAGGATCACGAAGGAAGATATGTAATAGTTTCAGGTTTCTTATATGGGGAAAGGCTTATTCTGGGGTGCATATATTCCCCCAATACATTTGAGGCCTCTTTCTATTCCAAACTGATGGCTGATTTGTCTTCCAGTACATCACTTCTCATAGTTCTGGGCAGGGACCTGAATGCCTGTCTGGAGCCAGAGCTGGACCAGTGCCCCTTGAAATCCACACGTCCATCTAGAATGGCAGCAGCCATCAAGGCGCTATGCTGTGATTTAAATTTATTTGACACTTGGAGAATATTGAACCCGAAAATGAAGGATTACACATTTTTCTCCCGTCCACATAACTCATTCTCAAGGATTGATTATCTTCTTACCTCAAGACAAGCATTGGATAGAGTTAGAACATGTAGTATAAAAACCATGGCACTCTCTGATCATTCTCTTGTTGGTCTGGAACTTACACCTCCTTATTATGACCCTGCCACACGTCACTGGCGGCTCAACCCCTCTTTGCTTAGTAATCCCACCTTTGTATCTATGTTAGAAGAACAACTGGTGCTCTTTTTCTCTACAAACGATACATCGGAGGTTTCAGCATCTAAATTATGGGAGACAGCGAAAGCCTATATAAGGGGAGTTATTATATCTTACACCTCAGCTAAAAGGAAAGAAATGCTTAGACAACAATTAGAGCTTGAATCCCAAATCTCTGTCCTAGAAAAGGAGTTTAAACAGTCCCTCTCTAAATCATCTCGGCTGAAGCTGGATGCAGCCCGCTCTGCCCTTGATAACCTTCTTACGCAAAAAGCAGAAACTGCAATTTTCTATGCTAGGCACCGACTATTTGAGTCTGCTAATAAACCAGGGAGACTCCTGGCTCGCCTTGCAAGGGGCAGGGCTGAGTCTAATGTCATCCCATCATTGAAAGATGATAAAGGAGTTAATGTTTTTGAAAATAAACACCTGGTTAATATCATGAAATGTTTTTATCAAAATTTGTACTCTCCAGAAAGCCTGAATGATACTGGGGACCAGGCCAGTTTTTTGAACCATATAGATCTCCCAACACTGTCAGCTGAGAGCAGGGACCTTCTTTGCCATCCGGTCACTAAAGAGGAGGTTTTTGAAACAATTAAATCTTTACCAGGTGGGAAAGCTCCAGGTCCCGATGGATTCTGCCCAGAATTTTATAAGAGAATGGCCAAATTGGTGGTGGACCCACTTACCAGAATGTATACAGAGTCCTTTGAACGTGGCACATTACCGCCAACACTCAATTTGGCCAATATATCGCTTATTTTGAAGAAGGGCAAACCCTCAGACTGCTGCTCACATATAGGCCAATAAGCCTCGGGGTTGACTGTAAATTGCTATCTAAACTCCTTGCTAGGAGATTGGAGGTTCATCTTCCAGCTCTCATTAAGGCTGATCAGACTGGTTTTATTAGGAACAGGTTCTCACACACTAATGTTAGGCGCCTTCTTAATGTGATTCAGCATGCAAACTGTACTCAAGAGAGAATTTTATGTGTAGCTTTAGATGCAGCTAAAGCATTTGATAGGGTGGAATTTGAATATTTGTTTGAAGTTCTTCAGAGGTTGGACTTGGGCCTGAATTATTAAGTGGGTTAGGCTGCTCTATAGCGCCCCTATGGCAAGAGTGCTGGTTAATGGCATTGCCTCTGAGGCCTTTCATCTTGGTCGAGGCACGAGGCAGGGCTGCCCCTTGTCCCCTCTGCTATTTGCTTTGGCCATCGAGCCATTAGCTGAGGCAATAAGGTGTGTGCGGATAACATTTTTGGTGTCAATCTCTGTGGAACTGTTCATAAACTGGCACTTTATGCTGATGATGTTATTCTTTTTTTGACTCAGCCTGAATCTTCTGTCCCAGCCCTCATCTCCACTATACAATTATTTGGCAAGTTCTCAGGTTACAAAATTAATTTCGACAAATCTGAAGCGCTGCCGTTGGGTGACTTTGGGGATAGGGGTGCAATACCCAATTTTCCCTTTAAATGGTCTGATTCTGGTTTCACATATTTGGGTGTTAAGATCTCTGCCAACCTAAACAACCTGTGTAACCTAAATTTTCTCCCCATTTTGTCTTCAATTAAAAGTGACTTACTGAGGTGGTTTGACCTCCCCCTCTCCTGGATGGGTAGAATGAGTTTAATCAAAATGAATGTTCTCCCGAGACTCCTGTACCCAATGCAGATGCTCCCCTTGAGGATAAATAATTCTGTTTTCTGTGATATTGATAAAGCCATTTCAAAATTTATCTGGCATAGGAAGAAACCGCGTCTCAGTTTGAAAACACTGCGGCTGCCCAGGGAGAGTGGGGGTCTTTCATTGCCTGACTTTAAACTTTATAATTGGGCATGTCATATGCGTACAGTGTTTGGGTGGCTGAAACATTTTATGGACCCTACACAGGAAACCCATATTGATGCTTGGCACTGCCCCTTGTTGTCTCCACTTAGCCTTGTTGTTAATGAGAAGTCTTTGCTCCCGGTCAAGGTCAAAAACAGTCCCATTATGATGAACACAATCAGAACATGGGAGAGGATTGTTAAGCCCACTCAAAGTAAAGGTCCCTCACCAGCCCTTCACCCTATCATTCAGAATAAGGCCTTTCCCCCAGGACTTGATACAAACATATTCCAGTGCTGGTATGATCTTGGTATTAAAATTGTTGGAGATTTGTTTGAGAGGGATGCACTGTTGTCTTTTGAACAAATAAGGGCCAAATTTGGTGTACCATCTCAACATTTTTATGGCTACCTCCAGGTCAGACATTTTATTAATAGCCTAGGTCTCACTGAAGCCCAGCCAATAACCTCAGTTATTGACTCATTTTTGTTACAAATGTCAACATAACAAGAAAATTATTTCCCATTTCTATAGGAAACTACAGTCCCTCAATCTATGTAATATCGATAAAATTAAAGGTTTATGGCACAGGGACTTGGCAACTGAGTTTGGAGAGGAAGCATGGTCAGATGCAATAGCATCAATAGGCAAGATCTTTTTATGCAACAGACTAACTGAGAGCCAGTATAGGATCCTTCATAGATTACAACGCACGCCCCAGTCCTTGAACTCTTTCTATCCTGAAATCTCTCCCCTGTGTAGTAAATGCAAGCAGGAGGTTGGGTCTTACATACATTGCTTCTGGCGCTGCCCTTTGATATTTAAATTTTGGGAAAAAGTCTCACAGGAAATTAACTTAATTTTTGTTAAGAACATACAAATAGATCCTGGTTTATTTTTACTTAATCTTTCAGGAGTGGGACTCTCTTTGTCAAGTCTCCAGCAAAGACTCCTGTACAAGTTACTTCTTTTAGCTAGGAGATGCATTTTATTTCAGTGGATCAAGCCCAGACCCCCATCTGTTAACCAGTGGTATGGAGAGATATTTAAAGTTCTGCCAATGGAGCGCTTGAGCTCAGTTTTAAAGGGGAATGAGAGTTATTTTGATAAGCTGTGGGCTCCCTTCTTGAACCGCTTACCGGGTGATGTAGCAGACGTAGTACGTAGAGGCCGCTGCAATGTGGATTGGCGCCCCCCTTGCACCTCTGTTTCTCTCTAATGCTCTTTCTCAACTGTTGATTTTGTTTTATTGATATGGCTACACAGTCCCTGTTCCATGTATAATGTCTCAACTGTAAACTCTCTTAGAACTTTCCATGTAAGGTCCATTACAGTTTTGCTATTCTTGTGTTTGTTTTATTTCTACCTGTATTTTCCTTATTTTTTATTTATTTTATTTTATTTTTTTGCCTCTCTTTCCATATGTCATTCAGTCTGTGATATGTTTTTTACTTGCCTCTGCTGTCATGTATGTTCTCTGTTCTGTGTCTGTTTAAAAATGAATAAAATATTGGATAAAAAAAAAAAAAGAATACATGAAATAATAAACCAGTGTGTGATTTGTCAGATGCATAGATTACATTACTTCAACACGTATCTTTAAAGGTCAGCTTAAAGGTACAGTACAAACACCACAGTAAATATTACACTATGCGTGAAAAAAGGTTTTGCCATCGCTAAGCCTCATCTCAAGTCGGCCGCTAAAAACATAACCTCAGAGGTCATAAGCCACGCCGTAGGTAAAATAGTAGGTCGAAACTCTGATCGGACGTCTCAAGAAGGATCCAGGGGTATTATGATTTTGTCTAGAAGATCGAGAAAGAGACCTCCGGGGGAGCACGTTTCATGAGGATCTAAAAAAGCGTCGACGCTCCGCCATATACATAGGTACAGGGGAACAAGATGTTAAGTTATGGAATAAGAGGCTAACAATTCGTGAATTTACAGAGAATGTATATTATAGGTATTTTTAACTACAGGGTACCTATTCTGTTATAACAGGGTATGTGCGACCTATATTGATCAATAATATGGATGTTTGGGGGGAATTTACAGAGAACTTATACAATAGGTATTTTTAATTACAGGGTACTTATTATATTATTGCAGGGTACAGTATGACAATAAAACTGAAAAATCGGAGGGAAGATGGAGGGAAGACTTCTGCAGCAAGTAATAAATCAGATGTGATTTTATTTCAAAATGACCTAATTACAAACAAACAGTTGATCTACACTGTTCCTTTATATTTTCAGTGGGTAGCCTATACAGCTACAGGGTACATCTGTGCGTTTACTTCCAAACAAGAGTCCAGGTGACAGTATGTTGTCATGGATACTGTTGGCGTCTGAAGACCGTCTCAGCTGTCGCTCACCTCACCAGCTTTACATTACTGGACGCTCGTTTATGACGTCGTGACTCTGCTTGCCGTCAGCAGACAGAATTCACCCACCCTAGATGTGACTCACTTGTGTTTTGGTGTAAACACATTGACAATTTTGAAGTCATTAAAATGCTGAAGGTCTTCCCCCTGGCAATTGTGTCTGGCATTACGGCTCCTCAACATGCAAGCTCACCTTTTTCCAGCTCTGTGCACACTCTCCTTTCATCCCAGGAATATATAGCAAGATAAAACACAACACATATGCTTGATATGCTTTACTGACAGCTTACTGTGCAATTAAATTACAGTTTGTTCTTCCATGTTTTGAGGCAAGTAAAATCAAAACAAACATCTCACATTGTTCTCTGTATTTACAGAACAAGTGATATATGCAGTGGTAATTTTCCTCTTGTTACATTTAATTCCAGGGTTAGTACAGCTATAAAAGCACTAATAGTTCCTCATAGTTAAATTTAGTTACAGGGTAAGTACAGGATATGCGGGCTGTATTCTAAAGCACTAAAATAGTTCCCCATAGTTACATTTAGTTACAATACAGAGTATGCTGGGTATAATACTTAATGTAAGTTGTACATTGTATATCATATAAAAAAACAAAATATTACATCCTTAACTTAGAGCCTTTACTTAACATACTTATTTCAAAATAAGTAAACTGATAGCATTTAATTCTTTATTTGTTAGTTTTTCTTGCATTGCTTCATTTTGTCCTTCTTTTTCATCTTCCTTTCCACTTCTGATGAAGATGACAGGGTTGAGGTTGAGATGAGGGGAAAGAAGCTGGTGCACCTTGTCCATATGTTGAACCTATAGAGAAAAACTGTTAGTTTCAGTCTTTTAACCATAAGATAGTCTGAGATATCTGGATTTCTGACAGCCATGATGTCTCGCAGTTGGTGAGAAGCCATCAAACTGTTGGCCACACAGCCGCAAAGCCATCATCGCTGGTACTGTAGATGTGAATAAATACACTATTAATGGTTTACGTAAGGCTATACAAGAAATACTGTATAGCTAACTAAAATCAGCACCTAGTTTCTAGTTTGTCAACAGACCATTACAAATACGTAGCACATTAATAATGGAAAAGTTGCAGTTAATTTCCAATTACTGTGTGGAACAAACTCACAACAACAGTAGTCATCTAGCAATAAGCCATATAACCAGAAGCATGAGTGACTTTCCCTTTTATTTTATTTTACCGACAAAACCTAAATGCAGCACAGGACACGTTTGATATGCTGCTAATCGGCAGCAAAGCAATTATAAGAGTATATAAGTTCAAAGGAGGAAAGTTTAGCCAGTGCAGTAACAACATTAAAGTTAGTTTCTGATTTGTAGCTTCCGATTCCCAGTTAAGTGAAAGTTCTGGGAAACATTATTAATTATTCATTCTCCTGTTTTGCACCACTTACACTTATTAAAGAGTTAGAGGCATGTTCATGTGAAGTGCGTGAGTGTGTGAGGGCTGTCCCATTGTCAAATCGTCAAGTCAGTGAGTCAGTGAGTGAGCCCTTTGTGCCCCCTTACTGTAGGTCAGCATCGATGCGGACTTACAGTAAGGAAATTACCCACAGTTCATTGCGTTGTGACGTCAAATACAGGGATTGCCATAGACATATATACATAGACGCCGCATTGACTGCTGCTGCCTATTGGAGCCTCCTGTTATGGAAGGAGAGCGAAAAAAACAGATAGATAAAAAATGAGACATTACATTAACAAGGATTTAAGATGGTGCATGAACACACATGAAGTCAGAGGAATACCAGTGGTTATATTCCACACACAAAGAATATATATCAATATATCTATCTATATATACATACAGGATGCTTTTGTACATCAAAATTGCGGGATTTCATGCTTTAATGCTTTCTGCAGAAGGTAACAGCATGTTATTTAGGTCACAACACAGTTCCTTTATTCACCCCCAGAGTGGAATACATATATATATATACATATATATATATATATACATATACATATATTATTTCATATTATCATTGTCTTTCTCGCTCATTATTTTTTTATTCATTTTGGCTACTTATTTATTTGTTGTTATCTTGCCTTTGGCTGATTTTGCTGTTGGTTGTGATGGAGGTGATGGTAATGTATGGTCATTATTACTGGACGGTGGTTTGAGGGAATGAGGACTGGGCTGGGGTGGCTGAGGGGCATGGGGGAGGGCCCCACACCTGGCCTGCAGGTGGTGCGACGTGGTCCTGGTGGGGCAGGTGGTGAGCGGGATGGGTGGACGGACCTCTATCCCTATCTATCCCTCCCTCCAAGGGAATGGAGTGGCAACACTAATAACAACCAATACAATATCACCAACATCAAATCAAGAAAGGTCACTCATCTGATGGGCAGACTCCCTCCCGATGGGTCTGGGAGTGGCCCTGGTTGAAGATGTGCCTGGGATGGAGCTGCTGTGGGCCAGCAGCCTCCTGAGGGCCTGGGTGCGGCCCAAAGTAAGACCTCCCTCAAAATTAAAATTTAAAAAAAAAAAAAAAAAGAAAAAGAGGAAAATAATAATAATAATAATAATAATAATAAAATCTGTCTGTCTGGGGGTCTGTCTGACATCCGACCGCACCTATTCTCCGCCTGGGGCGTAAGGCTGTGCTGCTGGGGGTCTGTGGGGGGTTTCTTCGCTCCGGTCTCTGCCACCCTACCTGTCCTTGTCCCTCAACACCATCCTCAGTATCAACATCATATAATATATATCATTTTATACTACTTTTCCTCCATCTTTTATTACCCCAAGGGAAGGGAAAGGAAAAGGGAAGGGAATTGAGAGAAAAGAGAGGGAGGGGGAAGGAAGGGGGAAAAAATTCATATACATACACACACACACGCACACACACGCATACACACACCTCTTTAAGCTACTGTTAACTGTTTTTTTTTGTTTCTGTCTTGTATTTGTATTCACCATCACTGTTTTTGTCTTGTATTGTTGTATAAGCGTCACACAAATAGAAATTAAAAAAAAAAATATATATATATATATATATATATATATATATATATATATATATATATATATATATATAGGGTATATATAGGGTTGCCCTCGGAACACCGGAAGTGGTATTTAAAAAAAGGAAAACACGGTCGGCAGATATGCAAACGGTAATGTTATGGAAGGAGAGGGGGGTTAGTGCTGTCCCATTCCTATAGCATCCGGAGCCCTTTCAGACTCTCACACTCAATCACTTACAGCTGACGTCAGTTAAGTCAGTGAGGGTTCATGGCTTGAGTCTTTAGGGGCCGGATTGGAAGTGAGCTCCAAGTGCAGCTTGGAGTGAATGCAACCTGGCAGAAAACACACAGACATCTTTCATCATAAATCGATTAATCATAAAACAATGGAATTTCAACGGGGAGGCCAAGCTGCAGGAAGCTAGCGAAAGCTATGACGTCACATTCGCGACCTCCTCCTGTGTCTTTCTGATTAAAAAGCTTATATCTCAACAGTTTTACCACAAAGTATGACTTTCTTGACCTTAAAATGTATGTTTTAAATTCATTGACGACATATTTGGATTTCATGTCACAAATCAAACGAGACCAAAAGATAATATTTCTCTTCTCATTCACTGCCATTCATATTTTTTTCCGATCGAAGGTCCCGTGAGCTTCACCGGAAAGGGCGTGACTTCGGCACTCAATAAATTGTCGTGCCGACCCCTTCTCTCCCCTCGACGTGACTGAACTACTGACTTTGAGACTGCCAGGAGTCACGCAGGATATCAAGCAGGAAGTGAAGCCCAGCATACTGCTGAAATCTAAACTCGTCTAAACTGGCTTTTGTTCTTCGGACTCATGGGCATTCATGGATAACAACAATGGGCTTTCAAGTTTAAACCGGTCAACATCCACCAAAGTAAAAATATGAACGTTAGAGGACGTTTGCAGCGGTTTTTAGGGAGCTTTGGGAGTGCTGAGAAACGGATTTAATAAGGTGAAATGCGAATAACTTATACGGTAAGTAATGTTTACCGTTAGAGAGCACTTCGACATTTGTATTGTTAAGTATGTTTTTTGTCTCCTAAGTTTTAATTAACGGTGACGAACAGTAACGTTAAGTTGCACTATGAAGGCATTTACGTTACTGTGTTACGTATGTGACGCAGTTTAAGTTTCATTTACCAAAAACTGTTTGGCGGTAATGTTACTTGGCATAATTTCAGAATACGCTACCGTTTTAAAAAAAAAAAAAAAAAAAAAATAAATATATATATATATATATATATATATATATATATATATATATATATATATATTTTTTTTATTTCAAAACTGCTTAAGAAAAAGTAAGGTAATGTTAACTTGTATTGTCTTGTTATCCTTGGTCCGTATAACGTTAGGCATTTGTTGTCGTTGACGTTCATAAACGAGACAAGAACCGGGCGTTGGTTTGTTTAATAAGAATGATTCGATCGTCAGAAAGTTGACTGAAGCCATGTACAGAGGTTACCATGGTCTCTCCTCGTCTTTGTTTGCTGCCACTGGATTTTTTTCTCTCCTGTGACCAGCTGGTTTCAGCCTCACCATACACACGATGACTATGGCTGTGCAGAAAATCACGAGCAGGGCGTAGTGAGTGAATGATTTCGGACGCAGTCTTTGTATTAGTTAAGCTAATGGTCCTTTTCTACTCCACTCTTGGCCGCGCTTGGTCATGCCGTGCCGCGCCTTTTTGCGTTTCTATATCTATCAATATCTGCTTTATTTTACTGTTTCATGTCTGCTATCAGCAATATCAAAAGTTGTATGAATCTGCTGCTTGAAAACTCAACATTTCCTTATTTTGCTGCTTCGCAATACCATTTTTGTCACAAAATATGGGGGGACTTTTTGAGAAAAATCTAATCAGAAATGAAATGTGTTTATCACTGAATTAGCGGAATTTTGTCAGCTATTTTTCTTCAATAAGGGAGAGTGTAATAATACTGTAGAGAGGAAAGTAAAAGTAGAAACAACCGCAGTGAGATGTTCGATGAAGAGCTGTCTTACTGCACCTCTGCAAACAGCTCACCTCCAGTGGATGAACTTCTTTTACCTGTCATGCTTGGTGATGGAAAAACACGTGCAGTCAAAATAACAGGGAACTTTAGCCATGGATCAGCCCACTGCTTTTAAATGGCACTCAAGACAAGTCATCATCAGTTAAAGACGCACCTTCAAGTGGGTATCCCTGTTGTAATGGAATTGCAAATCCCCTCCACGCTGGGATGATGGCCCAAACCAAGACATGCCAAGCCAGGACAAGGAGTATAGCTGTGTGGTACTGTCACACAGTCAGAAGATTAGCTACAATTTGCTGTAGCTTGGTTGACATTTCAGTGTCTGCACAGCTTAACATTGACTATGTAAGCTGTGGATGTAGCTACCGTGATGTGACCATTGGTTTGTGGACTCCTGCTTTGAAGCCTCAGGTTTGACATTTTGGCACTTGCCATTTGGATTTTTGGAGCCAGAAGTGAACACATTTGGACAAGAGGACGGAGCAGGAGAGGAGTTACATTTTTGCATCATTATTCTCTTTTTTTGCTAAAAAAAAAACCCCAAACATGTCTTTTTTTAAGATTTTTAGTTATTTATTGTGATAGTCTGTACCAAAAGAGATTTTTCTGAAGTCTGTAAAATACCATTTGTAGCCCTAGACATCTCTGCAGTACCACAATATTTAATCTGGATTTGGATTTTGACACGTATTTACACCTCTGTGGTACATAGTATGATGCAAGTTGGGAAAAAATGTGGTTTCTTGTTAACTATAATCACTATTTTAATTTTTTTTTTTAAATACATCAATTTTTGAGGGGGTCCATTACTTTAAAGCAACCTTGTACCATAATGTTAAGAAATGGAAAAAAAGGGGTAATGTTTACATCTTTATACAAAGCTCATGGAAAAAGTTCAAAAACCTTTAAGTTTAAAAGTCATGCCATTAGCAATTTTTTTTTTAAATTTTTTTTTTTTTAAAGTCTTTTCATAAGTTGTTTGCTGTGTTGCTGCTAGATTGCCAGCAACTTGTTCTCTTCCAAACTACTAAATTAGGATTCATGCTCACTACCCCCAACAGGGAGTGTAAATTCTGTCCTCCTTTTCTTTTAAAGAGTCAGAGAATAATATTACAATTATTCTGTAAATCGAAGAAAAAGGTGTTTGAAATAGAAGCATGCAGTATGCTCTGCAGAGAGGAGTCACAGAGTACACTGTTAAAGTAGACTGTACAGTGCCACAGCCTTAACTATATCAAAACCAACATTATTAAATTTATCTAGGTTAATTTGTCAAGTTAAAAAGAAAATTATGATGACTATTATGCATTTGAATGGTATATTAACCTATTAGCTGTCGTGATGGGATTTCAAAACAGTATAGTGTTGCTTCAAGGTAGCAGTTGCATTTTAACAATTTTCTAATATTTAATTATCAAATAAAGTCCATTAAACATTCAAAAATTAAACTCCACTCCTCATATTTCTGCAAAAAGATGTTTCCAGATCATTTTTGCGGAGAGAGTTAATGGAGCTGAACCCTGTAGAGAGGGTTCTAAAAACAGAGTCAGCACGGCCTCCAGAAAATCATATTACAATACAAACAATTTCCTTAGGGCCCTGGCTCTCTGTCAAAGTTTTGCAACACAATTGAGGATGTATTGTGAGTGCAGACGGCCAAAATGGTTTTGTTACCGAGAGGCAACACAGTATCATAGAGGGTTAAACACAAACTGTACCTCCTGTGATTCGGATGTTACACTAGTTCATATTGCAGTTTTGATAAAATTCTAAATAATTGTTGGATGCCATGAACATTGCTATGACTACATTGTGACTTACAGGTTGCTCTGGTAGGGTCTTGTCTGTCACAGGGTCACACCCTAAAGCTTACCCTGCTTTGTCATCTATTTTACTCTAAATGGGATCGTGATTTATAAAATGAAAGCTGTGTTGTATTGAAGAAGACTTGAAATAAGTGACTGAGACCATATTCACTAGGAGTATGTGCTCCTGTATTATTTCATTCTATAAAGCAGCATTTCCCCAAACCTCTCCTGGAGTACCACATGTCCTGCATGTTTTAGATCTCTCCCTGCTCCAATGAAATGAAATGAGCTTGCAATGATCTAGTCTTTACGAAGTCCTGAAGCTGCTTGATCACAAGCCGATCATTTAAATCTGCTGTGTTGGAGCACAGAGAGATCTAAAGCATGCATGACATGAGGTGCTCCAGGACAGGTTTCTGAAATGTCTTGCTGTTGCTGCCCTCCAGTGGTGGCAGTCCTCATTTGTAGCATTGTATTATAAATGTAGTCTGTGTGTTCACATACTGACCTCACCAGTGGGTGTGATTACAGCGCAGCTCAGACCTAGGTTGTCTCACTAACCTCTGTGTACAGAAAGTGTGCACTGTAATTCACAACTACAAGTAATATTATTAAGGTTAAAAGGAAATGGTCAGAGGGGTATTCCAGGTAGGAGCTTCAACAAACGAGTTGACTAACCCTGAGATGGGAAACTTTGAGTATCCGGTTCCAAAACAGCTGATTTGAAGTAGTTCAGTCAACTCTGAGTAGGTACACCTTGAGTTAAGCGCGTGCACAACCACAATAAAAAGCCATCATCGACGGAGCCCTGATACCCCGATTCACCATGGCAACTGGAGAGAAAAGGCGATGAACTTATTTTACACCTGTGGAATTGGAAGTGCTCATGAATGCCTACAGCAAATATGAGCATTTATTTCATTAAAAAAAAGTAACACTGTTAAAGCTGCCAAGGAGAGAGAGGCAGCATGGGAGAAAACTGCTGCCCGAGTCAACGCGTAGGTTTGAATGCACTAGTCCATTAGTTTAATATTTAACCACACTTACTATAAGAGTGGTGTACTGTGTACTGTAAAAGAGTGGTGGAGTGGTTTTGAATAAAATCTGATTTTCATGTAGGTGCAATCTCACAGGGGAAAACGCATTTGTAAGCAGCTTAAAATGAAAAATAAAACATCATTTAAACAGGTAAGGCATATTTTACTTGACCATGATTGTACCTTTCTTTAGTTTTATTCATATTTGATTTATTAACCAAAGTATCTTAAATAAGCTATCAGGCCCACAAAACATCACCAATGTCGTATAAAAAGCTACCATTCACAAAAAAATGTAGTGCGATGATATGTGTGGTCGGAGAATGTTGTTGAGGTAAATGATTGAATTTAATGAAAAACGGTATAGTTCGAACGGATATTTATTGGGGAATGACGGCACATCTAAGGCATTGCGAATTAATTCTGCCTCGATATCGATCTTATTTCCTACATACATACAACCCATGTCTGTCTGACAGCTTGCTTTAGGCTCGGCAGTAGGGAGGAGACAGGGTGAACTCAGGGTTTCTTATAGAAAACCTGCCTGCGAGCAGGTTAGGTTCACAGTCAGTTGCCATGGTGATTGACTCAGAGTTTGACTTACCTCTCTTTCTGGAGCTGAAAACCCAGAGATTCCCTCATTTCAGGGTTAACATACTCAGAGTTTTCACTAAACCCGCTTTCTGGAATACCCCCCAGGTCACAATTTGATGCTTTCAGCTCCCCTACACTCTCCCCAGCCAGCTCCAACGTCATTTAGGTTTTTGTTGTGAAATATGAACCAAATAGATAGTTCCTTATTTCAACTTAATGGATGAACTGTTCAGCGTGAATTACAGCCCTTTCAAAGCGAGCAATAGGAATAAATTAAAACATTGCATCCAAATAAAGTTCATCTCAAAACAGTGCTTGCAGCCAATTGGTAAACATCTTTTGTTTGCTTCATATCCAAAATATTTTCATATTTGCACAGTTTTAGTCCACTTAAGGGTCATATCTCCTCATGCCATCCCCCAAAAAACACATGAACTTTCAAGTAAACAAACAATATGTGCTGCTCTCCCACCTCTACTGAAATTCGTTTTTTTGCACGTTGTCAACAAACGCCTGGGCATGGTAGAAAATTTCACACATCCTGGTAGACCCTCGTGGCTCCATAAGTCAATTTATAAACATGGCAAATTGATCTCACTGTCATATTGCTGATTACTAATGCAACATGAGTTGGATTTAGCACTGTGGCGCTGTTGGCACAGGTTGCTGATTTAGGCTTTTTTTTAATTGGCCAAAATGTGCCATAATGACAAAGGCCAGTTCAGCTAATTCAATTAAAATCAAACTGGTTTATTCTTGAACACCTGACCAGACCAGCAAAACCAGAAACTGACCCAAGTCTACAATATTTTTTTATTTATTTATTTTTTTTTTTTCAGAAAAAATTAATATATCCCACTGCATTTGCTTGTTTTCCCCACTGCACTGAGCTCACCAAACCTGAGTATGAACCAAACGGTGACTTCTGTGTACCATCATAACCCCAATAGTCACCCTACACCACTGTTTTCAGTTATGTTCTCTGATTAGATCTCTTCGCAGGGTCGTGTTGGCATATCAAGACATTGCTTTTTTGACATCTTGATCATTTGCTTAGTTTTTCTTAGGCTTCTGCATAGACAACCACTGAGGCCGAGGGCGTTATGTTTTACGCTTGTCTGTCCATTCTATTCATGATATCTTAGGAGTGCATTATTCTCGGTATATCTCAGGAGGCAATATCTCAAAGATCTCGAGGGAATTTCTGGAGGGTGAGAATGGTCCCCCAGCAGGAGAATTGAGGGTGATCCAGCGAATAGCTGGGTGAGAAATTTGGCGAGGTCTGAGAGGAAGGAGCTGTTCGAAGGACTGAGCAGGAGGTATGGAGATTTTGGACATTTTAAGCATTTCCTGTAAATGGCAGCAACGCCACCACCCCGTCCGTCTAGGCGGGGTTTGTCAGTGTAGGTGTAGTCAGTGGGTGTGGTCTGGTTTAAGGAGAAGTAATCCAGGGGTTTGTGCCAGGTTTCGGTGAGACAGAGGAAGTCCAGTTTATTGTCAGTGATGAATTCATGTAGGATGGCACTTTTGTTGGTCAGTGAACAGGTGTTGAGTAGAGCCAGTTTCAGGTGTTGTTGGGTTTGAGTAGCACAGGGGGTGGCAGGATGGGGCATAAGTTTATGTTCACAGTCTCAGTGCAGTAAGGGCGGGGTGGTCTGTGCTTCATGATGGACTGTATGGGGAATGTCTCAGGTGGGAGAGTTAATGATTGATATGGTCAGATGGGGGGCTGATGAGCGGGGCTGTGCTCTGCCGCTGCTCTTGACACGGGGTGAGGAAGAGTGTTGGTGGAGGGGGTGTGTGATGTAAATAGTCATGCACGTGGTGTGAAATGTACAGCATGCTGAATATTGGCTGCCAGCGTGTGGCTTCCCAGGGTGGTAGGGTGAATGCCATCGTGTTTGAAGAAAGAGAGACTGTTCCAGAAAAGATTAAAATTGTCCGAAGTTGAAGCCTCGAGTGTAGCAGGCAGGCTTGAACCAGGTGTTCAACAGGAGCAGTCTGGAGAAGCAAGCGTCCCCGTGACCAAGTTTGGGAATGGGACCGGAGATAAAAACAGACTCTCCACAAGTGCGTAGGAAGTACAGGAGCGAGGTGACAGTACTTTTGGTCAGCTCAGAGGCACCCTGAGCCAGGTTGTTGGTCCCTACGTGCACCACGATGCGGGTAATGGAGGATTGGAGTGACTACCGGGACTGTGGCTCCGGGGAAAAAACAGGTGGTGGCATTGAAGAAGTGGATATTTCTTGTGATGGAGTCCCCGATGATTAGGGTGGTTGGAGGGAAGAGTGGGCTTCCTTCAGGAATTTGCAACGTCACCCATGGGCGCCGGGCTGCGGGGGGCAGTGAGCCACAGGGACACCACCAGCTGCCAGTGTGGAGTCAGCCACGATGATCCCAGAGGCAGGGCAGCTGGATTGGGGAGACGGCGCACCAGCAGCCGCCAAGGCACCGGGGACAGCGGGGCTGTTGGAGCAGGAAGCCGTGAGGCCGCCATCAGCCACAGTTGTAGGACCAGCTACCCCAGACATGGACCCACCTGAGCCCGAGAGCGAAGCACCAGTGTCTGCAAGCAGAGAGGGGCCAGCGGCCTTTCCAGAGCCAGGAATTGCACAACCACCAGCAGCCGTGGGCAGAGAGCTAGCGGCGGGGCCTGCAGGCACTGGGCGAAGATCTGGGTTGTCCTCTGGCGCCTCGAAGCGGTTGGAGAGGCTCAGGCAAGGAGAAGAGGCAGTCGCATCCTGGAGTCTCTTTCTGTTGCGGATCACAACTTAAGTCCAGGATGTCTGGAGGCTGGGTGTGGAGGAGGAGGAAGACCGTGGACAGGTGGAGGTATCCCATGGGGTGGTGTCCTGGAGGGTTGCTTTGAGTGAGACAGTGTGCAAGGACTGTTTGTGAGCCAGGTCCAGGCAGGAGGTCAGCATGGCCCGTTTATCTTGCAGTTCCTGAGAGAGTCGGAGGATATCTTCCTTAAGGCCTGAACATACTCGGGCAGAAAGGACTCTGCGGAAGTCCACGCGGACTCAAAGTGGACGTCCGCAAGCACTGGAGGTGCCGGTAGTTAAGGCAGTGGGTAGATGCAGAACTAGGACAAGGGTCAGTAGGACCCAGAATAGACTAGAAACAAACAAACAAATTGCCTGAAAGATATAGAGCTTGAATGCATTGACTGTGCTGCCGATAAACCTCTAAAGTAAGTGTAAAACTGGAATTAGAAGCTGAACTGCATTTGCTTGAAGAAACTAAGAGCTTAAGTACATTGCTAGAAAAGGTGGAAGCTAAACTGTAATATCGTCAATTGTTGAAAGTAACTGATTGAATGCAACGCTTTGTTGCAACAACATTTTTGCTCTTATTTGCACAGGTTAAAGATGTAAGATTCCTTTATACTCAATTCTCTGAAATTTTGGACACAAATTTGTTCTGGCATGGCCTGGACACTCACTAGATATGTCACCCATTGACCATGTTTGTGACGCTCTGGATCGAACCTGCCAACAGCAACTTTGCACAGTCATTGAATAGGAGTGGGCCAACATTCCATAGGCTACAACTAACAACTTGATCAACTTTTTGTGAAGGAGATGTATCCTATTGCATGAGGCAAATGGTGGCCACACCAGATACTGACTAATTCTTTTAGGTATCTTTGACCGAAAAATGCATTTCTGTAGTGCTAGTCATATTAAACCATAATAAATGTCAAGATAAAACTGGTGGATGGATTATGTGCTTGCCACCTAAATTTGAGAGAAATATCTGTCGAGTGCACAATTAGTGTTAGGTGCTTAACATAAATTTGTGGAAAAATTAAGGCAAAACCAGAAGTGTTGTTTACCATATAAACTAGAGAAAAAAGTGAATTGTCTTTAAAGACAATACTTTTTTTCATGTTGCGCACATGGAGAATTTTTTTATGTTGCAGATATCATCATACTTTGTTGCACAATGGGGTTGTTAGTATTACTATCATTATCATACCGTGGAAAAAATAGTTTTAAATCCACACGGACTCTGACTTACATTCAGTGTCTTTGTCTGGTGTCTCAGCTCCTTAGCTCTCCTGGAACTGAGAAGACAGTGACCAGACAAACTGCCTTCACTAGGCTGACTGACAACAGACATTTACTGAACCAATTTATGTTTTTTTTTTTTTTTTTTGTCAGCTCCACGAGTAGAAATCAATTGTGTTTTTATATTATAAGATGTATCTGCCGCTCACAGACTGAAAGCTGCTCAGCTAATGAATATAAGGTCAGGTCATATTAGTGAGCTCTCACTAAATGTGACAGAAAAAATCATATCGATGAAATAGTTTTTTAGACCATAAAGAATACAGGGGGTCTCTGGTTACCATGAAGACAGCTGACACCTTTCACCAAAGCATAAATTGGAAACGTTAGGCTACTCTTTAGTTTGGGTAGAGCGACACTCTTCAAAAGTCTAGGCTTTACAGTCTCCTCCACATTGATTCAGAGCTGTGAACTTTGTGGATGCTTTTTTGGATTTACACGCTCTCCCTTCACCTGGGTCCGTCCAACCTTAGTCTATCGGAGATGGCATATTTGGTGCCACCTCAAGTGCTTATCTGTTACCATGTCCTCCTTGGTACACTCTTTTGAGGTTCTGCACCAATGCATTCTTAGTTTGGAGGATTTATTACATTCCTCCTCCTTTCTTTGTGAACAACTCAAGATGAGCTTGATCAATGTCAAGTTGGCTTTTGGTGAGATCATAGAGCAGGATTTTGAAGCGTGTCACTATGGAAATGACCTCCTTTGGAATGGTTTTTGGAGCCTTGGTTGCTGTCTCCTTTCCCCTGGTTGCAATGAAGATACTGTACCACTGTCAGTGAAAGCATGGAACACAGCAAGGACTAGGGATGAGTCCGTGTACACTTGAGATCATAAACGTTTTTAGTACACGAAAAATGTTTTTTTTTAGGTGGGAGGGGGTTGATACTAAATGTTGATTAACTGTGATAGACTCAGTGTCCTTCTCCAGTCTGGCGCTCCGAACCGTAGTTGGGAGACACTGGTTTTCTGTAGATTATCTTATCGTTGCTGGTAACTAGCTCTAGGAGTCCAGACCAGTTCTGCTTGAAGAATGAGGATGCAGAACTGACATCCATGCAGAAGCACATGTATTTCTCCTCTACAGCAGGAAAACATAACAACATAACGCAGGGCCTTCTCACAGAGACTATGCTGTAACTGGAGCCTATCTAAACACTGTAAACAGACTGCAACCACCCGTAGCATGAACAGTCCTATTTTCACGGTGCATTCCCATCTTTACACTCCAGTGTTTCTGCTAAATTATTGCCGCCGCTGCTGCTCCTTCAAAACATTTATTTTATATTCGGCCGAATATTGCAAAAAAACACACACATTATGTATTCGGTGGAATAAGTGAAAAACAAGGCCAAATAATAGCGGCGTGGTTTGATAATGCAATCAAACAGCGTGCAGTGACGGAGTAAAGTGTCGGCAGTGTGGCGATATTTTATTCCGTCCATCACCGCACTCGCATTTGCAACTGAAAATAGTTTTGTACGGGCAAAATAAATCATTCAGCACGCTGTGTGAGTACAGATTTCAACCAGCAGCAGAAACGAAACGGTGGTCACAGACACGGACAGGACGTATTCCTGTCAAATATGGTGGCGCACAATAACGGCTTACTGGCGAACGGACAAGTCCAGCTCCAGGTGAATAACTTGTCGTCATGACTGCCCAAAAGTACCTGGACAGCTGAGCCGTGGCAGCACACAGTATGTGACGTATCAGGAGAGACGAGCCGTTCACATTTCGCTCTTTGTGGTAACGGTCCACAAACCTCACCGCACTTTAGGAACTGTTCTTTACTTATGAACGGACTGTTCTTTATTTGTCAGGGGAGGAGGGTGGCTGGTTGATTTTTACTTTATTTATTTTATTTTGATCCCCCCTATGTTAATCACATATTGATGCTGTTTTTGAAGTACGAATAAGTCAATAAGTAATTATTTCATTGAAATATCAGTGATGTATTATAAAAAGTGATTTATCTATTTGTAAATGACAAAAGGCACATCTGCCAAATTATTGCTGTTACTACTCAGAAGGAGGGTGTTCATTTGCAAAAAGTAAAAAATGGCAATCGGTATTCGACCATGTTTCACCCCCCCCCCCCCCGCTGCTGAAAAAAAATCCTAGAGGAAACACTGCATTCTATATGCCGCTTTACTTCCCACAACGTCTCCTACATCACACTCAAATGGCCACCGTCCTAAAGCGAAGGGCTGGTTGGTAACAACTGTGAATATGAAAAGAAATGGTGTGAGATCGTGTTTGGCAACAGGTGAGTAGCCTACGTGCTCAGTTCTATTAAAACGGTGCGTCGGTTAAATGGCCCATTCGGTTGGTATTCGGACAATTGGGGCTTTACTAGTATAATGCAATAGCATCACTCAGCGGTGAAACCCATGTACACGTTTACAAGAAAAAAATAACCCACTTGAAATTTTTAGAGATTTTAGTACACAAAGTCATCCCTAGTAAGGACTTTGGATTGCCAAAGACTTGGCAGTCTCACAGGCACCTACCTGTCTGAAGTTCTTTCCAGTCCCAAATGCGTGGGTCATTTCCACTTTAGCACCTAGTGGTCTATCATCTCAACCCCAAGAAACTGGTGAGTTCACCTTGTAGGCATGAAGAGACCGATACAGAGACAATACTCCATGTTGTGGATGCTGCCACATAAGGATTTCAAAAGCTCACGCTGCACAATCTGGACACAGGTCTTGTGGTCTGAGCCATTGCACATGTCAGAGCTGGACATTCAGACATACCTGCCTGACAAAATTGCCAAGTCTTTGGCAATCCAAGGTCCTTTCTGTGTTCCAGGTCTTCACTAGGTGTGACACAATATCTGTATTTGCAAAGAACGAAGACAGCATGGGACACCTGGAATGGGGATGATAAGGCAACAGAGGCCCTCCATGGCTATGGCAAAGGCTCCAACAAGCATTCCAAAGAAGGCCAATTCCATTGTGGCGTGTGTCACAATCCTGTGATTGCACCAGCAGCCAACTCATCATTAATCAAGCTCATCTTAAGTTGTTCACAAAGAAAGTAGGAGGAATGGAGTAAATCCCCCCAACTAAGAATGCACTGGTGCAGCAGTGTACCAAGGAAGATACTTTTTGGGACATACACTTAAGGGGGCACTAAATCTGCCATCTCGAACAGACTAAAGTGGCGTTCACACCAAACGCAAATTAGCACGTCGAGATTACATGCAAAGTCAATGCAAAGACATGATTAGATGAGAATTCTAGCACAATGCGATGGACGTGGCGCGAGATTCTCCCGACGTCACTGATTGACGTCCAGTTGTTGACACAACAATAGACTGCTACTCACCAGAGACAGATGGACAGGCGCTCTGCAGCTGAAATGTAGCGCCTGTCAGCCTGAAGTACCACTGACAGCGGCTATCATCCAGACGGAGTTCCTGGAGGAGGTGGTGAAACTCTCCGAGTTGGATGCGCTTCTGCAGGATAGGGTGAACCCAAAAACGACGGCGTTTGGCCCTCCGACGCATCTGGGACTTCCAGAGCAGGTGCAAAGTAGTGATGGTGGTTATCTCAGCCATGGTTGAGGAGAAAATGGCGAACAAGATGTTGTTATCTAGTGAAAATGGGCGGGCTCGCTACTCGCGCGACTGACACTTTTGTTTTCCTTGTTTTTGGTCTCGAACCAGATCATCGCTCTGTCAGTCATCTGCATCTTGAGCCCCTGTTTGGTCCAAAATAGCTAACGGTACATCTTGATGCATAAATAAGCAGGGCATGTCTGACTGATTTAACACTGACCAGACTGCAGTTATAACCAGATCCATTCTTAATGGGTCTAATTATTATTCTGGCTGGAATTAATGACATGGCTTGTCAGTTAGGTAAAAATCTGCCAAATTAGGACTACCATATGCTATAATGCTTTTCAGTTTGCAATAGTGATTTATATTCTTACTAATGTAAGCGACAACAAAGTAATATGGAAGTTTTATGAGTAAGAACATGGCTGTCTGTGGCGGGGCAAGGCAGCGTTTTGTCCCACTGTTTTGTCCTACTTAATGTTTGTCATACCTTTGAAATCTGCAGCAATATCCATTGTTTTTGAGGAACTGAGTAAGAAGTTGTTGTCCCTGCAGCTGTGTACAGCTCAATTCATCTTTTGTCAGGAAGGAGTCTCATCTTCAGTAGCAGCTCATGGTGAAATTGGGTGGGAGGGGTAACGCATTAGGCCTATGGCCTATACTGATCAATAGTTCAGCTGCAGTAACCGTAACATCACACCGAGATACAGTACCAGGTTACAGCAACAATGCACTACAACAAAACTAGAGAATTAGGCTAACTATAAAAAATGGTCTGATGCCAAAATCTCTCTCGCTCTCTCTCGCACACACTGACTATTTTTCGCTGTACACACAGACAGGAAAGGTAAAGAAAGGAAAGGAGTAGTGCTCCTTTAATAAGAGGTTAGGGTTTGGCCCTATGTTATTTAGAGAAGCTCACATTGATGGCCTTTGTGAGATGCGAACAGGTTAATCACCAATTCAGTGAAGTCTGACGATTTTTGGATGAGGTCCCGCTCGATGGACAGCATTTAAAATAATTTGAGTCTCGCAATTTGCAAGTCCAGTTTTTCTGGCCCAGAGCCAGTTCTTTTGTCGGCCGAAACAGGAAAATCGGTTCCAAATTAAGCACTGGCCCAGAACCAGCACTGGAACTGCTTTGGTGGAAAAGGGGTATCTGTCTGTCTTTCTGAGGCCCAAAGACAGATTTTGAAGCAGTCTGTCATTTATTTGCTCAATAAAGTGACACAGGCTTTCAACAGGTCTGTAATCGCCTGATGAAAGTGATATGTATATTTGCGTGTCATCTGGATAATTATTAGGGGTGACACGGTACAGGTATCCCACGGTACGGTCCATACCTCGGTTTTTGGGCCACGGTCTCAGTACGGTGTCGGTATGTGTTGTGCATGTGTGTTTTTGTTTTGTTTTGTTTTTTTTATCCCAAAGTAAAACTTTTATTTGGCTTCAAGTAGTAACAAAATATTCAAATAGCTCCAACAAATTTCAATGAGTAAAATAACACTTTATGAAAAATAAAACACTGATATAAAGCTCTTATTCCTTGACAACTTATGAACAGTATATATTACAATGTAAAAAAATAAAATATTAAGTAGCTCCTACAAATTGTTCTAAACAAAATAACATTCAGAAAAATAAAACACTGATATAAAACTCTTTTTCCTTGACGACTTAACAGTAGTATAAAATAAACATGCAACAACATGCATAAAAAATGTATGACATACTAAATGTAAACAAAAAATCCAAGGTATAAGGTATGAGCGGATGTTTTATCATGTTGCTGGTGTTTCCTTTGGCGTATGGGACCTGTGTCAAACAGCTTTTCCAGACAGTGAAATTTCTGTTCACCGTTTTCGCTCCCTCGTCGTTGTACTCAACAGCAAAGCCGAAGTTATCCCACACTGAGGATTTGAAAGAAGACGGTGCATCCTCAAAAGTTTGTCTCTCAACTGCGCCACCACTAGAGCTCGCCATGTTTGTTTTTTCCACTTTTTTCACTGTTTCCTGAAAGAGCGTTGAGCACGTTGAGACACAACAGTGACTGGACTTAACTTGCGGGGGCGGGCTTTCGCCCTCGAGAGGCATTCAGGCACACTCCGTAAAAAATGCGGCAATGCAAAATCAATTGCAAACCGAAGTCCCGCGGGACATAAGTGCAGATTGTCCCGTGCAGGGGGGACCGAACGGTCCGGTATTGTCCCGAGTACCGTGACATCCCTAATAATTATGGTCAGCTACGTTATTATTTTGTATGATCTGGCCTAATGGAAGCATACAGAGATTAAACAAGAGGGGTCCCAAAATCGCTCCGTCTGGGACCCCATATGTCATGCCCATCTGCTCTGACTTATTGTTACCAATCGAGACAAAGTACTTCTTTTCATGAAGATATGACTTGAACCATTTAAGAACAGCTCCAGAGTCCGACCCAGTTTTCTAGTTTTTGTCACAAAATAATGTGGTCCATTGTGTCAAAAGCAGCACTTAAATCCAGCAGCACTAAAACAGACATTGCCTGAGTCAGTGTTCAGGCGGATGTTTACTTTCATGAGTGCAATCTCAGTGCAGCGATGGGGTGGAATACCTGACTAAAAGTAACTGAAGCAATTGTTCAGCTTCAAAACGTTGTTAAGTTGCTAGTGGCCGTGCTGCTCTTTCCGGTTTTACGCCAGACTTGGCTCCTTTCAAAGACTCCTTGCGAAGCACTTCTTACGTTTTTTGGTTTTTTTTGGACCTAATTGCGGAGTTTTGCACAGCGGCGACCGGATCTTTGCTCTCAAACCACAAAACATCAACATTAACTTCCGTCTCTTGGTCGTCCGTCGGTAATATCTCAGCCTCAGCAGGTTCTTTTGCTTTAGTTTTTTGTTTTTTTGTGGGAGGCTCCACAATACCTGGCCAGCATCGCCACATGATACTTTTGCTTACTTCTTCTTCTGCGGGGATTCAGAGTATGGAGGTACATTAACAATAGGTTCGTTCAAGATGAGCCAGGCCTGCGCAGATTCGATCACCGGCGATTGGCGCACATTGCATGCCGGTTAGTTTTGTGTCCGACTTCATCCCGACTTGCTCTGACATATTACAAAAGTGGACGTGATAAAACCGCAAGGGCGAGGCGGCCGCAGTTTTTAGAGCCAGGCGCTGCAGTTGCTCTCCACCGACTGCACCTCCTGGCTCTCACCTGATCTAACAGCTGATTGGTTCAGATGTTGACTCAACAAGATGACGTTTTAGATAAACTTTTAATTTTTGTTGAATTTTAGAGATTATGATTGTATTTGTCTGATTTGCAGGTTTATTCTGTGACAGAAAACTTGTTGTGTGACTGATGGTGAAGTTTAGTTGTCAGAGACTGAATACATTCATCATAAATTATACAGAGTCTGCTGTACTATATTAATATTGGACTTTTTAATTGTTGTATTTATCCACACAGAGACTTGTGGTCAGTGATATGTGAGGATTCTTAAAATAACATTTGTACAGATGTGAAGCCCTGACTGCATCTGACTGAGCCTTAATGAAATCTGTTATCTTGTATTTCTTTTTCCTCTGAAAATATGAACCTTATAGTCAAACACAGTTTATTCGGCCTGTGTAGTTGAGGGGACAGGTCAAACTGATATAATGCTGATTTACAGGAGAATTCATATCAAATGGAGGTTAAACCATGAACATAAACTACAGATCACCTGTAAAGCATTTTAATAAATTAATCTATCATAATTAAAACAACTGGAGACTGAAAACAAACTGATATGTGGGTCTGATCACTTCTTAATGAATTAGCATCATTCCAGACAGGATGTAAGTGTGTCTGTGACTTCCTGTACGGACTGACGGCTGCTGGAAACTGTCGAGAAACTGTCCGACTTCACCGCAGCTATTTGTCACTGCCCCCCGCTGTGGCCGCCTGCTCTTGTCTACTTTTCAGGCGAGGCACATTTCATCTTGAACGAGCCTATTAACAAAGTAGCGGAGTGAGAGTGATACATCCTGTCGGCCGAGGGGTTTCCTACCCTCCACAGGCTCCGCATCACTCAGCTGCCCAACAAACCCGCTGCATCTTCCCACTTTAACCTGAATAACAAACCAGGGCTCGGTGCTCTGGTTTGATCCAAACAGAGAGACAGGGCTAGCTGGGAAGCTAGCGGAGGCTAACTGGGTGTGCCTCCCTCCGGTCATGCTGCAGCTAACGCTCCGCTAGCTTCACAGCTGCGCTTCGCCAACAGCTATCCACCTCGCTCGGCACACTGTGTTATCGTCATGACTGACGCACTTACGCGACCAAAGATCGTCTCTGCCTGAAATACACATTACTCTGACAGGAAACCAGCAGATACCAGCATCGTTCTCCAGTAACAAAAATGCATTTTTCACTGGTAAAATAATAACTCGCCAGAGTGGCGAGTGGTCTTAAAAATTTACCAGCCAGAGACAAAATCTACCTGTAAATGGTGAGTGGCGAGTGTTAGTTTTGGACCCTCTGTAGGGTTGGGTGCCGAAACTCGGTACTTTTTGTACTCGGTACCGATTCACATCGGTACTACCAAGTACCATTACGTGAGGGAGCTATCTCAGCTACAAACACGCCCCCTGAGGCTGTAGCAGTATAAATACACACTCTTGTACAGTAGGTGGCGGTATGCACCTGGAAGTTGTTTGCAATCCCCCAATAAATTGAGAGAAGAAGAAGAGGAAGAAGCAGTAGAAGAAGAAGAAGAAGAAGAAGTAGTATAGAAAAACAGCAGAGTTTCACTATGAACACATGTGGAGTTATGTACTTAACAAAAAAAGGTGAAATAACTGAAAACATGTTTTATATTCTAGTTTCTTCAAAATAGCCACCCTTTGCTCTGATTACTGCTTTGCACACTCTTGGCATTCTCTCGATGAGGTTCAGGAGGTAGTCACCTGAAATGGTTTTCACTTCACAGGTGTGCCTTATCAGGGTTAATTAGTGGAATTCCTTGCTTTATCAATGGGGTTGGGACCATCAGAGGTGTTGTGCAGAAGTCAGGTTAATACACAGCCGACAGCCCTATTGGACAACTGTTAAAATTCATATTATGGCAAGAACCAATCAGCTAACTAAAGAAAAACGAGTGGCCATCATTACTTTAAGAAATGAAGGTCAGTCAGTCCGGAAAATTGCAAAAACTTTAAATGTGTCCCCAAGTGGAGTCGCAAAAACCATCAAGCGCTACAACGAAACTGGCTGAAACTGGACCGACCCAGGAAAGGAAGACCAAGAGTCACCTCTGCTTCTGAGGATAAGTTCATCCGAGTCACCAGCCTCAGAAATTGCAAGTTAACAGCAGCTCAGATCAGAGACCAGATGAATGCCTCACAGAGTTCTAGCAGCAGAACCATCTCTAGAACAACTGTTAAGAGGAGACTGCGCGAATCAGGCCTTCATGGTCAAATAGCTGCTAGGAAACCACTGCTAAGGAGAGGCAACAAGCAGAAGAGATTTGTTTGGGCCAAGAAACACAAGGAATGGACATTAGACCAGTGGAAATCTGTGCTTTGGTCTGGTGAGTCCAAATTTGAGATCTTTGGTTCCAACCGCCGTGTCTTTGTGAGACGCAGAAAAGGTGAACGGATGGATTCCACATGCCTGGTTCCCACTGTGAAGCATGGAGGAGGAGGTGTGATGGTGTGGGGGTATTTTGCTGGTGACACTGTTGGGGATTTATTCAAAATTGAAGGCACACTGAACCAGCATGGCTACCACAGCATCCTGCAGCGACATGCCATCCCATCCGGTTTGCATTTAGTTGGACAATCATTTATTTTTCAACAGGACAATGACCCTAAACACACCTCCAGGCTGTGTAAGGGCTATTTGACCAAGAAGGAGAGTGATGGAGTGCTGCGGCAGATGACCTGGCCTCCACAGTCACTGGACCTGAACCCAATCGAGATGGTTTGGGGTGAGCTGGACTGCAGAGTGAAGGCAAAGGGGCCAACAAGTGCTAAACACCTCTGGGAACTCCTTCAAGACTGTTGGAAAACCATTTCAGGTGACTACCTCTTGAAGCTCATCGAGAGAATGCCAAGAGCGTGCAAAGCAGTAATCAGAGCAAAGGGTGGCTATTTTGAAGAAACTAGAATATAAAACATGTTTTCAGTTATTTCACCTTTCTTTGTTAAGTACATAACTCCACATGTGTTCATTCATAGTTTTGATATGCCTTCAGTGAGAATCTACAATGTAAATAGTCATGATCACATTTTTCACGTCACTATATCACCGTTTAGATTAATCTGATGTTTGTAAAGTCTATAAACACAATGATTGAACCAACATTACTATTTCTGTGTGCACGTTTTGTAATTAACATGGTTATTATAGATTAGCTGGGCTAAACGTTAGCTGTTAGCCGTTAGCCATTAGCAGTTAGCGGTGTCTGTAATAACTCAATAAACAGTCCGTGAAAAAAATATTTTTTCCAGCGGATGTCTTCGTTACAACATGACTAAGCTAGCAAAGCAGTTTTGTGTTGCTATGTATGGTATTTATGCAGTTTTGGGAAATCACAATATCTAGAAAGCATCAGTGGCTGCCGGTGTGGGGTTACGTCTTTGTACAGTACACGGAGGCAGCTTCCCTCCCATGAGTGGGCGTGGACTGACTGCAGCCTGGAGTCATGAGACAAGAGAGGCTGCAGACATACCCTCCGGACACACCCCCAGCATTTCACAGCAGAGAGAAGTGCTTGTTTTTCCATTATTTTTAGAGCTAATTTTATATACTTAGCGTTTTTTAAATCTTAAAAAACCAGTGAGCACCAGTCAAAAACCAAGAAAAAAAATGGATGTATTGAGCAACTAATACAGCTATTTGCTCTTTGAAGAGATCTGGTGTGTATACATAGGCATATTAAAAGCCATCCAGAAACAGTGAAGAGAGTTTGCAGTGGCCACTGCAGTGATGATATGTCAAGACTGAACGTCATAATTTATTCGCTGACTCTGTTTGCATTACACTTTACCTTTTATTAATATTCCATTTTCCATCTTTTTTTGTGATATGCCAAGATTGTTTTTTTCAAATGTTTGGAATTTCCACGTAGGTATTTATACCTCTGTGCCGGTGATAGCCATGGCTAGAGGCATTATGTTTTGGAGTTGTCTTTCTCAGTAGTTTCTGGTTGACATAGATCAAAGGTCAAGGTCACTGCTACCTTGTTTTTCCTCATATCTAATATAGATTTTAGTGGTCATGGGTCAGGGATTAAGGTCACTGTGACCTTTTTGTCTCATGAACATGAACATGATATTTCTAGAGTACCATAGGGGAATTTCCTCAAATTTGACACAAACATTTACATGGACTCAGTGATGAACTGATTACATTTTACTGGTCATAGGTCAAAGGTCAAGTCTTTGTGACCTCATCTGTTTCATTCTTGTGAACATGACATCTCAATTGATTCAAACATCCACTTTTAATAAACTGACCTACCAAAATATGTTTTTGGCCATAACTCAATAATTAAATATGCTTATTATGACAAAACCTCACACAAATGTCCAATATGATAATATAATGAAGTGATTACATTTTTTTTATTCAAAAGGTCAAAGGTCAACTTCACAGTGACATCATAATGTTCTGCATAAAACATTTTTCTGACCATTATTCTATGTCATATCTAGAGAGCAGAAGGGGAAATACTTAGTCAGTTTACTTAATTAATGACACTCATTTTGGGTGCCCACCTTGAAACTGTGCTTATTGTACAGATCTTCTGTGCTGTAGTTGGGACAATGGGTGTGAAGTATCTATGTTTTCACAGACATGGATGTAAAGTTTTCGAGAAACTTGAGTGATGTGCAGTATAAGGAGGCTTATAACCGCATGGCAGTAATTCTTGTTATTTCTCACCTCTTTCCAGGCATGTGAAATTGTAGTGTGTGCATTAGAGTAGGGTGTACATGAAAATAATGAAAACTGTAGCGTTGGTTACAAGAACCATTCACTTTGGTTCTGGGTAGTGGTCAATACATACATACTGTTGTTGAAGCCACAAATTTAGCTAACTTAGTCTGGTTGTTGGTAATGTTACAGGAAGGACTGTGCAACAGGTGCCAGAGCTCTGTAAGGACATTTTAGAAATTGCTTATTTAACGTTGTTCGATATCTGTTTAAAAAACATTTGAAAAGTAAGTTCCCTTCCCTTTTGAGAGTATTTGGAACTTGAATTTAAAACCACCATCTGAGCAGCTCTCAAATTAGCTGAGGTTTGCTTGATAGAAATTTAACAGTCACGTGCCATTTTCAATCTATGCTTAAGTGAAAGGTTTAGGGTCATCTCCATTGTAACCAGAGACACCCTGCATTTTTTTTATGGTCCAAGACTCTTTGTAATGTTAAGTGATGCATAATCTGCACCAACAGCTGTTTAAATCACAGAAATATCCGGCTGTATATTTTTTTTTTTAACAAAGCCCTATCTACATTGATTGATCGATGCTGTGGGGGGCTGGGAAATAAAATACATGACTCAGCCATGGCGCTGACAAGAAAAATATTTTGGTTCGGTTAATATCTGCTTCCAGTCAGCCTGGTGAAGGAAATTTGACCAGCTGTTGTCTTATCAGCTTACTATGAGCTGCAGCTGACTGAGGAATACTTCTGGGGACAGAGATATGAAAAGCATGTCAGAGTTGGTGTGGATTGGATTGAAAACTACTATCTCCATGGCGTTGTGAGTAGCACTACAAAAATGACTGTCTGCAAAATAACAAACTTTCCACGTGTGATATGAAAGTAAAGTGTCAAAATTTCATAATTTCTGTTGAGCGACACTCATCAATGGTATTAAGCATGCTACCAAAAATATGGCTTTAGGTTCCCTGCTTAGAAAAAAAGCACATAATGTAGTGATTATGACACTAGTTGACCACTGATTTTCCTTTGTTTGTTTTCTAGACCTGAGAAGTGAACTGAAGTCCTCGCTTGAAAGATTGCTCTACATGCAATGCGATCTGGATTTCCACACAGCCAAGGAGGGGCGTATTCTGCGTTCCAGTGCCGGAGTAATGTTGGTGTTCTCCCATCAGCTCAGGACATCAGTACTGCACCTGTACCAGTGGTTCAACCTGAAAATGGAATACAAAACAATATGGTAGCCACTCAATATCCTGGGGAGCTTAGAGTGGCTTACACTCCAGCTAAGTTGCAGCCAGGCTATGCACAATCACAACAGGAACTCCACCACCATCAGGAGTCACAGGCAAGCAAAGTAAGCACTGGGTTGCAGCATCCGTTACCCACAGATAGTAAATATACTTCTTGGAACAGTCACCACCAAAAAAGCAGAGAAGATAATGCTGAATTTCATGCATCAGCACATGACTCTACACAACACAGCAGTTATTTTGGGACACTGGCGAATGAGAACACTGTAAGACAATCTGTTTATAATAGCGAAAAACAAAGGGAATGCCCCAGGCAAAATTTTAGTAGACATTCCCTGAAAGGGTCAAATTTGAACAAAAAACCTGGACGGCAAAGACATTTGAATTCTGCTTCATCAGCCAGTACCACTGCCACTAAATCTTGTCCACTGCTGACTGCCTTACTGAAAGGAAATGATTCAGATTCCAAATACTCTACCACATCGTCTTCTTCATCAGAGGAAACTAATGCCAACAGTGATGTCATTACTATTACAAATCCTTCAGATGGAAGACACTGCAAAGCTCAGCAAGTCAAAGGTTCATTGCTAAAGTGTGCATTGACTAGAACACAAAACCTAGATAATTCAGGAGGAACTCCTTTGACCCCCCACCAGCAGCAGGTTATGTTTCCTTCTCACAGCAGTCCGTCATCCACAGAAAATGTCTGTCCTGTGAGAAAAACAAAACCGCCTACAGATGACGATATACTTGACTTTGTTCATAAAAGTATTGTAGAATGTCAGACTATTTTAAATCAGAAAAACAGAAAGTGCGAACATTCCAATAAGGATTCAGACAGGGTCTACTCACCGCAGCCTGACAGCATCATGCCAAAGGTCGATAGTGTGGCCCATCCTCCTACAACCTCCGCCCCTGACAAAGAAGATGTGGAATGGCAAAGTCTCAACTGTGCTGTGACTGAACAGTACATCGCTGCAGTTGGACAAGAACTTGAAGAGGACGGTTCAAAGGGCAGCAAAACAAATGCCAAATTTACAAAGAAGGTTGAAGAGACAGGTGACTGTGCTACATCTGCATCAGAGAAGCATTCAACAGGTACACTAGTCTCTGTTGTAGAAAGCTTGAAATGTGCTGCCAAAATTGAACCTGTTGAGAGTGCATCGGGAAAGGAAGCATTCTCCATGAACACTGTAAAAAATCTGCTTCATGAAGACATACATCCGGCTACAAAACCCCCAGAACATGTGGAAGTAAGCTTTCCAGCACGTTCTGAAAACCCAATGTATGAAGATGTAAGTGAGGATGAAAGTCAACAGATGGAGGATATCGCTGGTGAGACATTGTCACATACACAAGCACCTGAACCCAATGTTAAGCAGTCACTATTTGAAAATGAAGGTTATTATTGTCCTACATCTGCATCAGAGAAAAATTCATCAGGTACACTAGCCTTTGCTGTAGAAAACTCAAAACATGCTGCTACTATTAACCCTGTTGAGAGTGCATCAGTAGATTTTAATTTGTCAGTAAAAAAGCACTTGGATGTAATTATGCCTGCAAATGGCAATTGCAAACTTGTTTATTCAGATGACTGCGACGATAAAGCACTTGTTGATAGCAATGATAAAAGTTTCTATAGTAAATGGTGTTATAAGTACTTACAGGATGGCATGGCCACTCTTCAGTATTCATTAATTGCACTGAAGGAGCTCATTGCTAGTCTGGAGAGTGTAGAGACCATTGCAGAGATGGAGAATTTTTCTGAAGTTATACTGCAACAAGTTTGGAATGGAAATAGAGATAACATTCATCTTTTTACATCCACAGAATATCAACAAATAATGAGAGATGTTGCTGTCCCCTGCACAAAGAATGAAGATGAGAGTCAAGTGGTTCTCACATCCATGTCTGTAGTGACCCAGGTTGATCTGACTGAGAAACAAGCCACTTTAACACTCAACTGCAGCATGTCACAAAAACAAAACAATTCCCTTTGGTCAAATTCCAAAGATTTGGACACAAAAGTTGAAGTGCCTGATGACAGAAAACGATACATGCCAGAGCAGCAGAGTGGAGCCAAAAAATCAGTGGAGGCAGAAGGGCTGGAAAGTGTGCACAGTGTAACTGACATCTCAGAGGATCTTCAAACCAAGTCAACTTCAGTTGCACCTAAAAACAAAACATTCCAATCCACATCACCCAGTAAAAATCCTATCGCAAATACAAAGAAACAGAAAAGCATTGATGATCAACAACATTGTGGTGTTACCAGTAAAAAAGCAACTGCTCACTCCAAGTTAAATTCATCACTTGATAAAACTCAGATTCAAAATGTAGTATCAATTCCTATAAACCACAGTGAATGGCTGAATGGCCGAACACGTGAAGATCCAGGAGAGGACACAGGGTGTGTGGATTCACAAACTAAAAAACATGCCCCTCCATATGAAAACGTGGGTGAGGAAGCATTCTCCACGGACTCTGTAAAAAATCCATTATATGAAGACATATCAGATAATGACATGCCACAGCTGGCCACAAAACTTCCAAACCTAGAGTATTGTGAAGTAAGCTCTCTAGCATCTCCTGAAAACCCAATATATGAATATATAAGTGAGGATGAAAGTCCACAGATGGAGTATATCTCTGGTGAGACATCTTCACAAGCACCTGAACCCAACCTTAAGCAGTCACCAATTGAAAATGAAGCTTATGGACTCGTGCAGGGTCAGGCTCTGATGATGAGGGATATCATTTCAGATGAGGAACTGATTCCAAAGAAGCAGGTTTCACCAAAGATAGAGGCACTTATTTTAGCACAACAATATTCTAAAACTGATCCTGGTTTTGAAGGTCGGTTATGTGCAAAATATGACAGTGAGCAACAGGAAAACCACTCTATTTCATGTAGTCCTTACCCCATTTTGAAAGCTGGAGAGGAGACTGATGATGAGATGGATGATGACTGGTTAATAATTCCTGTAGTTGTGTCAGACCTTAACTTTGAAGCAAATGAGCAAGACCAAGATAACCCACAAGAAAATGTGCTTGATGTTTGGGAAACGGGGGAACAAGAACGGCAGTGTGACATAAGCCCAACACACCAGCCATCTCCAAATCCAGAAGCTTCTGCTTTTTCCCCTTTAGAGGTATTTGACACACTTGCAACCTTACAACAAAAGACAGCTATGGAAATAAAGACGGTAGTTGAGTTGGCACCAGGGAGGAGCACACCTGAGCATGAAATGGACTCTGAGGGAGAACCACCTACAACCCAGAGCAGGAGAGAGTCTGTAGACAGCTGTGAAACTGAAGACAGCCTTGATTACTCACCCGAATTAGAGCGCAACTTTATGACAGTGTCCAAGAAATTGTTGGAGAGTTCGGCACCTCTGCCCTTAGAGACAGATGTGGTTGTGTCTGCAAAAGAGGGTGTTAGCTCTGAGGTGACAAATACGCAAAAAGTTCAAACCAGCCGCTTTAACAAGTCTAGCAGTTTGCAAAGACTTGGGGAACTGATTAAAGTCAAAGCTCCATCTAAGCGTGTTCATCTCAAAACCAATGGAAAAAAGATTTCCAAAAAGGATGAGGTAATTATCAGTGGTTCTGATTTGGAGGATGAATGTGACCAAAATTGCAAAAAGAAGGCAAAAAGGAAGAGATTTTTCTCGTCAAGCTCAGACGACAGTGAAGATGCTGGGAACAGTCAGTATGAAACTGTTGGAAAAAAGTTTCAAAATAACAGCCTGCCATCTAGAGACTTACCAGCACAGCAGCATCAATCAATCCATTATTCATCGTTTGCAGACCTGTCACACAGTACAGAGAAGTGTGGGCAGATGATTGGCACCAAAGTTCAACATAACGAACAAAATGTTTCAAAAGAAGAAATTATTACAATCCATGACACAGACTCAGAGGATGACAGTTACCGAAACTATAAAAAGACATGCAGGAAAAGTTATTTCTCTTCAAGGTCGGATAGTGATGAAAGTAGTGTAGAAGAAATGAGAGAGACCTCTCGAACTGAGGACAGTGAGTGTGAAACTGCTGAAGAAGAAACCCGACTCTCTTTTACAGACTCAGCACTGTCACAGCACCCAGCTAAACTTTATGTTACACAGTCTGAAGAAGTGATACAAGATGCATGCTCTGACATGTCACACAGGGTGAAAAAGAGTGGACAGCTGATTGAAGCTAAAGGTGAATGTGAGCATGTTCAAAACACGACCAACAGACAAAGGACCGTAAAAAGAAGAGTAACTTTCTGTGATTCTGACAAAGTGGTTAAAAAAAGCTATTTTAGCCAAAAGAAAGCAAATACACAAGAACTACTCTTGTCAGAATCAGAGTACATTGGTGATGACTTAGTCTCTGCAAAAAACAGACATTCAACTGAAACTGTGGGGCATCTTTGTAGAACTGGTCATGCCCAGCCTCACAAAAACAGACTGTCATCCAAAGACTCACCAGTGAAGCAGCACCAGTCTGCGGACAAGGAGTCCAACTCCACATCTCCTTGCTTTCTTGTTGTGAAACCCTCCCAACCCACTGAAAGAATCCACAAGCAGGATGAAAAAGAAACTCTGCCTCCAAAGATCTCCACAGTATTCAGCAAAAAGCTGGCTATCTGTGAAAATAATAAACCACATTTGTACAGAAATAAACAAGGAAGATTTGTGCCCAAACCACAACCTGAAAATGATAAACACCATGCAAAGGAGAATAACATTCAGGCCAAAGTACCAAAATCTAGAACGGTTTCAAGACAGCTTCCCTTACCTAGCCAGGACAGCCCATCCACCTCCCTCAGGAGCTTGCCTTCCACAAGTGGACAACTTTCTGAAGCCAAACACACTCAGCCTACTCAAGAAATATGTCTCTGCCTGGAGAATCCACATCCTCCTGTAGTGCTACTTCATCTAAGCAGAGCTCATCTATTCCTACACAGCATTTGTCTTCACCTAAACTACACCGATCTCACAGCACCCCCTCAACATTAAATCCTTGCACTAACACAAAAGGCCCATCATTTTCTGATAAATCTTTACGGGCAAGACTAGTGAAAAGGTGGAAGGAAGGTTATACCCCAGTTCACTTCCGGACCAGGAGAAATGGAAAAACTAGCCTAGGAATGAAGGAGGACTTGAGAACTTTGAATGATTCATTGAGGGAAGCTGGACCAGGACCAAGTCACCGTGACAAGGTACCCAAACAGAGGCACAATTTGCACAAGACCACACCCCTCCTGATGAAGAAGAGCAGGACTGAGGCCATACAGAGGACAAATGACATACATCGGGGCCCCACAGTAAAACGTGTGTTCTTTTGAAGTCGCTAAAATGATCGTTATTTGTCGTTAATATATTCATATAATAGTCAAATTAAGTTGTTTTAAAATGTCTGATTAAAACCTATGTTCCTAACCTTTATTTTTACAGAAGGCTTTGTTGGTAAAAATTACAAGTGGAAAAACAGTAGCAAAGCCGATGATGAAAGGTAATACTTAACATTTTCGTATGCATAACAACAATTGTTTTAAAGCCAACAGACGCATTGTGTATTTTTCATCTGGTTTTCTAGTTTGAGAGATACAGGCATAATCCATTGTTCTGCTTTCCTGCTGTTCTTTGTAGAATTGAGCTGGACTGGGAAGACAAGTAGACCCCTCCAAGACCCAGTCAGTGAGAGAAAAGGTGGCAGCTTCTACAATTTGTTTCACTCCCAAACTGACAGGTGCTTGATGAGTGAAAACATCAGTTAATATTGTTGTAATTAAGTGGATCTCTTGATTTTCCTAAGCATTTTCTGTATTTTAACAGTTTGCATGTGTGTGTGTATATACACTGTCAGATGACTGTTGGAATGGCTTTGTTTCTGAATGTTTAGGTGTCAACAAAAAAAAGTTCTTTTTACCAGCTACCTCAAAACGTATGAATATTCTTAAGTCGTTCAGTGTTTTGTTTTGAAAACAGTTTATATATTAAATTTTTCACCTTTTTCAGACATTTCGATCCTTTTTTTTTTTTTTTTTAATACATCATATTTTCGGATTTGTTTTTTAACTTTTTTACTGTTAAAAGTCAGCTCTGATTGCAGTATTTCTGTGTTGTATCTCTTTTGAAAAAAGTTAATGTGAAAATGCATAAAAGGCCTTAAACAAACTATTTGTCTTGTGCTCTTGTTTTTCAACACTAGACCAGTGCCTGTGTTAAACCATATATTGTACCTGGTTACATGTGAAATTGGCAGCTTCAAAATTTTGACTCCATAGCTTTGAGATTGGGGGTGGAATGACTAGTAGCGTTTTCACTAGTGGAAATCGTTGTGGCAATCCTGTCTCAGACTGGGGCCAGATTAATCCAAAACAGCTGACCAACAATCTACAAAAAGCCACTTTTAACTATTCAAAAAGAGACCACGCTGGATCCCTCAACCACTCTCTGGAGATGATAAAACTCTGAAGCAAAAGCTTCTTGTGTTCTCTGAGAAAGCAACACCAACAAACTCAAGCCTGGTTCTGGAAGCAGACTGAATTGCTACGAACACAGCGCTCTTCATGCAGTTTTTCTAGGGCTGGAAGGTCCCTCCATGCCATTGGTCACTCAACCTCCGCTCAACTCTAATGGTGTCTGGCAAATAAGAGAAACTACACAGTCATAACTGCTCATGCCTGGCTGCGTTTGCCACCAGTATCTCCAGAACTTCCTCTGGGTAGTTTTTTAATGAGGTTAGCATTGACATCATAAATCAGGCTAATATACATTGACATAGTAAATGGCATCAAAGATGTACATAGATATAGGCCATCATCATCCTGGTACAGGTCTCCACATGCCTAGTAGCAGGTGGAATGGCCAAAGGGAATTATGACGACACACGGTGGAAAGGTTACATATCTGTTCTAGTCACATCTGTTTCTTGCCTAACACACACAAAGAATATGAGATATATGACATAGGTTACTGTGTACTCCTGCGCTCTAAGCAGTCTGATTAACAGTTTTTAAATCAGGACCCCCCCCCAATTCCTTTTTCACTAGTAAGAATAAGAAGGACATATTTACCACATGTTGGAAAAGGATTGCGACTCATTAGTTAACATTCATTTTGGATAAGTAACTGTCACTGGTAGCTAGACAAAGACATTTTTGTCATCTAAAATCCAATTCTGACTATTTATAAAAAGGATTTTTGTTATCTCAAATATAATTTGTTACGGGGCTAGGTAAGTGAACCCAAAAAGCAGACAACACAGACTGGGAGCAGGATCTAGTAGGTGATTTATTGGTAATAAAATGAGTGGAGTGCTGGGAGGCAAGTCCGACGTTGGGAAGTGAGGCAGGGGAGCTGGGCTGGAGAAGCTGGCCAAGGGGTTCCAGAGCGGAGAGGTGAAGAGGGGCAGATGGGGTCCAGGTAGTTACTTAGTTTAGCAGGAGTTTCCAGCAGGGGGAGCGCTGATATGATGGCAGTGATTACCAGGTGGAGATGGGGTGGAACAGGAGGCAAGAATCAGACCGGGATAATGCTGCAGACAGAGCGAAACCGATATTAGTAGCGAATCAAAGCACAGGACAAACAAGGTGGCTGGGGGAGAGTTGCTGACCAGTGGAGGTGCACAGAGGGAATTTGGATTCCCAAGGAGGAGAACTCTACATCAACCATTTTCGGACAATCTCACTACTGAGTGTTAAAGAGAAGGTGTTTTTCAGAATTGTTTTCCGGAGACTGACCAAGTTTCTCCTCAAGAACAACTGAATTGATCCTTCAGTGCAGAAGGGTGGGATTCCTGGAGCTCCCGACTGCCTAGAGCACACTGGTGCAATCACACAGCTCATCAGAGAGGCCCATGAAAAACAGTGGCAACCTAGTTGCGTTGTGGTTGGACCTGACCAATGCCTACAGGTCCATACCACACAAACTGATTGAGCTTGCTCTACACCTTCACCATGTTCCCAGCAAGATCAAGGACCCGATCCTGGATTATTATAACAATTTCAGGCTCAGGGTCACATCTGGGTCAGAAACATCAGACTGGCATCACCTTGGGAAAGGAATAATAATAGGCTGCACCATCTCTGTTACCCTCTTCACCCTTGCAATGAACATGGTGATCAAGGCTGCCAAAGTGGAATGCAGAGGGCCCCTAATAAAGTCAGGTGTACGACAGACCCATGTAAAAACCTATATGGACGACCTTACCATCACAACATCAATCCCAGGGAGCAGGTGGATCTTAGAAGGACTTGAGAGACTCATCACATGGGCAAGGATGAGTTTCAAGCCCTCCAAGTCAAGGTCCATGGTGCTGAAGAAGGGGAAAGTAATTGACAAATTCTGTTTTTCAATTGCAGGAATTGTAATCCCATCCATCACTAAGTAACCAGTCAAGAGCTTGGGGAAGCTCTTCAACTCTAGCCTAAAAGGTTCTGCTGCCATCCAGAAGTCCAATGAAGAGGTTGGAGCTTGCCTCACCAAGATGGACAGATCCGGTCCTTCCTGGTAGATTTAAAGCCTGACTCTACCAACATTCCATCCTGCCCGGAGTCTTGTGGCATCTGCTCATCTATGCAGTCCCAATGACAACAGTGGAATCCCTCGAAAGGAAGATACCCTGTATGTACACCCTGTAGCTATCCTTCAGTGGTCTTACGGAAGAGTTCATGGTGGCATGCACGAGAGAAGCCCTGCAGTACAGGGATTCCAGGGACTGTAAGGTGTCATTTGCCGGCATTGAGGTGAGGACAGGAAGGAAATGAAGGCAGAGAGGTGGCGGAGTCACACTAAAGGCAAAAGGCACCGGTGGGGGCCTTGGTAACAAGAAGAACAGGGTTGGGCTACTTCCCAAGCTCAGGAAGGCCCGGGGCAAGGAGAGACACCAGCTATTCCAGGAAGACATCCGGGCAGGCATGGAGGAAGAACAAGTGTGCAGGGCAGTGGGACTCCAGCAGCAGGGGACGTGGATGAGGTGGGAGAGTACGTTGCAGCGTAAGGTCACTTGGTCTATCATCATGCAGGCAGACTTCCATCGCATCCGGTTCCTTGTGCAAGCAGTCTATGATGCTCTGCTAAGCCCAGCAAACCTCCATGTCTGGGGGAAGAGTGAGACACCATCCTACCTCCTTTGCTCCGGAAGAGGCTCCTTAGAACACCTCCTCAGCAACTGCCCAAAGGCCCGGGTGTATGGCCGCTATCTTTGGCATCATGACCAGGTGCTCAAAGCAATTGCTGAGAGTGTAGCCTTAGCCATCAGCACCAGCAAACACCATCGTGCTCTGAAGAAGGCAATCCCGTTCATCAAAGACGGAGAGAAACCCTGAGCGCTTCCACAGACAACAACAGGCCACCTCCACACAGCCTCTGATTGGCAGCTGCAGGTCGACCTGGGAAAGCAGGTTAAGTTTCCCCAGCACATCGCAACAATGATCCTCTGGCTAGACATGATCATCACCTCTGAGGCTTCAAAACATCTGATCATGCTGGAACCCATGGTTCCCTGGGGAAAGCGGATTGAGGACGCCAATGAGAGGAAACGCGCAAAGTACCAGGAACTGGTGGAGGAGTGCAGGGGCAAGGGCTGGAGGACATTCTACAAGCCCATAGAAGTTCACTGTAGAGGCTTTGCAGGACGCTTACCATGCAAAGTCTTCGGCCGATTGGGCGTCAGAGAAGAGGGCCATTCAGTCTACAAGTGAAGCTGCAGATTAAGAGGGCTGACCCATGGGTTGCTGCTGGGACATAAGTAACCCCTGATTTCCACTGGATGCGTGTCTGTTGCGGTACGGTAGCGCTGGTTATCTGCTGCGTGCTCCGCCGTCCGTCAATACCCACTGGCTGCGTTTGCTGTGCGGAGCGGTGCAGCTCCACCGGAAGACATCTCGGTGCACTGCCATGATGAATATCTCCTCGTCCATGGTGTGAACGGGGTGAAATGACATCTGAAAACCTCTGACCTGTTGACTTCAGGCCTGCCTCTGCCCATTATGTAGTTTTCAAGGTGTCGTGCAGGGAAATATGATCCGCCGTGAACACTGTGTATCTTATTTTGAAAAATAACCAGATGTTTTATTGTGTTTCTCTGCACGACTTCCTGCCCCGCATGACCTACTCTGTGCTGAATTGCTGCATTGTGCTCCGACGTCCGGCAAAAATAGAAGTCCTGCGTATCTGTTGCGGAGGCCTCCGGACTGCCGGAGCTGAGACGAAGCCGGAACGCAGCACTGCCGCAGCCGGTGGAAACACACACATTGACTAGAATTGAATCTAATTGGCTCCGCTGCCGTGCCGGACCGCAGACGCAACCAACACGCATCTGGTGGAAATTGGGGGTTAGGGCCTGATCACCCCCGGCTTCATCGAAAGACCTGATGACCCCAGGATACATCACTGAGGACGCGTCCCAGTTTTTGAGCTCATGCCGGTAAGTCTCCGTTCCTTGATCTTCCAAACCTGCTTTATCTGTTGCCTCTACCATCTCAATGCTGAGCAGTCCATCTGGAGTCCTCACGTGTAAGTCTTTATTCGCATCCCCTGAATCTTCACCAGCTAACTAGCTAGCAGTTAGGTAGTGGCTATAACTAGCAACATAAGCAAACACCCTTGCTGCCGAAGCTGCACCACTCACCTCACCATCTGGATGTGATTGCTGCCTTCAGCTGAGCCAATCCATCGCTGTGCTGGAGGAATGTGTATCCAATCTTTATCATCTCTGTGATGAGGAAGAGTTCATGGAGTCACTGGTCGTGGGGTGGGGGGCGCTGGTGCCGCAGTTGAATGTGAGCTGGAAGACACTAGGGATGCAACAGATCTTGGTAAAATATTGAACTGTTCGGTCCACCCTGCACGGATCTCCACTCCGACATAAAAAGTTGTTTCTAAAAACGTCATTTGAACTCTGTTTTTAGACTCATTGTAACCTGTACTCTAACTGCCTCTCTGTACACCACGCTCACATGTGTGCACTTGCGTACGAGACCAGCAAAAACACGTGAATACACATGAACGCGGTGCCCATGTCTCACAGTCTCACACAAGGAATTTTAATTTTTGGGTGCGCTATCCCTTTAATATCTCCTCCTGTCTATGTATCTGTTCCACAACCAGCTTTCTTTTATCTTTGGGACCTGCTTTATTCCATACCGGATTACCTGAGCCAAGCCCCAGGCCTCCCCGGCCAAACTGAACATTACCTACAATCTCTGCATGCCTAAGAGCTGCCTTTGCCTCCTAGACTGCTGATCTTGGCTTCCATTTCCTCCCCTTCATTGGATTTGGAACCACATGTCTAACTTCCACGTCCCTACTCCCACATAACAACAGCTCTGTCCTCTGTTAAACTAGATACTGGCTGAAGTATCCCTTTTCTATACAATGCAGCATTAGCTAGACACCTAGGAGCACCCAACCACTTCCTATTATAGGAACTAACCAACCTTTCAATTGCCTCCACAACAGATAATGGGATTTCATAAATTGACAATGGCCACATTAACCTGGGATATAGCCCAAACTGTAAACACCACAACTTCAACTTTCCTGGAAGTTCTGATTTATCTGTTCTGTCCAGTCCTTCAGCCACATCTTTTCTAAATGTCACCACCTGTTCCTCATTATTCAACTCCACATTGTCCTTCAACCTTTTATGGCTACGTATTGGCAGGGCAAGGCGCTCCCTCAGGTGCGCCAACTTTAGAGTTGATTGTGATTTATAACTGGGAACAGGCGTAGGACGTGCGTGCGCACTGTGTTATAAATCAGGTAGTTTTTGTGCTCACGCATTTTCTGTGTTTCCTCCTGTTATGCCCAGTCTAGGGGTGCCTGAGACACAACATGAAAGGCCCCATCTTTCCCAAGTCCCAAGTAGCCACAATAAAAAAAGGATGGGTGGAACGATCAAGAACACAAGTTTATTTACACTATTTGAATAACAAAATTAAATGAAATAATTACTTCAGGGTGGACTAAGGCCACAATAACTAACAAAACAATTATATTTAGGGAGTAAATAACCTAACCAAATAATAAGAAATAAATGACAAAAATCTTACCTCCCTAACTAAATAAACAGGAGAAAAAAGGTTTGCAACAGAAATGGCAGTCCACCCCTACTACGCAATATACAAAAGATCAAAAGGCTGTTCAGCTACAATATGACACCACGAGGTGTGTGGCCGGTTGGGAGAAGAGGAAGGTGAGGTCTGCCTGCTAGCTCGCAGCGACTGCCATCTTGACCCTTTAAAAACGCAAACGCCCTTGACGACAGCCAATCAGGAACGAGTGCAGATCCAACGCACCAATCACCACTGGGCTGTGGCACACACCTACGAAAAACACAGAGAACACGTGCAGGAAAATATACACAAACAGAAACAGAAATTATGACAACAGTCGTAACACTCCATATGTCTTTTCAGGGCCGTGCCTAACCAATTTGGCACCCTAGGCAAGATATTTGCTGGCACCCCCACGGTTAGGATTAAACCTCAGTTTTCTAAAACTGCTAAAGAAACATTTCAAAAACTTCCTGAAAAAATGTCTGGATTTTATTCATTATTAAACAATTGTTGCATTGCAATAAAGAACATGAACATTACTTAAATTATATTAACTTACAGTTCACAATAAATTAAAAAAACAACTTGTTAATCTCTTAACAGTCTACATTCTCTAAATAATCTTATTTCTTCACTGGCAGTTTGTGTGTGGGAGGGAGTTGCACTTGAGGCTGCACCACTTGGTGGATGAGGTGGCTGCAGTTACATTAGTAGGCCCAGGATTTGCAGAGGTGGGGCACAAATACTTCAGAAGTGCATCTAAAAAGAGGAGATGCGTATATTTGACAAACTGGGCTTTTACAATATATTAATCAAATAGCTGTTGATTAAGAAACCATCGTGGCATAATCATAATAGCACCTATCATTACAGCCTGCCTTAATCTAATGACATTTTAAACACAGCAAACAGCCAAAATATAAAAAATGCAGCTGTAACATCACAAATTGCATAAATCTGAAAATTGGAAAACATAAATATACAGGTATGGTAATATGGTTAACTGGTATTGCAGCAGTGCCTGGATAGTGTGATGTGTGTGGTTGTGCTGCTGCCGTGGTCCTGCCAGATGCCTCCTGCTGCTGCTGCCATCATTAGTCATTAGTCATACTTCTACTGTTATTATACACATATGATTATTATCATACATGTATACTGCCAGATACTAATATATACTATCAACATATTGTACCACAGTAGCCGGAACTATAGCAACAATATTATTACTTTCTTGAATGTTGTTGTAAGCTACTGTCATTACTGAGGATGTCCTGCATCTCTCTCTCTCTCTCTCTCTTTCTCTCTCTCATTGTGTCATACAGATTACTGTTAATTTATTATGCTGATCTGTTCTGTACGGCATCTATTGCACGTCTGTCCGTCCTGGAAGAGGGATCCCTCCTCAGTTGCTCTTCCTGAGGTTTCTACCATTTTTTTTTCCCCAGTAAAGGGTTTTTTTGGGGAGTTTTTCCTTATCTGCTGTGAGGGTCTAAAGGACAGAGGGATGTCGTATGCTGTAAAGCCCTGTGAGGCAAATTGTGATTTGTGATATTGGAGTTTATAAATAAAATTGATTGAATAAATTGAATTGAGTATATGAATATATGCCTGGCTGGTAAACAGTGAGTGGTTTGTGCAGCAGCACACTAACATTAAACATTAAGGCAGGCAGAAATTTAAATTAGAAATATTATTTCATTATTATTTAAAGACGTATGGCTATATGTACTGTTGTTATTTTGTAGTGTATTCTTGTCTAAGTTTTTGAATAGAATGGGGAAGAAAGAAAAAAAACAAAAAACACCTCACTCCCTGGCACCCTCTGGCATTCTGGCGCCTCTAGCATTTGCCTAACCTGCCCTATGGGTGGCGCGGCCCTGCGTCGTTTGTTGTGATCTTTCTTATGCACAGTTTTATAAATGAGGCCCCTGATCATTTATTCTGGATCAGAATGTTTGTTTGTTTTTAAAATGTGTTTATACAGATAGTGAGGTGGATCGGATCATGCAATTGTTGCAGCTGATTGCCATGTGATTTTGATTTTATCATGTGATCTATGTTACTTAAGATGGCCTCTCATAGCACCTAAGTTGTCTGATGAAGAGCATACGCTGCTTGAAACATGCCACTGTTTTGTTTTGTTGGGATGTGCGAAATAAATTTATATTGCACTTCAACTGGGAGCAAAAAGTGTGCAGACCTTCCTCTTCTTTTCTGACTGTTGTGCACCAAATGCCCATGATGGTTTTTCCCAACCCCCAGCCATGACCAACAGGGGACCAAGCACACAGCCACTGGGATCCAAAGGTGCTTGTGTACAGGTCATGGCAGCCAAATGAGCTGAAGGAGGTTGCAGAGGAGTTGCCTGATCCACAAAAGACTGGAGGTAAGGAATGGGTCACAGCCATGCAACAGTTATTAGCCTTGTATAATCCAACCATGCAGGAAGTGGAGACTGTCTTTCGCAGATGATTCAAGCTCCATCTGGTCCACCAGGCCAACAGTTGGATCAAGGAATTTCACCACAATGGTGGACAGGTTGTGTGATGAAGTATACACTTGAGGGTCTACTGGCCTGAAATTCACAACACCAAGCAGAAGGAAGGTGAGTCAGTGGCTGATTATTGTACACGTATTGAAACTGTCTTTGCTGCTCACTCTGGCCACAAGTTGAGGTGTTACAGGTGTGAGGGCTTCAGGCATTTTTCATGTGATTGTGCTACTCCTTGGACTGAGAAACATGAAGGACAAGATCAGGGGGACTCCTGGCCACGTGCACCACCTCAGGGGCTCTCTGTTCTTTCTCCAGGATTGCTGTTGATGCACCCACAGGAGTCAGACACAGACACACATACTCAAACACTCACACAAATGCACTTATGGCATTGACTGCTGAAGAGGAGACATTGGGCATCAACAGTGCCTGATACCCTGTGGGCTCGAAGCAAGTTTGATTTTGGGACTATAAAGGGTGCAACTCCTGTTATTGTTCAGCCAAAGTCAACTTTTAGACAATGTTAAAGACATTGTCCACTTAGCCCAGAGGCTATTGAAGGCATTGCTCCTGTCATCAGTTACTCATAGATCAAGGTGCCATTGTGGACTTTACTATGTAACACCCCCACCCTGCCTGTAAAGAAATCAAATGGGGGGTAGAGACCAGTTCAAGACCTCAGGGTAGCAATGGGGCTGTGCAAGGCCTCAAATCCCACTGTCCCTCTTTTATTAATGCAAGCCTACAACATTTTTGAAAAAAAAAGAAAAAAGAAATTGCATTGCATTGAAATGATTAAATTGATGATGAAAAATTGATTTGAAAAAATTGGATTTATAATAATAGTAATGTAAAGTGTAATGGTAAAATATACTTTATATTATAATTAGATAGTAAAAAACTATTGAAATATAAATGTTTCCCTAAAGTAAGGGACTATTCATTACTGAAGAGGAGACAGGGTGGTGTAAGAGGGGAGAGGTGTGTTTTTAAATATAAAATATGCCTTCGGGTTTGGAATGCATGTTTTCTTATCATTAGATGTCAAAATTATACTTATAGTGCTTGTGGATACTTCATATGCAACGGCCGTTTCTGTCAGACAAAAAAACAAAAACGAAATTTAACCATAAAAACTTAATCATAGCCAAACACTGTATAAAGACAAATTATCATTAGATATTTCCGATGGTACTTGGAGACATCGTGTGACGAATGCTTTTGTCAGAAAAACGAACAAATCTGAGCTTAAACTAGTGATATTTCACTAGTAAGTGACTGTCTTCTACGTCTATAAAAAATTTAACAAAAAAATAATCAGCATGCATGACAAGAGTGAAAAATGGAGGCTTTTTCAACTCCAAGATTTCATCTTTAACTTTTATCTTTTAACTTTCAGACATCGAAAAATATATAATATGCATATATCCATTCATCCATTTTCAACTGCTTATCCTCTTGATGGTTGCTGGGGGGCTGGAGCCTATCCCAGCTGACACTGGGGCAAGGGGCAGGTTACATCCTGGGCAGGTTAGGATTAGGTTAGGGTAAAAGCGCAGTGCTCTAAAGAGAGCACTCTGGGGGGCACGGGCTCTCCGGGGCTATATATATACATAAGATACTTAAATTGTCAATGTTTGTTATATTTAATCCCACCCTTCCTGCTCCTGGACTTATCCCTCTGATGATGAGCAACAGATTGAAGGTGTGAAGTTAGGTCACAGCTGACAGTCTGCAACATTACTGTCTTACTATAAACACAGTCAGCAGTCTGAGTTAATGTCACAGTTTCACCTACTCTCCAGTTGTTGGGGAGATGGATTTTTGGCCATTTGGGAGAGAAACAAAGTCCATCAGACTTGCAGCACTGCAAATGAAACTTTGGTGCCATCTGTTGGCAAGAGTTTATTCTTAATAAAAAAGTAAATCAGGTTAAAAACACTCCCATCATGTGGAGGTTTTCTAGATAGCATTCTACATGTGTCATATTTAATCACACTTGATTTTCTAAATAAAATGCAGTGGTGAGGTATAAAGCATAATCTGCTGTATTTTCTGCTCATCTCGTGTTCAGACCCCGATGTCCTGTAGGTGGTGACAGCAGCACACTGTGGAATTCATCACATGCTGTCAGAAGGGAGCAGAGTTGCTGTGTGATGTTGGATCTTGACAGAACGAGGCAACTTCCTCCCTGCAACTGGAGCTTTTTATTCCCAAGATCCTCTGGTGTCATCACAGCAGCACGGATAGGCAGTGACCCCTGACCTTCCTAACTAGACACTCAAACACAAACAAGTAAATAGGAATAACAACTGCTTCATAAAGAGGCCTCAGGACAAACATCTTTGGTTTCTTTTCTCTCTTTTTTGGTGATGGGATCCCAGCACAACTGCTGTCACACTGTTTTTATCAGCTCTTTTTTAAAACTAAAACTAAGAAGACATTTGGTATACATTCCAAGAATAACAGCATGTGAGCCACTGTGTGGTCATTTTTACCTCAACAAACTGAGCCTCCAAAGCTCCTCTTGACCTCTCAAACACACTAATCATAAAAACTCTGTCCTTAACTTGAGTTGAGGGATTTAACTTTTGTAACACATTTAAATCAAAGTTGTAAAATTCTTCATTCCTTTTCCTCCTCTGAGTGTCTTAAAAGTAAGACACAATCAGAAAAGACACTTTCTAAAGGTTGTGAGTCTAAAGATCATTTGATCTGTAACACTGTGTGAGGAAAGAGTTACACAAGCTTCAGCATCAACTTACTGTTAAATTACTGACATAAAGCAACATCATTTGTTTGAATTAAAAGCATTAATGAAACATATTCCAGAGTTGGCCTGCAATGTAAAATTCAAAATACTGGATCAGAGTCTGCAATCAAGTCAGTTTAAGATAATTAAGTGACTTCATGCGATATTTTCTGAGGTCTCCCAATGATCTGTTCTTATTTTATTCATGACTATAACTGTAAAGTAAATTTCCAAAAGTGTTCCTATAGACCTAAACATAAACAGACTGTGTCTTTGAATTTAAGATAGAGAGAATGGACATGTCCAGATATGAATGTAGGGAGCTTTAGACAACTGTACCAAGCAAAGATCTTCTCATTCAACAATCAGATCATCGTTCAGTAAAATTATTGCAACTCCACAGTTGGCTGTTGGATCAGTTATATTTGGTACTCATTTCAGATTACAATTTAATGTTACTTTGATTTTACTGAGTTATTTTGCTTCTTAGTTATTTCTTCATTTAACTGTTTTTAAATCTAGGCAGAAATTCTAAGATATATTGCCCCCCATATTGTTATGTAAGCTGTGACACTGTTGAGTAGTTTTGTTAAGTTTGTTAGTATGTCATAAAAAAATGCAGGGAAAAAAACATGGTATAGTATTTAATAAGAAATTCATTAAAATGTCACAATATATCATAAAAGTCATATTGAGTGCACTTTTCCTTTGAGACTTTTAGAACCCTTGATCTATATTTTTTTTCTAAAATGGTTAGTTAATCCCCCACAGTGTTAAATAGGTAAATGGTTATGACATATTGCTATTTGAAAATTCAGGAAAAAAACTGAATATGATTTGCACACATGAACCACAACTTTATACAATAACAAGGTGCACTGCAGCGGTCTGGCTGCACGTGCTCATCATTATACAGCCAGATGCATCAGGTGCTGCAGGAGTTTCTGCAGAGGCAACACAAGATGACAGACGTGACTACTCTGTGCACACACTTGAATCCAAACATTTGAATCATCCATAAACTGCGTCGTGCGTCAGTAAAAGTCATGGAAACAGGACGGTTGAGTTACCGAGGCCCTAAAACACTGCAGGACATTTCTGAATGTCACATTTGCACTCGGACTTGACTCAAGTTTACCTGCTGAAAAGCTGAAATATTGGAGACAATTTCTACGGAACAAACTGTTGGATACCTGATCTGAGACTCAAAACCTCACAGGTGTGAATCTTATTGCTCCTTCCGGGGCACTGCTCTGCTGCTGCCCTGCTTCAAAATGCCTTTGTGACTTTTTGCAAACTGATTTCCCCACGGCCACAAATTAAAGTATCTTTCTACACAGCCACAAATTAAAGTATCTTTCTACACGACCACAAATTAAAGTATCTATCTATCTATCTATCTATCTATCTATCTATCTATCTATCTAACTAACTAACTATCAGGAGCCCCTGCTGTCGACAGTCAGGCGTTGGATCACCTCCTTTTCCGGTGTTGCACCGAAATCTGTGACCATCGGAATCTGTGACCGCAGGGGGCGACGTTGCACATTGTCTGCGTGTGTGTGGCCATCAACAGTAGAGAAGACGAGTATTTACGTTAACGGCGTACGCATTGATTCATCGGCATAAACTTCCAAAGATACTCTCTATGATTCTATGGATGATTTCTCCCAAAAGTTTGATTGCCGTCGCTCTGTCTGTGATCCACGAGTAACTGCTGTTTGTTAAGAAACCGCTCCTGACCATAACAACCATCACAGACATAGTAACACGTTATCTGGCAATGGAAAGTAGATAGCCTCAAGGTAGATGTTGTAAATTACTTTTATTATAACAACGTTTTGTGTGATAATGCATGCACTGTTTAATAAATGAGTAGGCCTAAACATCGACACAGTTGCTCTGTTATTGCCTCACTGTGTGGACAGATGTATTTTCATTTCAAAGTTCAACTGTAAAGAGCTAGAAGCACAGCCATCAGAATATGTGACCTCACTGAATCTGCATAATAATGAGTTTAAACATCAGAACTGTTTTCAATCCTTCTGTCATCCTCTCATATATGTGTCCACATTAATCTGAGAGGATGACAGAATTTTGCAGTGGAGCCCCTGCAAAATGCTCAGAGAGCAATTTATTTATTTTTTGTGCATGGATTGGGGACTAAAAACTATAAAATTGACCTAATACCATGGAGGTCACCCCAGAATGCGGAAGTCGAAATTGTCCTAATATTTCCTTTTTAGTGCACATTTAGGGCTGGTCTTGTTACTTTGTAAATGTGACCAGACTGACCCAGATTTGGGAATAATTGATGGATTAATTAATAGACCATAATATGTTCAATGATTTTTAAAGGTCCAGTGTGTAGGATTTGGGGGATAGATTGGCAGAGGTGGATTAATCTATAACAAATATGTTTGTTATATATGTGTGTTTGTTATGTATAATCGCCTGTAAATAAGAACTGTAGTGTTTTTGTTACCTTAGAGTTTGCCATTTTATAGGGAGCGGGTACTCATCTATGGAGATTGATATGTTCACTGCTGTGTTTCTGCGGACAAACCACACACAGGCTTTAGATTGGGACATTTGCGTTTTTGCAATTTTTCATTGGCCACTGAGAGAACATTAGCGAAACACTGATTTGTAACATGATACTGCTTTAATCAGTGTTTCTAGCAGTTTTTATCACCTGCTCCATTTGTTTGGAGAGGAAGAGACTTCTGCAGATAATTTAGCTCTTGGTAAAAAAACCTCCTGAACAATTAATACTTAAGGATTTCTAACCAGGAGACGTTTCAGCTGGTTACAATCTGCATCCTCACCACTAGACGCCAATAAATCTCCCTAAATCTTACACACTGTTCTTTTTAATGTTGTGCTCACACTGGGTGCAAATAAAACAATTTGCGCCAGTGAATAACAAGTAAGAGCAATGTAAAGGTGTGATTAGATGCAAATTCCCACCAGGCAGTACAATGGACATGTCACGATTTCGCATCATTTGCGTTTTTGCAAGATCCTCCAGGCGCGTATGACACTAAGGAAACTTATTCATAGATTCAGCAATTTCACATGTTTATTTGCACATGCGAAGCGTGTTAACACAAAATATTCTAGTGTTCAATGTTTGGCGTGAACACAACATAAGTCACCACTGAATTTTCTTTGATTAAAAATGAAAGCCCCTTTAAAGTATAAATCAGTGAGTAACTTCCATGATGTGATTACATTTTCTGGGGTTTCAGCTCTCAAAAACTTCTATAAACCATCCAAAATCACCATTAAAGGCACGGTAAAATGTTAAAATATATTAATTAATCCTTAAATATCACAGAAAATTCTTAATTAAGTCAGTTAACAACTGACTTAAATGAGCTATATGTAAGAAATCTAAAGCAAAAAGTCGCAATATCATCCTAATATGTCACAGAGACTAAGGAATAATGTTAATATAACATACTGATCTCACTGATAACAATAGTACAGCCAGAATATTGACATTTAAAAAACATTTTTACAGTCTGCAATTCATGTTTATGTTTTGTATTTGTATTTTGGCCTGTTGCGCCACCCACTGCCGTCTACCAGTCACGCAGTCAGTAGAGTCTCAGCATCAGTTACAGTTACGATTGAGCTACAGCAGCACGACAAGCAGCATTAGCAGTGTCCCGGTACATAGCATTAGCAGCTGGCTCCTCCTCAGCTGCATCCTGGCAGCAGCGTTAGCAGCAGAGAAGCAGACTTCCTCGAACGGTCCGCTGGAAAACCGAAGATCAAGGACGCAGCGAGGCAACCCTGCCACAGCAGCCGCCCGTGGGCAAACAAATCAGTCTCCAGCGTGCCGCTGTCCAACAACCTCGAATGTGTAGGGGATGGGGGTCGGACATGACTCACGGCAGTATTTTGAATTTGAGTGCAGTAACCATTTTGGCCACATTCTTACATACAGCACCTTTAATTGTGAAAGGGCTTATAGGAAAAAGTAAGGAAAATTTAGCCTGTCACAAAACGATATCTGTATATCAATATGAAATTAAAAACAGTTCAACTAAATTTACCAATCTGGGGAGCCAGATGTTGTCCAAAGGCATAAAATGGGCACTGATTTAGTATTAAATTACTAAATGCAGACAAAATTAACATAAACCAAAGTGAATATCCACAACACAAATAAATACAAACATGCACATTGAAATATAACTATCATAAACATTTCCGATCCATTCATTGATTGTAGAATAACTTCTGTAACCAAGGGCTACCTTCTTAGGCGTTTGTATTCCCTAAAAACATCAACAAAAGCCCTCCTCCATTGTTTTCATGTCTGTGTCTTTTCAAGCTCATCCAGCTGTACTTACAGGGACAGTACTGTTACTATGTTTATAGCACATAGGCCTACTAATACTATGTTAAGATTTAAAAAAAAAAAAAGAAAAAAGAATGGGGATTTTTTTTTTTTTAATTTCTAATGAAATTTAATGATTTTTTTTCCTGGCACAGTCAAATCAACTTTATCTATATAACAGAGTTGATCCAAAAGTGCTCTTACAGCACACACAAAGAAAAACCAACACAAAAGAAAGAAGATAGACCCCAAAATTTGAATTATAATAGCATGTTTACAATAAACCATACAACTGAACAATACCAAAACATACATGTTTAAAACAACAATGATTACGGAATTGTCCAACATGCTTTTTCTCATTTTGCACAATGAATGTATATTACATACACTGTAGTTGTATATTTTAGGAGCCAGTCTGAATCACTCTCATGGACTCACTCTTCTCTCAATGCTCTATGCCCCCCCCCCCCCCACAGGCCCCAGTGCAACCACACTGCTCGCAATGTTTGTATTTACGCCCCTGGTTTCATGAAATTACATATTAATGTTTAGGCTGCTAGAAATGTTTCTTGGTGTAAAATTTCAAACGTAAGTACACAAATTGGCTTCGCTATAACTCACAGGATTCACAGACAAAACACTTTTGCCAGACACTTTTCCCCCAAAAAATACATGTTAATGTTATTAGCACTATGGCATTTTACATTGTATATTTTAGCCTAGCAGCCGGCGATCTTTTCCTCTTCTCTTATTACACCAGGAACAACGGCAGCATTTAACAAAAGTAACGGTACATACTTCGAATTTACATTGTATAAATTAGCCTAGCAACGAGCTGAGATTTCCTCTACTTATATGAAGCCAGGATAAATCCCGAAGTATAAATCCCTTAAGGATAAATTACACACAAGCCTTAAAATGCTATTTTTGTGGAGGCTTCACTGTCTTCATAATTATCGTTTCTTAACTGTAAAATAAAAGTAGATAAAGCTTCCTTTCTACAGAGGGAAATGATTTCAGCTTGCAAAAATAGACAGAGGGGCTGCAACTATTTTACCACTAGTTAGCCTACATTTCTGGGGAGGTGCACATCAGGTTATGGCATAGGCTCTACATAGAGCTATAGCCAGCGTTGATTCAAAGCAGGATTACCCAGGGCCCCAGCCCCGCCTTTCCCTCACCGTGACGCCCCTGTGAAACACATGCGTCCCTCTGTCTCAGTGAACAGACTGAATGGATTGAACGGAGGACTAGATTTGAATATCCCGCCCTGACAGGCGACTCCTCCGAACGCCACCGAGGCGGAGATTAACAACGCTCTCCAGTCCAGCACATGCAGTTGTGTTTCGGTAAGCTCTGCGGCCACATTCACCGGAACACAACTAGCACTGGAACGACATTTAAAAGCAACTTCGGTTTACTCTAAAGCTTCAAGTAGCTCTTAGGAATCAATACGGAGAAGCAGTGTTCCCGAGTGGAGCCTTTTATCCAGTTTTTCCTTTTTTCCTGGAGATGTGTCGCTTGGAGAACTAGTAGCGGACAGCGCTGCACACTGAAGCCGGGATGAGTGGGAGCTCCGCGGTGTCCGGCGCGGCGCCCTGCCGCTTCGCCCACTACTTTGTTATCTGTGGGATAGACACAGAAACTGGACTGGAACCGGACGAATTAGCAGGTATGAGCTCACTGTCCTCCGACGTCTTGTTGGCTTGAAAGGAAAAAGAACAACAGCCCTCCGGCTCAACACATTTTGAAATATTGTTGACTAAAAATATCCCTCCACCGCTATGCCGCTAAAGCATGTGTATTAAATTCAGCGTTATATTATGATATACACCACAGAACCCCAAGGTCAGGGACCTAAACAGATAACACTGTGACACATAAACCAAGTAGGCTACCTAACTGCTGGCTCATTGTTTCTGCATAGAGTACATACACTAACACAAGAATAAAGAGTTCGAGCAAGTTTATCTCAGCAGCACATCTGCCCAGTGAGCTGGTGTCATTTAAGGTACTGTTCGTTACTTTACAGCCAACATTTGTATGTAGGGCCCATGTGGTTAGTAAATAGGCTTAAAAATAGGCTCTATGTGGGATGTTCAGGGGTTCCATAATGGCCCCATGCCCATTAATCACAAGGGTGGGTTTACCTAGGTGAGCCAAAATGTCATCATGTCACTTCATTGTATGTCTTTAAAATTTATTTAAAATTTGGTCAAAAACCATGAACTAACCAGCATGGACAACAAGAGTGAAAATCTGAGGGGTTTTTTTTTTCAACTCCAGAATTTCATCTTCAACTTCTAACTTTCAGAAATCAAAGGGTCAGTTTTTAAAATCTAGTCATGCAGGAAGGCTCCAAGAAAAAAATGTAGAGCTTCAGGGTCCAAAAACAAAACAAAACAACAAAAAATAAAAAGTAGTCACCTCACAGCCACTCCCCCTCCTCTGATAAGTAAAGAACAGTCGCTAAGGTAGATGAGCTTCTTGTGTGTCAACAGTGGCAAATCATCTCTATCTTTTCTAAATGTTGCAGAGCAAGCTTCCTGTGCTCTGCTGTATCGCCCTGACTCTGTCAAAGTGAAAGTGCTGTTCATAACGGTTGTTTTTTCTATTTTTTTTTCCTCAAATAATTTGATATTATCTGTGGTCACATATACAGCATGTAGTCTCTTGGTTCAGGTTCTCCCCCCACGACCAGTATGTCTTGTTTGAGCGAAAACAGAGTTGCATTAAAGCCTGTCACGAGTGTGGTTAGAGGTGGAGATGCTGCCATCACAGCTGGAGGGACAGAGAGCAGTGTTGATCCCGGGGTTGCAAATTTAGAGTTTTGATTAATACCTGTACATTTGACAGGATGTTGTTGTGTTTATTCAGAGGTATCTGCTCTTCTCCTGCCACTACAGCTGAGGTGGTGCAGCATGTTGTTTACTCTGTCACCAGATACATTCACTCATTGGCTCAGTTACTGTACTCCCATCCAATAACAGCCTATTCATATCACCTCAGAGTGGGGTTTTGAGAAGCTTTATATTCTGGATCTGGCTCTAACAGCATAGAGGGCTGCATGCTTTGTTGCTGAGGTGTTGCATCATAGTCAGATTGGTGGCTTCTGTCTGCGTAACTGAGCCTCTTGGCCAAAGTTCAGAATAGTAAAGTGTTTATGTGTCAAAAGTGAGCTGTGATTGCACAGTTTTGACCCGATATCAAGGGAACTTCTTTTAAAAAATGTACCGGTGGAAAATATGTTTTATTTCAGGGAGACATTTCGCAGATTCTTTAATGTGTTTAAGTGTCAGTTTCTGTAAGTGAGACTTAGTTTATGTCTTTGGGTGTTCTTTTGGATTGGAAGGATTGTGTGTGTGTGTGTGTGTGTGTGTGTGTGTGTGTGTGTGTGTGTGTGTTGCCCTTAGGCTGTTGCATGTCTCAGAGGAGACACTGATAAGCCTCCACCATACTGAGTCCATATGCCCTGCTGTCTGTTCTGATAACACCAATCACCCCAACTCAACTTGCTGAACACAACTTGCTGTGTGGTTTAACTATTACACATATTAATAGTCAGCGGTGAAGTCAAATTAGGGGTGTAACTTACCATTATTTTCAAAGGTGACCTCTTCAAATATCTTGTGTTGTCTAACAACAATTAGAGGAAAGAAACCACCAAATCCTCATACTGGAGAACAGATAATTAAGGCCATATCTCTTACAAAAAGCAATTAATTGACAATCAGAATAGTTGCAGAATAATTTTCTCTTGATTGATTAAAGCTAGGTTGAGCAGAAATCTGTAAAAGACAAGAAAGAGGGCAGAATGTTTTTTCATTGTACAGATACACGCAGCTCTTTTGCTGAGCCCTTCCTCAACTCGCTCTTTGTTTATCAGACCACAGTTAAGATGAGTATTAGCTGCTAGCCACCCTACAGTCCCTCTGCATTACTCCCAGCTGCTGTTGACTGCTTTGCCAGACTGGGTCTAACCTGTGTAATGGCAGCAACAGAACGTTTGCTGATCCAACAGGGAGTAGGGTCCGTCCGGTCCTCTGGAGCTGGGGTTTGTGCTGGTTAGATTCAGGTTGCTGCTGTTGCTGAATGGGGGTCTGTCTCTGGAGCTGCTGCCCACTCTCCTCCTGGTGAGGTGGTCTGTAGCAGCGGGGAGGCTATAGCTAACGTTAGCTACGTAAATATGAACTTGAAGCTGCAGCTGTGTTCCTTTGGCACTAGTTAGCAAAAGGCTAAACTATTGGCAACAATTTATCTCCACTTCTTAAACATTTCACCGTGCACACATCTGCACTTGTAAAACAGCCAGAGTTTACCACATATTTCTTTATTTGTGGCAGCCTGCCATGATTAAAACATCCGGTTCCACATTTTGATTTTGTATTTTTGGAGCTGGACCATTCATTATAAGTGCTGTTGGAATACTATTCAGTTATTCATTGCACTATGCTCTCGGAGTGCAGGGTGCACTCTGGGCACAGATAGAGCAGCAGCACACCAGACCAGTGACATTGAAACTTTACTGTTCATTGTGCTGGGTCTACTAAAAGTTTGCATTCACTCACAAACAGCTGCTCCTCTCATCCATCGATCTGATCTGATCAGCTCTAATTGGATCGACTCATCAGTTATCCACCCTGCGAGTTTCGCAGTGTGTAGTTTTCTAGGTTTCTATCAGACCACTTGAATTACAATAGGATCAAAGGTTATAATGGGATTTTTTTCTCAGTGCACTAAAATGAAACTGCCTACCCCAGCTTGAATCAACTAATCATTACAGCTCAAGGTTAAACTTATTAAAGAGCTCTAGTTATTGAGATATCCATCAATCAGTTATCCACATAACATACAGAAACCATTAATCAAATGGTTTTGGGAAGTGTTGATGATGTCATTATTGTTGTAGCTGATGAGATCATGTGAAATGACACATCTTTAAGCGGGGTGAAGGCAGTTCTCACCAGACATAATTAGCTGCTCATATTGCGACGCTATCACCTGTGACATTTACAACTCCTTTTTCCTCCGATGTGTCCTCAGCATTTTGATTGTTTTGATCAACACAGAATTATTATTTTTGCTGCTATTGTATGAAAGTAGAAGATCTAGTCACAGAGCTGTTTGCCTTGGAAATGTTTTCATAGCAAGGATTCCTGGGTGAATACTAGGGGTGGAGGAAAACACTGATACAGCATATTATTGCAATTTTTTTAATGTATATATTTTTGTGTGGCAATATGGTATCATCACACAGTATCCATCTTTTTATTCAGTAAATTATTAATATTACAAATACAAATTAAACTTTAGGTAGCCCACTAGAATAATAGAAGTTGCTTTTTCAGTCCTCTAAATAAATTTTGTTGCTTCAAAAAATGGAGTTTTTCCTTTGGGGACATAATTCACAGTTGAAAAAAGGTTATAAATTGCAGTATATTGAATTTTTTTTATCATAATACTTAGCATATTGCCACATATTTAAAATCACAATAATATTGTATCGTGACTATTCTGATAATATCATACGAATATATTGAAGAACCTTCTCATGTTTTTTACCCATGCATGCTGAGGTTGAGAATGTTCTGGGAAGAGGAAAAGAAATGAGCAGAATCACTGTTTGATGTCCTTTCATTCTTTAAGGTTCTACTGGGCAGTGAAATCCAGTTAATTCACATTTTGTTCTGACTCCTTTGACTCCTGTGAGCAACTCTGAGGACCTTTGGATCCCAATTTTCTGTTTTTCCTCAACCACGGCCCTAAACGTACTAAAACCTGTACAGTACTGATTAGGATGTTCTTGGAGTCTCTGAGGCAGACTGTGAACCAAAAGCCTTGTAATAAACAGGAATGAATCAATTGTTTAATCAACAGAGAATGAATCTGCAGCTATTTTGATAATCAATTAGGCCTATTAGTTTTAGTCCTTTTTTCCATTGTCTGGTTCAAGCTTCTGAAATGTTAACATTTGCCGCTTTGTTTTGTCTCATGTCGTAGAAAATTGAAAATCTTTGCATATTTAACTGTTGGTTTTAGAATAAATGCATTTTGAAGATATAGGGACATAGTCCATAAAAATATGATCAAAACTTGTTGTAATTAGGGATACGTTGATATACCCGTTTCAAATTACACTGTGATATCAGAGTTGACATTTATCATACAGTGTACATTTGCTTATCTACAACATTTAAAAAATGGACATTTAATCTCCCCTTCATTTTAATTATTTTCAAGACGTTTTACACATACTGTATTTTTATTAAGAAAATGGTTCCAAGTTGCAGTTATAGTAATGAAATGTTTGTTTAACTAACAATAACCCTTCTGTTTTCATTCTTTTAAGGGTCATTCTGACTGATAATATAAATTCTGTAATACTGTGAAACCGCAATATTTTCTGAGATGGCTATTGCACCATGAAAATCTCATACCATTGCAACCCTACCTGTAATACATCCATAGGTGTGTGTAAAGCAAGCTAATTAGTTTGAGCCAGCTCCTGTTGGAAGGTGGGCTCAGAATAGAAAAAGAAAAAGCACATTATCAGATATTTAAAAGAATACTTCCCCCTCAAAACAGACCATTTGTATATCAATTACTCATGTGTGTTTTGTTGAATTGTGAAGAAAACTTTCTGGCATTCCCTCATGGTGCACGAAGAATCCAAATAAAAGGAACATTCTTCATGAATTGAAGTTGTAGGGATCCACATTCAACAACAGCAAAACTATATCAAAATATTTGTTTACAAACTCACTCACAAATCGTGCAGTATGATCAACATAAATTTTTACTAAAGTGTTACAAGATTTACACTTCCACCTACAAGTAGTGCATGTTGAGTGTGTCCAGTGCATGTGAGCTCCATGTAAGAGTTGAAACATGTACAGGCATTCAGTGAAAATGCATGTGTTTGGGAAGTACTGAGTTTAAGACTGCATAAATGAGACTTGGATTATACTACATGAGTTGTGTGAGAGTTTGTAAGTGGATGTTTTGATAGTTTTTTTTTAAAGATATATTTTCGGGCTTTTTTAGCCTTTAATGGATAGGATAGATAAGTGTGAAGGGGGAATAGAGAGAGGGAGTGACATGCAGCAAAGAGCCACAGGCTGGAGTTGAACCTGGGCCGCTGCGGCAACAGCCTTGTACATGGGGCGCCTGCTCTACCACTACGCCACCAGCGCCCCTATGTTTTGATAGTTTTGCTGTGGATTAACGTGGTCCCCATTTTTGTTTATTCATAAAGAATTTTTTAATTTTTTTTTCACCATGGTGGTATGCTAGAAAAACAACATTTTTTTCATAAATTCAAGGCAACACGTGTTGAGTAATTTTGCGGGTTAAGTATTCCTTTAAAATCTAAAAACAGTATAAAATTTGTGGAAATATCTGTGAATGAGCCCATGTCCACCCCCACAAACTGATGCTGTCAAGAGGATCATTATTGCAGTTTGATCGAAGTTAATGCATCAGGGACACCACTGTCCTCTTTGCCATGCAGCAAAGCAGCCTATGGGATGTGTCCGGGGTGCAGCACAGACATTAACGGACATGTTGCCTTTGTGTTTTGGACATGAGGCACCAGGAAAGCAACTAAGCAAAAGTATGTGTTGTACCAGCTGATCCATGTACATGTTACCAGAATACAGAACACTATGAATGTAAGTTTATATCCCAGCTTTTGTCTGAAGCAAACATAAATCAAGCATTAGTAGAGCATTATATCCCCCTCCCTTTCATTCTTCCCCAAAGCTGCCCACCCCCATGTCTTTATCATGTGCCTCAGTTTGCCCCCACCCTTCTACACTTCACTGGAGATAATTTACAATTCTGATCAGGCCTGTTGCTGTCCTCCCCCATGATGCACCATCATCCAGACGACACTAATGCTGCCATGATTGATATCAACATGTTGCCTTTGGTGCTCCATAAATCATATTTATTTATTTATCTATTTATTTATTTATTTATTTTTGTCAAGCACGTCTTCACCACATATTCCTGCACCCTGAGTTTGAGGCAACCATAATGGCAGTGACCCACATTAAGCAGTGTTTTATGCCTCTGCTTATTTTAGGCTGTGATTCCCCTCCTCCCTGCTCTTTGTGTGGCAGTGTGGCCTTATTTCCCTCAGCCCATTGTTCTACTCAGAGGGCCAGACTTCCTGTAGACCTGCCTCGGGCTTCTTCATGGTTTACACAGCCTCCTCTTTCTGTCTGTGTGAGTCTACTGTCTACAAGATTAAACAGTATTTAACTCATTTATTTCAGCTCATGTCCTGCTATAAATGCTGAGCTCTTTGCTCCCCAGCTTGTAGGCTAATGAGCTGCTTTAATTCCTCCCATAGCTGGCCTCTTTTTCAGTCCAGACACCCAGCCCATACCATGTCATCCAGCCCTAGTGGTATAAATACACCCTGGCTGGCACACAGAGCCTGAATTAGTCCCTGCATTCTAACACCAGATGCATTTAGGGTCAGCAGCAGCATTGTGGAGTGGAAAGGTGAGAGGAGGAAGGAGCTAATTTGGGGAGATGTTTGGCGTGCCAGTTGTAGATGAAGATATGAGGTCAGTGCTGCCACAGCATAACATGTGTATCTTCTACCCCTGCTCTGGAGATGGCAGTCATCCAGTAAGGACACACCAATGTGTGTGGAGTTTGCATGTTCTCCCCATGTCAGCGTGGGTTTTCTCTGGGTACTACGGCTTCCTCCCACAATCTTAAGACATGCAGGATAGGTTAATAGGTAACTCTAAATTGAAACACTCACTCTGCGCTCGGTATGAACACACCATTACTGTTGTTGGAATTTCTAAATTAACCCAACAAATATTTATATTATTGATTCATCTGTCTGTTATTTCTTTGATATAATTTTTAAACTACAAAATTTCAGAAATGTATTAAAAAAACACTTTTCACCATGTTTCATCTACAGTGCTATGAAACACTGCAGCTAACAAATAATTGACATTTTAGAGAGATAAGTGACTCGCATGTTTAATTGATCATCTGAATGGCTGGCAATTAATTTCTGACATCAGCTAATCACTTAATCAACCATAATATTAATCAGTAATAAATGAGGAAAGTGGCAATGCTAAATCACTGAATAGCCCATTTGAAATTATTAGATACAGTATATTAATCTACATGAGGAAATAATGTCTGTCAAAGAAGAGATCAAAAACATTCCCTTTAAAATCTTGGTTAATGAGAGGCAATGACACACTGTTCGAGTGGGGCAAAAGGTTTGTATGCATTTGCATTTATCGTTACTGAAATGCAAGCGTGAACACACACAGATGTGTGTACCTTCACACGCATAGACACACGGTGGAGGCTGTGATGATGATGATGATGATGATGCACTTTTGAAAACAACAGACTCTCAGTTTCACTTCTCATATGAACTGTTCTTTCAGGTGCTCAACTTGCCAGCACTTGCCAGTTACTATTGGCTCTAGCAGCTTTAGACTTTCTCCTCCTCCTCTCCATCATCTTCCTCCTCCTCCCCCTTCATATACTCCCCCTCTTCCCCTTTGTGTGTCACACCTCTCCCACTCCTCACACCTGAGTGTCACCCACTGCTCTCCCACAGCAGTGGTCCCCTGCTTTGGTCTAAAAGACAGGCGGTTGTCAGCGTCCTGTCCCAGGTTAGTCATTGGCTGAAACTTGGATGTAAATGAGTTAATATCACCTCAGGGAGAATTGGCTGAGCTGGTTAAAGCACAGGGATTTATAGCCACCTCCACTTCCTCACCAGGTGCCAGTAACTTGCCTTAGAGCAGTAAAGGTTTCTTCTCTTCCTGCAGGTTTCGGCATGTCTACTTCAAGGTGAATGTCTGTTATAACAGCTAGACTTCAGAAAAACCTTCATGTAAAGATTCAGCTGAATCAGTGAGAAGACCCATCTGTTCGGTCTGTTCAGTAACATCAATGTCCAATTTTTACTTAGCTACAGCATCAAAGACTAACCATGCAGCAGAATGACCTGTGTTTTTTGAATATGCATAATGATGACAGCCTTGCTGGTGTGCAGGTAGTCATGTATCATTCTTACTCAGCTGTCATTCAAGTCAAGAGTTACCACCAAGTGTAAAAAAAAAAAGCAAACAAACTTGATTTAGTTGATTTGGCCACATCAACCAGCCCTATGTCAATGCCCCAATGAATAATCATTGTTAGCATGAAGGATGCTCACTTCTCTCCTCACAGTCAGTTTCCTGATAACGTTTCTCACCAGTTTCTTCACTTATTAAAGAATCTGCACACAGTCTGACAGTGCCCAGGCAAAAAATGACATAAAGCTGTTTAAGTCCCATTTCCTTTCATGCTACATGCCACTTCAGCCTATGAAAGTGTCTGGCATCCGAGGTTTACAGTGTTTTCTGGATTATTGAACTGATTTTTGATGCATTATGTGCATATTTGACCTTCTTGTGCTGCAGCCTCTGGGTTCATCTGGCAACATTCATTTCAGACTTGTGATGCAGGAATATTACTAGGTCTGATCTCGTAGGATGCAGCCATGACTTTTAGTCATGTGACTCAGGTGGCTATATAGACATGAACTGTTGTGATTATGCTGTATTGAAATAAGAGGAGTATGCTCATAAACATGACTACTTTGACCTGTTCTCCTGAGGTAGATGTGATAAATGTATAACCCTGAAACACACCTGTGTAACACTGGCCTGACAGTTTAATGTAAACAGTCTGGGTCGTTTGAACTTCCTCTGGGAGAACTCCCACCAACAGTGGGCCAGTCTGATCCTGCTCCTGACTATTATTAGTCAGATTGTTCAAAGATCTCCCTTGCTGCCATTGGGAGCTGGGAAGTTGGCCAGTGCAGCTTTAAATTTGACTGGAGCACAGAGGTGTGTATGCTGGGGCTGAGGTGGGAGTGTCCTCGGGCTGCAGTGGGATACAAAGGGATTTGAGCAGCTAAAGCTCCCCTCTGGCCTGGGCCATCTGTCCACACATAGACCGGCCTGGGAGTCAGTCAGCACAAAGGCTGCACACTGACAGTACCCACTGACATATGCTAATGATGACAGGGACTAACAACACTGACGCACGCCCCTGTTGACTTATGCTAACAAAAGTATGCTTGGGTAATGGGTAGATAATAGTATATGGCATGTACAATGATAATGCTCAGTAAAACAGAGCAAACCACTGCACACTTATTGTGAAGGAGGAATTATCTTGTTTATCTCATTCTGTATTCAACAGAATGACAATGCTGTAACCTTTCTCTTTGTCACATCTGTTAGTTTGTTTTTTATTTTATTTTTATTGATGAATCGGCTTTTGCCAAGTCTGCTTTTGTTAAGCGTCTTTCTTTTTTACTCTTTCTTTCTTTCATAGCTCATCAGTTCCTTCCTCCTCTCTTCCCCCTGTGGTGATTTCCTCCATCTCTCTGCATTTTGTCCCCAGCTCCGTCGCCTCGTGCGCCATCAGCCCAGCCGGGCTGCTGCTAAGCCTGTTAGACTAATCCATTCAGACAGTTCCTCTGGGCTACACTGAATGCATCGCTGTAATGTAACACACGGCCAAGCCTCACTACTGTCTCCTCTGCACACACATGACCAACGGCATCCTCCTGTCTTTCTTTATAAATCAACTCACTGTTGGTCAGCTTGGTAATGGCTCTTGATGTTTTGGCCTCACTGGACAAGTTATGATTTTGTGATTCATTTTTTTCTGGATTCTTTCAATAAGTGGAGTTCAGGGGTCTCATTTATAAAACAGTGCATAGGACCCATACTAAAAATGTACGTACAGACAAAAGCCATAAATGGCATAAACCAAAGAATATTTGGCAATTTCTACAATCCAGCTTCCACATCACTATTTTTGTCACAAAGTTCCTGTCTCCAAAATGTTCATAAGCATGGGTCAAAGTTTCTCCCATCAAGTCTGTTTTTATATATCACAACTTCTGTGTTGAAAGTGGCACACACCTCTTTCAGACCTTGTTTTTGTGTATGCAATGTATATGAATGAGACCCTGGTCTCCAAATTTCAAGAAAGAAGCAATGCACCTGCACTGCACTTAAGTTAATTAGAAAAAAATAAAATATATAAATATATATTATTCCTGCCCAGTGGAAAGGAGTACAAGTTGGGGGTTTTGTTCACGAGGTGGTTTGATGCCACGATAGCAGTGTTGCAGGCTTTTCTCTAGACCAGAGTAAGAGGAAGCTGAGCTGGAAGGCTACATTCCAACCCTTACGGTCACAAGCTTTGGTTAGTTCCCGAAAGAATGAGCTTGTGGATACAAGCGGATGAAATGAGTGTTTCCTCCATAAAGTTGCTGGGCTCAGCCTTAGAGATACGGTAAGAAGCTTGAGTATCCAGAGGGAGCTTGGAGTATAGCCACTGCTCCGTCATGTCAAATGGTCCTAATTGAAGTAGTTCGGGCATCGAATTAGGATGCCTTCTGGGCACCTCATGTTAGAGATTTTCCAGGCAAATCCAAGTGGAGGCAAAGGGTAAAACCAAAACATACTGGAGGGATAATATACCTCATCTGGCCTAGGAACACCTTGGGATCCCTCAGGGGGAGCTAGAAAACATTGCTAGGGAGAGGGAGGTCTTGAATACCTTGCTGAGCCTAATTTGCAACAATTCTGACAGGTGATTAGTTGAATGTAAAGGAGAAGTCCGGTATTTTGCACGTTATCAAAGCCATGAAACTCACTGAGTGGTCAGAGGTGTTTGTTGATGTTCTGACATAAAAATCGTAGGAAACTGTGGTTTCTGTGATGATTTATTTGACATTTTGTCTACCCTATAGTTTTCTCTAGAAGCCTCATTGTCCCTTGGTAGTAATCCGCCGGCAGAAACGGAAAGGGGGTTGTTTATGTCAAGGTTGTAGTCATTGTTTTAGCTCAGTGAAAGTGCCGGCTCGACAGTGCTGTGTGCGCTCCTGGAAGAAGAACGAGAACGAACGAAAAAGTTTTGTAATAAGTTTAAACAACTGCAAAATGGATTACTCGCTTGTAAACAACTCTACGATGCCTTTGAAAACAATGCCAACCTTCTTCTTCTGCTTCTTCTCTGTGTCCCATTACCACAACCAGTTAGTACGATTTTTACGTCAGAACATCAACAAACACCACTGACCACTAAGTTTCATGGCTTTGAAAACAAACGTTTAGGGTGGTTTTAGGACAGCTTCACACATGGCCACAGGCAGCAGTATTAAGCCAGGCAGGGGAAAGCCAAATTCTCTGAAAATTAGCAATCATCACTATTTTGGTCTTAGCCACTCTATTTCATCATAAACAACCCAGAAATGGGGCTCAGGTGAAGTTTTAGAGTCCTCACATCCCTTGTCGGGGCTTCAAGACACTTGGATCACTACGGACGAGCAGCATGGGGATTTTTTGTGGTTTCAATTATGTGTTTTTTGGACGTTTTAATCTGGGGCGCCCAAGCCTGCATTAGGTGGAGTTGTGCTGCTACCCCCTCTCCCCTTGGATCTTCGCAAGGGATGTGAGGACTCTGAAACTTCACCTGAGCCTCCCTCGGCATATGGGTGAGTAGATAATGGCTGAATTTTAATTTTTAGTGCGCTATCTCTTTAAGGGAACTGGAGAGAGACACTGGAACCCTGCCTACTTCCACAGCTGTGCACACCTGGACAAGTTGCTGGGTAAAATAAGCATTGTTCATTTTGGAAAGTTAAGAAATAGTTTGACAGTCAGCTTCCCATTTTGTCATTGGAAGGTTGGTGGAGGAAGAGCCTTCTCACACTGATAGACGATCCGACAAGGGTCTGAGTCCCTGTATCATTTTACTGTATTCAACATTCCAGTCATATTGTAGTGTGTACCATTAGCTGTAGGTGTGGTTAGAAATGAACACAACAACAACACTTGCTCCCGGCCCCCATTCTCCCAAAAAAGGCGCTTTCTGTTTAAACAAAAGTAGGCAGGTGGCATTTTGCCGGACTCCCTGATTTTGCTTTTATACTGCCAATGCTGAAAAAGAGTGATGGGGCTTTCCTGCAAATTTGCACAATTCCTATCTAAAAAGGGCTTTTGGTTGCCTCTATTGTTTGCTTTGCTAGGTTCAATGCTCTTGTAAGTTGAGGAGCCCTAAGCCTGCCTGGCCTCTGCCTGACATGTTGAGTGTCAGGGATGTGTTGTCTCATCCTAGATTCATACAGTGTCGGAGAGGCTGCCATTTGCTGCTAGTCAAAGTTGAAGGATCGGAGGGGGGGCAATAATGATGAATCGTTTGCTTGTGGGAGTCAGCAGGACCCGGTGACCTTAGAAGACTCTGCTAGCTGTTGCTGACTGATCATATCCCTTTGCAAATGCCTCTGTGTCTCCAACAGCAAAGAGAGCAGTTGATCTTGGGAGGTGTGAGGAGCCCCTCCCTCAGAATGACCTCTGACCTTGAGCTCCATATGTTCTCTCTCTATGAGAGACGAAGAAGACAAAGGAACCAGGGGGAGTTTGGGGGCTTGTTTTGGCTTATCCGAGAGGTCTTGACCATGGAAAGTCAATGTCACTGTTCTTTTGCATGTTTGTGTGTAACTTTATGTAAATTGTGCTTTTTAAAAACAGCTGAAGGTTTGGATTTGATTGAGACAAACTAGTTGATACAGACTGTCATTCAGCCATGTCTAAAGGCCAAGAGTGTTTATAGCTGTTGTGAACAACCACTCTTGAAGGCCTGATGCCAAACAGAAACGCGAGACTAGATAATCAGTTAAATAGGGATAACTACACACAATTTGAGACAGCCTTTCCTAAATGGTATCCATGGCGTTCAGAGAAGTTACAGAGATAGTTGCATGAAGACTGAAAAAGAGAGCCTGGGAGAAAAGGTCAACTCTGGCCTACCCTCTCAACAATGACACCTGAGCAATCCGGTGAAGTGGGCACAATTGTTTGACTGTCAGCTTTGGACCATGGAAGTGGCTCCAGAAGCATTCTAAACCCTTTATTCAGCAACTTTTTGAATAACGAAAGTGGATCAGAAGAAGCAGTGGTCTGTATAGCCTTGAGGGTGTGCTAGAGTCTGCATGATGTAAAGTTAGTCGGCTGCCCATATGTTCATTGACAAACATGCACTAGAAAAGCAAAATGGATGCCTTATATGCAAAACATCTTCCAGTGTTCTCATTTTACCCAGTGCAGCGTGTGTAGCACCAAGCGCACATTTTCCGTCCTCGTGTTTTTATGTATATCAGCGTTCTAAGTTGTAAAAGGTAATTAACCCCATACTGAAAACCAAGTTTGTTGTTTCCCTGTGGTGCCATCTCAGAATGTCAAATCGTGTGCAGCTGGAACTCAAGCTTTTGTATTAAAATGTCACTGACATTTCCCCCATAGCTTGTTTTGTTCAAGGTTGCTCAGATAAAACAGTGTAAGCTCAGAAATGTGTTTGACTGTAGCTAGGCAGCCTACTACAAAAAAAATCTATCCTGAGAATCTCTTTTAAAAATGGTTTTCGGTTCCTGAGTTTGGGCAAAAATGCCAAAGCTACAGCTAAAACTGTTGATCAACAGAAAAATACTCTTGTTCTAGCTTCTCAACGGTAAGAATTGGATCATCTTCTATCCCTATATTAATAATAATAATACTACAATAATATTTTAAGAAATTTAAAATCCTAAATTGAATACTGTACTAAACCAGCTTTTACTGGAGATGTCCCAAACCTACCTTAAGGGTCAGTTTTTTTGCTGAGCATATTTTAATTGCTTTTGTTTTTTTAGAATGGTTTAAAACTTGTGGCATTCTGGCATTTTGATAGACATACCTGAAGGCAAGGATTGGGGCTGCAAGAATGTGACATTGTCAGTTAGGCAGTTAGCTCTCATCAGGATTTGCTCAACTTGAACATTAACCAGTCATTGAGGGTTTGCAGTAAAAGTGGCTTATTTTAAGTAATACCCCCAAAGGTTGTGGGTATACAATACGTACACATTTAGGCCTATCACGATAATTATGTTACCATGGTATTTTACATAGACATGACCATGATCATTTCGCTGACCTTGATATTGCCAGTTGTGTTTACATGAGTCTTTGTTTATTTGTGTTTGTTCGGTGGTATGTTAATGAAATATTTATGGGAGCATAGTCTAGTGTTTGGGCTTACACAATCTCTTCTCCAACACCAAGTATTTATTGTCTGGATGTGTTTGTTTTTGAGTAACCAACATTTTAGCCAACATGATGCCAGAATAAACAGCAGGGCTTTCCAGACCATTGTAAGACTTCTGTGCAGCAATTCTACCTTTTTTTCCTCTTTTCACCCCCGCCTACTGCAACTCTAAAAAATATAGCAAATGTTTCATATATTGTCTAAAAAAAGTAGTTAACATCAGGGACCTATAAAAGTTCCATAGGTATTTAAATCTAATATAACTGAAGTATACCACCCATACTGTCATCTTATTCGCTATTTTACCCTGCCTCCCTGCTCGCTGCCCTTTCCCATTAGTGCAAAGTTTGACTTGTGTTTAATTTGCTGTGTTTACGCTGAGGAATCAATAGAAGATGTTTATGTAGTGTGATGACACACTCTTTGCTCTGTATGTTAATGTGTGAGTCTGTACCCAGGCCATGCTAACACTGACAAGCATTTTAACCAGCAAAGAGAACTTAGCCTTACAGAGAGAGAAGGGAACACAAGGGAAAGAGTTGCAAAAAGGAAGTTTTATAAAAGTAAACTAACTTAGAAGCATTTATGTGCACTCAGAGGGAGGTAAAACAGAGATGCAGAGTGGCAGTGACTGGGGAAAACAAGCTGTCCAGATTTTAACCACAACCGAAACAGCTATGATTAATGAGCCCGAATTAATTTTTATTGATTGCTGAATGTAATGCCGTAATATAATACCTCCTAGTCCCCAGTGACACACACAGGCGACATCAGCTCAAACGAACCTCATCATTGTAACAGCGTGGAGCGTGGTGTTATGTCAGGCAGGCTGTAAATCTTCTTACATAACTGTGATGGGCTGCACAGCGGTAACTAAGGCCCCTTATGACAGTTTAGAGCTGCTGTGGTACAGGGGCCCTGCTGCCTACTGACAGGCCATCACCTCACTGTGAGACATGCTGGACATACACAGCAGACGCTGGATTATACAGAGCATTACAGCTGAAATGCATTTATTTCATATATAATTGCTTTTCAGGCTAATAATAAGCAACAGAGATTGACGGAGATTGCAGGGGCATGAAACTTGACAAATATACAAACTTAGTTGCCTCCTCTCATGCATGTAGCTGTTTGACAAGCTTTATTTAAGATCAACACATAGTGCTCTTTGCACATAAGATTAGGTTTCACTTGAAGGCAGACATTCATTGGAGGTAAGGATGCATGATAACATCAGCATGCCATCAGTATTGGCCAAGATTGACTTTAAAATGAACTATTAGAATCGGCCAACATGTGTTTTCTTAGTTTGCACAATAAATGAATATTACATTGAAAGCATTCTATTTCATGTCTCCATCTGCTGGTGAGCCATCACAATAAGAGTATGCATGCATAATATGATGTTAATATTAATGTTGATCACTAGAATTAGGTAGAGAAAAAAGTAGATATATTGATATTGTTTATCAGCCAAATAAGTTGTTAGATATCAGCAAAACATCCAATATTGTGCATCCTTCATTGGAGGCTCAATTTTGGCAAATTGAGTTATGAGCTTTACGTGAAACCCTTTATTTCACAAAAAAAATGTCAAAAAGCGTTCGGATCTGAGCAAACCCATTGACAACACTGGATATATGATCAAACATTAACATCTGTGTTTTCCTGACTAGTATCCTGTTGTGGCTGCAGAACAATTTCTCAGATTCTGAGTCTCTCAGATGCAAAGGCAGAAGTAGCGTGAGGTTTTATATTACTAAACACCACCTAAGAGTGAGGAGATCAGTGTTTGCATTAGGAAGGGATATCACAAGAAGTGATACTTTGATAACAAGTCAATGCCAACCTTTTGAAAATAATGACAGTACTTGTTTTTCTCCAGTACTGCAATTACTACAATTGTAATTCTTCTGGATATGAGGGGGTGACACAGTGGACTACAAGTGTACTAGTCTGCCATTAAATGCTAAAGGAAGAAGAAAAACGCCTTCCAGCACAGAAACACAACACATTGAAGATGGCAACCACAGTTGTCAAAAAGAAGTGTAGCAGTGAGTGCTGTGTATTTACACTCTGCTACAAACACCAGCAATGTGACAAGGCACTGAGCGTCTATTCTACAATAACTGCTGCACATTTGGTGTTTTTTTCTAGTTGCTAAAAAGTTGAAAATGTTCAACTCAATGTTCACTCACTCAATGCTGCACTTGTCACTATCACTTTTTACCCGGCCGTCCAATCAGAGTGACAGAGGTGCGGGACAGATCACCTGCCATAAGACCAACTGTCACATCTTCTATGTACAAGTGCTGAACAGCATCAATAGTGGATGAGAAGTATGTTCATACAGTATAGGCTATAAAAACCATTCTTTATGCTTTATTCAGGATTCTCATTAGTTGTTACCACAGTAACAACTACGCTTCGGACAGGCCGGAGAACAGGTAAACAGTAGACAGCACTGTGAGACAGCAGCATGGAGGAAAGAAAACGTTACGGTGGTTACATCTTTTATCTCTGACTAATTCAGTCTATCTTTCAAAGTCTGTACAGACTCATTTGGACTGATGTTTGAGCACTGCTTGGGTGAAGACTGACCATGTTTTGTGAGGACAAGTCATTGCATCCCAATAGCTAAGAAGCTAAAATGAGCGTGTTCACCCGGGTGTTGTGTTCCCATTAATGACGGTTAGAGCCAGAGACAATAAATACTTATGACTACCACTGAGTCTGATTTGATTTGGGTGTGAATTCAGATTAAAACCTTTCACATTGCATAAAAAAGCCAGGTGGATTTTTTTACAGTGGTTTTGTATTTGGTATTGAGAACTGTGGAAATTTCACTGTTATTGGTATGGACTACTAAAGTTTTGGTATCGTGACATGGCTAGCATTAGGGTTGGGCTGGTATAAAAAATCTGAAAAAATGCACCTGTCTGTATAATAAAGACATTTGGTTGTCTGGCCATACTTATTCTAGAAGTTTGTTTGGTGTGTGTGTGTGTGTGTGTGTGTGTGTGCGTGCGTGTGTGTGTGTGTGTGTGTGTTTTGCTGGCTGTTTAATTGGACTTTGATCTCTGACTGATTGAGTTCCAACTCATCGGCTGATCTCTGGTCTGAGTGATAAGGCTGGGTAAACAAAGCATGACCACTATACGATAAGTCCATGTCATATTGTCCCTTGTCCCTAAACTTTATTTATTTGTTCTAAAACAGAGAATGGATTGAATTATCTAATTTTTGCCTTCGTCTTGCTCTCTGGTGTCTGGTATCTCATTGTTTTATCCTCTATACCTCTCTTTTCTTTCCCTCCTCTGCTACATCTTCACCACTCACCCCCTGGCAGAACACACCATTAGGCTGAACACCCTGTACGACTGCACAAGACAGTGAATGTAGTGAATCAAATCAGTGATGTGTGTAATGAAGCCACCTAGTCGTGACCTCCCTCTGCTGCAGCAGAAACATCCAGGCCAGAGGCAGCTCAGCTCAGCAGAGGCTCACAGCTCCCGAGTGGCCATCACACACACACACACACACACACACACACACACACACACAGATGTGATGTAAGGCACCGCTGGCAGACACAACTGTCTAAAGTGTAATTAAGGTACCCAATTGAAGCAGATAACCTTGATGTCTGTGTGAAGAAGGGATTGTGTCAACTACTGTTTGTTGGACTCTGTCAGAAATGAATGACATCAAGCAATGAATGCTCCCTGGAGAAAAAATAAGAATCAGAAGAATCTACTGAAAGAATCGGTAGGCAAAGAAGTTTTTATGTTTTTGGCAAGAATGAAATTCAAGGTTGTTTGCATTTCCTCCTGTTTATCAGGCCTGTCACAATACGTATGTTATCAACTTACAATACAACACATGGACATGACCTTGATCATTTTGCTGCCCTTGACATTGCTGGTCATGTTTAAGTGCATGTTTGTTTACATAAGAATGTCACCTCCTCAACCCTGCCTACTTGTGCAAGTCTAAAGAAAAACAAAAAACTCTAAAGACACCGGGACAGCTTACCTGTAGCCTGCAGCTGCACTTTTGGAGCGGAAGAGGCAACGTCCTGACAGTCATTAGCTTGCCAACTAGGGCTGGGGCGACGCATCAACGTCGTCAACATCATCAGTGTCATTGACTACGTAAACACGTCAAGGCAAATTATTAGCATTGATGTGTTGGTTCAAACAAAAAAAAATGGCGGTGTGCAACACAGAACAATGCATTGGAATGAAATAATTAAAGTTATTCAGTTTACCTGTCAGTGGTTTTAATGTTTTGGCTGATCAGTGTAAAAATAAAATGTGTTTTTACAAAGTAATCACTAATATATTTAACATAGCTACCCAATGAGGATTTACATTTATCATGAGTACAGATAATAACACATTTTACTTGTATGATAATCGTACTCATAAAAAGCACATTATCTGTACTGTATAGGCTACTTGTTTCATATGAGTATTCTGCTTAACCATAGTCGTCGTATTCAGATTACTGATGATTAATTATCAAAAACCACATTGTGTGAATATTTTGTCTAAGTACCAATAGTTAACGCTATAATATCACCTCAATATCAATATCCATGTATTTGGTCGAATACATCGTGATATTTGATTTCCCTATATTGGCCAGCCATTTTTTCACATTTTGGTGTTGAGTTATTCACCATGAATGATGCTGGGGTTGATGGCAGAGTCTACAGGAGAGCCTGCAGTTGTTCCCAGAAACCCCAAATGATCTATGATCTAATGATTTTTTTCTAATTCACTCATTTCAATCCTTCCTACAAACACAATAACAATTTACATCAAATTGAAATGACTAAATAAGAGTTACAGATTAAATCAGTTAGCGTTATTAGCATTATTAGCGGGAGCTCAGGGCAGCAAGGGATTAGCTCAGTATGATTATGTCACAGCACACAGCCGCTTAATGTGAATCCTCCAGAATGTTTTTAACACACAGCCCAAATCTCCTCCAACACCACCACATAGTCACTTATTAGTCCACTCTGTTTTTGTGTGTATGATTGGACTTGGGTCACATTCGCTCCCGCCCAGAAGAAGCCCTCTCTCCTCCCCTAAAAACAACATCAGGTTATGTAATTGGGCCAGCAGTGGGCCTGTCATCACAGATTAGACAGACTCTGCGGCTATTTCTGAAGCAGTGCCTTCGATTGTTTATCACAGTGGAGTGAAGGGTAAAACGTGACAGGAGAGCAGAAATTAGAAATGGGAGGAGTGAGTGTCCTAATGTGAGGACAGGGGAAGAATGGGATCAGTTTTGATGTGCCCCTTAGCTCAAAGGAAGTTTGATGTTTTTATTTGAAGAAAATTGGACAGGACTTGATCATTGTTGATACAGACTGAAGACCTGGTGTGTTTGGTGGAGTCAACTACTGGTCAGCCTGGGAAAAAAAAAATCTAATCAAATTTATAAGATAAAAGGTTGAGATCTTCTGAAATTTATGCTGCATTAACGTGTTCCTTGGATGGTCCCATTTTCCGAGTTGGAAAGTCATTTTCAGTTAAAAAAAAACACTGAATGAAGAAAATGAAGCAATCTTGTCCTTACTTGGATCTTGTTTACACCTGGTATAAATATGCATCTTTGGGGATCCAGTCACAAGTGGACAATACAAATGTAAACGACCACCAAGATGATCGTGATCTGATCACTCAAATTACTTGCAGAGTGGTCGGGGACACATTTTACCACATATCCTTTGCAGTACATGCTAATGCTCTATAGTAAGACGAAGTGTTGCATGACCATTCATCGTGTTTCCTTATGGAAGGAGACATGTTGGATTCTGCTGACAGCGATATCTCCAGCCGTACTAACCTAACTGCTAACATGACTAGCAAGTATGCTAGCAAGAGTGTAAATGTATTAACTTTGTGCAGGGCCCTTTGATCTTCTAGTGTAAGTGACGTAGAACAATGAACATATGCTTATACAACAGTTCGTATGATATTCTACTAATACCCCAAGAATGATGTTACATCTTTGGCGTTAAGTTATGTTATTAACCAAACCAAGTTAAGTTACAGCGGTTAGAGTTATGTAAAGAAACATGCTGAGGACGTAAAGTCCACACGGTTACAAATCCAGTCTACTGGGGAAAATCCTGGGGGAACCTCCTGTGTTTTGTGACCCATCCACTGCTCCAACCTTCCCCCAAACTAGACTGCTCGGGACCGCTTCCTTCTTTACTTCTGCCAGCACATTGGTGACATGATTGCTGCCTTCCAAAATGTGTGGGATATGTATGAATATTGGTGAATTACTTTTCATAGGAAAACATATGAACATACAGGCATGAGAACAGTCTGCATAGGAAATAATGAAATCCAAATACAAGTGGTCATGTTCAGACACATGATAGACACAGGTGTAAAAAGCAATGTCTTGGCAAACCAGTCTCACTCCTAAGTTGTCGATACCCGCGCTTGGTCAGTGACCTCTGGTGTTAGCCACTGAGGAAAAAAAGCTGTCCTTTCATGTCGGCATGATATGTGGCCGGTTGCCGTGAGAGGGGTGGTGGATGGGTCCAACAACCACCAACTTTCCCCCTGGAAGCCAGTGTTGGCTTCCTGTAAGATTGTAAAACCAAACCCTGTTCTTTTTTCCTAAACCCAACCACATGTGTGTGTTGGCTAAACGTGACCACATGTGTTTGTTGTTGACGGAAAAAAACATTGTACCGACGTAATTCTTTTATTTTGAAAGAGACTGTATGCAAACTGTACATTTCCTGTGAAAAGGGAACTGCATTTAGAAAACAGACAATCCATGTCACAGGCTGAAATTGACAAAATGTCCCAGAACATCAATAACCAACAAACCCAGGTACCTTGCATATCATATCTCGAGGTGGAAAGTCCAAATGTTGATATGTGACGAGTTCAGAGTGAGAATGTGTTGAAATAACTTGCTTGCAATAGTCCACCTTTCATCTTCTCTTGCTTCTTTCTCTATGACTGTCTTTCACACAGATGCAGCATAATGAATATGAATGATTTCTTTTTCTTTTATAAATCGTGCCCATAATTTATTGGCCCTATAGTTATTGTGCGTCCCCCACTGATATGTTACAAGGTAGGAGTGAGAATGTGTTGGTCTCAGCCATCTACTTGTGTTCAGATCACTGAAAGGCATGTTAATACCAGGTGTAAACAGACTCAGATGTTGTGCCTTGACATTTTATAGGAATAGTCGTCACTCTTCTAATTTTGGACTGAAACTGATCCCTGTACACAGGTCCAGTGCTCCCAGCTGTTTTTATCTGAGCCTCAGTGTAAAGCAGAAGATGTAGAACTCTGTGTAGACAGATGTTTTTCACTGTTTGATAGATGAGAGTCAAGCAGATTGGCTATTTGCATGAAATGCACCAGTGAGTTGTGTCTCTGTGCTCCGGTGTATTTCTGTGGTCACTGTCAAGGCAGCATACACTAAACACACCCACCTGCATATACATACATACCCATATCCACACATTCAGTAGTTCATTTGTCTCCCTGGGATTTTTAAGGTGAGGTTGTTAGACCTTTATCAACTCTAATATTTTGGGTGTTAAAGTGAAGTTTGCTTCATACTTTGCAAACAGTTCATATACAAAGATTTGCATGATTTTGGTTAGGGCTGCTGAAAAAATGACATTGTGATATTTTTTTTCTGCAGTATGTATTGCAATATAAAATAATACAGGAATTTTTACCAGATGACTTAAATGGCTTTATTTGGAAGTAATTATTTTAAGGGGGTCTCCCTAGTGTAGTGGTTAGAGCACTTGTCTCTAGGGTTCGAATCCTGCTAGGGTCGACATCAATAAAAGCCAAGTCCTCAACAAGGGCATTTCCAAAGCCAGTCGTAGAAGGGAGGTTCCAGTTGTAGGAGCAGATTCATTCAATTATTCATTCTAAGATTATTAGTGTGATTTAGGGAATAGCGAATATATCGGATTGTATTGGCTGCCGATATTAGCAAAAAACGTGCATCGGCATCGGATCGGACAGCATGGAAAAATGCTGATCAAGAACTCCGATCCAGTTTTTCACGGACTCCGATCCAGGTTTTTGCAGCCAGCCCAGTGCTCCGCAATTCAAGCAGTCTATTCCGGTGATCCGCTCCAGCACTTATTATCAATCCACCAGGCCAGCATGCAGACACAAATGGAGGGAAGGGTAGTGTTCATTTTAGTTAACTGACTATTTGTTTTCTGCTCTGGTTTTTTGAGAGTGATATTTTTATTTGGTTTACACTCTTACTGTTTAAGTAAAGAGCACTGATGGCGTGTGTGGAGTCTTGCTGCTATTTTAATTTCAATGTTAGACATTTTAAAGATTTCTTGTGTTGATTTATTTTCTATTTATTAAGGGGCCAAAGCAGCCAACGCAAACCAGCTATATTTTTTATTTAATGTTAATGTTCAAGTTTAAAGTTTGTTTATTTAACCCTGTTAACAATAAACAGGTCAGTTTCTCATACCAACTGTTGTGGATCATTCTAACTAACCTGATTAAGTAGTTGTTCTTGTTAGAGTAATATCGCTTGATCAGACTTTTTCTATCATGCCTGACAACAAAATAAGTGAATATGTATAATACACGCTTGGATTGGATCAGTATCGGTATCGGCCAAAACTCAAGGCTATAATATTGGTATCGGATCAGAAGTGAAAAAGCTGGATCGGGACATCCCTAGTGTGATTGGCATAGAAATTAGATTACAAGTAATGAAGGCTGTAGTTTGGAAATAGTTCACAAACTGGCACTTCTTTGGTGATGAATGGTCGGAAGATGTCGTGATAATGTTGCATTAAACAGATGCTTTATATCTTCTGTGTAGCGAGCACAAACCCTTTTTACAGTTGTTAACTGTGGACCCTGAGCATATCTAGACACTTATTTCTGACTACCGAAAAGCATGGGCTTCACTGTGTCTACAGCACTTGTTGGCCCAGTTACCATACTTTTCTACACACATGCAAGAGTCTCACTTCTTATAGCATTAGTTGCCACATGACATCACATATACATGCAACCTGTCTTAAAGGGGAAGGCTTGTCAGCTAACATCATTTACATAAAATAAGAACCCTGTTATTTTTTCCTTTTGTATCAAGCAGCAAAAAAGTTGTGACATGAAGTGTTTTTTGAGTTACTTGACAACACACATCCTGTGACGTGACTATTGCACATGCGTGCTTTGCAGTGTTAATGCTAACATGTTATATAATGCAGCCTTAATCTTGGTGCACTGCCACAGCTCAGCGGTCAGTCAGTCAGTCAGAAAAAGAAAGCTGTGCAGCCAGGATACCAAAATCCACTGTCCACTGGCCAAATGGCTAGTGATAGTTCAAATTTTACTACTTTATAGATTATGGTTATTTTTGAGTCACTTGCATATTTTACCAGCATTTCACCAGATATTGTATTCATTTTTTTTGCCTTATGTGTAGCGCCACGTGTTTAAAAACAAGGGCTGCACAGTATGGAAAAAAAATAAAATAAAAAATTGCAGTTTTCTTCACAGATATTGCGATATGATTTGTGATTTTAGTAAGAATGGTAATTTTTGCATTTCATTTTCACTGAAAAGTGAAGTACATATAAATAAAAATGATAATGATGTGATATTTGCTGGGGTGTGTACCAAATAAACATGTTCACTTATGTCTGGAATATGATGTGTAGGCCGAGGCCTCTCTGTAGCACCCAGCGTTGGTGGTAATGTGTTGTAAAAGTAACCTGTTACACTAATATATTACCTTCAGTAACGAAGTAATATAACGCATAACCAACAGGATTTAATGTAAATAAGCTGTTTATTTTTTTTATTCTTCATTTATCCACACTGATCCACACCACTCCACTTCCGGCAGTTTGCCACCGGAAAAAAAATCCCAGAAGGTTGTTGTGTGTTGTCATGTCATTATATGCTACATTATAGGCCTAGATGGGTGTCGGTGATCGGCACAGCTAGGTAATGTCGTACTGTGCGCTATCACGTTCAGTGTGTTTGCCATAATACACCTCCAATGTCTACTGAACTGAACTTGCAGCCTAAGGCCGCTAGAAAGTCACAGAGATAAGGAGCTGGCCTCTGGTTTGTTTTTTCCTCATCCCTGTGATCTGCACATCTGGGTGATGTTAGTATAGGTTGGATATGTACAGATATGTACATCCCCTACAACTGCAGAGCAATGCTGGCACCCGCTCTTATCCATAATTTTCTCTCCCGTGTGGGAACCGGCAGGTGGGTCTTCCAGCTCCAATGTATTAATTTGGGTTCATCATAGTGACTTGAAACAGGAGGTGTAACTGTGATGCACCTAATGGTTGACTGTAATGTAAAGCACACACAGTTTATATAGTCAGAACATCAGTATGGTCCTGTTGTTGAAGTGACTTAAACTTTTTTCTCTACTCCCTCCAGAACCTTCTGCCATCTTCAGCTTTTACTCACCTCTGTGAGTTTCGGAAACAAAATGGCATCCTCTGCTCCCAGTGTCTTTTTCTTTTCATCCCTCCATTCACATTATATCAGCCGTCTTGCTTGAAGGCTGCAGTATGGGATGTACGGCTGAAGTAGCTTATGCAACTGTCCTTTATATCCTGCTCATCTGTAGGGCTAATTTAAGAAACATGTCTGTCTCCTCCCTTTCTGTCTGCATCTCCGCTTTGAGCCTTTATCATTTCCTCCCCTCACAGCCTCCTTAAACCTGAGGCCCCCTCACCATCCTCTGGGTTTTATAGAAGCCAGAGGGGGTGTACCCATTCTGAAATAACGCTATTGTCTGCTGCTTGTCCATCATCCACCCTACACTCAGGTAGGCCTGTGTGATGAGCTGAGGGGTCTGTTCAAAGGCAATGCAATTACCATGCGCCTGGGTTCAAATGGGATGATGTAACCTCCATTAACAGCAGGCCTTTAGCCTTTTCTGTGTGCTACAGGATGCACAGCGGTTGCCTTGGCGACCACAGAGAGCATTTAAGCAAGACAAATTATTTCGCTGAAGGGGGTTGATGAGCTAAAGAGAGTTCCTAACATCTCCACAACCCCCTCTGCTGACTTTCTCTCATCCTTTCTCCTTGTGATTATGTGCAGTCATTTATGTTGACTGTCAGCTGGCAGTGTTTGAAAGCATTTAGCTTCACTGTGTTTCTGCACCTTCTTTTCTAACACAAACACACAATATAAAGGCTGTGCATCTCCATCAAGTGTGGTTGCCATGCAGGATGGGAGAACACCATGTTTCCTATCTGTTCTCATTGTTCAGTGCAGCTGCTGGAACATTATTGGACTTGGAAGAGTACGCTAAAGAGAAATTTGCAAAGTACTGACAGGGACTTTATCAGCTGGTCAACAAATTTAGTTTCCCCAATGTGTTCTGACAAAACTCAGGATGGAATCTGTTTGGCATACATGTGTTTTCAATAAGAACAACATCAGAATCTGATTGTATAAGCATTTAACAAACCAGAACTAACAGAGAGATAAGAACTACAAAAATTTATACATTTTTTTAAAAACAAGGCTGGTATTATACTGTGTTTTATTGTCAACAAATCCCATGAAAAGACTGTAAGCTCAGTCTTTCACTGTCTGTCACTCAGTACTCTGTGACTTCCCTATCCTGTCTCTGATTCTCAGCTCTAAGCCCATTGGTTCCTACCAGGCATGGGATGATATGAAAATGTCATGATTATCCTGGCCAACACCGCAAATTGACATTTTTTTCCTTCAACAGCATCACGTTTAGCCAACACAGGCATGTTGTTGGGCTTAGGCAACATAAGCACATGGTTGGGTTTAGGGAAAAATAACAGAGTTTGCCTTCACAATCATACAGGAAGAGAACACCGGCCTCCTGTGTGAAAATCGGTGATTGTTGGACCCATCCAACTCCCACCCAGCCTTACACAGTAATGGCATCCAGCCGTGTGAATGCTGACATGAAAGAATGGCTTTTTCATCTGTGTCTGGTGTGGGAAGTCCCTGACAAGCGCAGGTGTTTGATGACTTCGCAGTGAGTTTGGGTTGGTTTGCATCATGAAACTTTAAAATAATCAACTTTGATATCATGGTATACCTTGAAACCGGTATTTCGCTGCAGCCCTAGAGAGGGTCAGTGACTGCACTAAAAACACTGGCTTCATTCTTGCCACCTCCTCTCAGTTTCCTTTCATTTGTAATGGTGAAAAACAAAACAAAAATCAAGCATTATAATACTGATTCAGATATTGATTATTATGGCAGCGATTAAAGCTTTGAAGCTCTGAAGCATTCTGGTCAGCCAAAGTGTAATATTCTATTAAAATTGGTCCAATGGTAAAAACTGGTTAGCTAAAACTATTACTTTACTTTCTCTTTCTCTTTGAGCTGTTTGATTAATATGGGTCCAGACATGCAGACTGCAGGAGAAGCTTCCTACAGATGTGTTCTGGGGATTCAGTTACTGTGTTGTCATGTCAGCTTTAAAAGAGCAGCTCTGTTTCTGTCCTGTGTAATGAAACGTCCACAGCTGTCCACTCTCCTTCACTTTCTCTTCCACCCACCATCTCTTGTTCCAGCGGTCTTGTTTGTATTCCCATCCTCTCTCTCTGTCATGGTCTTTGCTTCATGTTCGTCTCTCACACCTCGCTGTCACACATCTCGTTGTTTCTCAGCATCAGTGCGCGGCTTGCTGCGTCTCAGATCTGTCTGTTGGTCATTCCTCACGGTGGATTGCCACATCTATTCATGTGATGCCCGTTGCACTGCCTTCGTCTTCTGTATTCATTCAGACAACACAGGGGCTTCGTCACCGCTGCCAACAAAGATGATGTTTATAACCCCCGTCTGTCTGTCTCTGTTAGCAAGATGTCTCACAAAGTTACAGATGACTTAAAGGTTTTCTTCAGCCATAATACAAAATATATTCTACTAGGAAAGTTCAACATTTCAGAAGTACTATTACCATATTTTCTCAAGTCTAGTTTTAAAATAATGCTGCAGCAATAGAATTACGTCATACTTCTCTTTTCAACAGAATTAGGCTTCGATCACAAAGAAAGTGTACAGCAGCTGGAGGCGGCTTTTTGCAATTGTTTTTAATGAGAATAAAGCTTTTGGCTCCTGGACTACTGGTGGTACTCCCCATGATCAACCCTCTTTTTTGGGGTCTCATGTACCCACACAGATCTCCGTTTCCCTGTGCCCAACAAACTATTTGCTGACAGCCTCTCACCCTCAACCAGAACTACAGCAAGTACCCTCTGCCTGTTCATTTTAGGAACTAGCTGCTAATTATTGTCAAATAACTAAAATGAATAAATGAAGGGTGGATTGATTACACGGGGAGGTCAGAATAAGGAGATGATTTCGTGGTTGCCTGGCAACAATAAAAAGGCACAGCAAGCTTCTTTTTTCACTTGTGGCATTCAATTTAAAAAGGGCAGCATGGTGCGCCCCGTGTTTTGCAACCTGCAAAATGGTTTCCATGTGATCGGGGCCTTACTGTTCTCTGATCTATTTCAAAAGCTTGTTGTAAACAAATCTCAACACTTTTAAAAATGTTTCACAATAAAATAGGGTTCCCAAGGTCATAAAATTAATTATGTGATGAAATTGGAAATTATTAGAAATCTGAAAAACAATCTTCCAGGCCTGGAAATAGTTTGGAATTAAAAGAATATTTTGGAAAAGTTTTGAATTTACATTGTGTTGGATATTATTCAAAATATGTTCATAAAATTCCCCAAACATGGCTAACATTATGAGTAATATATTTCTTGTGTTACTAATTTAAAATCTAGCTCTGTTTGACCATTAAAATGTCACTACTATCATGTAATACACTTAGACCAGTACGCCATTGCATTATTTTTTCGGGTGATTATACACTAAAGAAAACATACTCTTTTGCAGATATATCCCCCTAAATCCAAAACACTGGGGCTTTAAAATTGAATATTTAAGACATTTTAAATAAAGGTCTGCTTCCCTCTTCAGAAAACTAGCAGCGATGAGAGTCCCCTGCTGCATCACCTCACGTTGCTGTGTCTCGGCCAAAAAGTTGCACATGAACACACCAAATCGACAGCTAACAAACATGTATGTCCTGCACCTGTGTGAGAGGACATACCCCTCCACACCAGCAGACTGCAGTTATCTGTGATCATCATTCAAAAAGGGAAACCGGAAGTCTTGACGCTAGTTAGCCAGTTAGCACATTAACAACCCATTTCAATGTTGAAAGAACAGTACATTTAACTTGCACCAGTGAACAATAACACAAACCATCAGGGAATGTTTCTGCTAAAGAGCTCGGTGTATAAAAAAAAAAATCTCTTACTTCATGGAACAAGTTTGTTTTGGTTTCACTCTTTGTTTACTTTCCTCACTTTCATTTTATTTCTTGTGCACTGAGCTGAACTTCCAGTCACCGATTTAAACATACTGAATCGTAGAGAAAAAAGCGACTAGCACTAACAAGGGCCAACGGTGTGGGACGCACTACACTGATAAGGGCAGTAGACGGTCACCAGTGGCCTAACTTTGACTGACGGCAGACTGTCGACTTGGTGTGTCAGGGCCTGAATGAGGTAAATAAAGGCTCTGACCAGTATGAGAGAGTTTATAGAGACTTCTTTGAAATGCCAGACCAACAAAGCAAACAGTTTGAGGGTATTAGTCTCCACTGATATGTATGAATTGAAATGCACTTTTAAAAACTATAATGAATGCAGAGGAGCCAGATGACCCCTGAGCCTGACAGACACACCTGACTGCCTTAATAATAAACATGTATCTATGTCTCTTATCTCTACAAAGAGTGACTTACTCCCATCAGGCACATCATCATCACCACCTCATCATAGCCCTGCAGCTGCTGTGAGAACAGCTGCCATTTACTGACACACACATATGCACAGACACACACACACACACACACACACACACACACACACACACACACACACAACAGCTCAGATAGCTACTTCCTGCCTGCTTGACATAACTATTCTTCATAATAAAATTGACTCTGATGCTTATTTATTTACAGTCTTCAACCTATATTTACAGTATACAGGATAGAGTGCCTGAGATACATGTTCTTTTAGCCAAACACTGTTAAACTTTAAGAAGAATAACAGGAGCAAAATATTAACAATAGACAGAGTTATTGATGGAACAGAAAACAGACTATAAACCAGTTACAATTCTAGCTGATTCATTATATCCCTTTTAAAAGCGTATTATAGTAGCTGTCACTTCAGTGGTCACAGTGGCCTAACCCTGTTGAAATCTTTTCAGTTTACATGAGAATATTCAGCATTTAAAGTTGTGACAGGCCTGTTGAATTTTGTGGCATTTAATTTGCATAATACCTCAATCAATACATAATCATACATCAAATGCATCATCAAGTGCGGTTCCATCCACCTGTTTGTCTTTTTTTTTTTTTTGCCGCATTTCCAATTGGTGCTTAAAGAAATACCAGTGGAATCACGAGAGATTAAAAAAGAAGTTAAAATCTTGCAAATGTGTTAATGCCTGGCTGAAATATAAATAAACTGTGTACTGATAAAAACAAAATGTGACAAAGTGCAATAGAAATAGAGTTGATGAGTACACTTGATAGCCATACTTCCAATTTTTTGGTGGCATCTCGGCACGCTGAACTGCCAACTCCCTTGAATACACTATGCTTTACTTTACAACACTACAGACTATACAGGTTGTAGCTGCTGCAGTAGTGGGCTACTGATACATCACATTAAACCAAAGAATGCTTGTGGTGATTGGCTGACAGCAAAACCATATAAATAGTCATCATTTTCTAGATCTGGGTACATAAAGAATTGGATGCAGGTATCATTCGAGTGGAGAAGATTTGATATGCCTTGGTACTGGGTTACCTCAGTCATTACCTTAAAGGTATTGCGTACTGGGGATGCACCGATTTATTGGTTGAACATCAGTATCAGACAGCATTCACCTTGTTGACTGCCATCGGCCTATTTGCTGGCAGACTAAAACGCAGAGCTCCAGACTAATGGCCACAAAGTTAAATTTAAGAGCAGGTACAAGAAGTGTATAGTGACTGTTTGGCAAATGATGATCTCACTGTTGAGGGATGACATGCGTAATAGCAGATGGCATCCGGTCCTCTCAGGGACACCAGAAAATATGTTTGGGAGAAACAGAGATCTTTGTGATGAAAGGATGCCGTAAAATCACTATTATTGCATCAGGGATGCACCCTGTTGTTTCCCTGATAATGCTACATTGTGAACAAATTCTTTTTAAAATCAGCAGGGGGGGAGCTAGTTAACGTTGGCTATTAGCTGTTAGCTATTTGGCTGCTGATACCCGATATGCTGATAAATAACAGCTCATTCGGCCAATAACCGAAACCAATATCGATGTATCCACCTATTCCCCATCTAATTTTAGTGATCATCAAGTCTCTTCTATAGTGGAATTAACATCATGTTTTGCATGCATACTCTTATCATGTTGGCCCACCAGCAGATATAGTGATTATAGTGAAAACCTGTTGGACCAAAACGTGGAAGTGGACTGCTCTCCTCTGCTATCTAGTTGCATTATGGAAATCCAGAGGCCAGATGCTTAAACACCCTGCACACATGTGGTGAGAATGTGTGCACCTCACGTATTCTTCAGACCAGGTGTATGCACAGCTGGATATATTAAAATGTGGGACATGTAAGATAACAGAATATGTAAGTGATATGGTGTGTATTTGAAAAGTTTTTATTGAACTTTTAATAAATTTAAGGGGAAGTCTATGGGCAAAATCAAGGTGCAACAGGTTGGAGGAGTATTGCTGGTTTAACTTTCCATTACTATAGTTGGTGTGAGAAGCTGCAGCAGAGCTCTTCTCTTACTTGCAGCCAGCCTGCTGACACGATTGTGTCATGAGTAAAGAATGCTGGATGTTTGGCACTGTGGCGACCGCAGCTTAACAGGGATAAATGGACTTGTGGGACACATTTTCCCCTTGAAATCCCTCAGTGCAACAATGCCTTATCATCCTGTATCACTGCACATGTAAACACATCCTCCTTCATTGTACCTATCACTGATTTCATCCAGTGCAGTGAGGGTTTTCTGTGCTCCTTACATCAGTCACATCTCAGAGAGCTCTGAACAACAAGTAGATCAACAGCAGCTGCTAATCTACTAATACAGTCAGGTGACAGTGAGTCATGAAGCAGGGACACAAAAGCCTCCCATGATGGAAGGACCCAGGGGAGCTACCAGAGCATGTGCCTGAATGAAAATGAATCTGCCACCCTCAACACCTCCTGCCTCAGCCTCCCCCTCTTTTCTTCTCTCCGTCCTCCTCCTCGCCACCTTAAAGCGAATACAAGAACAAAGCAGTGTTTTGACAGCATGACAGGGTGGTGACATCACTGGGATAGCGTCCTGAATAGGGCCAATAGAGCCAGTTTAGCCCTGGCACTGGGACACTGGACCATTGTAACACACACACACACACACACACACACACACACACACACACTTACTTACCCAGTGTTCTCATTGAGACTCCCTGCAGCCCTGATCCCCATCATGTATGGATAATTCATAATGATTAAGAGATTAGAAGGTGTTAACTGATGCCTCCCCGCTGCCCAACACCCTACAACAGCCCCCCATCCTTAGTTGTCCTGTTGTCAAGGAGACAGATGGGTGCTGCTCTCACCCAGTCCGTGCCAGGCATTGGCAGTCCAGCGCAGCGTAACAGGCGCTAGCTCCATTAATAGAGAATGAGCTGTTTGGATGCTGTGTGTGTGTGTGTGTGTGTGTGTGTGTGTGTGTGTGTGTGTTGTGTGTGTGTGTGTGTGTGTGTGTGCGCGCGCCAGGCGGGCTGCCCACTTGTAGCAGGTGCTGCTGGTGGAACACTGGGTGGTGGAATGTGTTGGTGAAGCCAAATGGATGAGCGTTATGGGAGCAGTAGATCAACTCCTGCTGATTTGTGGTGAGGCTTTGGCCATGATGAAGAATTTTTTTTTCTTAACTGCTGCTGAATAGGGACAGAGCTGAAAGTAATAGCTTTGTTGGCCTGCAGTGTGGGGAAAACCTTCATTAAAATTCTGAATGTGGAAAAACATTATCTTGAAAGTTAAGATAATTATTGCTATAACTAAATCAAATATTTAATTGTTGGGTTTTTTGTGATTTGTGTCAGTTCACTAAAGTTTTGGAAGCATTATTTTGGATGCAGATATTGTCCATATTCTCCTTTATTGAATCGGTTATCATGTACTAGCCTAAATCATGGAGGGATTACTGAACAGGCCTACTGGACACAGGCCCAGTGGTTCAAGAGGTCAAAGGGCCCCTAAACAGCAGAGACAGTCAAAACAACCACGTTGAGACTCAAAATGACAATGAAAAGATACAAAGTGAGGCAAAGCAACTACTAAGAGATACAAAATAGCCACAAAGCGATAAAAAGCAACTAGAGAGAGACTCAAAACAACCAACAGAGATACAAAGCAACTACAAAGAGATGCAGAAAGACTACAAAGAGATGTAAAGCAACCAAATGAATTCAAAAGTTACTATGAAGAGATTCAAAACAACCAAAATATATTCAAAACAACCACAAAGAGATGCAAAGGAACAACAAAGAAATATAAAGCAACAACTAAGACATACAAAACAACCAAAAGACATTTAAAGAGACAATGAGTTACAAAGCCACCACAAGGACAACCCAAACGAGAAGAGATGCATAACAACCACAAACAGATGCAAAGCAACAAGAAAGAGAAATAAAGTGACAGCAAAGAGATTCAAGACAAACTCAAATAAATGCAAAATACAGAAAGAGATTCAAAGCGATGACAAAGAGATGCAAAATGACCACAAAAAGACAAAAAAACAAAGAAGACAAAAAGAGACACATAAAGAAAGAGATGCTATTACATTGCATCTGGGGGATGTAGGATCTATTTTTTGTAGGGCTCGATCCATACAGACCAAATTTCATGATATCTCAGCCTCAGCTGCTCAGACTTTAACCATCTTTATCTGTCTCATGTTAGTACCCCAGTCTTGTGATGTTTAAAATCTGTCAGGATAGCACATGCATGATAAAAGGGATCAATTTGTATCTGTGGCTTTTATTTTTTTACAAATGTGACTCTACCTGTTCAAATTGAAACTAGACCCAAGTGCTTTATGAAGTGGTTGTTTGTTTTTTAGTCTATATTTCCATGTCAGTAGTGATGGTGTGTGCTCCACAGGCTCTTTGTGCCCAGGATGCGTTGTTGCTTTCATGCATGATTGACTCGTGGAGGGGGATGATTTAATGTATTCAGAAGCGCATATTTAGGATATGCACAGACAGATGCTTTTGATGTAGCACAAGACATACAAGCCCTTGGGACTGTGAATAATGACGACCACAGGCCTGCTGTGTCAAAGCCTTGAATGCACACTGTCTGTACCTCTATGCTGCAGGTGAAACACCGTCAGTGTCGTCTCTCAGTCGGCTGGCGGTTGCAGAGTTTTCCTTTCTGTCTGTCAATTCCGTCTGCCTCTACAGGACACATACACACACACACACACACACACTCATAGAGCACAGTGTCTGATCACCTGGTCTAGCAGGGCAACAGGCTCCACATGCATTATGCATCAGTGTCTATGGCCAACACATGATTAGTATCTCTGTTTCTTGTATTTGTCTGCATGCAAGTGTGTCTGTGCACATGCATGTGTGTGTGTGGTAATTGGGCTTTTTTCCTCAGTGTGTGCTTATTATTATTAAGGGGCTGGGCTTTAACATTTTGGTCTAATGAGATGCTGTCTCACACATGCTATTGTTATTGTGTTCTGTGTATACAGCGTTTTTGTGTGTGTGTGTGTGTGTGTGTGTGTGTGTGTGTGTGTGTGTGTGTGTGTGCGCGCGCGTGCGCGCATTTACATGCAAGTGCGTATTTATTCTCCTGGGGCCTATTGCATGTAATTAGAGGTGCATTAAGTGATTTGTGGCTCTAATGATGCAGCGTTTGTCATAGAATACCCCACCCCTGACACCAGGGGACCTCTCCTGCAAGGTGTAGAAGACTGTAATGGTTGTCTGTTGATGGAAATAACCTCATTATTTTGATGATTGTCAGCAGAAATACAGAGACAAGGTGGGGGGTTTAGTAAATATGAAAATGAAACAAAAAAACCTGTGAAGTACAAGTACTTTAAATTTGTACTCAAGAACAGTAAATTTATATTCCACCACCACACCACTGCTGGGTGGGGTTTAACAAACAGTCAATTCCTATTTGGATGCTGCATGTAATGTGTAATTGAATGGCTCAGTATTTACTTTTGTAGTGTCGAGGGTACTTGCTGACGACTTGAAGCAACTAATCCAAAGAGCAGAGTAACAATGATGTTAGAGCATCACAGCAGGAAGTTGCTGGCACATGATAAATCAGGCGCTCTATTCCTTTATTCCCTGATGCAAAGGTCAAGTTCCTCTCAGAGCCTTCTGCTAGATGTTTGTGGTATGTGTGTATCCACGCTCAGCCTTGGCTGTTGGTGAGAAGTAGACCCCAGTATACAGCATTTGTGATCATTTGTTTCAGAAATATAAAATATGTATTATGTTATAATGTTCACTACTATATAATCGTTAATAGAATAATGATTTCATCATATATGTTGAATAAATATGCATGTAACTTTATTATGGCAGTACTTACTTTATTTAACTTTATTTAGGGCTGCCCCCCGACTAAGAATTTTCCTGGTCGACCAATGGTCGTCATTTAGGGTCATTATTTGACTAGTCGCCTGCATGTTTACGATATTAATGTAATAATTAAATCATATATTTTGTGCGAGGCAACACAATGGTTTGAGTTCAAGGTCTGAGAGGGAATAGTATCAGTATCATTGTTAACACTATGCTACATTACAGAAAAATACAAAACTGTACCAATGAACCTTCATTAGTATAGGTCCATATTTTATCTACAAGTGCACGTCACACACTGAGCGAGCCACCTGTTAATTACACTATCAGCAAAGCAGTAATGATTGTGCTAAGTGGCTAATGGGCATGTAGCTACTTCCATGTTTCAGATCATACTTCATGTTTGTAGTCGACGAATGTTTGCCTCCAGAGTTTACATATCACCTTGGGTTCGTCCTTCACCTTATGAAAATGATCCCGCACTTTTGATTTGCCGTGTCTTTAACCACCTGGATAATGTGAGGTGGGGCGCTGGGCGCTACTCCTGTGCCTTTTTTGTGCCAGCTTTCAAGAGCAAGGAAGCAGCTTGTGTCTAAGGTTGCTAAGCAGCCTTAACAAGCACCCTATCATAGCCTATTTACCTGCAATCCTGAGTGCAGAGCTGATCTTCTTCCAGGCGCTTTTTATAAGTCTGTATGCTTATTGTCCGTGGACCAAATTTAAAGCTGAGATTTCAAAATATTGAGATGTATCACGAAACAGCCTAGAAATATCACAATATTGTGTTTTGGGCAGCTGTTTGGACAAAAGGAGCAACTTGAAGAAATAATCCTCATGACAGGCATTTTTCACATTTCAAAAAACATTTCAATATTATCATGAGGCTATTTTTTAGAATGACTGGGGTTTAATGTCTGTTTTTAAGAAGACTGTTTGAGAGGATAGCAGAGAAAGAGGTAGGTAGAGACACAGTCACACTCTTCATTGATCTGTTGTTGCTGAACTGTTGCGCAGCTGCTGCTTTGCAATTCAATTTGGGAGGCGGCAGTGAGGGCCGTCTGCAGGGGCCCAATCGGCCCTCATACTCATAACATACTCTCATTCACTTTTAATAGCGGAGCTGCTCTCAGCAGCTGCTTTCTCAGTCCAGGGGTATCCCATGGCAACCAGACACTTGCACCTTGATGAGGGGAAAGGGGAGGAGCTGAGGAGCAAGTGGACAAATTGCTGTTACTCCTCACTCAGCTTTGATCATGGTTTGTTAGTTGCGTAATAACCCAGCAGACATTGTTCTGTCCACAGTCAAGTCCAAGAATAGTCCTGAATGTTCATGGTAATAGCTTTAATTGTGAACAGCTGCACGCCTCATGTTACTGATATAAAGCCTGCCTGGTTTTCACCTTGTGTTTAGTCAAGTGCTGTGCACTTTAATTCAGATTTCCATGACTATTATGTACGAATCTCAAAAATCTGTGCTGGAAGGATTGAAACCATACAGAGAGCAAACACAGCAAATAGATGAGGTTACAGAGCGCCCACTGGAAAAGACTCCATCGTAATGAAATAGACCTTAGATTAAATTGAATGGAGTGCCCAGGGAGAGAAATCATAGTGGCAATTGTGGGTAATGAGTGTTTTATAATAAATATGATTCTGGCTGAAAACAGTCAATCATCTGCATCAATACTGAGTCCCAGAGGGTTGTGGGGTTATGGATCGACACTTAGTATGTTAACATGACATAAGAGTGAATCTATTTATTGTGTTGTACGACCAAAAACAGACTTTTAGAATGCATGTAAACATGTTTGTCTAACTGAAATTGTACTACAACGAATTTCTCAAAGTCAGACTAACACACCTAGATAATTCAATGGGCAGTTGAATTACTCCTGCATGAATACAGTCAATCGGACCCAAACTGGCTTACGCGCTCTGCACAGTTCCCACCTGGGACTTTGACCTGGGAGTTGCATAGCGTGAAATGTGTAACTGAAGAAGAAGCTGGTAACAACAAGGCAAAATCTACATCCGGAGTCATGCATTTTTGGATGGACGAGGAGGCACAGTGTGTCAGCTGAAAGAGTTAAATAATGTTAAAATACATGGATGGGAGGAAAACAAGGAATGGCATCCTATTCGGAACAGCTGGATGACACTTGATTGTTTGGTCTGTGATCTAACAGGTCAAGGGGAAGAAAGTCCAATTCTAACAGCTAATTGGACTACAACTTAGTAGTAGTCCAATTAAAAGGCCTAGTTGAGCTATAACTGTAGCTCCACTTAACTGTACATGTAAATGTACTGACTGACTCACCATTGTAACTGCTTTTATTTGCTGTACAATGAGTGACTGAGTGAAGATTTCTGCTCTCATGCACACGGTTCCCACAATCATGGAAAACCTGGAAATTCGTTTTGAAGAAGTCATGTCCCAAGTCCCAAAGTTTCCATACCTATACCTGACCACTACTTTTGAATTGTTCTATGTTTTAGAAATGGAGCTGTTGACATTGGCAGCATAGGGCGTTCTGTTGTCACTTGGAGCACCAGTGTGCACTTTGGTTTTGTTTTACCTGCTCTGAAAGTAGAGCATGGAAAATCAAAGCAGAGCCCTGCACAGGTCCATTTTTGAAAGCCTGCACCTGCCCATACCTGTAAAGCTCAGTACAAGAACCAACCCATTACTCGTCATTATGTTTAAGTCATAGCCGCACCCAGTCGCACCCGTTAGTAAAAGTCCCGCAACCCTCTTTACCTATGAATTAACCACAGGGCCAATCAAACTGTCAGCTGTCTCCCACTCTTAATACAGGCGGTCTGTGTCTGTGGACTGCGCCTATAATAACAAAATTAAGATTTGAAGTACTATACAGCTCTGTTTGTGTTATACATTATGAATGGCATGGAAATTTTATTATGGGTCCTTGAAAAGTCATGAAAAAGGTTAGAAATTTTTGTCCATTGGAACGCTGCATACAGCTTTTGTGCTTTTTTTCGTCTTTCTCACCATATTGACCTCAGTGCTGTTAAGTAGCTCATTCATTCAAGTGGTTTCAAGTGGTATGTCCACACCTTTAGTATGAGACTGTTTGAATATGACTTGTCTCAGCTGCAAGTAACTGCCTTCTGAGTGAGAATGGAGTCCAACCTAACCATAGGAGATGACACGGAAACACAAGGCTTTATGGGTGTAAGGAGGCAGGTGTTAGAAGAGACTGTCTGGACTGATCCTTGTACTTACTTAGAGGGAAACAGATTAAGCTGCCATGATCACAGGATCACAAAACTCCACTTGTGTCAGTGTCACATCAGGCTCACAAATATATAGTTTCATTTTAGATAACGTCTCAGTAATTTCCTAAAACAGATGGTCACTGTACTTTTGACCAAATGTTCCTCAGAAAGCAGGAAATAGTGCTTTGTTGAGGGATATTTTTAGCCGTGGATTAATCCACATTTGGTGCTCTAGTTTGTATTTGTGGCAGCAGGACGGTGTATGTGCAAACGTAACTGTGGCTCATTGATGTTTTTGATATCACAGTGGTGCTTTATGGCACAGAGGAGGAAGACACATTTATACATACTAGTGGTGTCCCCAACTAAGAATTTACAATCGAATCTGATTGGTCAAATTTTGCTTTTTGTTGTTGTTTTGCTCATTGATGCATATTGTCATTATAACATTAGCTTATTTGTTCCACACTAGACAAAGTACGGGAACACACAATTAAACAATGTGTCTTCTTGGCTTGACATAAAAATTGACTTTGTAATACAACATTTATCATCTAGCACGCTTTGTTGTGTTTTGGGGGTGTTTGTAACAGTGGAGTACTGAAGCTTAGCAGAGTAGACTGACAGACAGACTGATGGAACACGTCACACAAACAGCTGTTTCTACGAGCCTCCCTCTGCTGATTTAGAAAGAGAATTGCTCATAACATCAAAAAATTTTCAGCACTCTGCTGGTGCTATGCTCTTATGTGAGTCTTCTGTTTTGTAAATTTATACATAAATAGCTGATATTTCATGTTTTTTTTAGGACAGACCAAGTAGTTCAGTGTAAAATCAGATATTCAACACTCCCATGCCCAAATGGAATGATCTATTGTTTCATAACCACATTTTCTGGCCAGTGACAATGACTCAACTTTGAGATTGGGAGTCGAATCAGGCTGCTTAGATTGAATAGTCAACTATTGAGCCCTAATGCACAGACAATACTTAAGTGTTGGTTTGTCTCTGCACATGAGATTTAGTATACGTTATTACTGAACCCAGATGTAATCCCTGTGCATACATTAAATTGGATTACCAGGGCTGAGCTGGAAGAACATCAATATTAAGAAGAACAATATTAGATGCAGTTTAGATGTTAGAGGCGTTTAAGCAGCATCAATAATCATCTTATGCATGGTGTGCTTTAAGCAGCAGAATAAGCAGACCGATACCTATATCAGTTTAATACACTACTGATTGATCTCATGCCAATTCTGATCTCTATAATGACTCCAAACTGCCTCATTGGTGCAATCCTTGCATGTCAGAAAGAATCTATGGGTGCAAGTGTATGTTTGTTACATAATCCAGAATATGTCCAAAATGTATTTATTTATTTATTTTTTGCATCTTTCTATAGTAGGTGACTTTGATTGATTTTGAAAGTTCTTGAAATGAATGAGAGTCTGAGACATGACAACATGTAGATAAGAGTGAACAGAGGCGGACAGACAGACAGACGGTGGTACAGTGATGTAAGAAGCAGATAGTGCCAGCAGCACTGTGTGTGTGGTTTTCCTGTCACATACTGTCGCAGCTGAGCAATTTCCCTCACTTCTGATTTATTCACCATTTGAACCTGGTGACATGTCATTTCACAGAATGACTGGTGAGACTTTCAGTTCAGTCCCAGGTGCCACAGCAAACTCTGTGGTGAAAAATACCAACCTGTGCAGAATTATAGAACTGAGAACAGGTCCATCTTTTACGTCTCTGCGGCTCAGGGGAGGACGATTAGATGATTCTTTGGATGTTCTCAGAATTACTTAGTTTTTAAGAAAGTGAAAGAACCAGTAGATTAGCATATTGTAGCCCATTAATAAAAGTCACCTCTACTATTGATTGGTTTCCCCTTAGTTTATGTCAGCACACTAAGACAACCAACTTGCAGAGACTTGTACAGATAATCCATTATAAAGCTAAAGCTAAAGGTTTGATCGAATCTGTCTTTTCTGTTTAAGTGATTTTATCATATGGCTCAAGGACAGGTCCAGTTTGACAAACTCAAAGTCAAGTCAAGTCAAACTCTTAAATAAAATAGTGCAGTGCAGGGCTGCAAAATTAATCGAATATTAATCACGATTTTGGCTTCCCACATTAAATGTACATGATCAACTGTGAAATTGATGTTTAGAATGTGTGCTCCACCCATAGAAAACTCTGCTGCATATCAAATCAAGCGTCTGCTAAACTAACAGCAGCCTCCACTTTTTAAGAGCTGTCATGCGGCTATGCACACACCTTGCAGTGACAGCCATGAAAACCGTAAATGGATGTTGTAGCTGCAGACGTGCAAAACAAAATCATCCGTCATCAGCCATCATCATCCGTTGTTTGGAATATTTCAGATTTAGGAGGGAACAAAGAGTGCATAACATTCATTTGTTTGTGGCGGCTTGCTACAATTGAAACATCTGTCGTCACGTTTTGATTTTCTCTTTTTGGAGCAGTGCTAATTACTCCCATTTCAGGCAGAAGACAAGTACCTGAACATGTGCACAGATAGTAAGTGAGCTGGTGGAAGAATCTCTTTTCCTGTCCCAGACAGAGTCACACAGCAAGGAGGGAACTGCAGAGTTAGCAGACTTAATGTCCCAGACTTATATAGCACTTACAGGGAGGTGTGTGTGTGTCATAAAGATCAGCAGTATAGACAAAAACCTGATGGGCAATTCACGAAAGGATTGCACAGCTTTTGCAGCTGCTAAATCTGCACAAATTTAACAAGAAATCATGTAATTGTCAACGCAGCCACAAAGGGTGAAATACACCTCTAACTGCACTGCAAAGCACATAGCGTTTGCTATTGTGCTGCTGTGCTATTTGTACATATTTGAATTATGTAATATGCAAATATTTCAGCAAAAAAATTGGCCCTTTTCTAAACAAATTAGCCTTATTCACAAGGCTTGGTGCTAACAGCCACACAGTTACAGTGAAATTATCAGTATCTTCAGAAAGTTGGTAACTAAAGTGCACTGGGGTGTTAAGCTTTATCCAAAATTCTGTGTCTCTCCATTACGTTTAAATTCTTGCCTGAAGTTTTGAGGAGTGCCTCTGTACCTTGTCAGTCAGGACCTTTAAAATCTCCTGCAGACTGTGAGATTTTAGCAATCAGTAAGTTTACTACAAGCTTGGGTAAACATGGGTACGACAAGTTTTGAGGTATACAAACTGTACAGCTGTGGCTCAGGAGGTAGAGCAGGTTGCCCACTAATTGGAAGATTGGCAATTTGATCCACAGCTCCCCCAGTCCACATGTCAAAGAATCCTTGGGCAAGGAGCAATGGACTTTTATACACTCGAAATATATACAAGAATATAACTGTCACGTTTCAATCCAGAATGTTGAACTGGATTGTCTCTAATGTCACATTAACACACATTAATAACCTAAAGATTTGTGGGCACTATATACTGCTGTGTTTCTGTTTGTGTTTGCCCGCTGCTAGGTTGCTCACCTGGCAGCTATAGCTTTGCCACTGTTTCCTTTCATGAATTGTCCTTCTTTACTGGATTATGGTAAGAGCTTGAGAGTTGGAAGGTTTCCCTCTTTGCTGGAATCTTACACATTTCTTTTTTGTCTCCATGGCAAGCTGCTATCAGTCTGTTTGTTTGGGTCTATCACCAGTGCATCATTTCATGCTGCATTTCTGTTGGTTGGTTAGTAGACATAGGTTGTAACAGAAATCACACAGTAAGATAGTCATCCCAAATTTCTGACACTGTCAGAATTTTATCCCAGGCTGTCTTTGATTGCAAGACCATGACAACCATCCTTGAACCTCTCTCACTGAGCGACGTAGGACCACTGTTTTAGAGCCACGACCAAAGCTATCGCCATGTTTCTTTCACGTTGGTCATCTTTTGTGCGGGACAGCCCAAAATCCCACAGTGTAAAAGCTGCAAAACTTAATGGACCTTTGGACCTTGAGACAAGACAGAGGGGTCGCAAGTGAACCAAAATCATGGTGCTATCACGGCAGCAATCCACTCATTGTGAATTTGCCCCTCAGAGTGCTGTCCATGTAATACAAACGCACACACCCACACACACATCCTGAGTGTGCACTTCAAAGTCTATTTTAGGAATCTACTAGCTGCATAAAATTACTTACGTCACCACAATGACCTTAAAATCCAAGCTTCTACTCTGTGTGTGTGTGTGTGTGCGTGTGTGTGTGTGTGCGTGTGTGTGTGTGTGTGTGTGTGTGTGTGTGTGCATGTGTGGCAGTTATATTCCTGTACATCTTTCAAGTGTATACAAGGCCAATGCTGCCAGGATTTGGGATTAATTTCTCCCTTTGCTGTGTTCAAAACTTTTCTCAAAACTAAGGCACTTTTCCTGGGGAGTTTTGTGTGCAGGAGAGAGCCGATTAAGGCTTCTAATCTCCAGCCTGGTGACTCCAATTGCAAGAGCAGAGATGATCTCACAGGGATTAGCCTACACTCTGTATGCTCACAGAGTTCCTCCATCAACACACAGATTAGACTGTTTGTATACTGGTGTAATCAAGACATTTACAGTAGACGGTGTAAGCCCGTTTTTACTAAATATGGTTATAGTGTGTTAAAGGGGAATACCACCAATTTTACAGAGTGACGTAGTCCTGGGGAGTAACACTCATCCTGCCCTGTCACAATAGTTGTATAATGTCTTCTATGGCTCTGGAAGAGCTTTGTCAAGTCTAAGAAAATAATCCTAAATATGTCATAATGATGTCATCAGAGTTATCTCAGCTTGGGCTTGGAGACTAAAATTTATAAAGAAAGCCTGTATTATAAACTATAGGGGCTTTGAGTTTGAAGCTGTTCAAGCTTTAGGTCTTTATTTTTAGGGCTGCGCACTAACTGTATTTTTGCACAACAGACACATTGCAAAAGACTGCCTGAAACGGGATGAAGTTTTAAAAAAATATATATAATTTATCAGGGTCCCACATTAACACCAGCCAGACCAATATGTTAGATTTTCCGTTTGGCGAGTAAATCTTAGAAGGCTATATGATACCATCATGCTTTTGCTACAGATTTGTCGGCTGCACATCCACTATGCAAATTCCCGTTCCACCACATCCCAAAAGTGATCTATTGGATTGAGATCTGGTGACTGTGGAGGCCACTGAGCTTTGTGTCTCATTCAGTACATTATTCTATGCTTTCTTTTGATTTTCACATTGGCTGTTCAATCATCCTGTTTAATATGTCTTCTGATTAAATCGGAACCGTTGAAACAAGTTGTAGGAAGCCTCTGCAAGTAATTGGTTGCTGGCAGACACACTGTGCTGCAATAAAGTGGTTAATCAGCAGTGCCGTGCACTGTAGAGCCGATGCTGCTGGTTCTGCCAGCCTGAATAGAATATAATGTCTACTGTTGTGTACAGCATTTATAGACTGAGCTGAGTAGTGATACGTGGGTCGACCCGTAACCCGTGGGACCCGCAAATGGACCTGCGGGTCGGGCAGCAGTGATTGTCTCTTAAAATCGGTCTGTAAATGATATTTTGACATTATTATCATAATCTATTGATCTGTAATCTATTACTGTCATGACATCTGAAGGTACTGATGCGTTGAGCAGGTGACAGTCAGCAGTCGTTTTCAAAACACACTTGTGTCACGCACTCCAAAAGAAACTTCATGAAACTTTAAACAATAATTCATTGTACAAAACGGGGGAAACAAACGTTGACAAAAACAGTTCCATAATTCATATTAAATTCAAAAGATAAAGAAAAAACAGCTACAAGTTAGAGGGAAAGTGGTAAAATCCACAGCCTCAGACAGATGCGCTCAAGCGTGCCGTGCGCACAAGCTCAGTTGGTAGGCGATACTATATTTTCACATTTTTAACAATGCAGTTTAAAAGTTTTAATTTTTATTGATAATCTACATTTACCAACAACAAAAAGACTACATTTAGCACCGAAAAAATGTTAAAAATAAATAAATAAATAAAATAATAATAATAATAATAATAATAATAATTTAAAAATATTTATATAAGTAAATAAAAAAACAAATATCGAATACCAAATTTTCATAACGAATACCTACCCATAGAAATGAATATCCGAATATTTGGGTACAGCCCATTCATTGCATGAACGTTGTGAAAACGAACCCCATTTTTCATGTGAGGGTTCCCGGTCTAGATGGATTCACTTCTCCATAAACGTTCAAATCAAACATGTAATGTACTCACCTCATAAGCACAGATGTTAGGAAGGTGTACGGGGGGGTTGCCAAGTGTTTGTATATCCGTTATTGTTCAATAAACATGCATTTTATCTCGGATGTCTTGAAATTTTCTTCAGCCCTTCATCGTCCTGCAATGAATGAGTGCACCAGCTTTCTACTGCGCCACAGAGCCATTATAGTGGTTGGGAGGTGTATTGCACATTGGTAGTAAGAGGCTCTAGCCTTGGACCAAGACTTACTACCAATGTGCAATACATCTCCTAACCGCTATAGTGGCACTGTGGTGCATCAACAAGGCATTTTTACTCAGAGAACTGCTGCCCACTGGATATTTCCTTTGTTTTGGACCATCCTCTGTAAACTCTAGAGATATCTGTGCGTTAAAATCCCAGTAGATAAAAGTGTCTGAAATACTCAGACCAGCCCGTCTGGCACCAACATGCCACATTTAAAGTCACTTAAATCTCCTTTCTTCCCTATTCTGATGCTCAGTTTGAACTTTAGCAGGCTGTCTTGGTACCATGTCTACATGCCTAAATGCATTGAATTGCTGAGTGGCCTATTTCCTTGGAAACCGTCCAAGGTTTGACTGAGATCTAAATATGATGTCAGCGGTTTGCTGCTCCTGGATGACTTTTTGTTGTACAAATGCTGCTTGGTGCAACTCCAAGGAGTTTGCTGCTCACTAACACTAAACCACAAGCTACTACTTCACTTACAGCTTCATCTTTCAAGGCAAACGCTGACATGCATCTTAACATTTTCATTGAGTCTTGCACGTCTGAAATGGCACTTTTTACTCTCTCAAAGAGTACATATATTTATGGACAAAGTCTTATGATGAAAAAAATAGGAATGTTACAGTATTCAGACGATTACCAGCAATTTGTGTCATGTATTCTGCTTGTGTCTGCAGTTTGCGGCAATTGCACTGGTTGTTGGTGGTTCAGTGTCTAATAAAAGTAACACTAAAAAGTGCCATTTTAGAATAATACACCCTGTCAAGCCTATGTGTTATGTCTTAAATGCCATGCCATGCTCTGTTGTGATATTGATAGTGTCTTGTTCATGCTCTACTCATTCCCATGCATTTATTAATCTGCTTTTCTGTGTGCATTTGTTTTGACATTGCGCTCTTTTTCTTTGTTTTTTTGCTCCATGTTTTTCTGCATGTGGCTCCTCCATAGCTTTGTACCAATGGCTTGAAGCAGACCGCCAAGGCAGAGATCCAGAAACTGCAGCCACAGGTAAAACACCATCCACTGTTCACATCTTCATAACAGAGCGCAACACCTCACGCTGTCTGCATGGCCTGCCTGCTTTACCTCAGTCAGCTGCTCACCTCATAAGCTATGTGACCTAATATGACGTCAGCCATGCCCCGGTATAGATTTACAGCTCTAAAGTGATTTCATTGGGGAAAATGAATGGGATTTTTACAGAATCACTTAATTCACAGACCAAGTTTATCAGGTTTCTTACAATTAAGTGTTTTGACCCATTTTTTTTTGCCGATGAAATTGGATCCTGTCTGTGACCATTCTTATTAGACAGCCCCAACATCTAAGACCTATGCTGTAAATTAGGCTTAAAGGGATAGCGCACTCAAAAATGAAAATTCAGCCATTATCTACTCACCCATATGCCAATGGAGGCTCAGGTAAAGTTTTAGAGTCCTCACAACACACACTGCTCGTCCGTAGTGATCCAAATGTCCTGAAACCCCGACATAAAAAGTTGTTTGGAAAAACGTCATTTGCCTGTAGCTCTAACTGCCTCTCTGTAAACCGCGTTCAAATGTGCACGTGTGTGCGCTTGCGCGCGAGACCAGCGAAAGCACGTGAACACACATGAACGCGGTACCCATGTCTCACGGTCTAGCAAAGTGCACACACGTGAAAGTGGTGTACAGAGAGGCAGTAGGAGCTACAGGCTACAATGAGGCAATGACATTTTATGTCCAAAAGGTCAAAGGTCATCTTTACTGTGACATCATTATGTTATGCAAAACACTACACTGGCCATTACTTAATGTCATGTCTCAGGAACAGAAGGGGAGACATTTGGTCAGATACTTAACTGGTGAGGTGTCCACCTTGAAACTGTGCTGATTGTGTAGATCTGTGCTGTCGGGTGGAGGATGTGTGTGAAGCATCCATGTTTTTACAGATATCGATATAAACTGTAACTGGACTGTAACTAGACTGGTTTGCAGAGACGTACAACCGTGAGGTGGTGTTCTAGTTTCTGTTGCTTTGTTTGTCTAGGTTAAATATTCTCTGAGTGAACTGAAATGTATTGATGTATTTTTTGAATGCGCGTTTATGTGTTTAGTACCTTTTGACTCCAGAAACGCGAGCTCACCCAAAATTGTAACTTTGAATAGTGTAGATTTAACATGCATGTATTGTTTTTGCTTTTTTATTGTATGTGTGTGTGTGTGTGTGGTGTGTGTGTGTGTTCTTTTTCAGCAAGAAATCTCTAGAAAGAAATATCTAGTGGACTAAAAATGCAGTTGATCATATTATTCTAGTAGTTTGCCTAAAGTTTAATTTGTACTTGTAATATTAGTAATTTATATGATAAAAGAATAATTCTTGGCATTGTGCGGCGATGCAATATTGCCATTGGGTACTGACAATAACTATGACCTTGTAGCTTAGCAAATGCTGGGATCTAAAATGGAATCATCAGTACCCAATCCTAAACTGACTGATCACCTGAGTTAATGCAAAAGTCATCATCACAGAGCAATCAGCTGATAATAGAAGCAACAATAATAATGGTTTGAGGATGATGGTGCACTATATACAGCCATGTTCATATTACATTCTTTCTTAATTTAAAGTATCAAACTAGCTGACGTGATCCAGCAATCCAGGCTGATTTTGAGAGAAAGAAATCACTTCAGTCTAAATTTGTGTAAGGCGGACATCACTTCTATGGTCTCCAGATCCCTGTGTATTACAGGCTCCACCACCCCCACCTGGATTACGTCCTTCAATACAGTTCATCCTCTTGGCCCCTCTCTCTCTCATTTTTCTTTCTTCATGGTACAGTATTTGGGTCAACTTTCTCTGAGCTTGTTATCCAAATCAGTCCCTCTCATCCTCCCTGGTCGTAGCTTACTATTTTACCCTCGCCTCATCCGAACCCTAATGAAAGAAATCAGTCATCCTGTTTCCCTGCCTCTGGGTTATTGTTTGTTTCCCTGCTTGCAGACCAGAGTTTGAGGAGTTAATGAGAGCAGAGGGTGGAGGGGCTTAAACATGGGGCGTCTTCTCTTCTCTTTCCTGTTCTCTTTTCTTTTCCTCTTCATCCTTTCCCTGTCACCTTCTCTTTGTCCTTCTCGTGCTCACAGAGAAGATACACAAACCTGGACCCCTGGGGCAGACAGCTAAGTAGTGAAAGCATGATGTATGTTTGTATGTATTTGGATCTGTGTGTGTGTGAGGGAGAGGTAGATAGAGAGATTGAGTGTATGTGCGCAGTATGTCCTCAACAACTTGAGGCCATTGTGATGCTGTTTGTACATGAACCAAATCAGATATCGCCTTATCAGGTGTTGTAAAAGTCATCATCCTTTGTGTACAGAAGTGTGTGTATTGTGCAGGTGCAGGGGAAAACCACGGGTCAACCCGTGGCAGACAGTCCACTCCTGACTGTGAAACATTGTTTTGCTTTGTTTTGTTCCACGAGCCTCCTTAAATGTCAGCTAACCTTTTCATTATTCATCTGGCACTGCCTCTCAACCTTTCACCTTCTCTCTCTGTCGATCATTGAGGCCTCGGGGGTACACACAGTGCACTTTAGAGAGAAGCATTGAGTGTAAACATAATTGTGTTTATTTGCAAGAAAGCTCCACAGGGGGCAACAGATCCTGGCTTGAGGTATTATGTTGTCGTTGTCCATCCATCCCATCCTTGTGAACGTGATATCTCAAGAACACCTCAAGGGAGTTTCTGCAAATTTTTTTATTAAACGTTTATCATAAACGTTAATCTGGCTGGTGGCACACATTAACATTAGCCGTTTTACTATTAGCATTGGGTGACAGCCACATTAACTCATCCATTTACGTTTTATTAAGGCTTAAAGTTACGCATAATTAAGGGCCAGGCCGCGTCGAGTGACAGGCTGTCTGCAAGGTGTCACCACAGTCTATGATTCAGATCCACCCCTCACCCCTCTATAGCTCCACCCTCTCATCCAAATATGGTCACTTCTGGCTCCAAACATTCAACATAGTGATGGCCGTAGTGCCAACCTCGAGGCTTCAAGGAGTCCACAAACAATGGCTACCATTATTTTTACAGTCTATGGTTTTACTGACAGTAGATAAACACAATGTGAATAGTGCTGTAGAAGTATACATTATACTGTATTTATCAAGACAGCTGGTCAATATCAAGATAGTATTGAGTCTTAATGGAATATGATAAAATATTCTTAAAAACAAAGAAAATTAGGATTAAAGGCCTGTTTATAATGTAATAAAGGCTCTTACAGGTAAGATTAACAGGCTCTGTTTGAGAATTTCTTGTAAATGTACAGAGTCAGGGCCACCCTGGAATGATCAATGATTAAATGTTCCAAACGATCAGTCTGCCCCTCCTCTTTCATCCTGCGCTTGTCTTCAGTAACCCTCTGACCTCGTCCCAATCATATAAAGGCCCATACTATCTGCAGTCGATACACCAGTGCTCCCAGTTACAGAGCTCATTCACTCAAATGAAATCAATGGAGGTTGGTCTCCATGTTGTAGCAGTACTGTCGGAGATCTGGTCACTGAAATGTAATGAAATGGGGGTGATTATTGGTGAGATTTAATAGTCCACAGAGAGTCATTACAGAGTGACAGGGTTGACTCCAGTATGAGAGCACCATCAGCACTTCATCAGTGAAAAAGTTGTGAGTATTTATCCTGTTGAACTGCCCCAGAGCAAGCATCTTTTTAATTGGTTATTGTCCCACTGTGGATAAATGAAATCAATGAATTGACTTGATTCAGAATGGCTTTCAACTCGTGGATCACTGGTCTATAGCTGACTGCCAAAGGAGACTAGCCAAAAGAGAAAGCCCACCATTGTTACACTTTTAATGGTTGGTTTACCCAAACTCCAAAAAACTTTTGGAAGTACTTTGTACTGAGGAATTAGTCATTATGATGTCTAATGGTCAGATGTTGTATGTTTCCTTGTTTCCTGTTAAACACACAAGGGGAGAGAGAATGCGATGTTGTACAATGTTGTGTGACATTTTTGACATTACACAAATGACAATAGTCAGCAGAGCAAAATAGTTCAGTAAATTAGGGAGCAAAAAAGAAATATATATATATATTTATATAGATGCATATTTCATATATCTCCACCTGTCTCTGAGGACAGAGCTGACACAGCCTGACTTCTCTCTCTGTCTCTCCCTCTCTTTTTTTATAGTTGCTATGTGAAATTGTGCCATTATGAGTGGCCATCGGGGGCCCCTTTTTTCTCCATTTTTTGGGGGCCCCCAAATATTTGCCTGGTCTGCCTCTCTTGGAACACGGCTATCTATTGTGTAAAGATATAGCGTCCTGAGCAAAGAATGAAGTCATGCCACCACTGTTAGCTCTGTCAGCACTGTTGATTAGAGATTTGTTGAATGATCTTGTCGTTAATCTGTGTTTTATGGCTGTTTGGAGAAGTTGGCCTTCAGGGCTTTAAGACAGATATTCCTGACGTTTTATGAAAAAGATGACGGTTTGGGTTAAAACGAAAAGATTTCATCCAGAAAGGTCTCTCTGACAGAAAGCCCTGCAGGTTAACTTATCCCACTTGCTGTGTTATTTGTGTCAGTGGAGTCAGATTAAAGTGAACTTTACTGTAGGCCTATTTATTATTTATGTGTTGTTAATGTGTTTTATGGCCAAAAGTAAAAAAAGAAAGAAAGGGGTGGCAGTGTCTTCTGTAACAAACTGTGTTAAATGGGCAGATAATATTGCTTAATATTGATCGCAGACCCCTGAATTGTATCGAATCGAAATCGTATCATGGCAGACTTTGTCGGAAATATTGTATCACGATCTAAAGAATTGATATAGTATCATATTGTGATGACACTGGTGATTTACACCCCTAGCTATTAGCCACTGTCTCAGCTACCACGTGGAGAACCCTGTCCAGACAACTCATAAACAACGAACCTTACACAGAACCCCTTTGAATTGAGCTTTTCATTCCAGTAAATCTCTGTTTTTCCTATAATTAGTGAATGACGTAGTTCCTTTCGGGAAAATTACAGGTGTGTAAAAACAATTATAAAATGTTATGTAAAAAACTGTAACTTAGGCTTTTATTTTGCTCTTTTTCTCTCCAGAGCTTTTGATATCCCCTCTACCATGATACCATCATATTGCACTTAGACCTACCTACATTTCCCATATTTTCTGCCTTTGTGCATTTTGGTGATGCTGTGATTCAGAATGATTTAGAATAAGCCCAGGGCCACAATACATTTCTATTCTCAATCACCAAGAGCAATAGTGTGACTGTGGTTCAGTGGTGCATACACAGAGAGCATTAGAGGAGAGTAAGACTGTGATGGGGAGTCAGTTGTCTCAAGACACAGTTGTAGTGAGACAGTAGGTAATAGAACCAGCTCTGGTGGTTAGCTGAGCAGCTGTTGGGTTGTCCGGCATTAGACACAGATTGTCTCTGCTATGTGTCGTGACAACTGTCTGTCTCACACACACACACACACACACACACACACACACACACACACACACACACACACACACACACACACACACCCATGACATGTCAGTTTATGGAGGAACACAGGGCTGTGTAGGCACTATTAGTTGTATTTGCTTTTATGCTTTCTGACAGACATAATATATATAAAATATACTGTTCTAGGAAGGTATAGGCTAACATGAAAACATCAATACATTGACATACACCAGACCTAAGACACAAGACTCATATACATTCATACCACATTAGTTCATTTTCATAAAATACATATACCTGTTATTCTGACTGCCAACCCCACTAGAAACACTACACAAAAACACACTCACACACAGATTATGTAGCCAAGCACATGCTGTGTTTTCCAGCTGTGTAAGCAGCAGAGGAAAATGGATATTAATGACCTGATTGTTTAATTCTCTCCTCTCTATTAGTAATAGTAACAAAACACTTACCACTGATTCTGAGGGTGAGCCCAAATGTATCCCTGATGTCCTTTTTCATGATAGCATCTTTTTTTTTCTCTCTTTTTTTTACTTCAATGGCTTTGTTTACATGCACACTAATATTTCATTATTATTCGGAATATGACAATATTCCAAATTACATATGGGTCATATAAGCAGCATATTCTGTTTAGATATTCCGAATTAGGCATTTTACGATTAAGACATGTGGGATATGTCGGTATTATTTAGGTTTTAATGGCATTCTTTGGACAGCGCATTGAGTATCTGTGTCTCAACTTGAGTTTTTATGGCAGTTTGTGACACGTGGCCACTTGCCTGTTTGAAGTCATCTCTGTGCGTTGTATGTTTGCAGAGATATACTGGTTTCAAGGTATATCATGTTATAAAAGTTGATGGTCATCATAACGTGTACATTTGCTTATCTATGATTTTTTTTTTTTTTTTTAAAAGTGTAATTGGACATTGAATAAAACATTTGTTCAATCAACAATAACCCTTCTGTTTTCATTCCTTTAAGGGTCACTCTGACTGATAGTGAGATAAAATTCTTTAATACCGTCATAATGTGAAATGTGATATTTTCGGAGACAGTTATCAACCCAAACTCTCATACCGTTGCAACCCTAGTGTGTCATCATGCATACGTTGAACACAAACCACAAACTACTGGTCGGAAGAGAAACACACCTACATTAATTATTATGAAAGACCTGGATATTCACAGGTTTTTAGATATGACCATATATTATGACACCAACCTTTTAACAAGGTGGTTGAAGGAATAAACAGTGAGGCTGTGTTCCCACAGTCCAACAAGTCCACCACCCGTGGAAAACTGAAAAATCCTATTTTGATGCAAAGAAACAAAATAATAAGCAGCACCAGCCATTGCACTTTTTCCATATGTCTGCGAAATAGACAACATATTATGGTACGTTAATCGGAGTATGCTCAGCTGCATGTAAACTGGAATGCTCATTTTCATCAGTCATGTAAAAGCTTAGAAGGAATGTTGTCTTTTTGGAATAAGGGCAAAAACCAGAATATTGTGCATGTAAGCTTAGTCACCGATTAGTCTCTCCACAATGTCATCTGCCATGTTGAACGTGACACTCCATACTGTCAATTTGGAAGGACTTTGAATGGCTGTCCATGTTTTTATCGTTCGTCAAATCACTCTCAAAGTGATCCCGACAATATAATTTGCCGCCTTTGTTGTAACAGCTGTGGTGTGGACCCTGCCATCCACTTAAGTCAAAACGCTTTTTTCAAACAATATAGTTACAGATATTGTTACAGTTATCGTTCTTGGTGTGGACATCCCTTTACTCTGCATTGGAATCTTAACCATCGCTGCCATCCATACTATCTCAGCCTGGTATTAGAGTTGACACAGTTTGTAAAGCTGGAATGATAAGGCTTTAAGGCATGACATGTTTTCATTGTTGGTGTTATTTAATGTTGATTTTTACAGAAGTTGATGCACTTCATAGAAGCTGCTCATTATGTGTAGTTCTCTGATGTTATTGGAGGTTGACACAAGTAAGGAAAACATTATCTGTGACAAAAACAGACGTGCAACTTCAGGCTTATTAGAGTAGTGTGTGTCCAGTGAGGTGTGTGTTAATATGGGGGATGGGGGAAACATAGAGCTGTCCAGCTGCTGACAGAGAGGAATCTCATGCATGCAGTCAAAGTGGCTGTCAGTGACACATGAGCTCATCCTCCCACTGCTGCGTTCTCTCCTCCAGTACAAACTTTAATGTGTCTATTTGACACTTGCTTGATAATTTGCACCAAAAACATGCAACTCTATAGCTTACATAAAACCTACTGTAGGCTTAACACATTTATCACAGTCTTCCACTAATGATAGAAACTGTGTGTTAATATGAAACATTTGTCAAATAGATATTTTAAGCTTCATGGGAATATAATAAAGATTGTTTATATTGGAGGTTGTTACATGATTACCTGGTAGACATGCTGAACTGCTGTGTTAACGCTGCATGAATGCCTTTGTCTTCTTGTCTTTTCAGGTGAAAATTTTGAGCAGAGCCCCCTGAAGAGGACGTTCAAGTCCAAAGTTCTGGCACGCTACCCTGAGAATGTGGAGTGGAACCCCTTTGACCAGGATGCTGTTAACATGGTAGGTGGAGTGTACAATTATAAGGGGAAAAAGTGAGCAGCCCCATGTTGCTTTGTCAGTTGTCTTTATTTAGCTGGTTCATGTCAAGGAGTTAGAGGCAAAGTAGCGCTGTGTGAGGAAGCAAAGGCAGAAAGGCAGTTGTCTCTAATAAGGGGAAACTCACTCCTCTTCTTAATTTAGTCATAATTTAGCCACATAGGTTTCTTATATTATACCTTAAAAACATCTGATCAACATATTACAGGAAATTTTAATTCTCATCTGTGTGTCCTCCTTTTGAAGAAAGGTCATGCATTATCAGTATGCAGGCTCAATGACCCATTGTGACTTGTGTCCTCCCACTGCTGAAACATTCCCACTCTGTTTACATGATTCTTCATGATTCATTTCCATCTGGATTTTTTACAGTTACACTGCAGCTTGTATTTAGACTCAGTGGATGTAGAGGTTTTGGTTTAGGGTTTCACTTATTTATTTCATGTTTTAAATGGTTTAAAGGTCCAAATATCATGTTTTTTTGTATTTAACATGTATGAAGCTAAACTCATACATAAACTAGAAAAGTGTACTCAGTGTACTCAGTGTTCATTTTGACAGCTATTTTAGATTAAGTCTTAGTCTTGAGATGAAAATGTTTATTAGTTTTAGTTACATTTTAGTAATTTTCATCATTCATAGTGTTAATCTAGTTTAAGTTGATGAAAATTCAAAATGTTTTAGTCAACTTTGAGTCATTGTGTTGTCTATATGTTTTTTTATCTTCAAACGAATCCAGTTAGGCTAATTCATGTATCAGAGATTTGAATCAAGGTGACGAGTTGTATACAAATTACGACAATTTTTTCTACAACTACAAAACTTTCTACACATCATTCACATCACTCGTCATTTCTCCAGCAGATAGCTGGTACAGGTGATGTACAAGCACACGCTTAATGCTCACCATTTGAAAAGCTCACCATCTCCCTCTCTATGTTCTTAAAAAATTTGACACCACAAATAACTAATCTGAGACAACTAGGATTTGTACTCAGGTTCATGGTAAACGCTGACTTATGCATCTCACTGTTAAGAAGCAGAAAAATAATTTGATTAAAGCCTGAATTCTTTCTGAATCTACAATATGTTAGTCAGGAGGTTTAAACTCGTGTCCTCTCACAGAGTTGGTGATTAAAACTAAACTTTCATCTCTGTCTGATCTGAGTTCAGACTGTTATAGCACAGCTACACTCAGGTAACTGAGCCTCCTACCTGCCTGTTAAAGAACATTGATCCACTGAGTGGAGTCCTGTGGAGATCAGCTGTGAAGTCTGGCAGCCAGTGGCTGCTTGCTCCGCCATCATTCAGCAGCTAATGAGCAAAGCTAACCACTAACAGCCACTGCTGCAACTAACAAGCTCCACAAATACATTCAGTAGCTCCACCGACACACACAGCTGATTATTTACCGCTGAATTATAGTTCAGAACTCGCACCAATGGCTGAAGCTGCTCCAGTGTTTTTGCTGGCGAGTGAAACATCTTGTCCGATAGTGCACCACTAACATTTTTGTCACGTCTTGTCTCGTCAACAAAAATGAAAACATAGATTTCGTCCTAGTTTTTAGGATTAAGATCTATTTTTAGCTCGTCATTGTTTTGCTTTCGTCATGGAAAAAAGGTTGTTGTTGAAAAATTTTCGTTATTTTTTTCGTCAAGGAAATATACACTGGTTGAGTGCAGGTTTCTGCCAGGTGGCTTCCCGAGCTGTTTGCAGCCAGTCCAGACAGTTTCTGCAATTCCAGTAGGCCTGTCAAAATGCATTTTAGAAGCGTCCCAGAAGCTAATGAAAATACACCCGTCAGCTATTTTTGATGGAACTGCAGTTGGTTGCACAGAGCAGATCGAGTCTTCCTGCTAACATGCGCTATATGTGAAAATACATACAATGTGATTGTAAGGATGAATGTATTTTTAATAACTGAAACACAGCCACAGATCTTTGATCCATGTATTCAAAACTGGACTTGTAATGGTAATAACTTTGCCCTCAGTTGAAACAAAACTGAGTCACAGATATGGCAGCCAGAATGCGGCGCAGCTGCACTCAGTGAAATTGTTCCCCCTGCCTCCCTTACAGTCAAATGAAGATATTGTATCACTGAATAACTAGAGTGGGTCATAATATATCTGGTATAAAATTAATCTGGAGATGTTCTGGTTCAAAATGAGACCAAACTTTTCTATGGATGTTGTTTTTGAACCACTACAAAGGCCAAAATGTGTCCTGCAAAAGACAGTAAGTCTTGTTGTTATAAGCCGAGTTGATTTCTGGAAAACTTGCATCCCCTACCGGCCTAGTGAGAGGAGTGAGAGGTCAGCAGTCAAAGACAGTATAAAACAGATTTCTTAACAATTGTGAATCACCGAAAACAATTCTTGAGCATACAGTCATAAATGTGCACAGAAAATATGAGGCTGATTGGTACAGTAGTTTGCGAGACTAGCTGCAGACATACACACAGGAACACACATATACAACCAAACACATGATCAAGACGAACGTCCTTTGCACAATGAGTCAGTGAGTGTTTTTTTTTTGTTGTTGTTTTTATCATCCAAAAAAAAGGTGATAATGCACAGAGACCTTGCACACTGAGTCTGTGATGCATTTTTTGTTCTATGCTTTGTGAAAATTTGCAGTACCAGAGACAAAATGAAAAGACATACAGTATCACCTCCGTGGCTTCTCTCCACTGGAGTTATTATCTGTCACCACCCATGTCTTGCATTCAGCACTAAAGCTTCATGAAGGGGCTGAGCTGTCCTCCATCTCTGTCTCCTACTCTCTCTCTCTTTACAGTCCATATCCTCCTCCTCGTCATCATCACCATCATCCACCTGAATATCATTATTTGACCTGTTGAAATTAAGCTATCTGACTTATGAAACCGATACATTTTCGTCACTGATTCTTGGTCAAACAACTCCCTAAAGGCTTCTGACAGTTTTTTTAATGAGGGACGGAAATTTCAGTGTCAGTGATCATATTTATTTTTAGATATGTGACAATTGTGGACAAAAAAATGAACTTAGTGTGCAAAGGCCTTTACTCTGGCAGGTATAATGACAGTAGAAATCAGTATAACACTGAAAATGAGACACAAAGATGTGCATAGGAGTTTTGCATCACACACTTGGTGATAATGTCCAGGAAGTGTGCAGCCTGCTGAAGATTCTGAAAACTCAAAAGGAGATTTGAGACATTTAACAGACAGAAATAAATAAACCAAAACAATTATATTTATTCACAGTTATATCATAGCAACAAAATTCATCAATCTGAGCCTTTCTCCTTCACCATATCACACTGGGAGGAGAAAATTGTGACGAGAGATGATAATCAGAGTTACAATCAAAGGAACGTCTTGACAGGATAAGGGCCTGTAATGAAACATCTGTTTCAACCATTTCTGATATACACTAAAGTATGCAAATTTCTGGTCCTTCTGTTTCACAAAACCAGACCTTGAGAGTCATTGAAAAGTCCTCCTGTTTTTGAAAAGTGTGATTGTTGGACAATGTTTTGCTAAAGGTGCTAAATTGTCAGTACAGTGACCTTGACAGGATGAACAAGAGGGAACTGTCCATGCGCCTGCTCAGGCGGTGTGTGTGTGTGTGTGTGTGTGTGTGTGTGTGTGTGTGTGTGTGTGTGTGTGTGTGTGTGTGTGTGTGTGTGTGTGTGTGTATTTCGTGGTGACCGCCTATTTTTCCACCTGCCCTGGCGTCAGCGCTGCTGAATAATTCAGCCATGCTTCTCGCCTTACGTCGGCATGGAAACGAGCCATTATGCAGCAGTGCAGCGGCAGAAACCCGACACCCAGATGATTGCAAGCCATCGAGGGTGATGACTTAGAGACATTCTGCATCGTTCTCTCTCTCTTTCAATGTCTTGTGACCGACGCACCCCTCATTTTCCCCTCTTCCTCCTCCTCTGTACCTCCATCACCCACTCTACCCATCATCCTCTCCTCCTCTTTGGAATGTTCTCATCCCAGCTGCTCCTCCTCCTCCTGCTGTGAGGTGAAAGATGAGAAGGTTGGGGAGTGTAATCACACTTCCTGTGCTGGCACGCCATCACTAAAGGCCCCAACATACACATACACACACTCACACACAACTGTTATGTTTTGTCTTTTCAATAACACTTTTTTTTTTACCACCTTGGCCCTCCATCTGCACTAAACCAATGGTTTCAACCACAAAAAAATTGATCTAAAATATTAGAAATCTCTAATTCATCACTGTATTGTGAATGGAGGTTGTCTGATGCTGGTTTACTGTCATTCAGGTTTTTTCTGTAAACAACAAACAATTGTTTGAAAGTTTTGTTGGAAGCTATTGTATTAACTGCTGAATGTATACCTGTACAAGACACTGTAGCATTTCTTTCTGTTTCTGTAGTGTTTGTTTCTTTGGTTTAATGGGTTTTTATGCCGCTGAATATAGCCATGGTCAGAGGCATTATGTTTTTGAGTTGTCTGTCCATCCCATTACCATACCATAAGTCCATACCATTAAGTGTTCCCTTCATTTTTTTGAGCAGTGTAGTTATGATGAGATAGATGATAGACCATGAGCCTAGATGCAAATGGCATATATGCTGTAAGCTGACAACAGTTTCTCCTGTTTGATAAAAGCCTGAGCGTTTTTCTGCTCTGTGAACAATAAACCATATGCACCTCCTCTGCTCCTGATGTCCTCGTTCCTTTTTCACATTAACAGTGTAAACAGGAAAATGGTTGAATGAGGTTTCTTATTGTGACTCCTGCCTCATCAAGGTCAGATGTATATTTCTTCCCACGTCACGCCTAATCTGTCACATTGTTGCTTCCCACTAATGCAGCTAAGCGATTCTCAATGCGCCCTGGCTTGCCGGTGATTTGTTACTTATTTGACACAAAGCTTGCCACATTTCATTGCCACGTTGTGAGAGATTTAGAGCATTTTTCTCACTGCTCTGTTGGATTTCAATACCTTCCTCAGCTCGGTGGGGCTGAGAGGTGAAACACATGAAATGTTATTGTTCTCTAGACAACAAAAGCAAATGTAAAATGTGGTAGTGGTGATGACTAATGTCAGACATGGGCTGGGTGTAGGGAGAGATGATCTGTCAGTACTGATCAGTAAGACACATGACTTATGCATAAGACACATGACTTATGCATAATCCAATCAGGTCCAGTCAGGCCAGCGTGTGAGTGAGTGTTTGTTTCATTGGTTGTCTGTGAAGACAGCATGTTTGTAAATAGGAAAACTGTGTAAATGTCACAAATGTTTATGTTAGTAAAGGTCAAATAAAAAAAACATATGAATGTAAATGTATGAGTTTGTTCATGTTTGCAGACTCTAAAGCTCATCCATATGCATGATGTATGTGTGTTTGTAAAGCAGTGAGCTCTAACACATTCACAATCTGAATGTGTGTTTATGTGTGTTGGCACGGAGCAGCTCTTCTCTCCCCTCAGTTTCGGTTCAGCTCTTAGCAGCCACAAAAACATAATGATGCTAATAAGTCAGATTTATTGCACGCTGCTGCTGACGGCGTGTTTATATCAACAGTTTATGTGGGTTTGGCTGTGAAAGCATCACACACACACACACACACACACACACACATTGTAGCATCTTGTTAACCTGTCTTGATACCAGCACAATGATCAACCTTAATTGACTTGACTGAAGAAGATTTCTGGTTGATTGCATGGATGTATAAAGAGACCGGGATACAACATTGAAGATGGGCCCCTATTAATTTCTATGGAAATTGCTCAGTGGTGCATGAAGTCAAAAACGTAAAATTTTGATGCTATGAAATTACTTGAATCTTGTGCATTATGGGGCCCATGGAGCAAGCACAGCAAGTGCAGCAGAGCTGCTTCCTTCTGTTGGCTAAGCAGCAAATTTCTAGGGGTGGGAATCATTACCATCCCATGATACGATATCACGATACATTAATCGCAAAACATTATTATTGGGATTTTTAACATATATATAATAATAATATCCATAAGAAAATAGTGGTTTTCACTAGAACTGATGATTTGTGGTGAAGCAGTGACTGACTCCTGTTCCCTCCCCTCTCTTTACAGCTGTGTATGCCTAAAGGCCTGTCGTTCAAGACGCAGGCAGACCAGCGGGATCCACAGTTCCACTCCTTCATCATCACCAAGGAGGACGGCTCCCGGACCTACGGCTTCGTCCACACCTTCTTCGAGGAGGTGACCAGCCCACAGATCTGCTCTGCCATGCAGACCCTCTACCAGATGCACAATGCAGAGAGTGCCACTGCCAACACCCCTCCCTCCTCTTCCTCCTCTTCTTCCTCCAGCATGGACTCCTTGGCCAGCAGTTTAGACGAGGCCGACTCCCCTACATCCTCATCTTCCTCGTCTTCGACTCGCAGGGCAGGTGGCTATGACTCATCACGGGACACTCTCTACGTGTCCAAGGCCTTGTGTCTGATCACGCCCATGCCCTTCATGCATGCCTGTCCGCAGCTTCTTGTCACAGCTGCACAGGGCTGTTACTGCAGCCATGGCCCCACCGCTGCCACTGGAGAGCTATGTTCACAACATCCTGTACGAGGTACCGCTTCCCGCTCCAGGACGCTCGCTCAAGTTCCATGGTGTATATGAGCCTATCGTGTGCCAGAGGCCTGGACTAGGGGAGCTGCAACTGGCTGACTTCCCCCTCGCCGAGGCCTTCAGTCTGCTGGGAGTGGAGAACCTGGTCCAAGTGTTCACGTGCACCCTGCTGGAGATGCAGATCCTGCTGTACTCACAGGGTAAGGATGCATGTTGATTATGTCAAGATCATAATCAGACTTTTTCTTAGCAGTGTGAAACATTTTTGTACATACACAGACACACACATAAGTATGTCTGTCAGACATAACAGACTTATCAGGGGTTTGCCATTACAAACTCATATTATCCACTATTCAAACAGGCAAGATCCAAGGATTTACACAAACACTAGATGTGTCAGAATTACCAGGAAATGTTCCGTGTCCTAACTAGATGCGACCGTCAGACTATCGCACATCATTGTGTTACGTCGGACACTCTCTGTCCACACTGGAGCTGCTAAATATGGAACTCTGGTCACTTCATGTAAACAAACCACACATCTAGCAGCTGTGGCCTCATTGAGTGAATTAGCCGTACCTACAGTACTGGATACCTCCTTATTTCACTACAAAAAACAAAATGAGTCAGTATCTGGCTGAAGGGAGATTGTCAGGATGATGAACATTTCTAGTAAGAATTGACAATTACAGGGTTCCCACGCGTCCTGGAAAACCAGGAAAACCAGGAAAACCTGGAAAACCAGGAAAACCTGGAAAATGATTGACCAATTTTCCAGTCATGGAAAACACATGGAAAATGAGAAAAAAAAGTAAAATGTCCTGGAAAAGCTTGAGTTGTCCTGGAAAATTATTTTTTCCTCCCTCTGCTTCTCTCTGCCTTGTGGGTGAACGCAAACGGGTTAAACATTTTACGCATGTATGTCTGTTTTCAGCTGCCTTTAATGGGCCGCATTGAGCTATAGCATTTCCCTTAGAACAGTTCTGCTGCCCAGTGTTTTCATATGACTTTGTTGCTAGATTTACCGACTTTTCAGACCCAAGTAAGGATTTATTTTCTCCAACGAAGCGCCAAAACTAGCGACTTTCAGTTCAAGAGTGTTGCTGTATCGCTGTATATCGAGTGTGAGGTTTTTCTCCCTCTCTCTGTCTCCTCTGTTGAGTGACAGAGGAGCAGCAGAGAGCTGTAGTGGGCGTGCCTTCACTTTTGGCTGTGCGCTCTAAGATGAAATACATCTCTGGTTTCAATAGAGCCACAGCGACCATGATGACAGCTTCGAGATAGCGACGGGTAACAGGTAGTCTTACTGGGCCACTTTCCACTCAGTATTTCATACTTGCTCCATTGTCCGACAGCAGAAACAGAAAATATCTGAGTGAGAAAAACTTAATTAGGAATTCACCTCTATTAAAATACTGTGTATGTGCACAGAGAGCAGAGCTCCGACTTTTCATGCAGTTTTTAGCTAGCTACTTTGCAATGAAAGTAATTTAGGTGTCAACATCCAAGTGAGATCTTATATATCCATGAGTGAGATGCACACAGACCACAGCGAAGAGGCACACCCCTTAGCCTAAATGAGGAATGAGGGCAGTGAAAACTGAAGACTTGCATGTTCATTTGAACAATGTTGTTAGCATAAATGAATGGGATTCAACATGGCTAAATTAATAAATAGAATAAGTATAAAATGATAACCATAAATTTATAATAGTAAGACACTACATAAAAGCCAGACTAAAAAGATAGCTAGCAAACAATATTTATGTCTGAGAGTTAGAAATAAATATATTTTTTATTCGTGGCGTCGGTGGCTTGGTGGTAGAGCAGGCGCCCCATGCACAAGGCTGTTGCCGCAGCGGCCCGGGTTCGAATTTAGCCTGTGGCCCTTTGCTGCATGTCACTCCCTCTCTCTCTCCCCCTTTCACACTTGTCTGTCCTATCAATTAAAAGGCTCAAAGATGCCCAAAAAATATTTTTAAAAAATAAAGAAATATATTTCAGGTTCAATATGATACTGTGGTGCTAGCTAGAGATATTAGTCATCAACCCTGAATCTTGTTTCTTAGATGACTAGAGTAACCTAAAATGACCAATACTGGAACAACAAAATGCAGTTTAGCATCTAAATATGTATGAAATAAGCAGTATGGCATTGAAATTGCTTTGTTTTATATTGACCTTTTTGCACTGCAGGATAGGATTTGATTTTGATATTTATATTTTTGATTTATTTTTGCAGTGATTTTGATTTTTACTTTAAGAATGCAGGTGTCAGATGCACAAAGTAAACTGTAAGTAAACAGTTAACAGATGAACTAAAGGAAATTGTTTTGGTGATTTATTGAACATATAAAAATATTTTGTGGAGAAAGTACAAGAGAGAAAGAGGGAGAGGAATAAACATTGAAGCAATCTGGTTAAATGTACAAAATATAAGGTACAATTGTAGAAAATAACACTTCTCCAAAGCTTGGGAATTTATTAGTGTATTTTGTGATAACTTGACTCCTACTGTAGCAGCTGAAAAAGTCCTGAAAATGTCCTGGAAAAGTCCTGGAAAATAATTTCAAGAAAAGAGTGGGAACCCTGATTGTGTGGGATGCTAGTTAGCTACCTTGTTTTACAAAGTGGACATGGTGGTATGATATAGTATGGGAGCTACAACAATGATATCTATAAGTTACCTGCGATAGTCTTGTAAGTATAAATAATAAGGAATAATGTACTAACCCATCATGTCAGTGGACCCTGAGACCACAGCTGTGAGGTGTGTGGTTTGTTTACATGACGTTACAGTTCCATATTTAATGGATTCAGTGTGGATAGAGAGCGTCCAATGTAACACAATACGGCTCGATAGTCTGACGCTCAAGTCCAGTTTGGACACAGTGCAACGTGAGGGACAGAATAAAAATAGGAACAGAGCAAAAATTCAGCTCAAAATAGCGCGCTGCATCAAGCTGCGTCGTGTCAGTCGTAGGCAGCCAGAACAGTCCAATAGAAAAGTGCAATCAAACTGATTTAGTTGGTTACACTCGCTTGCATAGCATCCAGTTAGGACACAGAGGTGAGACAAGCAAACAAACAGCTCAAAGTAAGAGGGCGTGAGATCAAAACACATAATTTTGTTTTTAGCAGAAACGTTTGTAATTGTTTCTGTTTTTGTTTGCTAGCACATGGTAAATATCCTTTGTTCGTTCTTTCAGCCTAGGGCTGTGTTGTTAATGTGCTGTAGCATCTTGAATCTGTCCTTTCACTCCTCTGGTTTCCCCTTTTGAATGACGCGTACAGACTACCATCGCCTGCTGGTGTGGAAAGTTTTTTCCTCTCACGCAGTCTCATGCTATTTACCGTTGGCTGTAGTCTTTGGCGGAGACAAAGACAACGTGAGACAACGCAACAGTTAGTGTTTATTGCTACTAGTTCTTTGATGTCAGTTTGGTGTGTCTGGGTCTTTAAATAATACCCATATCGAGAACATGATAGTACACCTGGAATTTTCTACCTGATGTAACAGCAGCCCTGACATAATGGCAATTTGGATTTTTTTAATTTTTGTTCTGGACCAAATACAAGTGAAACAATAATAATAAGTGAAATAAGCTTTCACTTATTTCATGTTTACATTGACTTCTTACAAACATCAAGCAGTGTGAACATGAAGTCATGCAGAGTGACAATGAGCTCACTCATTGTACAGTTTTCGGTGATGTCATAGTAAATCGTGGGCATCAGATCAGGGGGAATCAGATACCACAAACTGACAGGAACTAATCTTTATAGAATCTAGCTTTGAATCAAGAGTTCAGGAGGTGCTGCTGTTGCGTGCTTGAAGAGGCAGGAAGTGATTAACTTCACCTCTATTTGTGTGGTCCAATTGCATAAAAGTAGTGTACGTAAATATAGATAGATTAAAAAAAATAAAGTTGCTTTTAAATTAAGTTAATGTTGGAAGAAGATAAGAGGGCAGGCTGTTCCATAGGCTGTGTTCGGACCATCAGTGGCACTGAGTCCAAATTCACTACAATCAAAGCAGTCTGTTGGCACATCAGGGGGATCTGCCGGAGAGGAAAGTTACAATACAAACTTATGATGAAGACAAAGATATATTAGAGTGACTCATTCCTCCATAGGCTGATTTTTCAGTGCATTTAATATGTAAGTTGGAGTGGGTGGCTGTTTTCAGTGGAGACGTTTCATTCAAACGTAAAGGCAAGAAAACCTCTTTCTTAGTGTTCAGTTAAAACTTGGTGGCTCAAAGACAAAGGACAATGGTCTCAGGTTGGTTCAGCTACACATGAGGCTAACTGGGACGCACAGTGATCAGATTTTTCTCCTTCTGGGTTTCCCTTCATCCATTATTCACATCTGCAGTGAGGCTGCGTTGTAGGACCTCACATAGAGAGCAGCAGCTTCTTTGAACTACTATGTGGACTGAGATCACCTTTTGTCCTACATTCCTCCGTCCTACTCTTTCTCAGTTTCACTCCTCCAGTCTGCTGCAGCGCACTCTGTAACACTTTCTCTGTTTGTTTATCTTCAGTGTTGGATGAGTCATGTAAATACAAAAACTCCGCACGCACACCGAATCCACAAGCCCAAACTAAAACCATGTCTCTACTGTATTCTGCAGCATGCACACAGGAGGATGCATTCCTGTGGTGCAAACTAATTACAAGAGGTGAACAAGTGAAATTACTTTAAGTAAACTAACTTGCATGGAAAAAAAGGCTAAATCAGGAAAGCGCAGCTGTAAAACCCTCTGAACTGTGTCCTTCAACTAAGTACATTCCTCATGTTTGGCACGATAAATGATAAAATAATTTTCACAACTTGAGTTGCAGTATCCATTGTCATAGTGTTATAAAGTGCTGTGCAGACTTTTGGCATCTGAAAAGGCTTCAGACTCATGGATCTGAGAGATTGCTTAGTCAAGCAGTTTATACTGCCAACCACTATGAGCTTTGTAACCTATAATTGTTATGTTATCTCATAGACCGCACACTCTCTGTGAGTTTGAGTATTTTATTTCATCAATTCAAATTAGAGAGAAATGTTACAATAGACACATTCCAGGAGGAGCTCACTGGTGATCATATAGTCTCACCACCAGACAATCAGAGATCTCCACCTTCTGATAGTCTGGGGACACTCCTTTCTAAAGTGTGTTTTACACACCGGTAAAAACGGCCGGCAACAAAGCAACACCTCTTGCATTTTTGAAAAGGACACGCCCTCTTGGAAATGTGCGCTCCCCCTTTTCTCGTCTGCAAGGTCACAAACACACAGAGAGCTTGAAAATGGATGCCGAGAGATTTAACTCCGTTTTATCAAACGTTTGCTCAGTCCACAAGATTGTGGAAATGAAGGACTTACAGCGACTTGAGCCATTTTGTACCACTATACGTGTCTCAAGTCGGACTATGTTTACGAGCACAAGAGTTCAGCGAGCCACCGAAGGACCGCCCTGCGGATTTACTATTGGTTCTGCAACATAGGGAGTTTTTTTAAACTGTGAAATTGTATCCGCCCATCTAAACACAAAATCAGGGGGAAAGACATCAGTCATTAGTTAAGCAAAGCGTCTAAAGACTGACTTGTGAGTCTAGTGATCATAAGGCTTGTACTCTTTTTACCACAGCAGCATTCATATGTTCCATATAGAGCAGGGTTCTCTGCAGATCCTGGAAAGTCCAAAAATGCTCTGAATTAGAAATAAAACCTCAACTGGTATTAAAATGAATTGAATCAATCTTTCAAATGTCTTAAAAATTGTAAGACATAGGAACTAGGACTTTATCCATCCTTCAGATGTTGCATTGTAAAATCCCAAAATATTTAGTAACATCTATTTACATATTTAAGCCTCCATGCTGGGGATAGCCATGGCTGTCCATTTGTCTGTAAGTTTGTCCATACATCTGTCCCATCCTTGTGAATGCAATATCTTAAGAATGTCTCATGTGAATTTCTTCAAATTTGGCACAAATGTTCACTTGAAATCAACAACAAACTGATATGTTTGTGGTGGTCATCGGTCAAAGGTCAAGGTCACTGTTACCTTGCCCATCTCATTCACATGAACGTGATATCTCGAGAGTGCCTTCAGGGAATTTCTTCAGATTTGGCACAAACATTTTTTTGGACTCAACTGATTTTGGTGGTCTAAGGTCAAGGACACTGAAGGTAATTACATGCACAGCAATATACGATAGTCCGCCACTAACTTTTTCGTCATGCCTTGTCTCATCGACGAAAATTAAAACAAAGATTCGCTCTAGTTTTATTATTATTATCTTTATTTATTTTTAAACTCTTCATCGTCTCATTTTCATTAGGGACAAAGGTCATTGACGAAAATTTGTTGTCATCATTTTCGTCAACAAAATGAACACTGACTCATAATGACAAAGGCTGACTCTTGTGTCAAATTACTTTGCCTGTGTTGCACTTGAACACACCGTAAAGACTACAGCCATTGGCCAACCAGCACTTTCTTTGCCTGCATGAGAGGAAATAATTCTACACAGCAGGAGGGAGTGGTAGTCTGTATTCATCATTTAAGAAGGGAAACTGGAAGACCCACAGGATGGATTCAAGATGCTAGTTAGCCAGTTAGCACATACACAACACAAACCGATGTTGAAAGAACAATGGATAGCACTTATGTGCAATGTGGGACACACAAAAACTAAGGTGACAGACTTTTACGGATGGCCTGACATTGACCAACAGCTGACCATCAGCTTGGTTTGTCAGGGCCTTTAGATCACTAGCATTTGCTAACTAAGAAGTATTAACTTAGCTGATAAGTCAGTTGTGTCACCATCATTTCTTATTTCCAAAAATTTGAAGTTTGCCATTACTGTTGGAGCAGCTGAGAACTGTACAGGTTCTTCCTGAACTCCTACACATCACTGTCAAAAATAACATTACATAGAAAGAAAAGATAAAAGCAGACAATTGTACAGTTTGTGATTTCTTCAGCTTTCCCACCACATTGTGAGATGGTGTGTCTCTGCAGCAACAGCTTGTAATGACACCAAATGGGTTACGGATTAGACGCCTAAATCTGATTGGCTGGCTGTATTGCTCTAGACTGTACTGCAGCACAGTGGCTCAGCTCCGAGGGAGTGATTTTGGGCTGTCAGTAGGTCACAGGGTGAGATTAGAAGACAGCTTCAGGAGTGGTGGGATATACTGCAGTACTGCGACAAAGCTATTGATATCTGCTCTGGATCTGTGAAAAGTTAGCATCTAAGTAAAAGTCATCTGAAACATTCTTTAAGAAGAATTAAATGTTGATTTGAGCAATAAAAGATTGAGTGCAATCCAATTCTGCAATATAATTAAAAAAATGTTTCCAGTAGTAGCAAAAACTCAGATTGTAAGGTATTTTGGGAAATATACAAAATACTTAAGGTGAGTAAGTGTGTTACAGGTTTAAGACATGTGATTCTCATGTACTTTCTTTGTAAGAGCGAGACAATAAGATGTTGCTTTCATGTCTGTGTGTTCAGTATGTAGACTAAAAACTATAAAAAAAACTATAAAGATGGACATCATGTCTCCACTTCCTCCAACTGTACAAACATGAAGCAGAAATATCCGCTGCAGTCGCTGCAATATTTCGCTGGTGATGTCATTTGGAGCCAGAATCTGTACAGTAACACTCTGCAATATCCAGTTCCCACTAAGGCCGAGGAAATAAATCGATACAGCATAGTACCGTGATATTTTGGTTTGGCAATCATTACATTAAACCCCCTGTTGTAGCTAAAATAACTTATTAAAACCAAACTTATCAAAAAAAACACTTGACAAAAACATTAGAGTAACTACCTAAACAGAAACAGAAACCATCTTGAAGTAAGATTTATTTGACATTACTTTAAGGTTTTTACTTTGGCTCATTATAACAAACTGCAACCAGCCACCAGGGGGCGATCGATATGTTTTTGCCTCACTTTTGGAAACTGTCATGTTGTCCATCTTTATACATAGTTTATGCTTCAGTACAGAGTTTGAGTCAGGATGTGGTTATCCTATTAGCATAAAGACTGGAAGCAGGGGGAAATGGCTAGCATGGCCTTGTCTTATACGTTCAAAAATACCACATCACCACCTCAAAAGTTCACTATAACGTATTGCATCCTGTTTATTCGATCTGTACACCAACTGAAATGTAAAATGCACATTTTTACATGGAGTTACACACTGGAACTGATTTTGGTGAATAATAGTCGGCGGTGACTGTGCACAGCTTGTTTTGATGATTTTCATCGTACATTCTGTAGACTGCTGTCCTACTGTAGGCTATTGTCCTTTTTACATTTCTGTAAAAAATGTAATAAAAGTAAATAAACTGCCTGTATCAAGCTGAAAAGGCAGAGGAGCTTTGTAGCAAGGCTAGCAGTTTCCCCCTGTTTCCAGTCTTTATGCTAAGCTAAGCTAACCACATCCTGGCTCTCAGTGCACAGACATGAGACTGATATCAATCTTCTCTCCTTGTCTCTTAAAGAAAGTTACTAAGTTTCTTGCCCAAAACGCTGACGTATTAATTTAATAACGGGATGGTTAGCATCAGTTCTGAATAGCTAGACAAAAGATGGCTGACAAAACTAACACTGCATCAGCAGAGCATCCATCCTAATGTATGGAAAAAAATAACCACAGCAATGAGCATATAATTTAAAAATTTGATTTAATTTAAAAAACAGGGTCAGACATCTCATCTTCAGCTTTCAACTTTTATCTCATGAATTAAGACTTCATATCTGCTGCGTTTAGGGCTATTTGAGGCAGAGTCGTATTAAAAATGTTAACAGAAGCGTTCCCTGTGGATGAAGAGAAAAAAACATGCCTGCTCCTCTCTCATCCCATCATCCTTTGATAAAAAATGGGTCTCAGTGTTTTATTCATCAATGTCAGCGTCAAAGGCACTTGCTCCTGGAGGGAAACGATTAAAACCAGCCCTCACTCCAGTGAAAAACATCCTTGTTTTGTTCAAGTGTTAATCATTTTTTATCAGGTATCACCGTTGGCATTCAGCCCAGGCTTTGCATGACACGTCTCTCTGAACAAGCCCTCGTTTTGTTGTAATGAGGGTGAAAAACCCTGCACAAAGCGTCATTTTGCTGGAGTCAGGTGATGGAAGGGTTCAGTTCAGGGCAAACATGGAGAATGTTCCCTGGATGTTAATGAGACACCACTCTGCCATATGTTCCCACACTCCTCCTAATCAATCCACAAGTAATTACACCATGACAGATAGAGGCATCATCAATCCCCCACCCTACAGTACCTGTTCTCTTCACACACATATTGGCTGTGACAGGTAGTAATAGGGAGTTAAGGAGAGTCTAATTATGGGGCACAGTGGGGGGTGGAGGTGGGGCATGCAGGAGTGTCATTATATCAGTGAAGTTAATTTACTGTCCTGGCAGGCAGATATGTATGTAAATGCTGATAGAGCTTTCACTCAAATTATATAACACAAGTTTGCCATTGGTACACTATTTGAACAAAAAGTGTGGTGTGTTTTTCATGGTTTTACCTGAGCCCATTAGTTCCAATAAAGAGCAATCTTAATGCTACATCACCAGTGCAGGATGACAGTGCCTGTGTCCTATATATTTTTGCTTCATTTTTGTACAGTAATTGGAAATGGAGACCATGTTGTCCAACCTTATAAACAGTCTATGACCAAGCTTAGCCCTCAATGCTATTGTAGCTGAATGGGAGCAAATTCCTGCTGCCAGGTTTTGTAATCTGGTGTAAAGCCTGGAATCAGACAGTGGGGAGACTGTTTTGAAGCATATCCAGGAAATTCAGTGGCAGAGGTAGTGGTCATAGGATTTAAGGTAACGTCAACATTCTGCTAAGATTATACTAAGCTTTCTTGACAGTCACACCGAAGACACACTAAGACAAATACCCCTTGCTTCTGTCACATGCGTGCCAGGGCTCTGTTTGATTTAATCTATTCTGTTTACTGTGTCTAGTTTTCTGTGTGTGTTTTTCCCAGGTCAGTTGACCATGTCTTTGCACAGAATAAGTAATTTCTTGACTTGATTTGTCATGGGATAAGACACTTCTCTAAGCTTTTTTTATTTTATTTTTATTTTCTGACTCTTTTATTATATCACAGTAATATCACATTATGTAGATGAACTAAAGTCTACCATCTCTGCATTTGAAGAACACCTAAAGTCAGCTGTTCACCACAGACAGTTTGCTTCTTCCCTTGTGAGACTGAGCTGCCTGTGTTTATCAGTCCCTGATGCACAGTTGCAGTTTCACAATGACTTGACATGTCCTGTCCTGTTTTTCAGCATCCTTGAGCCTTGTCTCTGCTGGGGCTTTCTGCAGCGCTACAGTTTGCCATATCAGATTTGTTCCTTTTTAAATGATTACGCGCTTGCTCATCTGTCACAGGCGCTTGTATTTGTCATATTGCAAAGGGAGTTTCTTTGGCGAGGCAGCAAATGTTGTCAAAGATGAATCTGCCCTTTTGAGAGGAACACCCGTAGCTATTTCTAACTAGAGCAAAAATGATGAATTAGTTCAACTCAGTTCAGCAAAAGGGGAAAATAAGATCAGTGACTGTTAGATTTTGTCCTCATCTTGTTGTTTTTCCCCTTGAGTCCTTGCTGTGTTGAGCTTTGATGTTTTTCAGTTGAGAAAAAGAAAGAGGGTGAAATTTATGAGGCTATAACAGAGAAGTGTTAATGAAGCCAGTTGAGACGCCAAGGCTAAACTTATCGTAGTGTGATGTGAGTGTGAAAGGAAACGGGTTGGAAAGGATTTGATGTAACATGAAAAAAGAAGTGGTGTGTTTCAGTCATACTCCTGTGCTGTGTTTCCCACAGAGGGGGGTGTGTGGGAGAAACTACGAACCTGTTCAGACTTGAGATAAAGCAAATGCAGCCTTGAACACACAATACACACACACAGAGGTTGGATGATTCTGACTGGCATGTCGACTTTCTCTGATGTTGTATTGATGCAATGTTTTGTGGATCACAGGAAATGGAAAGTTGGCTGATGGGAATGTCATTAGTGTTGCAGGTATCTGATCATAAACCAAGGTCATGCACAGAGGGAAATTTTGACTTGATGGTGGCACTAGATGAAACTTTGGGGTCACCAAAGTTAATACAGTTCATTCTGAAGGGAAAAATGTCTGAACAAGAGTTATCAAGATATTTTAGGACTTAACTGGTGAGAAGAGAGACTGACATCACTAGGACCTTTACATTAGCATGGCTAAAAACATTGTTTGTAGGAATGTTTTCCATTAGTTATCAGTATGCATAATTTGACCACTTAAAATTCCAATATAATCTATTAGGTTTCTTCAAAACCTTTTCACATTTGTTTATTTGTGGCAGCCTGCCACAATGTCAGCACGTTAGCACAATTTACACTGGATGTTCAAGCTGGAAATTTCACATGGTTATTCCTTCCCATTGTTCTTCACAAAAGGTACAATCCAAGAATTGAGGGACAGCGTTTTCTCACCTTTAAGCCTGCAGCGGAGGTAGTAATGGCACCAAAGCGACGTCTTTGTAAATGGGACAGCCAACAGAATGGGATCATGGTCGGCATGGGTGTGACGCTGTGTCAAGTGTTAATGCGTGTGACCCACCGTGGGAGGTTTAAGAAGCAGCTAGCAGCAGTTCGTAGCTGACACAAAGGAGAAAAAGAGCAGCCAAAAATGTCCACACATTGGGAAAACATTGAGGTCCGTGAGCTCCTTACCCTCTGAGCAAATGATGGGATCAGCTGCCATATAACAGGGATGGTAAATGATTGTTATTGACACATTTTGTCTTTGTAATTGTTAAAAAGCACTGCCGACACATGTTATCTGTCACACTAGAGGCTGATGCTGTTGTTTTACATGTAACAGCTCTTTCAACTCCATGATGCCAGTATACTGTCTAAAATCACCCACTAGAGTGGCATGCTGTCGCTGTCTTTTGATTCTGTCTGAAATTGCAAAGGCAATATAAAGAAGGGACTTCATAGTGGCTCTATAGCGCCATCTCTGTGTAAATACCAAATCATTTTAGTACTATCAATCAATTTTCCAACCTACTTTAGTTAAAAGTAGGGATGTCCCGATCCAGCTTTTTCACTTCCGATCCGATACCAATATTACAACCTTGAGTTTTGGCCGATACTGATACGGATCCGATCCAAGCGCATAGTCATGTCATGTCAGTCATGTTAGAAAAGGTTTGATCAAGCAATATTACTCTAACAAGAACACCTACTTAATCAAGTTAGTTAGAATGATCCACAACAGTTGGTATGAGAAACTGACCTGTTTATTGTGAACAGGGTTAAATAAACAAACTTTAAACTTGAACATTAACATTAAATAAAAAATATACAGTAGCTGGTTTGCATTGGATCACTGGATCGGAGTTCTTGGATCAGCATTTTTCCATGCAGTCCGATCCGATGACGATGCACATTTTTTGCTAATATCAGTGGCCGATATTAGACATCCTAGTTAAAAGTGGCTGCGGTTTCATGGAAACTATGCTCTCTACGGTCCAGCGATAAGGCTAACCTCTGTAATGGCAGCAACAGAAAATTTGGATCTGATCAGCTCTGATCAGTCTGACCAAAACCAGATGGACTGATTATTTATCCACCCTGCAACTCAAACTCAGTGAGAATAAACAACTCTGCTTTTTAATTCTTACTCGTGTTACTTGTCATATCTTTACTACTACCTTTTCAGCTACAAAAGCCAGTTTAAACATGGAAATAAATTATTTCGGTAAAGGCTAAGTGTTGTGACTGAATAAGGTTACATAAAGGAGAGTGGACATGATGATTGTATTCAGGTGGTTAAAGGTGAGATTACACCACCATCCCAACATAAAAGATTAATTACTAATACTATTATGAAACAAAGAGAAGTGGTTGAATTTTCTCTCTCTCTCTCTCTCTCTCTCTCTCTCTCTCTCTCTCTCTCTCTCTCTCTGTCTCTCTCTCTCTCACACTCACATTCTCACACATACACACACACTTTCCTGTCACAACACTTTTTGCCTGTCATCATCCCTTGATGCATTCTACAAGCACTGGTAAATGTTAACACACACACACACACACACACACACACACACACACACACACGTTTGTGTCAGGCTCTGCTCACTATCACTTTTCAAACACATAAAGGAAAAAGCAAGTGTGCTGACACTGATTTATTAGAGTGTGTGTGTGTAGCCTGCATTTTTAAGCTAATCTTGTCAGTGTGAAGCATGGAGACCTGTCTCAAGTACTCTTGATCAAACTCTGATTCTTAAGAGCTGTCGTTGAAACAAAGTCAAGGCGGCTGTGATTTTATGTGTGATTAAAAGACATGTATAATAGGGGCATCGGTAGCGTAGTGGATAGTCCCGATGCCCCATGTATAGAGGTGATGCCTCGCTGCAGCGGTCGCAGGTTCGACTCCGGCTTGCAAACCTTTGCTGCATGTCAACCTCCACTCTTTCCCATTTCACCCTGTCATGTTCATTAAAGGTAAAAAGCCCCCAAAAACAATACATTTAAAAAAAGACGTGTAGTATATACTTACACACACACACACACACACACTTTGAGAAGTGAACAAGCTGAGCAGCTGCTTCTCGTCCTGGTGAATTTAAACCAATGTGCTCTGTGGTTACAGCACTGGAGAGCTTAATGCATTTTCAATGAAATTGCACAGATTCCATATGTGCACATACAGACAGGAGGACACTGACTGAACCTTACACAATGAAAGGAAATGAGAATGTGGGGGAGGGGTGTATAGTAGAAAGCAACTGATTGGATGCATTGGTATAAATCTATCATGTTTTATTCTTTTTTTTCCCCCTTCCCTTTCCTCGAGGTCGCGCAGGCTTTTCACTTTGGCCATCACAATAACATGTGGTGAAACTGCTGCTGAGCTCAATACTAAAGCCAGCCTCCAACCACTGGCCTTAATCTGTTTTAGGGAACAGAGGCAATACTCTCTCTCACACACACATGTGAAAACATGATTGAAAAGAATCCATCAGAATGTAATTCCTCTTCTTTAACCCTAACTCATTCTTAGATTCAATTTGAATCACTTGATTAAAGCCTCTCTTGCACATCAGTACTCTAAATTTATATGTATTTTATCAGCCCCTCACTCTTTCCTCCATGCTCCCTCTACACAGTTCAACAGTCTCTGTGTTGCAGTAAAATCACCCTTACATGTTCATTAAAAACACATCACGGACCTACTTTTATACACAATTCAATAATCAATCACTGCTTTTTTTCTCTTTTTGATTCAAACAGCTTTATTAGCAAAATGAAGCCCCTAAGGGGACATGGGTGAGAAAAACTTTAATGGATGAAAAAATAAAACATTGGGGAGAAAAAAAATTTATATCAATACTTCTGTGTTTTCCTGAGAAACTTTTTGCATTCTGCTGAGAAATACTATGCATGTATATGGTCACTGTGACCCCATAAAACAAGTTTTTGGCCATAACTCAATTCATATGCTAATTATTTCAAAACTTCACACAAATTTCTAATAGGATAAAAAAGTGAAGTGATGACATTTTATATCCAAAAGGTCAGAGGTCAACTTCACTGTGACATCACAGTGCTCTGCAAACACTTTTCTGGCCATCATTCAGCATCATAACTCAGGAACAGAAGTGGACACATTTGGTCAGATACTGAATTGGTGACACTACTCTCGGGTGTCCACCTTGAAACTGTGCTGATTGTATAGATCTTCTGTGTTGTCAAGAGGAAGATGTGTGTGAAGCATCCACAGAAATGTACAGAAATGTGAAAACATAGATGTAACTGCAACTTGACTAGCGGTAATTCTGTTTTCTGTTTTCTTTTGAACGGAACCCCTAAGGGGATATGGGGGGAAAAAATAAAGAAGGGTGACAAAAAATGAATGGGTAAGAAGAACAACAACACTTTGTTGCCTGCTGAGAAATATTACTGCAGTACAGAGCCATGAGCTGCTGAATGACCCATGATCAAGCCAAGGTGAAGGTCCTGAATAATAGATTTATATGTTTTCTGACGGACAGCCTCTGAGTGAGGAAAATTCCTGAACGATACATATGTGTGTTTTCTTGTATGTTCTTTATGTGCACTTTTATGAACATAAAAGTATTAATGATAATTTAATATAAATGCAAAATTTGCAAAGCATTTCACTCATTTAGATATCTGAACAGGCTGCATATGCTGTACATAAAATTTAATTGTGTTATTCTTATTCTTATATTGTTATGATTCTCTTTTCTTTCTGTCAGACTACCAGCGGTTGATGACAGTGGCTGAGGGCATCACCACCCTGCTGTTTCCCTTCCAGTGGCAGCATGTCTATGTTCCCATCCTGCCAGCCTCTCTCCTCCACTTCCTGGATGCTCCTGTTCCCTACCTGATGGGCCTGCAGTCCAAAGAGGGCACAGACCGCTCCAAACTGGAGCTTCCTCAGGAGGTACACAGCCAACCTATGTAGTGTTAACCCCAGAGCTTAGTGTAAGCCTCAGGCTAATACAAGTGTGAAATGATGCTGTTAGCCTGGGCTTTCTCTGGGGAATGTGGAAGGTCTGTGGACTATACTAGGACTCTGGACTTGGGACTCAGGGTTTAATGACTGGAGTCAGGCTTACATTTAGGCCCGGGGGAGGGCTTGGTGAGTGCATAAACTAAAATGGAAGGTTCCCACAAGTGTAGGAAAACTACTGGGAAAAGTACTGTCAGCGTGTGCATACACAAGCTGCAGCAGTTTGCAGTCAGTGCTCATTACCGCTGACAATACATTGTCCAAGGCCAATACCAAACACGCACGCACACACACACACACACACACACACACACACACACACAGGCAGACTACAAGGCTCCCTTTTAGACAGACAGGAAATTGCAAGAAACACCTCTCTGTTATAAACAACTTCCATACATACACATACATACACATACACACACACACACACACACACACACACAAAATTCACCTCCCAGCAACGTGAGTATGAGGTGGATTTCAGTCACTGCATTCTTACTTCCCTTTTATTTCGGCCTTTACAATTGTCACACAGTGAGGAGGTGATGTGCACTGGATTTAACCCAGTATTTAGCCCAACACATTTCATGTGTGTGTGTTCATGTGTAAAAGTGAGATAAGGCCCCAACAAAGCGGAACATCCAGGCTCGCCGGCTTCCGGCTTTGCTTACATCCCCCAACTCCCCACGCTTGTTAATCCGGCACATTCCGTATGGATGCTAATTATCCCAGCCAACGCAGGAGGCTGCAGCAGGGCACCCACGAGCCCGTCTGTCCCCCTCCTCCCCCCTGCACGGGCTCCCCCCGCCTGCCTAGACTGGTGAATCTCTCTGTTTGTGAATGATCCTTTGAAGTGGCGGTGACCTAGAAATGAGCTGATGATGAAAGAATGGCTCAAAGCAAAGAAGAGAGGACATGATGAGAGAGAGGAAACTAGGGATGTAATTGGGGAATTAATGCCAGACAAGGTTTGCCTTTCTGAACCCTGCACTTCAATCCAGCTCTTCTTCTTTTTACCTCTTGTCAGATGATAACATTAGTTGTTTGCATTGTAGACAAGAATACGTGGCACTATTATCATCCTTTTTCTACATTTTCCTCCTCTTTTTTCTTTTTGAACATACACAATTATTCCTAGTGGGCTTTAGAGCCAAACTAGGGCAGCCTTTTTGGAGACAAAGATTTGTGATATGCAGAGTTTGCTCAAGTTCTTTGAGCTTCTTTTTTTTTGTCGTCTCACAAAACATTGAAGAAAAGTCAAAGTATCTGAGCCTAACCAAGCCCCAAACCCAGATTTGAAAACTTTGATGAATATTGTAGTCTTATGAAGAGTAAAGGTTTTAGTGGCAACAAATACTTCTGTGTTCAGATTCCTGACTTGAGTTGTGTTCAGGGGTGACCTGAAAGCAGTGGTTCTCAGTTTCTCTGCCATGGCCCCTGTTAGAAGCTGAAAAAGGTTCATGCCCCTCAACCTTACAGTTTGTATGCCTCCGCACCGGTGATAGCCATAGCCAGAGGCATTATGTTTGCGGGTTGTCCATCTGTCTCATTCTCCTGAAGGAGATTCCTCAAGGGAATTTTGACACAAATGTCCACTTGGACTTAAGGCCTTTCCACACTGTTTTTTTTTTTCCGGATGCATGTTTTTTTTTTATCTTTCATCCAAAAAGCGTTACGCACAGAAACCTTGCCCACTGATTCTAATGTGTTTTATTGATCTATTTGTTGTGAAAATTCACAATATGTGACAAAATGAAAAGACACATTTTCTACTTTGCCTTTCTGCAGTCTCTACCTATATGGCTGTCATCACTCCCACCCTGTCTTTCATTTGGCATCACAGCTGCATGAAGGGGTGGAGCTGTCCTCCCTTTTTGTCCTCCACATTCTATGTGCAGTCCTCCTCCTACTTCTCTTCCTCATCATCCACCTGAATCTTACTATTTGAAAGTGAGCTGTCTGAGTCATGAAATTATTCTGTACACTCCGTTCCTCTTTCCTGCCACCCATTTTTCTTCACTGATTCTTGGTCAAACAGCCCTCATAAGGTTTCTGACAGATGTGAAAAACAAAAAAATCGAACCTGATGAGAAAATTGTAATGAGAGACTTAAGTTTTACACTCAGTATGTAAATGTGATTGACGCAACATGAAGTCATATGACGTACAACACTCAACAGACTCAGTGTGCAAAGGCCTTTTAATGATGAACTGATTAGCTGTTATTGGTCAGAAGGCAAGGTCACTGTGACCTCATCTGTCTCATTATTGTAAACACGATATCTAAAGAAAGCCTTAAGAGAAGTTTTTCAGATTTGGTATAAACATTATTTTTGGCTTTAGGATGAACTAATTTGATTTTGGTTATCAAAGGTCAAGGTCAATGTGACCTCATCTGTCACATTCTTGGAAACGTGATTTCTCAAGAACACCTTGAGTGAAGTTGCCCACTAGCTCATTTGGTAGAGCGGACATCCCATGTACAAAGCCCATGTCCTTGCTGCAGCGGACACAGTTTCAGTTCTAACCCCAGCTCCTTGCTGCGTGTCATCCCCTCTCTCTCTCTCTTCCTCCTTCATGTTAAAGGGAAAATGCCCAAAACAGTCTTTAAAAAAGAATGCCTTGAGAGATTGGTTTCAGATATGGCAAAAATGTAATCTTTGACTCAAGGATGAATTCATTAGATTTTGGTTGTTTGAAGTTCTTCAGTGACATTTAGCAGAATGATTGCCAAGCAACACACAGACACAGTGGAAAGTGCCAGTTCACTCCAATGGATTATTCACCCTGTTAGGAGAAAGAAACAGTAAGATCTCATCACCATGTTGCAGTTAGATTATGTATCTATCGTCAGCAACTTTTACACTCACTTTCCTCAAGCTGTTGTCATTTGCCAGCAATATCATTTTGTAAAACAGTGTAGCCAGGTTACTGAGTAGCCAAGCTACATCGCAACTACACAGGTTGCAATCACCAGCATGGCTAGAGAAAAGTGAGCATTATAGGCTACAAATGAAAACAAGCAAGCTGGCTAAAGTTACATGGTTAATTAACCTTAGATCATTGTTGTAGTTGTCGACTTAGGATGGAGATGAAAGGCTGGTGGATTGGGCAGTAGCAGCGACAGGTATTTCTCCACTGAAGTGACAGGACACAATAGGTACTCTGGCCGCTCAAACATAATTCCCTACAGGTTCTATTTATCCCCTTTCCCAGTGTAAAAAAAACCCACTGACACTGGCAACATTTGGCTTTTGTCATCAATAGATCTTATTGATTTTTTTTTTCTCATGCATTTATTGAATGACAGCGAAGCGTACCGCCAACCATTCTCATCCATTGATAAATGATCCAGGCTTGAGTTGTTGCCCTCTTTAGCTCTGTATCTCACATGACAATAGGTGACTAATTGGTGCAGTAATACTGAAATTGTAATGTGGTCACAGTTGTGTGTTTGTAGAGTATTTTACAACAAATTCAAACACGGCTCAGCTAGTCATAATCAAGAACTTGACCTTTTTGTTTTATAATATATTTATCTTGCGTCGAAAGGGGCCAATTGACGTGGTTCAGGCATCTAATCAGGATGCCTCCTGGGCACCTCCCGTTAGAGGTGTTCCGGGCACATCCAACTGGTGGAAGACCCTGGGCCAGACCCAGTACACGCTGGAGGGATTATACATCTTGTCTGGCCTGGGAGTGCCTTGGGGTCCCTCAGGAGGGCCTGGAAAGCATTGCTGGGGAGAGGGGCATCTGGAATACCCAGCTTCGGATAAGTGGTTGAAAATGGATGGATGGATGGATGGATGGATGGATGAATGAATGGATGGTTGGATGGTTGGATGGATATATTTTAAAGGCTAATGCTGAGATCAGGAAACACATTGCTAAAAGTGGATCCAAGAAACACGAGCAGTCAGACATTTAATAAACAAACCTCCAGGTTAGTCAAACTGCCAACATTTGGAAGAGAAAACAACAGTGAACATTAGGATTTTTACCCAGTAAAAGTATCCATTAGAAACATTCATCATAGTTTACAGGATGCATTCCTTATCTTCACGCTGTAGTGATGTTCCAGATCTCCCAGCTTGGTCGCATGCTTTGTACTATTGAAATAGAAAATTAATCTGTTGTTATTGCACAGCTGGTTTGTTTTTCCAGCTGTTCTTTTTTTTTAAAGTTTTTTTTGGGCTTTTTAGCCTTTAATGTATAGGACAGACAAGCGTGAAAGGGGGAGAGAGAGGGGGAGTGACATGCAGCAAAGGGCCACAGGCTGGAGTCGAACCCGGGCCACTGCGGCAGCAACCTTGTACGTGGGGCGCCTGCTCTACCACCAAGCCACCGGCGCCCATTTTTCCAGCTGTTCTAACAATAAAACTGTGGCATTGCAATAGGTTGGGCTGCCCATATCTGGATGTTGGAGATTCCACCAGCACATGAACACACCACACACTGGGGTCTGACCTGGAAATTTCAATCTGGAGGTTTTCCATCACTCCTGTTTAAAATGAGAGTTTATATCTGTGTTTTCTGGCATGTGTATGTGAGTGCGTTCCTGTTCCTGTGGTTTTGAGTGGTTTAGAGTATTATCAGGTCTTACTTTAATCCCATGTAAGGGTGTGATGATAACTCCATTTTGTCAGATTTAGGTTGATCTCCCACAATGTGCTATTATCAATCACACACTGACCCACATTTTCCATACTCAACATCTCCCAGCCCCCATCATACCTCCTAAAACCAATCTGTCCTCAACATGCGTCCTGATGATACCTGTCCCAGCATTCTGGGCTCACACTGAGCCTGCTTCTTCTGTCAGAAACTGTGATGTAGAGATTTAATTAAGTTTCAGTTTATAGGGATCATTGTCTATTTCTGAACTATATTGTTGTAATAATAATAATAATAATAATAATAATAATAATAATAATAATATTTTTTCTGTCCCAGGCCAACCTGTGCTTTGTGGACATTGACAACCACTACATCGAGCTTCCAGAGGATTTCCCCCAGTTTCCCAATAAGAGCGAGTTCATCCAGGAGCTTAGCGAGGTGCTGCTTAGCTTTGGCATTTCTGCCAACACAGGGGCCCCACCACGGACCCGCACAACTCCTGGCAGTGCTCCCAGCAGCGCTCCCAGCAGCACCCCCTCCACCCCTGGCAGGGAGCGTAAGACTGTTGCTCTCCGGCAGCTGGAGGACGACGGACGTAACGGCAACCTTGCAGGGGAGGAGCTGGCTGTGCTGGAGCTGCTGCAGGGAAATGCTACACTGGAAAGACTGCAGGCCCTGACCAAGCGCACTGGGGTGACAGTGGCCCGCGTGGACGCCCTGAGGGCTGGAGTCAAAGCCCAGGGAACTGAGGGGCAAGGGGGCCGGACTGCAGCTGAAGAGGAGGAGCTAAGGAACGCCAAGCTGAATGTCCAGCTAAGAGAGGTGTTTGCCAGCCGCTTCACTACCATGTTTGCAGACTACGAAGCCTTTGTCATCCAAAGCGCCCCAGACCTGGAGTCCTGGCTCACCAACAGGGAGCAGATGCACAACTTTGACAAGGTGATGAAATCAAGCACACATAGAGTGCAGAAAATTTGGCACAAATGTCGACTTTAACATAACGATAAACTGATTCAGTTTTGGTGGTCACAGTCACTGTGACCTTGTCTGTCTTATTTTGAGAAAACAAAATGTCAAGAACAGTTTGAATGATCTTTTAAAAAAATTGGCACAAACTCTCATTTGGACTCAACGATGAACTGATTGGATTTTGGTGGTCAAAGTCAAGGTTATTGTGACCTTGTTTCCATCTCATTTGTGAGTGCAATATCTCAAGAAGCCCTTAAGGGAGTTTACTCAAATTTGGCAGTGTCCACATGGGCTCAAGACTGAACTGATTGGAAGAAGGTCATTATTGTTGTGACCTAACAAAATATGTTTTTGACCATAACTCTAGAATTCATTGGTGGGTACACCTGGACTCAACGATAAACTGATTAGAATTTGGTGGTCAAAGGTGAAGGTCACTGTGACCTCACAAAAAATGTGTTTGTCCATAACTCAAGAATTCATGCACTAATTATGACAATATGTCACACAAATGTCTAATACGATAAAATTATGAAGTGATGACATTTGATATCCAAAAGGTCAAAAGTCAGCTTCATTGTGACATCATGTTCTGCAAAATAACTTTTCTTGCCATTATTGAACATCATATCTCAGGAACAGAAGGAGAGACATTTGGGAAGATAATGAATTGGTGATACTAATCTTGGATGTCCACCTTGAAACTGTGCTGATACAATAGATCTTCTGTGCTTCTAGGGGTGTGTGAAGCATCCATGTTTTCACAGACACAAATGTAAACTGTTAATGCAACTTGACTGGTTCTCAGAGGCATACAGCCACAAGGCTGTAATTGTAGTTTTTTTTAAGTATGTGTTTGTCTTTTTAGTGCAAAGAAATGCACACACTGTGCCCATGTTGTACAGAGAAAGGAAAGAGAGAACTGGGACATAGTCATCTGAATAATTATTTGAGAGTGAAATTGGATTGTGTGTGTGTAACACTGGAAAACAAATTCAGGTAGAAATGTCATGTGTCTAGGTGATTAATTTCACCCTGCATTAAGTGCGCTGCGGGGGCTCTAAATGACAGTGCTTGCATACCACATGCAGTACATTCCCTTTTGAATACTTTAAATGCCATCTGCTGCATACTTTTGACAATTGCTCTGCTGTTGTAAATAGATTTATGTCTTATAAAGCAGTAATTAAATGTTTGATATTGAAAAAAATCCCTTAAATAATGGGAACATACTTAATAGAATTGTCAGGCTCACTGGTGTGAGTCTACAGGTGGTTTATGTCAGGTCACATATCTCCAGCCCACTCTTCTTTTATTCTAACAAAACTTACATTTTAAAAGTCAATTTACTCGTGAAACACCTGCACTGATGTTTGTTGGTAGTTTTTGTAAACATCTCTATCCCCAATGACTTGGCAAGCAATAGAAATGTGTATGGCAGCCACAGCAGTGGGAAAGACAGCCCTGTTATTATCTGTGCCATGATTCAGAACAGACTAGCTCACAGTTTCTTCATTTCTTCTTTTTTTTTTTGACAAACAGGTGAATAAGCTGGAAACTGTTATTTGAGCGAAGCCATAAATGCTGCTGTGCATACAAGCCAGAGTGTTTTTTCCCCTACAGCAGAATTATAATGTGTGCTTCCAGATCTTTCTCCAGTGCTGACACAGATCTGGCTGCGTGAGACTACTATACAAATGAACATCCTTTAAAAAACGATTAAAAAAAGGCTTAGTTTCTGTATGGAAAAAATGCTGCCATAGTGTGGACATATTCTTAAGGTTTTTCCACTTTTCTATAAATGTACTATTAATACACACTATAAATGTTTTATATCTGCCTATAACACAGATGATCACATTGATTGAATGAGTGTTAGGTTTTTTTTATGCTGTCTTTAATTTGCCGGAACAAGCTGCACTGTTCACTGATAGATTATACTTGTATCTCTGCCTGCTCCAGGCCTCATTCCTGTCAGACCAGCCGGAGCCCTACCTGCCCTTCCTCTCCCACTTCATCGAGACACAGATGTTTGCCACATTCATCGACAACAAGATCATGTCCCAGTGGGAGGAGAAGGAGCCACTGCTCCGCGTCTTTGATGCTCGCATCGACAAGGCCCGCCTCTACAATGTCCGTGCTCCCAGCCTCCGATCCTCCAGCTACCAGAGGTGCTCCATCCTCAAGGAGTCTGGTAAGCTCGGCACTGAGAGGTGTGAGTGCTCAACCATGTTCAAGTGAGCTTTACTTGACACATGATTAAATTGGAACAAAAGTGTTTGGAGAGATCTCTCCACCAGGAGAGGGATCCAGAATGGTAGTGTTTTGATTCACAGCAGGAAAGGAGCTCATTGATCAGCATGCTGTTCATGTGTGTCCGTCCTTCAAAGCATACCAATCATCCATCAGCCAAGGCCAGACAGGATTGCACTGTGCCATGCAATTTAAAAACACACAGAAACACTCTGCATCCATCTCTCTGCCTGCTCCTCCATTTCTCCTTCCTCTTCTTGTCTCTCATTTATCGTGTGGAAGCAGCTCAGCTCTCCCCAGTGACCAGAAAACCACACTTCTCATTTCTCCACATCCCAACACAGCAAACACTCCATCATTCTTTCTCTCACTTAAGCACAAACACACACTCTCTGATGCTGTCTTACTGCAAGAGTGTTTGGTCAGGTCTTTTCTTCTTATTTTCTCAATTAGTGCTGCTTGGCTTTCCCTTCATTAAGCCTTTAATTGGTGCTGAATGTGCAGCATGAGGCAGGAGGTCAGACTCAGGACTTACTCAGACTGGTGGAGGCCAACAGGGAATCTATGAAGCTGCATGTGTCTGTTTTTTTGGGATTACTGATGTTCATACAGCCGGAAAAGAGCAGGATTGCATGCTCACTTGTGTATTTAAAAATGAAGAACCGAAGTGTGTGATTTTGTAAAAATGCTATGGTAATTTGCATATATCTAACCTGACAAAATGTTGTTTGATCTGAGCTTCTCTGTAGATTGTTGTGGTAAACTGGTCTGGCAGCACCCGCATTTGGCTTGCTCTTTGCTACCGCTCTGCACTGTGCTTATATCAGAATGCCGTCATCACACAAGCATTGTGCCAACCTTTCAATTCCCCCCTGGTTATCACAGTTAGCTCTGTCAGCACTGTTGCTGTTATTTGCCATTGTTTATGGAGTTAGCACCATTAGCTGCTACCTGCTAACTCAGCCACCCCCATGCTGATAGCTGTGTTCTCATGCACTCAGAATTTTGCATAGAGCCCCTTTAGCAATAATCTAAACTGTTACATAGGCTGACATATAAATATTCAATATTTAACAACAAATTATCAAAAAATAAAGTTTCTAAAAGTTTCATTAGTGATGTCAGAAATGACTAAGTTAACATGTTAGGTTAGCCTGTTCAGATATTTCTCATTTGCTCCAACTGCTTGAATAACGCTGTTTCATGAAAAACATATCTGCGTGTATGTAAATACCAGCACCAGGATATGGTTAGCCTGGCTTAGCATACAGACTGAAAGCTGCAGAAAGTAGCTAGCCCGGCTCTGTCCAGTTAAAGAATATCCCTACCAACATGTAAAGTTGTTGCATAAACTAATGTTCTGGTTACTTGGGGGCTGTGAAACAAGCTGTACAGACAACACTAACAGAGTTTCCCCTTTAAAGGTATTGAAATGTTAGCAAACAGCTGCCTAGTTACAAATCCAGCACACATGCAGCAACAGTAGCATTCAGCTTGAGTCTATTTCTTGCCACCAGGTGAACATAAGTTCAATGTTCACACTTTTTTTTTAGCTCTGGTTATGGTCTTCATCAACTCCAGAGAAAAATATGTGGCTCCTTTGTTGCTGAACAGGTAGTGGATGTAGATACAGTTTTTTTATTTGTTTATTTTTTTATTTTTTAAAGCTTTTTCTCCAAAAACTGCTGCAAAACAATGAACTAAAAGATGCTAAGGTGCTACATAAAGCTGAGGGTAACGGCATCACTATGAGCGACACCTTCCACGAGTCATTTTTTCCCACATTGATATGAAAATATAATTAGCTTCAACATGAGAGTGATTCTAATCTTTTCCAACTCTTTTGGAAAGAAAAAGTAAACAAGAATATCTGTCAAAATTGTTAACTTTTTCTTCAATTATAGTGTTACTGTGGGGTATACTGTGTGTACTTTATATATCCACAGTTAGTAGCTGTTTAAGATTAACATTTCAGCATTTTCTGAAACAGTAGGGGCTAGTGTACCCTAATGAAAACAAAAATGCAGAATATGGCTTTAGGAAGTGTTATGAGCTAATGAAACAGTTTTAAAACGGTTATATCATGATACATCTGATATATCAGACATTATGATGATTAAAACACAACTGTTGCTGTAACTACAGTATATATATGACAGGACAGACAGTGATTATATCAACTTTCAGTTTGGCTCAGTGTTCTCTGTTTTGCAGCGTTTACTAGCTGTGATCATTATCTTCCTCTGTACGAATGATCATTTAAGCCACTTCTTCCCTGCATTCTTCTGGTGTGTGCGCACACGTTGGCTTGTGACCCACACTGTTTCACGCTAATGGGCCGAGCAATGTAAAGCTTTAATTGCCGATGGGCAGCTTATTTGGGGGCGATGGTGCATGCAGGTACCCAATTACCCAGACGTCAGACAGCCTTCCCCTCCACCTGCCTTCGTCTGTGACAACTTGCTCTAGTGCCCTCGCTTACAGCTCACTCCACAGCTGAGATTAATACTGCAGTTAATACTGCAGCTTCTGTCTGAGGAGCTCAGTCACACACAAGTTCAGTGCTCAAACAGGGGCAACATAACCCAGACAGTTTGACAACAAGCTGTGGCGCTGACAGGCGGACGATAAGGCAGTGTTTGCAATGTTAGGAGAAAATAAAGCAGGTGAAAGTCTGAGTGTGTTTTTGGATCCCTGGGGTGAGAGAGGGAGGAGGACAGAGTGAGATGAGAGCACAGCATACTCCATCTGTGATTTATAATCTAAACAACCTGTTTTGAAGTCCAGCCAGTTTTTCTCTTCTTGGCTAATGAGCAGCTGTCAGAGCATATTATACTGTCTTCATTAGGCGAGGAGCAGTGTGTGTGTGTGTGTTAGAGTTATTTGTCATTGTTCGTGTTTGTCAGGTCTTGTTCTCCATTTGTTTACATAGCAATCTCTTTGGCTACATTCCCACAATGCATCTGAAGTGTGTGTACTCATTACGTCTTAGTGCCAAGTTGTTGAAAAATGGGAGCACTTTTGGGTAATAATTTTACCATGTGAAGGTTTAGAGATGTTGGTATGCTCTCAGATCTCAATAATTACTGTGGTGAGTACAATGGCCCTGATGCACGAACAAGTGCGTACACACAAATCTGTGCTGAAGCTGTGCCTATGAACGTTGTAGTAGAAATCTGTAATACATCAGTGTTTCTTACCTGAACTTGTTTCCTACTCTGCAAACAAATTTAGAGCTGCCTCAGACCTTATGTACTGAATGCACAAATGATAAAGGCCTGACTGTCTCAGAAAATGCAAACACACACCTTTTAACTAAATGCATAACATATTTAAACCATGATTATCTTAAAAGACTTTAATAGACAATATTTAACAGTTGATTTACTAATGCATTGGTCAATTGTATTAACTACTTATGAAATTGAAGTTTTGCTGCAGCTGCGTAATTCCCTTGAATGGCATTTAAGTCATTGAACAGACCAATAACCTCTCAAGTCCCGTCCACCATTTGTTTCCTTGACCAAAGTGCATATGTGGTGAATTTGATGGTAATTTTATGTGTGCACGAGAACATTTCTGCACACATATTAATGAATGAGGTCTAATAAAAGTGGATTAGGTGCAGCAGCTGTATGTGGAGTGCTGTATGTGTCACTAAATATTTTTGAAACTATTGTTGAAACAGTGTCAGATTCCCTTCAGTAACATGCTCTTACTGGACTCCTTTACATTCTGTTGTGCTTACTCTGACCATATTATTGTGTCTCCCCTGCAGCTCAGGCCATTGAGCAGCGGCTGATGAAGATCGACCACACCGCCATCCACCCGCACTTGCTGGACATGAAGATCGGTCAGGGCAAATATGAGCAGGGATTTTTCCCCAAACTGCAGGCCGATGTGCTCAACACGGGGCCAACCAATAACAAGTTAGTCAGTTTCCACCTTGTGACTCAAATACACACATGAAATCAGCAGATGAAGTCAGTACTGAACACCTACACTTTACAGGCTGGCTGGGTTGATTTTTACACTGTTGCTTCCTGTGTCATGTCAGGGAAATGACTGAAAATACATATTTTGTTTGCTGTATTTTAGAATATGCTTTTCATTAAATATTTAAAAAATGAATAGTTACACTTTTTAGGACGTTCTGTACGCATATTAGGGATGTCACAGTGAGGAACTTTTCCCACCATTAAATGAGCTATATGTAAGAAATCTAAAGCAAATAGTCGTAAAATCATCCTAATATGTCACAGAGACTACGGAATAATGTTCATATAACATATTGATCTCATGGACAACAATAGTACAGCCAGAATATTCGCATTTACAAAACATTTTTACAGTCCGCAAATCATGTTTATGTTTTGAATTTGTGTTTTGGTCTGTTGCGCCACCCACCGCTGTCTACCAATCACACAGTCAGTAGAGTCTGAGCATCAGTTATAGTTACGACTGAGCTACAGCAGCACGGCAAGCAGCGTTAGCAGTGTCCCGGTACATAGCGTTAGCAGCTGGCTCCTCCTCATCTGCATCCCGGCAGCAGCGTTAGCAGCAGAGAAGCTGGACTTGCTCGAACGGTCCACTGGAAAACCAAAGATCAAGGACGCGGCAACGTGGCCCTGCCATGGCAGCCGCCCGTGGGCAAACAAATCAGTCTCCAGTGTGCTGCTGTCCAGCAACCTTGAATCTGTAGGGGAGGGGGGGTGGACATGACTCGCGGCAGTATTCTGAATTTGAGCAGTAACCGTTTTGGCCACATTCGTACATATGGCGCCTTTAACATTTGTGTCATATTCACCTCGATAGCGCATGTCCATGAAGGTGGCCTTGCACCTAAGATTTGTGCCTGCTTCTGGCAGAGCTCACTACAGTCATACCGCCATCTTTACTTTGGAGAGAAGTGTAGAATGGCAGCATCACCATATAGTGATCTATCTAGTGACCATAGTCTGACAGAGTATTGATAACTCTCAGTGTTAATTGCTTGTATTTCAAAGGGTTTAAAACCATTTTCGAACTGGTCTAATTACGCATTGTTGTACCTGCAGGTGGTCTCATAGGACGGTGACAGCTCAGCGAAGGAAAGACCGTCACAGACAACAGACAGAGCATCTGGGCCTCGACAACGACCTGAAAGAGGTAAAAAAAAAACAACCCAAAAACCTCTTCACAAACAACTCATAACCTGTCCCCTCCTCTGCTCGCTAACGTTATGTAGTCTTCATGTCTTTAATTTCTCTGTATGTGTCATGGCTTCATATTTTTGTTTGTTCTGTTTGAGCCTTCTTTGTTTCTTTCTCATCCTTTTTTAAGTATTCATGTGCATGCTGCCTTCTGTTGTCTTTTCCATTTCTTCTCTTTTTGTTCTGTCCTCTCTTGTCTGCTCATGCATCCTGTGCCTGTTGGGGGTCGGCTCGTACCCCTCTTCCTCCTCCACCTCCTCCTCCTCAGCAGGTGGAGGGCTGTCTGGTCCTGCAGAACTCCATGGCGTTTTGGGAGTGGGACAAAGCGTCCCCTCCGCCTATCAAACCGCCTAAAAAATCTGCCTCTGCGTCCTGCCTGGTATGTGGAGGAGCTGCCTGTGTAGTGGACTCCCTCTCTCAGAACCCTCCACCCTCACACCTTACACTCTTACCCAGGGTTCCCAAAGATGTGTGTAAATTCAATCCTTATCAATTGCTGTCCTTAAGATTTCAGTCCTGTTTGATTTTGCGACACCCTGTGTTTAATACTACACCAAACCATCATTGAGTTGGTGCTTTATCAGAAATGAAACATTAGAGCAGAGCAGAGACCCAGTGTTTCAACTCTGAATGTGAGGCAGCAGCAGCAGTAGAATGTCTTGGTTGCTGTAGCAATATAATCCAGCTCTGATTTGGTGTAGAGACTGAACCGTAAACAGTGAGGCTGATACCATGAGATTATATTTTGCTGGATTACATGCATGTGTCCATCCCTGGTCCTCAAGTAGGCAATCTGAGTAGTCAAAGTCATGGTTAAGTTGCTGTGATTTGGACAAAATTGCAAGGTTGTACAGTAGGGATGCACAATAGTATCGGCACATCATTGGTATCGGCCAATATCAGCTTTGAATTAAGCCATCAGAATGCTTTTTGTTATGTCACACAATGAATGAATATTACATACATTTAAAGCCATTCTTATTCATGCCTCCTTCTGCTGGTGGGCCATCACAATAAGAAGACAGATGAGCACAAAAATTAGGTGGGAAAAAAGTGGATATATCGGTATTCGTTGTGGGCCAAGTAAGTTTTTATATACTGATATTGGATATCTGTATCCCTATAGTGCAGAATTCATGAGAATTGGCTAAATTTGTGTTAATTATTGCGATCGCAACATCCTGGAGAGACTACAAAATTAAGACTGTTAGTCACTGGTCACCAGGCATATTAGCATGTCAAAATTGAACTCCTCCCAATAGCGCTGCACACATGAACTGTTCCTCCACCGGCAAATCCACTGATGGTAGCAGTAGGTTGATTTCAGCCTAAAAGTTCATTTTTAAAAAAAGGTTGCACTTAGATATCTGAGCTGAAACACTACATTAACCAAAAGCAGGAGCAGGTGGAAGGTTTTTAATACAAAGATGTAATCTGAGCTATAGAATATTGTGGAAAAGTTTTGATTCTTTACTTATGACTTTAGTGGGAACCAAGCTCACCTCCCAACACACCCCAATGCACATACCCCATGTAAAAGGACACCCCAGCTTTCAATCCACTCCTGTGTCACACCCTCTCCTCTTACCTCACATCAATCAAGTCCTGTGAAGTGTTGATTTTCACTTTTTGTCACTTTAAAAATGGCACCAGCTGATTAAAAGCAGATGAAAATATCTGTGTCAGGTTGAAGTGACTGTTTTTTGACTCACAGTGTTAACTCACAGCAGGGCTGTGTGTACACTGAAGTTGAATATCTCAACCTTTTAGCATGTGTGCATTAAAAAGTAAGCAAAAGATAAATCCTTTCTCCTACTGCCTGTATTGTCTAGGCCTGATCAGAGTGCATGGTCACTAGGGCTCACTAACTGCTTCTGTTTGATCTCCAGAAATACATGCAGGAGGCCCGCAGCCTGGGGAAGAACTTGCGACAGCCTAAACTGTCTGATCTGTCTCCGGCCGTCATCGCCCAGACCAACTGGAAGTTTGTGGAGGGGCTGCTCAAGGAGTGTCGCATGAAGGTGAAACATAAAGCTACAGCATGTCACTGTACTGTGATCTATTAGTACACTCACTGACCTCCTGACATACCCCCCCCCCCCCCCCCCCCCCCCCCACACACACACACACACACACACACACACACACACACACACACACATTCATCTCTCATGAATAATGCATGCAGGGAGACAAAGTTCATTCATCATGTTGCATCAAGACTTAAGTATTGTCAAATTTGTTTATAGTTTACATTTCAATTTCAGCTTTGTTTATAAAGCCCAATATCACCAATCACAATTTGCCTCAGAGGGCTTTACAGCATACATCCCTCTGTCCTTTGGACCCTCACAGTGAATAAGGAAAACCTCAGGAAGAGCAACTGAGGAGGGATCCCTCTTCCAGGATGGACAGATGTGCAATAGATGTTGCACAGAACAGATCAACATAATAAATTTACAGTGATCCATATGACATTGCATTATAAAATATCACCTGGTTGGCTTTATTAATTTCTCATGCATTTTCTTTACTTATTTATCGAGTTTTTTGCCTTAGTGCCGGCAATAGCCATGGCTAGAGGTATTATGTTTGAGGGTTGTCTATCCGTCCCACCCTTGTGAACCTGATATCTAAAGAACACCACTAGGGAATTTCTTCAAAACTTTTCTTCAAACTGCAAAAAAAGTCTACTTGGACTCAAGAATGAACAGATTAGAATTTTATGGTCAGAGGTCAAGCTCAGTGTGACTTGTTACACAAAGTATGTTTTTGGCCATAACTCAATAATTCACATGCTTATTATGACAACATGTCACATAAATGTCTTATAGGATAAAATAATGAAGTCATGACATTTTTTGTCGAAAAAGTCGAAGGTCAACTTCACTGTGACATCATAATGTTCTGCATAAAACACTTTTCTGGGCATTATTCAATGTGATATCAGGAAAGGAGACATTTGGTCAGAATGAATTGACACTCATTTTGGGTGCCCACCTTGAAACTGTGCTGATTGTCTGATTGTAGAGATCTGTGCTGTCAGGTGGAAGACGTGTGTGAAGCATCCATATTTTCACAGGCATAGATGTAAACTCTAAGAGAAACTTGACTGGTGTGTGGAGGCTACAGCTGTGGGGCGGTAATTCTAGTCCATTTTCTGGATTCCTCAGTATAATTATTTAGCTTTTTTGAAAAATAAGTGAGTTTGAAATAGAATAATAAAAGACAAATGCTCTCTGTAACTTTGAAAAATTGAGTTTCAACCATGGCACTATGTTCAGTACACTGGCATTATTCAACAATAAAAAAAACAATAATTCCAGATGATGATCTGTCGAACTCTACATCTGGACTATCCCTTCAAAATATATGTATAGTTATCCTGGCACGCTTATTGCTTATTCAGACAGCATCTTTGTGTGTGTGTGTGTGTGTCTGTGTGTCTGTGTGTCTGTGTGTCTGTGTGTGTGTTCAGACCAAACGTATGCTGGTGGAGAAGATGGGCCGGGAGGCAGTGGAGCTGGGCCACGGTGAGGCCAACATCACCGGACTGGAGGAGAACACTTTGATTGCCAGCCTGTGTGACCTGCTGGAGAGGATCTGGAGCCACGGGCTGCAGGTCAAACAGGTTAGCGCACACGCATACACACACACACACACACACACACACACACACACACACACACACACACACACTTTAACACTCCAGTAAACACATGAAGCTTCATACTGTCACCAGCCTGTGCACATGCATTACACATTGATAATAAAGCAAATCCGATGGCACACAGACACTCTGCTGTCAGTATAAACATATTGTGCTTAATCAGGTTTGTATGATCATATTGGATATTGAGGTTAAGAGGTTATTGCCTGATAAATCCTCTTTGTGTGTGTATAATCTTCCTCCTCATCGGTGGATGCTTTAGCTGTCTGTATGTGTGTTGTGTGACCTCTTAGGGAAAGTCGGCCCTGTGGTCCCACCTGCTGCACTACCAGGCCCGAGAGGAGAAGCTGGAGCAGCAGCAGGCTGAGTCACCTGGTAAAACACACACATACACACTCACTGTCTGCCCTGTGTTATCTAACACACATTTCTGATAGTAACAAAGCCATCATATCCTGTATGTCTCTTCAACAGTGTCACATGTCCCTGAGAGGAGGAAGTCTGACTCTTCCATAGCGATGCCGTCTCTACGTGTGTCTCTCATACAGGATATGAGGTATTTCATTGCTGAATTACACGCACATTGGCATATATTTTCCACTTCCAGTAACCTGATGTCAGAATTGCTTTCTGACACCAACATCTGACATCAGAATCAGAGAATTAGCTCCTCTATCTGAAGCTGTGTCTTTGCACTGACCATATAGTAAATGAACAGATAACTCACAGGCAACTTTCAGTGATAACAAAAGTACTATATGTTTGGGTTTTTGACTGGTGGGCAGACAAAGCAAGACATTTTAGGATGTCACCTTGCTCTATGAGGAATTGTGATTGGTACTCTTTTACTACTGTCCTGATATTCAATAGACCAAATAGTAATACAATGAGAAAATAATCACCTGACCTGCAGCTCTCACTGTGGCCACTATGCCAAATTCACTCCGCAGCCTGCTGCTTAATATACAGCACAAAACCCTCCATCTCTAGGTGCTGTTGAAAAGCAATCTGGGAAATGAAGGAATCAAGTCATGTAAATTTTGTTAATATAGCCTAAAAACACACAAAAAAACTTTGAACAGGAGCCATTATGTCAGCTTTTTAAAGCCAGACTTCATTTAGAAAAATAGCGATTTTACATTGCTAAACACAGGGGCTGCTGCTCTACTGCTGCCTTGATCAGTAAGTTTGAACTACTGTGGGACTTTGGTGTTTAAAGGGTTGGATCAGATTCACCAAAACACAAAATAACACTAACTAACTAATTTAGGCAGTGGTAGACCAGCAACTTCTGTGTCCCACGAACTAAAATTACTGTTTTTATGCCTTGCCATGGCCAAAGGCATGTTTTCCGGTTGTCTGCACATCTATTCGTCCACCCATCCCATTCTTATGAACACAATATCTCAAGAATTCGTTGAGGGAATTTTTTCAGATTTGGCACAGACATCCACTTTGACTCAACAATGAACTGATTAGATGTTGGTGATCAAAGGTCAATGTTACTGTGACCTTGTCTCTCTCAATCTTGTAAACGTAAATTTCTCAGGAAGGCCTTGAGGGAATTTTTTTTTAAATAAAGATATCCACCTGGAAACAACTATGAAATAATTAGAAGTTGGTGCTCAGAGCTCAAGGTCATGTGAGCTCACAAAATATGTTTTTGACCATAACTCAGGAATTCATACGCCAATTATGACAAAATTCTGCACAAATGTCTAATAGGATAAAATAATGAAGCAATGACAGTTAATGGCATTGTCATTGTAACATCATGATGCTCCGTAAAAACACTTTTCTGGCCATTATTCAACCTCATATCTCAGGAACAGAAGGGGAGACTGTTGGTCAAATACTTAACTGGTGACACTAATCTTGAGTGCCCACCTTGAAACTATGCTGATTGTATAGATCTTCTGTGCTGTTGTTGCATCCATGTTTTCATAGACATGATTGTAAACTGTAAGAGAAACATGACTAGTGTGTGGAGGCATACAACCATGGGATGATAATTCTAGTTGTCAATGGAGTATGGTGGCTTTGGAGCAGGCACAGGTGGGGAATTTAGGCCAGACAGCAAGGCAAGGCACTGAAAATACTCCATACACAGCACACATTCAAACTGTTATTGTGTTTTCTGTAGGTGGCTAAAATACCTTTAAATCCACACATTGACTAAAACAAAAGCAGATAAGGCAGGTTAATGGAAGTGGGGACCCCAAAACATAAATTACAGTAGTTTATCACTCAACTCCTGAGAGTCACTGAACGTCAGAGTGATGAGGGTGGATTTTTATGCCAGGGTGCCTGTTTTTATGAGCTTTCATCTGTCTGTCCTCTGTCTCCTCAGGCATATCCAGAGCATGTCAGAGATAAAGACAGATGTGGGACGAGCAAGAGCCTGGATCCGTCTGTCCCTGGAGAAGAAGCTGCTCTCCCAACACCTCAAACAGCTGTTGTCCCGACAAGCCTTAACCAAGTGAGCACACATGATCAACCAAACTCACACGTACACACACTTTGTGCTTTTGATAGGTGTTATTCTCTGACAAACAGCTGGACTAATATCGTTGCATGTGCCAAACAATGAGTTATTATTAATTAAAACAAACTTAATATTATATCAAAGTTGTGAATACATCCTTAGATTTGACATTACAGCTTTTGGAGTAATTCCACTTCCTCTGTGGGTGCTATTGAATCTCTTTGTCATCCATCTCACAGGAGACTGTGGCTGCTCTTTATTAGGTATGATAAATAGATATGAGATGTATCTGACAAACCAACTATTTGTTCCCATCCTTAAAATCTTTTCTCTTGTGAACGCAAAATATACTCTTTGAACATTTACTCACATGGATCATAGACCTCACAGTGTGTGGCTTGTCTAAGTAAGCTTTGAATAAGCCTCACTGGGGTTCACTTGGCTGGAATACACTCACTACTGCCCCTTGTGGAAGATTACGGTACAGACTTGTACAGTGAGTGTGTTTCTCCCCATCAGCCACCATAAGCAGCAATGAGCATATTTAAGCTGCATTCATTTAAAAGCAATGTGTTTGCCAAAATATGAAGCCGACGAGGAAGTGCCAAAAACTGCAGTTCCTCTAATGGCCACTTGGGGCTGGCTCGAGGAGCGAGTCGATCCCCATAGCTCCCCATGTTTACAGCCTGGTACAAAAAAATGGTTTTGCTGTCGCAGGCTCGGCAGCATGTCTGTCCATAACAAACAAAAATTATTTGACAAATCTTGGTATTTAACATCCTGGACGTGACTGCAAAGAACAAAACCGTATGCATCAAGAGATTTGTGCATCTTGAGTTATTCCCTCATATAGACACTTGGTTTTTCCACAAGGTATATGAAGATGTCCAGCCACATAGACACTTAAGCATACCTCCATACATTATGATCCACTTGTAGTAGAAAATAAAGTTTTGTCTTCATTTAATTTAATTATAACATCATTATATAGGCTGTTGTCTCAGCAGCCACAAATAGATCATAAAGTCATGGATATAAAAACAACTCAATGCAATCAAATGAGAAATGTAAACGTTATATTTCTTTTTACATTTTATTTGGCGCTCACATCAACACCACTATGGTCCCTTTCTGCCACCAGTTTTACACTGCCCACAAAATGTCATCACTGTGTACAAACAAAGAAAGGGTCTATAGTTTAACAAACACCTACAAAAGTCACATTGCTTCTTCCTCTCTGGTTTAATGGTGATATAAGCAGTTAATACATGCTATCCCATAGACAAAATAAAATATTAGAGAAAGCCTCTGTGATGTCATCTATTGGTTTGTGGACTCCCCTTTTAAAGCCTTGAGTCTGGCATTTTAGCTGTCATCATCTTGGATTTTTTGGAGCCAGATGTGACCCTGTTTGGATGAGAGAGTGAAGATAATCCGACCTCTAGCTGCTAGTTTGGGTAGCACGGTGCATGTACATCTATGATTTACTGTGATAAGACTAGTGCTAAGTACTGCTAGCAAAAAATGGGCTTCAAACTATTGAAAATAATATGCATTTACCTGAAAAAGGTAATTTATTTGTATAGCACATTTCAAGCTGAAAGCACAAAGTGATACTAATAAAATATAAGCATATACATATGCCTACACCAACATATTCACTTAAACACATATATACCTGTAAAGTTTGAACAGCAGATGGTAATACTCAGATGGTGATGGAGATATCTTAGTGATACTTTGGTGTATTTGAACCTGATCTGGCTATGCTGTGCTGTGGTTTTTCTACAGGAAGTTGTACAAACGTTACGCCTTCCTGCGTTGTGAGGAGGAGAAGGAGCAGTTCCTCTTCCACCTGCTTTCTCTCAACGCTGTCGACTACTTCTGTTTCACCAGCGTCTTCACCACCATCAGTGAGTTCCCCCTCTGCTGCATGTGACCTCTGACCTCTATTCACCTGTCTCCTCCTCTGTACACAACTGCACGCTGTACTTCTGCAGGAATGTTATTTGTTGTATGGAACAGATGTGGCTTTAGGAAGCTAACTAATCTTACCACTGGCACCTTCCTGTCCACCAAAAAACAGGCCAACTCCATGTCACTCCTCATCCCCATACTTTCTTTCAGTGCTCACTCGTAAAAAAAGGAAAGTTAAAGCAAACCCCAGAATCACTTTCATTTTGGAATGAGCTTTGTTTGCTTGCCGTTTGTCCTTGCTATATTTGCATTTTTTTTTTAGTGCTGTATGCACAGTTTCATAGCTTGCTCTTGGTTGCATGTTGCTTAAGGTCTGGCGCCTGGTCACTACCTGAGTGCTGTGTCTGGGAAATGCCCAAACATAGCAAAATTATTAGAAAATAAGGAAATACAGGCAGAGGGCAGAGTAAGTGATGATTGAGAGGGATTGCTTTTTTGTAAGTCTATAAATTGTTGTTATGCATTTGCACAATCGAAAGCTGTAGCCAGAGGCATTGTTTTGGGTTGTACGTCCCATTCTCGTGAATGCGATATCTTAAGAACACCTCGAGGGAGTTTTTTCAAATTTGGCACAAACATATATGGACTTAACAATGAACTAATTCAATTTTGATGGTCAAAAGTCAAGGTCACTGTGACCCTGTCTGTCTCATTCATTGCGATTTCTCACTAAAAAATTTCTTAAAATTAGACACAAATGTCCACTTGGACTGAAGAATAGACTGCTTAGAATTTGGTGGTCAAAAGTCAAGGCCGGTGTGACCTCACAAAACATGTTTTTGGCCCTTACTCAAGAATTCAATGCTAATTACGATGAAATTTCACACAAACGTTTGAGAGGGGTTGAGAAAAACATGCGTACTATACATTTAAAAGTTGTGTTGATGTAGTGAAGTTGATGAGTAAAATGTTTCCGGTACTTAGAGCAAGGATGGATGATATTATGAAGACAAGATGTAGCTTTTTAAAAATCTGGAATGTATCCTCCTCACTGACTGCTGTGGGCATCTACAAACCACCACCACACTCCCCCTGCGGAACGTCTGAAGCCTTGTGTATTACCATAGACTCCTCTTCCCGCTTGTTCCCGTCTGAGTTACTGGGTTAATAACAGATGAATGTGGATCAATGGCTGGCTGAGCTATTAGTATGAATAAACCATGAGGATGTATGTACAATTTAATCAAAGATTTAAAACACAATGTATTATTCAGCTGCCAGAACAGCTGAGCCTCTCTATCAGATAAATGAACACTGCGCATGCAGACTGTGCATGTGTGCAGCCACAGGTGATGCTTTGAAGTCTCTGATGTGTTATCCTGTTTCCTCCCTGCTGCAGTGTGAATCTTTGGTTCCATAATTAAATTGACCCAGTTAGATAACCTAGATTGAGTCTAATGAGCATGTTAGTGTTTACTCCTCTGTTCTGGCACTGACGTGGTGTTCACCCCTGCAGTGATCCCGTATCGAGTCGTCATCATCCCCATCAAGAAACTGAGCAACGCCATGACCACCTCCAACCCCTGGGTGTGTGTGTCAGGAGAGCTGGGAGACTCGGGCATCATGCAGATCCCAAAGAACGTCCTGGAGATGACCTTTGATGTGAGTAGTGTGACCTAAAACCCCTCATGAGCTGAGCACTCAGTCACTGGTTTGTGGAGTGCGGTGCAGTTTGGGTGATGTCTGCTTTTGTGTGTCACTTCCACTCTCTCTGTTTAGCTCCTTTGTCACTATGACATCATCACACTCTGCATGCTAGCAGCAGGTACATTAAAAGAACTGCAGGTAGTTTTACTTTACATTAAAGGGTCATTCCAGTTTATTTCAAAGTTGGACAGACTGGTCATTGTCACACAGTTATCAGCCCTATCTCTCACAACTGTCTGTTGTGAACATTTATCACAGTTTAAATCCTAAACTCCTGCTTCAAATGTGAACTACCATACTGACTGTAGTTATGCTCGCATACAATTACTAGTTACATTTCAGGTGTAGGCCTACTCACTTTCAGTTTGACCTTCAAATAAAGTGGTTTAGATAATCTGAATTAACTGCTGATTTGTTCACAACCCAGAGGTGGGACCAGTCATTAACTTGCAAGTCACAAATAAGTCTCTAGTCTTTGCACTCAAGTCCCAAATCAAGACAGACAAGTCCTAAGTCCTTAATTTTGATGTTTATGTCCTAAACAAATCATAATGCACTTTTTACAAATTGTAAAGCGAGATTATACCTCTGTGTGGAATCAGTGCCATAGCGACAGATTTATAGTTGTGCATGGGCCCAAAGTCTACACACATGGCCCACGCCATTGTGAGTATTTGTACTTGTACAGTTGTGTGTCTTTGTTGCTCTGCAGTTACACCTCCAAAACACTAGTAGACGATGGGATTCTGTGACGTGCTATAGAGTCTGATTGATTTCAAACACACCCAAAACACACATTAAACATGGCTCAATAGTGACATTATCAAATACAGGTACACAAATCAGCTCCATTAAGTGATGTTAAAATTACCTGACCTACTTTAGAGACATAAATCCAGTCCCAATCGGGCTGGAGACTTCTTACTGTCCCTCTCACACTGCATGTCTGTTCAGATGCATGTTGACACAGGTGATGTTTTTATTCCGTTTGCATGCGGACATTTTTGTTTTCGATTTTGAGATCAACTCGCCTTCATTTTGACGTCCATCCATTGTGTCCTAATAAGTGTTTTCGTGTCCCTCAGTCTGCTTTCAGGCCTCACACACACATCTGCGCCTTGTTCAAGGTTAGAAGAAGCCCCTGCTCCCTTTTCGTCCATCTCCCATTATCTCCATCTGTCTCTTAAGAATGCTTCTGTTTCAGTTGTCCTGCTGGTTGTTTCCCCTGTTGGCATTGCAGTCATGCAGTCAGCCTCATTTCACTTTTGAATGGGTTGTAGTTGGCCTTTTATTCTGTTAGAAAGTGCTTTTAAGAATAGAACAGCACCTTTAATTCAGCTACAGTCACACCCTTGAATATAAGTTCTGTCTGTAGTATATTTCATGCCTGTACTGTAAGTATGAGCACTGCTTAAAACTACTAAGAGATTGGATTACAGATAATTGTTTAATGAAGCTCAATGCTTTGACTTACTAAGTGTGGAAACTTCAGCACAGTGCATTCTGGGATAGCATCCTTGAAAAGGTTTAAGGATTGAATCCAACTAATTCTTCTTCATCTTCTTAATAACACACTTACATTGAACTACCATAAAACGTAATTTAAACTCCAACTCCCTTTTACTAGCCTGATGTGGCTACACATGTTGACAAATAAACTCCACTCTCAATTACACTCCCGGTCTTGTTGCCAAGTAGTTCATTGTTTTTATGGAAGTTCTCTGTATATATAAAACCAGGTTGTTGGCGACCAGAAATTATGTGTCCATTCCTCAATTACCCTGTAAGCTATTCATATTCCTTTAGTCTATTAGGGTCCTCAGATCAAAACAATTGAAATTGTTTTTCATAAAAATGAACCCAAGTTGGGAGTATTGTTTTAACAGGATAAAGAGCTGTTGTGTCAGTATGTTAGGAGCTGTAATCCTCTAGTGCAACAACTCTCTTGCTGATGTCTTGTCTGTTGGAGCTAGATGAAATGAATGATTCATAGTTGAGATGTTATCTGAAGCCTAATTTAAATAAGTAATATTCATACTGGTTTAATAAACAGTTTGATTGTATTTCCCAACCTTTGCTGAGCAACAGTTTTGTGTGAGAAGAATTAAGGCCTGTCTTATATAGAGGCCTGTCACAAATTTAAGCAGATAATAACTTGGGCTATTAACTGAAGTTTTACGGTAACTGAGAGATCTATTCACTTTAATTTTAAAGACAGTCCAATACAATAACTCTGGAAATAGGCACTTTTTATGTTCAAAGGCAGACAGCAGCAGCACTGTAGTAACAGTCCTTCTGTACATCAGGATACACCGATAAAGTATAGAAAGTAGGATTTGATATTGCATTATGATATTATTAAAATGCTTTGTATCAACTACATTTTCTCTCTGATGTGTGTGTGTGTGTCTGTAAACAGTGTCAGAACTTGGGGAAGCTGACCACTGCGCAGCTGGGTCACGATAACGCTGGCCTTCTGGCTAAATGGCTGGTGGACTGTGTCATGGTGCGCAATGAGATCACAGGGCATACCTACAGGTGAGTGCAGCCTGTGTGTTTATAGCCGTACTAGCAGCTCAGGATAGTCGGTCCCTCCACCACTTTGGCCCAGATTGAAATATCTCAACTACAGTCTGATGAATTACTGTGACATTTTGTACAGATCGGTATAGATAGATAGATAAACAGATATTTAAGGTCCCCAGAGGATACATTCCAACAACTTTAATGATCCTCTGACTTTTCCTCTATTGCCACCAGCAGATCAGAGTTTTCACTTGTCAGACATCTCAACATTGACCACATGGATCACAAAATTTTGTATAAATATCCACTGTGCCCAGATAATTATTCCTAAGACTTTGGTGATTACCTGACGTTTTAATTCTTTATTGAAATATCTCGAATATCAAAGTGCTTTTTAGAAAAATGACCCGTTTTGGATCCAGAAACATAACTCTCCTCAAGGTTTTTGTCTTTTTCTAAAAAAAGATACACACTACATGAATATTAGGGGAGGGGTGAAAAAATTGATACAGCATAGTATGGCGGTATTTTTGGTTTGGCAATATCTAATCATCTCACAGTGCTAAGTATCAATTTTTTTATCATATAAGTTATTAATATTACAAATGCAAATTAAACTTTAGGTTGCCTATTGGAATAATATAATCAGTTGGTTTTTCAGTCTGCAAGATCCATTTTGCTGCCGAAAACAAGTTGGGAAAAAAAAAAAAAAAAAGTGGGAAAAAGGTAATAAATTGCGATACATTTTATCACAATACTCAGCATAACGCAACATATTTAAAGTTGCAATAATATTGTATTGTGACTAAAGTATCGCGATAATATCATATTGTGTATCCTGTGGTGATTCTCACTCCTAATGAATATGAAGCCTGGCATTATTAAGGGTCAAACATGGCCGCTTTTCAAGTACAAGCAGCTCTTAAAGAACTTGCTGAGAAATTTAAAAAACAAAAGGTCAAGACATGGGGGAAGTGAAAAGAAAAGAAAAGAAATAAATATAATGTAGTAACAAGACAAAAGCAGGTCCATCTAAACCCTTCAGCACTTTGCTGTCTCTGTCCCCTCCAGGTTCCCATGTGGTCGGTGGCTTGGTAAGGGCGTGGATGATGGCAGCTTGGAGAGGGTCCTGATCGGTGAGCTGGTGGTGCCTAGCGGAGAAGACGATTCTGGGAGGGGCTGCCGTACACCCCCCCTGCAGCGCTCGCCATCCCAGACCAGACGCATCAGCATCACATCACTGTCTGGACGAGCATACAGTAAGTATCTTTCAGGACTCACAGGCATCACATGCTTTCAACTCCTGATAGCTGCCAACTCAGATGCAGAACAATTCTGACTGTAAATAGTAGCATTAATGTAGAGAGGACAAAATAACACTAGCAGGGAGTTTAAAGTTTCATGTAGCAACTATTTTTTGTATCGTTGCATAGAAGGAAGTGTGCATCTGCTCATGGACGAGAGGCTTGTGACAGTGCGAGATGTGAACATTAATGGCGTCCTCCTCAGCTGAGCTGTAATGTTAGCTAGCTTAGTGGTGCTAGGTGAACTAGCAGTGGATGCACGTTTCCTGCTGTGTATTGATACAATTGGCTGGTGTAGTTCAGTAACAGAAAATGGTTCCTACATCAAACTGCTCTAGGTCTGTGGATTATCTTGAGTAACCGGGTCATGATTTCTGGAAAGACACATTACTGTGGAGTTTTTCAAACGCATTTTTTTTTGGCACTTTGAGCACCACAAGCAGAGTGCCATCTTGATTCATTATATTGATGAGAAGGCAGGCATCTCTACAGCCAATATCTCCAACACTAGCATGAAACTCTTTTCTTAATTATAGAACCAACATCAGCACAAATCCAAGAGGCCATCGGGGAGGCTGTGAATAACATCGTCAAACACTTCCACAAGCCAGAGAAAGAGGTGAGTGACTGATCTCAATCTCAGTGGTGTCTGCCTGATAATGAATGAACTCATTTTTTAGCAGCTTCATCACTGCTGTTCTTTCTCTGAAGCTTTCATCATTTAATTCTGTCTTCATCCACTGACTGTGTTCATGATGTTGTAGTCGGTAAAGTGGTGTTTTATAGCTGCTCTAATGGCAATCCTACAGCCACAGCTCATTAAGTGCTCTGTGTCAGTGGACTGATGGAAAGAGAGTTAAGAGTGGAGAGCAAGAGGCCATGAACCAGACAGCACTGGTTTCATGTAGTTAGAGGCCGAAAATCAGCCACAGTGAAGCCAGGAGAACACTGCAAGACTCGAAATCCTACAAGATGGTAAAAGGATTTGTAGCATCAGCAGTCTCAAAGTGTAAGATCATTTTCTGGGGCTGTTCAAATGTTGGTTCCTAACTAGCCCGATTCAGAGAAACTCCTAAAGATTCATAAGGATTTCAGTGCTAACCAGCTGCACCTAAGGCCCTGTCTACATCATGACATATAGAGACATTTTAACATTCGCCAGCATTAACCTGCTGCCAAAGTCTCCTCTTGTTGCAAAGCTAGTAAAATGTACAGGCGAACAAAACGTTACCTTTTTCAAAACACCATCCAGAGGTCTCATCAACGTTCATTCCCCTTCAATATAAGGGCACAGGAACTCACTCAGTGATATGAGTGATGCTCAGGGCATGCGAAAGTTTTCCTCCAGTTCATCATAAACAACAGTCCCACTCTGGGAAATGCCCCACCATCTGCTGGTATGACCAGGCCTGTTCCAAAACCGTTGTTTCTGGTGGACCAAATAACACTAAGCGCAGTAGACGACTCCCTTCATCTGTGACGTTGTGCAGCAATACTAAGTTTAAGTATAGTCATAAGACCAAGCGGTGCTAACCCAACATAAACAAACCACTATTTTTATGCCTCTGAGCCAGCAATAGCCGTGGCTGAAGGCACTATGTTTTTGGGTTGTCTGTACGTTAAAGGTCAAGGTCAGCCTGACCTTGCATCCATCTCATTCTCGGGAAAGCAATATCTCAAGAACAGCTTGAGGGAGTTTCTTCAAAGTTGGCACAAATGTCCACTTGGGTTCAACAACTGATTAGTTTTGGGGGGTCATAGGTCAAAGGTCAAGGTTAGTGTGACCTTGCGTACATCTTATTTTCGTGAACACAATATCTCAAGTACAGCTTTAGGGAATTTCCTCAAATTTGGCACAAACATCTGCTCTGATTCAATAATAAACTGATTAGATTAAGATATTGAATTGGTGACACTAATCTTGGGTGTCCTCCTTGAAACTGTGCTGATTGTATAGATCTTCTGTGCTGTCAGGGGAAAGATGTGTGTGAAGCATCTATGTTTCCACAGAATAATCTTTGTAATCTGGGAGAGAAACTTGACTGGTGCACAGAGGCATGCAATTACAGGGCGGTAATTACACAATATACAAAGCAACAACGGGCATGCATGAACTGAGGAAATGACAAAATAGTTTCCCAAAAGATCCATTTTACATGTCCATCCATTACACAGTAACTGGAGTTTAAAAAAATCTTTACCTTAAAAGGCATTTTAAAACACCCCAGTTTTAGGGACCTAAAAGTCAGTTTATGTGTGGACAAGAGGCCAAAGCATAGAGGAAATATACTTTTTCAGAAAATGTCTGTATATATGTAGACAGGGCCTCAGTGGGAGAGAAGTTAGAAGTAGTCCAGAGGAATCCTGACTCACTTAATTCTACTGTTAGGCACTGGGCAGCTGCAGGTGGATTAATGAGGATCTAACAAAATTGGCTCTACAGAATTACTTCATAAAAGGATTAGGACTTGATTTGTTAACTGGACAACAATCATAAATTTGTGACTGTAAGAGGTGTCTCTGTTAGTGATGAAGCTTCAGTGAATGATCAGCTGAATTTGCAGCATCCCTCATCTTTATGAATCTTAATAGAGAGTGTCAGCTCAGTGTTTATCTGTCCAGCCCACAGCTTCTGGTTCACTCTCACTGCTGTCCTGTTGTTGTTTCCTGCTGTTTTTTGGAGAAGAAGTTCTAAAACGTCACTATACGCTACTGCTCAGCAGCAAACAGCAGACACACACAGTTAGCTGGTATATATTTAGCAGCTCAATATAGACTTAGATTCATCAAGTGGACACAGACACAAAGACTCCAAATGAACACTAACATTGCTGTGTAACTCATGGATTAGTCATTTTGCAACTGTTTGCTGACAAGTTCAACATATCAGATAAAATAAGATAAAACTGTATTACTCCCACAATGGGGAAATTTACATGTCACAGCAGCGCAAGAGTCAGAAGCAGAAGATAAGAAAAAAAGTCATTAGGTGATCAGTGAAGTGAGACAAGACAAAAACACAGCAAAAATACATAAAAGATAAAATCATATCAATCTGTATACACTATATATACTTTTTATTTATATAGATACTTTATGTTCATAATTGACAGTGGCACAGGATAACTTTATTAGAATAAAGTGGAAATATATCAGTATTGCAGTAAAATATAGTCAAATATTGCACAGTAAGAAATTGCACGGGAATGTTGCACAGTATAAATAGAAAGGATACATGTAAGGATATGTACGCTGAACCAAAAACAAATCAAAGTTTCAGCTCACACCAGAATACTCAGACCGACACATATTTTATAAACAGCTTACATTAAAAAATAAAAAGGAGCAAACGACACGTTTCGCCTGTTGCTTCATCAGATTTGCTCGGAGCTTAACTGCCATCAGGTGTGTCTTTTAAATCATCACCTGCTGGCAATCAAAGAATCAGACAGGTGCACTACAAAACATCAACAACAAAGGCAAGAGCAACTATAATTCTACCATACAAAATGTCAGTATGAATATTACATTTCATGAGATAATGAGAGACAATTAAACTTAGGTAAGGTTAAGAAGATCCAGATTGCATACATTACTGCATACATGCTTGTTTTTAATGTAAGCTGTCAGTACAATAAGTGTCAGTCTGGGTATCCTGATGTGTGTTGGACCTTGGATTTCTTTTCGTTCACTGTGGTTTATCCTGCACAGGCTGGCACCCAGGAAAGAGGCACACCTAAGCAAGGGGTATCTTCACTTCTAACGATATGTACATGTATATAAGGTTGATATAAGAATATTAATATGATGTAGTATTCTTATATTATGACCGGTATAAAGATATAAAGTGTTACACAGTAACACAGTTTTCCCTGTGGTCTGTCTCTGCTATTGCTGGTTGTCAACAGTCCTGTTACGTTATCCCCACCACTTGTAGTCACCATGTTTTTCACGTCAGCTACTTGTTCCATCAGTGCAGACTGACCTGGTGGCGCGTGCTGTGTGCTACATACAATACATCCTCAACACGGCCTCTTCATCTGAGTTAAACAGGAAGATGAAAATGATACTGTCAGGATGTCTAACTACCCTGGTTTACCAGAATAACATATCTATACAAGGATGTTTTTGATAAATAATTATCAATAATGTGGATATAATGACCAAGTGTACAGCTAGAACAGTCTGATAAGTTTAGAAAATGACATCAATTAACTGTAATGCAGCCTTTAAACCAAGAAAGACAACTTACCATGTTGTCATATCCAAGATCTAAGACCATGTCTAGTCTTATATCATGATGTCTATATAATATTGATATATTCCCCAGCCCTATATAATAGTATGTGTACTAGTAAATACAGCTGTAGACCCACAGTAATTTTAAATAAAAGTACAGGCACAGTTTATGTAGAGAGCTCTGTTGTCTCTCCTCATCCTGCTGATTTGTGTTCTGTGTGTGTGTGTGTGTTCATGTGTCGCTGTTTGGCTGTGTGGCTGCAGAGAGGCAGCCTGACCGTCCTGCTGTGTGGAGAGAACAGCTTGGTGACAGCTCTGGAACAGTTCTTCCATCACGGCTTCAAGTCTGCCCGACTCTTCCAGAAGACGATGTTTGTGTGGGACTTTGTTGGTGAGTGTGTGGAGTGACAGTGCCACCTGCTGCTGAGAAGATGAAATGTTTATTTGGCCCATTACAGGAGATTTATGGGGAAATGTGTTAGTTTCTTTTTTTTAAATCTAATTTTATTTATTAAACCAGTTTTTGTTCGTACATATCCATCTGTGTATATTTTGTCACATGCATTTTGTTATTATTTAATAGTCTGCTATATGGAAGGAGTTGCATCACTGAAGAATCACTAAAGAGCAGTTTATGTCAGGACAAAATGAACATTTGTAGAAAAAATTGTTAAGTGACTGTATAGAACACATGCTCAGTGTTCTTCACTCACAGCAGAGTGTTTGTTTAGCTGCTAAAGCACAGTGTGAAAGAAAACATGCCCTCCTTTCCCTCTGCAGAGAAAGCTGTTGCCTACATGGAGTCAGCTGACCAGATGGGAGACCTTCAGGAGACTGCCGAACCCCTGGGGATGACCTGTCAATCACTCTGTCACTACGTCAACGCCATCAACTCCACCTCAAGGAACATTGGCAAGGATGGGAAGTTCCAGCTGCTGGTCTGCCTTGGAGCCAGGTACACTGCTGTCGTTCAACTACCTGGAACGTGTCTGCTCTCCTTATAATGAATTATAAGTCTCTTCTGGATGACCTTGACTAATTATATTCCAGGGGTTAACTGATGGGGCTTATAATGCATTATGAAAACCTATACCTGCCTATACACACTTCAACGGTCAAATGTAGTAAGGATTCATAGTATGTTATAATAGTCCATGCAGTACCATAAGTTATGTGATTAGTTAAGTGAAATACATATTGATGCATCTATAATAATGTGCTGTATGTGCCGCCTAGCTAGCTACAGCTACAGTATAGTGGTTAGCACTGTTGCCTCACAGCAAGAGGGTTCCTGTTTCAAACCCAGGGTGGAGGAGCCCTTCTGTGCAGAGTTTGTGCGTGTGTCTGTGGGTGTCAGCATGGGTTTTCTCCAGGTACTCCGGCTTCCTCCCATAATCCAAAGACATGCAGGTTAACTGGTGACTCTAAATTGTCCGTAGATGTGAATGTGAGTGTGAATGATTGTCTGTCTTTATGTGTCAGCCCTGCGACCTGCCCAGGGTGTACCCTGCCTGTCGCCCAGTGTCAGCTGAGATAGGCTTCAGCCCCCCTGCGACCCTCAACAGGATAAGCAGTCACTGAATGAATGTAGCTAGCTTCTTAGGTTTACTTGACACATGCAATGATGCATGGACTGTTACAGTTTGATTACAGTTGATTGTTGAATTGTGTATGGGCGTGTGTAGGTATTCATAATGCATCAATGCATCATAAGCCTCATCAGTCAACCTTTAGTTTAGAACTAGTGAAGAGGATCATAAGACACTTGACACTTAAAATTCATTATATCACATCTATAATGTTGATATAGTGCATTATTATCTGTGTTCATGAGTGTAGTAATAGAGCATAATAAATGCATTATAATGTACCATAAATGGCCCTATAATGCATTATAGATGTGGTCTTCATAGAAAGTGTAACCAGATTTTTTTATTTTCATTTTTTAGGTCAATTTATGGACTGTGTTAAAATAGTACAGACACAAAATGAAACTTACAAGCAATGAAAACAAAAACAAACACGATCTTCAGCAGCATATAAGCAACAAATGAGCAACTCAGATATTATCATTCATGTTCAAAAGGGGTAAGAAGTTAAAAACATTTTTGGTCCTACCCCCTTTTATTTTTTATATATTAAAAGAAAATTAAAGTTCAGCAGCCATCAGCATCTGTGACATTTATCTCAGTCGGCATCCTGCACTACATAGGCATACTGCTAAGGGTCAGTATGTTCTGATGTATCACTCCAGCCACAGATGTAGAAACGTCATCTTACTATTTGTTCTGCAGAGACCGGCTGCTGCCCCAGTGGCTCCCCCTGCTGGTGGAATGCCCGGTGATCCTGAGGATGTATGAGGACACAGCTTTGCTCAGAGACCGCACCACTGTCAACGCCCTCATCGGAGTCCTGGAGACGCTCCACGACTTCCCCATCACACTGGAAGCCTCCCTGGTCAAAGGTGTCGACCTTTAGCCCCGAAAGACACCACTGGGCTGCAACTCAGCTCTACATTTTCCTCTAAAACTTCTCCTCACTACCAACAACTTCACCCACCCTTCCACTTTTAGCCTCTGGGATTAGACACACAACAAGGGAAGGAGAAAGTGAGGGACAAGAAATGAAAACTGAAGAGACATTTGGTTACCAAAGCAAAAAGTTCCACTGCTTCCTGTGAGAGTTCAGGGCTTTGGATCAGCCATAAGCTTGGATGCAGTATTATTACCACGCCTGTGGCTCTGAAAGACCCTCTCTAATTAAATTACAAGCAGTGCTTAATCATGTTTTATTTCATAAACTACAATCCCAATTACCTTACATTACTGTGTAGAATTTTCCAGAACAAACTGTGTATTTAAGGTTGATTTGCTACCTTCCAGGCAGCCATTCGTGACACTTTTTTCATTACATTATTTTTCTTACTGTCAAACCCTATAGTCCTGCTGAAGAAAAAACTTGCAAGTATATTGTTTTATTTAATTAATAATTTTCTTAAAGGCTCAGTAATTTCTTACCACAGCTGGTCATTGTAGTTTTAACAGACATTACTCAAACAGGAGGAAACAATGCATTTGCAGGGGACTAAGCGGTGGATTAATCCACATTTGGTGCTCGAGTGAGTATTTGTGGCAGCAGGACGGTGTGTTTGGTATCAAGTGTGTTGTCATGGCTGTGAAGGAACATATCACCCAGTGTATAAGTTAAAAAATAAAATATCACTAGACTTGTTGTTTAAAATGCACCAACATGTAATGCTGATGTCATGTTAGGTGCCAAAAACAGTAAGCTAATGTTACGTTAATGTTTCTGCAAGATGATTTTCACAGTGTACTTCAAATAACTGAAACAGTGGCTGCTTGGAGGGAAGAAAATCAAACAAACATAAAGTACACTTTGGAAAATTGCTGACAGTATTTTAGATTTAAAAACATGGGGGGAAATGCAAAACCACTGATGTGTTTCTTTAAATGTAAGTAGCAGCAGAAGATGTGGTAGCTGTGTAGCCTAGACTGCCTTCAGAAGGTACAAAAACTGTGTGATAGATTTATTTTCCTGCCTGCAACTGGCGATTATAGCGCCACCATCCCTACACCCAAGTTAGCGTTAGCATTAGCAAGCATGCCTATGGGACGTGGAAAGAAGAGACTATCTCAGGAAGAGACTGAGCGATCAGTGACACACTAGAACGAGGATTCTGTTCTGTAACCTACTGAGTGACTGAGTGTTACAGAGTCACCAGCTCCCCATGCTTCTCTTTCTTTTGATTCACTGGACATTGGGCATTTTCTCATCGTTCAGCCTGCGGATGAACACAAAAACTGATGTCAGTGATCTGGCTCAGAGTCTGGAGCTGAACCTGTGGCTGCATGGACATTCCTACTGAACCTGGCTGTTTTAAATGCTGTTTCCAGTGTGTGTGTGTGTGTGTGTGTGTGTGTGTGTGTGTGTGTGTGTGTTTGTGTGTGTGTGTTTCTCAGTGTGGGTCATATTTCAAAGATGGTCATGCTCTGGTGCATGTTTTTGCGCTGCATTTATTTTTATATCTTATCTCTATCGACTTAATGTTTTCAAAGTGATCAACTGGTTTCTGTAGTGTACTGTAACAGTGTGTGTGTGTCTGTGTGTGTTTGTGTGTCAGTGTGTGTGTCCTGGTAAGAGTGCTTGTTGGCCTCAAACATTAATTTAACATTAATTTCCTAACAGTTATCAATGCCAATATTGTCACTTCAGTAACAGATTAAATGTTCAACAAAATAATCTGAACTCAAGGTTCACTTACTAGCTTCCTCTGGTGGTAAAAACTATAAAGTGGACCTTGAGTTATGATCATTTTGTGAAAGTATTTTTCCCAAGGTCAAGAGAGAACCTTTACGCAAGTAAGCAAAATGTTCCTGTTTCTAAATGAATGTAGTAATCACTGAGGTAGAAATGCTAACAGTAGAGAGTTTATAGAGAATCAGCCGCTTGCAGTTTGGTCTACCTATGGGACATGTTTACAGAAGCCTGATGCATTCATTTGAGAAAAACCAAGCAATCTCTGTTTTTGTGTTTTTAAAGAGATTATTTTAGAATTCTGTGAAAAGTTTTCATTGAGGAAAAAGTTCAGCTTTTCTTTTAATCAACTTTTTTTTTTTCTCAGATTCATTAGAGGTTTTCCAAATTCTCTTCTTGTTTTTTTCTAAATTTACAACATTATCTTAGTTTCATTAGAAAAGTAAAAAAAAAAAATCTACTTTTGTTTTTTCTGAAAAAAATTTCTAGGTCAGATTCATGATAAAAGTTGTTTTTTTTTGTTGTTGTTTTTTTAATTCTGCTTGTTTTTCCGAATTGGCATTTTTATGACAAATTCTGCTCTTGTTGTTTTATTTTATTTTATTTTTTTTATTTTTTTTTTTTTTTTGAAAAAAAAAAAAAATTAAAATTTTATCTCAGATTCATGAGAAAAGTTTAAAGGGAATTTAGCATTTGTTTTTCTGAAACTTCTGACTTAAATTCAGAAAAACAAGTGGGTTTTTTTTTTGTTCCATTCAATGACACAGCTTATGTTGTACTCTTGTACTCTCAAGTGAATGCATTAGGCTTCAATATATGTTGCATGAATCCTTCCATGGATGTGCTTTCAGTATTGTAATGCAACATTTATGTCAAACTTAACAGCAAGTGTCAGTCGTTCTTCCATCTTGGACATAAAAAAAAGATAGCTGTAAGGCTTACATTTTAAAAGTGTTATCCTGTATTTCTTTTTATTGGCAACTAATCCCATGACAAGACCAAGACCAATAAGGTGTTAACGTACGATCATACGAGTGAATGCAGACAAGTGACTCACCTGCCAAGGTGATATTCGTGCCTAATGTGGGGAGTGTTGGGTGTGATAAACACAGAAAGCTAGCTTGCTAGCTAATTTTAGCTAGCTTGCTAATAAATACCACGAAATATGACCTTACTGGTTCCATTTTCAAATGTTTATTGCTTGTGTCGGACTCACTGCCGGTCGGACAGAATCTCTCATGCGGGGTGGTTTGTATTTTTCATGGCCATTATCATTCAGTATTGGCAACAATCAGTGTCTCCCCCACATATACTCCATTGCTATTGGTTTAGGCTGCGACTTCACCAGCCAAAGTCCACCAAAGTTAATCTCCATGCAAAGCGAAGATGCAAATTTGCCTTTCATTTAGTTCGCCCCTCTGCTGAATGGAAGTAAACTGGAGGCGAATAATTTCACACATGACCGCAACCTTAGCACATTTCTCAATACTTTATGACTTCCCTGCCCTGTCTGTTAGAAAAGGCATAAATTAAGGACGCATGATAATTTCAGTATGTCATTGGTATTGGCAGATATTGGCTTTAAAATCAAATATCAGAATCAGCAAACATGCTTTTTCTTATTTTGCACAATTAATGAATATTGCATACATTGAAAGCATCCTATTTCATGTCTCTATCTGCTGGTGGAAAAAAGTAGATATACCGATTATTTGCCAAATGAGTTGTTATATATCAGCATATCAGATATCCGCAAAAAATTCAATATCATGCATCCCTGGCATAAATCTTTAAAACACAGGAGGAAATGGTTGTTGGGGACTATTTTCTGCAGTGGATGAATACACGTTTTGTTCACAAGAGGGCATTTACTGCGATAGGACATGTTTTTTCTTTTTCTTTTCTTTTTTGTTGTTTTTTTGGCACATGAGTATACTGTGCATGTTGGTCTTTTCATGGGATTTGTTAAAAAGACAACTGTATAAGTCTTATCCTTTTATGTTTTAGCATACAATGGATTCATTTGATTCGAGTGTGTGATGTTACAAGCCAGCTGATAATTCCCATATTACATAATGCAACATGACTTCTGTCAGGTTCCAAGGGAGGAACAGGAAGAATTAAGCTCAACCTTAGCAGCAGCCAGCAGAGATGAGTGGTAACAACTATTTTTCGTTCTCCTGTTTAACTTAAGCTGCATGATAGATTTTGCCACTGTAGAGACTTACCGTCGTCTAAATGAACCCTTTCTGAGAAATGGTGTAAATATTCTCATTAGTGCATGTTGACATGTAGACTGAGATGTATTTATCATGACTCTCACTTATGACTTCTAGATGGAAGATGAGTTCTGAGGTGAAAAAATCTTTGCATCCCCAGCTCCCTGTAGTATTTTTCTCTCTGTGGTGTATTGAGTGTGAGGGAGCCACAGTCTGTCATGATTTGTTTTGAATGTCTTGATTTCATGTATTTATTAATTTAATGTTAATCCATGGCAGGCAGACAGCAGCACTGGTATTTTCAGGTTGATGAAGCCTGTGGAAACATTCATGTCTTTAAAGCAGTAACCACTATTTCCATTTGATGTGTTTTTATCATGTTTTAACCCTGTGTTCTCCTGCTGCTGTGCCCCTAATGCCTCACCTTAAGGACTGTCCACAGTTCCAAAGCACAATAACAGCTCCCGTCGTCTCATCCTGGATGTGTCTGTCTACAAACTTTTCTGGAGACAGCTCGGCCTACAGGGCAGATTTCTGGAGGAGGAGATGCATTTTGGACGATTGAGATTCCTCCTGAGACTACTGCACAATGCTTACTGGGTGGATTACACACCCAAGTCATTACATGAACACTTCATGTAACGAGTGGTATTAAGCCTGAGTGGATCTGCTCAAACAGGAAATGCTACGGACAGCGACCAGACAAATGGAGTTTCACGTCTGTGTTGGACTGACTTCCCTGTTCTGATATTTATTATGCATATTTCAATAAAAAACACCCAGTGTGTCAAAGGAGTCAACTGTTTGTGTGTATGTCCATAAACTACACTTTATCTTTTAGAAATGTTTAAGGTCCATTGTAGGATTTAGGGGGATCTGAAATCAGAAATGGAACTAATATGTTTCCTTTAGTGTATAATCACCTGAAAAATAGAACAGTTGTGTTTGTTACCTTAAAATGAGCTGTTTGTGTTAACATAGGGAGCAGGTTTTCATCACGGAGTCCACCATGTATCTACAGTAGCCCAAAACAGACAAACAAAACACTGACTTGAGATAGGACTATTTGTGTAGTTAGAAGCCCATCTGTGACAAGCGGTGTCAGAAAAACACAGATTTTTAACATTAAACTGCTTCACTTAGTATTTGAATCAGCTGATCTGTCTGTTTCAGAGAAGAAGCGACCTCTGTGAATAATTCAGCTGCTGGTTAAGCGTCCTAGGCTCCATTTCCCAGAGCCTTTGTAGCACTAGATTCTCCTTAGTGAAGCTATCTTCTGAAAGGTATAGGGTGGTCTGAACCACTGGTAAGCTGTCCCTTAGTGATGCACTCTGTTCATCCTGTCACAGTTTGAGCTTTATTAGGCCAAAATTACGCTTTTTAAATGGACAGTTGCAGTATAATTCACATCTAGACTCCTTGTGCAAATTACATCATTAGTTTAAAATCAACCATGAAAAATAATAATGAATATTGAATATTATGAATATATCGGTTTATTTATTTATTCATCCATCCATTCATTCATTTAATAGAGCTAACTAACTGAGGATATCTTTTTTTCTGACGAGACCACAGACCTGCGATTAATTATGGCACACACACACAGAGCAATGAAACGTGGATATGCTGCTGCTACAGGTGCCTATTGTGTGACAACAACAGATTTGCAGTTTGTACATTGATAGAACTGATGTTGGAAAACTTATATGTACGACACAAACTGACATTGAACGGCAATGATGGAAAAAGAGAGACAAACACGTATGCTGTTAATAAATGTTTTAGTTGCAAATGCATTATCAGTGAGCAGCAATCACATTTCTTCGTTTCATCATTAGTCTCCTTATTTATAATGGGATGCGCTTGTAAGTCATTTTTTAATGTGATATGCTTCAGCCGTATTAGGACAGTGATTTTTCCTGAAATGGTGCCAAAATGCTTGTCTGGACGGAAATTTAGTTTTAAAATGTTGCTTTTAAAAATACCCATGTGTCTATGTGTGGACTAGGCTTCAAATAGATGCTGAGATGTTCTGTAAAAGGCATAGCCTCTGTTATATCATTTTTGATGGAGGTAAAATTATTATGGCAATGCATTTTATATTACGACCTCATATCTTTACCTTTATATGAGATAATATACTTTCAGCACCATGGTGAAGGACATCTCTAATTTACGATGCACCTTAGCAGCTCTCCTTAGGAGCACCCTAAGGGACAGTGTGGAAAACACTCATCGGAAAAGAAGTCCCTTAGCTAAGGTAGCCTTTATCTTAGAGACCTTTGTACAGCACCAGGTTCATTGAAACTGGGCAACGGGGCCACACAACGCTATAACACCAGAAACAAAATAATCGCAATACTAAGATAATTGGAACACTGGAGAAATGCAACAATGATGACCTGAGTCTGCACCTTCCATCAGCAGAGTGATCATTGCTCATTGCATCCAAAAAGTTCTATTTTAACTTCGTCAGTCCACAGGACTTGTTTCCAAAAAGCATCGGATTTGTTTAGGTGTTCCTTTGCAAACTTCTGACGCTGAATTTTGTGGTGAGGACACAGGACAGGTTTTCTTCTGATGACTCTTCCATGAAGGTCATATTTGTACAGGTGTCACAGTAGGACAGTGCACCACCACTGCAGAGTCTGATAAATCTTCCTGCAGGTCTTTTGCAGTTCAACAGGCGCTTGGTTTTGCCTTTCTAACAATCCTACAAGCAGCTCTCTCTGAAAGTTTTTTTTTTGGACTTCCAGACTTCGACTTGATCTCCACAGCTCCTGTTAACTGCCATTTATTAATTACATTATGAACTGAGGAAAAAGCTACTTGAAAACACTTTGCTATCTTCTTATAGCCTTCTCCTGCTTTGTGGGCATCAGTTATTTTAGTTTTCAGAGTACAAGGCAGCTGTTTAGCAGAGCCCATGGCTGCTGATTGTTGGGACAAGGTTTCAGGGGTTAGAGTATATGTTAATAGTTACTTTTAGAACCCATAGTAGGAAACAAGCAAGTTAAACTGCTGTAGGTTTGACAACAAAACTAATAAAATAAAACCTCACTTTGACAGACAGGGTAAAGATACATACAAAATTCTTCTGCCATTGAACTTATTTTGACTTGTTTTAAACCAGTAATTAAACAATATGGTGTGATGATATATAAGTCTACTGTTAAAGTCAACTTGATTCAACACCTCAGGGTTGTATGCCCCACCAACCAGTCAAGTTACAGTTTACATCCATGTCTGCCCAGACTCACATGTAGCCATGACAGTAGACAAAGCTTCAAATATAGATGTTGCTGCAAAGAAGCTACAACATGGATGTTTCACACACATCTTCAACTCTGCAGTACAAATATCTAAACAATCAGCAGTTTCAAGACTATTGTCACCAGTACAGTATGTCTCCTTCTGTTCCTTATGATGTTTAATAACAGTTTTTGCAGAACATTATGATGTCACAGTGAAGCTCACCTTTGACTTTTCAGATATAAAGTGTCTTCACTTTATCATTTTATCTTTTTAGACATTTGTGCGAAATTTTGTTATAATTAGCATGTGAATTCTTCAGTTATGGCCAAAAACATGCAACAACACTGCAAAAATGACAACAGTCGGCTCAGGAGCAGTATTTTGAAACCATTACAGGTTATCAGGGTTTATTACATAATCCATTATAACAGATGTTATTTCTGCTTTATTGTGGTATACTTCAGCCAACTGTGGTGACAGGTAAGTAGGTCCCCAAAAATAGTGCACAATAATAAGTTCATATAATGACAATAGTATCAACATTATAACTGGAACAGTCCAAAGTCAACAAATATTACCTGGCTTGTTCACAAAGACAATTAAAGCTACTGACAAATATGTTGCCAAGCGTTCAACACTCCCCACCAGCAAACACTGCCAGGAGGATTGTAAAGTTGAGAACACTCTGGCACCACTGTAGCACATCTCGTGACACGTGTCAAGTGCCCCCTTAGCACACACCGGACATGTTGCGCTACGGCTCATCAACAGATGACCACAAAAGATATTAATATTTTTACTGAAAGATGTGCACTTCCTCCACCTTTGCATTAACTTAAAATTATGTGTGGACAGCCACTAATTAAACCTGAACCAGAGAGCCAATCTTCAGAGCTGTGACTCGCCAGGCAACATCTTTTGGGTCACTGTCTTTATAATGACAGGATTGTGGGTTGATTAGCTCAGGATATTTCTCAACCTCAACAACAAGTCTCTCCATCTATTTTCCATCACACACTAGACAGCAACAGCAACAGAGTTCTCTTCATGCATCCATGGTGAGGAGAGGAGCCCTGCTACAGGAGCTGGTATGTACACGCAGATAGCGAGAGGGGGGGGAAGTGCATCTAATTTCAGGGGCAGCGAGACTGAGTATGGTGCCGTGGGGTGGCAGGTCCAGGAGCGCAAATGTGTATCTAGCCACTGCAAGTGTGGGGTTGTACATTGAAATAGGGGCGTATTTTTTGACGCACACCGTTCGCCACCCATGTGTCGTTACTGTCCAGGCCAGGAGGCTCTGAGGTTGAGGAGAATCAACACATCACAGGGCGCCAAGCAGTAAACTCCTAACTCATTGAGCGCAGACTCAGGTGGAGGATCTCCTACACCTGCCCAGTCTTTTGTCTCGTCCTCTGACTCTTTAAGGAGATCCCTCAGCAGGATAGCAGAGCCCACGTTAAGACACAAGATGATACACGCTTCCTTAACACTGTGGCGTGAGAGAGAGAGAGAGAGGGAGGGAGGGAGAGAGATAGAGAGAGAGACAAAGTCATTATAATACAGGCTCACAGTCTGTAATAGTAATTTTTTAATTCAGTTTTTCCATTGACTGTGTTTTGTTTGTATTTTTTCAATCTTGGCTATTTGTCTTATGGTTCTTCTGACAAACACACTAGGTTGTGATGTCATAAAATAAAGCTGTTACATACATTTTTTAAAGTCAGATTTAAGAAGCACATAGCAAATTTCTCCCTTCAACAGAGAGAAGAGGTACACACGGGAACAACGACCTTATGATCACACATACAAACACACACACTTACTGCTTGAAGAAATTCTCAGGTCTTTTGCAGTAGTGACCGAACAGAGGAAATAGGTTTCTGGTCATGTCGAACTGGAGCTGAGCTGCTCCACCTTCACTGAAATGATTCGACAGGATCACCTGACAGAGACACACATGGACATACTAAGCCTATTTCACTGTACCTGCATGGTGAGGAAGCCACAGTGTCAGTTGTTCAATTGCAATCACTATCACATAACAAGTAGACCAGTTGGGTAAGTAGTTTTTTTTTTCTTACCTGCCCCTGTTTAAGTGATTGCTTACTGTAAGTTTTCACTGGCAATCCAGCGACACACTAAGCAACTGGTGTCTTGAAAAAAAGTGCATCAAGTGTATTTATTATAAAAAACTGTTCATGAGTCATGATCATGATGGATCATTGTGGGGAATAGTCAGTTCATGCAATAATGTTAAGTTTATGTAATCATGTAAGATTTTAATCCATAATTGTGGATTGCAGCCCGTGTGCTACAGCTGCCGGCAACAAGGCTGTTTGGATCATGTTTTAATTACCAGTAGGATATAGTTGCTGTGTGCACCAATACCCCACAAGGTGGCATCTGTGAAGTTCTGTGAGTCAGGTGGAGCCAAGGCGCAGCCTCTGGGACTAAAAAATGAAGCCAGCAAAATGTGCCAAGTGCCAAAACTGCAGTTCCTCTAATGGCCTCTTGAGGCTGGCTACAAGAGCAGGTCAATTTATCAATAAACATGTTTAATGCCTGGTAAAAAAGCAAAACAAAACAAAAAACATTTTGCTCTCTCTCACTAATATTCTTGTACAGTGGAATGATTTTTATATAACTCACCCATTTCCATTTTATTAAAGCTTAAAGTTATGCATAATTTACTATTGTGGCTTTGAGGGACAGGTAGGTGACATCTGTTGACAAATCGCTGCAACATCATGTTGGTTAGGTAACATAACCATGGCATAATCTCAGGTTCACAGAGTGCAGGCGTAGCTGTCACTATTTCAGTTTATTTTCAGTTCTATCTCTTTAACATGTTGGGCTCTTTTTCAGGGTGTGTGGTCATATAATATAACATGATTTTAAAATAAATTATAAGTCTGAGTATTCCAATTTGTTTCTAATGCTTAAAGATATGAAATAGACAGCAAATTTCCCGAAGAAATTAAAAAAAAGTTTGCCACCATTTTGGAAATATGCAACTTAGGGGTCCAGATCAAAATAAAAAAATAAGCATTCCAATGTGTTACTCGTGGTCAAAAAAACATAAAAAAGACACCAAACTTGCATTTGTAGCACATCTGGTTCTAAAGTTGTGGCAGAAACGGTTTTCAGGTGGCAGCCATATTGGATTTTGCCAGCATGGTCATCAGAATGCCAGTCAGCGATGCCCTGATACCCAGATGTCTTCTACATATTAAGCTAGATATGTACCAAATTTAGTGCTTTTATCACAAAATGAACAACTGTCCTGATTTTGTGATCTATGCTGCCCCACTAGTTCATGAAAGTTGATTGTAATGTTTTGGTCACCTCAAAAGTATTGTTCAGTGTTTGGTTCTACTAAAGACCCTCGTAGGAGTCTGGTGTTCATTTTTCCATTAAGTACATTTGGTTTTAATGATATGAAGTCAGTTTTTCATTTGGAAAAAATACAGTATTAGCATTATCACAGTTAGTCATTGCTGTAAATGCACTGTGCAAACCAAGCTAGCAGCAAGCGTTAGGGTTGGCTCCACCCTCTCTGTCACTTCTGATTCCAAAAATCCAAGAATGGGGACAGCCAAAATGCTAAACTCTACACTTCAATAGAGGAGTCCACAAACTAATGGGTGACGTCATGGTGGCTATGCCCATTAATTTATACAGTCTGAAGTTGCAGAACACCTTTGCAGGAGTCTCATTTTAAAATAAATCAGCCAAGAAAAGTCACAATAAGAGCTCCTAACCAACTCTAATAAAAGTATTGTCGTTTTGAGGGGTCATTTAGTGGGATCTTGAGACCTCTACCCACATTTTCCCTCCAACACTGACAAGTCAGATAAGCAGCCAAACCTCACTGACTGACCAATATTTAGGAACCAAAATCTAAATTGTAATTTCAATGTCTCTATAAACTTATGCGTGCCACTGTAGAATGTTTGGGTGTTTGAATGTTTGTTCTTAATATGCTCTGTCACAAACAGTCATGGAGCACAAACGGTGCGGTGGGTTTTTAGTGCATGTTAATCTCTTACATCCTGGTAGAGAACATGGTCGAGTCTCTCCGCCAGACCCTGCCAGGCCAGCTGGAACAGAGACAAACTCAGGACCTGATGAAGGTTCAACAACCTGTCCCTCACACAAAGCATCATGGGACATGCTGAACTGGACAGGGTCATGGTGGACTGGTCTTGCTGGGGCGGTAGGGATAGCCACCTGAAGAAAAGACAAAGTAAAGGCAGTAAGTCAGTGCCTGTTCGGTAAAATAAGCAAAACAAAACTGTAAGGAGAAACTAATCTATCTTCAGAACAATGCAGGAGACAAAAGCTGAACAATGAAAAAGGCATAGGCAATGATTTCCAAAGTTCAGAATGTCTTTCCTAACTATTTTAGATCTCCCCCACCTCTTACTGCTCCATTAGACTGATCTTTCTGCATCGTAAACAGCAACCTGTCTCCTGCAGGCTGCCTGTTTTACCCAGTCAGCATCTGGGACTGAGCCGACTTCCAAAAACTGTTATGTAACTTCTGCCGCTTGGAAATGCTTCATTTGAGTCAAGTCATCACTAAGCTAACCACGGCTTTGTGTAAAGGCAAGGCAAAGAGGCTCAGTCTATCAATACAGTACATTTCAAATACAGATGCAATTCAAGTGCTTTACATGGGCGAAGGTAAGCATCAGGACAACATTCAGAAGCCGTAACATATAGTGATAAAGACAACAGTAAAGATTGAAGTCACAAGGCTGCAAAGACAAAAGTGCAAACCTATTCAACCACCTAATGCACATCTTAATGAAGTGGTCAAACACAGGGCAAAAACCAAGTTACTCTAGTTTTCCAAAATGATCCTCAGAAAGACCAACAGAATCAAAGTTTCATGTTATGGAAAATGACAATGAGCTACATTGTGGCCAAGTTGCTGAATTCAGAGGTCTTTAGTCTTGACACAATACCTCTGCTGTTCTTAGCATGTGAAACATTTGGTATGTATAAACTGGTGTTTAAACTCTGAGGCCTTGGTCCTGGCAACTCCATCTGCTACTGGCTGGTTGATTTTTGACAAGCAAGCCCCAGATTGGGAGCAGTTCATACATACTCATCCACAGTAACTCTTAGCACTGGCACACAACAAGGATCCTGTCTGAGTCCCTACTGTACAGTAGGGGTGGGAATCGCCAGAGGACCCACAATACGATATTATTGTGATACTGTGATATGCTGTATTGTGATAACATATATTGCCATGTATTGCAATTTATTACCTTTTTTTTTCAACTGTAAATTATTTCCATAAAGGAAAACTTTGTCAACATCAGGTTTACCTCATAAGATAGTTTTCAGTCTGTTTATCTGACTTTTATCATTTTTATTGCAGCAAAATTTTGATGCAAAGCAGACAGATTGACCAACACCATCATATAACCTGTCAAAAATGCTGCATACACCTGAAAAACTGAACTGTTAACAGATTTGACATCCTGTGCGAGGCCAGATTAAGCATGTAAGCAAAACACTTCACATGCAGGTATCCTGCAAACTGAATGGCAACACTCATGTTAGAAGTGTTGTCTGTTACAACCACAATCCCTCATTCTTGTGCTGCATTTTGACAGAGGTCTGCAATGTTTCTCCAGTGTGACCTTTGTGTACTGCTGTAGTTTGGAGAACGTGAGACAGCAGTCACCAGTCCCCTGTGAGATAATGTGCCATTATAGTCACATATGAATCCACTGACTTTGAAGTCCAGGCATCACAAGTTAATGCCACCCTTCCTGCTGTACTCAAAGATTCCTGAACTATATGCTTCACTTCTCTGTTGAGCTTGGGCATGGCTGTGTCAGTTAAAAATGTCAGGATGGAGTCACATACCTGGGTTCCAGTGTTTTTAGCATGTAACATAAGCCTTCATTTTCAACAACACTGTATGGACGCAGATCTTTGCACATGAAGTAAGTGATGGACTGTGTTATTTTCTTCACTCTCTCAGAGTTGGATGGTAGTTTTGTCAAACTAAATGTGTCCAGCTCTGTTTGGATGGTGGAGTGTGAGGTGAGCCCTGTCTTTGTTAAAATCCAGACAGTAGGATAGAGTTAGAATATGTCCTAAACTGATGGTTAAGAAGCATGATTACGGTACTCGTCTAAAGACTAATGTCTCACCTGTCCTGGCTGTATGGTTTGGCCTTGTCTGTGATTTCTCTCATTGTCCATTCCAGCAGTCTTCCCATCATGTCACCTTTCAGTCGGTCCAGCAATGCCAACAGACCTTCAAACAGAGAGCCCTCCAGAGAAGCCAGGCGACCCACCTCCATCACCCCCAGGCCTTTCAGTACCCCATCCTCACCGAGAGACACTGCTGCCTGCTGCAACTGGAGGAAGAACTGCAGAGAGAATAAACACAGGACTGTCACCCTCTGCTGGCTGTTCTGGGGCAGCACAGCAAAGCTTATTGTCACAGTTGTTTTTGTAAAGGTACAAAGCGTAAAGTACAGTTCTTGTCCTGAACAGAACAACATGTATTGTTTGATTAGAAAACTTATGAATCAAATCAAAATTCTATAAATTTCAGACTTTATTTTATTGAATCAAATGTCCTCTGCAGCTGCTTGTGTTTAGACAACATTAACATATGAGAAGTTTCATTTTGGCATTGGCACTGATTTAAAAAAACTAGAAGTAAAGCCTCTCAGTTGTTTGCCTCAGCGAACCCATCAAGTTGCACTTACAATTTACATCCATGTCTGTGAAAACATGGATGCTTCACACACATCTTCCCCCCAGCAGCACAGAAGATCTATAGCAAAGTTTTAAGATGGGCACCCAGAATAATGTCGCCAATTCACTATGTGACCAAATGTTTCCCCTTCTGTTCATGAGATATGGTGTTTTAAATAATGGCCAGAAAAGCGTTTTTGCAAAACATTATGATGTCACAGTGAAGTTGACCTTTGACCTTTCGGATTTAAAATGTCACCACTTCATCTTCTTATACTATTAGACATATGTGTAAAGTTTTGTAATGATTAGCATAATAATTCTTGAGTTAGGGCCAAAAACATGTTTAGTGAGGTCACACTGACCTTTGACCACTACATTTTAATTAGTTCTTGAGTGGATGTTTGTACCAATTTCAAAAAAATTCCTTCATGGCGTTCTTGAGATTCTGCATTCACAAGAATGGCCCGCACGGACAGACAACCCAAACACATAATGCCTCCAGCCACGGCTGTCACCAGCGCGAAGGCAGCAGGATGTTCACACCTCGTCCAGGTCAGTTTGTATTTATGGCAATGCAAAATAGTCACACAAATTTCTTTTTTTATTTTTTTCTAAATTATATTACTGTTTCAATATTCACTGTAGGGTCTAGAAATACAGTATAGTAAGTCATTCTCTTACCTTTTCTTACATTTTTGTCGCACTTTTTGATTAACTATTTGTATAACAGGGAGGGAATGAGTGTTGTTGATTTTTACAATGGTTAAGTTCAGTGATGGATATTATAGTGTTGAGATGCTCTGATAAATTACAGTAACTGCACAATATATAACCTAATTAAATACAGATTTTTTCCTTTTGCATCAGGATTTTGAGCACATTATAAGGAGCTCCACTGTGTATAGCTAGTGCTAATGTTCGAGATCATATTTCTCCTGTTTTAGCTTCTCTGCACTGGCTCCCTGTAAAATCCAGAACTGAATTCAAAATCCTACTTATAAAGTTCTAAATGGTCAAGCTCCGGTCATATCTTATAGAGCTCATAGTGCCATATTATCCCACCAGAACTCTGCGATCGGAGAATGCAGGGTTACTCGTGGTCCCTAAAGTCTCCAAAAGTAGATCAGGAGCCAGAGCCTTCAGCTATCAGGCTCCTCTCCTGTGGAATCATCTTCCTGTTGCGGTCCGGGAGGCAGACACCAAGCCTTTGTGCTCCACTGTCTCTCAGGTTAACTCGTATTGCAGCGGTGCCTGGATAGCATGACGTGTGTGGTTGTGCTGCTGCCGTGGTCCTGCCAGATGCCTCCTGCTGCTGCTGTTATCATTAGTCATACTTCTACTGTTATTATTCACATATGATTATTGTCACATATGTATACTATCAGATATTAATATATACTTTCAACATATTGTACCACAGTAACCAGAACTATAATTATAATATTATTACTTTCATTAATGTTGTTGTCATTACTGTCTGTCCTGCATCTCTCTCTGTCTCTGTCTCTCTTTCTGTCTCATTGTGTCATATGGATTACTGTTAATTTATTGTGTTGATCTGTTCTGTATGACATCTATTGCACATCTGTCCGTCCTGGAAGAGGGATCCCTCCTCCCTCCTCTTCCTGAGGTTTCTACCGTTTTTTTCCCCGTTAAAGGGTTTTTTTGGAGGGAGTTCATTGAAATTAGCTCTCATATAAAAACAAGGGCTTGGGGTACTGATACATGAGTGACACAGTTAAGAATTGTCCATCCATGGGAACATCCTGCTGCTGCTGTGGCAAAAAAGTAGAAAAATAAAATATTCAGTATACTCCACTCACCACGTTGTCCCCCCAGTCTCCCAGGATAGTGGAAATGTAGTTAACAGCATTAAGGATGGCACAATAACGAGCACCCAGAGGACAACGAGACTCCTCCTTCATCACCTGGGGCAACAAAAAGCATTAACCACCTCTGAATCAGTCATTTCTCTCTTTAAGTATTCTAACTTATTTCAGTCCATAAACTACTGCTCAAACAATTGAAAAACAAAAAAAGGCAATGGGACAACAGAGAATAGTGCAACACCATGATATAACATAAAAGATTCTTCAAAGAGTTTTAAAAAGATTGTTAAGCCTACCTGTCTTTAATACACAACCCACTTAAAGTGGTTGTGTATTGTGTAAATGTTTCTAATGTTATAGTTTGGTTAAAAAAAATCATTGATTTGAGGTCCACTCTAACTGTCTTTCCTTCATTAATACCACAGTCTTTCTGGCATTAGTACCTGGGTGAGTCGTATACGGAAGTCATCCACCAGCTCTCTCTGTAGGTCCAGAAATTTGAGTTGTGCAGGAGGACAGGGCAGGGCCCGGTACCGCTCTGAGTGCAGCATGATGACAAGAAACACAAGACTTTTACTCAGAATACTTTGTCACATCTATCATGCTTTAAAGGTATCCTTGTGTAATTACTGGTGAAGTAAGTAATGCTATTATAAGCAGGTCTCCGTTTGGTTTATATCTCATGTATGCACACAAAGATGCCCAGTTGCACATAATGCATCTTTCTGTCAGCGATTTAATACTATTTAACTAATCGACCACTAGCTGGCAACATGACCATAAATAATATAGGTTTCAAAATATGTATATGAGTATATATATATATATATATATATATATATATATATATATATATATACACAGCTATAATAGGTGTATCTGCTCACAAGATCACTCCACATGGTGCTATACTGAGTCTATTAGTACCACCTAATGCTATTCTATATAATATTGTTGCAAATAGCATATCTTTGCCAGAGAGACATTAAGGTTTTTTTTTGGGACTGCTGGACTCGACCCTGCGACTACTGCAGCAAGGAATCACCTCTGTACATGGGGGGCGGGCACTATCCACTACGCTACTGATGCCCCATATTCTCCTTGTACTTATTTCCCCTTCTAACTTGACACAGAGACAATTTTACACACCTTCATCTCTTCACACCTGGATTACTGCAATAGCCTCTCTTCTTGTCTGAATAAAAAATCTATTATTTAGCTGCCAGGCTTTTAACAAGAACCAAGAGACTTGATCACATCAGTCTGGTTTTAGCCTCTTTACACTGGCTCCCAGTATGTTTTAAAATAGATTTTAAGGTTTTACTGGTTACGCTTAAGGCTCATTATGGTCTCTCTCCCAGCTATGTCTCTGACCTCTTAGTACAGTATACAGCAGGAGGCTCAGTTATCTGTGAGTGTAGCTGTGCTGTAAGTAAAAAGTCTAAGCTCAAATTAGTTTTCTCTGACTGACATAAAAGTTTAGTTTTAATCACCGACTCTGTGAGAGGACATGAGTTTAAACCTCCAGACTAACATGTTGCAGATTAATAAAGAATTCAGGCTTTAATTAAGTTATTTTTCTGCTTCATTACAGGGAGAGTGAAGGGAGAATTTATGATGAACCTGGGTACAAATCCTAGTCGTCTCATTAGTTATTTATGGTGTCAAAGTTTTTGAGAGCACAAATAGAGAGATACTGAGCTTTTCAAATGATGATCAGTAAGTGTGTGCTCGTAAATCACCCCTTAAACACTGCTGGACAAATGACAGTTTGTAAGAGTGTAAAAATTACTTGCAGTTTTAGAAAAAATGTATAAATTAAATTTCTGTAGGGTCAGTCCTTCAGTTTTCAAATACAATGCCACTTAAAGCTTAAGCACCTGCTGTTTCACAAGTAGATATTTAATGCATTACCAAATAAAATAGTATACCAACAGCGACTTAAATAATATGTAGTCTTACCAGTGATGACCTGTAGAAGAGTCATGAAAGTCTCAGCACAATCTGGAGCCTTCAGCTCGTCCATGTCACTGATATCTTTGTACTGAGAGCTCCAGGCTCCCTCAGCCGACAGCATGGCATCCATCTTCTCCACTGCCACTGTATGCAGGGGAACGAAGGGTTAGGATGCTCCATCACTGTTCTTACAGAGGTCGTACAGACTGCATGTCTGAACATGTGACTAGTATTAGGTTTGTTTGGTATTAGATATTGCTGACTGTAAATTAATCTCCATTTCTGTTCCACTATTTTTTTTATACATTTTGAGTTTTGTGCATATCAGCAACTTAGCAAGCTACAGTTGGATTGGCTACCATCTCTTACTGTATGAAGTATACTTTTGTTGATGTAACAACCATTTACCTGAAAATGAAATGAATGCAGATGTACAACAGTCTATTAGTGCTGTGAGATGCTATACATTGAAATTAAAAAAGAAACTTACATGAATATAAAAGTACAATAACACCAGTAACAGTAATGTGTAAGCAAAAGGTATGTTAACTGTTAGGCACCCTGGTACTTACTCTTCTTTTCCACAGTGAGCCACTTCTGAAGGATTGCATCTTCCAGCAGGAGGTGAAGCAGACCAGGCAGCACTGCTGGGTATGAGTGGTTGCTTCGCAGCTCCTTCTCAAACTGCAGCACCTCCTCCACCAAGTGACAGAAGAGGGCATCGTCGTACAGCAGCCGGGAAGCGTCACTGGCCACCTTCTCCTGGACCAGAGTCAGTAGGCCTCGACACAGCTCCACCTGCACAGACAACAACATCAAAATACCTGTTTGGACTTCACTCAACCAAAGGAGATCGAAGCATTAAAGTATGGACCAGCTTACCATGGCACTGATGGTTGCCCCAGCTCGGTCTAGGATAGGCTGGATCTTTTCCTCCATGAAAGCTGAGCTGTTCCCCATCCACATCAGAACCTGTGTGAGGTACCACTCCGGCTGAAAGATGCACAGACAGAGTTTGAGATATTGTAAAGCTTTGCCAAAGACTTTTTTCCACTGTTATTTTCTGTAGGGGGTTCAGAATCTCTCTCTGATCCAGTTATCCAGTATCTAGACAAGGTCCAAAGACCGAAGGTTGCAGCACTCCTTGCTGGCAGTGTTTATGACAACTTTCTTAAATAAGGGTTTAATTATGCCCAAAACATAACTAGTTTGTATGACATGAGGTCAACCGGATGCTGCCCTCCAAGTGCCCATAGGCCCCTTCCCAAGACCCCACCTTAGCTCCAGCCCCAGAGTCAAGCCACCAGGCTCGACCCTGGCCCATTGGGGAGCCCAACCGGCCCCAGGCAGTCCACTTTGGGGCTCCACACCCAGAGGCCGCCATCCAAGTCACCACATGCCGGTTTCTCAAGCCCCCCAACTCCACTCCAGTCCCAGAGTTAACCTTCTTTGGGTCTCCATTCCTGGATGCCGCCCTCTAGGCCCTGTCCAAAACCCCTTGAGGTGTCTGGCTGGCCCCCAGGCAGCCCTTTTTTGGACCAAACTGCTTAAGGCCGCCCTCCAGGCCCCACATGCGCCTTTCCCAAGCCCCCAACTCAGCTCCAGTCCCAGAGTCGACCCTTCAGGTTCTACCCTGGCCCCTTGGGGAGCCTTCTATCAGGCCAAAGTCCTGGAGGCCGCCCTCCGTCCCTGGCCTGGCCCCACCTAACCTTCCCCTTTCCAGGGCCCTGATCCTAACCCGGCCCTCCCTTCCGAGGGTCCAACCCCAAACCCTCCAGTCCTCCAGGGCTCCGGCCCCAATCCTCCAGCCTGGAGCACCCCCTGGAACCTGGCGCACCAGCCAGTCCTGCGTATCCACTCTTAATTTGTGTCCATGGTACCCCAAATGAAACTTCATGTCCCTCTCCAAGATACTCTGTGCCCCTGGTACTCTGGCAGAGTACCAGGGGTGGTTAGCAGTTTATGGACTGAAGCTAAGCAATGTACTGCTGTGGAGGTGTTAGCAACAAAACAAATTTTAATCACCTAAAAATCATTATCAGTTTAAGCGTATACTATATTTAGAATATTTTCACCGCTTTGCCTCACCGTCAAACAGTGATTTCTAAAGGGAACTGAAGCTGTTATATCGTTCTCTTGAAAGCCAGTCTGCACTGACAAAATCAGGAATTTAACATCGCTGACCACTAAATCTGCTGGTCTACTGCTGCCTCGAACCATTATTTTATTTGTGTTATGTGTGACTTTTGGAGTTTAAAGTGGTTAGTTCAAATTCACCAAAGTCACACAATAACACAATCAAACTAACTGATTGAGGCACCAGTAGACCAGCAGCTTCTTGGCTCTGGGAGCTTAAATTACTGTTTTTCTCAGTTAAGTCTGGTGGCTTTGACAAGATGGGGAACTGAAGCAGTTAACATCTTCCCTGTTGAAAAGGGCTGTCCGACAGAATGTAAAGCTGTGAAATTATTCCCAATAGACTGCATACTTCAACAGATTGAGATTTTTTGGGGTAAGATTTGTTGCTGACTTCGTCCACAGCAGTTTATTGCTCAGCTTCTGCGGCAGTACTCCCGAGTCCCGTCTGCTTCTCCAAACTGGGGACGTGCCAATTGCCATCTACTGTATGTAATACAATGACTATAGATAAGTACCTCATACAAACCCACTCCAAAAGATCCAAAGTACCCCTTGAGCACTTCCGAATCGGGGTTATGAGTATTTTTGGTGCTAGCTTACCAGCTGTTACAGCTCAGTGTGAATGCACAGAGCTCTCACTTGAAAAAAATATCTGTTAGGCAACAGAATTCTACTGTGGACCAGAAAAAGAGTTCTATACAGGTCAGGGGTAATGATAATTACACAACCAGACTGATTTTAAATAGTCTCAGATAGACACCATTTGGTCAGATGAAAAACTTGGTAATAAGCATGATCCGCTTTAACACTGAGGTGCCTAAAGTTATTGCCATCATGTGTCTGCCATGGAATATTACAATTTATGCATGAATGACACGTCTGTGTGTCTAACCTTGCTAGGATTATACACATTAACTAAAGTTTTTGCATTTGGTTTCAGTGGTCTGTATAAAGTGTAAGTCTGACATTACTGAGTCTGTGTGTGTTTATGTGATGTGTGTTCTGTGTGTGAGACCTTGCTGAGGGAGTTGGTCTGTCTGTTCCCGTAGAAGTGGTATCTGAACCTCTTGCTGAGTGGCTGCAGCATGATCTGGATGGGCAGACAGAGAGGGGCAGATTTGGATGGAGGCATGGCTGAAGAAGCAGACTGGGTAGTGGGCACGCCTTGAGAAGAGGCCAAAGCCCTCTGGGATATGAGGTCATCACTGCAAGGAGAAGTTAAAGAAACCAAACACTGGAGCAGCTGCAGTGTTCTGAACCCCGTTGTCCTCAGTCCTGCTGGAAACCTGTTTCATGTCAGTTAATGTCGCCCACTACATTAGTGTGTTCACAAACACACAGATGATTTAAAAGTTGTACAATGCATGTATGTAAAAGAGCAATATGTATTCAGCTCTTTTTTGCATCAATTCATCAAGAACATCAAGGCAAATTTTTAAATACATAGGTTGTATTCATATTACTTTTTTATCTAAAGCACTTTACTTACTGGTGATGTGGTAGCCTCATTTGTGAAGTACAACACATGCATGAACAGGATTCACAGGGTTAAAAAGTTATTTTCCATGGCCTTTCAAATAAATTTAGTGCTAGAAAATGATTGAAATATTTTTATGGATTTAGGCTACACATAGCATCAACAGAGTGGCCGAGGGAGAGAAAGTGCGAAAGACACTTTGTCTGCTTTATATACATCTTGTATATGCAACATCTGTGTAGTCACTGTATTTTTTGAAACACATCTATCGCCTGCATACAGGTGCTGTCACAATGTCACACATTAGACTACAACTACCAAGAAGACTGGCGATGCAGCGCAGCACTGTACTGCAAGTGTGCTACTGTTGTCATTTCATCCATCTCACAGACTGATTTAGCGTAGCACATGCAACATATAGACTGATGTCATACTGTAGACTAATGAACAGACAGATTAAACAAAGTAGCAGCACTGTGTCTTTCTCTTAATGTTGCTGGAGAACATGTAAGTGAGTCAATGAGTAGGGGCGGAGCTGTGCAGAGAGTGTGAGAGAGGAGGGATGGACACTGGCATGTTTTTTTTCCAAGAACAGCTTTATGTAACGTAACTTGACCCTATATCGATTATACGGTAATGGCTAAATCTATATCTTGCTTGAAAATATATCAATAAATCGTACATAGTCGTTTTATCACCCAGTGCTTGTGTTGGATCAACACAGTTGTCATTTTCACAGCCAGCGCCTATGCAGTGTAAGCAGCCCTGCTCATCTGTGCACCCATAGGCATGTAGGTCTTCGACTGAGGAGTGGTCAGGTGCATTGCTATTTTGAGGCAGCAGAAAGCAATTGCGCTGTTGACCATCAAATATCTGGTCTAAATTCAGAATGGTGCAGTATTTTCCTACAATTTAAAGAGCGCATTGTTCAGACAGTAAAGCGGGATCACCACTCGTATACACTTTGTTTAGTAATAATAATAATAATAATAATAATAACAATAATGATGATAACACATTTTATATGTTTATGTTTGTGACACACACAGGGACACAGGTGGGGGTTGCAGGTGTGTAAAATAATACATCATTATTGAGAAAGATATTAATGATATGCTGTAAAATGTGAACGTAGCAGAAAGCAGTGCAGAGCTGCTGTCTGACTTCCCATTCAGTGAGACACTGTGCACATTTATACACAAGGAGCAGCGTAACTTCATTGAGCATTTCAGAAGCTAAAGTTAAGTTCTGTTTCCCCTGTCCAGTAAAAAGTACAGTTTTTAGTTGTGCTGCTTAAATGTCCCACAATATTTACTACAGTGACATACTGCTCTTACTGCATTACTCTCAGCAGAAAACCGCTCGCTTCTCCAGTTTGACGAATCCATCATGTAAATAGCAGTGCACCAGTTGCAGTACAAAGTATAAATTATTAAGGCACTAAATACAACCCCTCTGCCCCTTGCACCTACTTTGCGTTCAGATTATGTGTCGTTTAATGAGCAAAGTGGAGTCAGACACACCTTGAATGAAATTGTGCCATGCACTTTAAGCCATGCTCTATAGATCACTTAAATAGGGCCCTCTATCTGGAAACCATGGATGTCTATACCACGTTTTATGGTAAACCATCAGGTGAATGTGAAGATATTTCATAACTGAAACTTTGACCCGCTGGTGGCTCCTGGTGAAAAGTCACGGGATCACCAGCGTCAGTAGGATTCATCAGGATAATTAATTTCACAGAAATCCACCCAATGTCAGTATTTTGATCTACATCCTCCACACCATATTAGCCAGTACATTGAGTTGCATATTATTATTTAACTAATCAGAGATGGGGATACTATTGAATTCTATCATATAAAATAAATACACGGAAGCCCCAAGTGAAGGATACGAGGTCTGCAGGGCAAGCAGCTGCGTGACGAGCAGCTCCAGCTGGCTGTTAATCTCCTGACCATTGGCCGTGGGCGTCAGTGACTGAGTAGGAGGCGAGATGATCGGCCAGTGAAGCTGAGTCAACACTTTCTCAAAATCACTAGGAAAGAATAGAAGATAAGGACAGAGCTCATATACTGAACACAGAATGATGATGCATTTCTGACCTGCGACAGATTTACACACAAAGCCAGGTCCAGGTGGAGGTGGGAGTGTTTGGTGGGGGTTTACCTGGCCAGTCTGTCTTTGATGATCTTATGCCAGAAGTGTAGTGTTTCTTGGAGGAAGTCCTGGAGGTGAGAACATCCAGACTGGTTGAGTCCAGCATCCAGTGCAGCCATGCTGTCTACTGCCCGTATGGCCTCCCAGACACTGCTGGTCATCAGACACTGTTGGACCGCAGCACTGCACACAAACACAATACATGGCTATTATCGCATGACCTCAACATGCAACAAGTCAGCTTGTGCTTTTCTTTCAAAATTCTGTATTCGTTATTTAAGCAATATCACACGAGAGGGAGTGATGTTGTACTGTATTACAGCCGTCATTATATACAGTACATCGTCATGACCTCGAGTGTGATATTGCTTTTATACAACAGCTCAACAACAGCTTAAACAGCAATGCTGAGTAAGGAAATGTTAACAAAAGATGATGAAATAAATTATTTAAGTATGTTATATAGCTCCGTGAAAAAAAAAAAAAAAAACAGTTCCCCCAGTCTATTGCCAGGCAACGCAGCACACAAGCCAGGAACTCACAAGCTACTTTGTATTTACATTGATCTGCAACTGTGAAACTTTGTCCAGTTCGGCTGATGAAACGTTAGCAAACCTGGATGTTGGCACGGCCGGATTCAGCTTCCACTCTCCCTCATCCTCATCAGATGATCATTGATAATTCCTGACCGTGTTCGCTTAATTTTTGCTCCTCTCCAGTTTGTCAAGGTCAGCTGATGTTACACAAACACACCTGGAGGTCTGCACAGAAGAGTCCTGGCTTTGCTTTTCCTCGTCCTCTCCCGATGACCACTCATAATTTAATTCAAATGTCATTTTGGGAGACAATATCCATCTTCTTGGTGTAACGTTATAGTTCCAGTTTGCGTCAATGTAGCAAGTGTGACAGCTGGTTAATTAACAGTTGTGTTTATATTTATAACACCTGTGAGTGGAGTGATTTTACTGTTACAAGTCCCAGTGATGTTATACTCTATATCAGCACTCATGGAATGCCTCTCGTCCAACCAAATTACTCAGTCAGAACTAACTGTTGTATAAATTACACTGCCTATTTATGTTCACACATCTGTCATGTTACTCTCCATTTGTGTCTTTATCTCCTTGGACTTGTTTACAGTACCTGAGTTCCTCTATATGCTGAAGGCACCGTAGGTATTTCACATGTCTCTCTATAGTGTCGACTTGGCTAAGCGTCTGGCCAAGATTATCCATCCAAGGCTGGGCCCCCTGTAGGTGCTGGAAAATGAAATCATTAATGAAGACAAACAACTGCTTATACCATAGACTGGCATCAGTGAAAGGACTTTATAGTCTCTGTCTGAGAAGGAATCTGGACTACTGTTTGCTTCAACTTTCTGTAACAGTAAAACTACTGTAGCATTTGGTTTTGAAGTTTGTCATAGATAGCAGGACCGTTACAGACCTGCAATGCATGTGGCATTATCTCCACAGAAAGCCCACACTGACACAAACAGAGCACGCAAACACAATGGGCCCCTGGGCATAGATATGCAAAAGGCCCTGCAGTACCATCTCTACTTAACTGGGGCATCCATGCATCTATGTAATGAAGCATGTTTGCTGTTGCCAGCTTTGTAACAGTAGATATGCTGGTTGCATATTGAATCTCATTTTGTATTTAATCAGTTTCTTCAGTTTGCTTTAAAATACTTTTTAAAATTTATGTTTTTATTTATTTGACTGTATTATGAAAAACTTTTGTAGAGACCTTGAAATGGATGTTCCAACACAGTGGATACTGTGCTAATGTTTTGTCTAACTCATATTTTGAGGGTCACTCAAGTTCCACTATTGTACATCTGTTTCTCACAACTGGGAGAAAATTATTATATAGGAAAACCTGGCTCACTGAATAAATTAATGATTTAAGCTAAAGATATGTGTACTTGGGTATTATCAGTGAACTGCAAATATAGTATTGACCCCAGTATTTGGGACAGTATCCAGCTCGAGACACAAGATATTCCAAATAGCAATCAATAAGAGACACAACCTCTGAAAGCAGTCAAAGGAAGATGATGTGATTTCTTACAGACTGATAGAAAGTTCATAATCAGTGGGTGATCACAGACTGTTGTCTTGGTGCAGTGTGTACCTGGTGCAGCTTGTTGGAGATGAGTCTCTCTCTCTGCAGCAGCTCCTGCAAGGAACATGTTGCCTCCTCAGCAGCAGACAGAGCTGCAGAAACTTTAGGAGGAACTGAACTGGATACAGTCACAACCTGAATGACAAATAACAGTCACTGTTTACATCTCATGCAGTAACGGACACAGGTTACACAGGTGATGTGGTCAGTTGCGAGCTAAAGTTAAGTACTTTTACTGCTCCCTATAAGCAAGTGAACTGTCCCTTCACCTGTTTCTCCAGCACGGTGTTCTCTTCTCTCAGTCTGTCCAGCATCTCGCCGACTTTCTTTAGAGACTTCAGGTCGCTGCCGACCTCCTTCTCCAGGAACTCCACTAAATAGTCCGAGTCTGTTGAGAAGCACTCGCTGTCTTGGCTGCTGGTGTAAACGGGGTTTAAAATATTGTCTGTCCGTTTGCTCATCGTTTGATGCACTGTTGTGGGCGCCGCCATCTTTGCTTTCTACAGCCGTCAACAAACTTGCTGGGATGGTACAGGAGGGAGGCGCTTGTTTTGGTTATACGTGACCGGTCAGTCGCACCGTACTCTGTATGGTCCCTTACGCCTACTCTGCGGGGCACGCCGAAGACTAAAACAAGCCCACATTGAGCACGTCGACACCGAAGAGACTAGCTGTACGTCACAAACTACACGTCAACAGATCCGTTCTCTCTCTCTCTCTCTCTCTCTCTCTCTCTCTCTCTCTCTAATAGCTTATAATATAATATTATTTTCATGTTATTTTTTTTTAACAAGACAAGAATATAAAACATTCATTATATTTAACATGAGCGCTTATCCTGTTAGAATGTACACACACACACACACACACACACACACACACACACAATAATAATTGTATATATGTATACATAAATATTATTATAAATGATACTATTTTTTTTATCTTATTTTGGGGTTTCAGGCAGAATCTAACAAGACAAAAATATAAAACAATTCATTTTCCATAACAACTTGTCCTGTTAGGTGTCACTACTACTCACTACTTCACTGCTGCTACTAGTAGTACTACACCTACGACTACTATTACTAATAATAATGATAACAATATTGTTATGATTATCATTGTTAAATAAATTGTCAATTTGATAAGGATAAATTCACAAAGCATTGCTTCACATGTGAAATTAAAAGTAGATGCAGTGCATACAGGTTTTGAGCCATAGCTAATTTACAACCCCTGCCCCTGGCTTAATGGACCATTTTAGGGCTGAATCTTAGATCAGGGGTTCTCAAACTTTTGATGACTGCCATTTTAGGGAACCAGCATTTGATTAAGGGCTGCACAGAAAAAGTGAACACAATGAGTTTTTTATGACTTTTTTTTAGAACACACTAACACTTAACACACACTTGGACAAAGCACACACAGAACGGCAATGCATCATAATATTACAACAATAAATAATAATAATATAATAATAATAATATTAAAATAATATTTCATAGAAGTTTTTTTTCTCCTTTTATTTGAATATTGGTTGGATATTGGGTGGGATTTATATTACAATTACTGCATAGGAACAAAACTATATTTCAATGTGGTAGCCTCAGTCGCCGGTCAGCCGTCACAGGAGAACTTCTTGTAAAAATGGAGTGAAAGGCCAGAGCCTGTCAGGGTGCTGGCCCGTGGGCATGTATGGCTGTAACAGTCACCCTGTTACTCTGCAGGTCAGTCTGAATATGACAAGATGAAAGCATCTGCCCAACAACACTAAGTTCCTGTGTGTGTGTGTGTGTGTGTGTGTGTGTGTGTGTGTGTGTGTGTGTGTGTGGTGTGTGTGTGTGTGTGCGTGTGTGTGTGTGTTAACGTGCAGCAGAGGCACGTGGAGCTCCAACCTCTTGTCGACACCAAAACTTTCAGTGAGTGAAACGTGCACGTGCGCCTACGGCAGCATGTTGCTGTCACTACCCCAAATAAACCTGCTCAGTTTGTCTTTATGGCAGAAGTATTGTTATTCTACTTTTTTTTTATGACAAGATACTCTCATTGTATAAAATATTCTATAGTCAAATTTTTACCCATTTTTTTTGTGTAAATATCCACACAATATTTTAATATGTTTATAATACCAAGAAAAAAAATGTCAGTCTACATATGTATTATTGAGTTTTTAAGAAACAAACCTTTACAAAGCTCTATTGACTGAGTAACACACATTCAGTAAATCTACATATTTGAAATACATAGAACTTATCAACAGTAATTGTAATTGTAATTGTAATGTAAATTCTATAAGCCAAATAAATTCTCATAGTCCATTCATCTGAGTTTTATTTGATTTAATTTACATTGGAATTACTTAATGCGGCTAGACAATTTTTTAAAAAATGTTATTGCAATAGGTAAATCTGACAATAGACCCACAGCACGGTGCGGTGGATAGCACTGTTGCCTCCCATCAAGAGGGTTCCACCAGCCAGCCAGGGGCCCTCTACGTTTGTGGGTTTTGCATGTTCTCCATTGTTTTCTTCAGGTACTCCTCCCATAATCCAAAGGCATGCAGGTTAGGTTAACTGGTGACTCTAAATTGGCTGTAGGTGAGAATTTGAGTGTGAATGGTTGTCTGACTCTATGTGTCAGCCCTGTGATAGTCTGGTGACCTGTCCAGGGTGTACCTCAACTCTCACCCAATGTCAGCTGGGATAGGCTCCACCCCCTTTTGGATCACAGGATAAGCAGTTTCAGAAAATGAATGAATTAATGAATGACAATAGACCAACCAATTTTTTTTTTTCATATTTCTCTCTAGTGTGTGGTCCAATACATTACATCAAAATTCTTCTTCTATGCATTATAAGACAATAACATAAGCTGTGCATTTTTCTTAACAGGAGAATGATCACACACAATGGGATAATTGGTAAGTCTCTATGAATGGCATCTGCCCAGTACTTTGCCCAAGGGAAATATCTTGAAAGCTATTTAATGAGATACATTGTTGCAATTGTGGCAAAGACATTCATGATCCCTACAGGACGGATCTGAAAAATTCAAGTTGAAAAGTTTCAAATAGAAACATCAGGGCTACCCTGTCTCTCCTGTCCTGAATGTCCATGTCTGTCATCGTTTTCTCTTCCATTTTTCCCAACCCACCACTAAATATTTCTTTCCCCTTATTTCTGTTCTTAATTATGCATCCTCAAAGATCCTGAGGAAAAAAATACTTTAAAGAATCTCAAAACACAGACATACACACTTTTTCTAAACAGGATGACATGACCATATCTCACTCTTAAGAACATGCTTCAAGAGACTTGTTCTGTGTTTTGGATCATTGTATTCGATATTTTGTTTTATTAAATATCTCTGTTCTGTGCTTGGTCTTTCTCCTTAGTGTCTTTTGTGTGGGTGGTGTTGGTCTGTCTGCTGTTCTGCAGCAGACTGACCATCGTGGGTGCAGCACCCCTCTGTGCCAATGCCCAGGCTGGGTGCCATGTCCTCTCCCTGACGAACCTGTTTGACCGGGTCATCCAACACTCAGCCAGGATGCACGGCATTTCAAATGACCTCCACTCCGAGTTTGTAAGTCTCCCATTGCAATATGTCTGACGATGCTTTAATCAATACATATGATTTTTCATTTCATTTGTTGTTAATCAAAAAAAAAATTTAATTGTATTTTTGGATCTAAAACCAACCAATCAAAATTGAGCAACCTGAATCGGAGCCAGAAGCAATTTGACTTAATAATCATGAACAAAATCATTTGCAATAAAAATAATTTTAAAAAGTACTGTAATCATAATTTATGTGCAAAAAATGACCAAGAAATGTGCACAACTGTACAGTAAAAAGTATGAGGAAAATGTTCGTCCACGAACTTCAGAAGCTTGATGGACTGGTGAGAGGAAGGGCAGCTGTTGGTGTACAAAGTGAAGAGCAGAGGGGAAAGGACCCAGCTTTGAGGGGAACCAGTGCTGATGGTCTGCGAGTCAGAGACATGTTTCTTCAGCCTCACGTGCTGCTTCCTGTCAGTTATTGCTAGACAAGTGTCATGCTTCAGTTAAAGGGAAAAAACCCAAAGACAACTAACACTGCAACCAGCAGCATCGGGACAGTCTCCACAGGAAGACTCAACAGGATGACCACTGTGACCTGAGAGCTCCTTTACCAGCTGACGCAACTTCACTATATAGGGAAGCCTTGACTAAAATGGAGGACATGATCTGAACAGTTTACCGTTAGGGCTTTGCTACTTTTTGCAATATGTGCACACAATTTATATTTCCATTTCACTGACTATGAAGAATGTGCAGGTAATATGAAAACATCTGATTTCACGCATGTAGACGAGTCAAAAAAACTCAAAACAAAAGTTTATAAAATTAAAATCTGAAAGTTGGTTTATAGTAAAATTTTGACATATGACAATATGAATGAACAATATTCTCTTCAGTATTGCGAAAAGGTATATCAAACAGATAATCTGCAGCTTAGACAGAAATTTCACAGCATAAATATGCCAGCAACTGTCAGACAAGAAAAAATGTTTAAGAAATCCGACAGCCTGCGGGACTTTGTAAGGCTTTTTTTGATGATTATAATGTGTAAACAACTACTGTATTTGCTGTTGTTTAAGTGGTTTACTCATGAAGCCTGATTTTTAATCCACAGATTGATATTATGCAAACAGAAATGCTGATCATGCAGGCTCCACTCCCAAAGGTCCAGACAATAAAAATCCTGGAAAATATTTAGTCCAAACACATTATTACGTCCACAGATATCCACAAACTATTATTGCATCATTTCAAATATTCATATTTCACCACATATTATCAATAACTTCTTCTCTTTGCACATTAACAGACGTCTCCTTGGATATAAAAATGGTAGCAAACTTCTGACCTTTTCACTGACACCTAACTTGAGCCAATAGAAACTGCCAATGTTCCTGCTATGACCTTGATAATCAGTGAGGGCCTATGTTGGAACAGTGTGAATCCCTCACACTTCCTGGTTTATAGCCAATCGGTAGCCAGTGGTTGTAGTCGTTGTAGTCAATGACACTCTCCTTAAGGGCACCATTGACTATTACAAATATACATAAATGAGAAACAAATGGCTCCTCGGTTGTCTTAAGGGAGCAACAGTCTGTCTTATCAATTTAGGTTGTCAGTACGTGTTTTTATGTACGGCAAGCTCCAGTGGTGTAAGGTAGTTACGCTGGGCCCCTGTGCATTCTAGTTACTAGTTTTTCCTCCTGTTTGTTTCTCGCTTGTCTTTTCTTATTGGAGCTCTTCTGTTAAAAAAATGCATGACTGCTCACTGGACTTGTGATTTAAACGTTTGTGCCAAATTTGAAGAAATTCCCATGAGGCATTCTTGAGATATTGCGTTCATAAGCATGGGACATGCTTTCATACGTACGTTCGTACAGATATATGGACGGACAGCCCAAAAACATGATTGCCTTTGTGATAGCTGACACGGACGCATAAAAATGGATATCGTTCCTAAAAAAGTTGCTCAGAGATATTATCCAGATCTTCCGAATCATTGGGTCCATACAGCAAGCACACTAAATTTTGCTAGCCAAACCAGCTACTTCCAGCTTAGCCCTCTGCTATCTTGAATGGTGATTAAATGATTCAATCTTGTGGCCCTTCTAGATTTCCCAAATGTTTTTGGACTAAATGGATCAAATTTTGACAGTAAAACGAGTCTTTCAATCACAAACATTGTCCTCAGGAATCACAACCATTTCTCATTTCCTGAGACGTTTCTATTAGCTAACTGATGATGCCTGACCAACATGTAAAGATGAGTCAATTGCCCACAGCTGAGATGAACTGATCCAAGCTTCATTACTTGACGTCATTCAAGTGGCTTTCTAGACAACGTGACATTCATTGACTGCTGCCCTCTGGTGTCATTCGGAGCTCCTTCAAAGCTCATTCACTCTTCTCTTCCTATTAGTGCCTCCAGTGCTCTGAGTGACCTTTTTTGTTTATCTGTGCTTTGCTGGAGGGCACACAGACAGTAATGACAGGTACAGGAGAAGCCTGCTGAATGGACCTAATGTGTCAATGTGTGACGCTTTGGCAGAATGACGTCCGAAGTTAATAATGTCGTCACTCTCGCAGACTATCTTAGGCCTTAGGTTACTTCGTTGTGATAGTCTCATTCACTTACACATGCACACACACGCACGCACGCGCACGCACACACACACACACACACACACACACACACACACACAAACTGCATGACGAGACACCCCCCCCACCTTTCTCTCTCTCCTTCTCTCTCTCTCTGTCTCTCTCTCTCTGATGTGAATGTGTAAAAGGGAAATGGTCAGCGAGGGACCCTCATATGAAGCTGTGGGGGTTTCTGAGAAGAAAAGCGTCTGCACCCTCTACTTTGAGACAGTAGCTCCTCACAACCTTGAAGGATGCCTGGAAACATCAGATCAGGTACGTACTGGAGGAATAGAACTTTGCATGAGGAAAGAACTGTTACTGTCTCCATGTCTGTCATCGTTTTCTCTTCCATTTTTCCCAACCCACCACTAAATATTTCTTTCCCCTTATTTCTGTTCTTAATTATGCATCCTCAAACATCCTGAGAAAAAAAAACACTTCAAAGAATCTCAAAACACAGACATACACACTTTTTCTAAACAGGATGACATGACCTTATCTCACTCTTAAGAACATGCTTCAAGAGACTTGTTCTGTGTTTTGGATCATTGTATTCGATATTTTGTTTTATTAAATATCTCTGTTCTGTGCTTGGTCTTTCTCCTTAGTGTCTTTTGTGTGGGTGGTGTTGGTCTGTCTGCTCTTCTGCAGCAGACTGACCAGCGTGGGTGCAGCACCCCTCTGTGCCAATGCCCAGGCTGGGTGCCATGTCCTCTCCCTGGCGAATCTGTTTGACCGGGTCATCCAACACTCAGCCAGGATGCACGGCATTTCAAATGACCTCCACTCCGAGTTTGTAAGTCTCCCATTGCAATATGTCTGACGATGCTTTAATCAATACATATGATTTTTCATTTGAAATGTGCTTGTTAATTATACATATCTGTGTGTGTGTGTGTGTGTGTGTGTGTGTGTGTGTGTGTGTGTGTGTGTGTGTGTGTGTGTGTGTAGATATAGATATAGGTATAGATATAGATATGCTGATCAGATTTAATACAAACTGAACATTAGAAGGAGGATTCATTAAAGGGCTGTTGAACCAGACAGCATTTAGTTTCTATCTATAGATACAAAGATAAATAGACTATATATGCATACATATCTTGTTTATTTTGGTAATTTCATTGATTAATCAAGAAGCAAATCACTCAACCTGGATGCTTATTTGTAGACTTAGTTGCCAGTTTATTAGGTACACCTCACTAAAACTAATGCAGTCTAGCCCCATAGCCCTGTAATAAATTAAAGGTTCTAATGTTCAGTTTATGTTCAAACTGTTTACAAGAGGTGTTGATTCATCTGTATGATCATTTTGGAGGATGTAATTTGTGCTGATGTTAAACTATTCTGTTATACTGCCAGATTTTATTATTCAGCCTACTGTCATTCATATAAATAGGGGGGACACAATAACTGACCATTAACTGAAAATGTGCGTGCGCGCGCACACACACACACACACACACACACACACACACACATACAGATAAATATATCATAAGCCATTTATGGTAATGTGCAATTGCAGGCCATTCAACTATTTCATTCATCACTTCTTTACTCCAGCTACAGTTGACATTTAAATGACACCCGACCTCTGACATTTCATTCCGGCATTTTCTGTTTGTCCTGTCAGGAGCAGTACTTCCTGCCCAGTAAGAATCAAATCGGCCGGGTCAGTCGCAACTGTCACACCTCAACCATCCTCACCCCAAATGGCAAGGAGAATGCTCAGAGAATGGCGGTGAATGAACCTTTATAAATCTGTTTTCCTTTATTGACATGCGGTGTCCACATTATATTTACAGTTTGCTTTCCCCTCACTGAATTACAGAAGCATATTGTTGCCACAGAACATGTCAAGAGCATGTCACAGGCAGAGCATTTTTGAACTGAACTGAACTTGTGAACGATTTTCGGTTCACATGGAGAGGCAATTGTTATCAAGTTATGAAGTTGTAATATGAAATGTTTCAAGTTATAACATGAAACGTTTTAAGTTATAACAAGATAAATGTATATTGTTATAACAAGAAGGGTTTCTTATTTATTTTTTTATTTACAAGTAAAGTTTCCAGTCATAACTAATTACTGATCTTTTTTATTCTGGTGTGGCAGCAATATGCTCCACACTTAAACCCTTATATCACTTCATGTTTATTTGGCATCATCCCAAACTTCCAATGATTGCGAATGAAACAAATTTCATCCTACTTACTGAATCTTAAAGGATGACTTTGAACTAACTCTTTAATGTGTATGGTTCCTCTTGTCCTGCTGTCGCTGTAGAGAGAGGAGCTGATGGAGGTGATTCTGAAGCTCCTGGTGGCCTGGAGGGATCCTCTGTGGCATTTCCATCAGAGCATGGCTCACCACGACTTCAACAACTTCAGCTCCAATAAAGCTCTGGAGATGAGCGACATGGTGCACGAGCTGCGCAAAGGTGTAGAGAAAGTGGCTGAGAAGGTAATGCACATCTTATTTGAATGCCAATGTGAAAATATGTGGGAGGTGGTTAACATGAGCAGTTAAAGGATGTGCTTTGAGTGTAGAGCTCATTCCAAGAGCCTCTACGTAATAACATGGTGATGCAGGAGTGACAATATGTGTGGAAGAGTAGATGCTCATCTGCTGTGTAATATAGCTTGCAGGGATGGAGTTTCAGGCTGTGTAATTTCACTGACACAGATGACAAAGTCCTGACGTCACACAACAAAACCCAAACGGCACTGTCCACCCTCAGATGACCTAATGTTCAGACTCAGTGCAAACATTCAGACACAGTCCAGAGAGACAGGAAGGGACCACGCTCTCACCAACCTGCCTGCTGCAACTCTGTCTGACTCTGTCTTTTTCTCTCCTTTGTCTTTCTTTCTTTCCTTGCCTTTGTTTCTATTTTCTGTCTCTTATTGTTCCTTCTGTCTTTTTCTGTTTCTTTCTTCTTCCTTGCCAGTTTTATTTCCTCGTTCATTCTTTTATTCTTTTGTTTTTCTTTTTCTTTGTATTTCTCTTTTTATTTCTATTCATTTTCTTTACTTTTCCTTTCATTCTGTTGTCTTTTTTATTTCATCCCCATTCTTTCCTATATATCTTTTTTCCCACTTCTTTTTCATTCTTTTTTCCTTCTCTTACATTCTGTTATCTTTCTTTAATTCTTCCCCTCATTTCTATCTTTTTCTCCCTCTTTTTTATATTTATTTTTCATCTTTTCTTTTATTCTTCCTTTTTTTCCTTTTCTCTTTATTTCTTTGTCTTTCTCTCTTTTCTTTCCCTCTGTCCTATTGTGTAGAGAGAATTACACACTAATGGGATGTTTTGAATGTCTGACTATACAATTTTTTATACAAAATATCTGTAAAATCATATCTTTATAATTTATTTATAAGCAAAGGAAATGTATGAAAACTTTCTTCTCCCCAACCTTGGGGGTCAGTACGGGTATGATGCTTATTTTGTTATGAACTGCATTTTAAACTTAAACAAGTGAAGAACACAATGGCTGAGAGAAGAAATACTGAACAAACAAAGTCAGGATTTAAAAAAAATCTCTATTAAGAAATCAAGAGTGAATCATTATCCTGACAGATGTTTCTATTATCTCGCCCTCCCTTATTTACAACAATGAGGAAGGGCGAGATAACAAACACTTCATATCTTGCAATTATGCCTAACTGATATGTACGCGTGCATGTGTCCTGTGCTCTCCAGATGCAGCTGTTGGGGATAACAAGCAACACTGTCAGCAGCCTGGTTTCTCCTGAGGATTTGTTGCCACCGGACAGTGCTGAGTGGCGCATGATGAAAGACTACGACCTCCTCTACTGCTTTCGCCGAGACTCCAACAAGGTCCAGAACTACCTGAAGATCCTCAAGTGTCGCATCGTTCCAGAGCACGGATGCTGAAGTCCAGATAACAGTGAACGCTGCATTCAACTTCTAGAACTATCAGCACAATGGAATGGAAACGCTTTGGTTACAGACTACACAGATAAAGCTGTGGTTCAGTGTTTTCTATCTGCAGGGATGTTAACTGATATCATGACTGAAGTTCTACAGGAACCCAAAGACTATGCCCACCCCCCGCTTCATGCCTGATATTATATAGAGTGTGGACAAACCTATGTTGAGTATGGACAGGAGGGAATGAGTGTAATACATGTTATTATAAACTCCTGTAAAGCATCTTTAAATATAATAATACCTTATAAAACATTTCAAGAAACATGCAATGCAATGTTTTTCATTTCTACAGAGGGATACTCACACTGATGCTGCAATACACCTAAGGTCATCATCAGAGCATTAGGACTGATAACACTGTCACCCCTGATGTGCTGTTAATGGCCTGAAGTTCAGCTCATAAAGGATATGGTTACATTGTCTATACAGTACTCACTTATGGAGTTACTGTGTGCTTACAGTGTAGTTGTATTAGGAAGAGATCATTTCACAGCCAGTGTGGATCAAAGCTTTAATCGTTAATAGGAGTCACTTAGACATCAAAACATGGGAGAACAGGGTCCATGTTGAAAAATGCAGGAGTTAGCCTTTAGGATAATGTTGAAAAGGTGCAGTAGTTTGAATTAACAATGAACATATGGAGCCATCTTCTCTCCTTGCATCAAAGACTTGACGTGTGCAGAGACATTAAATTCTAGACTTATAGACAGGCAGCAGCAAATGCCTGAGAAGATTTCTTCTCATGTGAGATTTCGTGTTAGATAATTGTGGTGTGTGTGTGTGTGTGTGTGTGTCTGTGCTGCAGACACATGAACAGCTCAACTTAGAATGAGCACATTCTGCATTATTCCATAACTGCAAGGGAAATAATAAATTGGAACATGTAGTTTGACTTTGATTCTGTTTATTGAGTGAGAAAAACAAAACAAAAACATTGCACTGACAGTGTGTGCGGGTGGCTTCATGATGCGGCTGCTATGGTGATGACCTCCGGCCTTCCACTGATCTGTTCTACACAGGAAACATGAACGGAGCCGTCCCTGCAAACATACAGAAAGAATGACATACAAGCAGAACACACGCCATGACCCATGACCCATGCACTGATCCTGGAAGGGCAGATACCTTTTCATGGTCACCACAGTGTCGATATCGTGGTTCTCCTCTTTAGGCTGCAGGTTCTTCAACACAATCTATAAATCATACACACAAGCAGGTACATAATAAAGTTATAACTAGGGATTTATTAATCATTTTCATGCTCTGATGAAGGTCTACAGACCGAAAGCTCAACAATAAAGTGAAATACTGCAAGACCTCCACGCCCATAGGCGTACAGATGGACACAAAAGCATTTGCCACTTCCACAACGTGGGTACTGGTGCTACTGAGCACTCCAACGCAACCAGGATGTGTATGTTGTTTGACATTTGATCCGGGGTTAGTGCTTTTATATTACCTTAGCTAGTTTTTCAGGCTGCTCTGTGACACATCTCTGGTAAATCTCCAGACACAAGGAGGACAGGTCCCCCCCTCCACTCAGGACGTGATGTCTGCGGGCAGGGAGGGGCGTGCCTGATGGAAGTAGAACAGTGAACACCTCGGCTCCGTTTTCATCCACCTCCTGCAAATACACACACACCACCAAGACATACAGAAACATTTTAGTTGATGTATTACATTTTTTTAGATAGAGTAAAATCCACTGATATAACATGCATTAAAAAATGCATAATTATAACTATGATCATTTTCTACTTCTGAAAATTAAAATCTACATATCATGTTTTTAATTGACTGTGATACCTTCACTAGTATGTCAGTGGCAGAAACATCCACTGTGACAGACTCCTCCTCAGGGGCAAGGTCATCTTTGCCCACCAGTAAGCCTGCTTCCAGGGCCGCTCCCACAGCGATGACTTCATCAGGAGGCGCTGAGCTGAGGAGCTCCACGTCAGGAAACATATCACGGATCATCTGTTGGAGGCGAGGGATCCTGGCTGAGCCTCCGCAGAGAACCACCTGAAGTAACATTTATTACTGCTTATATTTCACATCAATTCAGTCTTGTCCACATCATTAAAACTACAACTGCAGGGGGATCATTACTGCCATTACACACCATACCTTGTTTATGTCACTGGTTGAGAGTCCTGCCTCCTCTAGCAGGGTTCTGATTGGCTGGATGCTCTTGTTGAAGAGCGAGGAGCAGAGTAGCTCAAATCGAGCTCTGAGGAAACACCACACTGAGGTTATCATGTTGGTAACAACTATTTATCCACCCAGACTTTGTCTACATTGGCATAAAAAACATGTCAATATACTGATATTATACAATATTCATTCATTCATTTTCCATAAGAAGTAAAGAGTGTGAACGTATCATAATGTAAATTGGAACCTCCATTGCTGATTGGCTGATGGCAGTCAATGTGTCAATGTCAGTGCAACAGGAGGAAATTAACAGTGTTTGTATTTACTGATTCACGGATTTTCTTTCCCCGCCCGCTGTAGCGAGTGAGAGAATCTGCCGCTCACAGACAGACTGGGGGCTGATCAATCACTGAATACATACTTAATAAAAGCGACAGTTCAGGTTTTTGGACATGAAGTTGTGTGAAAGCTACAAAAAATATGCATGTGTTTTGTTAGACTATTTCAATAATTTTAAAACATCCCCACATTATCAGACCTTGCTATCATTTGGACTATTTTCTGGCCATTATCACTCCGCTGTGCAGGCCCACAAGACAGCACGTAAAAAATCAATTAGACAGTTCATCACCACGCCATGCAGGTGCCCAGGATAGCAACGGCTAACGAAAACTTCATCGGCTGTTTCCGCAGAGAACCTACTTTTTCTCTGGTAAGCTACGGGCCATTTCTCAGAGCAGGAGGCTCGTTGACAGTAGTGACACCGTCACATCAGAGCTACAGATGGTCAGCATTTCACACAACTTCATGTCCAAAAACTTGAACTAAACACTTTAATAAAATGGGATATTTGTGTGATTCAAACAGCTGTCTGTGCAGATTACTCTTTACTATACAGCAACAGAAATAGACTTGGACTGTAAACAAAAGCAAGGGGTCTCTGGTTACCATAGAGACAACTGAAACCTTTCTCCGGACAATAAATTGAAGATGTCTCACAACTGTTTAGTTTCTGTTGAGCGACACACTTCAAAAGTGTTGCGCATCCAAGCATAAATCAGCCCTTACCTTTTGGTTAATGTCAGGTTTTTTGATTTGCCCTTTACTGTTTAGGTGCATCTACACTATTGATTCCAGACATGAACTAATGTCTGTAAATTGATAAAGCTGGAATCGCTAGCTGTTCTAGTAACATATGATTTCTGTCATCTGCATGGTGAAGTTTGTTAATGTGTGAAGACAAGCTTAGTGTCATCTCGAAAGCTTACCTGGATATGTTGCATTCAAAGTCGGTGCCGTCATGCAGGGAGTCAACGAAGCAATTGGCTGACCCCAGTGAGGACAGAGAGTGTTTGGCCATGTCTGCTCCGTTCATCAGCTTCATCATGGCCCGAGCGTTACTGCTCACATCGTGCTTAAAGGTGCTGCACAGCAAACACATTCAAATAACATGAGGATGGCTGGCAGGAGCCAGATATAGAGAAGCTATGTTGTACAGGAGCAGATGTGTGTTTGTGAATCAGGATACAAGATGGAGTAACACAAGATAGAAAACATGAAGTGAATGAGTGACACCAGATTTTCAAGGAGCTGCAGAAAACACAGCAGCTACCGTTTGAATTCGGCAGCTAGGTGCTGGGCCAAGGCCTGGGTGAAGCTCTCTCCTCCAATGCTGTGGTCAGTGTGGGTGTTGAGAACCCGGAACATTCCTCCATTGACCTGCAGCGCTGTCACACTCAGGGACGTCCCGCCCAGCTTATACACTAAGACGTGGCTGTCGACACATTACAGACCAATATGAGGACATATTATCTGGAATCAATAGATTTTGATGTCACAATGAGTCCTTTAAAAGGTCCAGTGTGTAGGATTTGGGGGCATTTATTGGCAGACATGGATTATAACATTCATAACTATGATTTCATTAGTTTATAATCACCTCATACCAAGAATGTTGTGTTTTCTAACTCAGAATGAGCCATTTAGATCTACATATGGACTGGGTTCTTTTCCACAGTCTGCATGTTGTTTCGACAGTAGCCTGGAATAAACTGAACACTGGCTCCAGACAGGGCCACTTGCATTGCCCACAGTATTTCTTCAACACACTTTGAAGAAGTTTGAGTTCTGTAACCTCACTGCCAGACGTCACTTAATGGTCCTACACACAGGACCTTTAAGCAATAAACTCAAACAACATGTGCCAGGAACATGGCAGCGTACCTCTTTCCAGAAGAACAGTCCTGTCCGATGTTATAGGCCAACAGAGCAGCAGCAGGTTCATGGATTAGCCTCAGTACATGGAAGCCTGCAGCTTCAGCTGCCTCCCTGCACAAAGCAAACACAGCGGTAGACTCCATTTTAAGGTGTCACTTGGTGTGTCTACATGAACTCTAACAATTCACTAATAATCTAAATAACAGCCCACTCAGAATAAAAATGCCCCATGTAAACTCAATCAGAGGAGACTGGCCTCATCTAGCTACAGATAATAATCTGGGTTACACTTATGTTACTTACTACTCATCTATATGAACACTTCTATACCTTCTATACCTAAATGAACTGAATTTTCTCAGTAAGGCAGGTCATAAAGATTCTTCTTCTTCCGTTGTACTTCCAACAGATGAGACACTTCAGCAAGCAGTCAAAAAAGTTCTATTCTGGTTTGCACATCTTATCAAATCACTTAATTTTTTTAGTATTAATGTTAACAGTTGAGTTGGAATCACTAATAAGGATGATTTCAATAAAGAGGACTGAAGAGGAGGGGATTCTGTCATGAACTCCTGGTGAGAGAAAATGGCCTCTGGAAGCTTTTTAAGCCACTGTGGCCGTAATGTCCCACAGCCTGTGCGTGTTTTCATCCAATATAAATTATATAAAACAATCTTTTTAAAAACAAACATGGTGTTTTACTCAGGAAAACTGAGCTTTGCATCCACCTTATTCCTAAACCCTATGAAACCTTGCATGGATTACAGGCGCAACTTCTGGTGCTAAACCGGAACCAGTTTTTTCCTATTGTAACCGTTTGGAATGGTATGCTAACGGTATGCTAATCCTCTTTTTTTTATGCGATTACGAAATATAACATGTGGAACACACCACAGACGGTAAACATGATCATACCTCTGTCTTCTTTGACAGCCAACTCAGAGCATTTGTTGTTTTACTTTTAAACCAAGCGTGTTAGCGATTAGCTCACCTCGCTCCATTAGCATATTGTTAAATTTAACAGAGCCTGAGCTAGCTTAAACTAGTGAAAACATCGACTCCTAAAAGATGATTTATGATTTCTTGACAACTCATAAAGAGACAGTAACACATGAGGCAAACAACTGACATAATTCTGTATTAATTTAAGCTCCACGTGAAGTGAACATACGTGATGTTTACCAACTAATGCTTCACTCGTCTTCCTTAATGACAGTTTACACACTTTTATTACTGCAGACTTATTAAATTGGAGTTCTGCCAAATGAAACATGATGCTGAATTCAGCAGCAGACCTCAGTAAAATCAGTAATATAAAGCAGTAGTAAAACAAATAACTTAAAGCATTAATTTTATATGATATGAAAGAATGAAGAATATGAAGAATAGATGACTAAGCGCGGTACCTAGTGTACTCTAATTCAATTCTGCCATCTAGTGGACACTTATGAAAATAAAATGTATACTGAATACTATTTCACCAGTTTCCCCTCCGAAACTGGTGAAATAGTTGCACCCAATATTAGACGTCTTAAGGCGTGCTTGTTAACAGGGCGTTTTCTGTCGTCTGCAGTATATTTTTACCTGTTAAGACAAACAAATCTGACTTACAAATGTACAAATGTCTAAACAGATGTTTAGGGCCCTTTCACGCTTCATAGTAATGTGGCCTACCTCAGAGCGCGCTTCTGAGCATGTGCAAACTCAAAGGGGACGGTGATGACTGCTTCGGTGACATCCGAGCCCAGGGCTGACTGAGCCGTTTCTGTGAAAATGGGAAGGATTCATCAACTGACTGTTTATGTTTATGTTTATTTATGAAGCATGCATCTGTATGTGTGTGTGTCTGTGGAAGTTGCAATCAACCTTTCATTTTGTGGAAGATGAGTTTTGCCACATCCTTTGGAGCAACATACTCAGGGTGTTCTCCTGCTGTGATCTCATAATAAGGCTTCTCTTGTCTGCTGACCACCTAAATACAGAAACCACAGTAAATCAGTGTGAGCTCAACAAACCTAAGAGACAAAACTAACAAGGCATCGTGCGTCTGACTGAAGGTAGCTGAGAGAAGTACAAAATGAACAGCTTGAGAAAAATAAATATTAATGGAGCAAACTAAATCAATGCTGGAAAGCAGTCATTTCAGACAATTTGGGGTATAAGAACTACATGGACAGCACAGAGGTGATGTGTTCAACTCACCTGACACTTAGTCTCTGCTCTGTGAGTTTGTGTCTCCGGATCATCAAAGCTACCCGATGAGAAACAGGGGAAGAGAAATCTATAAGTCACTCTGAAAAACTTATTCAGCATTAAACCAGGTCCTTTATATCATGAATGACTGCATCCTTGGGTATTTAAGTCAAAGTACATGCTACTAATGATTCAGTAAGGCTCAAATGTTCTCAGAAATGACAATGCATGATTTTCAAAAGGTGTAGGATTATCATATTCCCTATGATAACACACACTCAATACCATTTTCTGCCTACTGACCTATTATTTAGATTGGAATATTCAAAAACTGTGCCAACTATTATGATACTGTGCCTCCTGTAGCTTTAAGACTTGCAAACAAGACAGTGTTATATATGTCACCTTCTCCCCAGCACTTGTTTCACTTTGACAACTGTGTTGGCAGCGTTGCGGACCCGTCCTTGCTTTGCTGCTATACCTACAATCTGCAGAAGATACAAAGAAAGTTATGAGCAAAACATTAACAGCAGGAGCTACAGACTGAGGCTTTATAGCTGCAGCACATAGTCATAGGGGTGGGTGGGGGGGTTGATACAGCATAATATCGCAATATTTTGTGTGCAGATATTATATCAATACATATCTATTTTTGCACATACACATTTTATTACAACTTTTGGAACAAGAATAATAAAATCAATTGCTTTTTATATAGATATTAAGTAATAAACATCTGAGATTGACATAATGTCCCTAAATCATGTAGTATTGTAATTCTGAATGCTGTTATTTCTCTGTAAGCAAACAGAGACAATGCAGACAAAAACAGTGTTCAACAAATCTTTAAGTTCTGCAATTCTGTGTCTTGTTTCTTATTACTATTAAATTGTTTCATTTTATTACACAAAAAAACAATGACAACAACATGATAATGGCATTTTATGTCAACGATCAGGAGTCCTGCTTTCTAAATATCAGCATCAGCCATTATAATCCCATATCTGTCAACCACTATCACAAAGCTGTCAATGCTGTAATAATAACCTGGTTTCACAGAGAAACGATGTCGTGTACATTGATAGCTAAGTAGTGGAAGCAGTTCAGACATTACTTAAAGTGTAAGTTAATAAGACTGTTGTTGACTGTCCCTTGAGGCCGAGGAGCTGAAGCTTGTAATGAGTGTGATGATGTCACCCCCTCTGGGATTGAACATTTCATAGAGTATACAACAATGCAAAAATCAGAAGAATACAAAAGTCATCTCTTACAGTTTTTAGGTAATACGTGACTCCCTATAAACTACAAAAGGTTTGATAACTGATATAAAGAGAAGTATATGGACGTACCTGCTCAGTGTCTCTGTAGCCCACCACAGCTGGGGTCACTCTGTCTCCTGCATCATTAGCCACAACATCAGCCCGCCCATCCTGCACAGCGCGCACACACACACACACACACACACACACACACACACACACACACATACACAAAGAATGATCTGAATCACTTTGTTCTTGCAAATAGAGCTTGGCAATATACTTATTACGGTGCAAACAATTGGCGAATATATTGATTAATTGATCTTCAGAAAACGTATCTTTTGCCTCTCCAGTCTACGTGTTTTGTGGAGAAGGTTTCTCTCTGGGGTTGTATGTTGGGGTTTGGGGGCCCCTTGTTTCAACAGAGTAAGAGAAAGAAAATAACTTACAAGACCAGAAGAATGAGATTCTGATTCCAGGCTGTCTGAAAAGCATTTCCTACACAGGATGGCTGCTGAGCTCACCCATGGGGTCACTGTGAGGATCTCAGACATCTGAAAGAGCTTGTAGCAGACTATCTGCTCCCTCATATTGAAAAGATCTAACTGAGGTGCTTCAGCATCTGGTCAGACCTCTCTGTGGAGGCGTACAGAAAAAACCTGAAGAGATGATGTGTGGCGTGGATGGGAACACTTTGGGACCCCTGGGAAGAGCTGAAGAATATGGCTCGGGAGATGGAATAGCTGCAGACCTAATACCTACATGCTGTGATGTGACACAACCATCCACAATTACAGGTTTGGGGGCGGTCCGGTATTTTTACTGGGTCTGCAGTGTAATGCTTTTCCAAAACTTAATCCATGTGTCTCATCACACTCCATGAAATCACTAGAAACACACAGTGGTTTAAGCAAGTAAACTTTGACAGCAAGCATCAGAAAGAGACGCAATTAAACACCAAACAAAACACAACAGACACACAGTAAAGTGGTGTACAGCAAAGAGAGCAGAAAAGAAAGCTTTGCTGTAATGTAGGTTCACTTAACGTTACATCAACAACCATATTTTAAGTAGGGCTGCTTTATGTTAAGTGTACACTGCGCAGTTGTTCTATTAAGAATTCAAACGTTAATTTGAGTGCCAGTTGTGGGTATCCAAACACAGGCCTATAAATCTCTTTAGACTAACTGCTATCATACATGAAATGACTTCATTCGTGTTCCCATGTCACATACAGCATCTAAACCGGCGCTGTTTCAGTCGGCATATGAGCTTGAGATCAACTAGTGTGACCCAGAAGAAGGAGACATTATGGGGAAGGCCAGTAGAGATAAACAAAGTGTAAACTCACCTTAAATATCGCCACACAGGCGCAGGTATACCCGAAGTGAACTCCTATGGCAGCCATGCTGGCAGAACTCAAAGGCTCCACGCGCATGCGGCCCGTGTTCCGCTCCCAGAAACTACTTCCGGTGTAATGTTTTCAGAATAAAAGTGCATAACCTTTATGAACATACGGATTGATGAAACGGAATATCTTATTAGACGACTTTCTGGTTAACAACGTTCTTCTTCATGGATAGTTTTATTTTCACAAATCCTTAACATGTTGCATAACGAGTTTCTTTTATTTGAAAGCCGTTAAATACGTGGGGAAAAAAGAAAGAAAATCGAACTTTTTTTTTTAATATATAATTAAAGCCCTAACCCTTACTTTAATATTCGTATTATATTTCTTTCTCTGTATTTAATACCATTTCAATCTCTTGAGTGTTTTCATTTATCATTTTATTTCTGTCAGTTTTTCTGCCTGATCCTATCACTGTTTGAAAATTTTTCAACAATTGCTCAATTAAAAATATATTATTTGACAACATACAGATATAACAAATAACAGTGTAATATTTTAGAATAAGTAAAACGCGATTATCATTATCATTATTATTATTACTATTATTATTATTATTAGTAGTAGTAGTAGTAGTACTAGTAGTAGTAGAAGTATCATATCATCATCATATTTCTTTCCACATTTTCAATACCATTTCAATCTCTTGTCTGTTTTTTTTTTGTAAATTATCATTTTTTCTGTTTGTTTTGTATACATCTCCTATTGATGTTGCTGGACATGTGAAATTGTTCATTTTACAAATAAACATGAATTTTTAATAGCATACCGGTATAACAAATAATATCAGATAATATAATATATCTGATATTATAAGATTTTGGAATATATAACACATTATTATTATTATTATTATTATTATTATTATTATTTATTATCATATTTACTCCATAACAAGTAAAACTCCATAACAAAGTGCAGGAGTACTGTCAGCTGAATGAAGAAAATATAAAATATATTTACAAATTTTAGACCGTTTGATTCAAGCTTTAGCCAGTCGGATCTTGACCATGCGATGACGTCACTCCCGGGGTCTCACTCTGGCCGCTGAGGGAACTGGGACACCATGCATGTAGCTAATAATAACGGCACACGCTACCATGTCGTTGTGGTCGCTCGCCTTTCTGCTGTTTATCAGAGGGTTTACTTTTTCTGCAGGAGGTGACTGTGAAGGTTAGAAAGCATGGTGTGAGCACACGTTATGTACGGTCTGGCTCTGGTTTACCAATACTACACTGCACTGAGAGCAACAGGTTCTTCTCAGCTGTGCATGCCTGTGATCACACCGTGCATGCCCTGCATGTGTGGAAGACGTTGTGTAACATGGCTTTTGATGAATAATCTTACAATGATTTGAGTTAGAATATAACTGAGAGTATATGAGTATATTTGGGAAATTAATCTGAAATGACAGGTCATCACCAACAGGAGATAGCTTCAGAGTTTGTCTAGTATGAAAGAAAGAAATGTAAATGAAGGGGCAGGTGTTTTTCTTTTTAAGGAAGAACACTATTCAAATTATCCTACAACACTTGGGTCCCATGTCCTGCACACTGCTTCGAAGACAGGCCCATCTATTGTCAGCCAATAAGCACAAAGCTGTACAACACAGACTGGCTGCCTCCCACCTCCAACCCCCAGAAACAAACAAACTAACTAACTGACTAAATGACAGAAATAAAAACTAAAATTTGAAAACACATTTCCTATTTTTTTTTTTTTTTTATCATAAGCAAGTACACTGATACAGTATGTGATGCTCTGTTAACAACTGATACCTCAGGTAGGCAGATTTAAAGGTATATCTGAAAAGAAGCATTTTTTTATTTTGTGAGCTTGGTGTTGTTGAGGATGAATTTCATTTTGTGCTCCATTGCCCCATGTACAGTAATTACGTTGTGCATGTGTTATTATATAATGGACACAGGTTATTATCTAGTAGGACCAAGTTATTATTGCACGGGCACAAGAAAATAACTTTTCCCCACAAAATAAAAAATAAATCATCCTATGGGACTTCAAGGGCTCTGCATAAAATTATAAAATAATAAAATTATTGCCAAACTCACATACCAATAAAATCAATAACAAAACTATTAGAAAATGTTCCAAGAGCCTGTTTCACACTCTATCAAATGTATTTTTGTCCACTCCACAGTGTGTGTGGACTTTCTCAACAGACTGTATGGCAGTCTGACCTCAGATCACCGGGAACTCACCCCCTCTTTGGTGGAGGAGGAGCTGATCCAGGCCTGCGCTGTCGCCCAGGGGAAGGAAGCGCGGCTGGTGAGAACACACACCAGCACGGAAACACAACCTTATTCTTGCCTTGCTTTGGTGAAATAGTGTGTCTGTCTGGGATGTAAAATTAATCTAATGATGAAAAAGTTGATAAAAAATATATCAATCTGCTGTCCTAGTGTTACTACCTAGGAGCCAGCAGTGATGCAGCCCGCGTCACAGCATCAGTGTCTCGACCTCTGGCCTCCCACGTCCCTGTTGAGAAGATCTGCCAGCGCCTCAGCAGCAGAGACACACAGATCTGTCAGCTCAGATATGGTAAAAGGTGTTCAAATACACAACAAAGACTGGACATTCATGTGTGTGTGGACAGTATAAAGCCTATTTCTGTGTTTTATGGTTGTCTGCAGAGCCTCAGCTGAAGGATCTGAGCAGTGACGGGCTCAAAAAGCTGAGAGTCTTGGAGCTGAGGAACATTTTAGCCTCATGGGGAGAAGAGTGTCGAGGGTGTTTGGAGAAACACGAGTTTGTCAGCCTCATTCAGGAGAAAGCACCGCTACACAGTCACAGTATGGAACTATAAATAGTGACTGGTATTCTCTAAACCCACCCATCCACACAGCAAAAATTCAAATTATTCTTGTATTCTCAAACATTAACTTACACAGGCCTTATTTCATTCATGTAAAATCCACCTCCAGACATGAACTGAAGGATCAGTGTGTAGGATTTAGAGGAAGGCCAGTTGCAGTCTGCAATCCTTACCACTAGATGCCACTAAATTCCCCTAAATCTTACTCACTGAACCTTTAAAGGCAGATTTATACTTGCTCTGTGCAGAGCCTATGCTGTGGCCTATGCACGTGGCCTACGACATTGTGAGCATTTATACTTGTGTGGTGGTGTGTCTGTGTCACTCCGCAGTTGCACCTCTAAAACACTGGTTTGGGGTGGCATTTCTGTGAAGTACTGCAAAGTTTAGGTGATTTGAAACACACCCAAAACACACATTAAACATGGCTTAATAGAGGCAGTTTCAAACCTAAATACACAAATCACATTCACTATAACTTGCAGCATTCACAGACAAAACACTTGTCTTTCTTGGACACATTTTCCACACAAATACAACATGCTAATGTTTTTAGCACAAGTCTATGGCATTTTACATTGTAAAATTAGCCTAGTAACTAGCAGAGATTTCATCTACCCATATGAAGCCAGGATGAATCACACACAGCTTCGTTTCCACTGAAGGAAATGATTTTCAGCTTACAAAAATAGACAGGAGGTCTGCGTCCCCACGATGTGCAGTTACATTTCTTGGGAGGAGCACGTCAGGCTATGGCATAGATTACAGCCTTGATTTGACACAGAAGTATAAATCAGTCTTTAGTCAGCCATTTTTTTTTAAATTACTTTAAATCCCTTGCAACATTTTGCTCATCTCTAATGTAAAGATTAGAGCACATCCTGGGTAGTGGTAGCTTCTGCTTCTGTGATGCCAGTGTCATGAACTTTTCCAAGCATGTGAAAGTGTTGAATGTGTATTGTTGTTGGCTTTACACAGAGACCCTTGATCTTACAACACACAGTGTAGGTGACAATGACAAGGATAATATAAGGCCCTGCGCAGGATGCACAGTAACAAGATAATCTCACCATTAATAAAAGGCACACTTGATAAACAGAACAACTGTACTCATTTGCATTAGTCATAAATTGTGATTAGTGACAAGCTGTATGCACTAATGTTGTTTACCAGATTGTGTAACCTTTTCCAGTACTGTCAACATTTCACATAGTTTAAGGCAAGAGTGGTGTGACTAGAAGTGAAAGCTTGAAGGTCTGCTGTGGGTTTGTGGGTTAACCAGACCTCCTGTTTCAGGATATGACACAAAGTTGTAGGCAGTAGCAGCCAATACTTAATACTATTGCTAGAACACATTATGCTATCACACATTATGCTGTCACAGTGAAGTTGTAGTCTTGACCTTTCAGACATAAACTGTGACCTCTTTATCATTTTATCCTATTAGACGTGTGAATTTTGTCATAACTGGTGTATGAATTCTTGAGTTATGGTTTTGTGATGTCACAGTGACCTTTAACCACCAAAATCTAATCAGTTTATTTTTGAGTCCCTGTGAATGTTTGTGCCAAAAGACCCACAAGGCATACCTGAGATACTGTTATCATGAGAATGGGACGTATGGACAACCAAAAAACATTCTGGCACCGGCCACGGCTGTGAGTTCTAAAAAGTCTCTACCTATTTACTTAGAATCAAAAGAGGAACTCACTGGTGAAAAAATTGTCAAAAATGCCATAGGGTTTATTTACCTTCCACAACTGTCAGCATGTGCTTTGAGATGCATTAAAAAAATATACACATATGTGACTTCAGCGAGAACAGCATTTCCACCCTTTGTTCTGTTTTTATGGCATTATAATAAAATTGAAGTAATGAAAATGAAACCAGAAATCTTCAATTGAAAGTAGAAGAACGGCAGTAAAATGTAAAATTAAAGAATTTGCAGTGCTAAAAAGTCTCTTTATTAAAACGATTGTTTTCAAACAAATCAATGAATGAATAAGTTGCCTAACTTGAACAGCACACAAACATCAAACAAAAGACAAACAGCCTTAAAAGGTGGCCTAGATGTCCAATATTTCCTAACAGGTAGGCTAATGAAACAACAGTGAATCAAGGTATTATGTGCACCAACACCTGAGAACAAAAACACATGTGACAACCAACCCCCAGAGTAGTGACACATCCCCACCTGACCTCTTGAGAAACATGTTAAGCTAGCTACCACATGACTTTAGCTTGCTAGCTAAAAGCTGAATCAAAAGAAAGCTATTACTTTTGACTTTTTATTGTATATATATATATATATATATATATATATACGATAGACATACATGCTAATTAAATGTGCTAAATGCTATATGCTAAATAAAACGTGTAAGCATGGGGAATTTTTGTATATGTTGTTTTCAGAAATTTGCATACATACACTAAGTATATATAATTTTATCCATCCCAAAGCCCATCAATATATGTTGACATTATATATGTAAATATAAAAGACAGACATGTACATATAATATATATATATATATATATATATATATATATATATATATATATCCCAAAGCCCATCAATATATGTTGATATTATACCGTACGTGTAAATATATAAGATAGACATGTATTTCAACAATTTATTTAAAAACACAACATATTATATAAACATACTGAATTTTTGTGTTTTTTTTACAAACTTGCATATAAATTTATCAATAACTGGTAGCAAAATGTTACACTATATAAAAATAAATCATATAGAAAATTTTAATATATGTACATATACAAGTGTTATGGTATATTTCATATATGTTACAAACATTTCATATATCCAGAGGATATATGTGATAACAATTTATATTGCCTTCTGGGTAACATACATGGCAACATTACTCTTAATACAGGGGCACATGTATATGTTATATATTACATTTCCATAAGGGGAGAAAACAGGAGACTTAAGTGGCACAAAGTTCATTGTTAAATTCGTTCAACAAGATGCTCGTTCTCATTTGCTTTATTCATGAATGTGGTTCTGTACATTTCCCTCTCAAATATTACGTTATTTATGTTTACTATGTTGTACTACTCTGTGGCTGCATGACATTTGTTTTTCCATCTCAGCCTCCATCACAGTGAACTGCTGTGATGTTGATGCAGTTGTCAAACTTGACCTAACTCTGCTTTGTGGAACACTTCCCCCCTGAACACATGTGGCAGCCCACAGCATGAGCTGCTCTCAGGATTGTAACAGGAAGTCTGCCCTCTACTGCAGTCCGGTTTCAGAGAACAGTTCCTCTGAGTCAATCAGCCCTCCATTATACAGACTCAGTTTGTTCCTCAGTCTCTCCTTGGCTGGGTTTTCCACCACAATGGAGTCAGCTTAAACACACAAAACATAGCAAAGGTTTATTTTTAGTAGGCTAACACACACACATACCGCATGTAATATATAAATACAAGTGAATGCACTGATAAATTTTTATGTGAGGGTGTTTTAAATGTTCCACTTGGCAAGATGGCTGTCACGGTCAGGTTCACTTTTTCTCGTAATTCCTCACAAATGAGGAAGCACCTGGTAGAGTTGAGCCACCCATTTTTGTGCATCTTTACATTACGCTGGCTTGCTAAGCAAGACCCACAGAATCTTACAAGTTTTTCAAATTCTGCTCATGTAATGTGAAATCCCCTCAACACTTACTCTGAGGACTGTCTGTGTGGTTGAGGGTGAAGCCATTGGCCCTGCAGTCCTCACACGTCAGGCCGCCTGTCTCAGCAGGGCAGCTGCACTGTACGGGCCAGCTGCTGTACAGGTCTGCTGCTGCCTCACCGTCAGCACCCAGCACCTCACTCAGATATGTCACCTCCGACTGGCTGCATTCACAGGGCCCTGCATTCGTTAGAGAGCCAGGAGGGCTGCGCTGCTCATCGTGCTCTACAGGTATGGAGGGTGGGGGGCTCAGCAGGGCATTAACAGGATTTACCTCTTCAAGGCTGCGGGGTTGATCTGCAGGGGGGCAGCTGGGTGGAGGAAGCAGCTTGCTCAATTCCAGAAGCACCTGTCGATTGTTAGGATTTATATTATTCAACACCAGACCAAAACTACTCACAGCATCCATGACCAGGGGTCAGTGGATGTGCAGAGAACGATCAAGGAGGACATTTCAACAGAAACAGAGGTCATCTCCCCCATGATGCAGCCACATGTAAACACCATTTTCTGAACAAAAACTGTGTAATGCAGTGGAAAGCAGCAAAAGCTAGGATGTGGATGTTTGAGCTTAGAATTTTGTGTATAGTCTTCTTAAAGGTCAAGAATGAACATTTATTTCTCACATTCTCCATTTTCGGCCTGCTGCGGTGGCGGCTAGCAGTGCAGTCCAAGGCCAGCCGCAGGAGGCCAAGGGCCAAGGCGGTCGGCCACCGACCGGCAGCCACATCCAAAAACTGCAGACAAGAATCTACGCCACCGCTGTCCTCCACCTCAGTGATAAGCAGATCTCTCTGACAGAGCAAACAGAGAGAGCATGTGGTTGGTGAGCACAGCATATCACACAGTTCTAACAATTCATGTGAGATATGACTGTTGTTGTAAGACATCACAATGTATTATGTAGCCTATAGAGGTATGTTCTCCAGTCAACGTGACTTGGACCCAAGTCAGTCTCGAGTCACAAACTTGATGACTTTAGACTCAACAAAATCAAAACAGGAAAAAAACAAGAACTTTTATACAAATGACTTGTGACTTCACTTGAACTTGAGCCTTTTAACTTGAAAATACTTGATACCTTTCCCTACACCCAAAGACTAAAACGTATGTTATTTAAAAAATATTCCACAATTAATTCATGTCCATTTATTTAATGAATTAGCGAATATTAACGCTATTCATACCCAAGAAATCAACACCTTTTTCTCTAGGTGTTTGAACCGATCTGACGGCATTCAATCAAATCGCAGGAGAGAATCATGAAGACCTAGTTTCTGAGCGCCAGCTGGAAAAAGTGATACCAATTCTAGGGATAAGATTAGATAGGAACTATAGTATGCAAAACATGCAGGTTGAAAATTACAAGCAACAACTTCGAACAGAGAATGGTAAGTTGAGGCTAATATTAACATACCGTAAAATTTTGATTAATAGCTTAGGCTCTTATTTGCTTAAATCACTGAACTTAAATGGTGTAATTTGAGACAAGCATGATCATGATATGGGACAAGGTTTTAATTCCTTTCACACACAAAAGACAGAGACACTCATTTTATAGCACCTGGAATACCGACGCGACACCACTTTATCATGTAAAAACAATACTCACAACTTGGATTCATTTTCATAAAAAACGTTTTTGTTTCTTTTTATTGATGGACCCTTAAATACTGATGAAACTTACCCCGTAATTGAGGAATGGACACATATTGTGAATTTATGACCACATCAGAGACAGAGAGTCACCACCTTTATTTCCTTCTCTCTTGTTTACCATGCCTGTAAATCTGAATGAATCATGGTCTTCCTTGGTGCTCATGGTTTCAGTAAAATGAACTAAACAACTGAATTGTGGAGAATCTAACTGACCTAACAATGCAAACAAAGCATCTCCATATTGTTAAAAAGTCTGAACATTTATATTTGTATGCGATTGAAGCAGTTAACTAATATTAGCTCAGAACATATCAATGGGCTTTAAGAGGTTTTATGCATCCAAAAATGAACTTTTTGGCAACCAGACCAGGCGTCTAATTGAAACTGGCATATATTTGTTAAAATGTGTTGCCACACCCCGCTAATGTAGTTAGCAAGCTAACGTGCAGGTTTAAGCTAACTGTGGCACTGGAATGCAATTTTAACAAATTTGTTTAAACAGATAAATACAAATTTTATAAAACATTTATGGTTTTTATAATTTAACATATTATTACTCTGTTGTTAAAATGGTAATACATTTGGTGCTGAGTCTTAAAGAATTTGGGACTTGACTCGGGACCTGCCAGTCTTGATTTGGGACCTGATTGCTGTGACTTACAAAACAAAAGTTGGTCCCACCTCTGCATATAAATAAGGGCTTCATCAGTGGTCGAATTGAGGGGGGATGAGGGGGGATGCCATCCCCTTTGTTAGAAAACTGACCAAAAAGCATCCCCCTTGTTGATCTAGAATCTGTGTTTGCCGGCACTGACGTAATTTGAAGGGGGGGGGGGGGGGCACAGGGGACATGTCCCCCGCACTTCCCGTATCTGTGCCCTCCATCCCCCGCACTTTTTACAGCCATTACAACCGTTCAGTTCGTTTTTAACATGTGGTAACGTGTTTTTCCGAGCCGTCTTTAAACGCACCATGATAAGGCGGTGTCAAGACAGGGACCTGACGGCAGCGCCAATTATCAGCCCAAGGCTTCACAGATAAGGAGAAATTATAACTGGCTAAGGAAATATCTATAGGATAAGAGTGACTCTAAGATTAATTTTCACAGCTATTTCAGAACTACACTTATTTATACTCTAAAATGTTTTTTGTCTGCATTGCAATAGCAATACTACTGCATTATTTGTGTTTTTAAAGGCAACAGGTATAGGTCATGCCATTTTTCGTTATCTTGATTAATTTTGCACATCTGTGTTGTCATATTTGACGATGTGTGCACGCAAAAAAATCAAAGCTACACTGCATCCCCCTTGTTAAAAATTAACAATTCGACCACTGGGCTTCATAAATGGAGTCAGTGTCAACTCACCAGTGGTGTTTGTTTAGGTCCGTCCTCTGTGACCTTCCGTCCTGTCACTGTTTCCATTATCACCTGTGAGTAAGCAAGCTGTAATTAATGGCAGTGAATAATAATCTTTCCATCACAAATTGTACACTGTAACATTTACTTGCACTATATATACAACACATACCAGTGGTGGAAAGTCATTAGGTACACTTATTCCACTATATATATTTTTTGTTATTTCAAATGCAACATATGCAAAAACCCATTGCACAAGCAGGATGTAGAATGTGTAGCTAAGCTTGTATAGTCTTGTAACAATCACCATTCCAAAGCTGTACACATCCAGGCTGAAGGACAGCTTGCCATCTCGGATGTACTCCTCAGGGAGGTAACCCAGGTTGCTGTGGAACCTGGTATCCAGAGTGATAGTACACTGCTGATTGGCTGAATGAGGACGGAGGCGAGCCAACCCAAAGTTAGACAGCTTGGGCTGTAGGGTATCATCTAAGAGGATGCTAGAACTGTGCAGAGAAAACACATGGACACTGTGTGAACTTCTGAACTTCACAGATGGCAGAGACAAACAAGAAAGATAAAAGGCAACTGACAGTGGAGGTCCTAAAGCCCACAATGCTGCAGGTGTATGATATGACCTCACAACATTACATTTTTTTATTATTATCTTCTAAAAGTGTGGCATATTATTTTGGCTGAATAGGTAAGACATACGTTGATTATATGACAAGCATGATAGCTTTGATTTTAAATGTTTCATTCATACTTGAGAAGTCAGACTAAATTCATGCACATTTTTTGCCTAGTGCAATAGGTTGTTTGCAATCACGTGACAATATTCAGACGAAGGGGAGGAAGTGAAAAATCCCTTTACTGTTTGAAATGAGTATAGAGGCATGTGACTGGAAGTGTTGAGTAACCCTGCAGGCAGTAGGTACCTCAGTAGGTACATCAGAAAATTGAAACTCATGTTGGATATGTCCACACACAAAGAAAAGAAAACTGATGTGTTACTAATGCTACACAGCGACCCAGTGAAAGTGCACACGAGTATAGAGGACTGTAACCATTTTGTGTGGTTGAGTCCACAACTGAAACAACTGCTGTGCCTGTGTGTAACTCTATGTTATATTTCAGCTCTGTACATGGATGCGCTGGTGTCAGGCTGCTGTCACTTGCTAACGTTAGCTTACTTTGCTACTACTGTCTACTTACTGATGTTAGGTCACCCGTTCTTAGAGATCGAGTGAAACTATGTTAAAAATCTTGGTCATACGTTAAAATAATGCAATGTAAATAATGTGTGAAAATAATCACACACACATCTATATAAAATTATTTTTCCCTTTTGTGGTTGGATTTGTGGTCTTGTGGTATCATTCATAATTTGACATTAATGAAGACATATATGGCAATAAAAAGCATTGAAGTATCATTCTATTGCATGTAGTTGCATTGCTGACATACACATTATTGTCTTACTTAACATAGCTCATAAAAAGTGGTAGTAATCACTTCTGTTGGTGTGATAAATTATAATCATTTAGTTTCTGCTTTCTTTCTAACATGGAGCTTTTTAATCTTTCCAGTCTAAGTGGGCTACTATTCCCCTAAAGTGAGGGGTTGTTCTGTAAATGATACAATGTTCATATTGAGCATTGACCACCACTGTGACAATGCCTTCTTCAAAGAGACTCAAGACAGAGAGAGAAAGCTCCAAGGTAGTCCTTTCAGATAGTTTATCTCGTACCTGGAGATGTCGCCACAGATCACAGGGCAGGGCTGGGCTGTATGGAGGTGATGTAAGGCCTTTGCAGTTCCCTTAATAATGGTAAGACGCTCCTGCCAGGACAGAGGGGGCTCTCCATCCTGTACAGTGACAACAAATCTTTTTAGATACAACACAAAAATGTGCTTATGCATAGCCAAACTAACTTGAAGTACTGGAAAAGTGGATGTAAAAAACCTTCAGGGAGCACACAGTGAAGTAGCTGGAACAGGATCAATACACTGGCTTAGACAATGGCCAATCACATTATCCCCTGTCAAACATTTTAATAAACAAACACTTTTCCAGCCCTTTTCAAATATATAAATGTTTCTCTTTGTAAGACTGTTCCATTCTTATTCTTACATGTTCTAAAGTTACAGTTCTATTATTTCAAAATAAAAGTCCTTGGTTAAATTCTACAAAAGCAAATCCCACAAGTTCACTTCCTGTTTTCACATGTTGAAAGTAATACCTAGCAACCATTTCGCTCTGTCTTAGAACCATAGACTGTATAAAAATAGAACAGAAACGCACTTCATAATGGACGCAGAACAGGTGACCTGTAGGCCAGTAGATGTTAATAAATAGCAAATCTACCTGATGGTGGAGTCTGCCGAAGAGCGACCCATTAGGCAGGTAAGGATAGACCAGACAGTAGCGGCACTCATCAGAAAAACAGCACAACAAGTCTAAGATATTTGGATGTTTGTACCTGTAACAAATCGCCACACTCAATATTAAACACACTCTATCATATGAAAATGAAAAGGTGTTTTGAGAGTGAGGGTTGACACATACAAATGATGAATTTCCATATCTTTTCTGAAGATATCCCACAGCTTCTTCCATGATGCTGTACTTATCTGGGGAAGGATGGATAAAGAATGCAGTTAGTCAGTTAGGATCTCTTTGCAGCAATCAATACTGCAACATTATAAAATCCCACTGTAGATGAGTATACAGGGGTCAAACACATCCCAGACACAGGACAGAGCTCATACGGACAGTAGTCGTCTTAAGAGGGTTTAAAGGGTTAGGTCAGATTCACTAATGACGCACAATAACACAAACAAACTGATCGAGGCAGCGGTGGACCAGCAGCCAGTCCTGCATCTGGTTGGGCAGAAAAGGTGATTCACGGGTGATATACTGTCTTAAAGGATAACTTCTTCCAACTTGCCTCTTTGGTTCAGATCATCGAACACTGAAGGAATTCCAACCAGGAGAAGTTTCAGCTGGTTGCAATCTGCAATCCTCACAGCTTTTAAATTGTATTTCCTGAATTACCTTTGTTTTAAAATAAAGTATCTGAGTTTCCCTTGTAGGAATTGTCCCAAAGTGATCACTATGGCCTAGCTGTACTATTTGAAAAGTGCATGGTTATCGTTGGATTTGCAATAATGTGCAGACCCGTGGATCTTGTGTCGGCAGGTCGGGTTGGGTGGTGGAACTAATTGGTCATATGTGCGGGTAGCGGGGTGTTTGCAGAATTGCACATTGCGGTGCCTGTTTGTGTCATTAAAAAAATCAGATATGTGCAGGACTCTGCCAGAAGCTCCTGTGATCACCCAGACAGAATTACTGTTTTGTCAATGAAGTCTGGCTTTGAAGAGAACAGAGATAAGTGTCACACTCAGTTCAGTTCAGTTCCCCGTCAGAAAGGGCTGTCTGTCTGGGAAGCACTGAGCATCACCTGGATTAAAGAGACTGGGATTATACTTCAGGAGTTGTGTGAGAGTTTGTAAACAAATATTTTGATGTAGCTTTGCTTTTGTTAAATATGGACCCCTATGACTTCGATTCAACAATATTTTTTTTCTTTTTCTGTATTCTTTGTTCAAGGTGGAAATATGCAAGAATAACAGATTTCTTCTTCAGATTTCACCATAACACGGGGTTGAGTAACTCATACATAAATGATCATGGGGGAGGGGGGGTGTGAAGTTTTCCTTTAACTGTGAGCAAGCATATTTCCCAAAATGTCTGACTGTAAGAATCAAAAATCACCTGTTTAAAAAGCTTCACTGCAACCATTTTATTTCCAATTTGTGCTTTGTAGACATCAGAAAAGTGTCCCTCTGAAATTCTCATCTCATGATGGAAATCTCTGGTTCCTTCCATTATGTCTTGAAAAGTGATTATGGGTGGCAGGTTTTCTCCACTGGAGTTCACTGGAATATAGAGACAGATCAGTATGAACCCCAAACTGCTTCATTCATGCTTGGAATCACACATTTAAGACATTCACTTTAACCTGAATGATAGTGGATACCAAAATGGTATTTCACTGATGTAATATATGACATGATTTTTAATCCATCCATTCTAATGGCCTCACTTACTGAAAGAGGGTGCTGGAGTTGCAGAACTCGCCTCTTGCTGGAAGGATTCCTTATCAGAGAAAATACATAAGGGCTGCTGATTTATTCTTGCAGTCTTAAGACTTAACACATTCAACAATTGAACAAAGAATTTTACCCTCTCTTCAGCTGCTGACATCTGCCCTTTGGACTCTGCGTGTGCTTTGCAGGGGAGTACAGGCAACTCTGAAATATCAAGACAAAGAGTAAAGCATTTCATCAGCATCCGGCATGCACCACAAAGAGGAACCAAGAAAGGGCTTTAAATTTCCCCGTCATGTAATTTCCCTCTGACACTCATGAGGGTCCCCTAGGAATTTGTGGTCTTGTAGTAACAATAACAATAATCAAAGCATATGAAGCCATAATATTTGCGAAAACTGCTGCAAAAGGTCTGCTGTGAAAAACTGGAAGTCACGTAGTTTCCTGCTCCCAAACTCAGATAAAAATAAGATGCTGGTCATTGGCCCTGCTGACACAGACACCGGTTTGACCAAGTAACAGTGACTCTCAACAACTGTGATTTCTCAAAGTTTGACAGCCAGTGATCTTGGTGTTACCTTTGTTCACCTGCGCAACATAGCTAAAGTCTGTCTTTTTCATTCATGATCCTAATTTAGACCTTTGTATCATCCACACTGGATTATTGAGTTTTGTTTGTTGGTAAAAATAGAAAAAATACAGAAGGAATGAGAAATAAAGACCAGTACTCTGTTTCAAATGAAGCTGGTACCCTCTAGCCACTATTTTTAAATTTCATTCTTTTGTATCCTCCATTATGAAGAAATAACATTCTTTGCTAGCTTGATGCTAATGGCAGTACACCAGCATTTTTTGTTTTTTACTTTGTATGTGGTAACATCCCTAAAGGAAATATCAAAAAGGCCAGGGTGTTGTTGCCATACAGTTGTCCAGAAGCAGATGTCTCTGTGATCCTATTGGTCAAAGTTGTGGCTGTGACGGGAGAAGTCGTGGAAGACAAAAAGAAAATTAAACATGCTGGACTTTTTGTAGGGACATCATGTGGTGTTGGTTGTCATCAACTATAACACACGGCATGAGATAAAACAATGGATTATTGCGTACAACGCTCATTGTCATTCACAATCCGAGCTGACACTGTACAAGATTGTGTCAGGCGATAATCAGGCTGATATTGTGGAGTCTGAACTGGTCGGTCTCAGTCTTATTAATTATTCTTTTCTCCTATCTGTGTGAGTGATGTGCTGGAGCTTTGCCACTTGTGTGTTTGTGTAGTCTGTCCTCTTCCAGGTCTCCATGGTGGAGAGGGGGCTGTGTGGCTCAGGTCTGTTTGGCATTACTTGAATTTGCTCAATGTCCTCCCAGATACACATTCTTCATCTCACAGTCTATCTATGTTGTTGTAATACTGATTATCCATACTGTGATTTTACATTGTTCTGTACATACATCTATTGCACATCTATCTGTCCTGGATGAAGGATCCCTCCTCAGTTGCTCTTCCTGAGGTTTCTTCCCCATTAAAGTTTTATTTGGGAGAGTTTATCTTATCCTAAAGACAGAGGGTGTCATATGCTGTACAGACTATACAGTCTATGTGTACAGACTATAGAGCCCCTTGAGGCTAATTTGTGATTTGTTATATTTGGCTATGTGAATAAAAATGACTTGACCTTGTAGGCTTTAAACATTAAGGGCTCTCTAAGTCTTGCTAAGCTTGAAAAGTTTTTGTCACATACAGAAAACATCTCCTCACGATCCGCTACCTACATGTCCTCTGAATATGCTGTAAAAAAGTCTGGTCTCCATAGGCAGCCCAGGCTCCGCAAATGGCCCCCAGTTATATAGCTTAGCTTGTCCCTAGGTCAAGGTTGGCAACTAAAGGTGACCAGGGTTTTGCCATCAAAGCCAGAGGCTCTGGATTTCTCTGCGTGAGGAGATCAGGCTGGATAGCACATTACCTGCTTTTAGATTTTTGCTTGAAACATATTTTTATGGGAAAGCTTTCCCTTTTTATGCCTGATTTGTACTTTTGTGACTTGTAACTTTTGTTTTTTATTTCCTTTCGTTCTATTTTTGCCTCTGTACACTCCATTTTTGTGAGCTCTTATTTTTTTTAATATTGTATTGTTATTGTCTTATTTTCATACACTTTGTGAAGCACCTTATAAGTGCTATACAAATAAATAATATTATTTCATTATTATTATTATTATTATTATAATGATAAATTACTGTTTTTCTCTATGGAGTCTGGCTATCAAGAGATAGCATCAAGAGTCGCTGTCTGATGGTGAGGTAATGCATTGAGAATATTCTAAATGTAGTGCAGACCTAAAATTATATTGATTTGTGAGGAGGGAATTTTTTTGGATGTGGATAAAATATGTTTTGTTGCTGGCCATCATCCACAGCAGTACATTGATTAGCTTCGGAGTCAGCACTCCAGCCTGCTTCTCCAAAGTGTGGGCAGACTGACTGACATCTACTGCAGGTAATAAACTATGCATAAGTACTTCATACAACTCCACTTTGAAAAATCCAAACTATCCCTTTAATTTATTAAGTTGATGAGGAACCTAGCCCGTAGCCTTTCAGTTACGGTAAAACTTAAATTAATAGCCTGGGCTATTATTTGCATAAATCACTGAGAGCAACAGGCCTATATGTGTGACAGACGCCTTTCACCCAAAACTGTTGCTCGGCAAAGATCTGGAAATACAATCAAATCTTTTATTTAAACCAGTATGAATATTACTTGTATAGAAATTAGGCTTTGATAATGTATCAGTTATTAATCATTTGTTTGATCTAGCTTCAACAAAGAGCACATCAAAGAGAGGGAGTTTCAGCACTCGGGAAAAATGACACATGGCATACTAATACAACCCCTCTTTAACCTGGTAAAACAATACTCACAATGTAGATTGATGTTAATGAAAAACCCTTTTGATTCTTTTGATCTGACGACCCTTACGGACCAAAGAATATGAATAACTTACATGGTAATTGAGGAATGGACAAATAAATTGAGGTAGCCAACACCCCAGTTGTATACGTCCCAAAAACTTCTATTTAACAAATGGACTACTTTGCAACAAGACCAGGCATCTAATCAAGACAAGCATTTACTTGTCAAAATGTGTAGCCATACCGGGCTACTAAAAGGGACTATGCATTTAATTGGGACTAGGCTTTTAATTTAAGTTTTACGATATCTCAACATAACTTCACCTACCCTAGAGTAGCCCGACAGATTTTTTTTCAGTGCACAATGCAGATAAATAAGTAAGTAATCCTCATAGCCTTTAGCTGTTTGTAACTGACCTTGAGCTTGACTCTGGAAGAGCTGCAGGGCCCTGTGGTGGCCCATGTCTTGCAGCACCTTCAGCAGGTCCTGCACTCTCGGATTCTCCTGAGCCCAGGACCACAGCAGCTCCCTGGTGGGACTCCGACCTGCTGCCTCCACACGCTCCAACATGCGGACCTCTAACAAGCTGGGGACAACTCGGACAGCTGGGGACCGAGAGAGATGGTGGATGGAAAAAGATCTCAAATCAAGCTCACAGAGGAAAGCAGTGTATAGCTATAATTTATAAATAGCAGGACAGGTACACCACCGCTTTTGTTAACCCACATATTACAGATTCACTTGGATAACATGAAGTTGCTCACAGTCTTACTAATATGCAAAATAGAATAGCAGCCAAGTGTGAGGATTTCTACAGCTTTGAGAAGTAGCCTATGTGTAAAGGTAGTTTTATTGTTGGAAAACTCACACTCAGATTTTATTAGTTGCTTTTGTCCATAATATAACTGCAGTTTACAGATAGATAGATAGATACGGTTATCTAAACCTCATTTATGTGACATTGCACAGGTTTCAAATGTGTCAAAGACAGCTCTATGTTATTAACAGGCATTAACAGAGATCCGTATCTCCATCAAACTCAACCCAACTGTCTAACCAGGATGATAACAGCTGTTCCTCACCTAGTCCGCGCCAGCCGAACCTGTCATCTCCGCTATCCATGATTTTACAGAATCTTTCGACGACCGCCGGAGGGACATCGTAGAGAAAAGTGGAGGAGTCCATCTGACAGACAAGAGTGCACTGGTCCGCACACAGCGGGTAGGCTACGGTGGTTTATGTGTTGCTCAAATACGGAAACTCCCTCCTCCCATTGCGTAGCTCACGTAGCTCCTTGACAACTGATGAGGTCATTCTCCGTTGAGTCAAAGGACAGACTCAAACTTTAAAGTAAAGTAAAAAAAAAAAACAAAAACAGAGTTACAACAGGGAAACACACAGTAGCGACGGAGGTGTCGCGCGACGTTCGCTTCCAAATTCCAATATGAATGTTAAAGACTGCCGAGTTGGATGTCACGTGAGTAGTCGCGTAGTTAGGCTTCCTCCTTCCAGTAATATTCATGATATAATATTTACGCTTGCCCCTACAAATTGTATATTTATTTGATAGGCCTAAATAAATAAATTTTGCTCCAGTGCAAAACAGATAGGCTACATTGAAAAACAGCAATGTCTCTATCTCTATCCAGAAATTATGTTACAGAAGATAATCCACAGACCTTGTTGTGAGCAGTTTCATGTAGGTAGTGTTGGGCTAGTTACTCCAAAAATGTAATAAATTACTCATTACTCTTCTCTGAAGTAATAACATTGTGTTACTTATTCCAACAATAAATCGTTACACTACTCATTCTATTACTTTTCCATACACTCGATAAACTGGTAATTGAATATCTCCCCGAAATTCAGATGTATGCCTCTGCGTGAATGTCAGGGTAATCCACGGTAAATGTAACAAATGCCAGATAAAGTTTATATGATTGCCTGTGACCAGTACTTTCCCAAGGCTCTGCCTGAGTTATGAGTCACTCGTGGAGCAAAATTCCATCCACAACATATCCAGCACAAGTTTCATTAATTTTTTATATCTGCAGCTGCCCAAGAGTTAAATCCAGTTTTGGTTGTTTAGCCTGAGTAGGGCCACAGCCACCACTGGTGGAGTGTATTTTTATTGGTAAATAGTTACACTACTTTTTACTGGAAAAAGTACTTCTGTTAATGTGCTGCCCAACACTGCATGCAGGAACAATTTTTCTTTTTTCCTCATGCTATATCACCACACATAGAGAAGCGTGTCTACTGCAAACTCTCCTAGCACCACTGAGCCAGTGGTGTACTTCATTTGCACTAGGAAGTCGGAACTTCCAAGTATCCAGTCAGGAATTTCAACTGGAACGCCCCCCAAAAGTCAGTGGAACCTTACAAACCAGACCTCAAAACATACCTGTCAAGTTTTGGATTTGAAAATAAGGGAAATTTTTCAGCGCCCGCCACGAAACTGATACCACTTAAAGTATCACCGTTTTGAGTAGTATCACGGTACCACGGCAAAAATGAGGCAGATGTGCCTTTTGTCATTTTTAAAAAGATAAATCACTTTTCTATAATACATCACTTATATTTCAAAGGAATAAATCACTTATTGACTTATTCATACTTCAAAAACAGCAGCAATAAGTGATTAACATAGGGGGGATCAAAATAAAATAAAAAAATAAAATAAAAATCAACCAGCCACCCTCCTCCCCTGAAAGTCCCTCCATAAGTAAAGAACAGTCCCTAAAGTGCGGTGAGGTTTGTGGACCGTTACCTGCCACAAGAGAGAGAAATGTCAACGGCTCATTTCTCCTCTGACACGCCACATACCTTTATGCCACCACGGCTCGATTGTCCAGGTACTACTGGGCAGTCATGATGCCAACGAAAGAGGAAATTACTGGACCTGGAGTTGGACTTCTCTGTCGCCGTTAAGCTGTTATCTTGCGCCGCAGAGCACTATGAGCTTCTGCCTTATACCTGTCTGTGACCCTGTTCAACCCACAACCTCCAGGATTTGCCTTTCCTTTCTGCTGCTGGTTGAAACGTGATAATAGGGGAAATGAGCAGTAGTCTAGAAAACTGACAAGTTTTTTCTTTTTTTTTTATCGGAGGGCACTCGTGTGCCCTCACATAGATTGCACCCTGGGCGGTTGCCCACATTTCCCATAGCAAAACCCGCCCCTGGGTGTACAGGAAATCTAAAATAACCACTTGTCAACCAGACCCGCTGTCGACACTAACCTCGTGACAACTGCCACCCAGGCTACTGCAGGTGGCAGTTGTCGTGAGGCTAGTGACAGAGTTCAGTTTGGAGAGGCAGAGGAGTTTTTGTTTTTTTGTTTTTTTTTAAAAATTATATTATAATACGGGAGATGTACGGGAAAATACTATTACAGGAGGACGGCGGGAAAGAGGGGTAAAATACGGTAGTTTCCCGGCCAAAACGAGAGACTTGACAGCTATGCCTCAAAATCCAAGATGGCTGCAACAACCATCAACAGAAGTCAAAGCTGTGGTAATACACTGTTTATTAACACTTCTGTCTTAGACGGGTCCTATTAAACAGTCGTACATACAGTCCTATCCACCTACTATGTGTGGATATGCTGCCACAGTGTTTGTATGCGTAAAATACAGCGTAGTGCATTGTTAGCAATTGGTAGTGCAGTAGCTAACCTGGTGGAACTGGTTTTGCCAACATCTTGGGTTTCCAACTTGTAGAACTGGAACATGGTCCATCCTCCGAGGTAAATGCAATGCAGCATAACTGTTACAGCTCAGCTGAGGATGCCATTGATGTTTACATCTCGCACTGTCATGAGCACAAGCTTCTTGTTCAGAGATGACACCCTTGGTATTTAGAATAAGTGCATTTACACGCAGAAAATGTACAAAAAGGTGCATACAGTCAAACAGAATGCAAGAGGTTAAGTGTTTGACACTGGCAGAGGACCCTCAAACCTCCCCCCAGTGCTAAAACAAAACCTACAAAAAATAGTTACTACATGAAACTGCGCACAACAGGCCTTGTTGTGGATAACTGTGGATAACTGTTTCATGATTTCTGGAGACAATGCTGTTGAGTTTTTCAAATGTATCATTTTTGGTGCTTTGAGCACCACGAGCCGAGTGCCATCTAGTTCCATTATATTGGGGAGAATTGGCAGACATCTTCATCACCGATATCTCCAAAACTCAGCAACTCACACCAAAAAAATGTAGACTGTTAAACAGTGCTACAGATAAGAGAAAAAAATATGTAGTTTTGATTTTTGGGGAGAACTGTCCCTTTAAAATGTTTTTAAAGGCTATGTTCCTCTAAAGGCTCTGCAGTCAAACTTCCCTGATGAATCTTTCATGTGCTGTGCATCCAAGTATACCCACAGTATGAGGTTAAAAGTATAAAAGTGGACTTAAACCCACATATTTTACCAGTCTGAACACAACCAGCAAAGGTAACATATAATAGCACAGCTGCCTGTTGTAAGTTTGAGGTTCCCGTGGAGAAACCTAATGCAGTGCCATACAGGCTGCTCTACATGCCAGAAAACTGTGACCTCCAAAACTGCAACCAGAAGCTCTATAGCACACTCTGTTGGTTGCTTTGTTGGTCCACAAAACAATTCCCCACCCCTCAGCGGCCAGTTTTTTCCCTGGGAGGCTTAAATTTGGCATAGAGGTCACAGCTTTTGTTAGTTCACACTTTTTGTTGATTGGTTTTTTTGCTCCTGTCCCACAGGCAGGTCTTTGTCATCTAAAACCATGCAACTCTTCCTGGACCAACCTTTTAAACTTTTATGCTGATGTTTTGATAAAGTCTTTCATTTTCAAAAAATGGAAAACTGTGCAGGAGTGGGGGGTTGATGCTGAACAACTTTTTGTTTTTCTTTCCTAACTTTGCTCATGTCTGATCGATTCATGTGTTTATGTCTTTATACATCAAAATGTCCCTTAGGTGTTGTTAAGTCCATCCCCTCTGTATATATATTTAACGCATAGTATCCTTATTTTTTTTTTTTTTTTTTTTTTTTGTTATTTGCCTCTTTTTTTTTTTTTTTAATAAATATCTTTGTACTTTTACTTTTTAAAATCATATTTACCATAGGACAAATAGAAACCTGAGACATTTTGGAGCTGCTCCTGCACTGTAATTTGATAAATCTGTTGATACAAACAAGCCTTTGCAAATAAATACATAAATAAATAAAGCAATGCCTCCAACCGTACCTCATTCTTTCCACATCTGCTTGAAGAACTAAATGCACATTCTTGTTATGTGGAATATACTCCAAAATGTATCTGAATTAGAATCAGAATCAGAAATACTTTATTGAGCACTGGGAGGAAATAAAAGTCGCTGTTTTAAAGCCTAGAGAATTATATAAGTTGAAATAACAAATATAAAGTATGTGTTAAAGCATGCTAAAATATGTTAGATAATTGGAATGGAGTTAGTCTACTGAATACCTGAAACTGTCCCACACAACAATAAATATTTATTAAAGATACTTATAGCAAGTAGCAGGAAAGCCATAATCTGCAAAAGGTTTTTGCAAGTTGATCATCTAACACTGGCCTAATGGCTGGGGCTTATAAACAAAATATACTGTGTGGAATAACTTTGATTTTAAGGCCTGAGCTAGAAAAATGTACAAAATATTGGGAGAAATGGATTGTGTATAAACACCATTGAGACAAGTGTGACACTGTATGCAGAGATGTAGGAGAAAAAAAATGCATGGTGATTTGACTATGTAACACCCATTATGACCTCATGTTCTCTGTTTCCTAAATAAAAAAATTACAAAAAGGATAGATATACTGTACATTCAAGAGTGGTGTTGGAAAGAATAAATACGGATACTGAAGAACAGTTGGGCCAGTGTCACAAAGAGTTATTGTACCTAGAAGTTCCTATTATACAGTTGCACTGTAATAAAGAAAGGACTTAAAACTGAACCCAGTGTGAGGTTTCAGCAGATTTAATGCAGTGGGCATCTTCCAAAGGAACAGGTGAGTTGCAATGAAGGGATAGTAACACTAAGAGACTACTACGAAGAGAGTAATTGCGGAAGATACCCACTCAATTTGTCTGTCTCACAGTAACTTGAGCTGAACTTTGGCGTATATTTTTCCACGGAACAAACACTCTGGACTTTGTTCTCAATAACTCAATAACTTGGAATTGTGTTACAGGAAGGGATTTCCTAACTGCCAGTAGTAACAGGGGGAATGATCACAGCAGGGTAAGCCTGTTTCAGTGATCATATGGACACCTGAGTATTGTCTTTAGATACAAAATAATATTAACCTATCCTTTGGACTCTAAAGCACAGCTACTGTCATTCCACTTTGATGGCCCCTTTCCCTCCGGAACTGTGCTGTGAAATGTACAATGTGAACTCAATAAAATGAACAGACATGACATTTTGGAACTGATCCAAATGAACTTTGAAATACACATGATCACATTTGTTTAATTTGATGTGTCAAGAACACTTTTATTACCCAATTTAAATTACATAAAATACATTAACAGAGTAAATCTGTATATTCTTCAGAAACAACACAAGAGTGCACAGGTGTGGCAGACATCCTTTATAATAAACTGGAAAAGAATATGCTTAATCTTCTCTTAGCACTTCACAAGGCAGAATGTGAAATAGATAATTAAAGAACAATTTAATTTATATTCACATTAGTGAGGAAAGTAAAGAGGAAAGCCTTTGCAGATTAAGCATTAAACACACAAGAGTGAAAATCTACATATGCTATTAATGCAAAAAGTTTCTGTATAGATCCATGAAACAATATTTTAAATCGAATGATAACTCCCCTTAATGATAAATTTTAGTTTTTTTTGTTTTTGTGCCCTCACTGTTGACTGGACACCTCCTGTCCAGGATCAAACAGTGAGCCATCAGCCCTCATGTCTGACAGCAGATGCCAGAATCCATTGATGATGGGACCTCAAAGCTGATTTCATATTTTTGTGCATGAGAGGACGGCAGAGGAGATACCCACAAACAAATGTTACTGGGCTAAAAAAGCCATAAAAACGTCCACAGGCTGAGATCAACGCAAAATAAAAATCTATTTATATAAGAAATCAGTGCACAAAGAAGGTGCTCAAATCGCAAAAAGGAGTGAGTAAAAACAGCAGTCCTTGACTATCATCAGCACACTGATGATAGTCTAGGACTGAAAGGACTGGAACTGCATTGCATTGATTTCAGCCTGTGGACCTTCTGTGGCTTTCTAGCCCTGTTACATTGGTGTGCACGTGTCTCCTCTGCCGTCCATTCTTTTTTGTCTATTGCATCGAAACACAAACAAGACAATTATTTTTATTGCGTCAAGTAGGTGCAGCTTCACAGCAGCCCTAAGACTTGGCAAAATTTTTGTTCAAGCACATTATTTTGGAGAACTTAACAGAATGGCCATTCATACATCACATACCCTATGTCTTAGTTATGATTAACAGGATCCGTTTCAGGCTGGTTGCACACTAACAGACACATCCAGTGGTCAACAACTACTTAATGAAGCTTTACTGCCACTTATTATTTCCAATACAAAAACACAGCAGATTTTGAAGTGCAATCTTTTCTACAATTTGCTGATGCTCAAACATTCCCAGTAAAACCCAAGATTATCATCCTTTTCATTGCTGTACTGTTGCTAGGGCAACAACTTTGATCCCTGTTTACTTCCTGTTAGCTATCAAGGAAACTATAATTTTTATAGTTTCCTTGTCAGCTACTGCATTAACAAACACAAGAGACCCATTTAGAAAGTTCATGTTGTCAAGACTGAAAAGGTCTGAAGGCCAATTATTCCTATTGTCTTCGTCTTCCTGAGACTATGCGAAAGCCCTGTGGTTATAGAGAAAAGGATAAGTCAGGGTCACTCACACAAAAACTGCACAATTGACTTGTTTACTGAATTGAATAATGAGAATGAAAATGGTACACACCTGTAGTAAGCCGGAGCAAAGAGCTTACATATCTGATTCTGTAGAAATAAAGAGAAACATGTTGAGAACTTGTTCTTTCTAGCACCTCACATAAGGACAGTGTAGATGCTGCAAGTGCACAGTAGTTTTTTTTCCACAACATCTGAAATTACAGCCTGACACACATACTGTACTTGTGACATATCATCAGGGTAACTGATAAAGCAGTTCATATTTTTTCAGTAGTCTAATCTAATAGAGTTAAGTATCTTAGAACTTGGTTGGTAACAGTGTACCAACACAGAATAAAAAATTGACTTTTGATTTCTAATTTTTGTTTTCAGTCTGGTTTAATTTCAGTTTCCAGAATGGGTTTACTTTCTGTGACAGTGAAATCATGGATGCTTCACGCACATTGTCCCCCCGACAACAAAGAGGGCAGGCATTCGGATGTTAAAACAATGTCAAGTATATTGTATGAAAGGATATATATATAATTTTTTTTTAAATTCTGAGGGTGTTCTTGTTATATCATGTTAATGAAAATGACACAGGTTACACTGACTTTGACCAATTGATCACCAAAACTTTTAAGTTCATTGCTAAGTCCAAGTGGACATTTGTGCCAAATTTGAAGAATTTCCCATGAGGCGTTATTGAGATATCACGTTCACAAGGATGGGATGGATGAACAGATGGACAAACAACCTGAAAACATAGTGCCGCTGGCCACAGCTTTGACAGGTGTGGAGGCATAAAATTATTCAGTTTTAATTATTTTTTTTATATAATATGAGGTATATCTGTAAGGGGCAAAATTTATTTAGTTCAGAATAGGTTTTCCAAAACTAAAACTAAATATTTACTGTATATTTTTATTGCCTTTTAGTTCATTTTGTAAGCACACAATATTGTTTCAGTTAGTTTTATTTTTTCTCTTAAGTCTTTTCTCTAAAGTTAATTAAAAAAAGTAACAAATAGGGCCCGACCGATTTATCGGCCAGACGATTTAATCTGTCGATTATAGCCATTAGAGAATAATCGGCAATCTGCCAAAAGTTGGCCAACTGACGCTGATGTTAACACTTATATTTTTATCACTAATAAAATGCAGGGAATATGGTGTTTTACTCAGAAATGATGCCATACCTCTGTTAAATTGGCAATAAGAAGAAGAAATCTGGTACTGTGAACATACATGTGAATGTCTTAATTCATATAGACTTTGTATGATTATTTTATTTCCCAGAGGTTTACTGCCTTTATGCACATATTTTTGATTTATTTTGTGTTCAAATTGTTTATATGCTGCTTGTGCCACACAATTTCTGATAAAAGTATTTGAAAATAGTAAAATGTTCTTCCTTCAATTTATATCTTTGTAACAAGTGTTTGAACTATATTTAAGCCATCAAAAGCATTTTTTATTTTTTATATTGAAAAACTTAAAAATTTAATCAGCCGATATATCGGTTATAAAATTTTTTATTCCATAATATCGGCATCGGCCCCAAAAAATCCGTATTGGTCAGGCCTTTGCAACAGTTATAACACGGAGCTATTGGGTGAGAGAACAAGAAAAAGGTTATTTATTTTATTATATATATGATATAGTGATATCTATATAATCTATATTTCTGTCAATATTATTATGAAACAGATATAGCTGTATATGATATGTACAGTATGTCATATCTCATATGAATATTGTATAATATAGTAATGTCGTGGCATGGTGCAATGTAAAGCATGTTACTGTATAAAGTGTAGTAGTGTGTGAATCATGTATTGGCTACGTCTTCTCATTTTAAAATAACATACTTACATGGTAAACCTAACACTCGTGGTAGACAGTAGACAGAGATAAACCATCAGAGAGACAGATACATACCCCACACGTAATATTTGGTCGCTCCCATATGAGTCACTCTGCAGGCGAACTGCTCTCCTTTGATTGGGGTAAAGCGCACATGTTTGGTTAGGTGGTAGTGCCAGTTCTCTTCGAAGGCCAGGTCAGTCTGGTTTCCTCCGGGAATCTCCTTGTTATTCTTGAGAAGCTCAATGGAGATTTCTGGTGGGTGGAAGCCGCTCACATGACAGATCAGGGTGTTGGATTGGCCAAACTGTCCTGGTTCTCGAGTGTACACCTGAACTTTGGGTGAAGCTACCAAGAAACAGAAAAACGTTCACACATGTACAGAGAGGATTTGTTGAAAATAAAGCTGGCACAGACTAATGCAGATTCCATTTACATGCTCAATTCAATAAATTATAGCTCCCTTCACCCTACAATGCTGTGCTGTAGGCCTAGTATAATCAGTCAAACTGATCATAATATGACAATAACATGTACAAAATAACCTGGTGTGGTAGGCTTTTTGTTTAGGCAGTGGCCTCACACATGCCAAAATTAACAAGATTTTGACATATTTACCTTTCTTGTAAAAATAAAAGGTTACATATAATTCAAATACTAAATCTAAATGTTTAATTTAAATCTAAACATTGAATCTAAATACATAATTCTAAATCTATATCTAGTAGTGTTAAAGCAGTGTTAAATTGGCTATTAGCTTAACATTTCGTTTAACCAAGCACATGGATTAACACTTTAACATCAAGATTTAATATTCATATTTAGCATTTACATTTAATATTTATATTTATATTTGACATTTAAACTAGCATTGAGATTTAACATTGGCATTACATTTGATGTGTGTGTGTGTGTGTGTGTGTGTGTGTGTGTGTGTGTAATAGCATAAAGTTCACAATATTGCTGTAAATCTGGTTAAAAACCATTTTTAAGAAACCAAAGCACTTTTGTAATCACTACTGGGAGCTAAATGTGGTTAAAAGTGTTGCTGTTAACTTCAGTGTGTGTCACTTAACAATCGGCGCGCCATACACACCGTCACAGCTCTGTTTTCACACTGACGACGTCAGAGCGCCTCGAAGACATTAACACGATCCTTCAAATTCAAGTGACAGTTAAGCGCTAACGTTATTCTGACACACCGCTCAAAAGTTTTCCTTTATTTTGCCTGAAGCTATTTCTTTTCTTCACCTTTAGTGTGAAGGTAAACACTGTCATACAGGCTACCTATTGTGAAAACCCAGCAGTCTGGTCTTACCAGCCATTTTAGGGCCCTCCGTGTAATAACACTGCGCCATTTGAGAATATCTTGGTACTTAGACAAATACAGTAGATTACTTACCATTGTTGGCCATTGACGGGAGGAGATACAGCAGACCGACGAGAACCGCGGAGACAACTGCCTTCATGATTTCGCCTTTAGTTGGTCTTTATAGCGTACAGAAAAGATACTGTAATATTTTCGTGTAACGAGCTGCTTCGCTGTCAAAAACGAAAGTAAAGTGTCTGTTTTTCAATTTAACTGCGAAGCGAGCCAGGGAACGCTGCTAACCCCGCCCACCGGAGGTTTCGGCCTCTTCCTTGGGAGAATTCTAACCAATGGAATAATCGAGAGGTTTTGTTACTAGGAAGAACTTACCCCGACATGTTGCTGTCTTTCTGTGGCGCAGTTTCATCAGACTTACTCCATGTTTGTTTGACCTGGCTGTCTGCAACTTGCCAGTTCATGTCTACTGTGGTGTTTTAATGCTCTCATTCCTCACGCATTCATGTACTAATGACACACTTTATATATTCAAATTCAAATATTCTAACCAAGATGTAATGAAAGGTTAAGGTCTCAGCTATATGTTTTGATGTACAATAATACTTTATAAAATCAGGTGATTTGTGATTAATGTCACGTACATTTGTGCAAACCAGCCCATTCACAGTGTTGGTTGGCACACGTTTTATTGGTTGGCACATTTTAAAATACTATAGTTACAAAAAAATTAAGAAACTATTCAAAACTTTTAACTCAAACATGAATAAGAAAATATTAACATTTAATTAAAAAAAAAATGTGCCCATTTTAAAAACAAAACAACATTTTAAGCAATTCATCAACAGGATTTATTCATTTTTGCCAAAACAATAGGAGTGAAGTCAGATAAATTAGGACATCAGGTAAAATGGAACAAATAAGGTTTTGCATCTTGTGCTCTTTAAATATTAGCAGCCAGTCAGCAAACATGTGACTGATTTCCTACTACAAATATGCTTAACATGAAACAATATTTTTTATTGGTCTGAAATGACCAGGATGGGCAGAGCAAAGAGTGAGAAGTGGCAGGAGGTGTGTTGATTTTTTATTTTTTGGTGATAAAAGTACTGCAGTTAAGACAATAGAGGTTTTTTTCCACGATAAACTTTACTTGTTATGGGACAGGGGTTTGAGTTCATGCATTCAGGTAAAGCAGGAGAAAAAAATTAAGCTAAAATGAGACATTTTTCTGAAGTGAAACCAGCAGTTTTTAGGCTACCAAGTGCCAAAACATTATTTTGCTATTGTGTGTCACACTGTCAAATTACAAGACATTTCTTAGTATTTTGTTACTTAGAAATATTGAAGATGATGCAGTGAGTCTAGGGGCATAAATATAGACAGTGCAGGGCAGTGCGGTTGCACTGGGGCCTGTGGGATTGGGGGGTGCTGGCAAATGATTCAGATTACACCTGTTACACCATCAGTTACACCTGTAACTGTAACCACTGGCTGGCACCGCAAAATCAGTGTGCCAAACAACCCTGCTCACATTTGACCCTAGTTTGTGGAGAAGCCAGCAACCATCACTCATCATAGAACTTTGAATCTTATATGAAAATGTAGCTGAAAGCTTAAGTAGCTTCAGTGACACATTTCCAATATCTACTGTACACGTAACAGTTTACAAAACATTTAGTCCACACCTCTTTTTTACTTTTGAAACTATCAAACTGAAATTTTACTCTCACCAAAAAAAAAGTCACTTAGATATTTTAAATAGTAGGTGATTGCAGGTCAAGAAGGCAAACATCTTGATGTTACATATTTATTTCTGTAACCTTTTAAGGACTAGAAAATAGTTGTGCCAAACAAACTTTGACCTATTTTTGGTCGCTTGTTTATAGCTATAGTGTGATAATTAACCTGAAGTGATTATAAAACCAGCATCCAAATATTAATCATATGATTGTAAAAATATCTCATATTATAGATTGCCTGTTAAAGTTCAATTTTTTTTATTGTCAATTCACTATATGTGCAGGACATACAAAAGAATCAAAATGCTGTTCCCCTCTCACCTCATGTTGCTTTACAATTTAAAACCTAAAAGAAAGCTAAATTGTAATTATACAAGTAAAAAATAAAACTAAGCAGTATAACCTAATCGACAAGACTCTCTAGAAGATAATCCAAACCTATGTACAATCAATGACAGTACTGCAATACAGAGGTCTCAGTTAGGTAACATTTAATTTCTAGAGCAATATTTTTAAAATAGTATTTTGTGTAGTATGGACCTATACATTTAGGGACAGCTTTCCTTAGGTAGAAAATAAATTTCAATATTGACTTTAAAGAATCTGTCATTTCACATGCAGAATCAGCAGTAGACTGCCCACTGTATAGCAATGAAGGTCAGATGCGTCTTAAGTCGAGCTCTTTGCTGAAAAATAAAAAATCATGGGTGATTGATTTACACTTACAGACTTCTTTATGCACCTAATTGATCCCTGGTGTGTGACCATTTTCTTCTTCATAAAGCCATAAGGATAACATAGATCATAGATTTTATAGATCAGTATCCCTGTGATAAACACTGTAGAGGTTTGTGTTTACAAAATGAAGACATCACAGGCTTTTTAAGAGGCTTTTATTTTGTCAGGGCATTTACAAACACCTTAAATAACAAATCAAAATTGTAGAACACATTTCTATCTGGTCAAGAAAGAACACCAGTTCATAATTAATCTGACCAATTACATCGCCTCATTTAGGTAAAGGACAGAGTGAATAAAGCTGAACAGTTTTGCGTACAGAAAGACGTTTTAAGCTGAACAAACTTCAATTTTATACATAAACACACATTTCAGTATCAAAATATGGAAAATTAGTTGCAAGTTTTCTAAGCAACACAGTGCAAAATTACAAATGACTAAATGCCCTGCAGCCCGTGCATTCTCTCACATAAGGTAAGAGAAAATTCACCTAAATTGAATTCATATGTTATGTGTTTTTCAGTATGTTTTGTGAAAAGAAATTTGAGAAGCTCTGTAGAAACTGATCATGTTGATTGGAGATGGTGAAGAAGAAAAGCTGCTGCAAACAGGGCCGAAGCATTTGTCGTGTCTGTGGGCAGAGAAATTAAAATCACAACATTAAACAGCGGATAACAAATCAACATCTGCCATTACACGCATGTATGACACTCCTGGTGTAGAGTGGTGAAGTAGCTTCACTGAACGCAATACAATGAAGACATGTACTCACCAATCCACCAATCGGTGCCTCTGCTAGGACGTTACATGTTTGGCTCTATTAAAAAAACAAAACACACAAAAAAACCCCCAGTATTTGTATTTATCTCATAAAAAGTGGTGAAGAAACATTTACACTAAATCTTTTCTCCATATACTTTAACATTAGCTTTACAGTGCATTTAATTTCACTTTGGCTCATGTATTTTTAAATAAGTACAGCTATGTAGTATACGATACAAATATGCTACTTCTGTCCCACATTGTTCCCACACAATGTCATGGATAAAATTTAAAAACATAATAAAAATTTCGATGATTATTCACAATGTATAATACAGTCAGAGCTGTTTAATTTACTCCGAATGTTAATTATATTATTATATAAATAACTGAGGTTTACCTTGGGATGTGTCCTCCCTTGTATTTATGAATATTTAGTTTATAAAGCGCAAATGACTGATAACTGTCTAGCACTTTGTATTTTGCAGCAGACCTGCGTCTGATACTTTTTTTTTTTTTTTTTTTAATTCTGTTGGTAAAATAACATTGATATTCTCTTTTTCTTTAGAGAACTTTTTGACCTTTACATAGGTATGCACTTTGTTTATTACTATTATTAGACAATTTTCAATTGATTATGAGGACATTCCACACACATTTTGGCTGGTTCTAACTCACCCCAGGCAAAGTCTTTCACTGTCGTCCCATGAGTGACCTTGCAGCTGTACTTGTCTGCGCTCATGGGTGTGAAGCCAACGGTCTTGGTCAGACGGAAGTGCCAATCCTTCTCGAAGGCCAGGTCAGTCTGCTCGGCATTGCCGATTTCCTTTCCATTCTTCATGAGCTGGATGGTGATGTCAGGAGGGTGGAAGTTGCTTACATGGCAGATCAGGGTGTTTTCTTTGCCATACTCTCCTGGCTGAAAGCTGTACACCTGAACCTTGGGCGGACCTAGTGGCAACACACAGAGGGAAATTATGCTAAACTGGTCCAATCACAATTAAACTGAAAAGAATTCCCCTGGAAACAATATAATCTGCTGGTGGGACGTAAACAACAGCAGAAAATGACCTTGAATTGAATGCAACTCGTTATGAATTGCTCTACTCTTATGACGCATATGTTGCCTGAAAATGTTTAAACTTCACAGCCACCAGGTCTCAACCTCAACCAAACACCAATAGGAGATACTGTGAGACAGTCCACCAGCGCAATCAAAACACCAGAAGAGGAAACAGCTTTTGAAAGTTGTTAACGACGAAGCTTTTCTGGAATCTCACGATGGAACGACTTCTTTCAACACACGTTTGTCTTCAGCCATATGAGCAAATAAACAAACTAAGGGACTGTTCTTCAGTTACCAGAGGAGGGGGTGGTGGGCTAAGGTGGGAATTATTTTTTATGTTTTTTAATGGGACGTAGATTAACTTGATTTTGATTAATTGCCACTATTCTAAGCTCGGAGTTGGTTATGTCTTTTTCTGCCGGAAGCGTTTGTCACACACAACGTGTTTAAGGAGCGTCAGAAATGTGAAAATCCAACTGATTTAATTCGTAATGCTATGATAAACAGGGTTATTTGGGACATTTTCAAAAAACACAATGGATTGGAAGTTGTGCGCCCCATCCCGAAGCCAAAACAAAAACACAAGTCCCTCCCCAGCGCTTGAAAAATTATTTAACGTACCTCCCCTTTTTTGGCATCACACCCTCCCCCTCATGAGTAACAAACAGTCCCGAAGTGCACCCTCCTCAACAAAATGGTACAATAAAAATCAAACTTACCACAACAAAGGTGAGGATCCTGTTGACTTTAAATTAACTGACCGAACACTGGAGCAATGGAGGACATGCTCCACAGTTTAAACTTCTCTCTCTCCAAACACATAACTTATGTTTTTATCATTGCTTTTTTCCATTCAAGCTTTTACTGAGATTTTTGAAGTTCACTCTCTGGAGTTTGGTTTGCAGCAGTGATCCTCACTCAACAGGATCTGAGTGTACCCTGCTGAGGCCAGTGGAGGGTGCTGTCTCAATAGAGCTGGTAGGCCTATTACAGGAAATCGAAACTAAAGCCTGACTGTTTCGGGGAATTCCACCGAGTTAAAAACATGACAAACATGTTGCATTATGTTTCTCTTTTACATTTGACTCTTATATCAATCAATAAATCAATCAATTTCATTTATAAAGCCCAATATCACAACTCACAATTTGCCTCACAGGGCTTTACAGCATACGACATCCCTCATATCAGCTCTTCCATTACTTTCTAACAGATCACAGGCAGCTTACTAGAGATACAAACCATATCTTCTCTTTGTATGTTCCATACTGGCTACATACAGCCTGACTAATCTGTGATGTCAAGGTCGGAGGACATTTTACTTGAAATAAATTTTCTGTTTTTCTTCATTTCAGCATTAAAATAATAATAATAATGATAATACTTACTGTGTTTGTCCTCTGCACAGGAGAGAGCTACCAGAGCAGCTAGACACACAACAAGGATCTTCTCCATGTCTGATCAATTCTTCTTTTGTTGTTTGTCAATATCAGGAATAACACTGAGTTGCGACCGCGCTCTTTCTTCAGAGGGCTTCACTAAAGTGAAAGTGTGGAGCAGAGCTGAGTAATAGGACTCTCTAAGACTGCCCACTATATGACATCAACCAATCATTAATTCATATCACACTGTTACTAGGTGAAACATGGCCAAACAGGTTTGGGACATTATGGACAGGGAAGGTTTGCGGAAACTCCCCTGAATACCCACATCACATCATATCAACAGAAAAACTGCTGCTAAGAACAAGTCAGTATGACCTCGGGATCTTTCTGATAGGACAAGTGGATTTCAACCCTACACTTCACAGAAGGACAGATATCGTTCTATATTAACTATACTTTTTGTAATCATAAGCAATAACATGCCCCTAATGTTTCTCATGTGTTTGTTGCAAAGTAGTAGTGTCCTTGACACCAGCAGTGAGACAAATATTGAGACATGTTTACATATCATTTGTCTGTATTTTTCTGTATTTGTTTTGTTTGTTTTTTTCTTTAATCTTTTTGAGTGTGTGTAACGCCTAACTTCTTGTTTGTTTTCTAAATTTAAAAGATTGAAATAATAATCATGTTGTCATAAAACTGATAGATGATGACTGATAACCAGGCCCATATGGATTCTGGGCCCACAGAACAGAATTTAAGAATACAGATGCTGCTCGTAAAACACAGAATGTTGTCACTGTCTCCCCCACCTCCTTGTGCATGTGTGTGACAATCGTGTGTTGTATTCAGTTACCATTACAATAAAATTTAGTGGTGTCGTGAGAAGCAAGGTCAAAAATAAGGTTTACTGTTAATAGATTGTTAATAGATTGGGACATATATTTTTGTTCTCTCTGCTTCATATTGAACCTTCCATTTTAAGTAGAAGTATTCTTCATTAAATAAAATTTCAGATCCAAAGTTTCTATTAAAATAGCCTGTTGTCATCGTAAATGAATGTTGTTTATCACATTACAAGCCAAAAATAATAATAATTCTGTAGAATTATGCAGCAACAATCTAGCAGAAATTCAAGAGCAACATCTCTGGCCTGCACCCTGAATGCAGCATGAGTAACCTGCTCTGAGGAACAGATCTACAGTCATCCACTCAGCAGACCCTCACTGACTAACCGCTTCATCCTCTTGAGGGTGGCTATTCATCCAAGAACCTACTGGAATATATAGGAGAGTATACCTACTTTCTCCTTGGTAACCTACTTATCTACCTAATGGTACCCACCTCCTCAGCTAAAGACCAGAATTCTACGTTGTCAACGACAGTTGAGAAGAGGACGTTAAACCTACGATCAAAAAAGTCATCCGTATGACTCTTATGTTGTAGAGCGCATGTCGATGGTGAATTAAATAGCCAAAAAATAAACTATTTCCCTAATTTTTGGGGACCCTCTAGAACTCCCTCGAATAATGCTGGGGTTGTCGGACCTCTGGTTGAGAACCATGTGTAATTTATCCTCACTTCAAAAGGGTGGAGGAAAAAGGCTGCTAGCTGCAAGGCCAAATAATGCAATGGGAAATGTCATAGGCATATGCTAATAAGGTTAGCATGTTGTATATGTTGTGAAAATGTGTCTAGTGTTGGACATTTGTTTTGTCAGTGAATCTCGTTAGTTATAATGGAGCTGAATTTTGTAATGTTACCTTTGTTAGGCTAAATATTGCTGTTGTTCCCAGCTTCAAATGAGAAGGGGAAAAGTCCGCTAGCCACTAGGCCAATTTAGGTAATAGGAAATGTCATAGGCTATTGCTAATAATTTAAGCATGTTGTATATGTTGGTAACATGTCTGGTATTGGACATTTGTATGTCAATGAACCTTGTGAATTAGAATAGAGTTGAATTTTGTAATGTTACCTTTGTTAGGCTAAATGTTGCTGTTGTTCCTGGCTTCAAATGAGAAGGGGAAAAGTCCACTAGCCACTAGGCTAATCTATGCAATGGGAAGTGTCATAGGCTAATAGTAATAGCATGTTGTGGGGAAAACATGTCAAGCAAAAGAGGAACCTTATGAGTTACCCAAATTTTATACTTTTGTTTAATTTTGTTACTTTAAAGGAGGATTAGTGCCATGTTAAATATAAAAAAAATCTTAGGTTTCCAGAATAAAAAGTCACAGATTAAGACCAGGAAGTCTGGTAACATGGAATAAAAAGTGACAAAGTATACAAACAGTGTTGGGGGTGACAGTAATATACGTTTTAGCATTACGTCACCAACAAGACTTTGGGAGATAGTATTACATTTACAATGTCATGTAACAGCTACCAGCTGCCAGTATGCCACCAGAAAAAAACATACCCCGAAGGTTGTTTTGTCATATTACAGACTACATTATTGAAGGGTGGCGCTGGTGATCGGCACATGTATATGATTTAAGATGATTTACAGCTTTATTCACGTAGATTTACGACTTAATTCTTATAATAATAAGACTTTATTCTTGTACATTTAATACTTTATTCTCATAATATTACAACTTTACTTTTGAAGATTTCCATCTATATTCTCACAGCTTTACGAATTTATTCTTGTAATTACAATTACAATAATTACAACTTTGTTTTTGGAGATTTACAACTTTGTTTCCATAGATTTACTACGTTATTCTCAAAATCAAACTTTTTTTTAACCTGGCCCTAATCTTCCATCACATTTTTCAGTACTGCCAGATGGGAAATGTTAAACGATCATACCAGAGGCTAACAATCATCATCTTTTGAGGAAAATTATCGCACATTAGTCATAACTATGACAACAAATAGAGATAAATGTATGTCAGCACAAACATAGGATCCACATTTTGCTATTCTCCCTATGTTGAGAAATGAGTTCAAAGGACACAGCACAGACTAAAACCAGCTAGGCCTTCTAAACATCACAGAATTGTCAAATTGTGATACATTCTCACTTCTGGCATTATTGATCATACAGAGGCAAAATTATTGTAAGAATCTGATATGTATTGTACATCTGGTAATGCTGTCACTATTAAGCTGTGTTTTATATGTGTATTAGGTGTGTTAGTCGTCTTGCATGCTTTCTCAATGTGTCATGTGTTTTTTATGATTTTGGATTTCCCCTGCCAGCATGTTATGCAGCAACAATGCTTTCATGACAGTCAATGACTAAACAGAAAGTGAAATTGAGCTTTATTTGCGTTGTGTTTTTCTGTGGTTACTTACGATAAAAAGATAAAAACAATACAATTTCAACAACAGATTTGTTCATGTACTATTAAATACTGGATCAACAGTGCCTCACTGATATCAGCATGCTGGTTATGGAGTGAACTCTCTACACGAGCGTAAACCATTTGCTCAGCCTCTGTTTTGCGGGTAGCCTGTCTTTAAAAATGAACGGGCAGAAAAGTCTCAGAAAGGCCACCAGAGCACATGACAATTTCACGGAGGTTAACCCTGAACCCGCATGGACTAGTCAGGGACATGAAGTCTGTAGCTGACACTGGAATCAGGCCTGGATTTCACTGCTTTCCCTTCAGCAGCAGAAATACTTTTTTGTTTACAATTTAACATCAGAATTCCATAAAGAAGGCACAATTTTCTCCTCAGGGTTATTGTGTTTGAGACAATGTTGATACTTGTACTGATTCCCAAAGCCTGTCTCTTATAAGTCATGTGTCACTGAGTCACCCTACTGAGTTGTAGATCCTGTTGTTCTACAATCCTTCAAACAAAAGAGCATGACATTGTTTATCACGACAGGAGGTTGTTTCTTTCCTACATCATATTAAATTTACACACGTACACACACATTTATCCTTGCAAAATAAAATAAAATAAAAAAAGAAATGTCTGTCTTATTAATGATTATTTCGTTCTCAGCATTGTTCACTGTATAAAGATTATAAAAAAAAGAGCGCTTCATTTTTTTTTAAACAGCTCGCTGACGTCACACCTGAGCGTCCTGCGATCACGCACCAGTTTTTCCGTATTCTCCTGAATCCACCATTCAGTAGCTACCTTTCTTTATTTAGCTGAGAAAATATTACAGTAACATCATGAGTAGTGAAAAATACCCCCGGTCCTCTATTGAAGACGACTTTAACTATGGCACGAATGTCGCTACAGCCAGTATTCAGATACGGATGGGTAAGTAAAGAAATGTTTGGGTCGTGGTGTTGACAGCACCTAGCCTAGCCACGTCAGCTAACGATAGGTAGCATTTATTTAACGCTACTGTGGAATTAAACATTACTGCCACTGTCAGGTTATTGTTGTTATTTGAGCTATTTGAGCATTTAGCTTTGTGTCCCAAAAAGTCAGCACAGTAAGGTTATTAGCTTGATAGCGCTGGTTAAAACATTACGGCAGCTAATAGTTAACATAACATTGCAGTCATAACGTTGATAGCATTGATATATGGGATAAATATGACTAACACTAACAGAATAGCTTCCTTGACGTTGTTGCCTAGAGTATTGCCCGTATCACCACTGTTAGGTGAACGGAGCTGCTCGTACTGGTCCAAACTCAGCATAAAAACACAGCTGTTAATACTGGTTGACATATGGAAGCCTGCTGTTAGGTTAAAGGGACAGTTCACCCCCTTATCTCAAATACATATTTTCCCTCTTACCTTTAGTTTTGTTTATCAGTCTAGATAATTTTGGTGCGAGTTGCAGAGTGTTGGAGATATTGGCTGCAGAGATGTCTGCCTTCTCTCCAGTATAATAATGGAATTAGATAGAACTAAACTTATGGTGCTCAAAGTGCCAAAAAAGAAGCAAAACAGCAATGTCTGTTTCCAGAAAGCATGACCTGGCTACTCAAGATAATCTCGATATAGTTGATATCTCCATCCTCAACTCAGACCAAAAATATCTAGACTGATAATAGCACTGCAGGTAAAAGAAAAAATGTGTTTTTGATTTTGGGGTGAACTGTCCCTTTAAAACAAGTTGGTGATACCTTCTCATTCAAAGGGTGTTATCTGTGGTTCACAAATAAGTGTGCAATCCAGCTGAGTTTTACTTCTGCTGTGTCTCTGTTTCTGTGGTTGTCGATCAGACTTCCTCAGGAAGGTGTACACCCTCCTGAGCCTGCAGATCATTCTGACCACAGCCACCTCTGCCGTCTTCATGTTCTCTCAAACCATCAAGGAGTTTGTCCACACCAGGTGAGGATGGCCTGATAAGATGTCAAGATGAGAAATTAACATTGAAAGCTTAGTGAATCATGGACTTTTCCCTCTGTATCTATAATGCCCCCCTGAATATGAATATACTGTGTGTTATAACTCAGATAAGCTCTTCAGGAATCCACTCTATTTGTTCAGTGGCCTGTGGTAGTGACTGGGAGAACTAACATCAACACACATCAGTTGCTGAACATATACAACAATATCCAAATGCAAACCCGTATATGTTAAAGGGTCATTTTACACAAATCACAAAAAAATCCAAATTACCAGACAGTGCAGATTTTTTTGTACTGTGAGATAGTCCTATTTTGGCTATTATAGAAAACGTGATACACATAAGGGGTGGGAATCACCAGAGGACCCATGATACGGTATTATCACAATACTTTGGTCATGATACAATATTATTGCAATATTAAAGCCACAGTGTGTAGGAATTTCTCCCATCTAACGTTGAAATCATATATTGCATTCAAACAGATGGTGCACTCTAGCGCCTCACTGTTTCAAACATGTATTGCAACAACTGTAGCTGCTGTGTACCAAAAAGCTATGATAACACTGATGAAACCATGTCATCCAATACTACATGGAGTATTGCATTACCATTCTCCCTCAGCAGCTCTCTCTACCTGGGAAAGGCTACCCCGATGTGGGCCTTCGTTTTTTTAATTCACCGGTCACACTGCCTTTTCTATTCCCTTTTGCGCTTTCTTGGGGACAAGGATTCCGTCTCCCATGATGTTGCATATGCATGATCCTGCATTATGCTCAAAGAGTGGGACTTTGTTACAAATTTGCCAGGGTAGTAGCGAAGCGCCTCTTGTTCCTCTCCTTCGGCTCCTCAGTCACACAGTGCTGGCCTGGCTCTCAACGAAAACGTAATGGAACCCCACAGACGACTTACCCGCACAATGTACAAACAAATCCGAAATTCTCCTTTTACGAGAATAAGTCAGATTATTGGTGGAGTTAATAGTACACCAGTGATGACTTATTTATGAATGCAGACATCAATTTTTGTCAATAAACAACTGAAAATGTTACACAATGTCCCTTTAAATGTATTGCGATATGCTGAGTATTGGGATAAAATATTTCACAGTATTTTGCAGTTTATTACTCTTTTTCCAACTGCAAATTATTTCCCCAAAGAAAAACTTTGTCAACGTCAGTTTTACCCATAAGATAAAGTTTTCAGTCTGTTCATCTGACTTCAACCATTTTCAATCAAATGCGATGCAAAGCAGACAGACTGACCAACACCATCATAAAACCTGCTGTATACACCTGACAAACTGAACTGTGTGATAAAATCCAAAATAAGTTCAGATGTTTTTGCGTTTTGATTTGTTGTTGTGAAATGCTGCTGACTGAGACTTCTGCTGACCCCACCAGGAATGAAAACATCAGCATCATCTTGTGGACTGAAAAAGCAATTTATTTTATTATTCTAGTGCCAAAAGTTGCATTTAAATGAGTATTTGTAAAAACTAATAATGAACTTAACAAAAGATCAATATCTGTGTCTGTGATTATTGATACAACACACAAAATATTGTGATACTATGCTGTATCATTTTTTTTCACCCACCCCAATGCACATCCTGTATATATAATCATCTGTTCTTTCTTAAAAACCACTGTTTGAATTGTTGGTCATAAACCATTTTTTATGAATTATGTCCATGGAGCTAGTGCTGGCTGTGTTGTCTGACTGTGATGTTGTTTCCTCCTCAGTCCTGCGGTGGTTTTGGTCTCGGCTCTGGGCTCTCTGGTTCTTCTGCTGGCTCTGGCCATGTACAGACACCAACATCCGGTCAACCTCTACCTGCTGCTCGTATTTGTAAGCCAATTTTTTTTTTTCTGTCAAAGCCCCACCCCAGCCAGTGTTTCTCCAATGACGATCTTTCTCAAACAGAGAATTTGAATGTGGTTAATAGTCGGACGTAATCCACAGTCACTAGATTGCCGTTCTAGTGTATGTGTCGTTTCTCTCACACCACAAACGAACTGCGCCAGAGTCCATTTGGAAGAGGACTGTGACCCACCTTTTCAAGCAGTCTCGGTTGGATTGTGTGATCTGCACCAGGGTTTGATTGACAGCTTTCACACCAGCCCAAACGAACCGTACTAACCATGCAAATGGACCTGAGTTTGTTTTGACCAAACCAAACAGGTTAGGTGTGAAATTGCCCTTAAATTATTATTTCCTGTCAATTTATAATTATTTTTGGTAAGTAAGTTAGCCATATGATACCACCTGGAGGTCTCTGTGCATCTGCCAGGAAAAGTCTGCCCATTTTTTTGTCACTGGCAAAGTCATCTTCCCATTTTAGCAACAGCCTTTTTTTGTAAGCCTAGTTTTGTCAGGAAATGACAATCCTAAGAACTGCCTAAGAAGTGTCAAAATACAACTGGGGTCGGGGCTTTAAGTAGTTAATTGTTTTATCTTTGTAAAATTGAGACCAGCTTGTTGGTGAATGCATGACAGTAAATCCTACTATGTGTATTTACAGTATTCCTTCCATTTATTTCCATATCCTGTCTCTTATGATGCTAGACTAGCCACTCAGTGACTATGATCTTTACAGTAGCTTGTTATATAAGCTCCTAGCTTGTTAGCGGGTAAGCGTCACTAATTGTGTCTTGTTTTCAGACTCTGTTGGAAGCAGTTTCTGTGGCCACAGCATGTGAGTATTTTCTTAAGGAGTGGGTCAGTTTCCATTCTGTAAGCCCATTTGCAGACTGAGCTGACTGCAGAGTGTTCCTCTCCACAGTGACCTTCTATGAATACTCCACTGTGCTGCAAGCCTTGTTCCTGACCTGTGCTGTGTTTGCTGGATTGACGATCTACACGTTTCAGTCCAAGAGAGACTTCAGCAAATTGGGAGCAGGGTGAGTGTGTTCTGGCTGCTGCTCAGTGTTTTTTTTTTTCTTTTTACAAAGCTGCTGTATCACTCCGCTAGAGGGAGCCACTATCACAGCACCTGATCTGTTCTGTCTTTACAGACTGTTTGCCTGCCTGTGGATCCTCCTCATTGCAAGCTTCATGAGGGTAAGTGACATTAATGTGTCTGTTTCTGAAAGAAATGAAAAATGAGAAAAAGACAAAGAAGAAAGCTGCAGTCAGGCAGAAAAGAGGTTGTGAAGCTTTGGACGTGTTGCTACACGTGAATCCAGCAGATGTGCTGTGAGTAACAGATCGCTGAGTCTAAAGGCTTATTAGACACCAAAACACTGCACAGTGGTTTAGAATACTACGAGAAAGGATTGTACAGCTCTGTATAATTATCTCAGGGAAATTCTATTTTCCACTTTTTGTATCTATTAGAATTTATGGTAATGTACCAGGAGTGGTCACTTACATGTATCTGTTTGGCCAGTAAAGCACCTTGTCAGATGTTGCTGTATTAAGCCAGGTTCCATTTTCTTATTCCTCCGCACCGGCACTAGCTGTGGCTGGAGCCATTATGTTTTCGGGTTGTCAGTTCATCTGTATATACACAGATCCATCCCATCCTTGCGAATGCAATATCTCAAGAACACCTTGACGGAACTTCCTCAAGTTTGGCAAAATTATCCACTTAGACTAAACAATGGACTGATTAGATTTGGTGGTCAAAGGTCACTGTGACCCTGTGTCCGTCATATTCTCGTGAATGCAACATGTCAGGAAGGTCTAAAGGGAATTCCCTCAAATTTGGCAAAAAAGTCAACTTAGATGCAAGAAGAACTGACAAAAAAGGTTGAAGGGCAAGGTGTTTGTGACCGTGTGTTCCTTTCATTCTTATGAATAAAAAATAAAAAATATCCACTTGGACTCAATGATGAACTGCTTAGATTTTGGTGTTTGGTGTCACTGTGATCTTGTATCTGTCTCATTCTTGAGAAAACAATATCTCAAGAACGCCATGAGGAAATTTCTTCAAATTTGGCTCAAATGTCCACTTGGACTCAAACATGAACTGATGAGATTTTGGTGGTCAAAAGTCAAGGTCAGTTGCGTGTGTCTCATTCTCGTGAGAGCAGTATCTCAAGAAGGCCTCAAAGGAATTTCCTCAGATTTGGCACAAATGTCCACTTGAGTGCAAGGACAAACTGACTAAGTCAAGGTCACCATGACCTCACAAAAACATGTTTTTGGCCATAATGCAAGAATTCATACATTGAATATGACCAAATTTTACACTAATGTCCAATAGGAGAAGGTTATGAAATGATGACAGTTTATAAACAAAAGGTCAAAGGTCATCTTCACTGTGACATTATAATGTTCTGCACAAACACTTTTCTGGCTATTATTTAACTCCATAACTCAAGAACAGAAGGGGAGACAATTGGTTAGACACTGAATTGGTGACACTAATTAATTTAAATTTGAACGAATGCATATTCTAAAATGCGTGAAGTATCTACGTTTACAGTGTGCAGCTTCTTTTGCAGTAATATATAAAGCATTGTCAACTGTCAAGGCTACATATGATACTGGATAGACATAGATGTAGACTGTAACTGCACCTTGACTAGTTCGCAGAGGCATGAAACCTTAAGGCAGTAATTCTAGTTTGCCATAAGACTCCATGTTTTTTTTTTTTTTTTGCTTGATTCCTCTGTGTTGTGAAGTCTTTAGCATCAACAGCAAGGCCTCACTCACACACACACACACACACACACACACACACACACACACACACACACACACACACACACACACTAATGCATACTGAGTCAGTCGAAAGTGTGAAAGGAAGCAAACAGATCGGCTGTAGGCACTACAAAGTTAGGTAAAGACACATCCACTCAAGTTCAAACATGTTTCACTTTTATGCATATCCTAAATTGGATGACGCCTCCTCGTGACTATGTGGAGACAGAAAGGAGCCTTACACACAACAACAGACCCACACACACTGTCAGTATGGGCAGTTATAGGGATTGTTCGTATTGTCTATTGGAAAACTCATTTGTTGTCTGTGTTCAAAACACAACACACTGTAACAACACTCACATGGCAATGAATGAAGAGCACGGCTATGCTCAAGGCAAGTGTTGTGCTGTTATGGTATGTACTACATTACCAAGTATGTGGACACCTGAACATTTCATATGTGATGCGCAGGGGGGGCTTCATCTCAACTGTTTTCACAGTCAGCAACTCTGGTTTGACATTTGACAAAGCTGCTCTTGTACTCTGTCACATACATACTTAACAGACTCAAAAGCCTTAGGAAAGGTGGGTGTATAGCAATTCTGCACAATGCATTTAATGTATATTGTAAATAATACAGGGTTCAGAACCGACCCCTGTGATACCACCATGAATATTTGCAGTACCTCCGAGGTGGAACCCTTTAACTTAATAGCTTGCGTTCTGTCAATTAGGTAGTTTGTAAACGACCCAACTGCATGCTCAGAAAAAACAATTTCTGTTCGGCTCATGATTGGAATATTGTGGTCAATAGTATCAAAGGCCTTAGAGAGGTCTATGGAAAGATAAGGGCAGCATTGCTTGTTATCTAGTGCTTCAGTTATGTTGTTTATGACCTTCATGACAGCAGTAACAATTCTAGTTTTGCGGAATCCTGGCTGAATTAGAGAGCACGTGCTGCTTTCAACTATTTACTAACTTTTTTCCAAGTCCGTATGTGACACACCAGTACAAAAAAAACAAACAGCCCTGCACATGGCTCTGGTCTATGACTATTGGCAATGGGAAAGGAGCCCATTGCCTATTTTTAGGGGGTTTTCCTCCGTCAAAACAATTCACAGAATTTTGGCTCCAAAAGTGTACGATTCAATTTATCTGTTAGTAAATGTAACAATCAAGTATAGCTGGAGTCAAAGGTTAGTGCACCAAGCTGGACGACAACATTCAGTGCGTTAACATGCACAGTTAAGTTAAGCTACGGTTATATCTCAACTAGGCCATTTAATTGGACTACTGTCCTTGTCCCAGTATACAAGCACGGGAGGGGAATTGATTTGTTGATGGAAGTATGTGCCACTCCGCTACGATACATGGCCATATGCCCCCTTTCAGCTTGTTAGTATTAGACCGTCTTCCAGTCTACCTATTACATCACCAATCAATGGACAAACAAGTTTGCTACGTTAGCTCGCGGCAAACTGGTACCATAGTTGACAACTTTACAGTTCTGTACATTTTATACGTGCTGTAGGCTTTACTTTTTGTACAGATGAGATGCACACTGGATGTAGATTTGGCCATTATGTTACTGGCTACTTCTTCTGTTACGCAATTATTGTTATTTGACCTTTTGGTCAAAGCCTGGGGTGGAAACTGTGGAGCGTGCACAGAGTTCATTTTGGGTCTGATCAACTGTATACGTGCCGGAGTAATTGGACCCCCAATTGCATTATTTTTTTACTCAGACTTTGAGAAATTTGATTTAGTATGATTTAAATTTTTAAAAGTACGGTTTTAGTTGGACAAACACAATAACTTGATTTTCTCTGATGTCATGTAAACGTACTGATTGTTACTGTGTAAGCAGGAGCCCTTAGTGCCGTTAGCCCCACCCAGCTAAATAATCACCAGCCGCTGCTGCTGGATAGTGGCCTGCTCAGGGAAAGGACAGGGACAGAGCTCAAGGGGGCAGCAGGTGAATCACTATTAAGATATCCAACATCAGCTGCTGCTGAACAAACAAACTGGTTTTCAAAGCACTGTAGCACTTGTTCTCTGACAAACTGTAACTCTACTCTGCTTAACACACATGCACTTTCACTACTGATAGGCAGTGTAATTCAGTCTGCACCGCCTCTCCATCACACACTTACGCATGCATCGATAACTATGTCACTGAGAACTGTTGGGTATGTTGTAACATAAGGATGTGACTGAAATTCGGTCGGTTAGAGACTCATAATGAAATAACTTTTAGAGTAATTGCCCAACCCTATAGAGGAGGCTGTGGAACAGAGTTGTCCACATACTTTTGGCCATTTTGTGAAGAACGCTGATATTCCAACTCTTAGAATAGCCACTTCATGTTGTAGGCAAAGTTCCATGTCACATCACACAGGAGCCCAGCATTCATGCTGACTCTGTTCTCTCTGCAGTTTTTCTTCAACAGCGACAGCACAGAGCTGGTCATGGCTGGAGCTGGGGCCCTGGTCTTCTGTGGCTTCATCATCTATGACACCCACCTGCTGATGAAGCAGCTCTCTCCCGAGGAGCACATCCTGGCCTCCATCAACCTCTACCTGGACATTGTCAACCTCTTCCTGCACATCCTTCGTCTCCTGGATTCCATGAAGAAGCACTGAGAGCTGATGGAGCACTTCATACTGCTTCACTCAGCTCAATGGAAACCAACAGATATGCCTGTGCTGTGATTACCTTGTGTTCATGTGAGTTTCTGTCCTGGGGTTTAGTCAAACTTTGATTTTAGGGAGGATTGTTCACGAATTAAAAAACCTGTCTGTGCATCTGCACTTGCTTCGTCTGAAAACCAAAAATACTGGTCATGTTATAAAAAGCTCAGTGACTTAAAGGTACACTACCTGATTTTCTGTAGAGCCCACTAGCACCCCAACTGCCCCTTTTGCAACTCACCTTGTGTTTTTGGCCCTGTGCACACTTGGTATTAAAATGCAACCTAGGTGATCTGAACTGAAGTGGACAGCTCTAAGTACACGTGTGAATGACCACAATGCGTCCTCAATGCGTCTTAAGATCTGATCACTCTGACTACATTTAGAGGTGATCTGGGTGTCATATGGCCACATTCTTTCAGCAGTGTTTATGAAGGACTGCCTACTCAGCTGACGTCCTAGACAGATTCCCACTGGATAATTAAACTTATGGTTGCTGGCTGCTGGTAGATGCAACATCTTCCTGGGCTGTTCAGATATATATACAGTTCTGTTATTCATTGCATCCACACACTCTTGCAGCGCAGAGTGAGTGAAGGTTAAAGGCTCTGTATGTAAGAATGTGGCCAAAACGGTTACTGCACTCAAATTCAAAATACTGCTGTGAGTCGTGTCGGCCCCCCCCTCCCCTACACATTCGAGACTGCTGGACAGCGGCACACTGGATACTGATTTGTTTGCCCATCGCCGCGTCCTTGATCTTCGGTTTTCCAGCAGATCGTTCGAGCAAGTCCGGCTTCTCTGCTGCTAATGCTGCTGCTGGGATACAGCGGAGGAGAAGCTGGCTGCTAATGCTATGTACCGGGACCCTGCTAATGCTGCTTGCCGTGCTGCTAATGTTTGTTTCTCAAAAAAATCAGTTGAGTCGATGACCCACCTGCACATGGGCTACAAAGTATGATCGAAAATGAATAACAGTTGAAAGTAATTGAAACGTCAATCCCCATCTAGCTATGATGCTATTTAGCCAACTTTGGCTAAAGCTTACCTTTGGCTAAAGCTTAAATGAGGCTTTCGACATCCGATTTCAAATTCTTCTTCGCTTTCAACCGTCTCCACTGTTCAAAAGCATCTCCTATATAGACCCTCGCTTTGCCTCGAATTTTGTCTTGCCGTTTTGGGGAATCATAATGAGGTCGTTTGGGTTTAGTCGCACCATCAGCCACGGTAGCTCAGTCATAACTGTAACTGATGCTGAGACTCTACTGACTGCATGACTGGTAGATGGCGGTGGGAGGCGCAACAGGCCAAAACACAAATTCAAAACAAACATGATTTGCGTACCGTAACTTTTTTTTTTTTTTTTTTTAAAAATGCAAATATTCTGGCTGTACTATTGTTGTCGGTGAGATCAGTATGTTATATGAACATTATTCCTTAGTCTCTGTGACATATTAGGAGGACTTTACGACTATTTGCTTTAGATTTCTTACATATAGCTCCTTTAATGCCCTGAGTCTAAAAAGTTTGCGTTCACTCACAGCTGCTCCTCTCATCCATTGATGTGATCAGCTTTGATTGGATCGACCTATCAGTTATTCATCTTTCCACTGAAAAATCCACAACAGCTGCTTAGGGAAAAAAACAGAAGAGCTCTGCCTGCGCTGTGTTCACAGACCCATAAAAACCTCAGAATTTAGATAAGGGACACAGATTGATGCACTATACACAGTCAAGAAAAGTGTATTTACATGGATAATTTGGGGTGGTGTGTCAAACGCTTTCTCAGTCTCTTTTTGTCTTCAGAATGGCTTGCCTTCGTCATCTTTCACATGGCGTGCCTCTTCAGCTCAAAGGCCTTCCCAGCTCTCTCGCCAGGTGCGACGGGGGCTAGGTGTGTCAGTGTTGACCCTGCCTTGTACCACTTGTCTAAACCACGCCCACATCTACAAGACATTCATTAAACTACCAATAAAGCTATCTTAACAAGGACATAGCTGTTTTGGTGGCAGTGTGCTAGAAGCTCTGTAACTTGCGCATTTTAGTCCAAGTTGGATGAAGTGATATGTGACTGTCAATTGTTCTGCCCAAAGGAAGGAGAGGTGTTGAGTGCTGCTGACAATGATATCTCCAGCAAAACTGTGGAAGTAATAACTGTGTGGGGCAGTTACGAAGGCTGAAAATAAGTGGTCAGCTGGAGATGCATTATAGGCGCAAGTGTGAACAGCAATACAACTGTCTACTTGTGTTCGGATCACCAAAATGCATGTTAATACCAGGGGTATCGCTAATAAACATTGCGTACACACAAAATGAGGCCTAAAAGAGGCTTACGCCACTGCCTAAGGAAAACTTGCTATCTTTAAAAACAGACTTGATGGGAGAAACTTTGACATTTTGGAGACAGGAAATTGGCGACGCAGATTGTGAGGTGGAAGTCTGATTGTAGAAATGATCTTTTCTTTTTTTTTGCCACACAGCATTTTTGGCTTTTGTCCGCATATACATTTTAGTATGGATCCTACTTACTGTTTTATAAATGAGAACCCAGGTCTAAGCAGGCTCAGTGATCAAGAGAGCTGCAATCAGCCTGTTCGTTTTCTCCTGCAGTGCCTCTTTTTACACAGTGACAATGTTTTTATTTTGGTTGACAATCGCTTCAGTGAACATTGCTCAAACAAGAGGAAACAGTGCAGTTTTTGGGATTGATCTATATTTTATGCCATTGTATGTGGGATTGACTCAAAATAAAGTACATTGGAACGTTTTGTCATATGAGGCACTAGTGGACACTGTAACAAATTTAAAGTGCATTTCTCAGAGTATATGTTTTTAACAGTGTCTCTCTGGTTGGTTTCATATCTATCATTCCATTAATTTATTCTCAAATTGAATTTATTGTTGAATGTTTTCAGTGTTGTCAAAAAGAGGTAGTTAATATTCTATTAGTATCACTGCACCCCTTTCATAGTTCACATCTGCTACTGATGTACAACAGCAAGAAGATGATTAATTCGAAGTAAGTGCATGCCCCGGGTTTATTAATATCTGTGATTGTACATAATTTAATGGTGTAAATGTAACAGTGTACAGTTTAATATTGAAGTTAGTGAAGAGTAAAATTTAAAGACTATATATAATACTATGTAATTCTATTCCTCCATGCAATCTCAAGCTTTGGGGCATGGATAAATGCTTTATTTGTTCTTAATAAGGGATTTAAGACTACATGCATTGTGTTTTATATCCAAACTACAGAAGTGCTTGTCTAAAATGACATGTAATTGACTCTTGGTTTTGTATTACATTTACAGCAGATTTGTGTCTTTCTCTTATTGTTTGTTTTGTTAATTAGAATTATGCTGATTTCTGTTTGCCCTTTAACTGCTGTAAACTCTGTTGTCAAACATTCTTTATAGAGCGGCCACAGTCGTGAAAATAAAGATTACTATATTTTCCAAATGGAAAAAGAATGAGGGAAAGTGAAAACTTCCTGATACAAAGATTGTTGATTTCCCCACTTTTTGACCTGTTTTTGTGTACGTGTACTATCTGTTGCAAGATCTTTCAGCTATACATACACATTTTGTCCCACTGTTGCACATCATCAAAAACTAAATTATGACTAAATTGTCAAAATTATATCTTCTGTCTCAATTTTTCCCCAACCTGACACTGTGGTGCAGTGGTTAGCATTGTTGCCTCACAGTAAGAGGGTTCCTGGTCTCAACCTGGGATGGGGGAGCCCTTCTGTGCGGAGTTTGCATGATGTTCCCATGTCAGCATGAGTTTTCTCTGGGTACTTGAGTTTCCTCTCCCAGTCCAAAGACATGCAGGATAGTTCAACTGGTGACTCTAAGTTGGCCGTTGGTGTCAAAGTGCTTTTTACACTACGATTCACATTCACCTGCACAATATTGGATTTTCTTTGCCGATATCCAATATGCCAATATATAACTCATTTGACCAATAAGAAATACCAATATTGATATATCCACTTTTTCCCCTACCTAACTGATCATTGATTCTCTTCTGTAGTGTAATTAGCATCACACTATGCATGCATACTCTTATTGTGATGTTCCATGGGCAGATGGAGACATGAAATACAATGCTTTTCAATGTATGTAATATTCATTCACTGTGGAACATAAGACAAAGCATTCAAGATTAAAAGTTTAAAGTTCCACTGATTATCACACACCTGAGTGTGTCAAAAGCTGTTCTCCGCATTTGACCCATCCCCTGAGGGAGTGGTGAGCAGCAGTGGTGCCGCACTCGGGAATCGTGGTGATCTAACCCCCCAATTCCAACCCCTGTTGGCTGATACAGATGATGCACTGATATTATCAATATGTTAGCTGATTGAGGGCTGCACAGTAAAAGTGGAAATTATGACGTACGATTTAAATGACATTTTAATTACTTTTTAAATAGATTTTATTTCTGAGATTTATTTTACATTTCATCAATATAAAAACACAGACATGACAGAAAGGGAAACAAAAAAAGATGAAAACTGATTGATAAAAAAAATAAACAATGGTAATAATACTAGCAATAATAATAAGATAAAGGGTAACACACTGTCAGTTAAAGGAAAGAAAGTACAATTATGGTATATGCCAGGTTGTACTATGAGGAGGTTGTCCACAAAAAGGTTGAGGCGTGGGTGGCCAGGAAAGGTCCAATGAAGACCTGGTGTCCAGGTGGATCGATACACAGTGTACAGTCCAATGCAAAGAAGGATCCAATGTGGTTAGGCAGGCTCTCTACACTTTTGATATGTTCAATAAAGGGTCCCCAGATTTTAGAAAAACTTGATGAGAGAGTTAGACAGAGTGCAGCGTGTTTCTTCAAGATATAGACAACAAAACATGTCATTAGCTATTTGTAAAGCCAGGAGGGAACACTAACTTACATTCATGCAGAATAACCTTTTTTGCTATGACTATACCAAACATAACAACCCAGAGACACATACAGAGACAGTCAGGGAAGGAACATTTTAATGACATTTTTATAACATATGACTTTTAATGACCTTTTTAACTTAAATGTTTTGTGACACACGAACAGTCGACAGTGATGAAGCCTACATAACACTGATATGATTTTCTAGTTTTCCAATTTTTAACACAATTTAAAGTAATGAAATAGAGACAGTGTTTGAAATTGATTGTACCTTACACCACTTGCACAAATGGCACACTGAACTGCAGTATGCGGTAGAACCAGTAATAATAATAAGAATGGCAACTTGTTATATGAATCTATTATTATAATTAAATTTACTAGTGATTATTTTGCTCGCTGGTGTATGGTTGCTTTTCCATCCATCCATCCATCCATCCATCCATCCATCCATCCATATTCATTCACTTATCCAGGGCTGGGTCGTGGGGGCAGCAAGCCAAGCAAAGCACCCCAGACGTCCCTCTCCCAAGTGACGCTTTGCAGCAGGGGGTACAAAAAAAGAAAAAGGAGATGGGATGAATAATATTACTAGTAATAATATACATAGTGATAATATAATAATAAACTGATAAATAACATAAGTATGAAACAAATGATTGAAACATACGGTGCAGAAGAACACATGCAGCACACTAACTGCATACACACATTTCTGTTTATTAATATGTTTAACAGACAACATAATTTCCAAATTCAATGAGGAACAATGGGGGAGATTTAGAAAATTTGGACTTGGATATTATCTACTGGATATTAGATGCACCTAATAGAATTAATATGATAATAGTTAGTTCAATTTGCTGCTTCTTGTTTTCATAATATAAGATAAGATAATATCCTTGGCTTCCAACTTAATTGTTTGTTTGAAAAACAGTCCTTCAGTTTCCTCCAGAACACTGCTATATGTAAACATTCATAAAATATATTAGTGTCCAGTTCTTCGTCTTTACAAAAATCACATCACATTCAAATTGATGTAAGAGTTAGTGGAATATATAATGCACAGTTTTGTAGTGTATTTCTCTTAATTTGTTCGGAATACCATATTTGTGTGGAAGAAGCCCTGAAACTGAGTTCCACACACACTTTCCATATGAAGTAGCCTAGATTTAGTTCTGCTGTGGAAATAATCACAGATGTGGACTTGAGTCAAATGACATGGATTTGAGTCAGATTTGAGTCACAAATTTCATAACTTAAGACTCGATTGGACAAAATAAAAAGAAACTTGCAACTTGACTTGAATCACCAATGTCTCGTGACTTCACTTGGACTTGAGCCTTTTGACTTCAACATAATTAAAACTCTTCCCCAAGCCCAAAGATTAAAATGTTATTTAGTAAGTGTTTCACAAATCAATTAATTAATTTCTCAGTCAACAAATGTTAATGCTATTAATTTCCAGCAAGTCAGCACTTGATTCTCTGAACTACTCTGACAGCATTCTCCAAAGATGCAGGACAGACCCATGAAGTACTAATGTTACAGTTGGAGAAAAATGATACCAAAAATAATTTTGTTCATGTACAAAAACACAAAATGCAGTATGGAAATAAATGTCCGATGGGGGAGGGGGGGTCCTAAAATTACAGGCGAAGCAAAACAACTTCCAACTTCGTTTGTCATTTGAAGTTGCAACAGAACAGTGAGTCAAGGCTAATATTAATATAGTTGGCAAGCTAATGCTAATATTAACATTAGCTCAACAGCTATGGGACTTTTTAACAAACCTGGTCCAACAAATAAATGTACATTTTAAAAAGCATTCATGTACATGAAATATTGTCATTACATTTTTGTGGAGTGCATTATGACATGTTTTGGACTTTAAACTCAAAGTTTAAACTTTGAGACTTAACTGTCTTGACTTTGGACTTGATTCAGGACTTGCCCGTCTTGACTTGGGACCTGACTTGAGATTTGACTGTCTTCCTTGGGACTTGACTCAAGACTTGCCTGTCTTAACTTGGGACTCGAGACGTGCCTGTCTTAATTTGAGACATGTGCAAAGACTTGAGACTTACTTGTGACTTGCAAAACAATGACTTGATCCTAACATGTAATTCCTTACATGTTTATTGGTATATTAATGATTTTTAATATCTACTTCACTTACAAAGGAGGTAAATTCTGATTTTTGCAACTTTGAGTCATCAAAATCCCAATTTAGTTATTCTTTATATGTAATAGGAAAGGCTTTATATGTTAAAAAAAGAATCCTCATAACTAAGACAGTTGGCATTATCATTTAGCAACAGCTTGTCGTTGGTTTTGAACGCACCCCAGTTGGTCTACTACCACTTCACCCCTACGTCATTTCCGTTACACAACCTTCTCCGAGAGTTTTGTCCAAGATGGCGTCAACGCAGTTAACGGATGAGGAGCTTTTCTCCGAATTAAAGCGCTTTGGTTTCACTCCAGGCCCGGTTACCGAAAACACTCGCCCGGTGTATTTGAAGAAATTGAAGAAGCTTCGCGAAGAGCAGCAGCAGCGAGGCTCCAGACCGGGCAAAACCCGTAGCAGCGGGGCCATCAACAGCACCACTGGCGGAGGCAACACGGCGGGATCCAGGCCAGCCAGCCATGACGTCACGCACCTGAGCTCTAGCAGGAGACCGGGCAGGAAGTCCACCGTCCTCGGCTTCAGCTCCGACGAGTCTGACGCTGAAACTCCACTGAAAAGAAAAGGCCTCAACCACAGCAGCAGGGCAGACCGAAGCTCCGGTTTTCCACAGCAACCGAAGATAAGGCCCGTTACGACGCCGAGTGTGGTTACCAAGAGTCAGTATGGCGCTACGAATACGCTAAATAGCAACAATTCTTCCTCAGGTCCGGGCGGACAGAGAAGTGTCTCACTGGGCTGGGGAGTTCGTGCCAGATCCAGCCCCGAGGCGGAAGGGAGGGATTACGACGAATCGGGGGACGAGGACGATTATGATGGGGAACTGGAAAAGAACTCTCGCTCTTTAAACGGTTGTGGGGCGTCTCACTTAAACACTAGCAAGCTAGCTGGGGATTACTCAGATTCGGACGAGGAGGAGGTTGGGGGCCTTGGTGTCGGAGACAAGCAGCGGGATAGGTTGGAGCCAAGACGGAGCCACCCGAAAGCGGAGTTTCCTTCCCACGGAGTGGGCCGAGGGTCCCAGACGGGAGGGGCAGCCAGACAGGTTAACCCGTCTGAGAGTCTAAATATGGTGGGGAGCCGGAGGGAGGAGGGGGAGGAAGACAATTCAAAGAGAAGGGACTCGGACCCGCCGGGAGGCTTGCGGAGCCTCAACTTTCCCAGGAAGTCTATCTACGTGTCCCTCACCGACAACCACGGAGGAGAGGCCGGCAAAAACAACCACGTCGACGGCGAGGACGGAGCATCCAGAAGCAGCACTAGTAGGTTCGCCATCGGGTTGAGACCGCGCTTCTCCAACTACAGCAGCCTGTCCCAGAACTACAGGGGCAACCACTCTAACCACACCGCCCCCAACCACTCATACAGCCAGGCGGTGCTGAAGCAGAAGCTGTCTGTCCCTGAGGATGAGCTGCTCCAGCAGTTTAAAAGGGAGGAGGTGGCCTCCTCTGGTAGCTTCAGCGCTCACTACCTGTCCATGTTCCTGCTCACTGCAGCCTGCCTCTTCTTTCTGCTGCTGGGCCTCATGTACCTCAGGATGAGGGGGTCTGGATCCTCGGAGGTGGATGGAGTCAGTAAGTATCTGACATCATGTGCAATTTAACCTTTTCCATCGTTTATCCCCACACTGCAAAGTATGTCCTCTAATCTTACAACAATTTTGCATCCCCTCTACAGTGATTAACAATAATTAAACGATTGATGTACTGCCTAGGGTTGGAAGTTAGCACCAGACAAATGCAAGTAAAATATGCAAGTGGCTGCGAGATTTGCTTCATTCATTCCTAAAAAGGATTGTACTATTTGGATTGTATTGTGTGGCTGGTAGAGTTTTTGGATTCACCAGCCACAGTGGCAGGTGCACAAAAAAGTTAATTTCATACCGTGGATGTGCTCCATGTAAACAGCCTGAACACATCTGCTGTGGAGCCTCAACTATACTGCCCATTATGCAGAAAACTAATTTTAACTTTTTTTAAGCTTAGTGGGGTTCACAACAATAATCAATTTTCCTGCAAGAAAATTTTTACACAAAAATATCAAAAGACTACTTTGAAAATCTGCAAGCTAACTCATCTTCTCCCACTGTTTGTTTCTTTACAAGATATGAGCCTGATTATATTCCAGGCAGGTAGGTAGTTAGTGCTAGCTACCCGACTACATGGTAGGGACAGACTGAACCTAATACTCACTCAACTCCCATGGTTTCACCTCTTGTAACCAGTGACAATATCTTGTCAGCAAATGCAAACCCTGAAGACATATCAGTGTGCACAGTTCTGGTTTCAGTCTTCCCCCCTGCAGGTGCAATCACTACATTTGCTTTGTAATAGCCAGCGCCGGCTATTTAACAGAAACATAACCCATCTCTATGTAAGAATTGTTGGCCGGTCCTGGCCCCAAATACCCTCTAGACAGTGTTAGTCCTTATGTGTTTGTGACCAGGCAAATTACTTTTAGCAGTCTCTAGGCAGCGGCTTATTGCTGCCTGAACTTTCACCCATCCTCCCTGATGTATGGATGAAAACAACGTCCAGACTTCCTGTACTTGCGCATTTAAAGTGTGACTTCCCAGGAAGTCTACCAGTGCCATGGGTTGTCCAAATCCACAATTCACTAAGTACACAGGGACTCTCTCTTTCTGCAGACTTCCACAGAGTCTGCTTTGTTTGCAGACTTTGTGTGGAAGATTACCCAATATGCAAACCAATACTGACCAAGAAAAAGAAATGAATAATACCGTTAGTCTATAAAAATAAAGTTCACATAATTTAAATAAAGATTGAGGTGGAAAATGGACTTTAGGATCTTTTACAATTCTGAATAATTTCACAGATATCGAAAAATGTGTATGCACTGAAGTACACACCTGCACAAGCGTGCAGGTTCCACTGATCTACAAGTGGCGGGAACATACAAGTTGTTTGCTGGCAAAAGCAAGAAAAAACTCAAACAGTATACATGGATGTAAATCATTTGACATAAAATAGCTTTTCAGATGTATTTCAAATGGAAGGAAACGTATTCTTGTTTGTCCTCAATGACACACACTTACAGTTTAGTGAGAAACACTGAATGTAAACACAAACTGTTTGTTTACAAGAAAATTCCACAGGGCACCTTTAATTGATTAATACTTCGACTTGGACAATGTATTGACAGTCAGATGTCAAGTTTTCTTAAGTATTATGTGTGCATCATGTGTGCATGTAAATGGGGTTCAGAGGGAAAGTGTGGAGCACATCTCCCATTTCAGTGTAAACAGATAGCATCATGATTTAAGCTTTTAGTTCTAAAAAAGGAGTTATGTCCTCAGTCCACACAGTATGATTCAGTCATGAATTCATTTAGTGACTGTGATTATGGTTATTGTAGTGAGATGGCAGTGCTCCAAGTGCCTCACTGATGTGGTGAGGTTTCAAGGGTTGAGTTTCATGTGCAGACACTGACTCACGTGTTAAGTGATGTCTGAACTACACTCACATTCCACAGTCTCCAAACACGTTGTCTTATTGTTAAAGACCCAGTTTTTCCTACTACTGATCCAGCTAGTGCCTTTACATGTGTGCTGTGTTCAGTTTACAGTGTGACCGTGCTGTTGTTACTGTCTCCTTGAATGTATCTCTCTTTCTCCTTCATTGCAGTTAAGAGCCACCCGTTTGGTACCGACTTTGACTCTACTTATGTAAGTACATATTTTCCCTTTCCCCCTTTTTAGGTCTGTTGTGTTGCAAAGTTTTTGTTGAGCACAGGATATTAGATGTGTACTTTTATCCTGGAATTAGATTGGAAGCGTAATGGATGTAAACAGTGAACATAGCTGAAGTGCTGCAGTGTTAATGAACTAAACTTGCTCTCCTGCCCATGTTGTGGTGAACTGTCCCAGAAGAGGCTTCATGCTTCTTACTCAAAACTGTGAAACATCTTACCGTAACTGATACTGACTACTGTTAATAAGACACACTGGGATCTAAGTTTATTTCATAAGTTCACTCAATCTTGGAGCCTAGATTGCAGAGGTGTCCCAAGCAGATCCGGAAATGTTTTAATGGCTGAAATCAAGCAAATCAAAATCTGATCCTCTCTTTACTTTTCTATGTTTTGTCCACCCTGGCCTGCTGGTGCTGTAGCGCAGCACTCCGACACCAAAGTTGGCCTTTACAGTGCAACATTCCACTTCAAATGCAAGTGAAAATTTGAGTGTGCAAATGTGAAAAATTATTTAGACGCACCAGTGAATGACTCTTGAGATGAGGAGGTTTGCAAAATGCATGTGTTTGCTAACCTTTGATGCTAATTATCATTAACAAAGACCAGAGTAAAGCATTCAGGTAGCAGCTTGTCATTTGTAGCCATCAATGATGGTCACTTTTACCAGTTAAAATGGCGAAATGTTGCTGGCAGGTCATATAAGCTGATTAATGTAAATTTTGGAGCAGCTTAATTAAAGGCCATAAGAAAGTCTGCTGTGTGGTTGAAGTGCTTTTTGCAGTGGGTGTCCATACTCAACCAAAGTCACATTATCAAAGTTTAACTTTGATACAAATAAAATCTTTAATTTAATCTTATAAATTTGATAGTTTCAAGCCAGTGATCAGCTAGCTCTTAAAAAGAATAATTCACTTGCTAAATGATCATTTGTATTAGAGCTTTTAACAAAGATCAGTGTGTAATCTATTACATTCTAGCTGTAAGTTTGACCGTTTATTTTGAAAACATGTTTCAAGGACTAGCATTAGCAAATAAAGGGCAGAGTGTTACTATGAGAAGGTGCACATCTTTTGGTCTGGAAGAAGAATGCAGCAGTGACATTGAAAAATGAAGCAGGCAAAGTGAAGCATTATTCAGATACATTCAATATGTTCACAAGTCTAGGCCTATACAACTTAATATGTTTCATAAGCTATGCAATGCTGTCAGAGAATATGCAATATGTTGCTGTGAGCTTTGAGGAAGAAAACACATTTGGTATTGTTTGATATGAGTAAAGTTTTATGTTTTTTTTTTAAAATAACAATTAATTGATCGTTAAATGTTACCAATGATGAATTAAGGAAACTAAAGGGTGGACTAAACAATACACGCCTCCATGGTGAACAAAAAATCCAAAAAAGGTGAACATTCATCCTGGATTGAGGTAAACTGGGATAGTATGATTAAAAATACATCAGTACAAACAGTCTCGTGCACGTCCAAGTAGTTTACCTGGGCACGCCCCCAACTCCGCTCTAGCGGAGTGCAGCACAGGCATGCTCAGCGCATTACTTGTAAGGGGAAATGTTTCATACTTAGCATTTTAGTGAAAATGTTTTTGAAGTACTGAGCATCAGTTTGGATTAAAGACTTGGATTGTACTGAAGAAGTTGTGTATGAGTTCGTAAATGTTCATGAATTCAACATGATACACAGTGAGTAATTGATATAATAATTGCCATTTTGCAGATGATGTATTCTTTGAAGAAAATAAGTTGTGTCAGATTGGTATCTACAGCTATTATTTCAGTGTTTCTGATACATACTTATGGTAATCAATATTTAAACAGATAAATGTATTGAATTAGACTTGGTATTATCAGGCATATCAGGATCAGTGCCAAAAACAAAATCACACATATCTAATGCTACAACCATTTTTTCCACCTTTCAAAGTTCCATCAGAAAGGTCTTCAAATGAACTAATAAATAGATATGCTGTTGTGTTGGTAAAGAATGTCCACTAAGAATTTTTTCTCTGCAGAACAAGACGGAGAAGGACCTGATCCTGAAGCTGCTGCTCAAGCTACATGACCACCTGGCCCATGTTGCTGGTAGATAATAATTCTATGCACTCCACTCTGTGTCCACTGACTAAATGACTATAGAGCTGTGTAAAGGAACAATACACTATTAGGCTGTGTAGCGAGTATGGGTTTTACAGTCATCTGAAATGTAGCTAATATGGGTTGAAAATGTACAAAAACCGATGGTATCAGTTTGCTGCTCGCTAACCGTAGCTAATTTGTTTTTTGACTGTTTGGTCTGTTACACAAAAGGTCAACTGGAAAAAGGTCCAGTACTAACAAGATGAAAGGAGGCATATCGCCACCTATCGTAGCAGAATTGCACATACTTGGGTCAATAAATTGATTCCCCTCCCGTGCTTGTATATTGAAAAAAAGACAGTAATCCAATGAAATGGCCTAGTTGAGTTATAACCGTAGCTGGACTTAAGTGTGCATGTAAACATACAGAATGATTCTGACATTAAAAGAGTAACACATTTGCACTTTATAGACTGTACAAATGGATCAAGGAGATATGATACATGGTCAAATAGGCAAGAAGGTTCTCAGTCAGACAGAGCTGCTGACTGCAGCTTTTAATGTTGAGTAGAAACATTTTAGCATGACATCCTACTGACATGATCTAATAATTCCATACATACAGTAAAGGTCCAATATTTTAAATTTGCTGTGATACAAAGTATATGTCTCACTTCGCAGTCACTTTGTGCCTGTCATGTAAACATGAGTCCTAATCAGTAGATGAACAGGCTGCAAAGACATGTTGTGCTGATAGAAATGGTCATCAAGAATATTTTCTTCAGTGATGGTTGATATTGTGATTGCAGGCCAGCATGACTGTGGAGACCAGCAGCATCCAAACAGGAGTCTGTCCATGGATGAGGCCTCTGCATATTTACGGGTACGTCCACACATTAACATCCCTGCCACACAACAAAACCTGAAACAGAGGCTGTAGTGTACAGTAGTAATGCTGATTACTGTAACTTTCTAACAAGGAGAGATTTCACATAACATGACCAGGTCTGTGCTTTACAATGGCCATGGAAGTTTTGGATTTTGCATATCAGACAGGGTTACCTGGGAGCTTGAGACTTTTTTTAGTGAAGCATTTGAATTTTTCAGACGGGTTGCTTTTCAGTCATATAACAGTGTATATCCAACCTTTCCTGGTGAAGATGTTTTAGATGTTTTTAAAGTTGTCACATCAGTTTTCTCTTGTTCCAAGATAGATGATACATAGACTTATATCCACACAGCAACACAGTGCTATACACAATACACAAAGTTAGGGCTGAACAGTATTTCTTGCAATGATGAAAAGCAACCTATCACTGCGGCTTGGCTCCACCTAGGCTGCTACATGATAAATATAAATATATTTATTTGGTGCCTTTTTATTGGGCATCAACTTTGCATTAGACACGTACCATGAAAAAATTGACTTGGGTGTAAATAAAAGCTCATTGTTACAGTTACAGCTGTGAGTTGCATGTGAGATGCAAGCCTGCACGGAGCTGGTGCAGATGGCTGCCTGTGTTAAAATGAGAGTATTTGTTGTGTGAGATGTGCAAGTGAAATACACACAGTATCTCCATGCTGCTCATCTGTAGTGATCCAAGTCCTGAAGCCCCGACATAAAAAGTTGTTTGGAAAAACGTCATTTGAACTCTGTTTTTAGCCTCATTGTAGCCTGTAGCTCTAACTGCATCTCTGTGCACCGTGCTCACATGTGCGTGCCTGTGCGCGAGACCAGCAAAAGCATGTGAACACACATGAACACGGTGGCCATGTCTCATGGTCTTGAGCATGCGTGCACACGTGAGCGTGGTGCACAGAGGAACATTTCAGCTGGAGTGGATGTAACTGTAGTTCACCACTAACTGGAGTCTATCAGCATCTTTTTGCCTTTGCTTGTGTGTTTCTGTAACTTGCGTCCAGCTTCCAGGTGTGCAGTGAAGGGCAGCGTTCACTGTGTTTACTATAGAGCCAACTGGAGTGTGTTCTCTCTCAGTGAGTTAAAAAGAAAACTGAGAATGTGAAAGATTACTTGAAGGCAGTATTACTATAGCAGGACCCTTCAGAGTGGAACTGATGGAAGCTGACGATAGTATTGTTCCTCTCATCAGTATCGTGTCTTTGTTCAGGCTCAGAATCAGGAGTTTGAAGACTTCATTCTTACGTCTCTGGAGTGGATCATCCGGACAGGCCAAGATGTTGGAATAAGGTAACGAATACACCACAGACGTATTCATCCTGGTCACATGCATTGCCTGTGACATCTCTACTCACTCTGCATGTATGTGTGTGTCTGTGTGTGCAGGCTGACTGGGCAGGTAGCTGAAGATCCGTTGACCGATGTGTCTGAGATCTCTCGGCTGGAGTCCACACATCCCAAGATGCCCTTCACGTGCCGCTTCCGACGAGCCTTTCTCACTGTCATCAGCAGAGTCTTCGTCATTGCAGTCGGTAAGATTCACTACGTCACATAAACAGCAGCATGCCCGGACCATGCGGAGGTTCACAGCTAAGAGTCTGCTCCCAAAGTGCAGTGATTGATTACTCCACCTACACCTGTTAATTGTAGTTCCAGTGTCATTAATGATGACTGAATATAACTGACACCAGTAGATTGTTTAGAGAATGAAATTAAGAGGACAACCACAGCAACAATGACCAATATAGTAGGCTTGGGCAGTACCCAATTTTTCGTACTTTCATGTAGTCCTGAAATTTTACTTGGGTTGTGGTATGTGATGGTATGACTGAGTTGTGCTGAACCCACCCAAATTTGCTACTTTGCGCAAGCTTACTTTGCTCATTCAGACCAGAGTGCTGCACAGGTCTATTTTGAAAAACTCCGCACCCTCCCATAAAGCCCAGTACCAGAACCGACCCCTTACTCTTCATTATGTTTAAGTCAAAGTCGTACCTGTTAATAAAAGTCCCGTGACCCGACCTGCACCCATAATTAAACACACACAGGCAACTGTCACTCACATCAAATGCAGCAAATCTGGCAGAGGAGACATCTCTTCCACTCGTTGGGCTCAGTGCCAGGATGATGTTAATAGTTTGCGCAGTCACTGCCAGGTTAGGAAACATTTTAGCATTTTACAGAATGAAATAACATAAAAATGCCAAGATACTCTGGACTCTAGGACTGTAAAGAAAAAAACAGGTGTTTGCTCAGTGTGTGTGACAGATATGAAGACAATTAAACATTAATCATTAACACTGGGATCACTTGAAATTAACATCCTTTTCATCTTTTATCATCAGCAGTAACAGTAGGAGCATTAGAATATAGTTTGGCTCCATGTAGCAGGGGAAGCTATTTTCAGTAGGTGTGTTTGACCCTGTGTATCCTGTGTGTTTGTGTGCAGTGGTCGGCTTTGTGTGGAGCGTGGTCTGCTACATGAGGTATCGCTGGAGGAGAGAGGAGGAGGAGACCAGGCAGATGTATGACATGGTGGAGAGGATCATTGGTAAGGAACATTGACCATTTACCTGACTGTCCAGCATGTGAATATTTTTGCTCACAGAAATGGTGCCACATCTTTAGAAATACTGCAGTTTGCACTAAGGTTGGGTATATTTCTCACTTTGATCTGTGATTGTGTGTGTGTAGCACCAACATTTGTTTCATCACCGAGACTGGAAGCAAACAAAGGAAACGGTTTAGTTAGTTATGTTGGAAGCAAGGAAGCAAAAAGTAGTCATACTCAGTATATTTATTTAAAGTATACAGTTATGTATATGTCAATGTCGTACTTAAGGTCTTCATACAGCAGATGTCCAGGGGCCTCATTATAAAATGCACACTTAATGTTTGTGTGCAAACTGTGTGTATGCCTGCTAGTACACAGTTTCCTTTTAAATCCCAAATCAGCCTGGAATTGTCTGCACATTGACCAGTCTCATATCGCGCCCTCTACACGCCCACATTCAACCATGAATGGTTAATGCAGAGCACCTCATTAATGTCGATGCATTGACATGAGCCGATTGATAGGTGGTTCTTTACAGTAAATCACGGCAATGACAGAGAGGAAAACCAAGACAGCAAATATTCCTGACGCAGAAATCGAGGTGCTTGTGGGTGAACTGAAGGTTAGAAAGGACAGAGGCTATTGTTTGGTGGCCAGAAAAGTAGATGGGAACCTGTTGCTGCTGCTTTTAATGCAGTGAGATCATCGAACAGGACACTGCCTGACTTTTTTCTTCAAAAAAGGTCAGATCTAAGGTTGGATGCCAAAAAAAATTGCACCCTGATGTCTCTGCTTAATGACACAATCCCCCTGTGCAGGTGGTGAAGATGTGCTGGGTGAGAAGCAGAGTGCTCCACTGCGCTCTGTACTGTTCCCTGCAGCCATTTTGCACACAAAAACTCCTCCCGTTTAGACTACTGTATCTCTCTGTACACTGGTATTAGTCAGTCCTCCATGTCCCGTCTCCAGCTGGTTCAGAATGCTGCTGCTAGGCTTCTCACAGGTACCCAGAGGAGAGACCACGTCACACTTGTTTTGGCTTCTCTCCACTGGCTGCCAGTAAAGTTCAGAGTTGACTTAAAGGTTCTCCTTTTTGTGTACAAAGCCCTTAATGGTCTAGTCCCATCCTACATAACAGACTTTCTAACCCCGATTCTATGCGCAGGTCCCTCAGGTCAGCTGACCTGGGGCACCTGGCTGTCCCACGCTCCAGAGTTAAGCTCAGGGGTGATGTGCCTTTGCTGTGTCTGCCCCCCAAACTGTGGAAAACCCACCATTAAGTCTTTGAAGTCCAGGCAGAAAACCTACTTTTATTCATTAGCATTTGAGTCCCCCTGATGTGGTTCTCCCTGATGCATGCCTGTGTGTGTTGTGTCTCTAAATGTGTGAGCTGTTGACCTGACAATTATATCACTTTATCAGTGTTGGTTGTTTTTAAATGTGCAGTATAAATAAATTTGAGTTAAGTTGAGTAGAGGATGAGACAGCACTAATGAAATATTGAGCGGGATATGATTAGAGATTTTGGGTGACATATCTTTTGCAGTCAAAAGGTGCTGATGGAAAAGTTTTGGCTCACTGGCACAAACACAAGCAACACTGCTGCATGTGAATGTTTATAAAGTGGATCTGTGAGAAACGTGTGATATGTGGTGAGAGATCCTATATGTGTAATGATTCCTCTACACATTTTAAGCCTTTTTTGTGCCTATGCAATGGTGATAAATGAAACCCCTGATGATTTGTCAGTTGAAATCAGTGACTTGCAGGTTTCTCTTCGAGTGCTGTATTCGAGCCTCATCCCTTAACCTTTCATTTCTCTGATGTTGTTGTTGTTCAGATGTGTTGAGGAGCCATAGTGAGGCTTGTCAAGAGAACCAGGACCTGCAGCCTTACCTGCCCATCCCCCATGTCAGAGACTCTCTGGTCCAGCCTCAGGACAGGTGAGTACTAACACAATCTCATCTGTATCTGAATCCAGATAGAACTTTTCACAAGGTTAAAGTATATCAGGGCCTTACATGAACATCTGCCATATAGTAAATGTAGTCTGAATGAATGAAAGCGATCATTACTGATCAAAGTAGTGCCCTTTCATCTTGTTAGTATTGGATGTGTTTTTCCAGTTGACCTATTATGTCACAGACCAAACAAGTTAGCTTCAGTTATCTTAGGGGCAAACTGGTACCATGGTGGACAACTTCACAGCTCTGCACATTTCGTCCATCCAAAATTCACGGCTCTGGATGTAGATTTCACCATGTTGTTACCGGCTTCCTCTTCTGTTATGCATGATTGATGATAAAGGTTTTTTCTCTTGCTCTGCACCAAGAGGAGAAGATTTTTCACTGAAAACACATTAAATAGGCTCACCTCCCCTTCATCCTAAAACTGGAGCCAGTTTTCAGTTGAAGGGGAGGTGAGCTTATTAAATGTTCATATGGTATTTCACCATTTATTACACTGATGTTATTTCCTTGTGGTTAAGAAATTTGCATTTAATGCAACATTTATTGCAGTGCTGTTAATGTGTCTATATTCATGTGCAGTTACTGCAGAAATGTCACTTGGTCAGAATGCTGTTGTGACTTTTATGGAGAAATGACTGAGGAGCTTATTCAACCTGGAAGCTATCCTGTAAAATTGTAAATATTGATCTATCAGGTGAGGAAGATGTGTCAGTATTTAATAGATAGTAATATTTTACAGGAAGAAAATGAAGAAGATTTGGGAGCGGGCTGTGAACTTCCTCTCAGCCAATGAGTCCAGAATTCGAAAAGAGACTCAGAGGATTGGTGGAGCAGACTTCCTGGTCTGGAGGTGGATCCAGCCCTCTCTCAGTTGTGACAAGACCTCATTGATGCCCTCCAAAGTCTGGCAGGGAAAAGGTAACACACACTAAATATTTTCTTGTTGCTCAAAAGAGCATTTCAAGTTGTAGCAATAACTCCTTCAGAAACATTTGTGCAGTCTCCCTCTGAGTGTGTGTGCATGCACAGTCCACACCAGTTTATATGGATATACCCATATATGCAGAGCTCATGTCCGTGCAGGGGTTGACTAGAGATGGAACAATGCTTTGATCGGGATTGATATATCAATTCAGTGATCAAAAATTCAGTGTAATCAATACAAAGTGAAAACAATTTTCATTTTATCGTTTTTAGGATTTAAAATCACAACAATATTGTATTGTGACTTAAGTATCATGATATTATCGCACTGTGGATCCTCTAGTTACATTATTTATGTGTTGTTTTTATCTTTTATGGCCAAATGCAAAAAAGAAAAGGGTTGGAAGTTTCTTCTGTAACAGATGTGTTAAATGAACATACGATATTGTCTCATATCAATCGCAAACCTTTCAAGTGAATCGAATTGAAACCGTATCATGGCAGACTTTGTGATATCAGTATTGCCAGAATATGGTATTGTACTGAACTGATTTACACCCCTAGAGCTGACATTAATCTCTAGCATTGTAGTGGGTGTGTGTTGTGGACCACAGGACACAGGAAGGCTGCTGTAGACGAACAAAGCAGGAAAAACCAAACATTCATAGTGGCTGTGTGTTGCTGTTGTACAGCACATGTGCTGTTATGTTCTGCTGGTTTTCATAAATATGTTGGTTATCTGATTATTGGTGTGATTTTGAAGGAGGTGGAACACAGGCATGCGCTCTTTCTGTGTGCTGGCAGCATGAGTACTAACAAGTTTGTGGAGCCTGTTGCAAGGAGCATGCAGCCAGCTTAGGGCCAGTTCATAGGGTCTGCTATGGTTCTTGTACGCCATCATTCCCGTTATTCCCGTTTCGACATGGTTCTACGTGGACTCTTATGCGGACGTCCACATATAGCCCATTTTTTGTGGCCTTGTGAAACTTAAGCAAAGCCAGATGAAATTGTTAGTGTTGTTCAGATCCAAGAGAACATAGCATTATTGTGATTCTGCCTTAGCTAACACCAGACTGCACTGAAGCAGCTGTGCGTTGATTGAGATTTTGTCTTTCCTCCTCAGCTTTCCCTCTGGACCGGAGGAATTCTCCTCCCAATAGCCTGACTCCATGTCTGAAGATCAGAAACATGTTTGACCCAGTCATGTGAGTACCTGTTTGACGTGCTGTCAGCGGCGACCAAATGTTTCCCTCAGTTGAGTTTTTGTCTGTATCTTGTTTGTATTTGTGTGTTCAGGGAAGTTGGGGAGAACTGGGATTTAGCCATCCACGAGGCCATCCTGGAGAAGTGCAGTGACAACGATGGTATCGTTCACATCGCTGTCGACAAGAACTCACGAGAGGTAGGTTTTGTCTTATGAATGATAAGCTCACATTTATGTCACACCTCCATGCTGCTGGCTGCAGCGATGTCACACTATGCTTCCTCCTCTCTCCTCAGGGCTGTGTCTACGTTAAGTGTCTCTCTGCAGAGCACTCAGGGAGAGCCTTCAAGGCACTTCATGGCTCCTGGTTTGATGGTAAATCACACACCTAATAACACTTACATTCAGAGAACATCAGCAGTAAAAAAATAAAGTAAGCTGACAGTATCTGTGAGAGTGTTACTACACAGACAGGTGAGAAGGTTATACACCATCCAGGCAGTCCAGTTAGAATATTTCCTCCATGAATTTTGAAGGCTGACCAATCATAAAACAGTGAGCAACAGTTTGAAACACTGTGAGACAGACTTTTATAACTCAGAGGAGACAACCCCACCCTGCATCCCCCCCCCCCCCCCGAATTGAGGCTAAAAGCATTTGTTATTCATAAAACAACACTTCAAGGACAGTGTAGTGCAGAATGCAGACATAAATTAACAAATTGTTAATTTTTTTTATAGGGGCTGCTGTACCTGTAGCATCATGATCATTATTATTATTATTATTATTATTGTTATTGTTATAATTCAAAGTTGGCACAACTCACAGCACACAGAGACCCAGTGTGCCTCCTACAGTAGTAACTCACTAGAAGGCACAAATACAGCACCTTCCAGTTCCTTTATCTATATGATACACTGAAAAAGCTTATAGCCCCAGCAGTCCAGTCACTTTTATTTTTGCAGGCCTGCCCTTGAAGACCTGTCTGCTCGGTGTGATTCTGTGGTTTTATTGCAAGATGCAGTGCTTGCAGGCGTTTGAAGTGTGTTGCCAGATGATGGCGCATTGTGTGGTTGAAAAGTTGAGCCACTCGATAACCCTGCGTTTGAGCCCTTCTGTGAGGCCAACACAGCGTTCTAAAGACAGCATGAAAAACGTGGTATGCTTCCCACCATCTTTAAATGCAAAAGTGTTAATATCTATTCTGAATGACCAAACATACCAACCTACCTAGTTTTACACCTCTACACACCTGTACAGTCACTACATGAAGTAGCTGTAATTATGACATCCATCAAAATAGGGGTGTGGCATCCTGAAACTTGCGAGAACAGTTAGATAAACTCTTCATTTGAAGCAGTCTGAGGCTCTAAAGCAGGGACTCTCAAAGTTCTGATTTATGATGAAGCCTAACTCCTCTGACGCTAGTGAGGTGCTGCTAGCTGCCATGCAAAAACTAACTTTCTACAAACTGTCATTCCCAAACTGACAGACACTTGTATGGGATTGCATTTTGATGTAGAATTTAAACATTTTAGAATTTAAAATATAATCCACACATTTCATTTCATGTACAGGGCCATGTTATGTTTCTGTGAGCTGCCACTGACCCACTGGCTGCATTTTGAGCAACAGTGCTTTAAGGCCATGTTCATTCTGACATCAGTGACTACTGTTCTGATGTCAGGAATTTTGTGGTAAGGTCTTCAGAATCATGGATGTAGCGGTCAAACTGGACTGTCTGAATTATATCTCATCTTGTGGCCTGTAGCTACATTACACCCACACCTACACAGCTCACAGTGTTATTTTAAGTGCTGAACTAAGGCTTATTACAACAATAGGCAGCTCTCTGGCACAGACTATGATGATAAAACAAACATTTTCACAGCATTATTAATAGAAGAGATGCAACAGAGACATTTGTGTTCTTTATGCCCTGATCTTTCGTTAATCCTTTGTTTGCTTTGTCCGTCTCGCCATGGCTGTAGATTGCAGACTGTCCTGAGCAGTGTTCATACTTGTGCAATATTAAGAATCTTATTGTTTTGTCTCACTTAACTGTGTTAGTCTAAAGTGTACCAATTTGCAGTAGGAAACATTATATCTCCTGCAGTCAAAAACAATGAGCCCATACAACTGTAGCCCTTTCTACACAGAGATGGAGCTGAAGGGCCACTACGAAGTCCCTACTTCATGCCTCCTTTGCATTTTTACACAGAACCAAACAATCAAGGCATCATGGTGAAAGAGGGAAAACAACTCTGTTCCCCCATTCCACAATTGTACCTTTAATACAAAATGATGAAGCGACATAATAGGGCGATACTTCCACCCTGAACTGGCAGTGCAAAAGGGACGTTTGTTTATTTCTTACTTGATTTTGTGATGTGACCCATCATTAACATGCTAACTGCCCTCTTGTGGTGTGGCATACAAATACAGACAAAACATAAAGCAAGTCTTTCCAAAAGAAACCATACTTTCTTGTTTATATTAACAGGTGTTGATTACTTTTTAAATTTTTTCATATTCTGATTCCAATGTATGAATATTCTTAACAGTTAAAACTTTTTGCTCTTTGAAATGGTGTACATCCATTATTATGCTACTATATTAGCATCATATCAGTGACATAAAATTGTCTCAAAATGACAATAATATCATATATTGCCATTATTTCTGGGATAATTTATCATTCAATAAAAGTAGTTATCACGACAGGCCTGATTAGAAGGTGTTGTTATGTTCCTAAACAAAGAGCATCCTACCTGCAGCTTCCCACTGGCTGGTTGAGATGTTGGATCTTGGATGAGTGTTCCTGTAGTGCCCCAACTAGGGAAGCTGTAAACTCTAAAGTGATGTCAGCTTCATGTATTAAAGAGTGCTGTATTGACTGGTCAGTAACATGCTCCTACTTGTGGTTTGACAGGTAAGCTGGTGACCGTGAAGTATCTGCGCTTGGACCGGTACCACCAGCGCTTCCCACAGGCCCAGGGCTGCACCACGCCTCTAAAGGCCTCCAGCCTCCACGCCAACACCACGAGCACCATGAACACCTCGCCCCGTCTGCAGCACCGCGGCTCCGCCAACTCTTCAGGCTTCTCATGAGATCAACATAAGTGTTAGATTTAGCATTGTCCTCTGTGCCCTCCCAGCATGACAGCACGAGTCTGCTGCTGCTCCTTCACTGCTTTATAACGGAGAAGACTTCAGTCTGCGTCTCGGGAGAGCTTTTATTTTTTGTTTGTTTTGTTTTTCCAACACAGGATCGCAAGAGAAGCGGTGCAGTGTTTGTTTTCAATAATCTTTGTATTAAAATGTCATGGATTTAACAAGGAAGCAAAGTTCTTCTGGAATATTTAAGATGTGTGCAGAGACTCCAAACCTCCCTCCCTCTCTTCCACAGTCTAACTGATGCCACAGCGGAATTAATGTGGGCACTGTGTGGAAACGGCTGCATGTTATCAGAGTATGCCTCTATGTAAGCTATCAATACAACACAGTGTGGGTGTTGATTTCCCCGAAGATGTTCGATGTACTCCCCGTTTGTTATTATTCAGATTATTATTATTATTTAGTCAAGTGAGGAAGGGCATGAACAGACTTGTAGAGAGTGTGCTGTAAATACATGTGAACGGTGGCACAAGCTTTATTACATCCTCCGTATTCAAAGCAAACCATAAGCTCACGTTTTTCTCGCTGCCACAGCAGAGTGCGTCTGTATCCAGAGGCTGCCCGCAACAGCACCGATATACACACACACAGTGGTTCAGCTGGTAGAACAGGGTGAGCAACCTCTGCGTTTGTAGTTTGCTCCATGTATTCCATGTATGGCCTTTTCTTTCCCTTTGTCTTTTAATTTTGTTCTAGCATCCAGCAGTGCTCCCAAACTTTTGAATCAGGGACCATAAACAGTCACCTGAAGCTTTCTTCTCCAGATATAATCCAATATATTCCCAAATGATTTTTATGTTTTATTATGTATATTATTTACCTCTTTCAAGTCGGGTCATTTTCACTGTTGGCGCGTCCCCTTATTGTATTTCCAAACCTGTTCTGAACAAGTGGTGTGTTGTCCTCTCTCTGTGTACATGACCAACAGACCAGAGGAGCTCACAGACTTTCGGATGTCTCTGGTGACGCAGATATTTCCTCTCATGATATGACCTGATGTTGTTGCTACTGGTCTTTGATCATAGCCTCTTGTAATAATGCTACCCCTCTTTTTGTCATAAGGAGTACTGTGAGAATGGTGACAGATTTTAATACACAAACCCAAATATTCCAACCCCTGCAAGGAGACTGTACTGAACTTACGGATTCCTGGTTGCTTGTGTACTTTTACAGCACCTGTGTATTCAGAAAACACTAAAAAAAAAACAAATCCAGGAGTTGCCAGACATAATTTCATTTTTTTAATGCAGTGAATTGAAAGTTGGATTCAGTATTTGCAGTGTGAAATTGTACAAATGATGCACATTTCAAAATGTTCAAAACCTGCAGCAACGTTTTTGCGGCAGGCAACCCACCTGTGCCTTAAATTTGTGCTTTTTTAAGACTGGCACTGCATTACTGGAGAATGTACTGGATTTCAGAAATGTTTCAAGGGTGAGTAAGGCCTGCCATAGATGTAGTTTTGGTAGAGTTTGACATCTTCAGATTTGGTATTTTGTAGCAGTTTCCTTTGATATTAAACCAAATGCTTCTCTCTATTTATTATTATTTTTTTAAATCCGCTGTGTTGATGTACTATTTTAATGTCACTAGACCTGTTACATATGTGTCATAACTTTTTTTTCCATCGAGGATCGACCTTACATCCGCTTTCAAACAATTGTGAGGATGTGTAAAAATGACAAAAATAAAGTGAACACTTTCCGAAATAAGCCAGTCGATAGTGCATCACTGTAATCTATTTTTGTACGTCTCCAGCAGAATGGTGCACCCGCAGCGTGTCAGCCCACACTGACTGTAACAAGGCTGAATGTAAATGTTGGTTTGATGTGATGGCACTTCTCCAGCCTCGTGCTTCACCTTTAAATGCATCCTCACGGATGTGTTCTTTTCCTCTGATGTATTTTATGTAAACACTGTACATTGATATAACTGTAATATGTACTATTATATGCAGCTTTATTTCCATTGCGTTGTTTGTTTGGAGTTACCAGTATCCCTGACCTGCTAGACAGACAGGGGAGGTGTACAATACTACAGACATTTAAGAAGATACAGACGTTTTAATGTAATTTGTCAATTGTACAAACGGCTCAAATTAAAGGTTTATTAGGAGTTTTTAAATTGTGCTTGTTGTGCTGTTGTGTCGTGCACATATGGGGCAGAAACATTTTAGAAACAGCATTCCACAGTTGTCTGGGTTTTTAGCTTTTATTCAGCTATGTTGAGGTCAATTTATTAAGTATAGTAACATGCTCCAAGTAATGGATGTTAAAGGTCCCATATTGTAAAAAGTCAGATTTCTGCCTTCTTTAAATTTGGCACAAATGTCCACTTGGACTCAACAATGAATTGATTAGATATTTGGTAGTCAAAGGTCACTGTTACCTTACATCAATCTCATTCTTCTCATATTCTCTCATATTCTTCAAAATATTCAATTTCAATTCAATCAAGGGTGAACCAATTAGACTTTGGTGGTCAAAGGTCAGTATGACTGTGACCTTGTGTCCAACTCATTCTTGTGAATATGATATTACAAGAACACCTTGAGGGTATTTAAAAAAATTTGGCACAAACATCCCTTTGGGGTAAGCGTTGAACCGACTATATTTTGGTGGTCAAAGGTCAAGGTCAGTGTGACCTCATGAAAACCATATTTTTGGCCGTAACTCATCTCATCTAATTTCATATGCTAATTATGACATATTTGACACAAATGTCTAATATGATAAAATGATGAAGTGATGACATTATATATCTAAAGGGTCAAAGGTTCACTGTGACATCATAATGTTTTGCAAAACCATTTTTCTGGCTATAACATCATAGCTCAGGCACAAAATGGGAGACATTCGGTCAGATACTGAATGGCCACACTAATCTTGGGTGCCCATCTTAAAACTTTGCTAGAGATCTTCTGTGCTGCTAGAAATCTTCTGTGGAAGATGTGCGCGAAGCATCCATGTTTTCACAGACATGGATGTAAACTATAACTGCAACTTGACTGGTGCACAGAGGCATACAACCTTGTGGCGGTAATAATAGTTTTATGCTCAATACACTGAGAAATGCACACAGTCCATATTCAGAAACTGTGCCTTCTAAACGAGCTGTCAGGACTCCTGTGAAGTTGTGATGTCACAACTATACAGTATAAAGGTAGAAACTGTTTTAGAGTGCTGTTACAGTCATTACCCTGTTGCAATGAGTTCTAAAACATGGGAATGAGTCAGCATTTCTGCACTCCCGGTTCCCTCGTCTTGAAGTAAGTAGGTATTTTAATGGGTTTTTGGTTAATGCCTGAAATAAGTTTCACGTCAGTCATATTTTAGTTTGAAGCAGTATTTATTTCAAAAGGGCCCTTCTCCCACCCAAACTTGAAATTACACTTGAGCTGAATATTTTATTTTACAATTTTTGTCCCCCAACTAATAAAAACATTAAAGTACCACAGGACTTTCGTTTTGACAAAATTAAATACTTTAACACCATAAAGTGATGGCACACATTCGTGCATTAAAATTGTATTCGTGTAGAAACATTTCTACTCAATACTAATTATTAACAACCACTAATATTTTTGAAATCACAATTTGTGATTTATCAGGGAAAATGGTATTATAAGATGCCAAAATGCATAAGCTAACTTACATTAGTCAGTGAAGATTTCTGTCCACTCTGAAGTTGTGTTAGTCTCTGTGTTCGTGTTGTAGAGGACGTTGAACTGGCTGAATGAAATGAGAATGAGCTGTCTGTTTGGTCTGTAGTCGGATTACATCATGCTGTGACGAGGCTGGGGTCCTGGCCATAATTGGTGATGTGCAGGGAGGCACTGTGTTATTCCACCCGTACTCGTACACACACACGCAGCCTGTCGGTGAAAGGGACGGAGCGTGTTAGCCTCTTAGCCTGTGGCTCCTCCAGGTCCATTTTCTGTGCCGACCTGACTCCGACACATTAACCCTGGTGACACAACGCTTCACTGCCAGCGTCACCTTCCTGCTACTGCTGCTGCTTTCCTCAGGTATGACACTGTCTTTTCATTTGCTGGACTAACTTCGGGTTACGAAGGGTACAGCAGTCACAGTTAGCTTAAACAGTGACGGGGCGAATTTTAATGCTGAAGGAGAGACCTGTGTTTGGAGTTTTCTGGATGTTTAGGAATCAAGCAACTCTAAACATTGAATTAAACGCATTTGGGGTAACTGTTAACAGTCGGGGTTCAGAAAAGACTGGCATCCTGTCACAAATGGAGACAAAACACGAAGATAATTACCTACTCAGTAAACGTTGTTATTTTTAGGCTGTCATGCTGGCAAGCACAAATTAGACACAAACAGGCGGCAGTGTGCTGCAACACTATATGACGCAATATTGTGCTATGTAACGTTACTATAACGCTGACATTTTATAAGGTAATATCAGCTGGGCGGACTCCACACGGGACAGACCGGAGGTTTCTGTCTGGGATGCGAAATTAATTTTTTCTCGAATGTGAAGGCAGGACCCGCCCTACTCTGCCTCTGATTGGCTAATAGTGACATTCTTATCCTAAACCTAGCCAATCTCACGCCCCTCTTATAAGGGGCCGTTCATTACTTATGAGGGGGGAGGGGTGGTGCAAATGGGGAAGGCCTGTCAAATACATAATTAATCACGGGGTGGGACTTATGTGTTTTTTTCTTTTCATTTTTCATACAAATTGATTTTGGCATAGAAATTTGAATGGCTGTATTGATTATTTATTTTACTGCCAATTGTTAAAAATGTTTCTTTTTTGATAATATTATAGGCTTTAATAATAGATTTAGAAAAGACAACATGGCCTTCACATGTAAAAAACAGTTGTTAGATTTTCAATTTCCCAACGGAACATATTAAGTGGGACGAGCGCTTTCATCAGAAAATAAAAACACAACTAAATCTGAGATTAAGATAGTGATATTTAATCAAAATCACTTTATTTTTTAATGTACATTTTAATTGTCATTATGACACCATTTAAATTTTTTTTGAAGTGATTGTTGAGTGAGGGGTTTTTTGTTTTGTTTTTAATCGTCAAAATTAAAACATTTATGTTAGCCAGAAACTGTAAAAACAGAAATTATCGTTGGATTTTCAAATTTACGACGGAATGCATTAAGTTGGATGAATGCTTCCTTGAGCAAAATAGAGGCGTTTCATCAAAATCACTTTATTCTACATTAAAAATGTTGCCAAAAATAAACTGTTTGCACAGCTAACTAGCATGCACAGCAAGGGTTTAAAACTGTGGCTTTTTCAGCTAAAGGATTTTATCTTCAACTTTAACCTTAAAACATTAACGGGTGAGTTTTTAAAAATCACGTAATTTATAGTGGAGAGAGGGTCATGCATTTTCCCCAAGTCACTCAGGGAGTCTCAAGAAAGAATATTTGTAGCTTTGGGGAAGATCACAAAAAAATATACAGTCACACCCTGGCCACCCCTCCTCTAAGAACTAAAGAACAGTCCCTAAATCTCACCAATGCAACTGGCAACAAGCCAATCAGAGAGCCTTTGCCATCCTCATTATTTAGGGCAAGTAGTCAAGCAGCTGCGTGCCTCTGGAGATCATAACATTAGGCTGTTTTCATGGTTTCATGGTCAGTTTAAGTTCTGTGTCAATAAAAACATGGAAGTAGCAGAGGACTTTTATTTTTGACAAAATGAAATACATTTACACTATAAATGGGTGCAGAAAAGGCACTAATTGGTGAATAAAATTTCACCAGAATGCAGGAACTTAATTCTTTTACATTCAAAATGTTCTGGTGAAATACCCCCAAACCCTTGTTTCATATGTTTCTTTCTCAGTGTTTAAACTGAACCTACGTCCTTGCTTAGGGAGCTTGACATCGCCAGTGTGGGGCTATCCACATGTTGGCCTCCCACTCTAGGGGCAATTTTAACATTTTAAGACTAAACAGCCACTTACCTTAAATTGTAGAATAATGATAAATAACAAACAGAATAACACAATTTTTTATGCAGAATTATATAAATTTCCAAGTCAGTACCGCGATAACCACACTTTTTTCTGCAGCCAGCAGGTGGATCTTGGGGGAGCCACCATAGTTTTATATTAATATCTAGATACAAGATGGCAAGATGGCTCCTATTCGATCTGCAGGATCGGATTAAAGATATTTTTTGGGCATTTTTGCCTTTATAGATAGGACAGTTAAGTGTGAGGAGGGGAGAGAGAGGGGTAATCACATGCAGCAAAGGGCCACAGGCTGGAGTTGAACCTGGGCTGCTGTGGCAACAACTTTGTACATGGGGAGGCTGCTCTATCCACTAAGCCACCAACGCCCCTAAGTCACAGATTTTTAAATTGCTATTCTTGGCTTGAGAAAATTTTTCCAAACATAAAACCTTCATGGATCAAAAATTCATAATAGAAAGAGTTATAACTGACCTTGTTTGCAGTTGGAGGTGTCCTGCTAACCATTTCTTTTACATTAGTGGCCTATGGGGGAAATGCTTTTTGGGCCACAGGGGATTTTCCACTGCAGTGGCCACTGGGGCAAATCAGTTGCCAGGCCGAGCAGCATTACCGGGCACCTGGGGGCTGCTTGCCCCAAGGGCCTGTTGCCTCTAACCGGGTTCAATAATTTCTGTCCCTGCAGAGGAGCAAACATTGAAAATCCATCCTTTACCTGTGAGACTTTCAGTTTGGTAGGCCTATGTGGCACCTCACATGAGTTAAACAATATTACAATGTTAAAGTGTTCGTTGTAACTGTTCAGCGATAAAATACCAAAGCGCTGTGGATTTTCTCTCCTGGCTTTTGTTGCTGTGCTCCTGCCAGCACCAGCATGTTTTGTCATTGTTTGGTATGAGGCTGTTTGGCTGGCCTCATTCTGCAGCCGAGCTCTGGGCAGCAGAGTGGCATAGCAGTGCAATAAGTGTTGAATGGAGAAAGCAAAAACATCCAAATATTGGTGAGCTTCCTCTCCTTAGTGTACAGAGCTGACAGGGGATTTATAGCACTGTGGAGGTGGCACTGTTCTTTGTCTACCAATAAGCGCAGTTTATTTGCTTGCAACATCCATGACAGGCTACATTTATTTTAGTAGTTGTATTGCTGAGAGGTCCAACGTTTAAGAGTTAGAGGGATGTAGTGGTAACTAGTGATGAGGACTACAGATTATGACCAGATGAAACATCTCATGGTAGTTGAGGAGGTTTTAACCAAGGGCTTTCCCTCTCCAAAACAAACAGACCAGGTGATATAAACTATGAAGTCAAATAGAAATATATAAAACTGTAAGTGAAACTTGACTGATGGGTGGAGACATACAACTGTGGGGCGGTAATTCTAGTTGCTTTCAAAAGGACTTTAACAATGAATTTATTATCCAAATTGTAGTAATTTAAGATGAGCATTTGATCAGTGCGGCTTTGCTGGCCTGAGTTCTTTGAGGTTGGCTTGGTGTGTCAGAGCCTTTATAGTATGAGCTGTGTACGGCTGATACATCCTGTTGTAGAATCCTGTTTTCCTGCAGGTCAACATTAGTCACACACCGCTGAAAACACTGCTATATAAGGCCATCTTGGTAGAGCCGTTCATCAAGAAGCAGCTCTCGCAAACAGAGTGAGATTTTCCTCTTAGATTTTGGCTGTATGGCTTTGAATAAGTGCCACACTTTATTGAATATTTTCTCATGCTGCCACAAAGAACTGGTTCCAGAGAGATTTAATGTAGTCCAACCTTCATGATGCAATGATCAGGCTGTTCGCAAGGACCGAAAACATTCATTTAATTAGCATAAATAGGTTTGTTTGTTGGTCAGCGATTAATGAATCATTTGCTGCTATATGAAAATAGAACTATATATTTACAGTATTTGGCAGATGTACCTCATTATGTATTTATTTATAAATAAAGCCAAATTAAGAGTCAGTAAATAGCTTCTCTGTCTCTCTCGGTCTCTCTCTCTCTCTCTCTCTCTCTCTCTCTTTCTCTTCAGTGTGATTGTGTGTCTCATGGCTGTCCTCCTCAGACGTGGGCTTGTCGTTGCCGTGCATCGTGCCCTTGGGCAAGTCAGCAGCAGCTCAGTCTGCCACCGTGCACTGCCTGCTCCTCTTCTAGGTAGAGTAACTGTTGTCTTTGGTGTTTAAGTGTCCTGGTGTGACTGTTGCATCTTACTACCTGAGCAACTTCTCTCTCTCTCTCTCTCTCTCTCTATCTATCTATCTATCTATCTATCTATATATATATATATATCTATATATATATATATATATATATATATATATATATATATGTATGTGTGTGTATATGTATGTATATATATATGTGTGTGCGTGTGTATATATATCTATATCTATCTATCTATCTATCTATCTAGTATCTATCTATCCAGCCTGTTCACATTCTTAGGGCTTCAAAAATGGCTGCTTTGTCACACCCCTGATATCAATGGTAAAGGCACCCTTTAAGGTCTTTGTAAGATACACAGGGCTTTTAGCCAACTCGATTTTTGAACCCATTAGCAGCATTGCTTGACACAGAGCAATTGACATAGTGTAAGTAAGGGACATTACCCGACGCTGTGCATTTGATGGTTCACGCCCCCACATTGGCATCAAGATAGATAGATAGATAGATAGATAGATAGATAGATAGCAACAAATTTATGTGAAAGGAACTAAAGGCCTGTCTCATACAGACATCGGTCCCAAATATAAGTCACTTGAGGTCAGTGATTTAAGCTACTAGCCTGGGCTATTAAGTTTTACAGGGTGTATACACCAAAGGATGCCCTGTGCATTGCTATCAGATGCTGAGGGGCATGATTTGACAACCTGGGAATGAGAACAGGTTGATTAAATTACATAATCTGAAATCATGTACATCATCAAATAATAGGACAATACTGCTGCCTCGTATGACTCAATCTTGAATCTTAATGACATCCAGAGACCCTTGGTCAGTGTATGATCTAAAGGAGGTGTGAGTGTGAGTGCATGTGCTGTGGTACTGCAGTCATTGCAACTGAATGACCAGTATAAGGTTCATTATAAAGTTCTCTGGTCAGAGCATACATGTGGTGTTATTTTCAATTGTAAAATATTTCTATTGTAATTAATCATCTTTATTACCACCAGTATCATGAACAAGTGGATCTGTTGTCTCAGAGCTGTGATAAGAGTCTTTTGTTGTCGCATTTTAAAGCCACAATGACTCTGCATTTTCAGTTCTTATTTGCACAATTTGGTATTGTTGGTTTGGTTGAGTTTTTCTGTGTGTAATCTGGTCAGGGATATGGATTTTACTTTCAGAGCACAAGTTGTCTTTCATTTAAAATCTGATAATTTTAACCATCGGCAGCTGAACACCATTCAGGATTAGACTTCCATGCAGGATAAGGTATTAATGTGTTTAGTTTTTCTAGGTGTGTTTCCATGTTCCTCATGTCTGTTAACCAATGTCCTTCAAACTCTGTATTAACAGTGGGAATCCCAAACAGATCCTGATGACCAGCGCTTTTATTTCACATCTTGTCTTTAATACTGTTCAATATCCTGACCTGTTTTGTCTCTCCCTTTGTCTGCTCCCCTTCATCCAGCCTAGTCCTTGGTTGTAGGCCTGCTGAGAGGTGTTTGGTTCTACTGGTGGGTGGAGTACCCTCTCTCCAGCAGCCATGTCGGGCTTCAATCTGCTGCATCTAATAACCAAGAGCCAGCCTGTAGCTCTGAGGTCCTGCAGTCTTCCCTCAGGTCCACTGACTGGGTGCTGTGTGCCTGCTGTGCTCTGCCTCTCTAAAGCCTTAACACCTGGCTGGTGTGTCAGCATGTCTTTACTGTCCCAGTCTACATGTGTTCAGAATGATGTGAGCTGCTTTTAGTTATTTTCTCACATTTGATCGGTCGTCCCAGGGAAGATTGATCAAATTTTTTGCAGTGAACGATGCTTGAGAGCTCCCAAATTGGACCTAATTGGTTATTGGACCTCAGTACTTTTTAACTAACAAGTGATATGTATTTTCTATTGTAGCAATGAGTATCAAAAACGTCCAGGTACTGCAGTTTATAGCAGTGAATGCTTGGTCTGACTCTTTGCCTTGTTTTTTCGTTCTTTGATCAGATATTAACTATTTTGCCTTGGAATGAATTGTTTTTCATTGTGACATACATTTTCCATGCCACATTTTAAAATGAATGAATGAAGAATGAAATCACAACCCAGAAAACAAATAAGTGTATTACACCTCAGTGTTGTCCAGCAGAGAGCAGCATACACCTGCCAATAACAAACACAAAGCATTGCCATTAGTTTACATGAGGAGGTACAGGAGAACTGTTTCTTTTTTGAGATGGAAAGGCATTGCTCATGCCAAAATGAAAAATAATCAAAATGCATATTGAAGTGTTTTTTGTTTTTTGTTTTTTTTTATCGCATACGCCTTGTGTTAATCGTCACCAATATGCCAGTAACAGCCTAACAGTGACAGAAAAAAGAAAATGCTCCCCTACACTTGCTCATGAAAACCAATGTCAGTGTAGTATTTATGGGCCTTTTCCACTGTCACTTTTGGCTGCGCAGAGTCAAGCCATGCCTTCTCGGGAGTAGGTCCAAAAGCTGGGCCACCCGCCCTCAAGCGGGTAGAGAATTAATCCAAGTTGTGAGTATTGTTTTACCAGAATATAATGTTGTGTGATTAGATTAGATTTTGACAAGTCAAAACTCTAATTACAGATATTTGTAATTCAGTTTTGACTAGTAAGATTCAAGCTATTTTTGCCATTCATGTGTATGGGGTTTGTCATTGTAGATATCTCAAATGTAGTTGCGGGATATCTACAACTGAATTGTATTCCAGTTTGAGATATCTACAATTTAATTCAAGTTCAAGATATCTTAAATTATCATCAATTGAAGATATCTACATGGTCCTTTCTAGATAGCTTGAATTGAGTTTCAGATAGTCAGAATGACATTGTAGATATCTTGAATTCGAATTATGACTAGTCAAAATGATGTTGTAGATATCTCAAACTGGAATTATAGATAGTCATAATGTAATTGTAGATATCTCTAATGACAAACCCCATACACATGAATGGCAAAAGTAGTTTGAATCTTACTGGTCAAAACTGAATTACAGATATCTGTAACTGTAGTTTTGACTAGTCAGAATGACATTATAGATATCTTCAATTGAAATTCATACTAGCCACAATGACATTACTACTAGTCAAAATTACGTTGTTGATATCTATAATTAAAATGGCTTGCCATAGAGTGCCATCAGTCTCTCTCTGATGTGCTGTCTCTCAGAACTAGATCAAGTGAATGATTCATAATTGATATCTATGCTGAGCAACAAATTTTTGTGAAAGGAATTAAAGGCCTGTTCCATAAAGAAGTCTGTCCCAAATATGAGTCTGTTGAGGTCAGTAATTTCAGCAAATAATGGCCCGGGCTATTAATTGAAGTTTTCGAGGTAGATACACTAAAGGATGCCCTGTGCATCACTATCAGATGCTGAGGGGCATGATAAAGGGTCAGTATTTGACAGCCTGGGAATGAGAATGGGTTGATTGGAGTACACGAACTGAAATCATGTACATCATCAAATAATAGGACAATAATGCTGAGGTGACGTCTTGCTAACCACAGCCGAACCCCGCTGACACCCCTTCTTCTCCTTAAACAAGTGTGTGAGAGACTTAACTGCCCTCTGTCTGCAGGACACCAGTGAGAAAGGCATTTTCATAAGTTTCTGTGTTCAGCTCTCAGTACCTGTAGCTTTGAACTGAATCTCTGTGGTTTGGAGTATAATTTCTCTCCTGCATCCTGTTTTTTCTTTAGATATCTGCTTTATTTTACCGTTTCATGTCTGCTATCAGCAGTATTAGAAATTGTGTGAAGTTGCTGTTCGAAAACTCAACTTTTCCTTATTTTGCTGCTTCCAAATGAAAGCTTTTACATAACAAAAGAACAGAGGACTTTTCTTGTAAAGAATCTATAGGAAGTAAAATGTGTTTATCACTGAATTAGCGGAACAGAAAGAGCCACAGTGAGATGTTAAATGAAGAGCTGCAGACACTTACTATCTTACTACACCTCTGCAAACAGCTCACCTCCAACAGGTAAACTTCTCTTACCTGTAATGCTTAAGCAAATGCAGCAAAAATAACAGGGAACTTTAGCCGTGGATCAGCCCACTGCTTTTAAACATATTGGGCTCTAGTTTCGCAGACCAGGCGAGGCAGGGGCGCAGCGCACCTGTGCTTCACCAACTGGGTGTGGCCAGGCGGATTTTGCAAGTTTGGAGGAAACTGATGTTTTGGTCTGGGAGGTCCAAGCTCACAGTGTCCGAATATACGGAACTGCGAGCAGACCTCCACTGGCTGATGATGCAAAGGTAGCCTGGGAGGAGGTCACCACAATTGAATGCATGTTGTGTTTCTCTTGTGCCCACGTGCTCTCTCTTTCTCTCTCACAGTCTCACTCTTGTTTCTTTTCTTTTGACTTTTCTATGATGACAGACGCTGAATATATACTTCCTATCTGATGCTGTGGCTGCTTGTGGTTGGCTGAGAGGGATGTGAAGTCAGTAGTTTGCAGCTGTGTTAATCGATCAATCGAATGCCTGTGAGGTTTTGGTGACGTGTGCGCACTGTCCGCTGGTCAGCCAAACTTCGGCTTACACCAGCTGCGCTCCACCTGCGCTGACAGTAGACCTGGTTTCAGCTGGCAGACTTTTAGCGCACCTTCGGCGAAGCCTTTTGGCACAAAACTGTCACTGCACCAAGCTGGATCTGTTGACACCTCCCCCTGCTGCGCTGCCACAGCCATCTCAGTGCACCTCGGTCTGCCAAACTACCAAACTGAGTGCGCCTCAGGTTGCGCTGCTCGAAACTAGCTCTGCGCAGGATTCGCCACCCTGCGCTGCGCTGGGAAACTAGAGCCCAATCACTCAAGACAAGCCATCATCAGTTTAAGACACACCTTCAAGTGGGTAGCCCTGTTGTAATGGAAATGCACATACCTGCTGTGCTGGGATGACAGCCCAAACCAAGCCAAGCCAAGTCAGCACATGACTGTTGAAAAGGGGTATTAGTATTGGCAGGTCTATGCTGCTCTTTGCTGGACAATGTGTAATACACCTCTTTGTTTTCTGTGATTTCATTTTAATGTGGCATGCCACTATGAAAAGCAATTCATTCAGCTATTAAAGATAAGAGCCTAAATATTAGACCTATGAACCTAAGTTTGTCATTTAAATATGACAATAAATACATTATATAAAAAGCAAATACATTGGACAAAGTGTATTGTATCTCACTACATTTCTGTTTGATTTATTCTTACTTAGGCTTTTTAAATCTTTTATGGTTATATGCCCGTATTTTTTGAAGGGCCATAGTGTATTAGTGGTTTTGCATGTTGTTGCACACTTACTACAAATGACTCACTTTTTGTAAACCCTGCTATTGTGTTTTACAAACTTGGATATTTTGTTGACTGCTCCAGGAGTTCATTGAATTCTATTGTTCTCTTTAGAGTATGAAAACCAAGCAGTTGTTGTATAATCCAACACAGTGAATATCAAATCTGTCATACTAATATGCAATGTTTTTTTAAGGCAAACTGTATTCTAACTACATTATCACACAGCAATAACATATTTTAGACAAACATTGCAGACTTGATATTCAGCGTGAAAGACTACAACTGTGCTGACTAATTTCCATACTGTACAGAAATGAACAGAAACAATTTTTTTTTTAATCTTTAATAGAGCAACATTAGCATTCATTTGTAGTCACATTTTGTGGCTACTTGTGTCAAATAATCCCTGAGTTCTGAAACATGGAATCAGTAAAAAAGACTTGTTCTGGGTACTCAGCAAACTTATCCAAACGACTCAGTAAACCTGGGTCTTGATGCATCTGGGCACAAAAATGACTGGGGCTTTTTTTTGTAATCACGGCTGACATTCGTGCCTGTATGTGTATTATCAGATGTAATTTTACGTAGATAAAAAACAAAAAAAACACTTCGCTTGTAAGAGGTATTAGAGGCTCCAGATATTCAACATCTAAAGAGACTCCAGGTACACAGTGGAATTAATCTTAATTAATCTTGAAGGCCTCACAAACATAGAAATTGCTTTTTGAAACTGCTTTGTTGTGTCAGGGTGGGCTCTTCTGGATCATCACCCACACACCCTTAACATCCCTGTCTAAGACACAAACATTAGAGTCATGGGTGGTCAAAAAATCCAATGGAGACCTTTTAGAATGGTTCATATTTCCTCTGAGTTCAGCATCTGTTGAGTTTTTAGCTCTACTCACATGCTACTGTCACACAGCTGAAGTGCTAACAGAATAATCAAATGTTTCACGCTTTGCTTTCTTGCAGCTTGCATGCACTGATTGTTGTGGTTTTGTTTAACTTAACACTTATTTTTGAAAGGTTGTATTGCACATAGGTTCTGTTTGTGTTTTGTTTTTGGATGAAAATGAGATATATTTTTAGCTTCGCACACTAATCGTCATTTATCCTTGCACAAGTTGTGTCTGCATGATGAAGCAGTGATGATTCTCTGATGCCTGAGGAGAAAAGTGTCGGAGCAGGGTGTTCACACATCCATGTTGGAGCTGTGGAATTGAGATTTACTTATCATGTCAGAAAAATGACCTGTTACCACATGTAAAAAACAAAACAAAAACCTGAACAACTTACCTCAGTTTATCCTGGATGGCTGGCAGTGACACACAAACATACACACACACATATTGCTACACTGAATGTCACCTCGGGGAAACATTTTCTTCAATAAAAGCTCACATCTCGTACAGTTCACTCTTACATACGGAGCTCTTCTGTGGATATGACAGCAATTTTAGAGTTGATGTCAAACATAGTGGAGTAAACACATGGTCATACATATTTTCAACTGTCAAATCTTTTCAGACAAAAATAACTGCTTGTGTGCTGCAGCCTGAAGTCTGATGAAATTACTTTATTTTTTATTGCCGTTACAGTAAGCTCATTCTTATGGCCCACCTGCTTATTTTTATATTTGTATCGAGACAGAGGAAGGTTATACAGTTTTGTTGTTAGCTGGACATAAGGGATAGTGTAATGGTACCATCGGACGACCTGCATAATTAATATGTTTTTGTCCTCCCTGCTTCCCCCTACCAGGAGCACGTAGGACTAAGAAGACATGGCCAGTGAGTTTTACTCAGGAGGAGCTGAGGGAACGCCTCACACCAATGCAGTACCATGTCACCCAGGAGAGAGGAACTGAGAGGTAGGACACACCGCTGGAACCACTTTTTTTTTCTCATAGATTTGTAAGTGCAAGCAACCTGATGCTGGAAACTTATCATGTTTCATTCCTTATTCTTAAAATTTCAATCAGCATTCTTAAGGTTGTGTCCATTGTCTGAAGTTTAATTTGATGTTCTTAGGTTGCATTCAGTATTGTCAAGTTTCATTTAGTTTCATTCAGTGTTCTCATGTTTTAAGGCAAAAAGTGTGCTGACAGGACCATGGTGTGTAAAAACAACTCTTACTCATTTGTTCATCATATTGATGAACCATTCAGTTTGACTAATACAGTCCTATTCCACAGTGCCTTCACTGGACAGTTCACAGATCATAAAGATGAGGGGACCTACACTTGTGTTGTCTGCGGGGCTCAGCTGTTCAGGTAGGAACTGAGCTGTTTACATGGCTATGTCCGAAATCACTCACTACTCAGTATATAGTCCACTATAAAGCGACTTTGCTATTTTGTAGAACTGTCTGAATGTTTAGTGGGAATTATTGTAACTTATATAATGGATTCAAAGTATCCCACAGTGCATTGTAAAAAGTAGTGTACAACTGGTGGTCACTAACCAAGCACTATATCCCATTATGCATCACACTGAAGTAACAAACAGACTGCATGCAGTGACAGACGACAGGAGAGAGAGCAGCTTGATTACAGCTTGTTTACATTTTTAACTGTCGATTGTCAATTTAATGTGTAGTTGTCGGTCCCCGAAGATATCAAAATAAATCTGCTAAAGTTAAAGAGAATAGGGTTGTAACACTAGCTAACACTAGCGAGCTGGGTCACTACTAGCTGTGATTTGTGCTGTAATGGTGTAATGTTTAATGTTACACTTTAAATTCCCAAGTTATCGCTTTACTAATAGGTAAGACAAACTTCAACTCATCAAATGATAACTGAAAATTAATGACATTTTAAGGACAGGTTGCCCGATAACATCCATCTAGAGAATAAGCTGTAGCAATCATTTTGAATTAAACATTTTCAACTGTAAATTCAGACTACACGAGATTATCTTGAATTGAAAAACTGAATATTTGGAGCTGGGAGCCATAAAACTACAATATAAAACAGCAATGTAGGCAAGATAGAGCAGCATATTTAAAAGCATGAAATTCACAAACTTTTTCTAATTGACATTTTTGCTTCCTTTTATAGCTCGAAAACTAAATTCGACTCAGGATCGGGTAAGTTGAACCACAGTTTCTCACCTGCAGCTCTTTTCTCTGTACAGGCTAGGCACAAGCATCTCTAAAGCCTGACATTCTTTTGTGAATGTACTAAATGCTGGTATTTGCTAATCATTCACCTACAATCATTGTCTTTATGTACAAACTGTTTTTTCCTTGTTTGGGGTTAAACTCTCCATCAGTTCAATTGAGTCAATGAGTAGCTGGTCCATTGACACAATAACCAGTCAGTGTGAACAGATGTCTGCAACATGCAGCAATTACAGCATGTATGGATCAGTGAAGCAGGCTTCAGTGGCTGTGTCATTTGGAATTGCGACCCCTCTTACAGCCAGTGGCATTTCTGCGTTTCCTTTATATGTGGCCATGTTTCATTTGGATACTAATGCACATAAAAGCCATCACACTCATAGCTGCAAAATGATTCAATCTGCCGTGATTTTTTTTTATGTTATGACAGCTCCATCAGATCTGGGCCCTGCTGGCCTGCAGTGTAAATTAGAGTGCACTTCTGTAAGGAAGGGGAACATTTACCTTGCTTGATCTGCAGAGAACAGAAAGTTATTTAGATCTTGTGACCAGTTTATTGTGAATGTTGTGGACCATGCTTTAATTTATGCTACAAACCTTTGGAGTTGCCAGCTGTGATGTGATCACAGACCAGTTACATATACAGCCAGTCAGCAGGGGGCACTGCCCCCCATCTAGAGACAAATATAGCAGTCTTGTTTCCAGGCTCTCTGCCTGATTTAGTTTTAACAGTGCCTGCAACCAGAGTTGGAAATTTAACCTTTTTGTCCACCCTGTCTCTGTGGCTAGTAGATTTCAAGATCTACCAGCCACTCAATAGATTACCATAGTTTTTTTTTGTCTGGTGAGTGAAGCAAATCTAGCAGCCACAGTAATATTCTACCAGCATTTTGCTTTTGGCTGGTGCTAATTTCCAACCCTGCCTGTAACCCCACACTCCTCAGTGATGAGGTTGGGCTCCCCTGAAGATGAGAAAGTTAAGTTAAGCATCTAACTGGAAACATTCCAAAATGCTCAGAGATGCTTTGGCAGACAGAAATAAGGCCAAACTCCCAGTTAGCAAAGAGGGAACACCTTGAAGTCATGCCGGAGATGTATGCATATACGTATGTTTGCAGCTCTACGAGGCTGCAGTGGTGCTTTAAACTAAACGCTAACTTAAAAAGTCCAGCTGAGAGTGATGGGAATGTGATTAGTTTTGCAGGTCATAAATAGAAGTATTGGGCACATTTAAAGTTTGACTTGATGATGGCAATAGAGAAGTCAAAGGATCGCCATAGATAATAGGCTCCATCCTCTGGTCACCATAGATACCTGCACTGAATTTCCTGGCAATCCATCCTGTAGCTGTTGAAATATTTAAGCCTGGACTGAAGTAGTGGACCGACCAGTCCACACGTCACTTGACCCGTATGCTAACACCTTCCTAACATGATTCCGTCATGTGTTCAGGTTGGCCATCTTTCTTTGACCTTGTGAAGGAGGAGGCCATCTCTGTGGCAGATGATTTCTCCTATGGGATGCATCGAGTGGAGACAACCTGCAGCCAGGTATACTATAAATATTGCATTACACCCCTGTTTTTGTTTACTTTTTTGCCATTGACTCACTGTGAGAATAAAATCAAATGCACTTGCTTTCCTGAAGCATTTCACAGAAATATAATCTGTAGTGTCCCCTTTTAAAGGTCCAGTGTCTGGGATATAAGGGAATCTATTGGCAGAAATGGTATTTAATATTCAAAACTATATTGCCATTAGTTTATGATCACCTCAAAATAAGCATTATTGTATTTTCTTTGCCTTTATGAGCTATTTACATCTAGATAAGGAGCGGTTCTTCTTTCATGGAGTCTGCCATGTTGTTCTACAGTAGTCCAGACAGATTGCTCAGATTGCTGTGTAGAGGACTCAGGACAGATTTTGTGGGAAACTTCAAAGAATGTGACATTTACGGCGCTCCTCAGTGCCGTGCCTCTTTCAGCTCCCCTACAGTGCCAACAGTATGCAACACTTGCTAAAGTTATCTTTGAAAGGAGCCTGCTAACATCAATGACTGGCATTCACCAGTCAAAACATGCTGTGTAACCATTTCATACATTCTGTAGTTGTGGCCCGCACACGGAAATTCACTTAGCGGCTGTAAGGATAGCAACTCCAGTGTCCCAGTATCAGGGGTCTGATCCTGGAAAGCCCCGACCCCCAAGCGGATCAGCAAACTATTTTTATTCCTGTCAGTACACAGGTTAGATCTAGTGTTGTTGCTGGCCACCAGCTGGCTGTGACCAGCAATGCTGGGGTGTGTGCTGGCTGAATTGGAGTTGCTACGGCCACAGACTGAAGATCTGTCTCTGGAATTGCTGTCCGCTCTTAGGCAAAGGACTGCAGGCTGTGCTAGCAAGCTAATTCTTGTCACATTTATCCAATCAATTTTCTACTGACCTTTAACAGCATATAGGTTCCTCTTTTTTACCTGTCACCAGGTGAATGAATAGATGCTTATTTAATACAGATTAACAGATGATGTGATGAATATGAATTACAGTACCAGCAAGCCTTTTGCGGTTGAACTCCAGAGGGAGATTTGCAATCAAATTGTAGCAAGATAAATCCCCCATGGAGTCTAGACACTGGTGGTTGTGATGGTTGATGACTCTGAGACTGATGGCTGATGAAGCTGATGAGGCTGATGAATCTGCAAAGACTCTGGGGAGTTAGAGGGTTTGTACAACTGCAGCATGAACGAAGTAAAAAAAAAGAAAGACAAACATATATAAAACTAACGGAGAAGGTATGTCACTGTGTAGACTCACAAGTCAGTCTTTTGACGCTTTGCTTAACTAAAGACTGATGACTTTCTCCCTGATTTTGTGTTTAGATGGGCGGATACAATTTCAGAGTTTAAAAAAACTCCCTACATTGCAGAACTAATAGTAAATCCGCAGGGTGGTCCTTTGGTGGCTCGCTGAACTCTTGTGCTTGTAAACATAGTCCGACTAGAAACACGTGTAGCGGTACAAAAGGGCTCAAGTCGCTGTAAGTTCTTCATTTCCACAATCTTGTGGACTGAGCACACGCTTGATAAAATGGAGTTAAATTTCTCGGCATCCATTTTCAAGCTCTCTGTTTGTTTGTTTGCTTGCGGACGAGAAAAAGGGGAGCGCACATTTCCGGGAGGGTGTGTCCTTTTAAAAAATGCAAGAGGCGTTGCTTTGTTGCTGGCTGTTTTCTCCGGTGTGTTAAACACACTTTAGAAAGGCGTGTCCCCAGACTAGTCACTGTGCTATTGGTTGACTGTGATCAGCTGACAGAACAGCTGATGTCTCAATTAATAGCTCCCAAAAATGGCAGAAAGAAATGAGTGAGCATGCGTGCAAGGAGTGAATGTTTATGTTTATGATAAATATTTTAAAGACCTAGCATGCAAAATTATAGTCTTCCTGACTGAACTTTCGCTGGAGCTTTATTTATCCAGACTCCCGGGGCTGGTTTCGGAAATACTTTTTCAGTTAACATTACAAAGCAACCAACACCAGATCCATGCAGCATAGCTATATTACAGCTAGCTGCCTGACGTAAGCTTGCTGCATGGATGTGCTGTCTGTTGTTCCATAACATCAGTTTATAATGTACAGTAATTAGCAAACAGTTAGCTACTTAGTATCATGGAGCCAGTGGTCCAAATCAAATACAGGAACATTGCAGATAACAAAGACACTAACAAAGACACTTTGGCAATAATTTTTGCAACAACTAATAGGATCACAAGTGGACAGGCTGATAATGTGGAACATGTACAACTTGATACTTACATTCAAAAAAGCTGCAAATCAATCATCTCCATTTTGTTTCAGTGTGGATCTCACCTGGGACACCTGTTTGATGACGGACCAAAACCCACAGGGAAACGCTACTGCATTAACTCGGCCTCGTTGGGTTTCCAGTCCAAAGACGCTGCCTCCTCCACCTCTAGCTCCGAGGCAGTGGGTGGAGCTGCCAGCAGCGCAGTGAGCGATGGGAAGACTGAGCTGTGAAAGACTCAGGAACCACAACAGACTGACGACTGTGCCTGTGTACGGAGAGTTCACATACATAAACTAGTGTGGGTTCCATGTTCTTGATTCACAATATAAAGACGAAGTAGGTGAATATATTGCGAAAGAAAGCAAGATGCTCAGACACAGAGCAGAGAAATACTGTAATGTATAATCTATCACGAGGGAAAGTGCACGCTTCCAAAACAGTCACAGTCAAATCTGCAGGACACACTGTTATCAGCTGTTTGCCTTAAAGGGAACTTGAAGTATTTTCCAACCAGGGTGTTATTCATAGATGCTATTGGTCATGATAACATTATATTTGAAAAGTTTTGAGGACAGGGGAGCAGGAACAGGACGTGGTAAGGTCTGCAGCTTACCAAAATAGTTACAGGGAGTTCCATCAAAGACTCTTGTTTACGTTTGGTATAGTCTTGCATAGCCCAACCTTTTATCCACAGTGCTGTGTCAGTACAAGGGAAGGGTCTGAAAGCACCGGTTATCATTCTGGTAATGGAGAAAAACACCCATGTTGAAAAATACCAGCATTTTCCCTTAATTCCCTTTAATTTTCCCATGTCTGGGTCGTAGCATTTGGTCTGCTAATTTAAACTTGGATTGCTGTGTAGTAGTAGACAAAAACATATAAGTATATGATATACAGAGGATTGTTTTATATTCTAACTAAAAAGTATTTTATTAGAGTATATTTTTGAAGTGATATTTGATACTGAGAGGTTTTGAGGATTTGATGAAATTGCCCACATAAGCACTCCTGTCAGCAGTGACACAGGTAATGACAGATCATACTGTGACAGATGGTACCGTGGCCTTTAGGTCACTTGCTGTATTTGTTCCTTTAGTTTGTTTGCAGTTGCAAATATTTTCAGTTTGTGTTCACAGCTTGCATTGAAACAATTACTGGCTGAATAAAATATATAGAAACACTGTGACGAATCATTCTTGAAAACTGTTAACGCGCATTTACAAACTAATTTCAACTCAAGGTCTGCTTACTATACTTTATTAAACTTTCATCTCATGGTCTTCGTCACTGGATGGAACTGGATTTGACCTAAGCGTGGAACCTGAGCGTCAGAGGTAATGGGGATGGATGTAACAAACTACATTTCCTCTTGTTACTGTTACGAAGTTTTATGTTTTTTTATGTGTAATTGTACTTTTTATAGCTCTGTGCCAGCGAATGCCACAGCCTGAAGCATTATGTTTTCAGGTTGTCGGTGGGTCTGTGCCATTTTTGTGAAAACAGTGTCTCAAAAATGCCTCAAGGAAATTTTCTTAAATTTGGCACAAATGTCCATTTGGATTCAGCAATGAACTGATTTGACTTTGGTGATAAAAGGTCAAGGCCACTGTGACCTTGTTTATCTTATTCTTGTAAAGACAATATATAAATAGCACTTTGAGGGAGTTTCTTCAAATGTGGCACAAACATTCACTTGGATTTAAGGACGAACTGATTAGATTGTCTCATCCTTGTAAATGTTATAACTCAAGAACACTTCAAATGAATTTCCTCAAATTTGGCACAAATGTCCACCTGGAATCAACAAACTGATTAGATTTTGGTTTTGGTCAAAGTTCAAGGCTGCTGTGATGTTGCAATCTCACTCACGTGAACGTGATAACGCAGGACCACTTTGAGGGAATATCTTAACATTTAGCACAAATGTGCCCTTGGACTCATTGATGAACTAATTAGATTTTGCTGGTCAAAGGTTGCTGTGGCAAAACTTGTTTTTGATCATAACTTAAGAATTCATACTCTAATTATGACAATACTTCACACAAATGTCTAATACGATAAAGTAATGATGACAATGGCAGACATGACCAAAATAGTACTCACTCTAAATTTGCTATCTTGACTTCTTACATGTTTACCCATAAATGTACAGTTACTCTTCCATTATACTGGGGAACAGAGGCATCAAAATGTAGTACAGAGGTCACAGGCAGTATTCTGATTATTCAGCTGAATAGCTATAGAGTGGAATAGCTTTTTTGCAGGTTTGTGATTGGCCAACATCATCTTCTTCAATGTATGGCTTTAGGGTTACAGTCACACCCGTCTGTTGGTTTGGCATGTCCTTAAGAGCACTTCAGTTGTGTTTTCCCTTTTCATTTGGTCAGAGATTTTTTTATATCAGTGCATGTGTGAGAAAAAAACCTAGTTTTCAAAAATACCTGTGTGGATGAAGCCTTTGTCCCCTTCAGTTTTATGTCTTTAAAGCAGGGGCAATTGCTTTGGCCAAAGTGGTATGACACCCACAGCCTGGTGTCATAAAGCCGGCAATTACCGCATGCATTTGTTTTGGAGAGCGAGAGGATTAACTAACGTCAGGTCAGTCCAAGTAAATAGTGGAAACAGCAAAATTACTCAGTAAATTCTCCTGTCGTGTTTCTGTTCTGATCTAATCTAATCTGTTGTGTATTTTGAGCTACTAAGGCTACTGTAGTAGTGTGAGTCCAAGTTATTCTGGGTAATGTAGTAACCGTTATTGTGCCACTGTTTATCACCAGTTATCAAACGCGACCTCCCTGTCATACATTCTCGTGTCAGCACGGTGGACGCGGAGCCTCCACGCATTCCTATGAGACCGCGCTGAGCAGGTTTATTTCATGCAGCAAAGCGAGATGGTCATTGGATAAATGCGACAAAATCATCACTTCCAGGGAGGCTCAGCTTCCCTGGGACCTGATGGAGCGGTAGTTGGGAGAGGACGCTCGGTGTATGCATGATGATTGGAGGAATTGTCTAAAAGGTGGAACCCCTTTGTGATTGACAGCTTCTCCTGTTTGAAAGACCAGCAACTGCCACTGCTTTGAAACCATCCAAGTGTGCTGTCCACACATTTACTACCCTGAAGGTGTATGTAGCTGCCATTTCGAGTCGATAACAACACGATGGGATGCCACAGGTATCCCTCTTTTTGAAGGGGGCTCTGAGACTACATCCCCAAGAAACGCCGAGAGCTCCAGCATTGGAATCTGCCCTTGGTGCTGGATGCTCTATGCTTGCCTCCCTTTGAGCCACTGGCACAGGCAGAACTGAGATGGTTGTCGGCAAAGACTGCCTTCCTCCTCACCATCACTTCAGACAAGTGTGTAGGGGAGCTTCATACCTTGTCAGTCAGTAATTCATGTCTGAGATGGAACTTAGATGGCTCAGGGGTCACCTTATGGCCGAATACTGCAATTCTGCCTAAGGTTTTGTCGAGCTCGTACCTCAATCGGCTTATCCAGCTGGTGCGGTTTGACCCATCCGAGGGGGAAGAGGATGACAAGTCTGAGTTATTATGCCCTGTGCGGGCTCTGAGAGCATATGTGGATGGTACCGCGAGTATATGCCATTTGGACCAGCTTTTTGTGTGTCATGATGGTCCAAAGAAAGGTTGTGCTCTCTCCAAACAGCGTTTGTCTCACTGGATAGTGGATGTAATCACCTATGCATGTAGGGCAGGTGGTTGCCACCTGCGATCTGGGGTGAGGTGCCACTTTGTGAGCTTAGAGGGGGGCCCCTGGAGGCCATATGTGCTGCGCCCTCGTTGGTGTGCCGAGCACCTTCGCCGGGTTTTATCGAGTGAATATTGCCACGCCTCACCCACTGGGCAGTGTACTCCTACCAAGTTCCTCTGCTTCCACTCAATGAGGTATGTACTTGGGATTCCTCGTGACTCTGTTGGTATGGGTCATCCAGTGCTTATGCACCACCTCTGATGGTCATCAAGGATGAAATAGAACGAGAGTTACATATGTAACTAAGGTTCTATGAATCCTGGATGACCGTCAGAGCATTCAGTCACTAAGAATCCTAGTGGCCTCGCGAGAAGAGGTGCAGGGGTTCACAGGTGACTTTGTTGGTGTAGCTACTCTACCTGCGCATGCATGAGACAAAGAAATTTAGTGCTTATGCCCTGCCTCTGGTGGACATCCAGGATTCATAGAACCATAGTTAAATACATAACTCTCGTTTTCGGAGCTACAAGCGACCATATTAAGGTGAGTGGCTGGGGAGAGATGCGAGGGTTGGATGTGACTTACAGACTGTGGCGACACATCACAGACAGCCTATCACTCACCCTTAAATATCCATAACTTTGGGTCTTGATAAAATGTAAATGAGTGAGTTATCAAAAAAAAAAGCCCATAAACAGTTGTCATAAATATTGAAAGTACCTATAAAGACCAATTCAGTTTTTTGTACCAGGCAGTAAACGTGTTTATTTCTGTTGTAAAGTTGGGCATTTTAACATGGGGGTCAATGGGGATTTGCTCTGTTTTGGAGCCAGCCTCAAGTGGCCATGACTAAGGGGACGGCTACCTGCTTAGCTAGCCAGTGGCCAGCAGCTGTGCTGGGTTTAACCTGTGTAACTGCAGCAATAGAAAGTTTGCTGATCTGGCGGATAGTTACACATTGTCTCCACTTATGTAACTGGTGTCCGCAGATCTGTAAATACAGGGATAATGCCTTTAGTGTCCAACACAAGGAAGTGTGTTCATGGATAGAAACCCGAGAGAAACTCCCTGTAGCCATAGGGGAGGGGCTAATGTTGTCCGTTTTTCGCCATCCAGTAGTTTGGAATAGTTTGAACATTACCAGCACAAAAACAGGACCTGCCAGGTACGTAGCATGATTTGTGAAGTATTTAATTAAAAAGACTTATAAACACATGAACAAGTCATAATGACAACTGACCATATATTGTATAATGTATAAGCATGTTTTAGCAGAATAACATTACTCAGATTCACAATGTGTTAAAACTAGATAAACTACTTATTTTTAATCAAAGAAACTCACTTGACAATCAACACAGGCAACTGAATTGAAGGAAATCACCTGTTAGCTAGTTAGCAGCCTGTTAGCTCAGTTTAACAGAAGGCTAAACTATTGGCAACATTTTCTGTTAGTCGCTGAAACGCTTCGCCGATATTGACGTTTTTGTTCTCGTTTATTGTCAGACTCTTCTATAGACTCTGTTTTTGATAAGTCTGTCTTCCTTTTTTGGCTTGCTTTGCAGTGTAGGCAGTTGTTGCTAATGCTGGAATGCTGAAATAGCACATTTCTCTGCAGGATTCTCTACCTTTGACTCAGGCTTTCATTGAAGGACATGCATGTGCATCTGCATACAGCCCAGTGGCAGCCCTAGCACCAGGTGCCCTCTGTGAGTCCTCCCCTAGTTTTCTCTCAAACCACTTCAATTACAATATGTGTAAAAGTTATTGTGGGATTTTTGCCCAACAATGCCAAGAACCCCCCCCCCCCACCCCCAACTTATCCCAGTTTTAATGGTGCCCCCACAGTGGATGTTTAGAGTTGTTGATTGTCCTACATTTTCCAGTTATTATTGGATTTCAGACCAAAAGCCTTCAGGTCACAAGGTGCTTTCTAAACACTGGAAGTCATGAGAGGATGGAGGTATGGAGTGTGTGGGTGGCATACACCAGTGTGACATCAGCCCAGCAAGCAGCTCTCTGTCTGAGTGTGGGAAAACCTAGTGGCTAAGCCTCAGCAGTGAGAGCGTTTATGTTCTGGATGCAATAAGGAATATTTACAAGTGAGGTGTGTTTAGACTGCAGAGTGGCAGTATAAAGCTGGGAGAGGATGGGGTGGCGGTGGTGGGGGGTGGGGGTTCAGCTGGAGAATCTAAAGCGCCAACATTTACAATGTGTCATCTCCGTCCCGAGGTCACACAAACACAGGGAGGGCATCGGTAGGAGGAAATGATCTATTTACAGATGAGATGAGTAAAAACGGCTGCAGCATGGGCTTACATTTATACAGCTCTGATCTGATTTTCTGATCATGTGAGGGACAAGACAGTTACATGAATTACATGTAAAAGCATGAAAGCACTGAAACAAGCTCATTATTTTGACTGTGCACATTGGGGATATAGACGAATGAAGACCCTGACACAGCGGGCCATATACAATGTTCTGCATTGAACCCCAACCAACAGCTGACCACCAGCTGACTGCTAGCATGCACACATGCTCTGCAGCTGTGTGGAGGAAATAACAGATCAGTAGTCTGTATTTGTACTCAAGAACATTGTAGAGGGACAAACAAAACAAACTAAGCAGTCATTTTCATTTCTCTGTGAATCTATTCGTTTGTTACATACACACAGTATAGCTAAAAAGCTAGCCTACGATGTGCTTCTCACGTGTCATGGAGTGATTTCATGTTACTCCGCCACTGAAATTTGACTCCCCTACAATTGTCATAAATGGGCAAATTAAATACAGAGACCAAAACTGTGTTGTTTATTTTTGCTGTAAACCTGAGCATTTTAACACAGGGGATTGATTCACTCTTGGAGCCAGCCTCAAGTGGTCACTAGAGGAACTGCAGTTTCTGGCACTTTTGTGCTGGCTTAATTTTTAGCCCTGGAAGTTGCTGCTTAGCTGTGAGGGTCGCTGATGCTTTTGCCTGCAGGTTTTGGAGTGCAAAGCTGGTCCTGTCAGTCTGTTATCTCTACAGCTTTACAGCAGGCTTTATATTTGGCCTGCTGGGGTCCAAAAATCAACTTTGCAACATAAAAAGATATTTGACAAGGGACAAAGCGAAAGCAAGTGACTTCAGGCAGACATCTCAACTACTTACATACTCCCCTCACTGCAATGTATATCCAACATCTATCCTAAACTTTGGCTACAATGAGCCTGGAGACTGGCATTTAAGGTAATCCAGAGCTGGTGTTATGTGTTTCTGTGTTGTTTTTGGAGGAAGCCCAAAGGCAAACGAAGGAGTCTGGCAAGCAGCACTACAAACCCAAACCTCCCTCCACAATGCCATCAGCAGTCTAGTGGCTAAAATAGGACTTCTGTATCGTGTGTGCCCTTACCTCTGCTCTGACGCATTCATTCAGAATTATCTGTAGTGAGTGTCTTGAATCAGTCTGGGTGATTGTTGAACTTATTTAGCCGGATAATCAGTACAGAGTACAGGCTTACTATAAGTAAGACTAGAGTAATAGTAATAAGTAAAAAGTTGCCTCTCAACCTCTGAAGCTGTATTTGCTCAGAGTTGTCTCATTCACTGGCTCCTATGATGAACCGCATGTTTCTCTTGTACAGCGATAGTGCAGCATCAGACGAGCAAACATACAGGAAAGCAAACAGAGAGCACACTTCTGATCATTACTGTAGTCATTTAGTCATTTTTGTAGCCATACCAACAGACTCGTCATATGCTCCAGCACAGTAGGAGGCTGGTGATGGTTCTCCCATTGTTTGGTCAGGACACCTGCACAGTGTGCAGTTGAACACATCCAACAGCATACGTCCTTGTGTCAAGTCTGTCTACACCGTTTTCAGACCAAAAGGAGATTTAGCAGTGACAAAGAAAGTGTCGGAAATTGCATACTTCCATTAGTGCACTTCAGTGTGGTACACTGTGTACAATACCTACTTATTGCATGGTGCACTGATTTCAACAGGGTCGTGTTGTCTCATGTCATGCACTGTCGTTTTGCACTTACCTTAAGTGACAACAGCCTTTCTTTTTTAGTCACCTCTTTATCGTCTTTTCAAATGGCGAAGCGCAAACCGACTGTGGGGTATTATCACCAACATTTGACCGTTATCTTCACCCACACATAAACCAAACATATGCCTCAATGTCAGTGCTGATTAAAATGTGCTGCCGCTGCTTGGAGTAGGTTAACTAGCTGGCGAATGCTAACTTTGGCTTTCAAACCAACGTTGTTGTTTGCAGTACCAAATCATTACAGACCCAACAAACATTACTGACAGCTTCTATTTGACATCTGTGTTGGTACTTAGTGCAAAAACATGTATAACTTACATCTGTATAACATGGTGGTGTTCACTGTAGCCAGTTCAGGCTCCTTGTTGTCCCCCAGCCACCATGCCAAAAGTTTGAAGAGAAGTGTGGGACATAACGGATGCTACATCACAAAGATGGCGACCGTTGAGGGTGAGAAGTGTCCATATTCCACAGTCAACTTTTGAACTGTTTTGAGTGCACCAGTAGAACACTGCATTTTCCCTTACTATGCAGTGTGAATGCACTTACCACACTTGTGCACCCAAAATAAGTGTTGAGTAGAGAAGTATGCGATGTCAACCTAGACATGCTGAAGGACTGTAGTGCAGAGGAAATTGGACAAACTGGGAGAAAAACAGGGCAAACATCATTAGAATTAAATTCAAAAAGCCATATATTGTAGAAATGAGTTAGCCTCCATGGATACCACAGTCTCATCTTTACTGGGGCCCACCATCTGCACCCATAAGAAAACTATTGACCACAACATTCACGTTCCTGTTGTTAACCTGAGAGACAGACAGATTTGTTGGCTTGGCAGGACCATGAGTTGGCCAGGACTCCTCCTCTGGGAGGAAAGGCACTGATCTCATTTTGTTCTGTAAACTTTCGCCAAGAATTTTTCTTTCAGACGGGGGGCTGCGTTGAAAGAGTCTGTGGGTCAGACTGAGGCTGCCCTGGCTTTGGTCCAAATGATGCAATTTGACAGAAACCACATGAAGAGGGTGTACAGCACTGTGTAGGGTAGCAAGAGGTCTGCAGCAAAACCTTCAGAAACAAGATGAGGTGGAAACCTGGTATAGGCCTATAGCTGGACTGTGTAAAGTCATTATGTTAAATTGTGGCCATATTGTTACAGGGATTGTCAATTGCTGTGTCTATAATTTGAATTCTTGGATAATAAATGTCCATTTGCACTTTTTTTTTGTTTTGTGGTAGTCCAAGGATTATTTTTTCTTAAAATGACTTTTCATGTTCCCTGTGGAATGAGAGGTTTGTTGTGGGGGCAATTTTATGTGGACACAAGGACGTTTGTATAAAACACAGTTTAAAAAGTCATTTTTCATGACCTTTGAAAGGAATATAGTACTGACCAAAAAAAGCAAACATTTTTTTAAAACTTGAAGCTTACCATTTGAAGTATAGTACAACCAAGCCTGAACTGTGGTATTTCATGGCAGTTGGGTCCTATTCAGACTTCCTGTGTTTTAAGGAAGCTTACTGTATCTCACTGGCACCCAACAACAATATCAAATCAGAAAGAGGCTGGACTCTCATGTCAGAGAGATGTTCAATTTTGGTTGAAATGACAATCAGGCTGGCAATATTTTAAATGTCGAAAGACGTTGGAATGTCACATTGAGTTGGTGTTACCATATAATGTTTTGCAGACATTGGGTTTTGTTCTCCATACCTCATGACTAAATGTCATTCTATCAGAAGATGATGTTGGCATGAGAGGTTTGGGAAGACATTTGATTTTGGTTGCTTAACAACACAACTTAAAACCAACTTAAAACTAACACAACTTAAAACCAAGAAAATATCAACATTATCTATCATCAGTATTCTATGTCAAATTAAAGTTGGCATTAAACATTGTCCTGACATTGACTTTTGGTTAACCAACCATAACCTAAATTCAACCAAATAAAAACATATAATAGCATTGGTGCCCAGCTGGGACCATGTCCTCTTTCCTCTGCCCAGGTCTCCTGTCCTCTTTCAAACCTATGTTCCATCCATACTCTATCAAGGTAAACAGATACTTACTTATTATATGAAGAAAAGCCAACAATGAGATACAGGTTAAAACAAAAGTGGATAAATTCATAGTAGTTGTCATGTAATGTGCATGTCAGCTAAGCATGAGGTACATTTCCATCACGTTAATTATGTCAATTCAGTAATATATTCATCCTTTGTTGTTCTGGATTTACTCATCTATTTAGTCCCTGAGGGTGTTTTTGTGTAAATACCCCAGCCAAACTTCTGTAGTTCTGTAGTAACATACAAGCATCACAAGATGGCATTAGCTACATTTGAAGTACTGTATGGGAACCATGTAAGTCACTAAATTACCCGTTCTTGCAAATGTTTACAATAAAAGCCTTGTAAGGAAATTTTGGAATTCTGTCAAATGAAATGCTACAGGGTTTTTGATTTGAAACAGATACAGGAAGTATTGAGTTTGTATTGCCGGCATACTGCTGTATCAAAAAAGGCAAACAGGAGCAGATCAGGGGAGCTGGTAGCTAATATATGACCAAATATACTTTGCAGTTGAGGTAAATAAACTGTAAACGGGAAACGTTACCTTCGACAACCTACTAGTTTTGAAAGAGCAGCGACCAATGTGGAAACACCAACACTCATTCACTTAGTCAGGGACAGACTTTTCCATTTGCAGGGCTTGTCCTGCTTTGCTGCGGTTCAGCCAAAAACATCAATAGCTGTCTTTAATGTCAAAGAAACAAGCATAACGCCTGTATTCATGCATTCACAAAACATCATGAGATTAAAAGTAGCTCAGCAACTGGCCAAGTTATGAAACTAAATCAAGCACTGGCAAATTTTAGTGCCCCAGGTTCTAACAATCAGTACTCATATGGCAATAAACTATAATGCAAGATGACAATATAACTGCTGTTCTTTAGATTCTGGATGATCATCAGATATAGGTCTTTAGGCACTGGATATCTCTATCCTGTGCATATGCACTTTGAGTTGAAACACTGATTAAGTCATCATGTGATCTGCTTCATCCAAGTGTCTTTGCCATTGACAAATGTTTCCATCAGCCGATCAGATTTCACAATTTGCTGCCATTGCAGCAAAGCATGAGGTGCCAAAAGACTTTCTTTAGAGAAAAGCAGCCTATGATGTAAACGTTGTTTTGGCTAAGTAGCAGGTGATATCCAAGGTACAAGAAGCTTGCGTGCAGTGGTGGACCCAGAATTTTTTCAGGGTTGGCCAGATGGAGCAACTGCAGATCTTGGGGTGGAAAACTGAAAAATGCTGTTGAAGTACAGAGGTTAGTTGAAAACTATGTTGATATGAGAATTAAGGAATCACATACTGATATACTTTGGTCTCTTATTTTACAGTTAATATAACTAAAGTAGGTATGTATGATAATATTGACACTTCATCTGTGTCAGTTAATATTGGCTTTAAAATTAACTGTCAGAATCTGCCAACATGCTTTTTCTTGATCTATATGCATAGCAGATAAAATCTAGTTAGACTTTGAGTAGACCAGCGTCACATGCATGTCTGGTGTCTGTACATTGTGAGGTCAGTGGATCTGAACTGGGAACACAAACCAGCAGAAGACGTCCTATCCTGTTCATGCAGTTTGCATTACAAGATGCTCACAGCATGGCTCTGAATTGGTATTTCAGCCACATGGAAAAATACCAATGCTGCTGAATGAGTCTGGAGCACTTTGCAGCACTCATAGAAGCATGGACATTTAAAAAAACTGAAAGGCAGGGTTGCATTATATGCTGTTATTGCATGTTGTAGATAGTGCAGGGGCTGGCCAACACCCACAGCTCTAGGTCCTCCTCTTTGGAAGTAGAAACGGGAGACACAAAGGAGGGGTTTGTCTGTCAGAGGAAATGGTAGTACTGATGACAATTGGGGGTGGGGGACAGAGTGGAAACAGATTTAGGGAAGGAGAAGTGAGAGGCAAGTTATTCTTTAAGCCAAGGATGTTTGGAATACGTTACCTACTCATGTTACTCTTGATTAATTAAGAGGCTTGCAGGGGCGGAAATGGGGGTTGGGGGTGGGAATTGGGGGGCACTTAGCGGAAGAAGCAGCTCTGGGATCAATTATGAACCTGGAGGCTCTGGAGCTTCCTCTTTGTACCCACTGTTGACTCCTGAGAAAATGGGACTGAATGACAGTTAGTCTTTTTAAAGACATGGTGATGCCATAACACTGACCAGGGCTACTGGGGCATCTGTACTCAAATCCTGTCCCTTCAGACTCACATCTGGAGGAAAAGACTAGATCAAGGCTATGAGCCAGCCATCGGGAAGAAAGGAGATATGAGGCCACCCAAGAGTTATTTATAGAAATAGCCATATGGCAGCAAGTCCTCAGACCAGTGGGTTCTGCTCTCAGGAGGACTGTGGGAAACCAAGGAAGTGTTATAATTCAAATGCTAGTGAGAGAGAGATGTGCAGTAGTGGACATGATGTACAATATTTTTTATGTAACGTCACAGGTCCAGATTCCACAGAACCCTGGTCATGCTGAAAGACTTCTGATTGTGATTGACAAAGCTTAAACTTAAGGCAACATTTATTCAAAGTCCATCAAACAAAATTAAAGTTGTTTAATCTCAAAGGAGTACTTCACCACCAAAATGATCACTGTATATCAGTTTCTCATTGCATGTTATCTTGAATTCATGAAGAAAATGTTTTTCTGGCATGCCTCCGATAAATGAAGAATCCAAAAACGGAGAAAGTTCTTGGTGAACTGACGTCATTGGGGACCATGTGTAACAACAACAAGACTGTCAAAACGTCTATTTACAAACTGTCAGTCATATGCTCACTACCCTAACTAACACATGCATTTTTACTAAATCCTTACTATTTAAAACAAGTAGTGCACCTGGAACTCTGTTGCATTCCACGGAGCAGTGTTCAAATACATGCAAATACGTGCATGAGAACATTAAACTGAAAGGTTTTAAATTGTAAGGTTTTTGCATAAATGCATGTATTTGAGAAGTATTGAGCATACAACTGAGAATTTGTAACTAGGTGTTTTGATACAGTCTTGCTGTTGTTAAATGTTCTCCCCTATAACCTAAGTTAATCAAGAAATGTCTCTTTACGGATTCTTTGTTTACCTGAGGCATGCTAGAAAAACGTTTTCTTCAGGAATTCAAGGTAACACATGACGAGTAATTGATACACAGATGATAATTTTGCAAGTGAACTAACCCTTTGATATAGTTTTGCTGGTGTTCAGCGTGGCCCTTCATTACTTTAATTTATCATGAATTTTCTCCGTAGTTTGGATTCTTCGTTCACTGTGGAGGCAAGGCTTTCTTCACAATTTTAACTGAACACAGGAGGAGTAATTCACACACCAAAGACCATTAGGAGGGTGAAGTATTCCTCTAAAAGATTAGTTTACAATTTTTCATGTTTATCCTATTACTAACATGCCCATATGCGCAGTGGAAAAACTCAACATTGTCTGTGGAAACACGAGGAGGGGAATTAAAAAGACTGACTAGACTCTGACTGAAAGAAGAACAACAGCAATCAGTTGTTTCAGTAAGTATCCCAAAACGACATGTTTTTATGTTCAAGTGACAGTGCCCTCTAGCTGCTACAGTAATTATGCAGGACCAAAGAAGGAAGTCAGGTGATTGTATTAAAGAGAAGAAGGAAGTCAGCGTTGATGGATTTGTCAACAACCATAAGATTTTAACACAGCTGTTGTTTGTTTGCTGTTTCAAACTGAGGGTCAAAGGTTTTTTTTAAGCTCAATTTTTCCCTAACCCTAACCAAGTGTTTGCTATCATCACCATGACAAAGAAGCTCCACTAACCCTGGTAAGGAAATATATCAGTCAACACCTTGACGAGAAGTTTTGGTGTGTAGACCTAACCGAACCTTCAAAATAATGTTGTTATGTGATAAGGCGCAACTGTGGCTATGCGCTCCAGTGACGATGATAGAAGTACAGAACTTTATGTTAAGAATGTAAGGAGGCCCACCTGTGATTCTTTTCCTAAACCTAATCTAACCCGTAGAGAATCTTCCTCAGATAGCAAAGGCATGACTGGCCCTACTCTGTTTTACCCTAACTGGTGTACCCTGACATTTTTACCCTAACCCTAACCAATCGTAGGAGCCGCACACATGATGTGTTTTTGTGCCTTCAAATTCATTGTTTATAATGTAGACATGTGGCAGGTATGCTGGAACGCCAGAGCAACGCCATCGCAGCAGGCACGCATTCATGAGTTTCAGGGCGCAACAGCTGCTCATTCATAAAGAAGTCACCAGCTTGGAAACATGATTTTTAAAAGTTAACTGATCTTAACTAATGCCAAGGTACTTACACTCTGTGACCATTTCAATAATTATACTATCTATTTTTGGTAGAGATGATAAGACTGTCAAGGTTAATATTTTTTGATCTGGTGAATGACATGATTTTAGATTTGTATACACTGGGAACCAGTTTATGATAATTGAGTGCACCTTGAATGACAGGAAAGCAGTGTTGGAGTGAATTTATGACTGAATGTGCATCATTCACAGTACAGTACAAAATGGTGTCATCTGCATAAAGATGAATAGTACACCCAGTAATAGCTGAGGTAATATCATCAATATAAAGTGAAAATAGAACAGGCCCCAGGATTGAGCCTTGCCGGACACCTTTTGCTATTTGCACGAATTCAGATTTAATATTACCAATACAAACACACTGCTGCCTGTCGCTGAGGTAAGTCTGAAACCATTTAAATGCCATGGTTTTTTCGCGCCTGATGTAAACACAACCTAACTCCTCTTACCTAAACTTATGCAACCCAACCAATGAATATGAGTACTAGCCAATCAGAGGGAGGGTAGGGCGGGTCACACCATGCTAGCTCATTAGATATTTTACAAACCATTGCATGTGCATTTTCACAAGATATCATTTGAAAGTAAGAGGATACATATGTTGCACATATGTGTTGGATTAGCCTTAAAGGGGCTCTCTGTGAAATTCCAAGCATATAACTTGTCTAGACATGGTTTACAACATGGAGGTGGCAAAACTGGTGGCTAGCAGCTAATGAAACTAACTCCATTAACAGTGCTGAACAACTGCAACAGTGTTGACAGAGTTAATGGTGTTAACCAGGGGAGGATACATATGCACTAAGATGCATGTGCCACCGGACTGGCTGACCACAACAAACCACAGAGAAGCTCAGACTATAACACTCACAGAGGGAGTGTGACTTTGTTGTCTGCTCAGGATGCAATATGCAGATATTAGTTTACTGCTATATTAATGCCCTATATAAATGTCATTTTCTCCTTCTCCATCATAGAAGAATCTAGTCTCTTGCAGAAAGTCTACGGTTGCCCTCAGCGTTTTTGTGATGTTTCAAAGTTATGTTTGTACGTACATTCCTGAAACTCAGATTTAAAGAAAATGTTATTCTCTCTTCAGAAGACAAATGTAAAAAATAGCCTTAAACTCTGCACATACATCACTCTGCCCGGTGAAGGTTCAGTATTCAAGTGAAGGAACAATAAGCAAAAGATATTTTAGAGAGCAGGACTTATAGATGAAGACTTCACATTAGATTGTGTTCACTATGGTGTGAGATGCATTCCACACATTCTTCTTTTGTAAATACCAGTTTACGTTTGGGAAATGGTGTATATAGTGTTTGGTTATACATAGCCTTTATATGCCTCTGTCCTTTCTTCAGTTTGTGCAGTCAGATCTACATATCTGCCAAGAAGAATGCAACACTACAGTTGTTATCTCTACCACCGTTTTTATTACTACTGATTGTGACTACAGCTTCCTCTTCCTCCCCCTCTTTCCTCCCACTGCTAACAGAAGAAAAGAAACACTGATAACACATCTTTGCCTTGACAACACAGGCTGTTCTCCGTCTGACTCTGAGCAGCGTATTGATAATGTCAGTCTGGATCGGTGAGTGTTGCTGCTGTTTGGGCAGTGACCTTGTTGACTCTGAGAAGTCTGCTCTCACATTCCTCACATTCCCCACAGGCATCCTCAACCCCCCTGCTTCATCCAGAGCCTCAGAAACCAGTCTACCCACCGCACAACCTTTCACCAAGTAAGATATACTTCTACAAACATTTCTCAGAGTCAGAGCTGCTCTGGACATACACATCATCTCATCGACTCAAAATGTTGTTGGCTCCATTAAAAAAAAGAAAGAACAAGTACAGTTAAGGTACTTGTTACAACTAACCGTAAAAATGGAATCTATGCTTGCTACATTATTAAATGGTTGGTGAGTATAAATCAGTTCATTTGACAAGAATGAAAACATGGGGTGCCACCATCATCGCTAAGCAGGAGATGAGCAGCTATAGGCAAGCTGCTACACTAGTGTGTGCCCCAATTCAATATCACAATTTAAGGTCCAATATGAAATACTTTACTGCCATTCCAACACAGTCAGTGAAAATACAACATAAGACATTTTAGCACATCACTGAAGAGATGCTCAAAACATAAACTGGTCAGTGTCATTTTTCTGACATTTAAACCCACTTAGCACTGTGATTGGTCAACTGTGGGGAGGACAGAAAGGAGTCAGAGCTGCTACAAGGCCCCTTTTTTACGTCACCTTTACATTTTTACACAGAACTGTTGCTGGGGTCCGTGGGGTGGAGGGGCCCATACAGAGAGCCGGCCCTTGCAAGTGATTCAGATTGCCACCTTGAATATATACCTGTGTTCAAAGAGGAATGATAGGAAAAGAATGTTTCCAATATTATAATGGTACCATTTGCTATATATGTCCTCAAAAAAGGGAAAACTAATTAATGTCATGGTTTAACATTTTATTTCTTATATTGTAACCATCTAAAAACAAATGTATATGCTTTTTCTATATTAGCTATAAAATCCATTCAGTTAGTTTTTATAGTGTATGATGATAGTTTAAATGATTATTTTTTTAGAAATATTTTTTCAGCTATGCAATGCCGACTGCTGGGTATGATTTATGTTGATGTTGTCCAATATCAAGTCTCTAATTGTGCCTCTAATAGCGGGCACTAGGGCCCATCATAATAGTGTGCACTGGGGTTGGTCTTAACTGCCTTACACCCCTGGAACCAAACAATGGTGGCATCATGTTGCTTCAGTATGTGATTTTAGACAACATACCAGCATTGCGGAATCAAAACGGGCATGACATGTAACACAACTGCGTAGGCCTCTTCTGTGATAACATGCATGTAAGCAGTGCCATATAAATTACATTAATGGCATTAGCATGGTAATAACAACCATTTACTGTCCCTCTTATGTGACCCTGTCCCCTAGTCGGAGGGTAAGGAGCTCCTGCACCTCATTGTTTTCACAATTTGTGAACATTTTTGACTGCTGTTCTTTTTTCTTTCAGTTAACTGCTAACTGCTTTCAGCACGTTTTTCCCCCTATTTCTTTATTAGGGACCGAGCCCAGAGGCAGAGGACTGCTCAGTCCTTGCCGAAGGCGAGAACCCCATTGTTTTTGCTGAATTTATTATTGGTTATTATTGGGTGTGAATGCTGAAAGCATTATTGCTGTTACCAAAATTCTTTATTTTTTTTATTATCATTCTTCCTCCACGTTTTTTGACATCAGTTATCTTCAATATACTTCAACCAATTCAAACCTTTCAAACTTCTTCCGATTGAGCTTCATTAGGACATTATTGGAAACTTTCAGATTTTTCCATAACGTTCATACTTTCCCAGGAATTCAACATTAAAATTCCGATTTCTATTAAAGCCAATGGAACGAAAACAGTTGGACCGCTACTAGTTCCACAAACTTCAACCTATTCAAACCATGAAAACGTTCAGCTGAATTAGGACAAGACCGGAACGACTCTTCAAGTTCCTAACATTCATACTTTCCAAGATATTTCCGATTTTTCCCAAATCCTTTTCCCATTGGGAATGCATTACTGAATCCTCAAAAGTCTAAAAATTTCACCTTTTTTCAAACTGTGACTACCAATTCATACTTTCAGCTAGAAACTCCATTCAAAATGAAAAATATTCATCATTTTGCTGAGTGGCTCCAAAGCGAAGGGAGCACCGATTTTTTTTCTCATTCACCCCCATGTAAACTGAGAGGAGAAATTTCTGGAAACAGCTAAGGTGCAACACATTTGTAACTCACTCGATGACCACATTTTTGAATCTACACATATAAAACACAAGACGTGCGTTCACGAGAAGTGGATCTCTCTCACCATCACTTTGTTTTCATTATTGGACTGGATTATTTGGGAATGGGAAGAATTTGTTTGAAAAATTTCAAACCCATATTAAACAGCCTTTGCTGATCTGCTCTCTCATGAGCTCTCTGTGTGCCCCCCAGGTGCATGCAAGTCATTAATCGCCATGACAATGGCTGAGCTATTTGCCCCTTTAAGGTAAGATTTCGCCTCAAAGGTGCTCTTCCTTGGCTTCAAACACACTCACATGCCAGCTCAACTGTTGCTAAATAGATCTTCTGTATAACTTTATCTCTCTCACCATCACATTATTTTGATGATTGGACCAACGGTTTGGGAATGGGAAGAATTTGTTCGAGGAGTTAAATCTCCACTACAACAGGTCTCTTCTCTGTGTTCTGTCTGTCTCTCTCTGCTCTTCTGCCAGGTCACCTACTTCATTACCATGGCAATGGTTGTCACACACAGAAACATGATGTGTGTGCATGTCTACATCTTACATGCAGACATGACAGGGGCACAATCTCCATTTTAACCCTTCAGGTGCCAGTTTATTGAAGAAAATATTCCATTTTCATTTCAACATTCCAAAAGGCTGTTGCTTGAAAGTGGTGAGAGATGAAGGCATACTGTAAATGAGAAAACTATTCATCATAACCCAAAGTTTGTGATAGGAGTAAATTAACTCATCTAATTTGCATATTGTGGCATCACTAGGTGGTGGCCATATTGGATTTCATAAATCTCGGTAAAACAGCATTTTCAACATATTTACACAGTAGATTTATTTAGTTTTGTGTTGTTTTTGTCATCTCATCCTCAAAAAAAGGAAGGGGAATCTGATGGGAGTAAATTCATTCATCTAATTTGCATATTTTGACATCACTTCTACATGCCTACAGCTACAGAGAGCATTCAAACATCAAAACGTTCAGCTCTGTAAGAATTTTCTGATGTTTGTGGCGATATGTTTGATATTTCTAAATAATTCACAATGACGACATAAGCTGGAGGCCAACACAGGCGCAAATATGTCTCCGTATTTTTTTGCCTCTGTTCTTACTGTGGTCTTCTCTTTTATTTAATCTTTGTCCGTATTTCACTGTATATGTGTTATTGTGTGGAATTACTCCATGCTCAGTAGTTTTACTCTTACTGTTTTAATTCTAAAAGCCTAACCAAGGACAGGGGTTGCAAATTAGCCATGAGTAGAAACCTGTATGCAGTGCATCTACTTTGTATTTACATATGAAGTAATGTCTTATGCATTTGTCTTTCTCAAATAGAATAGTATATTTATAAAAAAGACACCACAGAAAACACTGTTTCGGGGCACACTAGTTGAGTATTTATGAGTCCACATGTTATATGTCCTTTTATTGTCCATAGACATTCACAGTAAAGCTGTATCAATGTCTTCTAAAATAAAGATTGTCAGTTTCTCCCATTTTCAAGGAATATTGCTTTTCTAGACTTCAAAGAAAAGTAATCTTTTCCATAAAGATGTCCTAGGTTATATCCATACATTTTTAAAGGCTTGAGGGCTCAAATTTGTACCATTTTTTTGTAATCGCTTTCTTACTGGCAATAAACAGTATTTTACACAAATACCAATCTTTTTTATTAATCCCATCTTCCCTTATTGCACCAAAATACAGGACCTTGACATCAATAGGTATTTCATATCCCAAAATCTTTTTTATACATATTTTTCTCCAAAATGCTGATTGGCATCCATATGCCCACACTGTCTCCCACACCGCTGTTGTGACTGGGATTACCAACTACTTTTTAAATCTCCCGCAGTGGGTCGCACGCATAAAATGTAGCAGCATAATGGTGCAATATTCCCGCCTTGGCCAAGAAGTGTAAAAGGGGCCAGTGTTTGAGCATCTTTAGAATAAATCTTGGCATTGTATGTCTCTGCAAACCATTGAATCGTTACATTTGTACATTATTATGTAGCAGATACCATGAAATTGAATGTTTCAACAATGCTGTTGATAATGTGTGATTAGGTTTAGGCACGAAAACCATTTTGTTATGGTTAGAAAAAGATAATGTTTTGGCTCACATTACCTGCATTTGGTGGCACAATCCTGACTGGAAATACAGCCATATCTCTGTAAAAACTGGCCACTTTTCAGTCAAATCATGGCAATGTCTCAGTAGAAAGCAGTTGTTTTTTGCGGCACTATCTCGTCTAGCGATGTCTCAGTACAAAGTGTTCACTTTTCGTGACACTAGCCAGGCTGGAAACAGAGATGTCTCGGTAAAAAACTGCTTTTAATGGCACAATACTGTCTGAAAACGCGGTGAAGTTTTTGTAAAAAATTACCACTTTCTCTTGCACTATACTGCCTGGAAACATGGCAATGTCTAGATGAAAGATAATTACTTTTTGTGAAACAATCCTGGCTGGAAACACAGGGATGTCTCAATATTTAAAAGGCTATTGCTGGGAGAAACACAGTGACAGGCTGCTAAAAAACACCCATGTTTGGTGGCTAAAACCTGCTAGAAGATGCAGTAGTGACAGTGAAATCTCAGTAAAAAAACAGTTGCTTTTTATGGCACTACCCTCAGTAGAAACACAGCAGCAGGTCACTTAAAAAAGCCACTGGAAACACAACAAAGACTTGCTAAAAAACAGCTGGTTTTGATTGGTTGGTTTGTTGGTTTCCAACATTGGTCACCTAGGTGACATGCCATCCACCGTCCCCTCCATTCCCCAACAAATTCAGCTTATATACTAAATCACTTTAAAAACATTGATGTGATATTTATCTGTGGTTTGCAGAAATGTACAATGCCAACATTTTCCTCTGGCAACTGGGCTGCTCTCAAGCTCTCCTTTTTTCATTTTTGACACTTTTCATGTCCGACAACAGACATACAAACTGCTTCTTCTCCAGTATAGCCCAGCCCTCAACCTTGTCTAAATGTATGATGTCTCCACTGGCTGCCTCACCAAGATTTGAATGGCCAAAAAAATGGCTGTGTTGCTTTTTTTTTATACTTTGGTTTGTGAACAGATTAGAGAAATGAGATGAAACATGCTCATCAGTGATGAAGGTGGGGGTTTTTTGGTTGTTTTTTTCTTTTTACTATGAACAGAGCCAGTGAAACTGTTTCTCCCCATTTCCTGTCTCAGTGCTAAGCTAAATGAACTGGCTGCTGGCTGTAACATCATCTTTGAGGCACACATGACAGGTATAATCTAGGCATATTTCCCAAAATGTTTAAGTATTCTTCTAAAAGCTACTGCTGCAGGCTGTTATTAAAATTCAGAAGCATATTTAATCAAATGTAAATATGTTGAATAAAAATACAATTATGCCACTTAGGTGGGTGATGAAGAGTGCATTTTTGGTTTGAGGAATAATTCTCTCAAACAGTGGAGATATTTTGATATTGTTGTATTTTCCAAAACACAGACACGATGAGGTGCGCTACCTGCAGTGTTTAAATAATTGTAAGCTGACAGGAGTCCTATGGACTGCCTCTAAGTTCACTTTTTCTGACCTTGTAGCTGAGAATACTTTGTGAATTACTGTAAGACCAAACACTTAAGAGAGCTGAAGGTGGGACTAACACACTCAGCCGCTGAAGAGATACTAGCCCTAAGATGTTACGTGAATACAGCCAGCAGTCTTTGAAAACTTTGGCAATAAGTGTGAAAAACAAGTACAGATTTACAGATGACACATTCACCTGGAGAATAAATCGTTTTTTAAAACTCTGAAGGATGCCGTCAATTTGTGAAGTAATTTGTGTTACAGGGTGAACGATGTAAGCAATGCCTTCAACAAATTGGCCTCTAGGAAATAGGAAATTCGTCATTTTCCCTTGGACAAATAAACTGTGTTTTTTCCAGGAGGGTCTGCTTGAGTGGAGGTGTATTTTTCTCTGTCAGGCGGACAGGGCAGGCTTGAAGGTTTTGGGGTGGTCAGGAATGTGCCACAAGCCTTCAGGCTCTTGTGGACAATTCAGAGGGACAGTCTTCATGTGCCGCTCAGTGACTGAGGCTAAATCGAAGAACAGAGCAGACTTCTCTGCAGGCTGACACACAGAATGTTGGTTTATGATAAACTGTGAGAGCTTGTGTGTGACACAGACAGAGAGAGAACACTTGTGTGTGAGCATGAGAAGAACATCTCAGCCTTTCTGGAAATATTTCTTCTTGGAAAAACACTCACCTTCGAGGAAAAGCTCACAAGCCGGTGCTTTATTTCTTGCGGCTACTGTGGACCCTGCCAAAATAAGAGCAGCGATTTTGTACACCCCATACCTCAATTCATTCACTGGCTTTATGTATTTGGCAAGGAGTCATACAGGAAATAGATGGAATTGCTATTTCTAAATGACAGGAGAAGTTCCTCACAACAACTGTAAGAAAACAAACTGGCGTCCTTTTGTCAAATTAAGTGTTTCTATATAATAAATCCCAGTGGGACAGCCTCAACATCTTGATAAGTTTCATTTCCCCTATAAATGACTCTTATTTGTCCATCATAACAACGTTTTTACAAGAGCAAAAGCAGAATATGTACTTCCAAAAAATGATTTTTTTTCCCTGCATCTTCTTGAAGACCCAGAACAACAATTTTGGCAGTCATTATCTCTCCAAAAGCTTATTGAAGAACTGGATTCTACATCTACCATAATGGAACTTGATAAAGTCATTGGGGAGTCCTTATTACTATGTTCAGTTTACCTTGCAAGTGTGAGCTGAAAATGGCGTCATGCCTGAGTTGACTGTGTTCTAGTACAAGTTGGAACACCAAAATGCTGTGAGCAATACCACTTCTAGCCAGGTTAGCCATTGTTATCTATATCTGTTGATCACATGTTACGCTGTATTTTGCTCATACAAACACTGTAGCAACACAGAAGTGCACTATGTGTACAGCGGTGTTAATGAGACTCAAATTAGACGGGAGTGTTAATAAACCGTATATCACTACAGCTTTCACTACTGTTGATACATGGAGCAGGCACCCCATCTAAATGTGTTTGATTTTTTTGTGTGTGTGTGTGATTTTTTTTTGTAGTGGCAAAGATGTTAACAGCAGAAACACTGTGGAGCATTGGTCTGGCCTCCTCTTTGCCTTTGTCCTAAACAGACAGCTCTTTTCCTCCTCTTTGCCAGTTTTGGCATCGCCTTTATTCGGTGCACTGTGCGTATTATAATATCACCACAGCATGAGGTGAGAAAAATGTGCAACACTTGTTAGAAAGTGGTATTTTCTATTATGCCACTGTCAAAGTTTTGTCAAGAGCTGGAAGTAGGAGGAAATTTGACGGAGGTGGCCGCCTCGTAATTCTCTATACGGGAATAACCCTGAGGCTGCTGTGAAAAGTTCTACTTTTGTTAATATATTACATTGCAGGAATGTTCTTTTAAAAGCATTATGTAACCTATGCCCTAGACCAGTGGTTGCTAACTGGTCCAGCCACAGGGTCCAGATCTTTCCTTTGTAATTAGGTCAAAGTCCACACAGTTTGATACATTAAGCGTCATACTTGTGTTTTGCCATGTCATTAAGCTAGTTTGCTGTCTCTGTCAAGTAGTTGTCCATTAGTTAATCACTCTAATAGAATAAAAATCTTTGTGCTGGAAATTCATTGTACCTAAAATAGAGGCCTCTAGTTTCGCAGACCGGACAAGGCGGAGGCACAGCGCATCTGCGCTTCGCCAACTGGGTGTGGCCAGGTGGATTTTATAAGTTTAGCACACTGTGCATGCTGGCGCAGCTACTCCTCTTTCCCACCTCCGTCCCTCCTACCTGCGCAAGTCGGAAAGAGGGAGGAGAGAAGGCATGGAGTGGGTTTACACACATCACACCAATTAAATGAGCCCCTCTCCTCGCCCTTAAATGCACCGCGCGAAGGCCTAATAAGAGTTTACTCAATTCACCATGGCAGAAGAGAGCAGCAGCGTCAGACGGCCAAACTCCTCCCAGGAGGAAACTGTTTTGGTCCGGGAGGTCCGAGCTCGCAGTGTCCAAATATACGGAGCTGCGAGCAGACCTCCACGGGCTGATGATGCAAAGGTAGCCTGGGAGGAGGTCACCACAATTGTAAATCAATGTTGGTTTGGATGTGGAAAGTCCATGACCAAATGTGGATATGTGACGAGGTCAGAGCAACAGTGTGTTGTCTGTGATGGGTCATTTTACGCCTGTTAAATGCATTGTGTTTTTTCAAAGTACACTTCCATTTGACGCTGCCTGTCCACATATCATATTGCTGTGACAGGTGTCATGTGGCTTACTGGTGGCTTATCATAACACCATGAAGGGTCCTGGCTGGTCACATTATATCAATACAATTTTGCAATCAATGCCGTTCCTTCTGAATGTAGTTCTGTAGTTCTGTAGAACCTCTTTGTGGGCCCAAAAGTTTGTAAATACAAGTGGAATGTTGCAACAGACAGTTTGACTACAGCAGTCAAGCAGTGCAGAGAGACATCACAACTTGACTCGAATTTCTAAAGAGATCCACAACACCACGAAGATGCTCGGACAACGTATTTTTGGCCGAAAGGTTTGTCTCTATCTACCTTTCTGTAGATCCATGGCTTTTAATGTGACCTTGTGAAAGGAAAAAGTTTCCATGACTTCAGTGTGTTTTTCGATACTTGCAGTCAAATTATAGTCTATCTAGAGGTTTTTCTGTAGGCCGACACAGATGCCAGTGTTACTTTGATTCCCTCGACAAAAGCCAAGGGGATTTCCCCGTTATGTTCGATTATTGCAGGAAAACAACAGTTTATGATACTTGTGTGTTTTGTACAGCAAATAATCTTCAGATATTTACACCACTATTATGATTTTTGAAGTGTAAATGTAATGAGCGGAAGTAAAAAGCTAATGATATCCAAATTACTTAATTCACTACCCCAGCAAGGCTGTGAAGCTGTCAACGTGATGACGCTCTGTAGTCCCATTTGATCACTCGTTAGCAACCACCTTTGTAAGATACCTAAAGGCCTAAAATTTCACAAGTATGGAAGTCATTGGTGTTAAGCACAGACCGTATTTCAGGAACCTAACCAAAACCAGATTAAAAAAACTCACTGATTTCAAGATAAGGAAACCAAATGTGCAAAAATGCAAACTCATCTTCGTGTTTTAGGACTCATTCCTGGACCACTCTATGAAGGCATTTTAATTTGCTGTCAATGTTTATCTTATTTTTCTTTATTCTTAACAGAAGAAACAACAATCGCATAAGAAGACTGTGGCTGATGAGAAGAAACAGCACTCCAGCCATCAGACAAGGTAAGGACATACACTTGAATACAAAATACACTTCATAGGTCTGTTTCATTCGCTGCCTTTATTAAGGGTTTAGAGGGATTTTACCAGAGATAAAGTAGCATTAATATAAGTATTTACATTTTTTAGTATGTAGTTTCTTGGTAGTAATCCAAACCTTTAAGAGTTAGTGCCAGAGCTGCAGACCTGTGATTTGAAAGCAAAATTTTCATTGTTTTTTAACCGTTAAAATCTTGAAGTGCTGAAAAAATACAAACTGTCTGAGATTAGTGTTTGTAGTGTCAAGTATTTAAGTTTGATGCAAATTGTTTGTGATAGTGTTAACTGTGAGAGTTGATTTTTTTCTGGAAACAATTCTTGCAAATGATTTATGATTCATTTATGTGGCCTCGAAAGTAGAAAAACTAACTGTGTCTCTCTTAACCACCAGTGGCAGTGTCCAGGATGTACTTGCTGCTCCAGTCTCAGCAAAGACAGCTGAGGCTTGGGAGGACCGACAGGCAAAGAAGAAGAAATGGGGGAATCGCTTCTTCGGTTACCTTGACGTATGTTTGACGTCGGAGTGTCAGAGCTTCACATTAATCTTATTTTAGTAGACTGTAACATTTATATTTAAACATTTTAGTTGAACGCTCTAGCTGGGATCTTGGGACCTCATTCCACTTAAAATTTAAATTAAAATTTAAATTGCAGTGGGAACATAGAATTTCCGACTTCCCAGTGCAAATGGAACACATCTCATGCTCCACATGAAGTAGTTGTCGCATTGTCACACAATGGTGATTGGTCAGGTGCATGGAGGTGTGAACCTACAGTAGGTGAGGTTAGAACTTCTGTCACTTTTCATTTGAACAATATAGTGTAAAATTGTGTATGCCTCTGAGTAAAGACGGTCCAACAGTGTGGGTCAGTCAGTATCCCCATTTGTATAATTCATTGTTCCAGTACTGCAGAGATTACTGTAGATTTATCATCCAGCATGCCATTTAGAACAGGTGTAAACACTTTAAAGCCACCCTACATGGTAAATCTGCATCCTTCAAACTCCACGCCTTTGCTGTCTACAACTTACCTGATATTAGACATAATTGTCTACTCATTACACCCTGTTTCCATCTCCAGTCTGACATTGCATCTACTCTAACTGAAACCAATGTATCTGCCCGAGTAAGTAATAAGTAAATAAGTAAGTAAGTAAGTTCAAGTCGACACTGATGTGTAGCCATGCCAGCATTCTTGTTTTGATGTGGTTTTAAGACTGGAGTGGAGCAAAGTAAAACAAACTACAATGTAGCGTGATATTAAAGCCTTTGGAAACACACCTTGAAATAGTAAAAATGCAGATATTATATTGAAGTCGAGTGTCTCATTAATCATCCACAAAAGTCTGAGTGAAAATAACCATTCATAACTATTAGAAAACCTGGTTTAAAAACAGCTCATTTTGTTGTTTAGACTACTTGCCAGGACAGAGTGGGCGTGGCAGATAACGCTGTGATTGACAGCTCCCTCCTTTTGATTGACATCTCCCTGTCTCAGCAATGACTGCCACAAATTTAATCCAGCCGTACATGTTTGAGCCCTCTGATGATTCAGAGGACGAAGCAGAGGCCCTGCCAGCTGAAATTGATTCCTTTCAGGTGGTCACTGAATGGTAAGTTTAAAAATGTTTTGTGATTCATATTAATGTTACTTCATAGAATAGTTAGCATAACTTTTATATGCAATGTTAGCTGAGATGAAGGTCCCCTCCCCGCGAGCCAAGCCCGGCCGCTCACAAGCCGCCTCTTCCTGCAGCTCCACGAGCTGCAAAGGCTTGGATTGTCCGGGCTCTGGAGACAGTCAACCTGATTCGTACTGCTGGGAGCCCGCCGGAGGCACAGCCTCCGCTGGGCCCGGGCCAGTTTACGATCTGTATTTTCTAAACATCAGACTAGAAAGCTGTTTGTTGGCTCAGAATCAAAGAGGCAGATTTAGTTGGAGCAGAAAGGTTTTGTTGCGCTGCCACTGGGGGGCGGGATGAGACAACTGACGGATGATTTATATTGGTTTGGAATTTATTGCGTAATAAATCTCAGAGATAACCACGGCCAAATCAAACCCATGTTTAATATTTAATATTATGTACATAAGACCCTAAATTAGATAGTTAGAAGGCTATTGTGGATTTGGGTTTCCAGAATACATGTTGATTTGGAACAGCCTGGATAGCAGCGTCTATCTTCTCTGTAGTGCTTGCCATTGTTGTTAGAAGGCTCCTCGCTGGTTTTGGTGCATGGCTTGCAACACTTGACAATGGCTTTCAAGGCATGTCTTCAACCCTAAACCGAGATACTATGTCATGCTCAGACTTGACAAAGCTCCACCAGAGTCACAGACGACATTATACAACCGTTTCATATAACCAGTGAATTGACTTTGATAGGGAGAAATTGGTGGAATGACGCTTTAAAATTCATAATCAAACTATCTACATGGAAAGCTAACACTACAGATAAATTAAAAAACATGTTTTAATTTCAGCTTCAGTAGTGGTAATGTCTTTTATTATTTTAATACTTCAGAGTCTTAAAAGAAGAAGAAGTCAGGGTGGATGGTTGGACAAAAAGACTGTATAAAGTAGTGAACAAAGCCACTGTGACATCACCCACTGGTTTGTTGACTCCCATTTCAAAGCTTCATATTTGGCATTTTGGCCATCACAATCTTTTTTTGGAGCCTGAAATTACCATGTTTGTGTGAGAGGGTGGAGATAACCCTAATGTTAGCTGCTAGTTTAGTTAGAATGGGGAATTTGCATGATTAACTAATGCTAATGATAATTTTTATTTGTGAAAAACAGGCTTGAAACCATTAAAACAAAATGTACTTAACAGAAAATGTAACCATCAGACTTGTTAGACGGTCTTTTAGTACAACCACACACTGAATGAGACTAAACAGACAACCAAAGCCATAAATTTGGTTATAATTAGTTATTCAATTTTATGAAAAGGGGGTTTGACATCTTGATTGACAGATGTTTGTGCCAGTCGCTGCTCGTAATCAGTGGCACTGCTCACAATCAGTCAGATGGGTGTATGGGCAGGATATCGATACCACGGATATCACTACTGCGCAGACTCTGACTCCACAGGAATCTCTCCGCTCCGCGTCCACTGTGCTGACACGAGAATGTATGACAGGGAGGTTGCATTTGAAAACTGGTGATGAACAGCTGACGTTTGAACATCATAGACATGATGTTAAACGAATCCTAGCGCACTTTTAATGCAATGTAAATTCTTATTTCAATGTAAATTCAATAGTGCATATTTGACCATTTCTTATATGAAATTTTAGGGGAAGTTCAGCCTCCCTTGTTGTCTCAGATCAATCGCCCCTGGATGGCACCCACCTGTAACTCAAAACTGCCATGCTCTTAATCATACATAACTTCAAAACATTGGTGGGTTATATGAAAATTCAGCTCTATACAGATGTCATGAATGTTGAGATTAGTGATAGAGACCAAAACAGTTTTTGGCTGTAAACATTTATTTATTTCTGCTGTAAAGTTAGGCACTTTAACATAGGGGGTCTATGGGAATTGTCCTTTGGGGATAAAAATTATGGACGTAGCCACCGTGAAGTCATCCATTGGTTTGTGGACCCCTGTTTTGATGACTCAAGTTCAGTATTCCAGCGGTGGCCATCTTGGTTTTTTGGAGCCAGAGGTGACTGTATTCAATTGAAATGCTACAGCTATGGAGGAACGAGGGGTGGCTCTGACTTATAAACTGTGGCAACGCCACCTCTCTCCGACAGTTTGTTACTCAAGCAGGCTGCCCTTAATAATACGTAACTTTTGCCTTAATAAAACATAAATGGGTAAATTCTATAAAATTTTGCCACCTGTACAAATGTCATGAATGGGGAAATTAGCTATAGAGACCAAAACAGCCTTTTGTACCAGGCTGTAAACATGTTTATTTCTGCTGTTAAGTTGGCCATTTAATCATGGGGGTATACATGGACTGACTGGCTGTGCGAGCCAACCTCAAGTGACCATTAGAGGTACTGCATTTTTTTGGCACTTTTGTGTTGGCTTTATTTTTTCCAGCCGTGGAGGTTGCCACTTTTTGGACATGACCAGGACTACAGTTACCTAAACTTAATCAAGACAAACCCTAACCAGGAGGCAGATCACTGCTAGGTGATGGGTAGACTTGAGGTGAGGCATGTGGAGCTGATGGTCTGATAGTTAAAGCCACAGTGTGTAGGAATTTCTCCCATCTAACGTTGAAATCATATATTGCATTCAGGTAATGTAATCACAGGCCAGCGCTAACAGCAGCTAACAGCCGCTAACAGCGGCGCAGTGATGCGAGGAGAGGGATGAGGCTGTTAGCGGCCAGTCGCTAACAGCCTCAACAGCGGCGCTGGCCTGTGATTGCATTACCATTCTCCCTCAGCAGCTCTCTCTACCTGGGAAAGGCTACCCCGATGTGGGCCTTAGTTTTTTTAATTCACTGGTCACGCTGCCTTTTTGATTCCCTTTTGCGCTTTCTTGGCGACAAGGATTCCGTCTCCCAAGATGCTGCATATGCATGATCCTGCATTATGCTCAAAGAGTGGGACTTAGTTTCAAATTTGCCAGGGTAGTAGTGAAGCGCCTCTTGCTCCTCTCCTTCGGCTCCTCAGTCATGCAGTGCTGGCCTGGCTCTCAACGAAAACGCCGAAGGCGGTGCTGTATGTCCCTTGCTGGCGGGTGTATTCTCAAGATGGCGAAACGTAATGGAACCCCACAGACGACTAACCCGCACAATGTACAAACAAATCCGAAATTCTCCTTTTACGAGAATAAGTCAGATTATTGGTGGAGGTAATAGTACACCAGTGATGACATATTTATGAATGCAGATATCAATTTTTGCCAATAAACAACTGAAAATGTTACACAATGTCCCTTTAATGTTATGGTTAGAGGAATTAATGTACTTAATAAGGGATCTCATGAGTATAGTTGTGTGTGTGTGTGTGTGTGTGTGTGTGTGTGTGTGTGTGTGTGTGTGTGTGTGTGCGCGCGTGCACGCCCGGGAATGGAGACGTCGTTCCAGAGTGATACCAATGACCTGAACACTCTTAATGTGGATTAGTGAAAATTTAAACATCCGCTGGTGTAGACACGTCTGGAGCATGTGAAAAGAAAGACACCTAGCCTGTTGGCTTTGAAGTGACCAGCTCTACCAGCAGCTGCTGCTGTCACTTCTGTGTGTCTGCCCCGTAGAGTAAGCAACATTTCCTGCCTCCTTTAGGTATCCCTCCCCCAGAGGAACAAAAACATTGAGGAGAAGGGCAGGGCGCTTAGGGCAGTTTAAGATTCGAAAGGTTTCCTTGAGAATTAGTGGATGTACACTTTTAACAAGTCAGAAAGGAGAAATAATAACAGCTGTTCCTGTTCTGAGTGTGTGTGTTCTAAGTGTGATAAATGTTGTGTCTGGTGGATAAAAGAAAGAAAGAAAGAAGAAAGAAAGAAAGAAAGACAGACAGAAAGAAAGAAAGAAAGAAAGAAAGAAAGAAAGAAAGAAAGAAAGAAAGAAAAAGAAAGAAAGTCTGGAGAACTGTTTGGTTTGACACATCTAGCTTATACAACCCAGTCACTTAAAAGACTGCATATACAAATATAGGCTGTAATGTCTCTTTGGATCTTATTATGTAAACGTTTATTTCCTGCATCTTCACTGATTCTTTTTGACTCCCCAGTCATTACTTGTCTAAGTGGGTGGGCTGGAGTTTATCTCAGCATGCTGCAAACACCCTGGACAGGTCTCCAGCCCTCTGCAGCTCCAACATAGACAGAGTTCTTCCATTTTTAACGGCATTCAGAAAATCAATCAAGAAAACAAGGTTTGTATTACAGTTTCAACTGGAAGGTTGTCTCGGCTACAGCCCTTTTTCCAGTGGCAGGTTCCATCCAGGCTCCAGGAACCAGGGTGCGCTCTGGATGGATTGCCCTGACATGTTCTACAGGGGTTTATGGTTCCCTGAAGATGAATTGTAAAGATTTGGTGATCCTCTGGCTTTTCAATAATGTAAATCTGACACCAGCAGATTTACATTATTGCTTTAAAATGAAATATCACTGAACTGCATGAATGACTAGCAAATGTGGTACAGACATTTATGTGTTTAAGTTAGTGGTTCTCAAATGGTGTGCCGTGGCACACAGGTGCACCAAGACACCAGTCCAGGTATGCTGTGGGATTTTGTAATAACCACATATCATTATTGTAATATTCAGCTGGGCCTATACAAAAAGTTTTGAATGAATTTTTAATTGACTGTATCAGTATGTTGTGCTCACCCATTTCCTAATAAAGAGGGAACTCTAGCAAAAAATATGTGAAGTAATTGAATTGAATTTAAAAAATCTTAATGGTGAACCTGATTGGCAGCCAGTGTGAGGGATGACACAAAAAGTTTGAAAACCACTGGCATTAGTTCAACGTCAGTGAGCACTTAGTGTGTGAGCTCCCGGATGTCATTGTTTTCCCATATGTGGACATTTTCAGCCATTGTTCTTCTTCGAGTTAGCCGCTAACTGCTAGCAGCTACTTTTTAAATCTCTTGCCTTGGATCGCACATGATCCTGTCCTGCTGGCTGTCACTTTTACACAGATTTTGTTTCAGCACTGTTACTATCTCCACTGCCAGCTAAAAGGCGAGAGAACTCTGTCCCCCCATTTTGTGGTCACACTTATTATACAGAGCAGCGAGGGGGAATGATGGCGTAAAATTTCCACCTTAAAGTGGAAGTGTAAAAGGGACTGTGTCAGCAAGCCATCTGTGTTAATGCAGTGATCTCATTTACATGAATGAAGAGGGGGCATTTTATTTTACACCAGTGTTATTTTGACAGCTATTTTAGATTTTGTCTTAGTCTTGAGACAAAAATGCTTATTAGTTTTAGTCACAATTTCGTCATTTTTATCCTTCACAGTTTTAGTCTTGTTTTAGTTAGTTAGTTAATTCATGATATTTTAATGGACTTTTAGTCATTATGTTTTCTTTGTTGTTGTTTTTTAATCTTAAAATTAATCCAGACTAATTCATGTATCAGAAATTTAAAAAATAAATTTAGACTATTTTTGTCTACAACTACAGATAATTTCTACACACTTACAAACTGTCATTTCTCCAGCAGTTTTTGACAGGTTTAAGGGGTGATTTACGAGCACACGCTTACTGATAATCATTTGAAAAGCTCAATATCTCTCTCTATTTATGCTCTCAAAAACTTTGACACCACAAATAACTAATCTGAGACAACTAGGATTTGTACCCAGATTCACTGTATTTGTACCCAGATTCACTGTAAACTCTGACTTATCTAACTCACTGTTAAGAAGCAGAGAATTAATTTAATTAAAGCCAGAATTCTTTCCTAATCTGTAACATGTTAGTCTGGACGTTTAAACTCGTGTCCTCTCACAGAGTTGGTGATTAAAACTAAACTTTCATCTCTGTCAGAGAAAACTGACCTGAGTTCAGACTGTCTACTTACAACACTCACAGATAACTGAGCCTCCTACCTGCCTGTCAAACAACATCATACCATTAACCTTCCGGACCAGTCCGGATCTAAGAGGAGTCAGGTGGGGATTGGCTGGGACATCTGTTGGCCAGTGACTGCTTGCTCCGCTGCCACTAAGTGTCTAACAAGTGGTGCTAACCGGTAAAAGCCACCACTGCAACTGTAACAAACTCCACAAATCCATTCAGCAGCTCCACCATCCACAGTCAGACACCCATGGCTCCTTTTATACTGCTGAATTACAGCTCAGAGCTTGCACCAACGGCTGAGTCTGTTTTTGCGTGAGTTCTTTTTTTTTTTCTGGCTAGCGAAACATCTTGGTGCAGACTTTTTACTGGAGTTTACCAGCCTGCCGCTCATTTGAAGATAATTACAAGCGCAGCCGTTCTCAGCTTTCAGTATCAGACAGTCCATTTTCATCATGTCTCGTCAACGAACACGAAACACAGATTTCGTCTGCTGCAGTTTTTATTATCAAGATCGATTTCTAGCTCATCATCGCCTTGTTTCATTCATTCATCTTCTAACCACTTCATCCTCTTGAGGGTCGGGGGGGGGGGGGGGCTGGAGCCTATCCCAGCTGACATTGGGCGACAGGCAGGGTACACCCTGGACAGGTCGCCAGACTATCGCAGGGCTGACACATAGAGACAGACAACCATTCACGCTCACATTCACACCTACGGACAATTTAGAGTTATCAATTAACCTAGTCCCCAAATTGCATGTCTTTGGACTGTGGGAGGAAGCCGGAGTGCCCAAAGAGAACCCACGCTGACACGGGGAGAACATGCAAACTCCGCACAGAAGGGAACCGGGAACCCTCTTGTTGTGAGGCAACAGTGCTAACCACCACACCACCGTGCCACCTCGCCTTGTTTCCATTATGGGAAAAAGGTCATTCATGAAAACTTTTCATCATAGTTTTCATCATCTAAATTAACATTGTTTTACACATTATTAGTGTCAGTCAAAAAGGCAATGGCAATGGTAAATTTAACAATTTCATATACACTGTTTTTAGTAAGTAGGGCAAGGCAATTTTAGTTATATAGCAGAGGTGTGGACTTGAGACAGACTTGAGTCACAAATTTGATGACTTTAGATGCAACAAAATAAAAAAAACAAAAACACAAGAAAACCTGCAACTTTACTTGGACTTAAACACCAGTGACTTGTGACTACACTTGAACTTGAGCATTTTGACTTGAAAATACTTGATGCCTTCCTCCAAGCCCAAAGATTAAAAAGTATGTTGTTTAATTTAGTTTCATTTCCTGAATCAGTAAACAACATTAATGTTACTGATTCCCTACAAGTTGGCACTTAATTCCTCAGATCTACTTTGTTTGAACCAATCTGACAGCATCCAATCAAGCTGCAGGAGAACCTTACGTCACTAAGCCCCAGTTGCAAAAACATATACCAAGGATAATTTAGCTTAGTTACAACAAATTGCAGTAAAATGTAAAACATGCAGATCAAAAATTACAGATGGAGACCCAACAACCTCCAACAAACTTGTTTTAACAAATAAATACAAAATTTAAAAAGCCCAGTCTTAATTTTGTAAATTTAATAATTTGTATTAATTTGCTGTTGTTAAAAAGGCACTACATTTGGTGAAGAGTGCATCATGACTTGTTTTGGACTGGAAACTTAAAATTTAGGACTTTAGGACTACAAGCCTTGACAAGGGACTCATCTTGAGACTTGAGTGCAAAGACTTATTGTGACTTGCAAAACAATAACTACAATAGTCCCACCTCTGTTAGCATATTTCATTAGAGGTCAACTCAATGTGTTTTACGTTAGAGTGTACACATTGCCCAGTCACATGTATGGAGGAATATAGAAATTAAAAATACAAGAAAATGCAACAATAACAAAGTATGAAAAAGGAATAGTGCATAAATATGTGATGTATGTATATGATTTGCAGAGATTTGGTATGCTGTGGAGTAAGTCTGAGATGCTTTGGGAGTCTGGAGACCAGCAGATGGAGCCTTCTCCCTGCCAGCAGTGATGCTGCTGTACTGAGTGCCTAATCCTGGGTATGACTGTAAACAAAAGAAAAATCAGAAAAGAATAAAAGTCAGTGCCTTTTTGAAATCTTACAACTCATAAGAAAATAAGAGGTGATAATCATGTTGTACATGTCAGCACATCACAGTAACATTAAGAATACAAAATATCAAAGTTTAAAAGGTGTGGATATCATCTAAATATGATGAGGTCTTTGCAAAGTGCACCTTTTAGCAGTCATCTCTTTGTTGTGCTTACAAAGGGCTCTCGGGAGAGACTTCCATGTTGCAATGTGACCTCTGACCTCTGTGGGTGTGGTGGCTGGATTCCACTGCAAATCCAATGGAGTCAACTGCTCTGCTTTAAAGGTCACTGTTTTTTCTTCGTCTTTTTTTTTGCCATCAGCTTCCTCCATACCTCCCACAGGAAGTAAACACACCACTTTGTGACAGAAAACACACTTTGTGTCAGCACTGCTGGGTGGAAGAGAATCTCTGCTGTGATGTTCAAAACATAAGTATGTTGGTGTACACTTCCAACTTTCCCCATGAGACACTTAAGGTCACATCCACACTAATGCATTTTCATTTTAAAACAAAAACGATCTCCATTCACACAAGCGTTTTAGCACCATTTTAGAAGTTATACTAACACACCTGAAATTACATATCACATGAACAATCTTACACTTTGCTTTGACCGACCAGGAGATTGAACTGTTACTAAATGTAACACATGAGTAGAAGACGGTCAAGAAAATGGTCAAGGTCATTTGCAAAACAAATATGGTGACATATCAGAACGGTATCTGGAGCAGCATCCATTGCCGGAGGAAGTCATGGCAAAGGGAAAGGAGTACCCATGCAAGGAGGATGAAATCACAAAAGGTATGTACTTGCTGAAATATTTTGGCTTAACACACCATGACTGACAAGACCCAGTCTGGAAGTGAAGGAAGTCACTGTTTTCAAAAGTCTCTGTTACGGCCATCCACACTAAAATGCAACCCTGGAGTTTTCAAACTAAAACGAAGTCAGCAGCGACAGTTATCAAAGTTCTCTGTTAACATGTTGTGACTGATAAGACTCAGTCTAGGAGTGAAGAAAGTCGTTTTCAAAAGTCTGCGTTTCGACCTGTCCACACTAAAATGGAGTTTTCAAACTAATACAAGGTCAGCAGCCTTTTCCAATGTCTGTTTTGTGTTTCCAAAATGCCAGAGTAGGGTGGACTCTAGGCATAAAGGGAGCAATAGTTACACGTTTTAAAATGAAATTGTATTAGTGTGGATGTAGCCTCAGTCAAACTGAGCTCACTGCTTCAGTCAAAGCACCCTCTTCATCCACCACCCACCAGAGGTCAGAACACCAACAGTTCTGGTCAAAGGTCACAGTGCAATTAAGTCGGGTCGGCTCTGTGCCACCAGACAGCAGCCTGGTTATATGAGGCCAAATTAGAATAACATGGAAGCAATGAAGGGAGATGAGCGCAAGACAGGCCAAGTAATGAATTCTAATAGAGGACGACATGTAAATAGCAGGAAAAGGCATTTTCAGTCTGGAGAGGGATCTGTGTGTCCACGGGACTGGGGTCACACCAGTTCAGACTCCTGACAGAATTCTTTGAAGTCTATTAAAAGATAGACCTTTAGAAGATCTACTCTGTTAGACCTCTTTAAGGTCTATCAGAAAAAAATAATAATACTATTTAAATTAAAATCAGGCTTGTTGGAGAATAACAACACCAGAACAACTTCTAAATCCTCTGTACTTCCTCATCAGGTTTTTTCTCCTAGGTTTAATCTTTATGCATTCTGCCTGATGTGGAATGTCACAAAATCAAAACAAGTATATGCATGTATGAGAAGAAAGTAGTTAGTCAGTTGGAGGTAGGCTTGGGCTGCATTGGCTCAGTTGTTAGCACCGTTGCCTCATAGAAACAAAGATGGGAGCCTTGATTTGGTTGGCAGCCTAGAGTTTTATTTGTGGTGTTTACATGCTCTCCTCATGTCATGGGTTTCCTCCCTCAGTCCAAACATGCAAGTTCACCGTGTCAATACACAATGTGAGTCACGCATGCACGAAAAGGTCAGCCATCTTGAACAGCTTCCTATGGCTACACCACTTGGACAAACCATATACACTCACCGACTCAATGGCAAGACGTGAAAGGACGCGCAAATGCAAAATCATAACTTTTGACTGCTTTATCTCTACCATGACTGAAGGCTTGTTAAATTATGGTAAAATAAGTATAAGTTCAATTCAACAACTACTGATGAACTGATGAACTGATCTCCAAAAGGCATGAAGGTGAAGATAAAACATGCTTTTCAACATTTTAAGCAAGTGTATTTTTTTGGTCCAACTGTTAAACACAGCAGGGGTGGTTCGATCATGCTTTGGGCTTGTGTTGCAGCCAGTGGCGCGGGGAACATTTCACAGGTAGAGGGAAAAATGGATTGAGTTAAATTCCAGCAAATTCTGGAAGCAAACACCACACCATCTGTAAAAAAAAAAGCTGAAGACGTATCTGTGGACCAAAAAAACAATTCAGTAAATCATTCTAGTAGGCTACCCAAAATTTAATTTGTATTTGTCATATTGATCATTTATATTATAAAAAAAATTACGATATTACGATAATTCCACACAAAAATATCACAATACTATGCGGCTCAATGAAGGTCCTCACAAAGACAGAAGTACAAGAATGTCTGTGTGTAAATAGTTTATTGTATTCCAGACAAAACACATTAATTAACATCAAAATGATGAAAATGTTAAGATTTTGAAAAGAGGCTAATTTCCATCTGCAGTCCATGGGCAGGTTAATGTTACACATAAACAGAAACCTGAAGACACACAACAAGACTAGGTGGAAACCTAGTATATAGCCGGACTGTTTGTGGTCCTAACCCAGTCATCAGAACAAATGTTGGCATTGTAAGTTTCTGCAAACCACAATGTCTGGCCATCCACCACCCCCTCAGCCTCTGATGTTAAGGTCAGCTCATAGACTACATCACTTTGGAAACACTGATATGACATTTATGAAACAAACAAAAATAACACATTCTTGGTTTGCAGGAACCTACAATGCCAACATCTTCTTCTAGCGACTAGACTGATGGTCAATGTGTGCAATTGTGGCCAATTTGTCACACAGATCATCATTTGTATCTATATTGTGAATTCCTAGAAATTAAATGTTCATCTGCGATCTTCTGTAGTGGTCACAGGAATATTTGTTCTCATACATAACACATGACACATGACATGGATATGTTACGTTTGAGTCAAATAACTGAGGACTGTCCGCACCTCGCTGTAAAAAACTCCTAAATATGCAGTTGAGGACTGTCCACACAGTGTTTCCTGTGGAGCAAGAGGCTTGTTATGGAGACAATCTGTGCATTCCAATCCCAATACTACCATACTATACAATATGCCAGAAAAAGATTTAGTATGTCCCAGTACATAGTATGGGAGGCGGAAATTTTTTTTCCCGAGCCCCTTACCCTAACATTAACCATCACAACTAAATGCCTAACCCTAATCCTAATCTAAACCTAATTCTAACCTGAAACCCAAAACCAAGTCTTAACCCTCAAACAGGCCTTTGAAAAAATGAGGACTGGCCAAAATGTCCTCACTTTACATTTTTTTGGTCCTCACTGTGTAGCATGTGTAAGTGTATACACACAGACACACACGCACACAGACAGACACACATAGAGAGCTCTCTTGACAGTTAGACAGATTGATGGCTGTCTTTGTTGCTGACATCAGATCTGGTCTACCTGCTCTGGTCAGAGTTACAGCGTCCACCTCACTGGGCAGGACCACACAGTCTGATCATGGCCACCTTCTATTAGGTGTTTGTAGACACACAGAGGTCTGCATGTAGCTAAGCTGGTCGGAGCAGGCCAGCAGGATCAGCTCCTCCAGTCCACTACATCAGAGTTGCTGCATTCTTGGGTGGTACGAGAGGCAGCAGAGGGGGGAGGAGGGGTGGTTGACTTGCAGCTTATCTTTTCCCATTGCCCACATTAAACAATGGCTATCAGATGCACCTGGGTCATGAGTGTTGAAGATCTCATATAACATGGCGTGGCACCTGGAAGACCCTTTTAGTTCTGGATCTGAGGTGAAGGAAAGTTCATTTGAGGAGGTGAGGAGTCTCATCTGCAGCACACACAGCTCATGCGACAGGTCCGTTTACAGTAGGACTCACTGCAATATAAAATCTCAAAGTCTATTAATAGCCCAGAGTCCCCTGGAGTTCAGGAGGCCCCTGTACTCACCCTCTGTATGTGTTTGTGTTTTAACTGTCCACTAGAGAGAAAGGAAGAAGACATCAGGCACGGATCATCATTTGTCTGCTTATGGTCACCTCTGACACACACACACACACACACACACACACACACACACACACACACACACACACACACACACACACTTGTTGTCAGACAGCCTGACATGTGGATGGCTTATTTTATCTCCCAGCTTCTATATTTAATTTATTCATTTCCTCTCTGACAGTGGGGATGAGCACAAAGACACAGCTCTGCTCTCACTACAGTAACCTCTCACAAGAGCTGAGCTGTGAGGCGGCTGCACGAGCTAAATGCCGTCCAGGAAAGAGTGAGCACGAGGAGAGGGGAACTGTGTCTGCTGTATTTAATTGGTTTAAGGACACCATTGTGGTGCGATGCCCTGAAAATCTGTTGGAAAAGAATGTAATCTGAGAGTAGATAGAAATAGAAATCCTTAAACAGTCTGAAGTGTTTGGCAGACGGCCTCTCAGCACTGTAAATGTATCACATATGTGCTGCCGCTTTGACGGAGTCTGGGAGGAACATATCTGGAGGGGAAACGGTTAAAACTGACTTTGGGTGGCAAAGAGGCTGTGGTCAAACTCAGATATTTTTGTGCTGTGGACAATTCCTCCTGCTTTGCCAAAAAAAAAGAAAAAGGACCAAGAATTCAATTACCATTAGCTCTCAAAAAGAAACTCTGTATTTGAATTTAGGCAACAATTATGCACAAGCCACCACATTGTCAAAACTGCTCTGATCTCAAATCAAAGCTGCATTAGAACATATTATTCTAAAATTAAAGGATATGCCTGGCATAATTCTATATTTTTCTGATGGTTAGCAAATCCCATGAAAAGACCAACAACAACAACAACATGTTAGTCGGTCTCTCACTACTCTCTAAATTCCCTTCTTTGTCTGTTACAGTCAGCTCTAAGCTTATTGGTTCTTCCTAAAGGCGGAAATCTTTAAAAACAGCTCACAAATATATTGTTTCATTTGGGAAAAAGGCTCAGTGATAGCTGGTCACTGTAATTTTTAGGAAATGTCACTGAAATTATACGTTTGTTGGGGACTGTTTTCAACAGTGGATTAATCCACATTTGGTGCTGAGTGACAGCAGGATAGTGTATGTGGGATTGAATCACAATAAACCACAGCGTGTGTTCATGGTAATGAAGGAACACCTTATACAGTTACACGGTGTGGCTCACTGATGTGTTTTTAATAGTTTTTGGACAACAGTGGAGCTCTGTGGCACAGAAGAAGAACATATATCAGGCTTTTTTTAAAAATGAGATTTGATGTCAATAACAAAAATACATCATTATATATTATCAAACTTTTCAAAGACTATCCTAGTAAGTAACTTGTTAATTCTTCTAGGCTGTATATCAGACTAAAGAACACGCCATTAGTTTTTAAAGAGAAGTTTGTGTCTATGTTTTAATCATTTTGGTTATGCATCTCCAAGTGGCAATCTTCAGGGGCTGAAAAATTAAGCTGTGTTAGTGCCAGAAACTGCAGTACCTCTAATGGCCAGTTGAGTTGGCTCCATGAGCCAGTCAAACCCCATGGGCCCCCATGTTAAAATGCCCAACTTTACAGCAGAAATAAACAAGTTTACAGTCTGGTACAAAAAACTGTTTTGGTTTCTTTTGCTTTTTTCAACATTCACGGCCAATGACCATTGTGTATGTGTGTGTGTGTGTGTGTGTGTGTGTGTGTCTGTGTTTTGTTTTGTTTTGTTTTTTTTGTTTTTTTACAAATCACCCATTAAATGTTATAAAGGCTACAAACTAATTATGAAAAAAGGAATATGGAGACATCACCACTTATGCAGTAGGCTAGTAGTCTGGTAAAATTTGCCAAAATAATAATTACAAGAACACTGGCAACAACACTAGCAAAAACTGTAATGTTTATAATAGATAGATGCATTTATTTGCTGCAGAACAGTACTTCAGCCAAACAAGGTGAAAGGTCACTGGCTTATAGCAGAGAGTCATCTGTGTGTGCTGCTACTGCTCAGATCAATATGCACACTGCCACACACACACACACACACACACACACACACACACACACACACACACACACATAAACACAGAGCTTTCCATTTCATTGCAAAAACACATTTATTTCCTGGTTTCATTGTGCTCAAACAGAGCTGCGTGCCCACTGCACAGACGTGTGCATGAAACCACCCCTAGGTAATGGATCTGTGCAGCCATTGATTGTATTGGTTTGATGCTGACGCCGCTCTGTCTGAAGGGGAGGGGTCTGCACAGAAAGCCCTTCTTTGGGGGTCTAAGAGCTGCTTTTTTTATGAATGAAGTGCAGCTATGAATTAAGCACACATACTCTCAATAAAGTCACTGTTTCTGTGGAAGTTGTGCAGTTATGAAAATAAATGTTTTGTAAAAAAGTGTGCATTTTGATGATGTTCCTGTTAACTTTCCCCTGAGCTCACAAGGCAGCTGATATTCACTGAGCATTAAGCTACTTTTGCTCGCAGTGGCCAGAGCATGGAGAGCAGGCTGCAGGACCGTGGGAAAGGTCCTCCACGTAAGGCACTTTATTCTTTGTGTCTGTTGTTCTTGTGTAATTGATCTCACTCCACGACCACGGCGGAGTGCTTCAAAGGCACACTTTTTTTTATGGCTGCACCATTCCATCAAGTGAAAGTATTCTACACGTGCAACGATACACACTGTACATTGTTTTACACACATTTCCCAAAATTAAGTCGATGTATTTGAACCTTTGATATTTGTTGCTGGAGTCTTTTGTCAGAAACAATTTACTGTTCAGGTTTTACTTTTAAATCATCGCATTTATTTGTTCTGAACAGGGAGACTGATGATCTGTGTATACATCTAAATGTATTCCAAATGATAGCGAGATTTGTGGACAATGTTTTAGGCAAAGAAAAGGGCAACAATTTCTTTGAAAAAGTTGAGATTTTCACTCTGAGAGTTTGGACATGTTTAGGGACTGTTCTTTACTTATCAGAGGTGGGGGCTGTTAGGGTATAATTTCATGTTTTCCCCTTATTATTATTATTATTCTGACTCTCCTTGAAGCTACAAATATTTCTCCCTGAGCCACCCTGAGTGACTGGAGGAAAATGAATGACTCTCCCTCCACTATAATTAGTTAGAAGATTTTTAAAACTTACCCTTTTATGTTTGAAATGTAAAAGCTTAAGACAAAATTGTGGAGTTGGAAAAAAACCTTGGCTTTTCACTCTTGTTGTGCTTGCTGGTTAGTTTGTGAAAACGGTTAAGTTTTATCCAAATTTTAAATGAGATGTAAAGTGATTTTGATGAAATAGGCCTATCACTTTTTTAATCTCAGGGGTTATGTTGATGTGTCCAAGGACCGTTGGAAATTTGAAAATCCAACAATTCCCATATTTACAGTCTTTGGCTATGATAAATGACATAACTTTGGTGATTTGTGAAGAAAACATGCTTGCGCTTGGGAGGCATGTTTTCTTCAAAATTCTAAATACAAAATACAACCATTCAAAGTGGTATGTCCCTCCCTTAAGATAAAATAAATTACGTGTCTGTCCACAGTGCTTTAAAAATGATTTGACATGCCTCCCTTTTCTGCACCACCCCCTCCCCCTTCACAAGTTAGGAACAGTCCCTGACACGAGAAGAAACATCTTATTTTGGAACTACTGATTTTGAATGTGACATGCAAAACGTAAAATTCTCTGGACGTTTGAAAAATGTTTTGTAGTGTAGCCTATTGTTACAATCCAAACGACAACGAAATAAAGAGGAAATGTAACTTTAAAAACAGCAACAGGCTGCGAAATGACTACAAGTTCTTGATGATTGGATAATGTTACAACTTAATATGTGGCAGCAGAAACAAGCTTGTGTCCATTCTTATTCTGGTGTTGAGGCGATAGGCCTACTGTCTCCCCAACATGAAGCGCATACTTCATATTTCACAGAGGTGAACTCTGAATGGCTGTTCAGTGTCCGACAGCAGCGGATTCCATTGAAACGTGTGAAAATGTGAATTTAATTCATAAATGCGGCCTGCCATGTCTGGCCCGCGGCCAGGATTCCGTCTCCTCTCTGTTTTCTCTGGCTCCCATCCAGGCCCCCCTCCCCCGCCCGTGTTATCCACCCACGGGAGAGGTGATTTCTTTCTTTTTTTCCTTCTTTTTTTTTTTTTTTTTAAACCCATCCTCACTGAGTGGGTCCTGGTTTTGGAGTGGGCTGTGGATGCGGTTATTATGCCCACACTCCTCAGACGGTCCGTGCCGAGCTGTCACGCCTCGCCGCTGCATGGTCCTGCCCGGTGCCGCGTTGTAGCCGAGTTTGAGTCGGAGCCGCTCGGCGTCTCAGACTCCGCCGTCCCCCGGTGTTCCTGTCTTCACTGAGCCAAACCTTCCAGCTGCTCACTGGCGCTTTTTATCAGCTTCAAAGCCGCCAGTCCCGCCGCCTGTGGGGGGACTTACACAAGTGGGACAACAGACCTGTTAAAGTGCCACTGAAGCTATCCACATCGGCTCCCTCCATTTCTTTATTTTTTTTCTATCTTTCTGGAAGTATTTTTCTGTTCACCGGGAGAACGGAGGAGCCGCAGCACCGGGAACCATGAGCGGACGCGGGGAAGAGGCCGGGGAGAGCTCTCGCTCCCAGGAGCCCGCAGGGGCCGCGGAGCCCCAGAAGAGGAGGCCGGGGAGACCGAGGAAGCCCCCAAAAGTAAGTTTGCGTCCCGCTGCCGTTGAGTGAAAGCGCTCTGCGGCCAGGCTGCCGATTTCTATCTGCACACTGTGACCGAAATGTGGTGTTTTTACACACTCGGAGAGTTGAGATCAAACTTCAGCAATGACTCCAGATCCTGTGCCAAGGTGGTGATGCCGCTCAGATTTAGTGTACTTTACCATACTGCACCAGAGGCACTGTATTAAAATGAGCTGAATTTGTAATTAATTGTTCCATGTTGACACTGATGCAGAGTGTGCAATCCTCGATAACTTCTTCCCTACTGTTTGTGTTGGTTTCTATGCGTTTCGGAGCGAAATTTACATATTGTTTGTACCCCCACATATAGGCCTACTGCTGTTTGATATAGAGCCACTCTGTGTAGCCTATGCTGAATATAGTCTCCGTCCGTACACATGATGAGGAATGCGCCTGTTTGCAGTCTTGGCTCTGGCCGATGATCTTTAATTGACAACATGAGTAAAAAGAAAAGTATGGGGATGAATGTAACTCTGCAGACCTTCCGTGAGTTGAACCAGAGACGCCATGGCAACTGAGGTCTTCGAACATGTTTCTGTGGATGTGTTTATAGACGTGATTCACTGGTGACTCACATTCCCACCAAAACTTCACACCAAAATCACGTCCATTGACACTGCAGGCTGCAGTGTGACTGTAGGTGAGAGAAACTGGAGCCTTTCAGAAAGAACAGCAGCCTGCAGCTGCTTTTATGTAGAGGTAGAGTTGAATGTCATAATACATCTCAAAACATTATGAGGGGCACTACCAGGCTCAGGCTATTAGGGTGATAGAAATATCAATGGCAAACTGTGCAAAATTCAGTGTGAAATTTCAAAGTGGAGAATCAGGCTGGATAATAAATCCCTCTCATTCTGCGTACACGCACACACACACACACACACACACACACACACACACACACACACACACACACACACCTTTGTCCCTCTTTTGGTCTTGACCCATAAAGCAATGATCAAATGGGGGGGGGGGGGGGGGGGGTTCAAAGCTTTGTTTCCTGTCCACAACACCCATGTCATGTCCCCCCTCCTCGTCAGGAGCCCAGTGGAGAGCCTGTCCCCAAGCGACCGAGGGGCCGCCCCAAAGGAAGTAAGAACAAGGGCCCTTCCAAGGCAGCTCAGAAGGTAAGGAGCCTCAGCACCTGAAAATCTGAATGCTACACATATGTTTGCTGATGCCTCTTTTAAGACACATACACTCAGACCAGTTGGCAGAACTGAAAATGTTGGTATTTTAAGTGTCTGCAAATGTAACATTTGTTACATTCATAGTTCCTTACTTTGTATTCGGAATTGGAGGGGATGGTGGATGGTGTGAGACCTTGGTATGATGTCTACCAGGCTGCAGACCACTGTTCAAGACCAACAAATAAAAAAGTCATAGATGTTTTTCCCAGAGACTTTTGGCCACTGAATAGGGGTGTTTTTTAGGGACCCATTGCTGTTTTTTGTGCAGCTTTCCAGCCTTCAAACATGGGTGGTTTTTAGGGACCTGTTAGTATGAGACATCTACCAAGCTGCAGATCACTGCAGGCAATTGTCCTGGACCAAAACACAAGAAACCAGTTGTTTTTGAGCAAATCATAAAAGTGTTTCCAGCAGCTTTTAGCCACTGACTGGGGGTGTTTTCGAGGGACCAGTCGCTGTTTTTCTTGTAGCTTTTCAACCCCCAAACATGGGTCTTTTTTAGGGACCCATTACTATGGGATGTCAACCAAAGTGCAGACCACTGTTCCAGATCAAAAAACAGCTAAACTAGTTGTTTATTTAGTGAGTCATTGGTGTGTTTCTAGTGTCTTTTAGCCCCCAAACATGACAGTTTTTTTAGGGACCCGTTACTACGATATGACTACCAAGCTGCAGACTGCTGCAGAGCACTGTCCTAGAGCAAGAAACAGCAAAACCATTTGTTTTTAAGCAATAGGGGTGTAATGGTACACAAAAATCTCGGTTCGGTACGTACCTCGGTACACAAGTCACGGTTCGTTTTTTTTCAGTACAGTAATGAAAAAAATAGACAACTATTAAATATCTTTTACTTATTGGTAACCTCATTAAAACATACCACCATGGCAGTTAACTGTTTTTACACAATTTCTGAATGAAACAAATAAATATAAAATCCTGCTTTTCACATTGTTTGAATGAAAATAGAAATATAAAAGTGAAAAATAAAATCCTGCTGTTTTTTTAACACGTTTTTGAATGAAAAATATAAATATACATTTCTGCTTTAACAGTTTTACTCAATTAAAATAAAAAGTATAGTGCAACTGGTCCGCTTTAAAGCCTGCTCAGATTCAGTTTTACTAGGAACTTACTTAGCTTTCCCACTTTGTTAAAGTACAGTAAACAAAACATGCTTATATCTAAAGTGCAGCTTAAACAGTTTTACTCAACTCCAATGGCATTGGTTATTTCTTTAGCGCGATGGTCAGGGTAACGCTCTTTCTTTTTAAATGACGACGTTATCGTAGTTTGCACCAGATTGCTTTTTCTAGTCGTGCCGGTTAACGTTCAAACTCAGGTGGTGTCGCTTTAGATGCGTTAGCATGTTAGACGTCTTTCCAAGTACATACCCGACTGCTGTTCTGCAGTGTCGGCACACTGCTTTTGTCTTTTCATCTTGTTTATTTCCATCTTCGTAGTTTACCCTGAAACCAAAGTGTTCCCAAACGGAGGACTTAAGGTTTGCGGGTGGGTCTTCAGGTTCGTCAGGCTCACTTGCCATGTTGTCAAAATGCGAGAATGCGCTGCACAAAGTGAAAGTGGAGATTTACAGGACTTGGTCCGTCACTCAATTATGTCCGTCGGGGAACTAGATATTTTAAATGGTTTGGCTCGCAAAAACGGAATTAAAATAAAACAAAATAAAATAAAATAATATCCTACGCCCAATAATTCGGTACAGGGTCGTGCCGAACCGAAAGTCACGTAGCGAACGGTTCGACACAAATACATGTACTGTTACGGCCCTATTAAGCAAGTCATTGGTGTGTTTCCAGCCGATTTGTAGCCCCCAAATGTAGGAGATTTTTAATGGTTTTCCTGAATGACTGCTTGCTATTTTTCCTGTGCCTGTATTTCTCCAAACGTGAGTGTTTTTTAGGGGTCTATTGCTGTTTTTCTTGTGGTTTCACCACCAAACATGGGTGTTGTGTAGGGACCCGTTAATATAATTCTTGAGAATATTGTTCTTGAAAGTCACTTATGTGTTTCCTGTGGCTTTGTAGCCCCCAAATACAGTTGGTTTTTAAGCAACCAGTTTCTATTTTCCAGTGCTTTTTGCCTCCAATCTTAGGTGATTCTTAAGCAACCTGTTGCTGTTTTTCCAGCGGGTACTGTGTCCTCAGAACTGGTTACTTTAGGCCAAGTGGTTTTTGTGCCTACACCTAGTCATATGTGAATCATAGTGCTGTTGAAACATAAAGTATCCACTACATAACAATGTGTAAATTTAACACATCTGTTGTTTGCTGAAATGTACAATGCCAACATTTTTCTGGTGACTGGGTTATCCATAACCAAGACATGACTTCAGGAGAGGGCTGTATTTGTTATGATCAAGTTGCTACTCATTGCTCTTGCTTTAAACATATTTGGATTCATATTTCAATTTGGACCATCCACAAAGCGTGTGTAAGGGGACAAAAATTAATAATAACTGCCAAAAATAGTGAGCCAAAATGTTGTGGTGTACCATGAGTGGGACTACATTGTGTACCGAAGATCATTCAGACTCAAGAGTCAGCTCTCTACAGTCCTTGATGCTCAAGTGTCAAGTTGCAGATGCAAAATGAGGCATCTGTTTTCTTGATGGTTCTTTCAGGATTATGTTGTTGCCTTATAATCACTCCTATAATCAAACTGTTCTCTCTTTGTCAGTGAGACTAGTTTGGATCTGGAAGATACACTGTGAGCTACAAACCTTATTTCAACCTTGATCAGAAAGCATTTTAGCTGCTTCTTACTTAACAAGTTGAAACCCCATCCCAAAGTGTTCACACACACACACACACACACACACACACACACACACACACACACACACACACACACACACACACACACTGAATCACACCATTGCCAGTGATAATGACGGTGACACTGAAACTGTGGTTATCAGGTGTGGTCTGTAATGTTATGTCCTGCAAAAACCTCAAATCAGTCAAGTAGGTTCATCTGTTCTGTCTATGAAAGCTTCAATGTAACAGCCCTGCCATGAATCCTGGTAAATGAAGCTTACAGTATAATGCAGAGTTTGTGACAAATACAGCATGAGTGGATTTATTTATTTTTAAGGGCATAGTGGTGGCCTTATACCATGTGGCACTATATTGCCAGGCATGTCTGTGTCCTCTGCCCCACTCAGGTATGTAAGTGAGGGTAGATTACATAAATACAAGAAGCACCTTTCAGTGTGATACAGTTCAGCACAGCACCACCCCTGACTACAGCCTTAAAAAGAACCACCAAAAGTTTTACAGCAGGACTTCTGTTTTGGGTTGCATTTGATTCTATAGGGGGTCTTAATAAAAGGATTGCTCAGAATAATTCCAGTAGGAACTTTAGTAGAAAGCCTAATCATTATTTTTGACCAAAACAAAAATACTAAACAGGTAGAATGTTATGGAATTTCTAAAAAGAGGGATCAATGAAATGTCAACTGAGAATAGCTGGATGTCCCAACTAGGTCTGGGTATTGAACTTCAGTATTTTCTGTACCGACTGAACTGTGTCTGCAACTCAGAGACTCGAGAACTGTCAAGTGCTAAACTGTGGCATGGAATGTCTGGTCAGATTTGTAGTCCTGTTTATTTATTTTGTGATCAGACAGTATTGTTTCTAATATCAGTACTGAAACTCAGGTATGTTACTGGCACTGATATTGAAAACAATACTGAGCCCCACTCCTGACCCGTCCACCTTATACTTTGCCAGGGGTGGGAATTGTGGGACCCACATATTTTCATGATAATATGATATTATTGGGATATTGTGATATGCTAGTACTGCGATAAAATATTGTGATTTAATACCTTTTTTTCCCACTGCAAATGATTTCCCCCAAGGAAAACTCAAAATCAGTTTTACCTACATAAATATAGATACTTGGTGACAGTGTATCGATACAATGCTGCGTACAAAATATCACAATACTGTACACTGTAGCTACAAATCTGAGGTAGATTCAAAACCATTATAATCAAAATAATGTCAATAAATTAAATAATAAATAGATAAAGAAATTTTAATTCTGGTCAGCAGCATTTCAAATTCTTTATGCAGATGGTTTAAAACATTTTGTAAGTATTTTAGCTGACAATGGAATGAATCATACTAAAAATAACTTTATGAGTGGGGTGAATGTTGTAATGTTATAAGGTATCTCCTTCTTATACTACTGCTCCACTACTGTACTACTACTACTTCTTCTCTTGGTTAATTGCAGGTTGCAACTGGTGTTTAAGGTGCATTATACTGCCCCCGCTATGGGCGTATGGGTGGTTTAATTATAAGGAGGATTCATCGACCATTTACTAAATCTCTATTGAGGAAAATTATTGAGATAATAAGCATTATTGTTTTAAGGCCCAGCCATACTTGAAACCATGGGGTCTTATTGAGACAGGCCTTTATTTGTCAAAATATGTAGCCACATCGGGCTAATAAAAGGGACTGGGCATTTCATTGGGACTAGGCTTTTAATTGAGGTTTTACAGTATGTACAAATTTTGGTGCATTACTTTTTGTAGGAAAATGCAGTAGCAACAGTGCATGAGAACAGCCCGGTATTAAAAAACAAAACAACAAAAAACAGCCACATTAATGTCTAGAGTTGACCCTCTGCATGCTCACTTATGTGCAGCCCACAGAAGCATGTTCCAGTCTTCAAGAGATGACTGCAAAAAAGAACACATTTGAAAACACAGGAACCTATTTGTGCATCTTTGATGATAGAAACATGCGGCCATAACTCAACAGCACTCTCACACACTTGTGTACACAGAGGGGAGACGGTGTGCGTGAGAGATAGAGTTGATGAATGAGAAAAGATTAAAGTTGCAAAGAAAAACCGATCCTAAGAAAAGCTTTAGGATTTTACAGCAATATCCCACATAACATTTGGGTTGTGATATTGTACATGTCGGCGAGACCAGGGCAAGTCCCTGTGTCTTCATTCATTAGTTAGATGAAGCTGTGTTAGGCTCATGATGACAGCAGCCTTAGTGCTCCCTTGCCACCATGAACCACTGTAAACATTCCCAGCACTTTGAAAAGTGAACCACTCTGCTCTCGCCATAATCCAGTCTCATCTCATCTGGTATTGTTATGATAAACACTGAAGATATCAATCTTTCCAGATGAAAGAGTTGTGGGTCAGCCCACACCTTTAACTTATACTCTTTAAAAGTTCACTTCCCTTCCCCGTATCAATCATTCCAGCTATCTCTGACAGATATCATGGCAGCTTTTAAGTAGAAACAATTGTACTGCACACATTGACTGGACTATTATTAGTACAAAATATAAACTACTTTTTACACCATTCTTAAAAAACAAGACATTATTTATAGAGATATCAGGTTTGGGAGTGAATACAGAGACATCTTGGGATTCTCACCTAAATCTGAGACTATCCTCTCCAGGAAATCAGCAGGATTTGTTGTTTGTTTGAACACTTAATAATATTCTGAAAAGGCTTTGTGGATAATGACAGTTTTGTCATTGCTTCCATTAGGGTGTTAAAGTGTACGGATTGATGAACAAAGTGTGTGAATGCTTCAGTATGCTTTGAACAAACAAGGTCCTATGAAGTCATGTCTGACCTTTTCTGTATAGCCGTGCTCAAAGGAGGGCCTAAAAGCATGCAGTGTTGTAGATGTCTTGAATTGTACATATGGGAATAAAGACTTTAAGGCAGCCTGTCCTTGCAGACAGTCATGGTGTTGCACACATGAAGAGTTCAGGTTCACATGGAAGTAGGGCAAAAAAAAAAAGAGCTTCAAGAGAAGTTCAAACCCTGCGTACTTTCACACAGGGCAGGGTGATATGGCCTATAAATAATATTGCAATATTGTTAAGGCCGACTCAAGATACACATTAAATATCTAAATATTTTGAAATGTCCTCTAAACTGAAATAGGCTACCAAAATACAAAATAAAGTAGACCTACTGTTAAACAAAATATGAATTTCATAAAAAAAATACTATTATATTAAAGTTAAAATATTGTTATAATAAAGTTTAATAAAGCACTGTGTCAGTATAGTTAAATAAGGCATTGGTATAATAAAGTTCAAGGAACTACTATTATAATAAAATTTAAAAAAGCACTATTATAATGAAGTTAAAGAAAGTACTGTTACAATGAAATTAATCAAACCACTGGTACTTTGAAGCTCCTGGCTCATCTTGGGCCGGAAGTGTTGAAGATTTTGCTGTGAACTTGAAGCTTTCTGTGAACAATTAGCTGTTAGTTGCTAGCAGTCAACGGAAAGTCAAACTGTTATAGCGGCGCAGTTAAACATGAAGATTTATTCACTGTGAGTGGGTAATAAACCAACAGTTCTTCAGTTTATTCATTCATTCACTGATTCATACACTCTGTAACCACTTATCCTGGTACAGCATTGCAGGGGGGCTGGAGCTTATCCCATCTGACAGTCATGGTGTTCCATGGTTACAAAATGTGACTAAATGGTCGTAGTCTGAACCCCTACTACTCACACATGATCGCCCGGGATAGTGTGGTCTGGATGAGTAAGGGAGTGTGTCTGATGTATTTATGTTTATTATGTATAAGTTATGTATACAATTATGTATAAATTGTCAGGGAATGATGTGGAACAAACCATGATAAATTAAGTATTATCGATCCTCTGCTCCTAGCAATGACAAACAAAGCTGTCCTGATGGATACGATTCGTTACCAAAAAATACTCATAGGTCATTTTTTGTTTTGTTTGAGGACTCTTCCTGAGACCCAGGGATTTTTAGCCATAGGGTAGCAATTGAAATGTAAGTCTCTCAGACGGTTGTTTTCAACAGATTTTCGTCGTCCCCATAGCATGAAGCCTATAAACTTGGGCAATCCCCTGACCTTTCCTCTAGCACCATGTGCAAATTGACACTTAAACTGTTTGGAATATCTTAATAACTATTGAATGGCTCGTCATGACATTTGGTATAGATATCAATGGTGAAGCTGAACCCTCGTAACTTTCAGACCTTTGAGGTTCACATTTGTATTTTCAGTGAAGTGTGTCACCTATTGAAAAGCTTGAAATCTGATCAATGTAGAAAATTTAATACGTTCAGTACTTTGTGTCATAACGTAATACAAAACTAATGAAATCCCCATCGTCCTTAGGTGTAGTTTCTGTGTTTGGCAAATGTTAGTATGCTAACATGCTAGACAACGTGTTAGCATTTCGCCCAGAGCAGAAACCAACTGTACGAAGATGCCTTTTTCAAACCTGAATCAAAACTGAATTATGACTTTCTTGTGGCATTGTTATACATCCCAAAAACTTGGAAAGGAAGAGTTCAGGGTGGATGGATGGGTCAGCAGTGTTGGTTTCTCATTTCATAACAACAGTCAATTTTTGGTTTCCTCAACCATGATCTTTCCCTCAACCAAGTGGTTCTTCTTTTAACCATGATGCAATGCTTCCCTAACCTTAACAGTGTATGTTTTTTTAAATCCAAACCACAATCCTTCACTCACCCTGAGCAAGTCATTTTTTCTGCCTAAACCTAACCAAACTTTAACCACAGCAGTGGCAGATCAGAAAATAGTCACATGAATCTTTTTGTAATGGTGATTTGTAATGGCTTGGGAAGGTGATCCTGCTGAAAGGGGCGTCAGATCCCTGGGTATTCAGGGCTGCTGCAGACATGCTGCTTCTCTCCGCTCAGACATATAAAACACACTGATGATTAATTGAACAGGGTGTTGCCTTTCAGACGATTAAATCTCCACATTAAAAATGCAACATCCTAAACAGAGAACTGGGATTACAGTACACAGATTGGCTAGCCAGCAATGTGATATATCATGATAGAGAGCTGCATTAGCTGAGCATTAGAACATCCCATGACAAGACATCATCACTGTGTCCTAGCTTAATACACTTTTGCTTCATTATTGGTTTCTGACAGATCATCCTCACGGAACAGTTAGAGCAAAAGAAAAACACTTTTATTCTGTGTGAAGTAATAGTAGTCAGTAAGCAATTGAACTGAGTAATGCTACCCTCACGTACAAAGGCATGGAATGTGGAAGAGTAGAAGTAAAGTAAATTGTACTCAAGCACTATTAAAACACCTGATTAGATATAGTATACTTTGTGTGACTGGCTAAGTGAAAACACAAACAGGTTAAAAAATGTACTCACTCATTCTCATTTCTTAAAATTCATTGACAAAGTAATGACACAAGTTTACTTTGTACTCTGCAATAGCAGTAATTACTCAAATCAAAGGTGCCCTCCATTAGCCCCAATGTCACCCTACCCACATGCCGAATCTCTTTTTGAGGAGGGTTGTCACCTTTCTCAACTGTCTTCATTGAGCTTAAATATCCTGGATCAGTCTATCCACTGATCGGGTCAGTGCAGAGACAAAATTGATACTGATCATCCAGCCAAACAACCAGGAAAACAGCAAACAAGCTAAATGTTTGGAACGGAGCTTTAACAACCTATACTCATTCCCAGGTCATCAAATGGTGACGCTTTGTCACTCCTCTCTGCATCTCATAGTGACACACAAAGCACCCTTTAGCGTATTTATATAATGCACAGCTGAAACTAAGCGCAACCTCCACAGCTGAAAATGGAGCTAACATGGAAGTGCCAAAAAACTTTAATTCTTCAGAAGCCCCATAGACCCCCATATTAAAATGCCTAACTTCAGAAATAAACATGTTCACAGCCTCAGATAATGAAATGCTGAACTCAAGGCTTCAAAACGGGAGTCCACAGACCAAGGGGTGATGTCATGGTAGCTAAGCTAATGGTAGCTAAGATGTCATGGTAGCTAAACGGTTTGATGTTAGGTTTAGCCAGTTTAGAAAAAAAGATCATGTTTTGGGTTCAATTAAGTACTCTTGTTACGTATTTACATAACGTGTCCTAAATACACCATCATGTGCGATGACTGTACATAAATTACATATTGTTACGTATAAACATCAGTGACTTTTGGTTTCACTTGGAACACAAGCAGTGGTCCCCTGGTTGAAGTCCTCATTCCCACCCTATGCATATTTTCTTGCTCTTAAATACTGCTACATGATTTGCTCTCAGTGTCAAGTATTGCCACGGATGTGCAGAGTTTGCATGTTCTCCCTGTGTCAGTGTGGGTTTTCTCTGGGTACTCCGGCTTCCTCCCACAGTCCAAAGACATGTAGGCAAGGTTACTTGTTGACTCTAAATTGGCTGTAGGTGTGAATGTGAGCTTGAGTGGTTGTCTTTCTCTGTGTGTCAGCCCTGTGATAGTCTGGTGACCTGTTCAGGGTGCACCCCACCTCAGCTAGGATAGGCTCCAGCTTCCCTGCGACCCCTAACAGGTTACAGAAAATGATTACAGTTATGCCTTACAGAGTAACACATACTACCCAATACTGGTAATCCCAAACAATTGCAGGCACAAGAAAGTTGGCCTTGAAATGAAAGGTTAACAATTATAGTTGTATGTAAGCCACTACTTTGGGTGGATGGCCAAGTATGTCTGTGCATTAGTGTGGCCATAGTCTAAGGGCCTTGACATACCAAGCCAACAGTTGGGTGAGCATCTGTTGCCCTAGTGTTTGTGGTGTGTCCTGCACTGTTGGCACTAGTCTGACCGATTCAGCATGCAAAATTTATAGTGTAGCCAGCTGAGCCTGTCAGTGAGAGAAATTACTCTGATTGGCAGTTCAGCTCAGTGCATGAGAAGAGAAACAGAGGTGAGGACAGGAAAGGACTAAGGTCAAGGGCCTGAGACTGAAACAAATTTGTAATCCAAGGTGATATTATTTTTTAACAGTTCATAATGGTTTGTGTTGGTTTTTTTTGCTTGTGCACAGTAAATATGATTTGTTCTTTCAACTTTGTGTTGTGTTGTTAATGTCCTAATTGGCTAACCAGCGTCTTGAATCTGTCCTGTTAGACTTCTGTTTTCTTATTTTGAATGACAAATAAGAACTGCTGCCACCTGCTGGTGTGGAGAGTTTTTTCTTCTTACGCAGTTGCAGAATGTACATGCTAGTCGCTGTTGGCTGCAGTCTTTGTGGTGTGTTCAAGTGCAACTTTTTGGCTGGGACACAGGTGACATAAGGGGATGTGACAGTAAGCCTTTGTCGCCACTGGTTCTTAGATGTCTGTCTGGTGCGTCTGGGCCTTATGACAGTGATACTCAACTTATGGCCTGCTGGCCAAATCTGGCTGTGTGGCCCACCTTCTGATTAACAGGGAGAATAATGTGGTTCACACTGGGATTTTTTTTATACTCCAAATGTAAATTAAGTGCCAGAGTGCATTGAAAAAGGTATGAAATTAGTTGTTCATCAAAAACAAGTGTCACAGCAGAATCCCCCTGACTCCCAACAAAGGTCTGGGCTGAGCCTTGAATGTCTTCAAATCTTAGAGACGCAAAGCAAGTTGAATATCCCTGGTCTGAGAGGTCTTACTTTTGTGTTTTTTTGTTAATCTGGGATCCAGCAGGTGATGTGTTGAAACACTCCACCTGCTGCCATGTGACCAGGCTGGGTGGCTTGTACTCAGTGTCAGGATGACAAAGGAGCTGGTGTTGTTTACTGAGCCAAATAGCTGCAGAAAGCCTCACACATGCCCCAACACTACCACCGATACTTGCTGGTCATTGTCTGCAAAATTCATCGCAGCTCTGCAATTTGACTAAGATTTCACCTGAGTCCCTGCCAGCCAGAGCCAGGGAGCGTGGATATATTCGATGAATTATTGACACAGGTCTGGTCTTGTTAATTGTGGATGACTGCAGAGCTTGGCTTTCTGACTGCGCTGGGCAGTCTGCAGGGTCCAATCTCTCCCATTTCCCACAAACGTCAAATCATTCTGTTATCTAAGGAAGAAAGATAATTCTCTCCCCTCAAGCTAAACACACAGGGACATTCCAGGTATTCATTTCACAGTAAGGGAATGCTCTGTAAACATACCCACTTTTCTAACTTGGGCCATGTCCATGGTAATATGGGTACATTTTTTTCCAAGTTTTTCTTTTTTTTTGTATTAGCATGCATATCTATTGTTTGGTCTAAAAAAAAGGGCCAATAATTAAGTAAAACAGCTGATACTGGTGTTTTTTACTGGGCAAAATACAGCATAAGACAAACAGGAGGAAGTGCATTTGTTGGGGACTATAAACTGGGATTAGTTAATATACACTTTTGGTGCGCTAGGGAATATTTATTAAATATTTAATATAAATACCTAAAGGATAGTTTATAAAAAAAAAGCTTTTTTTCCTTACCCCAACTGTCTGTTGTAAACATTCAGTTTACAACAGACAAAGCAGTGTAGTTGTCTACACATTATCCTGTGAAATAAGAAATGATTTTTGACATTTCTTTTGCAGTCATATTCAGTTTGACTTGGTGGTTTAGATAATCTGGATAAACTTTTGCTTTGTTTGCAACCTGTCTGATTTTTTGTTCTGGAATTGTGTGATCTCACTGTGTTTTCAGATCTCAGCAATAAATTTGAATTGTCTGTCAATGGAAAACAATGGCCATCTAGAAGACGTGAAAAATGAAACTCTCACCGCGGAAAGGCTGGTTGATGTGGTACAAATAAAACTGAAATGGCCTCAATTTTTTCCGTGTTCCAATGCCACAAGGAAGCATCAGCCAATCATATGCTTTTGTTTCTTACGGGGGTGTTATGCCTGGTTCATACTACACAACATTTGTGTCCGTTCTGACAGTCACTATGACACATTATGTGATTGCGGCCTATTATCGGGCTGATATCGTGTAGTGTGAACCAGGCATATGACAACAACACCCCAGGCTTTTTGATTTTTCCTCTTTAGATGTTACCACACAGAGAAAAAAGGGAAAAATGATGGTGTGAAACCGCAGAGGCTTTTTTATCAACCCAGGTGTCAAACCAGGTGTCTAATTGAGACAGCCATTTATTTGTCAAAGTGTCTAGGCATGCAGGCTAGGAAAAGGGACTGGCCATTCAGTTGGGACAAGGTTTTGTATTGAATTTTTACAGAACACACACACTGGCGTTCATAACGTTTTATATTTGTTCATCATGTCATTTCTTAATATATTTTCTAAATCTGTATGTGTTGTTCACATTTTCATTTCCATTTCCATTTCAAAAGTATTCCACAAATCAACTCATTTGACAATTATACATCTTTGTTTTGCATTTGTTCTAATATTTGTTTTCCTAAAGTTCCTCTAACTTATTTCTTGAAAAACAGTAGGAGAAATTAATTTTTGTTCTATTACTGTTCTAATGCTCCCAAAACAAAAAACCTGGGCAATGCACTGGTGCATTAATACCTTAAAATGTGTGCCAGAGTAAATGTCTTGGCTAATAAGGTGTTTAATGTAAAATGTTGATTTTGTGTATGTCATGAAGTGATAGTCAGGATCAAGACTGATTGTATTGCTCTCTGTCTTCACAGAAAGCCGAGGCAACCGGGGAGAAAAGACCCAGGGGGCGACCCAGGAAATGGGTGAGTCTGAGGTTTTCTTAAGATCTGAGCTTTTGTCAGCTGCTGGCATGCTGGATACAGGAATACATATTGTGCACAACACACAACACAAGATGCTGTGAATAAAAAGTTGTGCAAGTTGCTGAAACCTAAAAAGAAACACTTGTTTTTCATCATTCAAAAGTATTTGGTCTCCAAGTGGGTTAAATACATATTTAAATGACTGTCTCACTCCTTTGTGCTTGTTATTAACTTTCATGATGTGGCCTGAATACATTCAGAGCTTCCTCTCTGGTTGTTGCTGGTGTATGTGTGTGTTCGGGGATATCTCCAAAATGTTTGTGTTATCAGTCAAAGAAAATGTTTACTCTCAGCGCTGGCTGCAGGAATACTTAAATAATTCCACTGACAGCTTGAAGGCCTCAGTGTTTATCAGCTCTAAAGGAACAGGCCTGATTGATAGTGCAGGGAAAGGCAGTCGGCAGTTAGAAGTGCCACCAGGAAGGGCGAGGGGAGATGCAGGGAACGTGAACTTTCTCCTGCATAGATCACGTCTGCATTTTTATGTGTCAACGATGGAAAAAAAGAAGTAAAAAGCCAAAAGAAGAGAGGTGAAGACTGGCAAAGTGTAAATTTTAGATTGATTTTCATTTCCTGGAAAGAATGGTGTGTTCCAAGAATAAACTGTTAGCATATTTAGTATATTCTCCATTGACCAAACTCTTACTTTAAACTCTTGCTGAGACTTATCAGCTTCATGCGGCGGCTTCAAAAGCTACTGCAAGTAAATAAACTGCTCACTTCACGCGCATATGCACTGAATCACTGTGACACTATTGGTCATGCTAACTTTGAAAATATACATGATTTCTACATGAGTGTCCTTGAGTGTGACTGCATAAGGATCTGGATCACTATACAGTCAGCGATGACTGCATAGGGAGTTAACAGAGGCAGCCAGTACAGTGTTAGCATGAGCAACAGAATCACCATGGGAAAATTTATGGGAAATATGCAGTTTGAAATAAACCAGAATTTCCCTTTAATCATTAACGACCACAAACTCATACAAGTAAAGAGAAATGACAGCACACCACATGCATAAAAACATGAATCCAACAGTGTTATTATTATACAGTCAGCCGGAATAGATCATCACCATCTGTTTATCTTTCTTGAATTATTCTTATTGCAGCAAAATGTGATGCAAAGCAGACAGACTGAACAACACCATCATAAAACCTGTCAGGAATGCTGCATACAGCTGACAAACTGATCTGTTGGCAGATTTAACGCCCTCTGTGAGGCCAGATTAAGCGTGAGAGTGAAATGCTTAACATGCAGCTATCCTGCTACTGTAACTGAATGGCAACACCCATGTTAGAAGTATCATCTGTTACAATCACAATCCCCCAATCTTGTGCTGCATTTTGCAGGAGGTGGGCAATGTTTGCTCCAGTGTGACTTTCGTGCGTTGCTCTAGTTTGGAGAACCTGAGACAGCAGTCGCCAGTCCTCTGTGAGATAATGTGCGGTTATAGTCATATATGAATCCACGGACCTTAAAGTCAAGGAATCACAAGTTGATGCCACCCTTTCTGCTGTACTCAAAGATTCCTCAGCTTTACGCTTCACTTCTCTTTAGTGCTTGGGCATGGCTGAGTTGGTGAACATACTTGGGGACGGGGTCACATACCTGGGTTCCAGTGTTTTTAGCACGTAACAAAAGTCGTTTTTAACAACGCTGTATGGGCATAGATCTTTGCACATGAAGTAGGTGATGTACTGTGTTCTTTTCTCAGCTCTCTCAGAGTTGGATGGTAGTTTTGTCAGGCTAAATGTGTCCAGTGTTGATTGATTTTTCGGTGGAGCAGGTTTAGCATTAGCTTGGCCATCAGCGGCTAACACTGTCTCTGGGTGGTGGTGTGTGAGGTGAGCCCTTGTGTTTGTTGTATTCCAGATGTTTGAGTATTTTATTCTCATATGACACTGCTTGCAAATCACATGTGTCATATCCAAGTCCTTCTTTCCTTCTGTGTTTGAAAATCCAAAATAAGTCCACATATTTGATTTAGGGCCTGTCCCAATACCCACACTTCCCCTAGAAATACCCACTTACATTTGGTTGTGCATGTTCACGTTTAGGCTAGCGGTGTCCCAAAACAGAATTGAGGTAGTGGAAGTGGTTTCCAACACTTAAAACCCACCCTAGATTCCAAGGGAGCCCTGACCCACACTTTCAACGAAGTGGATGATGAAATTTCCCAGAATACCTTGCGAAGTCAGCAACTTTGACAAGTTTGTTACTGTATGATCGGAATGTAGGCTATACAAACAACAGATTGGACTAGTGTAAACTCAACAGCAACTCGGTTGCATCAAAATATTTAAACTTATCGACTTACACGAACAAAATCATTCAGAAATAGAAGATGTCGTAGGCGGCTCCTGTTTTCAGCATTTCCTCTCCGTTGATTCACTCATCTCTACCCTAATATTTCTCTCTTCCCTAATCAAGGGTTATCTTGCGAACGAGGGCACTCAATACCAAGTGGAAGATTTAAGGGGTAGAAATGGGATAGGGCCTTTAACCCCCACTGCCCATTTCTGATTTCTTTCTCTGGTGCCTCCATCTTTGACCTCTGCAGACCTCACCAGGAAAAAACATCAGCACCATCTAGTGGACTAAAAAAGCAATTGTTTTTTATGCTAATACCAAAAGTTGTATTAAAATGTTTATTTGCAAAAATGTATATATATTATGTATATATTAAAAGATTGATACCTTGCATCTCCGTATCGATACAATATCACCATGCACAATTTGTGACACTATGCTGTATTGATTTTTTCCCTGACCCCTAGTGTTGTCACAATAGTGGAATCTCTAAATTTGAAACAATGCCTTGACAGATTGATTGATATCATTGTTAATAACACAGGAAAAAAATTGATGTTGAGGGCATAAATTGAAATTATAATTGTAAGGCAACTATAACAGGGTGATAGCATGATAGTGGTGACTCTTCCTTTCTTGGTTAGTATCAGAGAACAGCAGAATCACTGGAGTACACATTAACAGCAAGCAAGAGTGATAAAACCCTGCTGGTACCAGTGTGACAAAAGAAAAACTGTCCTTTCATGTCAGCATGGTATGTGGCCAGTTGCCATTATTAAGCTTGTTCGAGATGAATTGGGCCTTGCTTGGAAAGTGGACGAGATTAGGCGGCTGCAGCAAGAGGCATTGACAAAAAACTGCAGTGGAGTCCAACAGTTTCCTGACAGTTTCCAGCAGTCTTCAGTCTGTACAGTCTGCTAATCTTTGTGTAGCTAAATACTTCAATAATAAAAATAGTCCAGTGTTAATAGTATAATAGTTTGTGATGAATGTAGACGTCACTATCAGTAACATGTATTCTGTTAACAGAATAAATCTTTAAATCTGAAAATAACATCTAAATCTCTGAAATTCGACATAGAAAAGTTTAGTTTGAGTCAACATCTAAACCAGTCAGCTGTTAGATCAGGTGAGAGCCAGGCTTTTCCCATCATGCCCTGGGTCTTGCTGTCGGTGGAGGGCAACTGCAGCGCCTGATTCTAGAAACTACGGCCGGCTCGATCTCATAAGAATATTGCTGTCCAATTTTGTGTAACATCAGACCAAGTCGGGATGAAGTCAGACACAAATCTTACTGGCATGCGTTATGCAGCTATTGCTGGTAATAGAATCTGCGCAGGCCTGACTCATCTCAAATGAGCCTACTGTTTAATGGCGTCCGACAGGGGGAAATGCCGGGGGACAACAAAGAAAGTTAAGGTGGCTGAAGTCCGAATAGCGCGGGTGGGAGGAATGGTGGATGGGTCCAACAATCACCGACTTTCACCTCAAAGGCCAATGTTTGCTTCCTGTAAAGCTAAACCCAACTCTTTTTTCCTTAACCCAACCATGTGCTATTGTTGCCTAGACGTAACCCTGTGCGTTTGTTGTTAAAGTAAAAATGGAAGTGTATTTTGGAAACAAACAATGCATGTAACAGGCTGGACGCAGCACCCAGGACGTCAACAACCAATGCACCCAGGGTACCTTGTTAGTCATATGTTGACGTGGAAAGTCCATGACCAAACGTCGATATGTGACGAAGTCGGAGTGAGAATGTGTTGTCTAATTAGCCTTTAAATGCATTAATCTGTTAGTCCAACTGGACTTCTTGGATGGAGTATTGTTTCATTGTGGGACAGTTTTTGGTCTGAATCTACATCATTTTTATTTATGATGGCTTAAAGTTGGCAATTAAATGACAAGTCTTGGATAGTAGGATTTGTGGACTGAAAATCAAAAGAGAACAATTGATAACTGGAGGATAGGAGAACACAACTCTGTGGTATGCTTTATAAATTGTTTGGCAAAGAATGTGTGGTAAATGCATTAAAACATGCAAAAACACTGCAGTGATCTTCTGTCTGGAATATATCTTGGTGAATTTCACCAATATACTGTAAATCATTTTATCAGCCAAGCTTTGTGTTCTGCCAGAGAATCAACAACAACAAATCAGTTTTTCAGCCCGCCTGCGGGCAGCCTCTGAACCCTTGGACTGAACTGATAAAACAGTGAGGTTTACTGCAGCTTCGCCTTTGTTGTGCTGCCTGCCAGTGCCTGCATGTCCCAGGTTCACACACCAACATCCACCCACACAGCGGCCTCCATCGCTTTACGTCAACCCTCCTGGCAGAACTACAGACAAGCCGCACTGCAAATGAGTCAGTTGTGTATTGTAGATAGCGTACCTTTCTCCCTGCTACAGGCCATATGCTGACACCCATATGACAGTCAAAGTCTCTGCCTTACAGCTGCTTTCCACTCTGTCTGAAGTCTGTGGACAAGAGAATGTTTAACTAGCACAGCGAGCTGTCAGCACAATAATTAGCGTCTTTAACTGCTTTTCTTCTTGTTTAGTTAAACCACATCTCACAATTAAAAGATTCAGGAGCAATGCAGCAGTGTAATACACTCGGTTGCCTCAACCCTTTGCTTTTGCCTCACTTTAAGAAAAATAAATAAAATCATCATTCAGGGGATCCAGACAGTTGCAGTGGCACAGTCCATCAAAATAAGTGATCAGTAGCTAAATATTTCAGGCTCAGAATGCCTCACTGACATTGTTCTCATATGCCTCAAAAAATGGCATTGTGCTCTATCCATTCATATATAGACATATTTGCCATGTGTTGAAAACCTGTGGACAACCTCCAAATAGAGAGAGTGAAAACTGAACAAAAGCAGCTCAAGTATAAGATTGTATTCAAATAGTTTGATTGTACCCTGAATGTGCAGTCTGTTTATTGCAGAGGATTCATTGCACGTGTTTCCTGTAGGGCTGGGTATTGGTACTTGATACCTTCAAGGTATTGACCCAAATAAGTCAGTAACAAGTAGTATCAAAACTTCTCCAGTCAATACCTAGATTCTTCTTGTACCCAGATCTGTAAAAAAATGACTTTGTATGGTTTTGCACACAGCCAATCACTGCAAGCATTTTTGATCATAATAGGTATTGATGGGTATCAGATTAAGTGCTCTATTGGTATCATCAACACTTAAAGGACCCTACTTGGTAACTGCTGTTAAGGTCTGTCTTTGAGTGAGTGACTGAGTGAGTGATGAAGTTATGATGATGCTGATCTATTGACTTAAATTGTGACTCTGTCTGCGGTCTGATTGGTGGCAGTTTAGGAATATGATTCACCCCAGAACAGGTGGTCTAGTGTGGCAACAGGTCCTGTAAAAGCCAGAGTGAAATGCAGAGGTTAAAATGTTCATCCACATACTAACTTTAGTCCCCCTAAAGGACATCTCAGGACACATTTATCCTGGACCGGTCCACTATAACACAAGCTTCTTCCTAAATCCACCTTTCAAATTGAAGTGAATGGGATAAATGTTCAGTCCTGTGCAATTAAACTGGCTGGCTGTATATATATATAATGGATTGACCAATATTGGTTTATATTATAATACACAGTACATTTTAGTGACAGCATTGAGCCAGTAATGAAAAATTCAAATATCCAACAAAAGCAGGTGATTCATGAATATTCAGTCAACTGATGGAGTGTCTCTGTGACTGTATATCCCTCTGTACCATCACCATACAGCTGGCAGGAACTGCCAGGGTCAGCCAGACCCGGCTGATCCAGGGTCACTCCCTCATCGGTATGTCTTCTCGCCTCTCCACTGTATGGCTGTGAGTCCTGTCTTCTGTGTGCAGGTGCTGAGATGGATAGGCAGGCTTCTGCCAAGCTGACCAGCTTCCTCTGCAAGTAAAAGCTTTAAGGGGGAGTCTCTGCTCTCCAATAGATTGCATTCATCAGTTGTGCACAGCAGTTCCCCTTTTCTGCTGCCAAATGGCGACAGTCCATTGGATTTTATGTGTCGGTTCCTCTACAGGCAAACTAAACTCTTTGTCCCTGTTTGAAGCTGTGTTACAGTAAAGCTTTGGCATCTTTAACATTGGCTGACTATGATACCCTTTTCCACCAATATTAGCGCATACAGTATATGCAGTTTTTTGTGGGAAAACCTGCTAAAAATAGATGATAGACTGCTTTCCTCTTGCCAGTAGATGAGAATGCCTTTTTTTTTTTTTTTTTTCTGGTGTGTCACATTCGACACCACAAACGTGCCAGAAAACAGGTTAGTAAACAGCAGAAAGCAGCATGGAGCCCAGTGAAAATGTTATGGGGGTTACTTATTCAATCTTTCTTTCAAACTTCCTCTAATTTGGAACAGTGTTGGAGTGCTGCTTGGGTGGAGATGGAGGCAATTTGTGGCTGAGATGACAAAGAGTTGCAGAAGTTCTAAAAGCGGCAAAAAATACATTTGAAAAACTCAACAGCAGTGTCACTTTCCAGAAATCATGACCCGCTTACTTAAGATAATCCACCAGAGCTGCCCCCAAAAAGTCAACTAAGATTCTTTCAACTTGAGTCTTTTTTTTGTTGTTGTTAGTTTTCAGTGTTGAGTGCACTTCTGGGGATGTTTTGGTCCCTAGATTTTTTTTTTTTTAAAGATTATTTTTTTGGACTTTTTGCCTTTAATGATCAGGACAGAGTGAAATGGGGTGAGAGAGAGTGGGGGTTGACATGCAGCAAAGGGTTGCAAGCCGGAGTCGAACCTGCGACTGCTGCAGCGAGGCATCACCTCTACACATGGGGTGCCGGCACTACCCACTAAGCTACCGACACCCCGATTGGACCCTAGATTTTGCTGCAGAGTGAGCGCTCCTCACTCGCACACTGCTGTTTGGTACAGGAATCTGCAGATACAGAGGCAGCTGCCCCATAATGCTCCAAAAGAATGTTATCTTCTGCCTTCTGCATAGAAGTGGTGAATTTACAGCGCACAGCAACTTAATACGACACATTCTCTGGCTTTTGTTTGACATCTAGTGTCTACAAAAAATGTTGTTGCACATTTCTGAGTCACTGTTAGCACTGTTAGCTTGTTTACTACAGGACTGTCACTATCACACTGAACGTCCTGCCGAACCCCATTAAAACTTTGAAACTTCTATGGAGGAAAAAAAAAAAAAAAAGAAAAATGTAATAGTGGAATTTTTGTACTGAAAAGCCAATCTGATTCAAACTGGCATAATTCTGAGTTGGGTACAGCCCTTTAATCGACAGACCGTAGAGCAGTTTTATGTGGGACCTACTTTCTTTCTTCCAAACTACACCTGCCTACTGTATCACTGTGCAGAAGGAGGTGTGCATCTACTCATAGACGAGAGTGCAAGTAAACATTAACAGCGTCCTCTTTGGCTGAGCTGTCATGTTAACTAGCTCAGTGGTGCTGGGTGAGCTATCAATAGATGCAAGTTTCCTTCTGCGTGGTGTTACAGTGGACAGGTGTGTTTTGGTAGAAAAAAAAATACCCACATGAAACTGCTCACAACAAGGTTTTTGGATAATCTTGACTAAACGGGTCATGATTTCTGGAAAGAGACAATGCTGTTGAGTTTTTCAAATGTATTTTTTTTGTGCTTTGACCACCAAAAGCTAAGTGCCATCTAGTTTTATTATATTGGAGAGAAGGCAGACATGTCTACGGCTGATATCTCCAACGCTCGGCAGCTCACACCTAAATGATCTAGGCTGATAAAGAGCAATACATGTATGAAGGAGGAAAAACATGTTTTTTTGATTATGGGATGACCTGTCCCTTTACCTCTCAGTAAGCCAGAGGACTGCAAATGACCTGTCACATTTTGCCAGACTTAAGTCCTGTGTAAAGTGGCATTTAAGTATTTTGGAGTCTTTCTTTTGCAAAGATTCTATTTAACAGTAATTTAATAGAATTTTTACTTGCTTGCTGCTGAAAACAGTGCTGAGGAAGTGAGTGGAAATAAAGAGTCTGGAGATAATCCTTGGGTTTTAGTTAATAAATTCAATGAAGACTTCAATTTAACAGCAAAACAGCATAAATAAGGCTTATTCCATCAAATGCCAAGGAGGAATTGCACCATTTGTATTTTGTATCAAAAAGACAGGAAAGAGTAGAAAACATGATTCTTCATCACCCCTCTCTATTTGTGCTTTACTTCCCTTTCCACTGGTCAGCCAGCTCCTTTCTGCCAGGGTTTGGAAGCCAAACTATTTCTCTGCCCTTGGGCTGTCCTGCTGCCTTCCATACAGCTGCCTCTTTGTGTTTGACATCCGACGTAACTCACACCCAGAACACACTCATACCCATCTCCCCTTTCTGTGCCCACGCAAACTCTTGCTGGTGTTAAATGGAGTCTACTGTGAGACTAATGCCCTCTGCATTAAATGTGCGGAAATGACTAAGTGAATGGGCAAGGGAGCACAAGTGCTATGGCATGAGTGTGTGTTAGGGGAGCTGATATAGTGTGAATGGGAGCGGTCTACTCCCATCTCACACAAGGCTTTGCTGCTCTTGGCTTCGGGTCAGACGCTGAAGGCAGGTGCCAAGCAGTGGAATCAGAGCTCAGAGGAGAAGAAAAGTAAGAAAGTCTGGCAGAGGTGATGAGCAGCACGATTAGGAGTTTGTCCAGCAGCTTTGAAAAAGCGGCGAGGAGGCCTGGAAAGCCCTCAGATACTAGCAGCATGTGAAAACGTCTCTCCTTTGAATGTGTGCATGTGTAAGGCAGGGGTAATTGTGCTATTGTGATCAGTGTCAGACATTAAAACGCTTTTATAGCCTTGGCATGCTTCACAGAGAAAATATGGAACTTGGCCTCCAGGGCTTCTGGGCAACAGATCCTCCGGCAGAGTTGGTCTCCAGAGTCAGGGGCTGAATCAGGCCTGTGGTGAACAAACAAGACTAACAAGAATCTGAATTGTTAGTGCAATATATTCAAGAGCATGAAAAAGCTTTCATGACCCTAAGTTTAAAAGAGTGATCTGAGCTCAAGGTCATCTTGCTTGCTTTTAACTGAATTTGACATTTTTCATCAACAGATGGAGTTTGCTCAGTTATGATAGAGATGGCTCAGTTGTCCAGAGTTCCATATTTAGGTCATGTGATAATGCAACACCTGTGTCTGTTTGGAGATGGTCCACCTTGATCTCCTGGTCAATGACCTTTGACCTCTTCCCAGTGGATGCTGAAAGTCATTCTGGTCTTTTTATTTTCAAAGAACGTTTTGTCTAGTTCCACTCTATTGAACTGATATTGGCAAGTAATTTTATTGTTATTTCTTGTATTATGGAAATGCGTCGATTTGCAATACGTGCATAGGCATGTCACAATAACCACCCGACAAAAGCATGTATTGAATGGATGGACAGACGTATGGAAAAATAATATTTAGAATAATCTATAAATTTATTGTGCGATAAGTCCACTAACTGAAAAAATAATTGTTAGATTAATCAATAACAAAAAAGGGAATGTTAGGTGCAGCCCTACTCAGCTTAGATTTACACATTAAAGCTGTGGTTCAGTTTTTTTTCTGCATCTTAGAAAAACATGTAAAAGATTAAACTGTTTCTCTCCATCAAAAACAGGGAAACTTATTTTCATCGACTTAATCACCTGGACTATATTAACTTTCAGTTCTCTAACATTCGCAAAAAAAAAAAAGCTATCCTCATCACAGCTCATTCAGAACTCAGAGTTTTAAGTGGGTCAAATAAACAAGCTTATATTTCATTCCTCCACTTGTTACCTGCTATTTCATTTAATTACTAATCTGATTACTTTTAAAGGCCTTGCCCTCAGTTATATATCAGACCTTATAGTGCTTTATGTTCCACATCGCTCCCTGAGATTCTCAGATTCTTCTCTTCTTGTTGTTCCAAGATCTAGATGTGATAGAAGCTTTGTTGTCAGGGCTCCTTGACTTTGAATAACTTGCCTGGAGAGATTGGGGCAGCAAACACCCTATCTTCTTTAAAATCACCTTTAAAAATACACTTTTGAAATAAGTTTTTATAAATGCACCACAGTGTGTCATTTACTATGTGCTGCTGTGCCATTGAAATTAAAGTGTTATGGAAATATTGCAATGTCAAGCTTTTCAGACTGCCACCATGACTCTTGTATAAAAAGGACTTAAGGGCTTTGAAGAAGTCACTGCAGTGGTGTTATGCTTCCCCTTTCTTTGTATTTCCAAAATGCATTTGAACATGGAGGATTGAACAGGAGATCAAGTTGGAAGGCTTTGCGGCTTTGGCTGTTTATGATAACTATCCTGCTCTTCCTCTGACAATTCGAAACACACCGGTAATCTAAAACACATCACTGTCTTTGTGCTATAGAACTGCTCACAGATCATGCTGTTAAAACTTCTTTCACACAGTTTCATTCATTTGTTCCTGTATGAGGAGGACAGGAGTTTTTGTATTAAGATTGCATTTAATTACATTTGTAGTGACTTGTTTGTTGTGTCCACTGGATGATTTATTGCATTTAGTTATTTTTAGATTGGTTCTTTCGTATCGTCCTGCTTCCCTGGGCTATTTGTAAGTGCGAGAGAAAGAGAGACCTCAGAGACCACAGAGAGACACTGAAAGGAGTTGGGGGTGGGCAGCAGCTTTGCCTCATTCCCCACATTCTCAACCCCCCACCTTCCTCCAGCCTCGGCTGCTGCCGGGCTGGAAGGCTGAATTCCAGCCACTAGAGGCCTTTGTTCAGACAGGGACTCTACAAACATCAGGAGTTCTCTGGGACCTTAGCGGATTTCCACAGGTCACCTATGCCTGCCTCTCTGTACTCTCCCCCCCGTTTTTTTTTTTTTCCCTGCTGCAGTCTCTGGAAGAGTTTAATCATTTCACTCTGAGTCTTCAGTGAGCTGCTACACAGATTAGGATGTAAAAAGCAGTGGAGTTTAAGAGCTAACATGGAATCACTCAATCGTCATATTATACCACATTATTTAAAGTGAACACTGTATCACAGTTTTGTTGTATTTAAATTGATTCATTGCTTCAACAGGAGAGTTTTTTTAATATAAAAGCTTTCCTGATTGAAATCCACACACACACTGTCTGGCACACAGTCATACATCATGTTTCACTTAAGGAATAAACAGCGGAAACCTCAGAGAGTTAAGGATGGCTTAAAGTTGTGCATAGGTTCAATGCCTACGCCTACACCAGTGTCCTACGCTATTTTGAGAATTTACTGAGCATTTATACTTGTGTGGTGTCTCTGCAATTACACCTCCATAGTGTTGGTGGTGAGATTTTTATGCCACTGTGTTGAGCTCCTGTGAAGTGCAGTAAGGTTTGGTTGATTCAACTAACACACCTAAAACACACAAAACAAAGACAAAAGTACAAAATTTGGCTCCATGTTTCCCCACAAATACAACATGCTAATGTTATTAGCATTAGCCTGGCATTTTAGACTGCATAAATTAGCCTAGCAGCTCGGGGCCTTTTCCTCTTCTCATGTTAAGCTAGTAATGACAACATATAGGCCTAACAAATACAACATGCTAACTTCAGCAGCATACGCCTTTGATATTTACATTACATAAATTACCCAGCTAGGGGGCTCTTCCTTGGATCATATGAAGCTGGGAACTATTCTCCTGTTTGTTGCTCACAATTACCTAAATTTGCCAAAAATAGCTCGGACCCAACCCATCGCTGCGCAGCAGCTATAATACCAGACACGTTTTCCCCATGTATGTATACAACATGCTAACCTTTTTAGCACAAGCCATTGACATTTCCCATTGTGTAAATTAGCCTAGCAGCCAGCCAACTTCCTTTTCTCCCATGAAGCCAAGAATAAATGACACATAAGACTTTAAATGCTATTTTGTGAGGTCTTAATTGTCCTCACAATTTATTGTTTCTCATCTGTGAAATAGTCTCGCCACCAGACAATCAGAGATCTCCACCTTCTGATAGTCTGGGGACACGCCTTTCTAAAGTGTGTTTAACACACCGGAGAAAACAGCCGGCAACAAAGCAACGCCTCTTGCATTTTTGAAAAGGACACGCCCTCCCGGAAATGTGCTCTCCCCCTTTTCTTGTCCGCAAGGAAACAAACACACAGAGAGCTTGAAAATGGATGCCGAGAGATTTAACTCCGTTTTATCAAATGTGTGCTCAGTCCACAAGATTGTGGAAATGAAGGACTTACAGTGACTTTGTTTAAAACTTTTAATGCAGTCGGACTATGTTTATGAGCACAAGAGTTCAGCGAGCCATTGAAGGACCGCCCTGCTGATTTACTATTGGTTCTGCAATGTAGGGAGTTTTTTTAAACTCTGAAATTGTATCCGCCCATCTAAACACAAAATCAGGGAGAAAGACATCAGTCTTTAGTTAAGCAAAGCGTCTAAAGACACTTTCTTTAGCGTATAAAGATGGTTTAAGGGGCCATACACATGCAGCATCATTACCAGCCTGGAAAACACAAGGTCAGGTGCTGGGGGCTACTCTTGTGCCTTTTCTCTGCCAGCTTTAAAGAGTGTGGCAGCAGGTTGCGTCTGAGGTTGCTTCGCAACATCAACAAGCACATATCATAGCGTATTTACATAAAAGTCAGGAGTCATCTTAACACTCAGTTACAGAAAAAGGGTCCCTTAAGGAAAAAAGTTGGGAACCACTGGCATTATGCGAAGCCCACGCCTTAGGTACAGTGTTGATTCAACGCAGAATTATAAATCCAACTTCAGCATGAGCAGTGATGACCACAATGGCAAACCTGTCAAATTGTTTGAATTGCTAGCGAGAGGGTTTACATGCACACATATAGTGTAACCTAAGATAGTGAAAATATGTATTTTGTGTAATGTGTTGCTACCTAGAATGTACATTACTTTTTTGCTGGAAAATATACAAAACAAATACACAACAAAAAAAATAAATTGGCTTGTTGACTTTCGGGCTCCCTCAGGATTCCCTCTCGGAATTTTAGGTCATCACCATCATCATATGTCAGACACAATATATATCTGGACTTGCAGTGTTAAGTTAAATGATTTTATTCCAAAATGGAAGAACCACTTAAAGCTGCAAAAAATTACAATCTGAGTTCCTGCAAACCTGCTCAAAAATTTTCAGATGCATGTTTGCACTGCAGTCAGAGAAGGAGAGCACTTACTCAGAGTACCCCTCATTCACTGTTTGTTTTACACAGGAAGTTACATGGCTGTCCTGTGGTGTCCTGGCTGTTTGTGTAGCGATGGCTTGGATTTTTCCCTCTTCCTTTCACAATGCACTTCTTTCAAATTCCTTAAATAGATATGGACATTTATGTCATTAGAGTATTTCTGCTACCACTATTATGAGGCAGGAAGTGAGCTGTTCCAGGCCCGACAGGTTAATTCATAACATCTGCAACGCTCTGTTAAAACAAGGCAGAACTGAGTGCCATGCATAGAGTCCTTCCTGTTTCAAAGCAGCCCCGCATGCACGCTGGGAAACAGCCACATGCATTTGCATCAAATGGTTCCAAGAAACTAAAGACTGCTTAACAGAATCTAAGCTTAGCAAGACCTAAAAATAGTTTTTTTTTTTAAAATTCTATAAATGCAAAAATCAATGCAACAAACAAGAAGCAGAGAAATATTTGTGAAGTCTAAGCAGACATATTGCATTTCCTCTTTTCCTTTAAGATACTCTGGGAACAGATTTCACTTCAAACAGCAGAGGCTCCTAAATGGAGCCGATCCAATTTGTCTGCGCCTTTCTTTCCTTTCAGAGCACCCCCCAAAACCCTACCAACAAAAGCCTGCTTGTCTGCTAGGAATTTTCCACATTCCTTGCAACGACAGACATTTTTCTCCTGTACAAAGGGCCCTTCGGCAAATTCCCACTAATCGCTGGATTTAGTTGGACCCTGATAGGTGCAATTCATAACTCTGGTGGGGCATTTGCTCGGATGGGGGGGGGGCGCAGGGGCTGTAGCTGTGAGATCCCTGGTTTATTTCCATCACTTCATATGGCATCACAACATATGGCTTTTATCCAGGATAATAATGATGGCTGTTCAGGAGGAAAGCTACTGGGTAGCACTGATGTCTAGGTATAATTTGCACAAGTCAGTTGAAGGTTTGTTCTCTTGTCTTGGATTGCTTTGTTCTGTGTGCTTTCTGGGGTTAAGCAGTGATTGAGTCAACAGGAGAACTTCCTCATAACCTTTTACATACAATACTATAATCTTTAGAGGAAGACCCGCGTGTTTGAACAAGTTGGAGTGCCTGATCTGGAGACAGCCAGACAATAACAAGCTGTAATCAGACTCTCCCACAGAAAACATGAGTGTCGATGATTACCAAGATTTAATATTATTTGCTTCTCTCTGAAACCTCAAGCCTGAATCTGGTTGAGGACTTATGTATTGCAGTCTCACAGGGTCAAGTTCAAGGCCTACCAAAGTTTTTTCTTGAAAGAAAATAAACAAAGACCAAGAGAGAGAGAAATAGAAAGCATGCTCATGTTGGTAAGAGATTGGGGGAGTGTGCATATGGACAAAAGGAAAACCTTTTGAATCTTATGACTAGTGGTGCAAAAACTGTTAGGTTAGGCTGAAGGCCAAGGTTGTATCTTTTGGGAGGATGAACTTGCTCAGAGAAATGAGATATTATGTGAAAAAAAGCTTTCAGCTTGTCCTGAGGTTGATCCTAGAGGAGGGTTTATGAGGTCATCTGAATTAAAGGAGCATAAGAGTATTCAGTTAATATCATTGGCTTCTCTAACTGCAAGTTACATACGATTGGAAATGTTGGTTTAAACATGGTGGTAAGGTAAGTTGGTGACCAAAATCCAGACTGTGGATGTCTTTACAAAATCTGATGGCAAGAGGCCTGTAACAATAACTACTTTTTTTGGTCGTTTCAGAAATAATTTCGATATACAATATCATTGTCATTTTGAGACAATTTTATGCCATCGATACATTGATTAATAGCATAATAATTAGGAGTGCACAATATTGGGATTATTGCTGATATCCAATATGCTGATATATAACAACTTATTTAGCCGATAACCGATACTGCTATTGATATATCCACTTTTTTCCCTACCTAATGTTAGTGATCATCAAGTCTCTTCTGTAGTGGAATTAACATCATATTATGCATGCATACTGTTATTGTCATGGCCCACCAGTAGATGGAGACATGAAATAGAATGCTTTTCGATGTATGTAATATTCATTCATTGTTAAAAATAAGAAAAAGCATGCTAGCCAATTCTGATAGTTAATTTCAAAGCCAATACTGGTTGATACTGATGAAGTGCCAGTATTATTATGCATCTCTAATAATAATGCAAGTCCATCTTTTCAAAGAGCAATGGACTTTTAACTCTTATGAATACTGAGACATTGGGCTTGGAACATGAAAAAATATGTATTGGGCTTGGAACATGAAAAAATATGTATGTATGTATGTATAAAATTATAGTGCCTTTATAGTAGACCAAAATTACTTAATACAAAATTTGGCCAGCAAAAACAAAACCAAGTGATGCCTCTTGAAATTAATAGACAAGCTTAGTGGAGCTTCAGGAGCACCACAGTTACCTCCACAATCCATGCGATGCACTGCAGTTGAACAGCCTGATAATTCTGACATCAAGTTGGCTAAGTTGTTGGTGACATTCTTATGTAAACAAACATGCATGTAAACACAATGGACAATATGGAGGTCAATAAAATGATTGAGGTCATGTCCATATATTGTACAATAAGTCGATCATGTAATTACTGTGACAGGCCTAGATGGCAATCAATCCATTGTTGAGACATTTTAGTCTGAAAAACCAAAATGTTGCATCATCCAACTGTGTATGGATGGACAGTTACCTAAAGCTCCTTTTATCACAACAGCATGAAATAATTACCAATAATTAGTTCTAAAAATCATCAGTTTAATGTACATTTGATGAATAACTTTATGCTTTGTTCTTTTTTTGAAATGTATCAGTTGATGAATGGATCATGGTTATCCACTTTAAAGTATTAAAAAATGTAGTGGCACAGTGTCGCCTCCATAGTTTCCCAGACAGACAGTTCACTCCAGCAGTCTGTGAATTCCCAAGTGTTTTACAAACCTGCCAGATAAGTCAAATGTTTACCTACCTAAGTGCTCTATTAGCCAAAGTTACATTTTAACAATTTAAATGGTGAACATTCCAGGGTTTTAACAGCCTCATTCTCTACACAGCGTTTCATTCGAGGCATATCTCAGGAGAGACTTTACATCCATGCAGACTTGTGTTTGTGGAGGGAAGGTTGGTCAAATTATCCATTTGGCTTGAAAGGAGGTCCAAAGGTTAGCAGGCCCAGTAACGGTTAACCAGAGCAAACAGCAGCAGCACCTATCTTATGGGATAATTAACACTCAGACTGCAAGGACAGCAGAGGGGGAACAAATGCACTTTACACATACACACACACAAACACACACACACACACACACACACACACACACACACACACACACATAATTAACTAATTTGAAACAACAAATTCTTGAAAGGAATTGAAGGAAACATTTTAATTTACATTATGAGGAAATGTTGCTAATAAACATGCTTGGCAAGTCGCAGATTTGTTGGTACCGAACGTATCAGCAAAATGTTCACTGACAGCGCATTTCATTTGTTCTCTGCCAAAAAAGGCAATCTTGGAATACACTACAGTTCCTAGTGACTACAGCATTCTTTCTTTATTGTTACCTCTTATATTATGTTTTTAGGTCGTCTGTCTGTCTGTGTGTCCATCTGTGTGTCTGTCTGTCCGTCCCATCCTTGTGAAGGTGATATCTCAAGAAGACCTTGAGGGATTTTCTTAAAGTTTGGCACAAGTGTTCACTTGGACTCAATGATGAATGATTTGGTTTTGGTGGTCACAGGTCAGAGGTCAAGGTCTGTATGATCTCATCTCTCTCATTCTTGTGAATGTAATATCTCAAGAACACCTTGAGGGATTTTCTTAAAGTTTGGCACAAGTGTTCACTTGGACTCAACAATGAACTGATTAGAATTGTGTGGTCAAAGGTCAAGGTCAGTGTGGCCTTGCATCTGTCTCATTCTCATGAACGCAATATTTCAGGAACACCTGAAGGGAATTTCTTTGAATTTGACACAAATATCCGCTTGGACTAAAGAATAAACTGAGTAGAATTGTGTGGTCAAAGGTCAAGGTAAAGGTCAATGTGACATCACAAAATGTATTTTAACCATAACTTCAGAATTAATATGATAATTATAGCTGCTGCGCAGCGATGGGTCGGGTCCGGGCATTTTTAGGCAATTCTGAGCAACAAGCAGAAGAATTGGAAGACATTTAGGAATTTAGCAACACAATCTGCCTTTTGCATCAGCTGAGGCTTGAAGTCACAACCTCTGAGACTAAGATTCAGTTTCTATCTCACTGAGATAATTAGTCAGTTACAATTCATGTGTAGCTTCACAAACTGACTAAGCCAGACGTGCAGGTTTAGCAGCCGTCCCTGCATGGAAAAGCAGATTTCAAACCACTGTAAAAAATTCAGTTAGCGAAACAAAATCTGAAAATACACATATTGCATCTAGACAGCATGGAGATGTTGGTAATTTATTTTAACAATGATTTATTTGCTCCATAAGTGAAAAACTGTTTAAAATTGCCATATTTACATTGACTCCAATTGTTCCCAGTAGAGCAAAATTAAAAATGCTGTCAAAAATTCAGTTTTTTGAGATAAAATTATTAATTAAAATCTATTAAAATTTAAAATATATATATTATAAAATCATCTACCATGACTTGAGAATTTTGTCATTTTTTAATCAACATTGAAGATTATAGATTATAGATTTATTTAGCAAGAATTTGCATGTATATGTTTACAGTATGGTTTACAGTCAAACATTTTGATGCACTGTAGGCTAAATTTTTGATAAATCAAAAATCTGAGAAAGTAGTTTTTGCAGGACATTCTGAAGATGCTCTGTAAATTGCCACCATCAGGACTATTGGCTTGAGTTTACAGTTGAGGATATCTGGCATGAGACTGGACCTTTGTGCAAAGTTTGGTGAGTTTTCACCCATGGGAAGTATGATTTCCTCGGAAGAAGAAGAAGAAAGAAGAAGAAGAATACCTAGGATTACAATAGTGTCCTGGCAGCTTAGCTGCCCGGACCCTAATTATGACAAAACTTCGCACAAATATCTGATAGGATAAAATGATAAAGTGATGATATTTTATATCCAAAAAGTCAAAAGTCAACTTCACTGTGACATCATAATGTCCTGTTTAAACACTTTCCTGACAATTGCTCAATGACATATTTCAGGAACAGAAAGGGAAATTCTTCTAGGTTTTTAAAAAAAATTAATATTTAACCAAAATCACAATCTCTCCCTAACCTTAACCAAATTGCTTTTCTTGCCTTAACCTAACCACAGACAGGAATCTGGGTGCAAACCCTGGTGTCACAGTCTTTGCATGCCTCCCATCTACCCTGCCCACCTGCCTGCTATTCCAACAGGTTACCTATATGTAGTGTTTCATTAACCGTAAGAAATGTTATCTCTTAACATAATGCGGGCAGCAGTTACAGGTCACCCAACCTGATTGTAAATTAAATTTAAAATGCAGTCAAAAACAAACGAGGGATGCACTGATTGTGAAATTGTGGGCTGATACTGGTGTTTAAAGTAACAATTTTGCAGATAACTGATACTGATGTTTTATCATTATTATTATTATTATTTGTTATTTATTTTGTTTTTGTTGTTATTCATTCCCCCATTTGTGCAAACAAAGAAATCTTCATTGTAAAACCCCCCCTGAACTTTCTTAAAGTCATTCAGCCTTTTATTACACTACTTTTGAACTGCTTTGAAACTGCTTTAAAAGCCTTTTCATATATATATATATAATATATATATAATATATATATATATGTGTGTGTGTGTGTGTGTGTGTGTGTATGTGTACATACACACACACACACACACACACACACACACACACACACACACACACATATATGTATATATATATATATATCTATATATAGATATATATGTACAAATATATACATATATATATATATACTGTCCCTGGCATGACAAGTTGCATTTAGTCTGGAGCTCTGCTTTTTAGCCTGCACAAAATTGATGTTACACAACAGAAAACACATTGACCACTGTCATCAGTGAATGTCATCTTGTTTGCAAATAGGCCGGTGGCATGAACATTTAAAAAGAGAAACCAAAGCTGCAGTAAATTAAGATGATGTTTGTGGTATTTTGTAATGTATAGCACTTAATGAAGATCTGAGTCTGTGGTCCCATTAGTTTCAGCATCAGCTGATAGCACAAACAACAATGAACCACAAACAAAGACACTTTACAACAGCCAACCACAGACCTCTCAGTCACTTCAGATATTTAAAGGTTCTTCCACTGAAAAGCTTGGATGGTTGAACAGGTTGAACACCTTACTCATGCTGAACTTGTTTTGTGTTGCTCAGTAATTAACAATGCAGCACATTAGCAGAACAGCAGCAGCAGCCTCAGTCCTGTGTCTGTGTCGATGCATTCAGGAGTGTATGCCACCCATGTCTTGGCAGCACTCAGGAGTCCAACACACAATCACTGTGTATAAAATGGAAAAAATAGACTTTAAGTATGAAAATACACTTTGGGTCACATTAACACACATATAGCGAGCCATTACATGGCCTGTGTGGACAGCTGGAATGTTTAAAATAGAAAAAAATCTGTTCCATGAGATACACACCGAAAAACACCCCTGAAACTCCTTCTGTGCGCCTCCCATTAGAGCACTTACCTCCGTTTATTTGACATTGTTGCCTTTTAGCTCTGCTCCAGTTCATGTTCAGAATGACTTTTTACAAACAAACTCTTAGGCGTAAACATGAGGTTAAACAGACTGACAGCAAGTCATGCTGAGGTCTTGTTTTGTCCGCACCAGAGTTCAGTTGAGCTGAACCAAAAATGTCAGGTGTGAAAACACTGTTGGATCAATTTCCTGACCACGGTACAAAATCAGTGGAATGCAGGTATTGTTTTACTGAAGAAGTTTCGACTCTACTTGGTACTACGTTATTTCGGTCGATACCTAAAAGGTATCAAGTACCAAGACCCAGCCCTAAAGCTTGCTCAGCTTCCTTTAGACTTTGCCTCCTTCTCTTGCAGAAATAATAGGAAAAGATTCTGGTTTCTAGGCAGTCTCCTGAACCAGAGAAAAGTGATTACATCAAGCTGCCTACACGTTGTCTCAAGAGCAGCCTACAATTTAAAATGCTGCGCATATCTATATTTATTTGAACACACTGGAAGTGATGACATGACTGCGGCATTTCTGTGACCAGTTGGAGAACCAGTAAAGTACCAGACACTGTGGAAAGTGATGAGGACAGCTGCTGTGGTGCTGCAGAGAGAGCTGATACGTGGGGCTTTTGTGAATGGTGGCCTGTACAAGGTGCTCAGCAGAGCTCTCTTTGATCTCTGATCAGAGGAAGACTTCTGGAAAGAGGCTGCTGGGTGGTTGTGGAGTGGAGAGCCTGGAGCGCTGCATTCTTGGAGAAGCGGAGGGATTGGGTTTCAGCCAGCAGAGATGGGGTCTCCACCACAGGGCTCCTACTTTTAGTCATACTTACCTAGCATACCTTGGAGTGGTTGAAGCTGCCCACGCTGCCCTTACGCTACGCCTTAAGCTGCTCCTCCAAATCAGTTGTAGGGAAGAGCAGCTGAGCCTACAAGTGATTCACAGAGTTAGGCTCAGGCAACATCAAAGAGCTGCTCGAGCATGTGAAAGACAATGCTGCCATTTCTTTTTTGTGGTATAGAGGCAGAGGGGTCTCATTTGGGGCAGTGTGGGGGGAGAGGCTCTACTAGCAGGAGTGGCTTCTGTACTTAAAGGGGTAGGGTTTCACTGATGGTTATTTTGGAATACTTCATCCCAGATGTACTGCAGTAGATTTTATTGTTGGACTGTAAATATAAAAGATTCATCATCTTTTGTCTTTATGGTCATTAAAATCATTCAGTTGTTTGCCTGTTGTTTCTTAAATTGATGTGAAAATATTTTTTTAAACCAAACCAGTGATGATCAGGTGAGCAGTGTGTTAGTTATAAAGAGAAAATTAGGTTATTTGAAATTTTGGGAGGCAGGACATCAAATTTCACACAACTACAAAATTGTGGCGCTCTCAATTAAAACCAGTCAGGTGTCTTACCAGCTCATGTTTAGATGAACGTGTCAAGATCCAAATTTTTGGTCATTTTTGGGTTTTTGTTATGCCTCTGCACAGGCGATAGCCATGGCATGATGTTTTCGGGTTGTCCATCTGTCCATCCATCCGTCCATCTGCCTGTCCCATCCCTGTGAACATGATATCTCAAGAACGCCTCAAGGGACTTTATTCAGATTTGGCACAAGGGTCCACTTGGACACAACAATGACCTGATTCGCTTTTGGTAGTCAAAGATCAAGGTCATGGTCACTTTGTCTGTCTCATTCTTGTGAATGTGTTATCTCAAGAATGCTTTGAGGGAATTTCTTCAAATTTGGCACAAACATTCACTTGGACTCAGCAATGAACTGATTCGATTTTGGTGGTCATAGGTCAAAGGTCAAGTCTATGTGACCTCATCTGTCTCATTCTTGTAAACGCAATATCTCAGGAACGCCTTAAGGGAATTTCTTCAAATTGGCACAAATGTTCCCTTGGACTGAAAAATAAAATGATGCAAATTTGGTGGTTGACAGTCAAAGATCAAGATCAGTGTGACCTCACGAAATACGTTTTTGGCCACAACTCAAGAATTCTTGCACTGAGTATGACAAGACATCACACAAATGAATGATTACGTTTAAAAGGTCAAAGGTCAGCTTCACTGTGACATCATAATATTGTGCATAAACACTTTTTTAGCCACTATTCAATGTCATATCTCAGGAACAGAAGGGTCAGATACTATTTTGGTGACACTCATTTAGGGTGTCACTCATTTAGGGTGTCCACCTTGAAACTGTTCTGATTGTATAAATCTTCTGTGTTGTCAGGGGGATATTGTGTGGGAGGTATCCATGTTTTCACAGACATGGATGTAAACTGTAAGAGAAAGTTGACAGGTACACACAGGCATACAAAAGCAGGATGGCAATTCTAGTTTTAAGTAACAGCATGCAAAAAATGTAGGTTCTTTACATTTTGCCTTCAAAAAATAAAATTGTTTCACAGATATTGCAATATTTATATTTCTAATGAGGTGAAGTAATACAAAACGTGATTTTTTAAAGCCTTAAATGTAACAGAATAGATGAACAGTCAAGTGCAGAAGCAGGACATCTGCTGCAGGCAGAGTGTGAGGGGGTCAGAGGGAGTTCTTGGTAGTAGTGGTTGAGCACCCACCTGCCCAAAACAAATGAGGGAAAGTGCTCATGGCATTTTTCAGAAGCCTGGCAGTATTCAGAGGGTCCTTCTTTCTGAGTGCACCAATTTCCAAATTCTTCCTTCACTGCTGCTTGCATTCCTTATGCAGGACCCATCCGGTGTTGACATGGACTCCATTACTGTGTTTGAGCCTACTGACATTCCAGCCAGAGCTGGCACAGAAAACACCAGCTGTTTGAGCTGAAATTTTCTGTGTGTGTGTGTGTGTGTGTGTGTGTGTGTGTGTGTGTGTGTGTGTGTGTGTATGTGTAGGGGGTGTTAGGGACATGGTACTCTCTTCTTAGGGCCAGCAGCTGGTCGGGCTTACGAGCACCAGGGACTCTGCTTTTTCTTTTTACATTCTCAGAGCTAATGGAGTGCTCAGCTGTTCAGCTCTAGTCCAGAGCTACTTCCTGTGCAGTTGTGAGCTTGTTCAGAATCTCTTTTGCCACACAGTTGTGTGTGCTATTTAAGGCCAACATCAAACCTCAGTCAAATGCAAACCCAGGTTGAATCTACATATTGCCCTGCACCTTTGGAGGGCCTAAAAAGATTTGAAAGTACAAATGTGTTGGAGAATCCTCTGAAACATCAGGGGTAGCTGCAAATTCATATTTAATGTTAGTTTGTCCTTAGTGTTTTCCCCTCACCCCTTTCCATTTGTTATTTGGTGATACCACGATGCCAAAGTGGGAGGAGAGCTGTAGTAGAGGGTGTATCTTGCATGATGCTTGGATCAGGTCAGAAAAGCATGCCAAAGCAGCTGTCTGTGCTATTTCTATATCAAGAGATGCAAGCACAGACATGTCCCATTCAAAATCTTACAGACAATTTGGTGGATAATATATCAGCTAATATAACTTCATTATAAATTCCTAACATTTTCTGTTGATAGAGTTTCTACATGTGACTTTATTGAGAATGATTGCTATCCATATAAGTTTTCCACACAGCCATAGTGAGGCATGATTTGGAAGTGTGAGAGGCAACTGCATCCTCTATATGCATCATCTAGCATGACAAAAAATGCCCCTGTGGTGTGTTGCTGCTTCTGTTTGGCTTTTTGCCTATAATCATTAAACTGTTTAATGACACTGTTACTGACCAGGCTGAAGGCAGGTTCAGATCTGGTATCTGACCTCAGCACTCAACTAATAGAACTGTCAGCCCCAATATATCCATGACACAAAATTTTACTGTGAAATCTTCACAAATACCCCAGATTGTCAAAATGATACAAAAAATATCTCATCAAGTCAACACTTTTAGAGTTTTGAGTTAATTTGACTAAAAAGCCAATTTTGCCTTAGTAGTTTAAGGCCAGTAAAAAAAAAAAAATCATTGTGCATGGAACCTAATTGTGGCGTATTGAGGCTAAATGGGTGAAGTTTCCCAGCGTGCCGTGAGATTATGGCCTCTAGTTTCACAGACTGGGCGAGGCGGAGGCGCAGCACACCTGCGCTTTGCCAGCTGGGTGTGGCCAGGCGGATTTTGCAAGTTTGTGTGCGTTGGCGCAGCTACTCCTCTTTCCCGTCTTCATCCCTCCTACCTGCGCAAGTCGGAAGGAGGGAGCAGAGAAGGCGTGGAGTGGGATTTACACACATCACACCAATCAAATGAGCCCCTCTCCTCACCCTTAAATGCGCCACGTGAAGACATAATGAGAGTTCACTCAATTCGCCATGGCAGAAGAGAGCAGCTGCGTCAGACGGCCAGGAAACTGATGTTTTGGTCCGGGAGGTCCAAGCTCGCAGTGTCCGAATATACGGAACTGCGAGCAGACCTCCACGGGCTGATGATGCAAAGGTAGCCTGAGAGGAGGTCACCACAATTGTAAATCAGTGTTGCGTTTCTCTCATGCGCGCGCGCTCTCTCTTTCTCTCTTGCAGTCTCACTCTGTTTCTTTTCTTTTGACTTTCTAAGATGACAGATGCTGAATATATAATATCTGCGCTGCTCTGCGTGGGGTTCGGAAACTAGAGGCCTATGTGTTTAAGCAAAGTGGAAAAACCCGACAGCACTCAATTTATTCCATCATCATAGAAATAAATGGACCTAAAAAGGGAGCTGAAGTGTGCAGACTTTTCTTTGTTTGTTTATTTTAACTCTTTTAGTCCAGCACCTTCTTTGGTTTTTGGATGTGCATGACTGCTTTTTGTATATATTCACTGGCACAGCAGCAGTCAAATGGATGCATTGAGGACGGCTATGTGCTGAAATGCATCTGTTCGGATCCAATTACTCCTTGAGACTTTTGAGTGAGCATTGCCAAGTCTGCTGGTTATGCGTTTAAGGTCATAAGCCGAAGAAAACTGTGTTTAAATGTGTTCCAAATCGCTTTGTTACCCATTTCGCATTGATTAATGTTTATGCATTTTACAATGGTTCAATCAATTCAATTCAGTCAATCAATTTTATTTATAAAGCCCAATATCACAAATCACAATTTGCCTCACAGGGCTTTACAGCATACGACATCCCTCTGTCCTTTGGACCCTCACAGCGGATAAGGAAAAACTCCCCAGAAAAACCCTTTAACAGGGAAAAAAAACGATAGAAACCTCAGGAAGAGCAACTGAGGAGGGATCCCTCTTCCAGGACGGACAGATGTGCAATAGATGTCATACAAAACAGATCAACACAATAAATTAACAGTAATCCGTATGACACAATGAGACAGAAAGAGAGAGAGAGAGACAGAGAGAGAGACAGAGAGAGATGCAGGACAGATGGTAATGACAGTAGCTTACAACAACATTAATGAAAATGATAATATTATAATTAATAATAATATCAAGCAAAAAAAACAGTGATGTTAAATTGACCTAAAAATCTTGTTAAACAAGGGTCATGTGACACATTTATTTTGTGTCTGGTGGACTCAAAACTTATATGTTACTTTATTGTACTAAACTATAAGTTTGAGTGCAAGCCCCATCCAGAGAAATTATACCAAAAACTGTCATATGTCAAGGATTGGCATTCTGTTGCTCTTTGGTCAAATATTTACTAAATAACAGTATAACACAGTATTGTATTTGGGTGAAGTCAATGTGCAGGCGTAGAATAACAATAACCTGCTGGGACCATTCTGTGTTGAGTGTGTATGTTCTGTGTGTGTGTGTGTGTGTGTGTGTGTGTGTGTGTGTGTGTGTGTGTGTGTGTGTTTTTCTCTTCTCTATGCGTCCTTCTGCCCATCGTCCAAACACATTCAGGTTGTGTGAATCAGAGACTCACAAGACCAGAAACCCAATGACAGCACTGACTATATTTGACAATTTCTGGAACTTAAACAGACAATCCAGTAGTCATTCTCACTTTACACCGATGTACCCTATAGTCAGGTGTGGTGTAAAAGTATGCGGGGTTTGAATTCTCTTAAGCAGTGGCATACATTTAGGAGGAGGCTTTGGCAGCTATTTTTCTAAATTGGGCCGCTCAGAAAAAGTTGACACTTGATTTGGTCAGACAACCCTTCCTATGACCTAGTTCGTCTCAAGTACAGGTAACCTTTAAATTTCCCATAGGTGTGAATGGTTGATTGTTTATGTGGGTAAACCCATTTAAATGCAGTAATTAATATCAATAGGACCATAAATTCTACTTTTCTTATTGCTGAAGACACTCGCATTTCCACTAATCATTTTTGGTGTAGTACTCTTAGAACCAGCTTGTAATCCGGATGGAAACAAACATAAACTGTAGTTCACTGTGCATTCTGGTAGTTGTAGGTTTTGTACCTCTTGAGCAAAAGCAAATGCCACCATCTTTTTACCTTGTTTTATTTGGTCACGTAGCACCAATTTCATAACTATTTTCATCTTTCTCCTGCATAGACATCCTAGTTTTATGAAAAGACCATCCCCAGTAGTGAAATATTTTCTTAAGCTGCTTTTCCACTAAAAAGTTTCGGTATTGTACCCTTAGAATCTGTGCATAACCTGTACGGACATGTACCTTAACCCTAGATCTGTGTGCATCTCCACCGCAGACTGTACTCTTAAATGTTGGTGTGGTTGTTACTCACTGCTCCATCCAGTTCTCACTAAATTTTCTCTTCACTGACAATGCAGAGGTACGTCTCCACCTCGCTGATAGTTAACAGAATCGGATGGCCTGCCAACATTTTCAGAACAAAAAAGAACAGGCCGGGGTGTCAAGAGTTTTTGTCACAATCGATGGTGGGATACTTAAAAATATAGTTTGTGCTTTGAGTTCTTATCAAGTACGAGTGACATTTCACTCTTTATCATTCAACAGACTGCAGCAACTTTATCTCCACCTTTAAGTACTGTATCGGATCAATGTGCCCAGTACCTCAACAGAGGAGTTACAATGAGACAGAATGGACCACTCTGATGGTATCATCCACAACTTTGACAATGAAAACGCCAAAATAATCATTGTAATGTGTAACGAACTGAACAGAACTGGACTGGACTGCGTGTCTTTAGGTTGTAGCTTGTTACATCCTTTTTTGTTTTCTGTTATGTTTGCCAGCGGCAGCATTTTGTTACTGGTTTGATACATCCATTCTAGCATCCTCTAGCATATCCTTTTAGGAGGGAGATGGGCTGACAATACTTTAAATGGTCTCAAGCTCAGGACCTGGTTTGGATTTGACTTGACAGAAAGAAATTTCTTTCTGACTTTCTCTGTGCCTTGTTTCATGTGCTGCAAGAAGATACGCAAAATTCTACAGCAATCGTATTCGATTATCTGGGCAAGCTAATGGTCAAATGTATAAAAAAAAAGCAAAAAAAGTAGCTTTGTGTCTTGGGTTGGGCTGAGATCTAAAATTTGGCTTTACTAGTCAGGTTGCTTACCCAGGTCTTACAGACTGAGGTCTGGGCTTGGTCCAGATAGGTCTTTGTAGAGGTGAATTGCTTGTACATAACTGTGTCACTGTCAGATTTTAGATGATCACTGATCTCACTTGACTCTTAAATGAACAATCACCGCAGATGCAGTTACTGTACATTGTTTTAGACTGAACCGAGATAAACTGTGCATTCCACATTAACCCTGTTACATTCTTTTTTCATTTCCTGTTATATCATGAACCAGTCAGGCCCAAATTTCATGTGACATTTTTGTTAAATGACAGCAAACAACTGTTTTACTTCTTGTTGGTGATAGCAAGTGGAAAAACAGCACTAACCTCTCTCCTCTGCTCTCTTACAGCCACAGCAAGTCGTCCAGAAAAAGCTTGCTCAGGTAGGATCATAAGGATTGTGCATACACACACACACACACACACACACACACACACACACACACACACACACACACACACACACACACACACACACGCTACACACTTAAAGGATACATAAGTGTGCATTCCTCATTGCACATAATGCTATTTTGTATTTCAACAGATTTCTGTAACCTTTATGCTTTGTATGGACAGTGTCAGCTATAACATACACAATATACTCAAATGTTATCGTACATTGCTTGCCCATCGATTTCAAGTCAAGATAAACTGAGTTTGTAATTCAGTGGCATAAGTTGCTGGGGTACTGAATGGTTTCCATAGCAAAAATATTATTTGGTCCCTTAGCTATGGATGTGGTTGTGGTTTTTTGTAGCCCGGGTCAGCATACTGCAAATTTTACTGTTGTGTTCAACCTGGTTTGCTCATTCACCAAATAAGAAAAATTTGGTTATAACATAGACTTTATAAAGTAATGTAATAATAAGTAATAATGAACATGACCACCGTAATGTCACTCATTGGTTTTCGGACTTGGTTTTGAAGCCTTAGTTTGGCATTTTTGCCATTGCCATCTTGGATTACTGGAACCAGAATTGAGCATATTAAGACGAGAGAGTGGAGGGTGTTAACCTAATGCTAAATGCTAGCTTGGTTGCATTTACAACTATGGTTAGCTGTAATAATGGTAATTCAATGCTAATATTTGCTTGCAAAAACAGACTTAAAACCGTTACAACAAAACATAATGTACTTTACTGGAAAAAATTGATTATCTGACTCCTTGGAGGGTTTCTTAGTACAACTAAACGCTGAACAAGACTTTTTTAGGGGATCATAATGTTACAATTAACTTTCATGAGCCAAAAACACACTGTGATAGTGACATTTATGGCTACGCCCATACTCTGTGAATCTGGGTATGTTACCTACCTAACCAGAGTTGTCGCTGTGGTTACTACTTGTTAATGAACAGCACCCATCTGTCAGTCACAGAGGCCATGCCCTTAATTATGCTTAACTTGACATGAATGTTGAAATTAGTTATAGAGACCAAAACCATATATTTTTTTTGTTCCAGGCTGTAAACATGTTTACATCTGCTGTAAAGTTTACCATGGAGGTCAGTGGACATTTTGAAGCTAGCCTCATGTGGCCATTAGAGGAACTGCAGTTTTTGGCACTTATGCATTTGCTTCATTTTGTTCTTCCTTGAGGTTCCCACTGAGGCTAAAAAGGGGAAATATTTTGTATAAAACCTGTCAGGTTGTCTGGTCATAGGAAGTTAATGGCTATCAGTGATGTTTCAACCTAAGATCCAATTGTCAATAAAACATTAAATGGACCGCATCAATATACAGCATTTATCCAAAGTGCTTTACATTTACTTTGCATTCACACACAATGACAGCAAACTACAATGCAAGGTGCTGGCCCACCCATAAAAAGCAATTGGCATTGAGCATCTTGAGTTGGGGATGAAACCAACAACCCTGCCATTACTCAAAACTTGCTCTACCTCCTGAGCCACAGCCAACCTTAAATGTACAAATGCCTCAAACTATTGCAATGATCAAAACTATGAAAGTAAAATCCGCTGGCCAGAAGAAGTGTTGGCATTGTTGTTCTGCAAACCAAAGCTACATTATATTTTTATGCTATGTAGCAGATACATTGAAACTTTATATTTCAACAACGCTGTGGTTAACATATAGTTATGTTTATGCACAAAAACCAATGGGTTATGGTTAGGAAAATTTGGTGTAAATTTGGTGGCACTACCTCCGAAGGAAAAACAGCGATGGGTTGCTGAAAAACAACTGGTTTTGTCGTTTGTTGGTCTCGAACAGTGGTCTGCAGCTTCATGTCTTGCCTTTTTGTCACGCCATCCACCAATTCCTTCCCCTTCCTATGACAAAGCCAGCTGAGATACAACGTCACATTAGAAACGTTGATATTATACATTTGAAATGTACAGATGGAACACATTCATGGTTTGCAGAAACGTACAATGCCAACATTCCCTTCTGGTGATTGGGCTGTAAAGTTTGACGTAGGTAGTCCTGAGTTAAAGTCTATTCCACATAGTGAAGCTGTGTACTACCACACTGAGCTGAAGGAATAACATGACCGTGTTTAATTTGATTGTGTTGTCCTCCAAACTGAACGGCAAAATATGTTTGCAAATATGGTTCATTTACAAAGGATCATTGCAAAAATTACTACTTTGTCATCTGCAAAGTTATGGATTACATTACATAATAAATTACGAGTTTAGACCTGAGAACTACTTTGGTGAAGTAAGAGAAAAACTGACATTGGGAAACAGTAAAAAAAAAACAGCAGTCTCCTGTGACAAAGTTGCATGCTTTGATGAGGGAACAGCACACTGCTTCCAACTTTGGTCCTGATGGACATGTCAAAATTGACTCGACCACTAGAGGTCCTTGTCAGGAAAACATAGGTTATTGCTTCTATTTCTTTTTGCTTGGGTATCTTGTGTGTACCAGCTTCAAGTAATTAAATGATGATTCTTGTCAAACTTCTCAGAGGCTTGGAACATTTGTATAGTTGCTATAACAGTAACTTCGCCAGTAGTTAAGGCTTACATTAGTGCTGGTGCTTTTACTTAAGGTTGGGCCTGATTAGAACTGTGGACAAAGACACATCTGTAAATATGGGAGTGGCTTTTGCAACAATAGTGGTGAGATGAGACGTGAGTTATTCTTAGTGAGTAATTTCAAAGTTAACTGCAGTCCCTCCGTGTCTGACGGTTCATATGTAGCAGATAATTAGATGCTGTTTTGTGTTGTTGGTGTGAGCACCTACATCAGAGGGAGAGTGAAAGCAGAATGGTAATAAGTGAGTGCAACATGACACAGGACCCCCACCCCCAGCATTCCCTCACACTCCAGGAATCCACCAGCCTCCCTCTGTTCACTGGTGCGGGCCACTTCTTGGTGTGAATGCATAACTCGGCTCTGATTTGTGGCTGTGTGGGAACAGGGCTGAGGTAGTTGGGAGGCGCTGTGAGGCCCTAGGAGCTGCAAGCCATAAAAATGTCATTTAGCTCTCCCACTTTGATAGGCTGCTTTATCTCAGCCCCACCACTACTGGCCTGTAGAAAACCTCAAAACCCTCTCATTCCAGTGCTCAGGGTGGGGTGGGGTGAATACATGACCCAACAGAAAGCTACAACTTTACACATGCACATAGCACAGTTTCTCATTGAAGTTTCAGCTACTGCTTCCTACCTGGTCTCTTTTTTTCCATGCCTCAAGGATCTTTTTTTATTTTTTTATTTTTTATTTTTTGGCTTAAAGAAAAAAACAACAATTTCAACAGTCTTAATACCTGTCCTCATTGGTTGCTCAGCCAAACTAAGGCTACATTCACAATAGTACATTTTTGTTTTTAAACTCATAAGTATTGCTATGTTTACGCCTAGTGTCCATAATACTTGAAACCCCTAAAACATAGACCTTTGAAAATGCAGCAGACCCTGTTTTTAGTTGGAAAACCCACAGGTTGCATTTTAGGCTGGATGGGTGGAATCGGAGACTTTTGAAAACGTTGACGCACACACCAAAGTTTGCTTCACGATTGGGTCTTATCAGTCAAAGCTTGACAAGTCAAGCCATTAAAGCTAAGTCTACACACCTTTTGTGTTTTCATTCACTCTAATATGTCGCCATATTAGCTTTGCAGTGACTCCCAATATGTTTTCCGTCGCTTTGACCACCTTATACTCAGTAACAGTTCCATCTCATTGTCAGAACAAGCAAAGAAACCTCTGATCTTACTTTTGGCCACCTTCAAAGTATCTGTTGAAACTGGAGCAACTGGACAGAAAATCTTAACTTTATTTTAATTATTTTCAAAATGGAAACTTTTTACACATACGGTACTTCCATTAAAATAGTTTCAAGTTTCAAATATAATAAGAAAACTTTTGTTTAATCAAAAATAACCCTTCCATTTTAATTCATTTAAGGGTCATCCTGACTGATAACAATTCCGTAATACCATGTGCCACTGTAAATGTCTGTGCTACAGTGGCACAGACAGTAAGTGACTATTGCCAGAGCCTCTGTAACCTGTTCTCAAAAGTTGTTATTTCATTCCAATGCATGCTCCACATGTTTTAAAGCTACTGTGTTAAACTTACTAGCAAACTTGGATACACCACCCATATCTGTGTGAAACACAGAGATGATAAGTTGCTGAAAAGTGTAGCATAACAAAGCTAATGTTAACCATTTCATGTAATATTACGGGGATGGAAGATGCGAAAACTCTTAGCTTCTTATTCCAGGAGGTATAGCTCAAAAAACAGCAATAAATTAGAAAATATATAAATTGGTGGCTATCCTAGTCTGCTAGTTTACTCATTAGTCAAGTTAACTAGCAGACCACTGGGGTAGTTGATAATAATAGAATAGGTACTGCTAACTGTTGTACTCTTTTTGTAAGTAAAGGGAAAACGCTAAAACGATCGGCGCCAAATAGCTTGTGGTATAGTAGCAGTAGCTCAGTCCATAGGGACTTGGGTTGGGAACCGGAGGGTCGCCTGTTCAAGTCCCTGTGTGGACCGAAATATGGAGCGTGGACTGGTGGCTGGAGAGGTGCCAGTTCACCCCCTGGGCACTGCCGAGGTGCCCTTGAGCAAGGCACCGAACCCCCCAACCGCACATTTTCTGTTTTCACCAAAGGCAGCCCCCTCACTCTGACATCTCTGCACTTAACCCTATACATGCACAAAGTGCCCATAGCGTTAAGTGCCCTTGCCCTTGCACTTTGTGCATGTATAGGTCCTGTTTGTGCATGTGTGTGTCTTTCGGACCTGTGTGTAATTGACAGCAAGAGTGAAAACATTGAATTTCCCCTCAGTTGGATTAATAAAGTAAATAAAACTTAAACTTAAAACTTTCATTTTAAAAAAGCTGTTTTTAAATGAATATGTGTCAGTGTGGATGTGGCCTAAGACAGCTATGACATGTGAAAGTTGCGGGGAACACCATGTCACCACATCTGTGTAGTCATCAGAAAGAATAATAGCTATGGACCAGGGATCAGTAGACGGCTAGGGAATGATTCAGCCATGAATAGATACAAAATCATTGGAAAGATGCAAATAGATGCGGATATGCTTCATAAGTCACAAGTTGTGGTGAGCTTATTTTGAGTCTACTTAATGAGTTTACAGAGACAGAGATAGAGGCAAATAAGAGAAACTGGTAACGTAAGGAGCAAAGGTGAACTGGAGACTGCAGAGGCAGCCACAAAACATTGTTTGGAAGAGGTAGCAGTAGAAGGATGCACCAATAAAGTTTGATTTAACAGTAGTGCTGCTTATTTCCTGTTAAATAACAAGAGACTAAAGGGCTCTGCGTTCATTTCATCCATATTTGTGCACGTTTTCTGTTTTCTATATGCATATAATGGACCACAGGCACCTACAACATTGCCTCCATTTACAGGTACAATATTACGACCTCCTCCACCATCACCTCGTTTGACTCTTAAGAGAGTGTAGATAAGCCTTAAGTTGGTTTTATCATCACAAAAGTCTGTCTGTCTTAACCAAGTAGTTGTTGTGTGGGGTTGACAAAGTATGTAAGATTTTAGTATGTACAAACAATAGAAACGGAAAAAAATGCATATCAGACTGAACTGAACCGGACTGCTTGGTGGAAACGGGGCTTATGAATCTTTATCTAAACACCGGTAGTAAACACCGGCACCAGGTTGAGTAAATTAAAGGCTTTAGTCGTGGATATCTTCTGCCTTGTAGGATAATGGTGTGAAACATTGTGGGTGGGGGTGGAGGGCCATTGTGATTAAAGCTTCTTTTTTGTCCTCCACCCACCACCTTTCTTCTTTCCTGCTCTCATTTGCCCTTGTCACACATGGTAGCATTTAGCGGGCCTTTCAAGACTTAAGTGTGTGAGCACTAATGAATGGAGTTGGTGCTGCTCCGCCATGGCCTGGGAAAGGAAGAGGGTTATAAATTGTGTCAGTTAGCCTCCCTGAATAAAATGAAGCCATGTGGAAAATGAAATCCATTTCATCTGAGGAGGGAGGAGGAACATGTTTTTTCTTGCCCCCTGCCAGTTGTCACAGTGGTCATCGTGCACTTTGAAAAACCAACTGCCACTTGTTCTGGGAAAAGAGAGGGAGTTTAGGGTTAGGGCGCCATCATTAGCACTGCAGTCATTTATGTCCATATTCTCAAGTACAATTTGATTTTCTAAAGAAAACACCAAATACACAGTTTTTATACTTAAGTGAAGTGAAAAGGTGAAAAAAAAGTGCTGGAGGTTATGCTTTATTACTTGACTTACACAGCACGATGATGGAACAATTGCCGCTGAAAAGCAGAACAATTTGCATCAGAATTCACACAGCTTCTTCCTCTTTCAGTCCATCTTGCCCTCTGCTTGGAGGTTAAGAAACTCCTGGACCTCATAGTTTTCTCAATTTGTGGTCATTTTCAGAGGCTTTTCTTCTTTGAGTTATCTGCTAACTGCTATTTTTTAAATCTCCCAAGGTGGGTTGCACACATAAAACACTGTAGGTATGGCGTAACCTCTTAATCCAGAAATATAAATAAAGCTTAACATCTTTTCTTTACTGGCACATCAGCAGTACAGTAGCGGCAGCTTCAGTGGTGTCTACACTGGACCTTCACTGTATAAATCCAAAGAAAAACCCCAAACTCATTTTTTTTCTGTATAGAGCTTGAACACATCATAATGTATCACAATACAACCTGCTAACAGCTAAGATCAACTAGCTCCCCTCTTGCCGATTTCAACACAGATTCGTTGTTCGCACTGTAACATTATCAGGAAAACGTCAGGGTGTGTCCTCTGAAGTGTCGACAGTAAGTTTACTGCATCGTTTCTTTCCTGATGGCGTGCCAGGGAAGATCTCTGCTATCCCAAATATGTTTTCTATTGTTGTCAGGACAAGGGGACACCCTGCTTTTTTTTATGTGACTCAATAGAAAAACATTGGCCACTGCCATTAGTGAATGTCATCTTATTTGCTGATAGGCTGATTGCAGTCAGCCTATACCAATGTTCAGCCAATAAATTGATGCATCCCTAATATATAGTACAAACTGTATAGCCTTCTACAACAGGACTGAAGGAGTTTGAATGACACAGAGCATCTTGTTTTTCATTACAGGAAGAAGAGGAAGAAGAAGAGGCTGGAGAGTCCCCGGAGGAGGACTAAGCTACCACATCATCAATTCTCTACCTCATTCAGCTGTCAGGTCTTTCAAAGGGAAAAGACTGCCTTGACCACTTATTTTTGACTTTTTCCACATTGTTTTACTTGGTTTAGTTTCAGTCAGAGAATCTCCATCTTTGCTTTGTCACTGAAGAGGCAGAAATGTTCAGTATATGTCTGCATCTTCTGCATCATTTCCTTTGATACATTTTTATATAGACCATACAGAATGCAGCAACATGAAAAATAATCTTTTAGTAATTGTACTGCTGCCAGCTCTTATTGGTTGAACAGATACAAACAAGCAAAAAGTTTAGGTCCAGACATTCTGCCTGTCAAAACAAAGACAAATCAGGCAGACAGACATGTCATCTGCCGTGTACAACACATTTACACTCAATGAGTATCAACTGAAAACAGACAGACAGACATAAGTAAATGTTCGGGTGTTTTTATCCGGAATCCTCAGAGCATCATTATCTTCAAATGAGTGAGAGCATCAGTAGGGGGTGCATCATTCTGAAGACCTCACCATTGTACTGAGGTGCAAATTACATGCACTCATACTGCTTGAGCATCTCTCTCTCATGGACAGACACACACACACCCTGTCGTTGACTGATTCTCCAGACACTGATGGCAGAATAGAGACTGGGACAGTCTGCCTTTGTCATACAGACATGTAGAACAACTTCCTGCTGTTCCAATATATCATTGTTGGCTCTAGAACACACCAACCTGCCCACCCCTCACCCAAACTGGTGTCAGGCCACCAAGCACAGGGAGACACAGAGAACTTCCTCAGGGCAGTGGTTTATCTATCATGTTGGCTAAAAGCTATTTAGATTAAAAAAATGTGCTGAGGTTGTAAGTATTGGCTCAGATTTAACTTTAGCATCAGACTGGAGTCCTCATACATCATCATCAAAAACAAAGGCCATCCTGTGTGTGCTCTCTCTGAACAGCAACCAACGCAAAGGTTCATTATGAGGAGAACCTACAGTTTGGTCTATACTCTTGACATTTTTAACCTGTTTACACCTGGTATAACCATGTATTTCGATGATCTGAGCCAGACTGTTCTCATGCTCTGTATGTATATCTATGAAAAGTAATGCACTACAATTCGTATATAGCCCATGAGCCAGTAATTTGCGTAAAACTCCGTAATCTGGAACTGTACTAGCCTAAACCTCATCTACATAACTTTACATTAAGTATATAACTTACGTAAGAACGTAATGTGACAATGCCAGTTTGTTAGATATCATTTGAACTGCTGTATGAGGATATGTTGTCTGAACACAAGTGGACAGCCAAGACACATCACTGTTCGCATTAGCGCCTATCAAGCATCTCCAGTTGACCAATTGTGACTAGATATCATTTAAAGCCTGCGGTGTGGTTGCTAGGTTCGGACGTTTCCAGACACCTCTCTGTTGGCTCTGCAAAATGTATGCGAGCCTATGTTACGTACACCAGAAAGTTAGTTAGTTATTATGTCCACACTCTTGCTAGCATGCTCGCTAGATGTGTTAATGATTGTGTTGGCTAGAGATATCACTGTCAAAAGAATCTAACATGTCCCCTTGCATACGACAAAACGGTGGACAGTCAACAAACACTTTGTTCAACCTGTAGAAGGAATTATAGAGAGACAGAGCACTGTCATGAAAACAGCCACAATGTCCTGCAATGATGATGTAGTCCTTGTCAGTGACCCATCAGGACACATGAGCGTTTACAGTACAAAAGATATGTGGTCAAATGCGTCCCAGACCACCTCTGCAAATGGTTTGCGTGATCGTATCAATACACGTCTTGGTCATTTACACTTGTTTAGTGCTGTCCACTTGTGATCTGATCACCCAGGACACATGTTAATGCCAGGTATAAACCGGCTTGTTGAGTCTTCTTCCCAAGTCTTAAAATACTGGCGACCTAACTGCCAACCCAAAGCGTCAGTATTTGTCGACTTAGAAATAAGACTCAACAATCAACTACCTTTCTCCAGAATTACGTAGCCTACTGAATCTTAAAATGAAAAGACTAATAATCAACTAATAATCTTCAAAACTTGAGCTATTACTTGTGGCCTTAAAATTTTACATAGCGTAGCTTCAAGTGATCTATTAAATCTAGCGTTAGGTTATGATAGCTGGTTCTTTTTATGGATCTGATCCATAAAGATAAGCATTGTTTGAAAATTACACCCAAACTTTAATGTTTGGATTGTGTCCAAGGGACAAATGATTTTTTTTATTTAGCTGATTGTCAGAACATCAATAAAATGATAAAGAGTAGATGTAGTCCAGCACTGCCTCCGGTATACACTTAAAGCTTTAATTTTGATGACTTGACCCAGGGTGGTGTCAGATTTACTTGAACATCAGAGCATTACATAAACTCTGCTTTGCTCTCCCTGCTGTTGGTGGACTGACACAACTCTTATACTGCTCTAGAAAAACCATAAAACCTCTTCACATCATGACGGTACTCCACTACCAAACAGCTTGACAATGCATCATACTACTGTATACCAATTTATTCAGATTTACATTAACATAGCTTCATTCAGTTTGTTCTTTGCGCAGCTTTAAAACCTTGACTCCATCAATGATGTCACACCGCAAAGAATTTTACGGACTTGCAAAAAAACAAAACAACAACCTCAAGAACAAAAACCACAAGAACAAACCACACATTACCTCATGACACACTTGATACCTGGATTTAGTGGCAGCGTGACATTGGACGACTCATCACGTACTGTAACTCCAGGGAGCCTTACATTTAAGGAAACCTGATGGTATGCCAGCGCTTTCTACTCAGTGATATGCAATATCCTCTCATGATTTCAAACTACCTCTGACTCAGAACAACCAGCTAATGAACGCTGTTGCTCAGTACATTCAAACTAATGCCTGGGAAGGCAGTGTGCGTTCAGATATTTGTGTTGTTAACTTTATACTGTACATTAAAGCGAGGTCATGCCGGTTGGTTGTTGTCTTGTCATGGGGGAACGGCAATTTGTCTGCAACTGTTTTGTTTGATTCAGCCAGGTAAACCCTACGCAATCCAGAAAGAAGCAAACGTCAGATATGACAGAGCCATGTGCATCAACATTAAAGGAAAATTCAGCTGTTTTACCACAGCTGCCTTATTTTTTCACTTGTTACCATCTTTCCTGTTGGTTATGACCATAGACTGTAAAAAAAATAATGAACGTCACCTATTCATAGACTCTTGTTTTGAAGCTTTGAGTTTGGCATTTTGGCTGTCATCATCTTGGAATTTTGGGAGCCAGAAGTGACCATTTCACCATTTGAATGAGAAGGTGGAGATAATGCTAACACAAACTGTGAGCTTAGTTAGCACGGTGCATTTACAGCTTTTACCACTGTGATAATGGTAATGTTGATTTGAGCTAGTGAAAAACAGGCTTAAGACCATTCAAACAAAATATACTTTCCAAAAAAAACAAGTATGTCTGACTCCATAGAGTCTTGACTACACTACAATGCTAACAAAGACTTTTTTAGGCGACCAAAATGTTACAGTTACTTCCATGAACTGAAAACAAAATGAAATAGCAACAGCTAAAACTATGCCTAAACTCTTGAATCTGGGGTTATGCCATGGTTACTTTACCTTACCAACCTCATGTTAAGCTGAGAAGCAAAGTCAAGAATTAGTTGTACAAGAATCAAGAGTTGATCACTGATGCAAGGACATTAGTTCTTCACCCTGTAATTGTGGTAATATTTGTCACTATTTGTCTAAACATCTTAAGTGAGTTTTATGTGAGGATGTGTTTACTCGATCACTTGCCTCAACTCTTTTGTAAAGCACTGCCAGATCTTAGCAATGCAAGGTCAAAACCTATTGGCTATCGGTCTGATTACGATAAGTGTCTGGGGGCGAGAGCCAATATTTCAGCTGATCCAGTGTACCGAGCAGATACTATAACCAAGACTTTCTCTTCCGTGTGGTGGTCTTTTCAGCTAATCTCTACAAACACAAGATAAAACAAAAATATATGCATATGAATGCAGATACAATTTTAAAAAAGTTAATATAAAGCTAATTTGCGGTCAGATGATAGCCTTGGTTCCAAGATTACATTTTGGCCAGTGTGCTCTGCCTCTTCGTACATACTGTTTACCTACTATTCAAATGTGATTGGTCAATGCTACTCGGACTACAAACAGAAACAAAAACACTTCTGATACGAAAATCTTGAGCAGTGGCCTACAGATTCTGTATACATATGCGGATATCTGTTAATACAGATTATCATGTGACTGAATTGTCATCATAACCTTCAGTAATGATGGTCAAAACTTTGAAAATAAGACATAGACTGCTAAAAGAAAACAACAAAATGTTTCTTCCAATTGCAGACTGACTTCAAAGCCTGCAGTCCATCAATTTTTAATGTCCATATGTCCATAATTTAAAGCCAAGCTTAAAATAGCTTTCAGTGACACTGAAAGTAATTTCCCCTTGTTTAAACTTGGGTTGTTTAAATATGAAATATTATTGTTATTCTTGTTGAGCAGGGACATGTCATCGCATCCTTATCATTATAAATGTAATATTTAATATAAGTCTAATCAACACATTTACAAGTGAAGTTATTGTTTCAATGCAGTCTTTTCAGTTTGTCTCCATCATCACTGGTGCACTTTGCACTGCCTGGCCTGACATTTTCTTCTTCAGCGATTCCTGGAAAAAGCCTCGATTCAGTGGTCTGTTTTTTATACTCTTAAACACAAAAGCAGCTAACATATTAAGTACTGTTTTCTGATTTACCTTAATGTTAATTTGTATCTAAACATTGTAATGAAACATATTTAGCATTATCTGCAAACTGGGACTTCTGTTTGACAAACTGTTAACTTGAATTTTTTTTTTCCGATTTAGACAATGGTTTAATAAGGATCAAGTGTTTGTACGACACTACATGATATAACAACAAATGTTTTTGGTTTTTTTTGGCTTTGAATAGTTAGAGTTGTTTTTCCTGAGTTATGTACTACCTATATATGTACAGTACCTCAAACAGACGTTAAACATGCACTCATCAATGGACAAATACCTACCTCCAGTCTTGAAAAGGAATGATTTTGCTGGTTTACTTTCAGTATGAGTTACATTGATGTATGATATGATCTATATCAGGACTGCAGAAGCTCCTTACTTAAAGTATTGTATCAGATCATTCAAGTTTCCAATCTCAGTACATTTGGATTCTCACCTTTCAAAGTGACTTTCAGGTTTTGAAACAGATATGTTTGGATTTTGTATATTGTATTCATGAATATGTTTTCTTGTTTTTAATTAGTAGATATCAATATACTTGATTAGCTGTTTTGTGTACTTCACACAAATGTGATTTTCTTTTCTTGTGATATGGTTAAACCAGATGTATATGGAACTGCTTTGTACTTAGTGATGGATTATACCATTTTTCACCTGTCACCATGGCAACCTTTGAAAAGTTAACATGGTTTTTTTTAAACTGGCCTGAGGTAGAGCCTCAGAGGAGCTACAGCCCGTCAACCTGCCGTCAGCATCCATGTCAAATATTGTCACTCGATTAAGTGGGCGGTATTAATGGTTATCAGCTTCACAGATATTTTGTCACTGATTACACCAATTTGTGGGTTCAGAATGCTGTTATCAGCGCAATAATATTGGCAACTATCATTGGGTTTCACTTTCAGTTTTGTTACTTTTTGGCACAAAGACAACATAGTTAGGTTCAGGGGAAAAAATCATGGTATGGCTGAAATAAGTACTTTCTTTGGTGTATGCAACATGACTTAAATCACATACATCACATGACATGCCCCACTGGACAAATGTCACATACTTAAACCAAGTCAGCATTGTTATGTGGTTACAAATGGGACATGAACCCCAGTCTCATGAGTAAAAGTCTTGAGTTTGACCCATCCACTACCCTGATCAACCTCCCTACGCAGACTGTCTTGCCCTTTATACTAATGTTATGTCAGCTGACTACCTTTGTTGTCGCATAACAGTCAACCATTTATTCTGCTGATAACTGCATTCTGAACATGCTGCTAGGTTTGGCAGGACCCATTCTAATCCATACCTAGGATGCTGATAACCACCAATAAAGCTGTAGTTGGTAACTTAAAAAAAACAAACTTTTTCACATTTGCTGAAATTGTCACTAAATTCTGACACTAGTATAAGAGACAGATAATCTGTAAATCCCATGCCTCTGCCTCCTCCGAGTACTTGTAATGGCATTTGCAAGAATCCACTGCAGCTAAACCCAGCTGCTATGTGGAAAACAGTCATGCCAAAATTAGGCGCCTGCTGCTGGAACAAGCGTTCTCATTTTACAACTAAATAATCTACTAAAATATGTTTGTGTAAACATTTGAGAAAAAGCCCAAAAAAAATTTCATATTTGATCAGCACAGCCTAGTTTGACAGTTTGACCACAGTTCATGAGCAGTGATTGACATGATTGATAGCTGCAATAGAGACTCCTTGCCTCTGATTGGTTGTTTTCCTTCAGCCACATTGGTTTCTAGTAATTATCATTAGGAGCACGAGGAGGAGGCCAGGTAATTCTAATGTTTTTTCCAGGTTATTTGTCTCATGTACTACTGTCTGGATATACAGTAGTGACAGTTTCAGCAAATATGACAAAGTAACCAACAGTAACTTTAATCGACTGATAACATTCAAACCAGGTGCCTCTATCAGCAACACCAGTATGAAACAGTGGCATCGTTTAACAGGGGCTGTGGTAAACTCTCACTAACCCATAACCTGCACAGTGTCTTGGACTATAAAGCTGATCTCAAGCTGCAAAGCAACTTGTCACCTTACTGAGTGGCTAAGATCAATATCTGAAACTCTAAAAAAACAGTAGTAGCTGAAGTAAGATGCAAAGAACAGTCTGAAAGCAATGATTCTGTCAGCATGCAGGAGTTCACAAAAAAACCCCAATGGATGCAGGTGTAATTACATGCCACTATCGTGTCTTTAATTCAAATGGCACCACCCAGGTCAAGTTTGGGTTTGATTGTGTTGACTCATATATCTGATCTTAATTTACAATGGTGCCAGGCTAAAAATTTACTGCACATTTAGTGTGAACACACCTTAGTAGTACCATCGACTTAATGTTCCCACAATAGCCGTTTTCCATGCAAGATATTTTCACGATAAGAACGTACAGGTGTAAATAATAAATTAATAATAAATTAATAAATTGAATTGAAAAATGAATTCCATTTAGCTGCTTCAGTTTCAGGGCCCTGGTTATTGTACATTCTGACTCACTGTCACATGGTTATGGTTTCCTAGGACACATGAACAGAACTTAGTCATTACCTCCGCCAAGGAGGAGATGTATTTGGTTCGGTTTGTCTGTCTAGGGAAGACCTCATTCAGTTTTTGAGCAGATCCAAATCATGGGGCAGATACACAAGTTTTTTTTCAATTTTGTTAACATTGCGAGATAGGGCACTTGGCAATGGCGTAGGTCTTTCCTCTCTGAGTGCTAATGCTCTATTTTCTTTCTACCAAACTACACCCATCAACAGCCCTTTTTAAATAGGAATTGTGCAAATTTACAGGATAGCCCAATCAGTCTTTTTTCAGCATTGGCAGTATAAAAACAAAATCGGGGAGTGCAGCGAAATGCCGCCTGCCTACTTTTGTTTATACAGAATGTGCCTTTTTCGGGGCAATGGGGGCGTGAGCAAGTAAGAAAACGTGTGGCTCAGCGTTTGACATAAACAGTGATGTACAGCTGTAGCTGGTCAGTGCTTCGGTGATTTTCTCATAAGTTGGCCAGACCTTCACCGTTCCTTCATTTGATGGTTAATGGCCTCTCCGTTTGCGAGAGCAAAGAGCTCATCAACAGCCCCTCCCACAAGTCATCAACAGCTCCTCCTGTGGCGGAAGAGCGTCTTGTTCTTTTTAAACCAAAAAGGTTCCGCCAATATGTTTACCCCTATGTGGCGGAAAATTAGGCACTTTGGATCAACTCGCCAATCCAGCTCTGTGTGTCTAAATGCTCGCACCTTGCCTTCAAAACATCCCAACCTTTGCCGAAAATCTGTCAGTGTAAAAGGGGTGAACGGTATCACTGCACAAGACGGGTGCATCTACTCATGGACAAGAGGCTGGTGACAGTTGGTGTTTCTCAAAGTCAAGGATGCTTCCTTGGAAGGACGGGTCCATCAAAGTCAGGTCCTACAGAGGCTAGACTCCTTTACTAGTATTCGGTGAACACACATTGGAACAGGCTAGTGAGGGACTAGCCGTGCATCATTGAAGACGCCTTGCCCTCAATTCTGGCAATTCGTGCGCAAAGAATTGTGAGTACTCAGAGTACCACTGAGTATACACACATAAATACTTGAAAATTCTCTAAGGAAGGACTCTGTCCTCAATAGAATTCAAAGGATCCTTGACACTGGAAGAGTCCTTCGGCAGGATTCGATGACAGCCTCCTTGACTTTTAGAAGCACCAAGCGTGTTATCCTCCTTGTAAATTTGCATTTGCATGGGCAGCCCTACTCTGCCTTACTTTGCCTCTGATTGGCTTACCCTGACATTCTTAGCCTAACCCTAAGCATTGTCACTCCTCTTGCCTAAACCTAACCTATTCAGCCAACGAAGGCAACAATTACCAGCCTATTAGAAGGAGAGTAGAGTGGGTCATGCCTTCGCTGTCCCAGGAAATGCGAATTTGGGTCCTTCTCATCTGAGCTGTAATACTAGCTAGCACAGTGGTGCTTGGTAAGCTAGCAGCAGAGGCACACTGCCTTCTGCGCAGCGATGCGATTGGTGGGTGTAGAAGAAAGAAAATAGTTCCTACAAGAACTAGTATTTATCATATGCAGACACTGTGCAGGTAATGCTGTTTCTAATCATCCAGTCAGTCCTAACAGAGAGAATCACAAGCTGCTGTTAAATGAGCTGGCTAAGAAAATACTGTGTAAACCTGTTGACGCAGGCTGATCAGTAGCTTTGAACGAATGGCTTTGAAACAGACAGGCTTCATCATTTAACACCACACCATCTATCAGTCATATAGACCCCATGTAGACCTGGTATTACCATGTGATCTGTATCCATCTGGATAAGGAAAAAGGCTACTGTATCACATGTTAACACCAGGTGTATATGGGATGTAAGTGACACCACTGAGCTCAACAAGCTCCAAGTTTGGAGCTTTTGAAGTTTGTCATTTCCTACAGTGATGTAGACTTGAGCTCAGTAGAATCTAAAACAGCAGCTAATGTTGTGTGGAGGTGATGTTACCTTGCTGTTGGGCAGAATGATTGTAGAAGCCACTGTTGATGAGCTTTCAGCTCTGGGAGTCTTAATGAAGTTGATCTCTTCTCTTCATGATATCATGTTCTAGTACAATCGAATACACATCACTACCTCCAGAAAGGCCTACTTTTACCTCATTTTCAAACTTAAATACTGTTTAAAATTCAGGTGTCCGAGAGCATATGGAGAACATTTTAAAATTTTATATATATATAGTTTATTTTTGTGGGGGATGAATTTTATAAGACTGTTTTTCTCTGCCTCTCAGTCACCATTAGGTAAGACTGGACATGTAACCTTTGGAAAAGACTTTTTCTTACTTTATGCAATGTTTTGTAGTTAGCTGTGAGGGAAGTGGAGAGATTTCCCAGCTCTCCCTCTGCCTTGCTCCTTCTGTGTCATTTCAAATGTCTTCTACAGTATCTAACTTTTATTGCTTTCTCTATCCACGTAGTATTACTGTCTTTTATTTCACTACAGATTTTGCTTGCTTGCTAAACAAAGCCTTTATAGATATTCACTGCGTTTTATCCAGCACAATAAAAAAGTATGGCATCCATAACATAGATGTGTGTGTTTTTGATTTCTGCTCTTTAATCGTTTTCACAATGTAGATGAATCCTGTAAATCACGTGGTCTCCTAAACACCACTTCTGTGCAACTCAGAGGCTGCAGCTTTTTATGGTATCTTTGTATTTGCAGTCTGTTACATACGGTGTTAGGAATGTTAGTTTAAAAATGTAATTTTTTATAGTTACTCATTACTTTCTCCAAAAGGTAACTGAGTTACTGCACTATAAAAGTAACTAATAACCTGGAAAAGTAACTATAGCGTTAATGGCACTTTTTTATAAAATGCTCAAATATGTCAAATTGCTTGGACACCCCCCCTTAATGGAACTGTATGTAGTGAAACTCAACATTGAATATGTTAAATGAATGAAATTGACACTTAATAGAATAAATCATTATTATAAAGCAAAATAGTTGAAGAACCTCCATTAATCGCACAATTTAAATGTGGAAAATCTCACTGACTGACCTTCACCTGTATGTATGTGGAGAAAGAGAGGGGCGGAGGGAGTGGAGCTGTGGAAACATCCTGCAGTCTGACATATGTACGTTTAGAGAGCAAGCCCAAATAACCAACTCCACTTTAGAAATAAGCCCAAAAAACAGCAACCTGCAACTACCAATATTTGAAAGCGACTTTACAAAAAAACAAGGCCAAAGTCGTGGCTAAAAAGCGGACCTGACAACCCTGCTTGTGTGTTTGTGAATACCTGCCCTACTCTGCCTCTGATTGGTTTGTGATGAAATTTTACCCTCCCTAAGCCAATCATCATCACTTGTTTCTCCCACCCTTCCCCCTCACCTGCCCTCACCAAAGAAAAAAAATGTTATAGTGCCGCTGAGAAGGAGCTTGCTTGGGTGAAAGCTGCATCAGTGAACTCAAGTAAAGCCGAGTAACAGCACATTTTATTGTAATGGTAACAGCATTATAACAGGGGAGACAGTAACTTTTTCGATTACTGGTTACTGAAAAAACTCAGCGCCGTTAGTAACGTAGTTTATTTAACGCCGTTATTCCCATCACTGATTACATATTTCATAAGTATAGGAAATTATCCTTCAGTTTCAAGTCCTAAACCCATCATAATGCACTCTTCATCAAGTGTAATGCTATTTTAACTAGGGATGCACCGATGCAGATTGCCAGAGGACCAACAATAGGATAATATCATGATACTTAAGTCACGATATGGTAGTACTGGGATATTGCGATATGAAGTGAGCCCTCATGTTCAAAGTATTTCCAGAGTATTACTCTTGTATGACGCTGCTGGCAATTCGCATGTGTCATATGCAAATTCTCTTTCCCTTCAGTGTTAAAAAAATCCCAAATAAATCCAGATATTTGATTTGAACGCCAATGGCGCATTTCTGATTTCTTTCTCCTGTGCCTCTATCTTTGTTCTGATGAACTTCCTGCCAAATGCTGCTGACTGAGTTGTATTAAAATGTGGTTTGCAAAAAATGGATCATGTAATGAAAGATCAATACTTTGCGTCCGTGTATTGATACAATATCGCCCAACAAAATATTGTGATACTATGCTGTATTGATTTCTTCCGTAACCCCTACTCACAACCTGATCTCACAGAAATACTTGAAATGACCACAACCTCTTAACACCGCATTCCGTGGTGGAGGCATGTAATGGGTTAAAATAATGTGTCAGTACCATGGAAACAATGCCAGTGTAAAGTCAATTAGGATCCTTTGTCGTGGTGGACACACGAATTCCCTGGTTCAACAATGTCACGCAATGTCGTGGTGGTTAATGTTGTTTTCCAGTTTAGAAAATTTTATTTTATTGCTATTTTTATTGTCATTTGACTGAATGCATTATAGTGCATTAGTTCTGATTGTTTGTTCTCTAAAAACGTTGAATTATGTGTGACATAACTGTCATTTTGATGTAATGAGATAGGTAGATTATAATTATTAGAGGATAAATTCTTCCCCTCAAGTTATTAAAACGGCAAATATTCCTTTTTTATAATTTCCCCTCAATAACAATAATACTAATAACAACATGATAGTTTGGCTGTACTAGATATTTGATATATTCAGTAGATTTACTTTTTCATGACCCTATTCAACAACTCTACAACCAGAAGGATGACCAAAAATGAGTACTAGATAAAATATTTGAAATTAACAAACATCTTTACTTTTTCTGAACATAGCTCACAGTGTAATTAATAGTTCAGCTTTACTAGATATTTGATATATTTATACCTTTGTACAAAGCTATTTTATAGCTTTACTTTACAAACTGGAAGAACTAGTCCGTGAAATGAAATATTGACTGTACAAAGGAAAAAATGTCTGTGCGATGGACAAAGAAATGAAGTGTATGAAATATATGACAGTGACAAGAGCAACAATGTGCATAAATAATTAAATTATGTAACAGTGGAAGTTGAATGCAATGCACAAATTTAAGTCCAGTTTGATGAAATAATATGAAAGTGACAAGTGCAGAGATTAAATGAGGGATGTGAAATGTAGAGTCCAGTTTGATCATCCTGCCTTTATCCTGTTTATACTGCCATGGTACAAGATTTGATGCACACACACACACACACACACACACACACACACACACACACACACACACACACACAATTTTCAATTTTTTTTTCTTAACAGAGATAGTGGCATTTGGATTCGGACTCCGCCCACAGCACAATGCTCTTATAGCCCTATGCTATCAAAAGTTGGCAAAATACATTTATTTTATTTCATGTTGTTTGTTGAGTACACACTTGAGGAAAACGACGCTGCCGTGACATTGTTGAACCAGGGTATTCGTCAGAGGATCCTAATTGGCTTTACATTGGCATTGTTTCCATGGCGTTGTTTCCCTAATTTTAACAACTAAGACTAATAATGTCAGCTAAGCATTAGCTCACTGTGTTAATATTAGCCTCAACTTACTTTTCTTTGTGCAACTTCAAATGCTGAACAAAGACTTTTTTTGCATCTGTGTATAATTTTCGATATGTTTTACATTGTGCAATTTGTTTTTTGTTGACCACCACGTTGTTTTTGCATGCAAACTATATTATCTTTGGTATCATTTTCCCCCTGGTGCTCTGTAACATAATGTTAGGTCTTTATGGTTTTCTTCTGCAACTTGATTGGATGCCGTCAGAATTTTGCTTTTTTTTTTTGCAATTTTTACTTACTCCCACAACCCCAAAAAAAAGTCTGCGAAATCCTCTCGCATCCTGTGTGTGTGTGTGTGTGTGTGTGTGTGTGTGTGTGTAACTGGAAAATACAGTATGTCACCATACCATACAGGCCTATTGAGACAGGAACAAAAGCAGGCTGTATGGCGGCCTTTCACATTGTCTTCACTGAATCTGGGGACAACACAGGTTTTGATAGGATTAAATAGACTTTTAAAGATTGGGCCCCCCAGTGCCACGCTGCACCCTCTCCATCAGACCCTCTCCCTCCTCTCCATAACATCTCTCTCCTTTCCCTCTCTGAGTATGTGACCACCTTGGAGCCCCGGACCTCTGACCTTAATGGGATTTCTGCGAAAAAGGGGGCTCCCTCCCTCACATCAAAGCTGGCCGACTCGCTGTTGCCTGACAGGCTCCGTCACTCAGCGGCCACCCCCACCTCCACCCCACCTCTCGTTGTTAGTGTCAGCGCCCATCATAAAGCCTTGTACTAATTCCTCCCGATTGACCCATGAAGAGGAGGAGGTGTGTGTGTGCAAGTGTGTGTATGGCAATTTGGAGCAGCTTAATAGGCCTTGCCCTTTTCTTAAGTTCACTTCTCTGATTCACGATAATGGTGAATAATTTATCTCAGACAAGCATGATAATGGCTCATTTATATCACAGTGAAGTGAATCAGATTACATTTTATGTCTTAATACACATAATAACAAAACTCTGACATGGTTAGTGTGACAGTAACATTCACAACTTAATAAATTTAAAGGAGCTTCATGTGAAATTATGTTAAGTGTGTGAGTTGTCTGGACACAGTTCTCAGCATGGAGGTGACTGAGCCAGGGACTAGCAGCTAATGGTACTAACTCCATAAACAGCGCTAAACAATGTCAACAGTGCTGACCGAGCTAATGGTGTTAAAAAGGTGGGAACTGGAAGGTGGGCACTACGTTTCCATGTCGACCTGGTCTCAATATTGGAAACGACCTCTGTATGAGCCCAGTGCGGCAGGAACGAGCTAGCCAGTGGGATACGCCAACACCTCCAGACTGCTGTTGACATTCACCACCACAACGCCAGGACGTTAACAAATGCACGTGGTTAGGTTAAAAAAACCTGACGCTGTCCAGCAGCATATCATACTGCCACAACGGATACTGTCTGGCCGTGTTACCATGTGTCATACTGCCACGACAGGTGCCATCCAGCCGACCAGTGCCGTATAACACAGCGAAAGGTTACATCTAGCTGCATTACAAACTGATGCTGACAGGCGCAAAAGGTGGCTTGTGGCTTCAGGTATCTGACACCGACATCACTGACAAAGTGGCTGTGTTCGACAACTTCAGAATGGGAATGGGCTTGATAGACACGTGCATTAACATGGATGTGAAGCCTTCCTGCCTGCCGGAGAATCTGAGGGCCACAGAGAATGTTGAAATTTTTAAAAACAGGCTCAAGACCCACCTTTTTAATCTGCCTTTTAACTAATGTCCCTTTTATCTTCCTAATTTTACTAATGTACTACTTTTAGTTTACTATTTATTATTGCTTAGATGCTATTTATTATTGTATTTACTTTTAACATGCTCTGCTTTCATCTACTGTATATGTTTTAATTTATCTGCTTTTAACATGTAAAACACTTTGTGCTACATTTCATTGTAGGAAAAGTGCTCTATAAATAAAGATTTATTGATGGATTGACACTGTAAAGGAAACTAATTTAAGTCACAATTGACCAATAAATCATGAGCTTAATGCATAGACTATAAGTATTGGATGTAGCTTCTGTGACTTCACCCACTGGGTTTTGGACAGCATTTTGGCCGTCACCATCTTGTTTTTTTTTAGTCTTAAGTGACCATATTTGTATGAGAGGCAGGAGCTGTGGAGTTCGAGGGATGGATCTGATTTACAGACTGTAGTGATGTCTTCCAGACAACCTATGACTCAGGTGGCCCGCCCTTACATATCCGCAACTTTAAGCCTTAATACAACATAAATGGGTGAATTACACAAAAAAACTCAGCCCCTGTGCAGCTTGCTTGAATGTTGAAATTATAAGAGACCAAAACCAATTTTTGTACCAGGCTGTAAACATGTTTTTGTCTGATGTAAAGTTGAGCATTTTAAAATGGGGGTCTATAGGGATTGACTCTCTCTTGGAGCCAGCCTCAAGTGGCCATTCAAGGAACAGCAGTTTGTTGCACTTGGGCATAAGCTTCATTTTTCAGCCTCAGAGGTTGCCACATGGCTGAATGGTTCACTGTGCCTCCATTGATGTCAAAATAGGGCAGAAAAACCACAAGATAAATACACAGATAACCAACAGTATGTGTACTGTTGTCACTGGACAGTATTTCAAATCTAATGGATAATTTCAAGGGTCAATGACCAAATGCCACACCCCATTAACTCACAGCCTATCTCTCTCTAACCTATCACATAAACTTTTTCCTTACGTACTATTGTTCTAGGAAGCACCCAATTCAGCTGAACATTGCTGAAAATGTGCAGTAAAAACCTTTCACCATAGTCTTTCACTAACTCAGTGACATCTTCTAGAGAAATGGGTTCCCCATAACCTTCCAGCTCTGCCTCTTCTGGGGAAAATGTGAGTTAGGTTCAGGACGTGTTTTCTCTCAAAGGGCTCTAGTTTCCTGGCACGGCGCAGGGTGGCGAACCCCATGCAGAGCTAGTTTCAAGCAGCGCAACCCAAGGCATGCTTAGTTTGGTAGTTTGGCAGACTGAGGTGCACTGAGATGGGTGTGGCGGCGCAGCAGGAGGAGGTGTCAACAGATCCAGCTTGGCACAGTGACAGTTTCGTGCCAAAAGGCTTCACCGAAGGTGCGCTAAAAGCTCGCCAGCTGAAAGTGAAAGTTTGGCTGATCGGCAGACAGTGCGCACACGTCACCAAAACCTCACAGGCAGGTTTCCAGAATGTCAGGCAAATTAACGATCCAATAAATAACCACAAAAACCACTATTCAATGCAGCTATCTGGAATCAGCACATAAATGTATCTCTATATTGACTGTCCCGTCACATCTGATGTCAGATCAAAGGGGTTTGGCACCGTTTGGCACACGTAATAGAAACCCAGCCTGATTTGATCAACACAGCTGCAAACTAATGATTTCACATCCCTCTCAGCCAACCACAAACAGCCACAGCATCAGATAGGGAGTATATATTCAGCACCTGTCATCTTAGAAATGTCAAAAGAAAAGAAACAGAGTGAGACTGAGAGAGAAAGAGAGAGCGTGCGCTCACGAGAGAAACGCAACATTGATTTACAATTGTGGTGACCTCCTCCCAGGCTACCTTTGCATCATCAGCCCGTGGAGGTCGCAGTGTCCGAATATACGGAACTGCGAGCTTGGACCTCCCGGACCAAAACATCAGTTTCCTCCTGGGAGGAGTTTGGCCGTCTGACGCTGTTGCTCTCCTCTGCCATGGCGAATTGAGTAAACTCTCATTACGCCTACGCACAGCACATTTAAGGGCGAGGAGAGGGGCTCATTTGATTGGTGTGATGTGTGTAAAATCCACTCCATGCCTTCTCTACTCCCTCTTTCCGACTTGCGCAGGCAGGAGGGACGGAGGTGGGAAAGAGGAGTAGCTGCACCAGCACGCACGGTGTGCCAAACTTGCAAAATCTGCCTGGCTACACCCAGCTGGCGAAGCGGCTTCGCCCGGTCTGCGAAACTAGATGCCAGAGCGTTACTTCCACCAACTAACAAATATCCCCAGGCTGGGTCAACAGTCCTACTGCCCTGCTGTAAATAGTCCCTGCCAGTTTGCCAGAACCTCTGGGGATTGCGAGGAATTCCCCTTTGGGGCCATTAATATCTGTACAAATGTTCATGTTCAATTTAAAAAATATATATATTTCACTATTAGAATTGTGGACTGAATGGCCAACCAAATGACATTGCGTTGATGAAGTAAAATTTAGGAAACTGATCACCACTGATAAATACAATAGGTACAACAAAGAATGAGTAGTTCAAAGGATTATATTTGGATCATTTGATTTGATGAAAATGCCATTTTGAGTATCTTTCGACAAGGTTAGTGTTTCTGGAAATGAATGAAATTATATAATCAAAGCAAATACATTTTTAAGCCTTGTTCAGGCTGAATATTCAGACTAAGTTCTTTCTCTTTCAATTTATTTAGGATTTCAACAGCCATTGCACTTACAAGCTAAATGAAATATTCCATCAAAATATGTAAAAAAAAAACTAGCTATTCATGCAAACTAGTTATTCATATCTGAATATTCTTAAACATGTTAACTAAACAGAACCTGCAGATGTTCTTAGTCCACCACATGCAAAATCCTCTGTTTTGATCAAGTTAAGTCAAGTCATGTCAAGTCAAGTCAAATTTATTTATATAGCACATTTCATACAGCAGACGTAAACTCAGTGTGCTTAAAAGAAAGTAAAAATCATATAAGACAAAATATATAACATTACATTAACATTACAAATGTAAAACAAATATGATAAAACATAAAATAAGATGTCATATATATATATATATATATACTGTATATGTAGAAACATAAAATCATATAAGACAGCATAAAAAATAAGATGGTGAGAAGGTATTACAATAAGAGAGTAGGGTAAGAATGTATAATTATTATCATTGTTAAAAGAAATAACAATAGTAATACTGTTTCTAAAAAGAAGCTTTTACCCATTAACCTAACTAAAAGCTTGCGAAAAAAGATATGTTTTTAGTCTGCTTTTAAAGGAAGACACTGTTGTAACAGACCTGAGTTCATGTGGTAGAGAATTCCAAAGAGTAGGACCATATTGACTGAAGGCACCATGAGCTGATTAGTATTTAATCTTGTTATGGTGAGGAGACCTTTATTATTTATTATTTGTCGGACTAAGTTAATTTCACTCGTAATTTTTAAGTTGCAACAAGTTCACAAATTAACAAAATTCAACACAATTTTCATTAACCATAATTAGATATAAAGTAAAAATAACTTAATACCAGTAGCTGTTTTTTTGAAGTTCAACTTGTCAGAGTTTACATTATAAAGTACCGATGCCCTTTACTGATCACACATTATGATAAAAGGCAAGTGCAGTGGAATCTGTGGGTGGTGTTTGTACTCAAGATGTAAGTTGTGATGTTTGAAAGAGAAAATCTGTACAGACTGTGAGCCCTATCACAGCATGACTTTCTTCTAGCAGATGAGCAGAACACTGAGAAGGATTTGCAGTGGCACCCCATGATAAACAAACTTTGTAAAAGTAGGATATATACCACACCACCATCCCATGCACCGCCCCTAACACACACCATACACTCACTCCAGACAGGCACTTCCCCAGACCTCTTGAGTAAATAACCTAAATATCCCACTTCTTGTGTCAGGAAGTGCTACTTCCGGACATCTCCAGAGAAGAGGCAGTGAGACAGATCACTCCCCCGGCTTTTCTCTTCCTCTCATCTCCCACATTCACAACCACCAAACTACTGACCGATGCTGTATATTCAATGGCTATACGTAATTGCAGTAGGCAGTCATAAGCTGTATATTTTACACCTCCAGTAATTCTCTAATTATCTAAATTCATAATAAAGTACTGGCTGTTTTAATCACTGTGTAACTCTTGATCTCTGATGGTATGTCAGTTGGGTACGCATATGCAACACATGTTGCATATGCGTACCCTAATGCATACCCTACCAAGCTTGGTAGCCTGTCCAAAGACTAACACTTTGGATGTGTAATGAGCTGTCCTGCTGTCATCTGTCAAACTGTTTAATTTATAAGACAAAAATGTCCCAGACTCATGACCAGAACATGAAATGATAAATAACATGAAATGCTGTGGACATTCATGGCCCTCAGAGGATGAACCCATAATGTTTTTGTGATCCTAAGGCTTTTCATCTACTACATCATTTGATTCTTGACACACAAAAACAAACAAACAAAAACAATGGACTGTCTGCAGAGATCAAAATGCGTAATACATCTTAATAAGCTAAAAGGTATAAGGCATTTGGTTAAGTGTAAGAGAAAGTGTCAACATATCTGAAGACCAAAACAACAACAATATCATTCGTCAAATTTAACCAAAGAGTTTTTCTACCTCAAGCAAACCCATTTGACACAGATTAGGTTGTGTATTCCATTATCCCATGTCAAGGTTCTGCTCTTTGTACGTCCAACCAACCATCCCAACCACCCCCCACTACACCTGTGGCTCATAAAAGTGTTTGTACTATTTGATGTTTGATTTGTATATTATAACTAGGGGTCTACTCTTTGGACCCCATCCCAAACAGACCAATGGAAAATCTAATTTTTTAAAGACTTGATCAAAAAAGGGACCTGTTAAACCTCAGACCCTATCCAAGTGGATCAAGGATTAAATCCTTTTCAGAATGCGGTCAACCTGAACAGACCCAAAGACAGAGAGAACACCATCACTGGTATGATGCTCCACTAACGAGCAGCTGCAGTGGAAAAGTGCAGCAGTACACCATCTTTTACTTCGCAGTGAGTCCTCCCAGATCCATTTGGGTAATAAACATACTGACATGCAGACCAAAGATTGTTGATCATACATTGGGACCATGCAATGGGTTAATCTTGGGGTTTCCAGGAATACACATCGAACCTATTTCCCATTTCCCAGGAAATAAAGGAAAATGGGAAAAAAAATGATGTTCTGGGCAAAATTTTTAAAAAATATATGTATCACTATAGAATTACATTAAGCAAGCATGCAAAACTCAGCAGCACAACAGTAACTTCCTTTTGGCCCACCAAGTTCATTTACTTTAATTTGATATTTATTTATTTTGAAAATGTAAAAAGAAAATGACATGAACAGACAGAAAGAGAATAATATTTACAAATAATAAAAAGCATAATATGAACTCATTAAATCCCACTGAATAAAAAGAAACAGACAGCTTCCTAATATAGATAAACCTATACCTTTAGACTTTTCTAAATATACAGTTTTTTATTACCATTTAACTTTCTCACACAAAAATAACCTATGTAATTATATAATATTAATAACACAATATCTCATGTTGGTTATTGTGGGAACCCATAGGTTTATGCATATTTTCTCCCTGTTGCTTGAAATATGAGCAACACATTTTGACTGTGGCTGAAGTTACCATAAAAGCAAGTCATTTTACTGGGATTTCTGGAATAGTGTGCTTCTGAAAAAGATTAAACCCTCCACTCTACCTGACCCATCTACTTTTGGTGTTGAAATGTTTTAGTAATTTAATTATAATAATTAATACATTACACATGACTTATTATCAATAAAGTTAGTGCTATAATGTCTTCAAAGTATTTGTCAATGTTTTCCTCTTCTGGCTAAAGAGTGATTTTAAGTTTCCAGAGCTTTCATGTCTGGTACCCTTGCTGTACACTTCACATCCTAACCTAAGATCCAAAACATTTTCGCTTAGAGCAAGAAGCTGGTAATTCTATTAACCTTTCTGGACTCAGAGGAGTGTGTGTTATGGAGGTTTTTTGTCCTAGGAGCTGTCTGGGTCTCTAAGAAAGCCTAGGATCATTGGAAAGGGGTTAAGGTTACATATCTGTCCATTTCAGTGCCTTATAACCAGGCTGCACATGCAGTTAGCCAGCAAGCATTTCATTGACCAGCCCAAATGAATATGTAATTTTTACATCACATTATACATATATGTATATACCCTTACATGTCAAAGCTTGATATGAGGGTATTCACAGTGTAAACGTTTGCTGGGCACTGATTAGTTTCCTTTTACCGTGAGAGGATATAACTGCTTCCTTCTTCATCTCCTGTCATCATCACAGACTGCCTATCTATGCATTCTTACTTCCCAGAGGAAGTACAAATGGTGGAAAAAGGATGTCTGAAAGCAAAAGGTACCATAATGGGATATATTTTTTCCAAAGATTTACCAATGGCCTGGAGGATGGAGAAGGGTGGAGGGAGGGTGTAAAAAGACCAACAAAGGTTGATAGATTATTACATTTGTGAATATCACATTGTACACACTACTCAAAGATATTATAAAACCCCTACAATAAACCCAGAAATAATAAATAAAATAAAATAATTTCTTCAGTTGTCTCATTTTATTTTATTCCCAAGAATCAGTAACGACACTAACATCCAGGGGTTAGCAGCAAGTTGAACCACATAAAAACCCTTTTTCTGTAATTTTACAGAGTTAAAAGAACAGAGTTGTTATTGTTACCTGTCATAATTATTAGTACGAACATCATCTCTGCACCATTACTACCATATTTTTCAACCCAGTTACTGGAAGTAAATGTTAGCGTTGTATGTTTTTGCAAACCACGGATATGTTACATTTTGTACATTTCAAGTATCATATCAATGTTTCTAAAGTGACATACTATATGAGCTGACCTTGTTATCAGGGGTGGAGGGGACGGTATATGGTTTGTCACCTAGAGACACCTGCAAAGCTGCAGACCACTGTTTGAGACCAACAAACAAGAAAAATTGTTGTTGTTTTTTAGAGGGTCATTGTTGTGTTTTCAGTGTCTTTTTATCCACCAATGGGAGTTTTTAGCAACCTGTTGCTGTGTTTAGTGGGATATTACCACCAGAAGGTGTTTTAAAGTAGCTGCTTTTTACCAAGATATGATAAACAGGAGGGATAATGGATTACAGGTGAGGGGCAGGCCAAGAAGGATAGCGACGCCCATTTTGTGCATTTTTTTTGTCCAGTAAATTGAACTCCAAAAGTAATATCTGAATGTCTTTACAAGCTGTTTGTTATATATCCATCAGTTATCCTGTTGGTTGGGGTGGATCCAACTGAAAACGTATTGCAGCTGATTTACTAGAAAGTAATGGTTTTTGCTTTTTGTAGAGTAGTAAATTTAGTTCCCTGTCCTTTTTGTTTTTCAGCAGAATTTGGGAATGATTGAAGTTAGAGATTTAAACCAGGTGAAGGTGGATTGAGTAGTTTTTTTTTTCCTGTATTAGAATTATTATTATTATTATTATTATTTTTGGTGACAAGTAAGGATTTTGCAGGAACAGCAATATATCATCTGCGTAGAGACTGATCTTATGATGTGTGTTGGGTGCTTGGATTGCTAGATGTTTTGACAAACCTGTTGCTAAGGGTTCAATGAAAACACAAAAAATAAAACACAAAACACAGGACTTATCACTGGGACTTTCCCCAGAGACTGGTGTTTGGAACCATGTGAACTTTGAATCATTTTAAGGTATGTCATCACTATGTTTCTTCTTCTAAACCTAAGCACAGTAACTTTACTAGCCTAAACAGATGCCCAACCATGTTTCTTTTCCTAAACCTAACCATAATAACGATACTTGCTTAAAACTGGGGCGGCAGTAGTTCAGTCCATAGGGACTTGGGTTGGGAACCGGCGGGTTGCCTGTTCAAGTCCCCGTCAGATATAGAGCGTGGACTGGTGGCTGGAGAGGCACCAGCTCACCTGCTGGGTACTGCCGAGGTGCCCTTGAGCAAAGCATCAAACCCCCAACCGCAGCAGCCCCCTCACTCTGACATCTCTCCACTTTGTGCATGTATAGGTCCAGTTTGTGCATATGTGTGTCTTGCGGACCTGTGTGTTAATGACAACGGAGTGAAAAAATTGAAATTGAATTTCCCCTCAGGGGGATTAATAGAGTATATTAAATTAAATTAAACCTAACCTTAAACTTAACTTATGTTGAGTGCCTACTTTTACGTCAAATGCATCACATCATTTATTGGGCACTAATTTGTTGGTCTATCATAGGGACTATTGTGTGTGCATTTTTGTGGGATATTATACAAGCTGTACGAGGATGCGTTGTTCTACGGTACAGGCAACCTTGGACCCCAACCCAGGATGAGTCTGAGTGAATTGGAGGAAGCTGTCCAGCAGAAGAGAGGTTATGTCAGGCTCTGAGACAATGTTATCTCCTGCTTAGAAGTGGTACATTTACAGCTTACAACAACTAGATACGATACAGTTTCTGGCTTTCTAGCGTTCAGCACAGTAGAGCCATCAAATCTTCATTTGGTTGTGTGATGCGTTGGCATACACAGCATATTATTAAACCGGTTTTCCTCATATCTCCCTGACAGGCGTTTCTTCATCTCTACTGGTGACCTTGTATCTGATACCTCTCCACTGTCATGTGGTGTCCAGCAGGGCTCAGTTCTTTGGCCTCTGTTATTCTCTCTATATTTGCTGCCCTTCTGGAGTAAGTAAGTAAGTTAAATTTATTTATATAGCACTTTTCATAGACATAGGTCATAAAGTGCTACACAAGGGCATTATACAACAAGAAAGAAAACAAATTATAAACAGATACAGCATTGCATATCATTTATATGCAGATGATATCCAGCTTTTAGTTCAAACCTAATGCGCCTTTCAGGTTATCAAGGCTCCTTGACTGCCTTAATGTGATTAGGGTCTGGACTGTTCAAATTTGGACAGAGGTTCTAATTGTTGCTCCAGAAAAGGTAATTCCCCCTCCTTCTGCAAACTATTGGGCCTCTTTCCTCAACTGCTCACTCACACCTGCGTAATTTAGTGGTAAATCTTGTTTTTATCACTTGAGAAATATTAGTAGACTGAGATCTGTTATTTCACCTGCTGATCTGGAAATTATTGTACATACCTTAATCTAAACTCCCATTGACTACTGTAAAGCACTTTTCTTCTTACTGAGTATGACTGCTCTTGCTCGACCACAAGTAACCCAGAATGCTACAGCAAGACTACTAACTAAATCAAATAGACTGTCTCATAGTACCTCTATACAAAAATCCCTTCACTGGCTCTCTGTTGGGTATAGGTACCAAATTTACTACTTCATCAGTATTCTTCAGCTCGCTCTCTTCGATCAAATATGCTAAATTTGTTGTCAGTCCCTTGCACGTTCTTTAAGACCCATAGTAATCAAACTTTTTCGGCCATAAGACCTACATTTTGGAATGCTCTATCTGCTCCCTTATGGTCTACTGAGTCTGTGGTTTCTTTTAAAAGCCAGCTAAAGATGCACCTGTTTAGACATGCGTTTGGTACCCTGTATGCACCAGATCTGTATTTTATTCATAGTTTGTGTACTGTTGTGTATTGTGAATTATTTTGGGTGTACCTCACCTACAGGTGAGGTACACCCACGTGGGGAAGACCGACAGGACAGGAGAAAACTCCCACCAATCATTGCGTTTGGTCCGAAACGCAATGATTGGTGGGAGTTCTCTTAGAACCATATGAGAATGGTATAATGATGAATTTTTATTTCTGGTGGAATTCACTTTCATTTTAGTGTGCCATCAGCTTAATAGCATTAAGCATTTTCACCTAAACAAAGAAAAGTGTAAAATTTCCAGAAAGGTAAGCATCTCTTTAATGCAGAAAACAAACGCACTCTTAAATGGACGTGGACTGCAACAGCAGCACGACAAATAAAACGTATTGGTAATGAACAAGATGCCTTGCCTTCTGCCAGTATGCCATTGTCCACTGCAGTAACTGGATCCAGTGTGATTGCTGGGAGTAGCTGTTTAAAGGTATGAGTCAGGTGTCATGAAAGAGTCTCCTGCCTATTTCCTTCCTACACACCCTGAAACTGGGTGGATGTTCTCATCTCTGGTTTCCACAGTAAGAACTGACCAAAGCAACCTTTCTCCGCTCAGTGTGGGTGGCTGCAAGTGTGTGTGTGTGTGTGTGTGTGTGTGTGTGTGTGTGTGTTTGTGTGACACACACCAGTGTAGCACTGAGGCTACACTGGTGGGAGGATTTGTGGTGTCTTAAGCACGTGCTGGTTTGAGCTTAAAATGTCTTTCCAGAGGTCTCTGTGTGAGAGTGAGCCGAGAGCGGGAGACAAACACACTCGTGTTTGAATTAAAACAACCTTTTGTTTTAGTTCAGCAGGTTTATATATTAGGTCCTCCAGTGTTTTTTTTTTAAATCACATCAAGGTAAATTCACCCAAATAATGCACAAACATACTTTCTGTCTCCCGTACAGTGATATCTGTCCATGCAGACACATGGATACACACTGTGAACACGTCTGGTTCTATTTCTGACTGTGTTTATTAAGGGAGTTAACAGTTGACTCCATTGAAACCTTGCAGTTACACTCCATCACAATCCTGCTTCAAAATCCAGCTGATATTGGTCACTCATAGCTCTTTTGATTATACAGGCATCTTGGTGGTCACAAGTTTAGGTTATTTTCAGTACAATGCACATCAACATTAGTGATCTCATTCATCATCTTAACCAGCAGGGCCGGATGTAGCCTGTCTGTCTTGGTGGTGCAGTAGAAAATGTCAGGGGTCTTAATGTTACAGCCAACACACACTATAGTGTCCTTGTGGTTTAATGTGCGTGCACATCTGTTGTTTTTAAACACTATGTTTGTCACTGATAGCTCTATGTCACTACCTGTGTAGATTTATCAAAGTACAATGGCAGGAACTTGAACATATTGGAACAAAACACTAGCCTATGATTTAACTGAATGTGAGTTTAATCTATTCCCTTACTGACACTGAGAATAGTGTTTTTTATTTTCATTTTCTAACAGAGAATGGTAAAAGCAAAGTGACTTAGCCACCCCAGACTACATGTGAACTTTTTTTCAGTTTGACTTTTTAACACCACACTCAATATACTATAAACTTTAAACCCTGCACAATAAGCTTTTATGATTTTTTTTATTACATCACATTAACAATCATTTCTTCTCGATTTGGTTTTGTCCTAGCAGGTGGGTTACAAATTTATCAGTTGACTCTCTTGCAGCAAACACATGCATGCTAGCAAAACCTCATGTTGTAAACATACGGCACGTTCTCATCCCAAGTTGTCACATATCGCTGCTTTGTCAGTGGCCTTTCACATCTACATATTACCAGCTAGGTATCTTCCTGTGGATGCCATTAATGTTACGGGATGCCGCAACCAATACCAGGATGTCAACAAAAGCACATGGTTAAGTAACAAAGCACGTAGTTAGATTTAGAAATAAACATCATGGTTAGGCTCTTCATTCACACAGGAAGTGAACACCGGGCTCCCAGGTGAAAGTCCGCTGGGCTGGTGCACAAGAGCACCGATGGGTTCTCCAGCTTCAGAAGAACCATCAGGGAGAGTAGTGGTTTTAGCAGTTGCTAATTAAAACATGATTCATAACAAAAAGCTAGCGTTACTAAAGACACTATGGTGACATTAGCCAAATGGAACTTATTCCATTACTACGTACATCATGCATTCCCATGTATTACACCCAGATTAGCCTGCCCTTTTTTACTATTATAACTGTTTAAGACAGCTGCTGCAAGAGGGGCAGCCTGCACCTCCTTTGATCCAGCCCATAAACCAGCATCCACAGACTGTATCAAAATAATGGATATAGCCACCGTGATGTCACCCATTGGTTTTTGGACTGCTGTTTTGAAGCCTTAAATTTGGCGTGTTGACCGTCACCCCCTTGGATCTTTGGAGCCATAAGTGACCTTATTTGGATGAGGGTTGAGCTAACCCCTAATGCTACCTGCTAGCTTGGTTAGCACGATGTATTTACAGTCTGTGGTTGAAGAATGACTCCCCCCCCCCATACAGTTGTCATGAATGGGGAAATAAGCCATAGAGACCAACACTGTTTTTTGTTCCAGGCTGTTGTTTTTGCTGTAAAGTTGGGCATTTTAAAATGGGGGTCTATGGGGATTAACTCACTCCTGGAACCAGCCTCAAGTGGCCATTAGTGTAACTGCAGTTTTTGGCACTTACACGTTGGCTTCATTTATCAGCCCAGAGCTTGCCACATACCAGTATCAGGTAATTTCTGTCCAACTAAGACAAGCAAAACAGGTCTTTTTTGATATACATGGCTCCGATATGTTCACAGAATTTACTTTTAGTCCACCTGACATTCAGAGTAAATCCGGAGTAATAAAACAATCAAAGCTGTGATATTTTTAGCTCTGCTGCAGGTAACACATGTGGTTACAAGGCTCTTGGTGAGTAACTGTTTATGTACAGTAGAAAGGCGACTGTCTCCAGTCTCAGAGGAGTGAGTGGACTCTAGGCATAAAACAAGGATGGCATGCAATTCAGTGACAGGAGCCCACTGACTCACTTGCAGTCCGTTCTGTCCCTCAGTGACTCAGTGCCCTGTCACTTTCACCAGAGCCCAGTCATCGAGGAACAATTTCCCCTGTATCCTCCTCTCCTCTTTCTCTTTCTGTGATTCATTTGGGCCTCAGCTTGAACCCTCTTTCACTTCTTATAGTGGCCCTCCCTCTCCTCCTCCTCGGCCTTGAGCATGATCTCAGTTTAATGAAGCACAGACTCGGTAGGCTGACCGAACCACAACGGCGAGGAGCCTCCCTTTCCACTTGCTCGAAACCACTCCTAAGTGGCATAACTGTGCACCATTCACATTTCCGCAAGGATCAAAGACATATGCTGCTATTCAGAGATGCATCTGCAAATTCTTTGGCAGCTTAACAGTAAGATGAGTCAACAAGACTTGGAGGGAAAACACATCCTTTGTGGATTTGTGAAAAATGAGATCACTATGCACCTAGAAGACCAAGATGTTTAGAGGTGGCAGAGAAAGAGTTCTGTTGGCAAAAAACTGCAGTGGTAACCTGAAGCTGGGTTAAGGGGAATTCCACCGTGTGTCTCATGACAAAACACATGGGACACCAGAGTTTGAGAATGCAGCTCACCCAGGAGCCAGGCATACTGAGGTGTTTAGCATTTGGCACAGGGTGATCACTGTCTGCATGGTGAAATTGTTTATGTGCAAGGCACTCACATTTGAACCAATTTTTTTTTTCAAATGCCAAGGAATTGTGATTACTGGATGAGAAGAGTTAACTCATTCCCAAAGCTTGTTGCAAAGTTTTCTAGGAACTCCTAGTGCTTGGAAACACAACAGAACAAAGCACAAAAGTATCACAAGTATGAAACATAAATTTACAGCAAGAGTTTGACACAGTAAAATATGTGGAAATATTTTTGGGCTTCATTTTGAACACATTTTCCCAAGATTCAGACCGACATACTTGCTGTATTTGGAAATGTTTACGTTTCCACTGGAATTTAAATATGGTTTTGAAGGTTTGAATAAGGCTGCATGATTCGAATATGTAAAGACAAAAATATTATGTTTGTGTCTCCTTTGCTAGAGTCCAAACAGCAATGAAAGGTGCAGTTTTTGCTGAACTTTTGCACTGTACTGACATCTAGTGGAAGCTCAGAGACATCAAGAATTCTCCCACAGCTTCTTGTTTACCTTATTGCAAAAAAAGGTGACATGATTATTAAGTCACCATCACTTAGTACAACAGTAAACAATGCAAATAAAGCAATTGAAGCAACTAAAATCCGTCACCTTGCATCAGTGCAGTATTTTAAAAAAGTCTACAGAGTGTTGGGTGTCTTTAGTTTTTTAAGGCAATATCTAAAGCAGTTAATGTAGCTCTGTAGAGAGAATAATGACACCAGAATCCATAGGCTAAGGGAATGCAGGGTCACCCCCCACCAAAAAGACAAAAAAAAAAAAAAAAAAAAAAAAGCAGAAAACTTTTATTTTTTATGTACAAGGCAAAAATTGATGCATAGACTGCATAGACTGGGGTGGACTCCAGGAAGAATAGCTGTGGCTTTGGTCACAGCCAGTGGAGATCCGAATAAATAAATAAATGAAATGAAACCCCAAACCCTCATTTTCATATATGTCCCCACCAATGCTGAAACAAAACCTTGTCAGAATCCAAATCTTGTTTATTGCCAAGAAGGTTTTCACATACAAGGAATTTGCTTTTGAGTATTGGTGCATAATGCAAACTTATGGGGAATAAATGGCATTAATGATAAAGCAAGTTTTGCAAAAATCAAGAGACATAAATATAGAATAGTCTTACATCATTTTTTAGAATACGCCTTCCACTTTTGACCCTTGACTCACATCTAGCTCATCAACTTCAAAGGGGAGCACCTCCTAAAATAAGAACTCCAAGATGTTATTTCCATGGCCTTTGAAAGTTCAGATAATATTTGAGAACATGAGCAACTCTCTCAAAGCCAGACACCTGGGAAGTAAGTCTCAAACTTGTGATGTCATAGAGGATAAAGTCTGGAGCTGCTCCATAGACAATAAATAGGAGTCTGATTCTGTGGATCCCCAGAATGTTTGTTTTCTTTTTTCCTATACCAAAATGAGCTGTATTCTTTTGTAGAATTCACAGTTGTGAATCAAGTCAGAATATGCCCTTGGGTGCTTTCAGTGTCAACTTTCATAATTCATTATCTATGGAGCAGCTCCAGACTTTATACCTTATGACGTCACAATTTTAAGTTTTAGCAATCTAGTTTTTGGATTTGGGTTGACTTGTTCTGTTTACTAATATTTTTGGACGGTCTTAGACCATAGGAATACCATGTACTGTATGAATGTTTCAATCAATCAATTCAATCAATTTTATTTATAAATCCCAATATCACAAATCACAGAACAGATCAGCATAATAAGTTAACCGTATTAATTAATTAATTAATCTGTATGACACAATGAGACAGAGAGAGAGAGAGAGAGAGAGAGAGAGAGATGCAGGACAGACGGTAATGACAGTAGCTTACAACAACATTAATGAAAGTAATAATATTATAATTACAATTCTGGCTACTGTGGTACAATATGTTGAAAGTATATATTAATATCTGATAGTATACAATGTTTAAAATGTTGAAAGTTAGAGGGCAACTACAGTTACGTCATTCACCATGATTATACTCAACCACACCTTCTTCACTTTCAACCTCAAATTTGAGATCCTCTGACTCTTCCTTACATGCTGTGTAACTAAATTTTTGGTCCTATTGTAACTTTTCTTCTACCATACTGGTTTTACTTATGCCACATGCAAAAAACACATTCTTGGTTAGCTAATTTTCTGGCCTGTCAGTTCAAGCTAACATCAGCTATCTAAATTGTGAAAGTTAGGACAGGAGTCCAACAGTATTGCTTATAGTTCCTACTTTGTTACAACAAAAGTAGTCAAAAACAAGATAAAGGCTTTTCCTAACCAAATAATTTCAATAAATTGGTTTAACCTCCTATTTTATGCTTGAGTCATCTTTAGCCTGAGATGTAGTTTGCTGAAATGTTTTTAATAAACTAGATTTAGGTCATAGTCCATGGCCTCTGTTTCACGGTATGTTTAGCCTATCAAGAGATTTACTTTGCTAAGATTAATTAATATATTTATAAAATGTTTTTAATAAACTTGCTTTTTTTATTTACTTTTTTTAAAAAACAAACTTCCTTCTGGTTATAGCTAATGCTTTCTGTTTTAAACTATGTTTGCCTATTAAGAGATTTATATTGCTAAGCTAAATTTATTGGCCATGTATAAAAATCCATAACCTTCATATAGGCCCATGTCAACCCTCTTGAATGTGTGGAGTTCAACTATTTATTTATTTTTTTAGCCTACATAAACAGGCAGGCTACATGTAGCCTATAATAACCACATTTACCTGATAGGTGCAGCTAAAATAAAGAAATCTCTCGGTAATCTATGAATATATTATAATTTTACAAATGTTTTCTTTTTCTATAAAAAAAAATGTGTAAACGTTTTAAATGTGAAGTGTTCTACATGTAGGAAATTTATTTTAAATCCAATCCAAACCTGAAAGGTGCAATTTTCCTAAATTGTGCCTATCAGGCTGGGGTTGGCTCTAAAAAAAATGGTGAATTGTATCTGTATCTGTTAAGGGATCAAAACATCTCCATTAGTGTTCAAGTAATCTATAAGTAATGGAAGATTATTGTGTTAATACATGTGTCCCAACAGACCCCACTCGCCCTTATATAGAATTTTTGCATTTAAATTGTATGGTGTATTTTTGCTGTGCACCAGCTGGTTAGATGTCTGGTGTTGGACCACACACAAACAGGTTGTTTCTGTATGTCACACCTCCTTTCCTGTACAACTGATGTTCACCACCAGGCAGAGCTGAAACTGAATATTGTATTGAGGTTCTTTTCACAAGGTCTATATACTGTAACAATACAAGGCCTCACTAACATATGTTTCCATAATATTATGCAGAAGCTCCATGGTAACCAGGCAGGGTTTGGCTCAGGCCTGGGCTCTCCCTATAACAGATCCTATATGTGCCTCTGCATACGTCTGGTATGTAACAATTACTCAAGCATGTAAAACTTGCAGGCTTGGTAACTGCTTGCAGGGTGAGAGCAAGTCTTGACCCTTTAACTTAAATGTGTGGCCTTTCCTCTTTCTATTGGTCCTTGGATATATTAATGCAAAAAAAACAAACTTATATAATTTTGGATAGCACTAAAACAGTGATTTAGCTGAGACTTCCTTGACATTGGTGATAGTATTTACTGCTTTCACGACTTTCTGTATGACAGCAAACCTAAATCAACATCCGATTATTATCTGGTTATATTTTAATCTGTCCAGATGTTGCCCATTGCTTCTGGGTAAGAGATGAGGGGACCAAGGAATGGTCCTGGGTGGGTAATGGAAAAGTCTACTGTGCACTTCTCTGTGTGGCAGTCTGTGGTTTTGGCCAAAGCCACAATTGAGTCAGGAATCACACCAACTGATGTGCTTGTATAGCTCAAAGCATTTAGGGACTAGCCAGTGTTTCTGCATGTTTAAGCTCATTTATTACATAATGCTGTAGAACTGACTAAACCACCAGAGCATACCATACTTTAAATGTTTTGATTTATGTAGCCTACATTTGTTTTTATTCATCTCATTACACTATGAAAACAAAATGGATCCACAAAATAATTTTTTGTTGTATTGAACATTACTGTTGTACATGCCATTTGCAGGCTTCCTCAGGCTTTCTCAGCTATATGAGCTCAAAATGGACATATACTGTGTCCAGATGATAAAATAAAAGACACTCAAATAAAACCATGTTGTCCTTTATATTCACCCAGTTTTGAATGATTTTAATGTAGAAATTAGTTTCTAAGAGCCTCTGGGCAGAAGTGACCTGTTAACCCCCTATAGTTGGACAAAAAAACTCAGCTCAAAACTCAAAGTGCACATATGCTGTCTCCAGGGATAATATTGATTAAAACTCAGATAAAACTATACTTTCCTTATTAATAATGCATTTTGCAGTTAGAATACAGTTTCTATTGTAGAAAATCAGTTCTTAGGGCCTAAGGAAAGAATTGACAGTTTTAAGCCATATATAGTGTAGCAGGGATACTCAATTTCCTTTGCCCATGGGCCCCTTTTGCAATACGTCAGGAGTCCGGAGGCCAGTTTCTAGTAATTGAGCAAATTCGAGGCTTAGCCCTTACCTCTGATGGGGGTTCAGGGGGATCCTTCCCTTGCACTTTTCTTGATAAACAGGCTCTATTTGATAGGTTTTCATGCACTCTGACACTTTATTACATACAAAGTACAAAAAAAACCCAACCAAACTCCTAGTGTGAATCAATGTATTTTTATTGTGAATTACAAAATGGTCTTATTGATTAATGTCATTCTGTTAATATAGACCAAACAATAAGAGCTGCCAGTATCTGCTCTAGGCACAGATGTTGTGGTGCGTAGACACAACTGTATATAGTGCACATCCACCTCTGGATGTAATGGCGGACCATCGTGCATTAGTGATGCCGCAATTCAGTCAGTGTGTTGAGGTTGAAGCCACAGCATGCCTACCTACCTACCTACCTACCTACACACCTACATATCTAACTACCTATCTACTGTACATTCCCACCTACAGAACTTACCAAGACACCACCACACCACTGGTCACAGACATGTGGAGGCAACCAAGCCCTCTCTGAGCTGATCCTGCTCTGTTCTGCTACGCAGTATGGGATTCACAGAGGTGGATAGTTACTAAGTACATTTACTCAAACATTGACCTAAGTACAATATTGAGGCACTTGTACTTTACTAAAGTATTTTCAATTTCTGCTACTTTATATTTCTACTACAATTCATAGGCATCCTACTATACTAACTTACCTACCCACTCCATTTATTTGATATCTTTAGTTACAAGCTACTTTGCAGATAGAAACAAATAACACAAAATATAAGCAATAATACAAAAGATCAGCAAACAGAATATGATGTATTATTGGAGGTTAAGATAAGACTTTATTAATTCTCCTGGGTATATTATTCAGCTAACGAGCAGTATCTAAAATACTAGCCCCACCTTTATCAGCTGTAACATTAAAGTGAAGTACACATTAATACATCAATAATTAGAACCCATTAATAAATATTATTCTGAGCCGATCTGCATAATGCATGGTTTTGATATTTTAAGTGTATGTTGATGCTAATACTTTTAATTCACTTAAGTCAAATTTTGAATGCAAGGATTTTACCTGAAACAGAGCATTTCTACACTGTGATAGGCTATTACTACAACCCAATTCCAATAAAAGTTGGGACGCTATGTAAATTGTAAATAAAAACAGAATGCAATGATTTGCAAATACTTTGTCAACTACATTGAATTGTCAATATTGAATTTTATTGTCAAACTGTATTGTTTTTTGAAAATGCACACTTTAAATTAAATGCCTGCAACATGTTCCAAAAAGTTGGGACAGGGGCAAGCAAAGACTGGGAAAATTGTGTAATGTTATCACCTGATTGTAACATTACACAAGTGAACAAGTTAATATCTTAGTAATATAAGATCATGAATCAAGGCAAATAGCCCAAAAGTTTAAAAACCAGGTTTCTCAACACAGATTTGCAGGAATTAAGGGATGTCACCATTTACAATCCACAATATCATTAAAAGATTCAAAGAATCTGGAGTGATCTCTGCATGCAAGGGGCAAGGCTGAAAACCAACATTGACTGTCAGCAGCATTAAAAACCAGCATAATTGTAAAAGGATATTACTACATGGGCCCAGGAACACTGTGGAAAACCATTGTCAGTAAACACAGTTCATCGCTGCATCTACAAATAAGAAAGGGAAAGCCATAAATCCACAACATCCAGAAACATCATGGACTTCTGTGGGCTCATCGGTTTCATTTCCTCAGGGTAAAGAGGAAAAACACCACCCAACATCTGTGATGGTTGATGGCATCTTGAGTAACTTGCTCATCTGTGGAGGCACCGTGAATGCTGAAAGGTATCCAGGCGTGGGAGCAACACATGCTGACAACTAGACGATGATTTTTTTGGGGGACGTCACTACTTATACCAGCAAGCCAATGAGACGCATTCTGCATGTGTTTCACCAGCGTGGCTTCGAAGTAAAGGAGTGCAGGTAACAGCCTGGCCTGCCTGCAGTCCAGACCTTTCTGCCAATGAAAATGTGTGACGCATTATAAAGTGCAAAATAGGCAATGGACTGTTGAGACACTGACATTGAACATCAAGCAAGAATGGGAAAGTATTTCACTTTCAAACCTTGAACTCTTAATGTCCTCAGTTCCCAAACACTTACTGAGTGTTATCAATAGAAAAGGTGATGTCACACAGTGGTAAACATGCTCCTATCCCAGTTTTTTGGGAATGTGTTGTAGGCATCAAATTTAGAATGAGTGTAGTTTATCAGTTTGAACATTAAATATCTTTTCTTTGTACTGTATTCAATTGCATATGATTTACAAATCATAGCATTCTGTTTTTATTCAAGGTTTACACAGCTTCACAGTTTTTTTGGAATTGGAGTTGTATAATCCATTAACAAACAATATTCTGAGCCAGTGGCTTTGATACTTTGTTATAGGTGAAATTCCTGCATTCAAAATTTTACTGAAGTAAAATAAAAGTATTATCATCAGAGTATTTCTATACTGTGGTAGGCTACTACTGTAGTTTTACTCAAGTTAACCATCTGGCAGTTTATTACATGTCTGACCGGTGGCATATGGTGCAATGTGCCCCAGTGCATGCTATCATAATAAGCCTGATTGTGTATTCTATCATGCACATTTCATCTCATCACATGATCAGAGACTTGACATTAGATAATATTAACGTACATATTACCTAGCAATCATCATTGCATATCTGTATATCACCAAAAAATCCCAAAGAAAATTAGAAATTATTAATTTAACAGTTCTAATACTTTATTATAGTTTATTTGCAAATAATTTTGTCAAAGATGTTTTTGACTATTTTACAAAAAAGAAAACATAAACATGATGAAGATGGGTTTGCCTTCTTCAAGGGCAAATGGCACTGTTTTTTATTTAATGAGAGTTCTTTGAAAATATATTTTAAAGGTCGCATTCACTCTTAAGGGTCCATTCTCCACCCAACACCCTGCTGGAGGGCCCATTCTCTCTATGAGCCCTCCCACATGACAGGCCCCAGTGCAACCACACTGCCTGTACCATCTATATACAGCCATAGACATATATACATAGATGCTGCATTGACTATCGCTGCCTATTGGAGCCGACGTCCCAGCCGGCCGCCATCTTGGATGGGTCTCGCTTCGCCCCCACAGTGCATTCACTTCTATTGAGGAAGGAGCTGAGTGCATAAGTAACATAGAGTAACTCACTGAATTTTCAACTGATTTTCACACGGTTTGGTTTGTTACAAACGACACACATGTAGTGTACAAAATACAAAACATAGTATAGCACATTATGTATAGCACACCTTTGTGCACATATTCACTTTTCCACCAGCTGTGTTGCAAATATCTCCTGCTGCTCATCATTCTGTATCTTTTTTCAAATTATCTTGACCACAGTCCCATTTTCATAGTTATAATACCAATACCAAAATTAATTTCAGTGTTTATGTAAATATTGCAAATGGTTTTTTTTTTACTACTTTTGAGGGATCACAGCAGTCAGTGTAATAAGAATAAGAAGAACTTTATTAATCCCCAAAGGAAATTTCAAAGAAGTCTGTAAGATCATCTATTTAACAAAGAATTATGAAGTCTGATGGCTGTGGGTATAAAAGAGTGAGTGTGAGAAATAAACTCAACCAACAATCAAGCATTTTCTTTATTAAAATATATTAAGAAATGTATTAATATGCTATACTATGTTCAACAATAAGAACAGTAACAATAAGACGAAATCTATCTATCTATCTATCTATCTATCTATCTATATTTATGTATTCCACTCTGGGGTTGAGGTGAATAAAGGAACTGTGTTGTGACCTAAATAACATGCAGTTGCTATCTGCAGAAAGCATTAAAGCATGAAATCCCGCATTTTTGATGTACAAAAGCATCCTGTAACATAACTACATGTGTGCCATTTGTAACAAACCAAACCGCGTGAAAATCAGTTGAAAATTCAGTGAGTTATTCTATTTTACTTATGCATACAGCTCCTTCCTCAATAGAAGTGAATGAGCTGTGAAGGCGAAGCGAGACCCATCCAAGATGGCGGCCGGCTGGGACGCGCTCAGGCAGTCAATGCGGCGTCTATGTATATATGTCTATCTATACAGCCCTGTGTCTGGCACAGTAAGATAAAGTAGTTCCTACCAGTATTAGTCTTATTTATACTATTTATGTATAGTCTTATTCAAAAGCTATTTACGTTTTTTTTTAGAAATGAGAATAACTGAATACAGCACAAGGTATCCCGGAAGTAGTATACTCGAGCATTTTTTTTTATTTTTTATTCTGTTTTATTGCGGAGGGATTCCCCTTCCTGTACACACCACAGCTCTTCGCTGTAGACAGGAAGTGGAATGTTGACAGGTCACTTTGGCTAACGCTGGCTTCTGCTGTCACTTTCAATATCTGCACTTGAATAAATATTATCTGTCCCTCAACATGTCGGACAGAAACCCGGGGATGGAGCTCGGTGAGTAGAGGCTGAAAGCTAAATCTAGCCCCGCTAAGTTGTAGCGTTAACGTTAATAATGTCAGGTAACGTTACTTATGAACACACATGTGCTCGTCTAACGTTACTTTTTACGGTGTCTAACTTTTCATTTTACCAGCATTATTTAACGTTCAATTGATAAGTCATAAAATAAATAATATCTTGCCCTGTTTTGTAGAAATGTACCGTTTTATCAAAATCAGAGCAGTCAAGAAAATTTGCTAACTTCAGCGTAGCTTTAGCTCCTGGCAGCTTAATAAATAACACTGTGGAGGTAAGTGACCTGCTGAACATGGAAATGTGACTGTGAAACTCACTGTAACAAACATATTGTAACACACGTAACGTTACTGTAACAAAGCTATGTCGTCAGTAGAAACATTGTCAGATAGGCCCTGTTGGTGGAAGTTACAAATCATTGATATCATTGTATTTCACGTGTTAAGTTCTCATTTTCTTTCTGTAACATACATTGAGACAACATGAACTGCTGTTCAGTATTGTGTGATATGGCTGCTGTGACTACAGTGCTGCATTGTAATTAAGAACTCCTGACAGCCTAGCTCTTCCTGCTCAGCTGACCAGAAACCCTCCTGTACTTCAGACCGGCTTCTCTTTACGCTCATTTAACTTCAAAATCCTGTTTGCCTTTGAGTAACCCAAAGTCACATGAGAAATTAACTGTAATTCGTGTTTGTGTGTCCAGCAGAGAGATATGTCTGGATCATTATTAGGGACTGTTTTTTACTTATCAGAGGAGGGGTTGGCTGAGGTGTGACTTTTGTTTTCTTTTTTTTCTTAACAATTCTTTCCTTGAGCCTTCCTGGGTGACTGGCAGAAAATGCATATATTTTAAAAACTTACCCTTTGATGTTTGAAAAATAAAAGTTGAAGATAATGTCCTGGAGTCAAAGAATAGCCTTGGTTTTTCATTCTTCTCATGCATGTAGGTTAGTTAGTACAAGCGGTTTATTTTTGACAAAACTTAAAATAAGATATGTTGACTATAGTGATTTTGATGAACTGTCACTATTTTAAACTCAGATTATTTTTTTTTCCGATGGATGCGTTTGCCCCATATAATGGCTATTAGGGATGGGTATCGTTAAGATTTTATTGATTCTGCTAATGTATTGATAAAGTATTGGCTTTTTACTCACAAAGGTTTAACAGCACTTGCAGTAACAAGCATAGTTGTCATCAACCCATACATTTTTGAGTTTATTACTTTTTATTATTATTTTACTTTTTATGTTTAAAAGTACTGATAAAAGAACTAATTACGTCAGAGCTTATCAAAACTACGAGCTTTGATAATTTATCCCTGGGGCTCATTTAATACCAGGTTTTGGTACCCATCCCTACTGGCTATGATAAGTGTTGTAATTTTGGCGATTCTAAAAGAAAACATGCCTTCAAAATCCAACTGCAGGTTGGTTTCTTTAAAAATCTGCATAATAGGAAATACAGCCTAAAAGTGTATGTCACTCCCCTAAGTCACAATAAAAAAATATAAGACCCTCCCCAGTGCTTAAAAAATTATGTAACATTCCTTCCCCCTTTTGCAACACCCATTCCCCTCTCATAAATAATGAACAGTCCCTTAGCTTAGCTTAGCACAGCCTGGAAGCAAAAGTGAACTCAAGTTCCAACTGCTCCTAAACTCTTTTATTTACATGTCAAAAGTTGTATATTTGTACTAGGTTAGGCCAAACACACTGGGTGTGTGTATATCAGATGCAATAAAGTAAAAATAATACAATTTGCACAATTTGCAAATTGCACTACATTTTCCATAATGTTGGAGAGCTGTTTTAAAAAAGGTGTTTACTGTAAAGTAGTTCAGTAATTGTAATGAGTCAGTGGAAAGTTCTAGGGTGTCATAAATGTGAAAAATTGAGGGCAACAATAGTTTAATGTAAAACAGTGACTCATTTTTTTTCCTTCTACTTTCCCTGTTCATGGGTGTCAGACCTTGAGCGGATATCAAAAGTGAGGGTGAATACACAGGCCATCCTGAAGAGAGCTCAGCACATCCAAGGACTGAAGACCCCCAAGAAACAGTGGCAGGTAATAAACTCTTGTCCTCATGAATAGAGACAAAATCTCTTAAAGGGGAACTAAACCCCCCTCTCTCGGCATTACTCCGCCCACAGCTTGGGGCGGAGTGAAGATTGTCCCTCGCTGCAGGGAGAGGAGAGAGGGCTTTTCATTGTGCCGATGGTAGCTTGGAAAACCCCCCCTGACTGTGTCACATGGGCAGAAGGGCAGGTGGCCGGAGCTCAGCCGGTCCCCTTCTCCACACTTTGACTTATTTTACCCTACTTGGTTCTATTTCTCCCTCTCTGGGAGCCTGGGCTCACCGTGCAGCAGCCCACCGCATCCATCCATCCACCCCTCCCTCCCTTGTGGCCCCGCACATATACCCCCGAGGCTCATCTCTCTCTCACGGCGCAGCAGCCCTCAGCATCCCTCCCTCGCTGCCCCGCAGATATACTCCCGAGCCTCTGTGTCTCTCCTTGACCAACTAACCTAAATACTATAAACACACTGCAAACTGTAAACCTACACTAAAATACACTATGCAAACAATACAGTTCGACAAATTACTAGCTATTCTCTCTGCTCTACTACTCTCTCTGCTCTGATCCAACCTACTCGCTATCAGTTTGATAACTGCGGACAGAATGGTTTTATAGTAAGGGGAGGATTAAAGGATTAAACATCGTGGACGGTTAGTGACGTCATTTGCCCTGAAAAAGAGTCATTCGCCTCCAATGTGATGTAATGTAAATTCAAATGTAGTAACCAGGTTTCAAGCTGTAGAGGGCACTCCATAATACATTTTTAAAATAAAATGTAGATTTTCAACAGTTTGCACTTAACTGTCAAGAGTTTGAGCAGGATCAGTCCGTAACACTACTATACAACCAGAAACAATGATTATCAGCTGATAAAAAAAATAGTTTTAGGGTTTAGTTACTTGATCATTTGATATTGTCTCACCATATATGCTATTTATGCACCCAACTCTACATATAATTTAAGAAAACCAATGTGACACAACTGTCCATAATGAGATTGGGCTCTGAAGATGCAGACAGCATAAAGGATTTGCTGTGATGTTTGTTGCCATGTCTATGTGTTTGTCCTGCAGGCTGCCTGGCTGCTGAAGGCTGTCACATGTATTGACCTGACAACTCTTGCTGGAGATGATACACCGTCCAATGTCCATCGGCTGTGTCTGAAAGCCATCCAGCCGGTCCGTTACGACCTGCTCAAGGAGATGGATATGCACAACAAAGGTCTGCTGCCAGTACACCACATATAGACCAGGGTTCACTCTACTCTAAGGCTGATGATTGGCTGTGATATTCAGAACTCTTAAATTTATCAGAAGTCTGTCTGTTGTCACCACTCTCTGGAAGTAAACCTAAAAACAATGTGTTTTTACCTACATTGTAAGCTTATTGAGTAAAAGACTGTATGAATTTAACAAGCAGAAACTGGACATTTCCTGTAAAAAGGGAAGTTTTGTTTTGAAAAGACACAATGCATGTAACAAGCGTAAATTTGATATGCTGTCCCTGAACGTCCAAAACTGCCAAAACTGCTACTTTGTGATCTGAGAAAGATTTTGTATTACGTCAAAACTTCAGTCCATACTCTTACTTCTCCCTCTCCCTAAACAAATGTTCATGGTATAATTGTCAACTTTTAAATCAGGATATCCCTTAAAATCAGTATATCTCTGGAAGTTTTTGTTATTTGCAATTTCAACACTTAGATTTTCATTTTTACTGCAAATATAGTTTAACTATAATCAGTTATCGGTCTCCTTTATTACTAATAATCGGAACTGGCTCTGAAAACCATATCAGCTGATCCTTAGTTCACTACTATTGATTAATCATCTAATTTTTTTTTTTTTTTTGATTAATCAGTAAAATGCCACATTTTATTCCACCAACAGTTCAAAACCTATATATATATATTCATATCTGTTCAAATATATTTGGTTTACTAGGATTTTAAACAAAGGAAAGCATAAAATAGCTTTTGCTTGAGAAATTAAACTAACAATTGATCAATTATCAAAAATATTGCCATTTAATCTTCTGATCTGATAAACTGACTGACTGTTTCAGCTATACATAAAACACAAAGGCATAATACAGGTGTATTTGAGTCTTATTTTTACAGCTTTGTCCAACCACTGCTATCAGTAATAACACTGGACTCACTGAGTTAAAAGCTCTGGGAATGTGGTGACATCACTAAAGTGAAGGCAGACAGCTCAGGAGAGCCTTTAGGCGATCAGTTACCTGTCAGATGATCACACAGGTTGTGGTTTTTCATGGTTAATCAAACTTATTTAGATGTGAAGATGAACAGTAAACTTTGACCTTCAGCAGCTCTGGAGTCTGATCAGCATATTTGACTATATGTTTAGACCTGCTAATTCAACCTGCAGAGGGCGACACAGACCAGTTTATCACCTTGTTTCCTCTTCACTGCTCTGCTTCCTGTATTGTGTTGTGTGTGTCAGGAGTGACAACAGCAGCAGTGTGTGTGTATCCATCTCGTGTGGCCGATGCCGTCAAAACACTAAAAGCAGCCAACTCCAGCCTTCCTGTTGCCTCAGGTGAGTCACCTGAGAGTAACTGTTTGACATTAATGGTGAGCTCAGTACTGTATGACTGTGTGTGTGGAGTGTACCTATAGAGACAGAACAAGACTTGTGTTGTCCCTCCTTTTCCAGTGGCCACTGGTTTCCCAGCAGGCCAGACACCATTGGAGACCCGCCTGCAGGAAGTCCGCTTGGCAGTGGCTGATGGTGCCACCGAGATCGACATCGTTATCAACAGGACGCTTGCCCTCACAGGAAAGTGGGAAGGTACGCTGTGACTCCATGGTGAGAAAGGTCCACAGTGAAGGTCCTCTCGCACCCATCTGTTTTAAATTCAAAACTTACTTTACTTTTGATTTATTTCCATCTGTGCTTTGCTGTTGGAATTTCTGTTTTCTCATATGAATGGTCCTTACAGAGGACAGTGAAAACTTACAAATCCATTTTTGTTCAAGGTCCATTCACTGCTTTTCTTGGGGCTTTTAATTGTATCACACAGGCCTCATCAGCAGATGGCGTTGACCAGTTATCATGGAACTGTGGATGTTCAAACTATTGACTTTTTGTGCATAGTGGATAAAAGTTTAAAGTTTAGCTTGACTGTGTCTGTTCATGCTTGACCTTGTAAAGGGCAGTTAACAAAGTGATATACACTCGACAGGGTTGGCACAAGGTTCTTGAAGTGCTTGAAATAACTGAATTTGGAGGGAAAAAAATCAAGAACTGAAATATTTTGGAAGTAGCCCCATTTTTTGACAAAGTGCTTAAAAAGTCCTAGAATTTCAAAGAAGAAGACAACATAATTTGTCAATCCCTGAGGGAAAATTCTTTTTTTTTTTTACTCTGTTGTTTATTATGTTACATACACAGAGGCCCAAAACACACATATGCACCAACAGGACCTATGCACATGTATTAAATGGAGAGATGTCAGAGTGAGGAAGCTGCACATGGGCAGCTATTCTGAGCAGTTGGAGGCTCAGTACCTTGCTCAAAGGCAGGAGCATGGACTGACACCTCTCCACCAGTCCACAGTCCATACTTGGTCCGCACAGGGACTTGAACTGGCGACCCACCGGTTCCCAAGCCAAGTCTCTATGGGCTGAGGTACTGCCACCCCATTGAACCACATAATACTGTCTTATATTTTGACCTTTTTTGTGCCTTTGCAATAGCTGTGGCCGGAGCCATTATGTTTTGGGGTTGTCTGTCCGTCCATCGGTCCCATTCTGGTGAACGCGATATCTTATGAACGCCATGGGGGAATTTCTTCAAATTTGGCACAAACACCCACTTGGTAGCAACAATGAACTGATTTTGATTTTGGTGGTCATAGGTTAAAGGTCAAGGTCACTGTGACCTTGCCTCAACCTTATTCTCATGACCGTGATATCTCAATAACACCTTGAGGAAGTTTCTTAAACTTTGGCAAGAAAGTTCACTTGGACTCAACAATGAATTGTTGAGAGGTTGGTGGTCAAGGGTCAAGATCACTGTGACTCATTCTTGTAAACACAATATCTCATGAACACTATGAGGGAAGTTCTTCAAATTTAGCACAAACACCCACCTGTACTCAGTGATGACATTATAACATATTTATGGTCAAGGTCACTGTGACCTTGTCTCAGCCACATTCTCATGAGTGTGATACCTCAAGAACACCTTAAGGGCATTTCTTCAAATTTGGCATAAATGTTTACTTGGAATTAACAATAAACTGATTGGAATTTTTTTGGTCAAAGGTCAAGGCCACTGTGACCTTACAAAACATGTTTTTGGCCGTAACTTAAGAATACATACAGTTATTATAACAACAAAATCTCACACAAATGTCTAATATGGTAAAATAATGAAGTGATGACATTTTATATCCAACAGGTCAAAGGTTAGATTCACTGTGACATCCTGCATGAAACACTTTTCTGGCCAATATTTAATGTCATATCTCAGGAACAGAAGGGGAGACATTTGGTCAGATACTGAATTGGTGATATGAATCTTGGGTGCCCACCTTGAAACTGTGCTGATTGTATAGGTCTTCTGTGCTGTCGGGGGGAGATGTGTGTGTAGCATCCATGTTTTCACAGACATTTGACTGGTGGGCAGAGGCATACAATGGCAGGGCAGGGCAGGGCAGTAATTTTTTTTTTTTTTTTTTTTTTTTTTTTAATAATTATTTGTATTGCGTGAGCAAGGGCCTGATACAACACATTCCATACTTAATTGTTTTGTATAAACACAAACTCTTCAAAAAATTAGAATTCATAGATGACCCAGTTTACCTTACATATCCACATATCATACAGTTGTCATCGCAGGTAATATCCCTTCCCCACATACACCAACATACACAATCTATCTCACACATACACACACACACACACACACACACACACACATATACTATACTATATATACAAGAAAAGAATAGAAAACCAAAAACAAAAAAGAGGGATAGAAAAAAACAACAACACACATTTAAATAAACACAAAGGGTTCCTTAGGTTTATGAGTGCTGGGTGATACTTGTGGTTCCACTCACTTACAGAGCTTCATAAATTGGGTTCCGTACCTTGTAAAAATGTTTCGCAATCTTTTTTTTATTTTTTTATTCTGATGCACGGTAACAAGTTGGCAATTCTCAGGTAGGCGTGGCGGGGTCTCTCCCTGTCTTCCTGTGTCGCGTGCAGGCAGTCAGAGTGTGATTAAAAAAAATAGTGTGACAAGTAATTCTTCACTCAAAATAGAGGCATTGATCACATATTTATTTCTGTTTGATAAAAATTCTATTTGAAAACTAATTAATTGTTTTGAGTTAAGTCCTTGAAAATGTCAAAATAGTGCTTGAAAAAAGGACTTGAAAGTCCTTAGATTTAATTTTATAATGTCTGTACGAACCCTGATTCAAGGCCCACTTATTTGCTCGTTCTGGAGCTTTCGATCACACCATATGGTCTTCATCAGCAGATGAAATAAACATAAGATAGTGGTGGACCTTAAGTAGAGATTCTGTTGGCAGCTGCCGTTTCCAAGGTCAAGATAATTGTCAGATCAGAGTGTGAAAAGGTTTGAGCTGTAAAAGTTTTTCTTCCAGATAGCTTCAAACATAAAAACATGAAAACTATTTCTGCCACTTAAAAGAATTTTTTTTTTAAGTTTTGTGATTTTTAACCAAATATGTAGTCCAGTGTACAGTGTAGCTCTAGGTGAAATTATAGAATTAAAACTAATCTCCACTTTACTTTTTTTTTGTATTTCTCAACTGATCACAACTAAAATATTTTTTTTTTTGCATTCTGTGTATTGAAAGACTTGACAATCATTTTAGGAATTATAGCAAGTTTAGTCCTGTGTTTTGACTTTTGGTGAGGGGGTAACCTTTTGTTGATGTGGATAAAGCATGTTTAGTAAGTGTTTCCTCTCTCCCCCCTACAGCCATGTATGATGAGATCCGTCAGTTCCGGGAGGCCTGCGGTGACGCCCACATGAAGACCATCCTGGCTATTGGAGAGCTGGGCACCTTCACCAACGTCTACAAGGCCAGCCTGGTGGCCATGATGGCTGGTAAGTCAGCACCCTGTTCTGACAGGTTTCAGTGTCTGTCATGGTGACAGTGTGTCTCTTGAAAGAAAATGTTTAGTTAAAGAAACAGTTGGCATTCTTTAGTGAACATTAAGTCAAGATTTTGGGAAATAGGCTCATCCTCTTTTACAAGAGTAAGATATTTTGCTGCAACAATAAATAATTATAGAAAACATAGTAATAATAACAAGGCCAAGCACACATTGGTCTGGTGTGTAGCTGTGAGCCATCTCATGGTGACATGCTGCAGATGTGCGAGTGGCATTGAATGTGTGTGTTAACTGTAGAATTAGGGGATGAGGAGAGCAGAGAGAGGCTGGAGAACACCTGCTGTGACCGTACCTCTGGGTAACAGCAGGGTGTCTGCAAGTCCTGACAAGTCCCAACAGTTCTGAATTTATCTTCTTTAAATGAAACCAGTAATGCCAAATGTTCTCTGATAGGTTGGTGGGAAATACTTTACTGGGTCCTAATGCTGAGTGGTCTGCTGGAAAACCTCTAGTTTCACGGCAGTAAACTGGCAGTAATGACCTAGACCACTGCAGCAGTAGCTCCTTTCATACAAATGTCTGTTAAATAACAGAACACATTTTCTGCTGCCTTTATGAAATATGTTTGTATATGCGTATAATCTTAACAAATTTCATATTCAGGCTTGTTATATGTGCACGAAAAAAAAAAAAAAAATTAAAAGCTATTTATGCCTACCATAGAAGAAGACTCATCAAAAGACGATGTGAGTTTTTAATTACACACTACAAGATTCTGTTAAGACTGAAGATCTTGCAGCATCACTATCTACAGAACTACAACTAGATTCCTTTGAGATTATTTCCCATCCTGCTCATGTAGAAAATATTATACCAAACTCACTTTTAAGAAATATGACATATTAACAATCCAACACAAGACTCGACAAATACAAGATAAAAGGCGTCATATGCGGACAGTATTTTTTCCAATACGGCATCAATATAATCCACAAACATAAAATATATTTGTGGAAAAACTTGACATTTTGGATTTTGTAGCCTCAACTTACTACCTGCCTCTGTTGGTTAGCGACGCTAATTTAGTAGGAGGAGAATGTGGAAATGGGAGGCAAACAGTTTCAAAGATTAAGACTTGTCTAGGGCTGGGTTCAAATAATCAATTTATCAGATTCAAATCAATCTGCATTTGAATGACCCAATAGCAATTCATAAAATCAGAGATCAATCTTTTAATATATGCTCTTTCCCACTGATGTGTGAAGGTTTAACCTTGTTAATCTTGCTGGGAGTAAATGGGCCATGGTGCTAAATTATTAATGACCGCAGTGTTGAGAAGCTGTGACTTTACTGGTTCTTTTACCTGAAAGTGTTAGCTTACTGTTTTTATGTTTGGGTCTAATTTATTATCATGCCGCATCAGCCTCTCCTGCTGTCTGTGCACCAGAGCTGCTGTGTCCACTTTTATGCACACACACAGACATACAATTACCGAGTAGAGATGCCGCGCTGGAGACAGAGAGGTGAAGATAACGGGAGCTGATGACAGCTACGCATGTTACTGTGAGTGCAATAAAACCTCCACAAGGAAAAGTCAATACTTTATCAATACACCTGATCAGCAACATGTAAACATGTAGAAAAGTGAAATTTTAATCTGCTCTGTTCGCAGTCTCTCATGTCTGATGTCTGTGTTCTCAATTCTTTCTAATTTTCACTAAGTATTGTGATGTCGGGAATATGATTTATTTTAGACATTTTAGATTTGTTTCCAGTGAGGTATTGAGTTTGTATTGTGACTTTGCTGTTTTAATATAACTGTTGTTGCTCTTGTGAATTGAAATTGATAGGGCTGTAGTCAACGGTTGAGATCACAGGAGCGTGCAGCGACTGAGATAAAACTGTCATGATTTTAGTGCAACATTGAAAATTTGTCTGGGTGTTTGGTTGACGGCCAGCATTAGTGAATGAGATGCTACACAGCAGGCATTTCAGACATTATCCAGTCATCTCTGTTCTGTCTAATGGCTCACATTTTAATCATACCATATGTGTGTAAATGCAACCTGAAGTGTAATTTTACACTTTAAGTTTCTTCTGTTTTACTTGTGTAACTACAGTGATGGTGTATCGGGTTCTGATTGCTGCCAAAACATGGGCAACCTACACTCAAAGCTGTGCCTGAACGCATCCTGAGTAGACACAGACAGAGGATGTAAGCTGCAGCTGCTGCTCACCCTACGCCTCCTTTGTAGACACAGTGTAAAACTGTACAGTTCTTGTTCTCAGCTGATGGTGCTCCTCAGTCAGCAGCTGGAGGGAAATGTTGGTTTGTCTTCAGGCTGATGGATCCCTGAGGTGAACTGAAATGGCACAAATAAACTTGTGCTAAACTGTAATGAGGTTCATGACATCAGTCAGTGGCTGGGATGGCTCATAGAGCGACAACCCTCACAGCTCACTATATTCAAATAGCTCCACTTTTTCAGTCTTGTTACCGTTGACTCTGAGCATTGAACTGTATCACACCATTGCGAATAAAGATGCTGCAGTCTTGAAGAAGCCATTCTGCATGTGTTTCAGCTGTAAAAGGGTAACAACCTGGACCCCATTTTCCTGTGTTTTTGTGTCTACATGACTGATGGAGACAACAGTTTTTGAAATTGTAGCTGACAGCTGTGAAACAGGCTGCAGTGTAACCTGAGTGACAGTTTGTGACAAAGTGAAGTTTGTTCCCAGCTTACAGTGAATAAATAATCACATTTGAAGGTGCCACAGTCACAATAGTGTGAGCAGACGAATTGTGTGTTTTTGTATCTGCAGGGATTTAGACCATGAGTATTTAGTCATATTTTGTGACCATGGAGCACCAGTGCAACTTGCACTGGAGAGCCATTAGTTTGTTTCCAGCTCACAGTAAAGAAACCCTCACGTTTAAAGACACGGCAAAAAAACCATCAACACTTGTCTGTGATGCAGGTGGTTCAAAATAAAAGCACCAGTGGTTCATTTTGAAAATAGACTGGCGCCATACATGCTAGAATTACTGTTTATTTAAATGGAGTCTGGTGTGGTTGGCAAAAGCAATTTCAGGGCTGTTTCTGCCTTAACAAAAAGGATCTTAGTGTTTTTATCAAAAAGGTCTATCACTGTAGGGATCCTTTCTATTATGTTGTCAACACTTAGAATAACAATCTAAGCCTGTCAATTGCAGAAACAGCACTTGTACAGCTCATTGTAGCCTTTTAAGCGTCTTGCTCAATACTGGAGCAGTTTCAAAAATTGTTGTTCCCATTCTTCTCTTAGACACAAAAACATGGGCAAATATGGTCCTAGTTGAAAGTTGAAAATTAAGTTACTGAAAGTCTTTTTGTTTTTTTCATTTCATGTGATGACATGATTTTTATGTGGCACTAAAGAGGTTTTAAAAAGTTTGAAGTCAAAAAATGATGAAGGCCTGGTGTAATTCCTGCGGTCATCCGGCTTGTGGCACTGCTGCTTAGCTTTTTCTTTTGCCTTTTTGAAAAGGCAGACCTGATGAGTGGAGCCCTCCATCTCTCTAATACACACACACACACACACACACACACACACACACACACACACACACACACACAATATGCTTAACTAGCCATCACATAATAAGCCGATTACAGAACCAAATTGTCAGGGGCTCTGATAGAGATCATTATTAAAATGCATTGCTTTTGTCGCCACACTCGCTCCTTAATCTCCCCTTGTTCCTATGAATTGCGTATGAGATTCCTGAAATTGAATGATAATTTCACCTATTAATCTCTGATGCAGGCTATTTTACTCTGCTGTTCCCCGCTAGTATCCCCCTGCCCACGCAAATGAATAGAGCTTCATTACCGCCACCCGCATTTAATAACCGTTATCCATTATCTGGTAATTAAGACTCCCCATAACGAATCTTAAGGATTATGCCAGTTTGAGGAAGAGGGGAGAGAGGCTGAAAGAAAGACCTGACTGGAAAAATACATAGAACATGTCTTTAATGAACTGGAAAATGTTCATCTTGTTCTGTTCAGTAATGAACCGTCATTATACACCAGGGAGGCAGAAGGGATGATTTTTTTTTCCCTTTCCTGCAGCCCGCAGTTTGTGGGTAATCTATTAAAGAGTGTCATTTCATCTTCTATTTTTATCAGGAAAGCTGATAAAACATAATTGGCTGTGAAGGAAGGGAAGGAAAAATGAAGGCTTTTATTGATGAGTGTGCAGCTGCCCTCTGTTAGCCATCATCAGCAGCATATGTTCTTGTCTGGCCGGGCCAGACTGTCAGAGTAATGCCCTGTCCATCCTCTCTGTGCACCCTCACACCTACACTGTGTTGCTTCACTACTTTAGCAGCTCATCTTATGTTGAATCTTCCTGCACAGGGCTGAATGTGGAGCAGCTGAATAGAAACATACTGGTAGATAAACGATGCCAGTATCTGCTGGACTGTGCTCCATGCTCCACTCTGTGTTGAAGACTACATGTCATCTGTTTATGCCTGACAGGTTCGGACTTCATCAAGACGTCCACAGGAAAAGAGTCTGTCAACGCCACTTACCCTGTCGCCATAGTGATGGTGAGGGCCATCCGTGACTACTACTTGTGTACAGGCCACAAGGTACAGTATCTACTTTTGCTTTGCTGTTGGTTTAAATATTTTCTTGTGAAGTTATGCTGTAGATCAGCTGCATGGAGCTCATCCTCTTTACAAGCAGAATTTTCTTATTTATCAGTGCCACAACTAGACAAAAGATTTTAAAGGGCAGGAACTTGTAAAAAAGAATCACCAATGTTTGTGGAGATCAACACTATAAGTCTACACAAACCTGAAAACAAGCATATACACCAGGGGCGGACTGGCCATCTGGAGGTTCTGGAGAATCACAGAACAGCCGGTACTCCAGGACGGCCGGCGGCCGCCACGCAGACATCACCGTTTTTTGTTTTTTTTTTCCTTTTTCTCCCTGATAATCTACTGTTCCACATCCAGTCCACTAGGTGGCGGCCTTTAAATTGGATGCCAGCCGACTCATAGATATCTATGAGTTTCCGTTGAGTTTTGTGGGCTGGGCCGAGTCAAAGTCCAGGGCTGTTTTTTAGTCCCAGTCCCCCCCTGATATACACTGTTGTCTACACATTTCACATACTGTAGCGCCTTGTGCAGGAAGCAATATTTAGGGCTAGGCACTATTAACATTTGAAACATTTCTGGTACCTGTGGTTGGGTACTGGTATCCAACAGTACCTTTTTCCGTACTTTCTCTGTAATAAAATTTTTGAACAAGCTCTAAGGGTTGTGGAGTAGACTAAAATGCAGTTCTACCCTTCTGCTTTTTTCTAATCATACACAGAGCTAATGTTCTACCTGTTTTGTTTTTGTGCTCGTTTAGCATTTATACTATTTCTAAAGTAATGTAGTAAAGAGAACAGACCAGAAGCCGAAACTGTCACAGCAGATTGGCGCTGTTGAAAGGCCTCTGAGCTCTGTGGCTGGACTCCAGGCTTCAGGACGCACACTCAGATGCACTCTCAGGTACCGAATTGGGGTGTCGTTAAGATTTTAACGATACTACTACACTTACCGATACTGCTTATCGATCCGGTGCTTTAACCATACTCTTATCAGTTCTTTTGTTTTGAGAGAGAAAAACCTAAACAGTTAACAATGCTTTCCATTTATGTAAGTGCAGTGTATAAATTAACATTCTTCTGAATTGAACTTTAGTTTTCAATTTTATTTATAAAGCCCAATATCACAAATCACAATTTTCCTCAGAGGGTTTTACAGCATTCAGCATCCCTATGTTCTTTGGGCCTCACAGCGGATAAGGAAAAACTCCCCAAAAAATCTCTTTAACGGGGAAAACGGGATCACAAATGCAATGCCATTGCTGGATTTTCGATTTTCCAGTAACAGCAGTATTTACACTCATACAGCAGTAATTTTTTTTGAGAGAGAAAAACTTAAACAGTTAACAATGCTTTCCATGTATGTAAGCACAGTGTATAAATTAACATTCTTCTGAATTGAATTTCAGTTTTCAATTTTATTTATAAAGCCCAATATCACAAATCACAATTTGCCTTAGAGGGCTTCACAACATACAACATCCCTCTGTCCTTGGACCCTCACAGCCTATAAGAAAAACACTCCCCCCAAAAAACCTTTTTAAGGAAAACAATGGTAGAAACCTCAGAAACCTGAATAAAGTACTGTTACATACCTCAGGTGGATGGGATAACGGGAGATGAACTACGATTTGCTGAACTTGTGGCAACAAGCAGTGTCGGCATCAACAACTTTTGCTCTCTCTGCCATTGTCACTAAGAGCAGGGCCTGTGTGTGTGTGTGTGTGTGTGTGTGTGTGTGTGTGTGTGTGTGTGTGTGTGTGTCACAGAGTGGCAGAGCTAGCCCCGCCCCTCACACATGCAGGCTCCGACACAGAGAGCTTTCCTCTGGATTAAATAGCAAAATGAATCAGTGATGAACGTCTTAATCTTATTGCAAATTAGAAATGGAGTTATGAGATTAAAAAATATACAAGATAATGTTTGTGTAACCTAAATAAATACATTTTTCCAATCCCAATAGCAGAAAAATTGACGTAGGAGTTTATTAATACTACGGTGTTTAATGATTTGGCCCTGGGGCCCGTTTAATATCAGGTTTTGTTCGGTACCCAACCCTAGTGATGTACGAATGCATTTTCCTTATTTTTGTTTGTATCCACTATTGGTTCTTATTTAGATTTCTGGTATTCACCAATGTTTTCTTATTTTCTCTCTTTTCTCAGGTAAGAGAACATTTTATGAGTGGCCAAGAACACTCTCACCAAGATAAGAGAAATAATAACTAAATTATTATTATTATGACGGTCACCGAATTGTTTGTCCACCAGGAGGAAACACAGTTTTTTAATGTTTGAGGAACATTAAAAAAACCTGAATAAATATCATATAATCAATTTTAGATTATTGTATGTTTTAGCTAAATTATAATGATTTGTGGGCTAGAGAAATACCACTATATAAAAGCATTGATCCCAATTACTGTAATTTTAGTTACTGTGCATCCCTCTGCTGACCAGAGCTGAAATGTAACTAAGTACATTTACTCACTAACTGTACTGCAGTACAATTTAAGGTACTTTTACATGAGTATTTTATCTCATGCCACTTTCTATTTCTGGTCCATTAGTCTTCAAATGGGAATATTGTACTTTTTACTCCACTACAATTATTTGATAACTTAAGTCACTGGTTACTTCATATATTAAGATTTTTACACAAAGCATACACAAACACACAAGCTGAACTGATTAGTTGTTTGATTAGAAAAGCAATTGGCAACTGTTGTTGCTGTTTTTTTTTTCATGTAAAAACATTTCATGGACAAGAACTTCAGGTTTTCGTTTTAATCATTTTAAGTATTTTATTATATTTACTTTACATTTTCTGCACTGAGTACTTTTACTTTTAATACTTCAATACATTTTCCTGATTGTATTGGTACTTGACTTAGGTAACATTTTCAGTTCAGCTGTTGCTTTTAATAGCAATATGGTATTTTTACAGTGACATATTCATACATCTACTTCCAGTACTTCTGCTGAGGTATACACAGTCAATCAATCAATCAATCAATCAATCAATTTTATTTATAAAGCCCAATATCACAAATCACAATTTGCCTCAGAGGGTTTTACAGCATTCAGCATCCCTCTGTTCTTTGGCCCCTCACAGCGGATAGGGAAAAACTCACCCAAAAAATCCCTTTAACGGGGAAAACGGGGTCACAAATGCAATTCCACTGCTGGATTTTCAATTTTCCAGTAACAGCAATATTTACACTCCAATGAAAAGCAAGTTTATTTACACAGCACAACACCTGCCCATATAATGTTCAGAAGGCGTTAGCTATGCTAATAGGTTACTTATGATGAAGTGGGATACATCATTAAGTACACCTGGGTAAGAACAGATTTGGATTTAAGAATGTTTAATGTAGCTGGAGTTAAGTTCTCTTTTTTTTCTCTCAACAGAAAATTAAAAGAAAATATAAAAGAAATAAAAGAGTAGGTTGCTGCATGAGGCCCAATGATCTGTAAATATGTAAAAGTGTTTTCCACAGTTAGCTTTTACTGGATGGAGGCTGTAAATTGGACAATGCTCTACATCATATAGCCACATACATCCTTATTTATGTGTTTTGTATTTCATTATTACAATAAGTGACAACAAACACAAGAGCAACTCCCCTCTGCTCCCCACACTGCAGACAGTGGCACGCTGTTCCACACATTTATCATGACAGGAGGTGGATGGATGAAAGCGGTGTTTTGTTGACACAGAAAGAGTCAACACTAGTTTTTCCTTCATTAAAGAGGAGAATCTGAAATCTGTTGATACTGTAGACCAGCAGCCAAAGGCAAAGACACATCAGCATGACTGTCACCACACATTAGACAATGAGGCCTTTTAGTAGCCTGTCGTGTTTTCTGTCATGTGCATTTTATTTTACTATATAATGTTTATCATAGCAACTCAAGATAATTCTTGCCCAACACGGACATGCTCTCATTAAACCTGATTTAAGCACAAATGTCAATCATCACCAATTTTCTCTGAAACTGATTTAATGATCCTGTAATCTGTGCACATGGTTAGACAGTTAACAGTTTGATCACACCGGTGGTTTAAAACACAGCCAGGCCAGCTGCACACATGCTGTAAAGCATCCATGGAGGTGTACGTTACCATGTTATATAAAAAAGATTACCTTATTTCTTTTTTGCTAGCACATCATTTATACATTTGGTAAAAACTTGATTTGTGCATACATACATATGAAGATTGTTTTTAGGCCTACTGCGTAGGCTATTATGATACTATACTACTAAAGAGACTACTGTTACAATGACGCTAAATAAAGAACTGTTATCATGAAGTTTAATAAAACACTGCTATTATACAGTTAAATAAAGCACTGTTACAATCAAATTTCTAAATAAAGTTAACGTATTGATGAAATAAGTAAAATAAGTTAAATAACAGGCTGTTATAATAAAGTTAAATAACATACTGTTATTACAAAGTTAGAAAACATTCTGTTATAATAAAGAAATAATGCATTGTTACAGTAAAGTTGAATAACATACTTTTATAAAGTTCAATAACGTACTTTCATAATAAAGTTAAATAATGTACTGTATATTTAAGTCAAATAAGGTGCTTGTGTAATAAAGTTAAATAACGTAATGTCATAGTAAAGTTAAACAACATACTTCTATAATAAGGTTAAATAACGTACCGCAGTAAAGTTAAACAAACTACTGTTATAATAAAGTTAAATAAAGTACTACATAATAAAATTGAACAATGCACTTTTATAATAAAGCTAAGTATTGTAATAATTAAATAAATCAACTACTGGTGCTTTTATTCTGAAGCGCCCGGCTCATCTCGGGCCAATAATGTTGATGTTTTTAACTGTTAGTTAGCTGTTAGTGCATTTATTTCACACCAGACCACAGCAACCAGACAGAACAAACTGCAGACACCAACATACCAATACAGCGTCAGCACAGTTAGAAAACAACAACGCCTGGCCTGAAAAGGGGATGGACGAAGCATAGCTTTTAAATTTCCATCCCCCATTTACATACATACATATAGACACATAAAGACACCATCAAGACATACATAACGACAAATACATAAAAAAACAACAACAAGCAGGCAAACAAACAAACAAAAACATTGCGAACTCCTTCAGCAGTCCTACATTTGTCCTATATTTATTTATTTATTTAATTTAATTTAACCACCCCCATCTTCCCTACTGTACAAATCAGACATCTGTTACTTAAACTTTCTTTTAAACTCACTTAGGCTTTTACTATTTCTAATGTTTTCAGCCAAACTATTCCACATAATTACTCCACAAACTGAGACACTTATAGATTTAAGGGTTGTTCTTGTGAGCTGCTGTGCCAGTTTATGTTTACCCCGAAGGTCATATCTTTTGGCACTTTCCCTTTCACAGAAAAGTCCTTGGATGATAACAGGTAGTTGATTATGTTTCGCCCAATAGGCAATTTGTACAGTTTTTAATTTAATCAAATCTAGAAATTTCAATGTAGCTGCCCTCAAGAACAAGTCATTAGTATGTTCATTGTACTTTACATTGCAAACGGAAGGTTTGAACTTGAAGCCTCTGGTCAACAGTTAGCTGTTAGGAGTTAGCAGCAACTTAAACCGTGCTTTCAGTGAAGTGTGTGTCCTGTTGATAGAGGTGTGTGTGTGTTCCCTCAGGTGGGCTTTAAGCCAGCAGGGGGCATCCGGACGGCTCAGGAGTCTCTGGTGTGGCTCACTCTGATCAAAGAGGAACTGGGCAACGACTGGCTCTGCCCGCTCCTGTTCCGCCTGGGAGCCAGCAGCCTGTTGGCTGACATCGAGAGGCAGGTGGGGACTCAACACACTCTCTCTCTCTCTCTCTCTCTCTCTCTCTCTCTCTCTCTCTCTCTCTCTCTCTCTCTCTCTCTCTCTCTCTCTCTCTCTCTCTCTCCCCCTCTCACAGACACACACACACACACACACTTTTTTTTTTTTTTTTACTTTTCTACATGTAAGTGAGAGGTTTTTTTTCTTGTCATTTGTACAGATCTACCATCATGTGACTGGACAGTATGCAGCCTATCATGAGCTGCCCCTGGCCTGAAGCTGTGGACTTCCTGTTTTAATGACCAATCAGTAACTCAGACTCACCACAAGAGCCTTTCAGTGCTCATCCAGGCAGTACTTACCTCCTCTATAAGCCATACTCACGTTCAGTACTTTGACTGAAGACTGGGACCAATGAGTTTTACTGTACTTGTACTCTAATGTGCTCATACACACTGTGTACCTATGAAGAAACAGGTGAATAAACCTTGTCACAGTATTTTGTAATAGACATTAAAAACTGCATATCGTGTCCAGCAGTCATTGTTTCATGTGAAGCAGGAAGTGATTTACAGTTAAGAAAATACATTTTAGCAGTTTGTTCTGCAGATTCTGAAAGTCTTAAATTCTAACTCTGATCCTTGCTGATCTTTTACAAATGAAAATATTTATGTGGAAAGATAAATGACCCCTGCTTTTACCACTTCTACCCAGTGTTACAGTCTGTAACATGGAATTATATCACGGAGCAGATACACTCATACTCACTCACAGTGCTTAATTTGTAAAATTAGAAGTAGGGGAACACTTTGGGCCTCTGAGAGAGCACTCAAAAATGGGGAACACTCCGAATGGAATGGTTGTGACATCTAGTGTTGTCACGGTACCAAAATTGGGACCCACGGTACGATATCAGTGAAAGTATCACGGTTCTGAGTAGTATCACAATACCACAGCAAAAATGAGGCAGATGTGCCTTTTGTCATTTATAAAAAGATAAATCACTTTTCTATAATACATCACTGGTATTTCAATGGAATAAATTACTTATTGACTTATTCATACTTCAAAAACAGCATCAATAAGTGATTAACATAGCGGGGATTGAAATAAAAATAAATAAATAAAATAAAAATCAACCAGCCACCCTCCTCCCCTGACAAGTAAAGAACAGTCCCTTCATACGTAAAGAACAGTCCCTAAAGTGCAGTGAGGTTTGTGGACCGTTACCTGACACAAAGAGAGAAATGTGAACGGCTCGTTTCTCCCCTGACATGCCACATACCTGTGTGCCACCATGGCTCGATTGTCCAGGTACTACTGGGCAGTCATGACGCCAACGAAAGAGGAAATTAGGCTACTGGGCCTGGAGTCGGACTTCTCTGTCGCCGGTAAGCCGTTATCTTGCGCCACGGAGCCGCTGTAGCCTATTTGACCGCCGTATTCCTGTCTGTGACCCTTGTTCAACCCACAACAGGCAGGATTCGCCTTTCATTTCTGCTGCTGGTTGAAATCTGTACTCGCACAGCGTGCTGAATGATTTATTTTGTTCGCACAAAACTATTTTTACTCGCAAATGTGAGTGAAATGCTCGCACGTAGATCTCTGCGGAAAACAAATCACTGCTGACAAGTATAAAGAAATAAATAATACCTCTCACTGCCCAAAGATACTCACATGTCTTGAAAACAAACCACTACAGCAGCATATTGAGTGCCAGGTGGCCAGCGCGCGCCGTTATTGACCAGCGCACGCGTTATTGGACGGCGCATGGACACTCACCCTCTTGCGATCGGACTTTGAACTTATCCCCACATTAAGCACTACTCACTCATATACATCTCATATGCAAAAAAATAAAATAAAATGCCATCCAGATTACCAGGGTTTCTACGCAAGTATGGAAAGTACAGAAAAGTATGGAAATAAATTTGATCAATTTCCAGGTATTAAAAAGTATGGAAAATGAAAAATAAAGTATGGAAAAATATTTATGTTTCCAGACTATTACCACTGTTCTAAAATACTGTTTTCTAAAACAGAAAATTAGGTATTTCCAAAAATAATTTAACTGACATATGCCCTTAACGATTCATAATAAATCCTATTTTTGTCACGCTACATGATGGAACTGCATTGAGGAAGGGGAGAATAAAAATAAAACAGCTGTCACAGGTAAAGCAACTCTAGTCGCAGGATGTGTCGCTGCTCGCCTGCCTTTCTGTCTCCCGTGGTCCGTAACTCCACTGTCTCCGCTCTGATACTCGCTCTCCCCCGGTCGGCCTGTACTACGATCCACATTTAACATAGCCAGGCTTTCTTTAGGTGAGCTGGCTTCACAGAGCCTAACAGCGCTCATCCAGGATAACCAGTACTACAAAGCTGGTTATCAACTCGCTCTGTCATCTTTGTTTTCCAGCAATGAGCGCGTTCATGTGAAAGAGGTGGAGTTGTTAATTAGGAGCGACATCTTCATCATGAACTCATACTCATATGAGATGAAACGGTAGCCTATCTGTAAAAACACTTCTGTCAGTGGCAGCAAAACAGTTATTTTCAACTAAGTAACAACAGCCTTGTAATCATGGGCTACAACAGAATAAAAAACAGATAAAGCAGATAAAAAAATCCTTGTCAATAATTTTGCAAACATCAGCTTGTCTGATTTAACAGATGTAGAAACTGGAAATAATTTACAAATATTAAAAGTAGGCTAAGGCACATTTAAGAATTATTATGACTTAAGTACCGAGTATTTTTCGCTATTTAGTTTGATGACAGGATGAAATCATTCTTAATATCACATACTGTAATAGAACTTTAAAATAATTCCAGACTGTTTCTGCTACCGAACCAAAGAGTGTAAAAGTAATTAATGACTGATGAGGTCTATCTGATCGAAATGTTATTTATAATCACGGGAGCTAATTAACAATGTGGGTTATTTCTTTAGTTTTTATTTCCAGTTATCAGGTGTCTCAAGTTATTCTGAGCTGCAGAGTATAAAATCATCCACGCTGTCAGCTGTCACTCTGAGGATAAAATAAAGTTTACACCATTAAAATGCAGCTAAAATCATCATTAGGATATGTGTTTAGTGTGGTTATAAACCATCTCTCTGTTTGTTAGAAACTGTTTTAAAACCAGAGTGGAAACAGAAAACTTGGAACGATAAAATATTAATACTGACATATAGCCTATATTGCTTTTGTTTGTGTTTTTAACACTGTCACTCTGTTAAGCAAACTGGGGAGTTTTGCTCATGACATTCTCTGGCCTTTTTAGCTTGGTTAATGCATATTTTAGATATTTAGCTTACTGTGGCCAAAATTGTTTACAGAAACACAAAGTTCTTCATATATCTAGCCTCCTAAATTTGCTCCCGAAGTGCACCAGATTTATGTATTTTAACTTTAAAATAGTCAAACTTTTCTTCCGGGGGGGCATGTCCTCAGACCCCCCTACAAGTTCAGAGGCTCTCTCGTTTTTTCACCATACCTGTGTTTGCATCACTGCATTATGGTACTTGGCTACAATCAGCTATTAAGAATGATTAAATATGATGTGAAATATGATACACTGACATAGTTACTTAGATGTCGCATATTCTCTGGAAAAGAAAAAAAACCCCTGAGAAGTCTGGAAATTTGGGTATGGAAAAGTATGGAATTTTGAAATTCCAAATGTGTAGGAACCCTGGATTACATTTCACTTTGAATACTACAATATGGCTGGTTAAATTTGGGGGGAAAAAAAAAAAACAGTTACTCCTGGATGTAATTCAGGCTTTGACTATGTTTCCTCCAAACCAATTTTGCAAAGCAAATTAGTGTTGCATGAATAGATTTTCAGGAGACAGGGGCAGAACCACCAGTGCTAATAATAAACTGACAAAATTATCAACCATTTTGGGACTTTTGGTAATTGTTTTGTCTTTCTTTGAGACTGTTATTTTCCTCTGACCGTCTCCCAACATTGCCCCCAAACTCTGACACAACACATTTACTCCCACCATCTCACTTTGTGCGGTTACATGCACACTAATATTCCACTATTATTCCGAATATGAAAATGTTCCGAATGCGATATGAGTCACATAAACAGCATTTTCAGTTTGGATATTTCGAATTAGGCCTCATTCAGAATGTAGCATAGTTTGATTATGACATAGGAATCAGAAATACAGTTGCTCTGTTGTAAAAAAAAAAAATTATAAGAATAAGAGTATGAAATAAGAACAAAAATAGAAAGTATAAAATGAAGCACTAGTACTTAAGATAATTAAGAGTAAAAATATGTTCTGTGCTGATTCTGTAAGTGTGTAAAAATATCCAAATATTTGCATTGTGCTACATTACACTGTATAAACTATTATGTTACATTCAGAAATATAAAATATGTATTATGCTATAATGGTCACTACAATATATACATCAATATAACAAAAACAATAAACAATAAACATGCACAGTTTTGTGTTTAATATACATTCAAGAGGTGTTGGTGAGAATAAATGAGTATACTGACTAATACGAATACAGTCGACTCCATGCGTTGTTATGGATACGTTGTACATAAACAGTTGCATCTCTACTCCAAAGCTGGAGTAGAGATGCATGCCAGAAAGAAAAAAAACACATTTCTGGTCTAAAGGAGAAACACACCTACATTTTAACATTATGGAAAACTTGTATATCAACAGGTATTTGGATGCGTGCACATATAACACCATGTCCGACCATGTCTGCCAATAGTAGGAAACTTTGAGGAGATCCTGGCTAAAGGTATATCTATTCCACTTTTCCACATTTTGACGTGTTTGGAGTGTGCTGTGTGTAAACAGGAAGTGGAATTTTAATTTTCATCAGCCATGTAAACAGCTGAGACAGAATATTGCTTTTTTTGTAATAACGGCCAAAACTGGAGTATTTTGTGAACGTAAACATTGTCACTGTTGGCTTCTACATGTTTTAACTGGTATAATGGTATAACTGTCAGTTATTCAGGCATACTTTAATGACTGTATAAAACCTATCCCAGCTGGCCACCAGTGTCATTAGACATGATATTTGGTTGAATTTAAGTTAAGACATTGGTGACCAAAATTCATTGTCAAGACAACATTTGATGTCAATGTTAATTTAAAATACTGGTGACAGATAAGATAAGATAAACCTTTATTGTCTGTCACAAGTAACAGAAATTTGTCTTTGGCAAGCTCCGCATTAAAATAGAAAAGGACACACAAAACACAACAGACATTATACAAGATATACGACAAAGCAGTGTATCTGGGTGGGACTTCAGTTGTTATTTTAAACTTTTGAGGGTGGTGATGGCAATGGGAACAAAAGTTTTTTTGTATGTGTTCTTCCGGGAAAGTGTGACTACAGGCAACCTGATGGTAGTAGTTGGAAGGATGGGTGCAGGGGGTGGGTGGGTTCCTGTGTGATGGCAGTGGCTTTTCTGGTAACTGCTTTGAGTTATTTTCCCAGCCTGTTTTGTTATGCGGGAAAGTTTTGTTTTTTGTGTGGTTGTGAGTGAGTTGTACCAGGATGCCATATTGAAGGTGAGTACAGATTCTATCAGTGATTTGTAAACCATGGTTAGTGTGTCTGTACAGACATTGAAGGACCTGAGCTTCCTCAGCAGGTGGAAAAGTTGCTGAGCTTTCTTGTAGATGGAGTCCGTATGTGTGTTGAAAGATGACGTTGATGTTATGTTGGCTGTAAGTTGTGTTGTTGTACCCAAAATCCAACGTCTTCCAAATGTGTCATGTCATTGTCATCTTGATGTAGAATACCAGCATTTAGTCGTAAGGTGTAGAGAACAAAACCCAACGTTTGCAAAATTTCATATTGTTACACAATGTGAAATTTGGACATCAGACAATTAAATACAGCCAACCCAATTTTCATTTCAGCTAAAATTTAACATCTGCGCGATGTAAAAATGTAAAGATGTCTTTCTGTCATTTTACCAGTGCCCACTGGGATTAGTAGCCTAAGTGCTTTGAATGAAATCTTGTGATTGTGAGGCTATTAATGTATTTACTCCTCATGTCATCAGTTTGCCCATTTGTTCCATGACATCAGTCTTTCTTTTAATTGGTTGATGGTGGCTCAAATTTACACACTTTAATTTTTCTAGTTATGAGAACCAGTATATAAACTGGGATAGTACAAATGGTCTCATTTTCTGTTCCTGTTCAGTGTTGGTAAATGAGGACCCTTGAAAGACCGTAGCACTGACAGACATCCTGAGAACTGCAGAGCTACCATCACATCCATGGAGCCTCTGCTTCATGCTGCCTGTGTGATTCCACAGATGCTTGTCAAGTCCGTCCCAGCGATGTGCGCTGAATCTCTTACGGGGGCTTCCTTTGCTCTTAATTTCATTAGCGGGAAGCTTGGCCAACTGAAGAGCACTGGGGATTAATCAGGGGTTAAGTGAGTTTAAAAGATCTGATTGAACAGCTCACAAATTTGAGGCTTCATTTGAAGACAGAAAACTTTCTTCTTCCTTTTCTTCTTTAATTAAGATATCACAGGCATTGACCTTGACTGGCACAGAGGATAAATGAGTGAATTAATTGTGGAGGGAAGGGGATGTGAGCTTTTGGGGGAAAATGTGGGATTTGATGGAAAACTCGTGGGAGAGGGTTGGCTTCAGGACACTGGTGGAAGGGCTGGGAATGAGGTCATGCTCTGTTAGGAATGTTATGTAGTGGTTTGACAAGGTCAAATACAGAACTTTGATATTTTGATTTGGCATTCTATGTTTTCAACAGGCTTATACTTCAAGCTTATAGGACATATATGCTGAAACTCAGAAATAAATTTATAGAAGAGTATGATTTCTTTTTGATGATATTTTATTCAACTACTGGCCAGATTGCCCTGAAATTTGCTATGGATGTTTATAACCCCCAAGATGATTGTAATGATTTTAATGATGCCTTTAGTGCCATTGCCGAGTCAAATTATCTCTTGACATTTTTGTCTGACAAAGTACATCAAACTGGTTGGAACACGTCAGTAGTATTGAACAAAAACCTTATAAGCCACTGCAATTTTAGCGAGTTAGGTTGCTAACTAGGTTGGCTATGTTAATGAGTAAACTTGCCAATACACAGGAATATTAGCGAGCTAGCTTGTTAAGTTGAAGGCTATGCTAATAAGTAAGCTGTCCGCTCACAAAGAGTAAGGATCATAGTATTTTTCTGTCACAAACTCCTGCTTTGAATCCATTTTCCCTCCTTTTTTCCATGTCGATCCTGAATAGATCTGGTTAGGTTTTTCCAGTGCCATTGTTGTGCCAACACTTGTCCCCCGACGCCACTGGTTGCTGTTAAACAATAACGGCAACCAAAAAAAATTGCTTTTTCGACAATGCCTGATGCCGGAAGTCTCTGACCAAGCTTGTTTTGGATGACTTTGTCATGAGACTGGGTTTGGTGGGCAAGTTGGAGCTGTCCGGTCCTCTGGAGCTGAGGTTGCCACTGGCTGGATTTGGATTGCTGCTGCCACTGCATCAATGTCCCTCTCTGGAGCTGCTGCCCACTCTGCTCATGAAGTGGTCTGTAGGAGCGGGGAGCAAAGTGGAGGACATATTGTCATTCAAGACTCTGGCTAATGCTGGCTACATAAACCTGGACTTGAGGCTGCAGCCGTGAGCCTTTAGCTCCTGTTAGTAAAGGGCTACACTATTAGCAACATTTTCTCTTTATCTCTGAAAGGCTCTGCAGATTTTGACATGTGTTTTGTTTCATTTATTGTCAGATTCTCTTTTAGACTCTCCTTTTTGATAAGTCCGTCTTCCTCTTTGGGTCCAGGTAGGCAGTAGTTGCCAGTGCTAGAATAGCAACTTTCTCTGCAGAATTCTCTGCCATTGAATCAGGCTTTCACTGAAGGGACGTGCATGTGCATCTGCATTTGTAGAACAGCCAATAGGAATGCCCTCTCTCTGTGACTGGCCCAAGTATCCCATCACAGACTAGATTTTATAAAGCCTGAAAACAGATCCAAGAGGAAGTGCAGAAGTCTGTTTTTTCTTTCAGTATATTGAATTACAGTATACTCAAAGGTTATTAAGGGGTTTTTGCCCAATGATGCTAAAATGAAACGGTCTACCCCAGCTTTAATTAGCCCTTCATCACTGCTGTTAGAGCAGCCTCAAGAAGCTAAAAGCTTGTTGCCTCTCGTTTTAATTTGTACTGCCGGAACTTTTTCCGATGCCACTTTAGTGGCAGGTGTCAGATATAATTCATATCTGTAAGACGCACAAATGTTTGGCCCACAGGTGTGTGATTTATTGAGAGGGAAACAGTTCATGATGCCATGTCTGATGTTAAAAAATGATGCAAACTGGTCGATGACTTTGCAGCAAAATAGTTTTTGTTTCCACCTGGGAGATAAAAAACTCCCCCTCTGTGTGAGGTGTATAAGCAGGAATGATGGAGTGAGCATCTGTAGTCTGCTCTTGATGGATTAGCTCCACTTACGTAAAGGCATGTAGATCATCTCAAATCTGGACCATCGGTCAGCACGCTGCCACTTGATAAGACGGAGGCGCGGAGGCTGGAACTTGATTCTGCTTGATTGATTCCCTGGGCCATCCATAAAGATCCCTATCACGCACATGCATGCATGCGCGAGTGCGTACGCACACACACACACACACACACACACACACACACACACTCTCACACACACACTCACACACAGAGCCGAGAAGTAGACTGCTGTAGGATCATTAAACGTCTAGTAGGTGTGCTTTAAACAAACTAGCTGTGTGCCTGCCTGTTCTGAATGTCCACGTAAGGCAGGGCGGAAAGCCTGCTGTCAGAATGTCCTCCTGTGTCCCTCTCCAATAACTCTGTGTCCAACGTGTCTGTTAAACTTATTAATATGAAAAGTGGAACATTTGTTTTAATGAATACAGACAATATGCATAATGATCATGAAATTAGATGAGATTTGCCAAACACAGCTTATTAAAGATATATTTACATATATTTGGGTGGTATTACCTGTCACACCGGGAACTTGCACACATCTCACCTACATTTAACTGCAGAGTTGTCCACCAAAATCGCAAACAGCAGCACTATTGTTGATGACAGAAGGTGATTCCTGCACTCTCGTGAGGTGCCACTACCTGCAACCAGTAGCATTCTAGAAGAAGTCCTACCTAACCTGACAGATGCATACTTGACACAGTAACTGAGTAGTTTATTATCAGTCAATCAATCAAACATTTATTTGTCACATGGAATTATACAAGGTACAACTCTAGGGAAATTTGGTCCCATCAGCTACTTTTACTTGCACAGTGATTTAATCCTATTATGCGTCTTCTTTCATTGTTGGCTGCTGATTTATAATTGTCCATGTTTCTGGATGGTTCTGGTAATCCATGGTTTCTGGTTGTGGAATGATTTAACTATCGACACATCCCAACCTCAACAAGACAGCAGCTTGGCTGCTTATCCCAAACATGGGAAGCATAGCACTGCAGCCGCCTCTGAATGGCCAATAGTTGTGATGCACAGCAGTAACAGGACAGCACCTCGCAATCCCACCGTCACACCAGTCTTTATTCACTATAAAGCACACTCCTCTCGTTCTCTCTACTTAGTCCTCTGCTCTGTTGGATCGGCATATGGAAAAAGAGCCTCCTGGTTGAATGGTGCTGTCCAGGATTTAGACAAGTTTCGGTGAATCAAAGGATAATTCAGTTCCCAACATCCTGTTAACTGATAAACTGATGCAGAGGTCATCCAGTTTATTATCCAACGCCTGAACAATGGCTAATCTTCCAAATCAACTAAAATGTTTATTTACACTAAGCCTAATGGCAAAGCAATAAAGTATATAAAATAAGCACAGTAGAAACACTAGATGGGTTGGACCACAGTGTTTAACTATTAACTCAACACGTTACAGTTACGGCTTAAAATGATAACAGATAAAAAGCAAGTTTGCCCATTTCACATATCTCCGCAATTGAAATCAATTGCCACTTGTCTACCCAGAAGTGATTGGTGTTGTTATGATGATGTTCTGATCTAGACACAACATAGGTGGCTGTTTAGGGTGCTGTTGAGAGTGGTGTGCCAAAATCGTGACTACATTTTTTCAACCTGATCTCACCCAGAAGTCATTGAAAACCAATGTTTGGTCAGTGACGTCCAGTGTCAGACACCTATGAACAAAGACATCCTTTCATGTCAGCATGATACAGCCCAGTTGCTGTTATTAACGGGGGCATCAGGGGCAAAGGCAGTGAGACAACAACGAAAGTTAAGGCAGCAGAAGTTTGACTAGGGCAGGTGGGGGAGGTGGTGGATGGGTCCAACAATCACCAACTTTCACCCGGGAGGCCGGTGTTTGCCTCCCGCCTGATTGCAAAGCCAAACCCTATTCTTTCGTCCTAAACCCAACCACATGTGTTGTTGAAGGAAAAAAAACATCAATTTGCAGTGTTGTACCAACATAGTGCATTTAATTTGAAAGAGACTGTATGCAAAATGTACAATTCCTTTGAAAGCGGAAGTGTATTTTGACAACAGACAATGCATGTAACAGGCTGAAGGTGACATGGTGTCCCACAACGTCAACAGCCAACACACCTAGGGTACACTGCACGTCATATTGGAGTGAAAATGTGTTGATAAGGACAGCATTATAGCAAGAGATTAAATTAAATTAAAAGGTAAAACCACCGAGGATGAAGTACAAAAGAAAAAAATATTATTTGTTTATTCTGTATTATTGTTTGTTATCTAAGTTGTTTATTTGTGTTGGTTTCTCATTGTTTATTTGTGTTGGTTTCTCATTAGGGTCTTGTTCTAATTTGTAATGAAAAAAAAAGCCTAATAATAACAGGGGAAGTTTGCCTATGGTGCTGAACTTCCTAGTTACGGCACCGTCTCTGACTTTCCAACGGCCACACACATTAAGAGCCGCTGTAGTGGACGACATGAGGTTGTTGGACAACTTGAGGTGGGTGTTTGATGTGAATTGGACAGTGTGTTATTCAACAGTGTGCAGGTCTTTTTTCAGAGGTTCCCATTGGTTTGGATAAACCCCCAGCAGCATCTGGGGCTGAATTTGTCACCGGGCGGTGATCCAGTCGCTCACACCTGACAAATCGGCTTGCTCAGATTGATTGGTTTCCTGTTGTTTAATTCATCAGTGTTTCCTTAGCCTGAAGCAGGTATAAGAAACAACACTTTCTGAGCCACCAACGGCCCACACGCAGTTTATGATGAAGAAAAAATGGCCTGGCAGGGGACAGTGTCAGTAATGGCCGGACTATCCATTATGAGTCACAGCTCTAATTTGTCATGCTGTTTGTGGCTGCAGAAGACACACCATGTGCATGCTTTTATTAATATCCCAGGATGCAGCTCTGCTATTGACCAATATTTATCATGTCCAGTGGGTGAAGTATCTTTTTACATTTAGTCAAACACAATAAGAAAAATATATCCTGATATGAATGTTATTTGTGGATGCTGTTACAAATAGCATCTAAAAACATGCTAATCAGAGATGATGCAGAATACACTGACTAGCTGGTGTAACTTTTCTGCAAGTGCCATGTTTGAAACTAGCATAGGAAACTGTGTTGAAAATACATTCCTGGAGGACATTCATTTTTAGAATTTGAATTTAACCTCTTGAGAGACCAGATGTTATTTGGTGGGCTATACAAATATAGGCCCTATATACTTTTAATTTCTCATGACTATAGTCATTAGATTAGTAGGACCTGATAAGAATAAGACTGTCTTTGTACAAAAAGAAGTTTAAACAAATAATGTCCTGATATGAGGACAATTCTTTTAATGGTCATATGAGATGACTACAAGTATGTAAGTGTAAAACAGTTTATTTCAATGTCTAAGCATGCTTGTGCAAAAACAAAATTAAAAAACAATGCAAAATGTGTTCAGTGTTTTGTGTTGGAATCACTGTTCAAGTCTAAAACTGTTCAAAACTGTTAATTTCAATGCCCCCCCCAAAAATTGTTTGCTTCAGCTCAAAAGTCAAAATAATGCCTGTTTATTACCAAAATGCAAATAAACAACTTAGCTTCCATAACAACAAGAAATAAGATTAAAATATCTGCTAATTTTCTTTCAGTAACATGTTGTATGTGTTAAAATAATCATATAAATCAATAATGAATTAAAAAAAGAATTACAAATTAACTTGTTCAGAAGAATAAACAATAAAATAATATATGACATTTTAAAATAATAATACTACAATATATCAGTTAACTTTCTAATTTTGAACTAAGAATGCACCGCTTTTAAAGTTCTAGGCCAATACTGATACCAATGTTTAAAATGACAATTTGGTGAAAAGCTGACAGTGATGTTTTTATATTGGTATTTCTTTTGTTTTTGTAATTCATTTTTTCTTTTGTACCAGGGAAACACAGAAATGAACACTTTTAAAGTCATTCAGTCCTTCATCAGACTACCTTTGTATGAAACGATCTTTAATATAACCTAGGACAGGTCTAAGTTCAAAAATCTGTTGGCTCTAGAGGTGATTTTTGATGATTATGATATGTAAAACAACCGCTGTATGTGTTTTAGTTTAAGTTCTTTACTCATACAACATATTGTTTGAAAGCCATGCTCTTCATGGTGCCATTAATGCTGCCCATTTCAAGATACAGCCACCAGAGCAAGCTAAATCTAGCTTCAGTCGGACAAGTTATAACTCACCTCTGAAGCGTTACCATAGCCCACAGATCCATTTTATCCAGACCGAATTACAGTTTACACAGCTCCCATTTCATTTCTCACATACTGTCAAAGCTCCAGATGATCTAATTCTAGCATAATATTTAGTCCAAACACATTATTACATCTATAAATATCAACAATCTGTTGTTGCATCATTTCAAGTGTTCATATTTCTCCATATATTATCCATTATTTCTCTGTTGTCAATGTAGACAAACCTGACCAGCATAAACCAAAATGGAGGTGAGTTCCTGGCCTTTCCATTGACACCTCACTTGAGCCAATAGGAGCCAATGCTGTTTCTATACCCTCAATAGCCAACCAGGGCCTGAGCTGAAGGAACATACGTCACTGACACTTCCTGTAGTCCCTAAAAAGCCCCTTTAGGTCCATAAAGTTTGTTATGAATGTATGTACAATGTACAGAAATGATAGTCAAGTGGCCCATATGTTGAAAATTTTTTTCTTATCAATTAAGGTTTTCTAGAAGTGTTTTATATAAAGTAAGCTCCTAAATAGACATTTCTGTCTGTCAGTGCTGATTAGTTTTTCGCACATAGTCAAACACTTAGTACACTGTTGAACCCTCTTTTTTTTTAACTGCCTGGACAAAACCTTAGAAAAACATGTGTAAAATGCTTATTTTCTGTGATATTGTTATCTGCTTGGCCTGTGAGGCCTTATGATATGGCCCCATTGTGTTTTTTATCCAATAAATCCCAGCTCTAGTCACCTGCACCATCTTTTTTCAGAAATACTAAAAATGTTTTATTTCAGTGTGTTGAAACTTGACCTTGACTGTGGTAAATTTGCCATGCTAATTCTTTTACACCTTAGCTCCGCTTTTGATACAGTTGACCATTCTATTCTCCTGGGCCATCTTGAGCACCAGGTTGGTATTCAGGGTAGCACCCTTACAAATAGATCCTTCTCCATTAGAACTGGAAACCTGTTCTTATACTTTGCTCCCATCGCCTGTTGTGTACCCCAAGGCTCCATCTTGGGGCCTATCTTGTTGGCCATTTATATGCTACCTTTAGGCTTCATCTTCCATAAATACAATATCTCCTACCACTGCTATGCAGATGATACTCAGCTTTACCTCCCACTAGAACTGGGTGATAAGAATAACAACACCGTTAGGTCCCTCCTCAACTGCCTCAAAGATGTGAAAACTTGGATGGCAAAAAAATTGTCTTCAACTAAATGATAGTCAGGCAGAAGTGGTCGTATTTGGCCCCTCCAACCACTTAAGGGCCCCTGGCCACCCTAGAGCTTTGGAACAGTTTATCCTTTTTCAGTTAAGTGCCTACCCTCTGTAGACATTTAAATCTAAGCTGAAAACCCACGTTTTTAAGGCTTTTGTTTGTACTTAAGGTTTCTGTTTTATCTACCATATTTTATTAACAGATCTTACTATTCTGTGCTTCATTTTCTAGTTTTTCTCATTTATTTGGTCATGTTTTTATGTTTTTTTAATGTCAATTCTCTCGCGTTTTACTATTACCATGTCATGCTATTTTACTTAGTGTAAAGCTTCTATTAGTAGCTGGGGCTATTTTTTGCTTAAATCACTAAACTCAGCAGGCTTATGTTTGGGACAGGCGTCCATATGGAACAGGCCTTTAGTTCCTTATACACAACTGTACGCACTTACAAGTAGAGACTTGTTTCACGGTACCTGGCATTCCAACAACACCACATTATCCTGTTAAAGCAATATTCATAACTTGGATTACTTTTAGAAAAACACTTTTGATTCTCTCGATTGGTGGACCCTTACAGACTAAAGGAATATGAATAACATACTGGGTAATCGAGGAATGGACACATATTCTGACTTAATGACAGCTTCAGAAGAAGGAAGTCACCACTTTAGTTAATCATGCTGGTAAATCTGAATGAGTTACAGTCTTCTCTGGTGCTCATGAATTCAGTAAAACGAAATTAATTAAAACGATGTGTACCATCTCCATATTGACAAAAGTTTAAACATTCATATTTGTATGCTTGTTCTAATCGCTAATCACTCATTCTGGATCAAGTGGGCAGTTAACAATGCAGGAAAAATTTCAGTGCTACCTTTCAAATAAGGCCACGCATGTCCATGTACTAAAATGGAACAAGAACAGCTTTCATTTTACTTTAGGTTTGCCTTGGATAGGTGTTTTAGGTGAATTAAGGTGACCTGTACAGAACCATAACTTAAGCAAAATGAAGTATGAGGTGCAGGAAAGCCAAAATATTATGTCTTAAAATGAGGATGCAGGGTCTCAGGAGCTTAAAAATTAAACTAAGTTTGGGAGTTTTAGCAAACCAATTTGATATAATGAAGTCATGGTGCATGTGAGCACCTGATTGCAGATAGAGGTCAGCATGTGCATGTACATCATTAGATACTGTACACCACACTGCATTGTTTCCTTATTAGAAGCCATTTGAGGCATGTTGTGTGTTGAACTTGGCTGCGTCTTCAGGCCAGCATCCATACAGCTTTGATCACAGATGACTGGAAAGCTCCTCTATCACTAACACAGCCAGTCTGTGCTCACATATCCTAGCAGAGCCCAATTCAAGGTTGGGGCAGGTGAAGCTCAAAGAGAGAATAATTGGCCCTCAGACTGCAATGATATTAATGATACAATTAGAGCAGGCCTTTGGTTTCCTCTGTGGCAGAAACAGGTAGTGATAGGTGATACCGGGAGACTTCACTAGTGTCAGTCCGATCCTTCTGATGCCGCGCTGATCCCACAAAAGCGGGAGGCTGGCACACACTCGCTCAGGCTCATTTCCCATGGTGCACCCTGCCTTTGAGCGCTGACCTTGGATGGAGGCTCCCTTGTGGTGAGAGAAGAGATGGAATACATGTTTGAAAGATCAAAACAGTCCAGGCTCACCTGTCTCCACAAACACTGGCACAGGGTTTTCACAGCCCACGTTCATTATAGAAGTTGATCAGCATTGATTTCAGCCCGGCTCTGAGACACAGCTGTGCACTCTGGAAAAATGTCACAGTTTACTAGCAGCTGATATCCACTGTACACACACTAACTCTGTCTGTCTACATTTCTTTGATGATGTTTAGTGCATAAAATGTAAAAAGGAAAAAGATAATAGATGCAAATCAGCTGTTCCCAATGTCTGATGTCATATTTGTCAAATTGCTCATTTAGTCTGATAGGTAGGTTCAACGTTGGATTCAACACCAAGATGTGAAACAGAAAAAACAACACATCCTCAAATTCAAGTAGGTGTAATATACTCTGTGTGATCTCTTAAAAAAGTTATTGGAAATATTCATCTTCTTACTTATCGATTAATTAGGTTTCTTTAGACATGTAAACATGTTTTTAACATGTTTTTAACATGTTTTAACATGTTTTTAACATGTATAGCATGTATTCACATGTGAAAAACCCTCAGAACAGTACATGTGGTATGTTATAAGATACAATAACACAGGGAAACTGAAGTGTTGTAAAGTGACCTTAAAACCTGACTGGTGTATGAATATTATAATGTGTAAAAAGGTATTTGACCTGTAATTAATTCTCATAGACACATGCAGTTTTTGACCATATTTTAAGAGTAATATCTCATTTTCATTTCATTTCATTACATTATGTTGAAAAACAGTGACTTAATATTGTCGAACACAGGAACCACCGCCTCGATCAGTTAGTGTACTTGTGTTATTGTGTGACTCTGGTGTTCAGTTCAAGATTCATTAAAGTCAGACAATAACACTAACTAACTAACTGACTGAAGCAGCAATAGACCAGCAGCTTCTGTGTTCAGCAAGCTAAAATTATTGTTTGAGTCGGGTGGCTTTGACGACAACATAAATGGGGAACTGAAGCCGTCAATGGCTCCCCTATCGGAACAGATTATCTAATGGAAAGGTAAAGTGCTGAAATTACTTTTAATATAGCGCACACTTAAACTTTTTTAGGTGGCTAAAATACATTTTGTTGCTAGCCCCCATCCACAGCAGTACAGCGCTTAAGTCACATGTCGGCACTCCAGCCTGCTTCTTCAAACTAGGGGTGTGCTGACTGACATTTACTGTATGTAACACACTGACAATGGATAAGTACCCTGTAAAACCCCACTTAAAAAAATCCTCCTTTAAGGAGCAGTGTTTCTGGATGCTTTATTATTATTATTATAAATCTCAAAAAACATCCATTTCTCACATAACTTTTCAGATTGATCTACCTTCCAGGCTGGTTTCACTTCATTTAAGTGGACTGTAAAAATTAACTTGCAAAGAAACTTGCTTGAGTTCGGTAATCATTCACAGCAAACATCACGACTGCCAGCTGTCAGAATGCTGTTAGGACTGCGTGGTAACATGATGCAGATTTTCCAAATCAATCTACCCTTAGAACTATATCACCACATGATAAAAATGATGTGTTTTTGACAACAATAAAAGCAGATATATGATGTTCACTGTGATGGATCACTGAAGTCAAGCAAGTTTAAAATCTCTGCAAGTTGATTTTCATTGTGTGCTAAAAAGAAAAGCATCGGCTGGAGGGTATAAAACACACCTCAGATATTTAAAACAATACTGCATCCTTTGACAAATGTTCAGCAGTAAAAACAAGTATGATCATAACAATATGATATAATGCTGGTATAAGATTTGCTTAATACAGAAACAAACAACAGTAAGATGTATTTGGATTTATAAGCTTGCTTGCCTGTATACCAACAGTTGCCTGTAATGCAACATATCTCAGGTGGGTTTGGTTTCAAACTTCACCCGAGAGTCCTCCAGCAATAATCTGAAATTCAGAATAAAGACAGTTGATGCATTTATTTATTCAGCCATGTTTACTCAGATTCATTTTTCCTCCAGGACATGGCTGTGTCTGTGAGTCTCCTCAGTGTGGGTGGTTACCTGAGGGAGGTGTGCCGTGTTGTAGTGAGGCTTCTTTTAAAGCACCAGCTCTTGTTCTCATCGGCAGCCTGTGTGGGGCCTTTGCTGGGACCACTGCTGGGGAGACTTCACAACGTCTTCCTGTGGCAAAGAGAAGCTTTCTTATCTATTTTGGATGATACAGCCGCACATCATGAAATACCACCCCCCAGCCCAGGTGGATATCCCAGGTACACAGGCCAGAGAGGCTGTTGGATTTCAGGGAGCAAGGGGAAAGGTGGGAGGAGGACTGAGTTACAAGTTGAACTTCAACAACCCAAAAAACTCTGAATGTGAAGACGCCTACATCTAAACTCTACTTTCCCCTAAATCTGCTCTCCAAATCTCACTCCTGACTGAGCTGTTTTGAATTAAATCAGTTCCTAGATCCCTCCGCAGAGAATAATCTACATTCAGCTCAAGGTTTTGGTCAATAGCATAACCACTGTGAAGCACGAAGCACCACTGAGACAGAGAGATATTTGATTCATGGCCTAGTAATATAAATCTAAAGAAATCTCTGTCAAAGAACCATGGACAGAATAATTGTTTGCAATGGGAAATCTCAATGGAGTCCTCAGAACTCATTCTGAGGCTTTTGAAGTGAGCGCTGACATTGGAGAAACTCAAGGGCGGGGAGGGGATGAGGGGCCTCTCAAATGAAGAAAGATGGAGGTGCATTCACCTCAGAAATTATAAGCAGTGCTTTCAAGATGCCGTCAAGTTTGTGAGAATAAATCGAGGTGCGTGTGCATGCGTGTGCGTGCATGTGCGTGCACATGCGTAAGGGGGGTCTTTAAGCAAAGGAAGACCTGAATATATGCACTTGAGGAGATCATTAAAAATGAAACGAGTTGTGTTTGCAAAGCGGGAGAGTGAGGTGGTCTGAACTGCACAGATTCAGCAGAGAACCTTGTCATTTGCTTCAACACAGCACAGTGGCATAACAAAACAGAGCTGGGAGCTGAAGAGAGAAACATTCCTCCATTAGAAACCACAATAAAAAAAACTGAAAGGTTCTGGAAGACATTAAAAACCTTGAATTTGTTATCAAATGCTTTGATGCCCGGGGTCTCCCCCACAGCATGCAACACATAATGTGTGATGCTGATTGCCTTGTTGTGGTCAGGAGCCTGCTCAGGCTCCCTGTGCATGCTGGGAGAAACAGTTGGGAGGCTGATTAGGACCGGACTGGCCTTAAGCAGCACGTTAAGCAGTTCTCTCCTGTTTCTCTCTATTATATAGCTACAGCCCAGGATTCAACAAGGCCTTGATGCACTGACAAACCTCTCTCTATTCATCCTGTGAAACTAAATTTGTTTTAGAAATGCTTTATGCACTACAAGGATGTTGCTATTATATGGCAGTACACTGCAAAATAAAATAATTAAGTCTTAAGTCTTAAGTCTTAAAATGTCCCTAGTTTAAATACAATACAAATACAACCCTTTTCAAAAATAAAGTGTTATTTTAAGATGTATTATGTCCTCTAAATGACTGAATGAATGAATAATGAAATTAGTCTTTGGTGCCTCAAGTGTGGCAATCTATCTTATTATGTCTTGTTTCAAGATACTGACATTTACATCTGAAAAATTAGAATACAAAAAAGAGTTCCTGAAGAGCTGCAGTGGGAGCATTTTTTTTTAGATCCTCTGGGTTCCCTTGCAGTAGTCTTTTGTTCCCTCATAAAACTTTTTTTTAAAGAATTTAGAATAGCTTTGTATTAAATCGCTTTGAACCCCTTTGATACCATTCCAGTTAAGAATTAGTACAAGCATACATGATTAAGGAATTGAGCATTTTGGAAAATACGTTTTGTTGCTTTCTGTGAGTGAGAAGAGAAGATGGATGTCAGTCTGTGTGTTAGGTACAGAGCTGGGGTCAGGCTGTGGTAGCTTAGCTCAGCATAAAGAGTGGAAAAGCTAGCCTGGTTCTGTCCACAGTTCACCAACACATCTCTCCATAGATGTCATATATCGTTTGGAACCTCGACAGAATCGGTATCATATTTATAGTATGCAAGGATAAGACAGCACAGATGCAGCTCCTTGAATGGCCACCTGAGGCTGAATTCCCATAATGCCAACTTTACAGCAGAAATAAACATGTTTACAACCTGGTATAAAACTAGTTTTGGTCTCTAAAGCTAATTTCAACATTCATGGAAACTGTACAAGGGTTGAATTTTTATATAACTCTCTTGCTTAAATGTTTTTAAGGCTTAAATGTATGCATAATTAACAGCGTGGCCACTTTGAGTGACAGGTGGGTGCTGTTTGTCGACAAGTCACTACCGTGGCAACAATGTTAGTTAATATACCAATGGCGTAACCCCAGATTCACTAAAGGTATATCTGGTACTATTTCAGTGTTTTCACTGAATGAATATTTCACTGTAACATTTTGGTCGGCTAACAAAGGTCTTGCTCAGTGATTGGTTGTACTAAAACATTATGAGGATTCAGATAGCAGTTTTTCCAGTAAGTATTTTTTTTGTTTTAATGGTTTTAACACTGTTTTTCACCAGTGAAAAACTTGCATTAGTATTAGTATTATCACAGTTAAGCATAGCAGTAAATGCACCATGCTCACTTAGCTATCAGCTAGCATTGCACTGTGTCCTAACTGGATGCGAGCATCAGATTATTGTGCTGCATCGTATCACATCAAACGCTCTCTGTCCACACTGGGTCCGTTAAATAAGGAGCTCAGTCATGTCATGTAAACACACCAAAGCTGTGGTCTCAGAGTCCACTGAAAAGATGGGTAAGTACATCCTTCCTCATTATTTATACTAACAATACTACTAGCACAGGTAACTTATAGATATCACTGTTGTAGCTTTCATACTATATCATACCACCATTTCCACTTTGTAAAACAAGCTAGCTTGCTAGCGCCTTACACAATACCAGAAACATTCATCTTCCTGACGATTGTCTTCCAGCCAGATTCTAACTTATTTAGGCTTCTGTAGCGAAATAAGGAGGTACCCCAAGGGCGTAGGTTTGATTTACACATTGGTAGGGACATAAAAGTGCTCCATGGCGGCGACCTGTACATTGATGATTTTTTAATGCAATTTCAAGTCATGCGAAACTGATTACTGCTTTATAATGCATATTTAGATATCTACACTAAATACAAGAATGTCTTGGTTAATGTATTCTCTAATGTTATCAGGTACCCTGTAGGTAGCTCCTCCCTAGCAAGCATTTTTTGGTTTAAAAAACGTCTAATAGCCGTCTACATGAAGAAATGTGGTGTCCAACAAAAGTTCAGCTCAAAACTCTGTGCTGCATGGCACGGTGTTGCGTCACTCGTGGGCAGTTAGGACAGCCCAATAGAAAACAATGTAGTTAAACTGATTTAGTCGCTGATGCTTGCTCGCATTGCATCCGGCAATGCGAGCATCTGGACCCTCTCGTCCAAACAGATGATTTAGCTAATGAGTTTTCTGAATGGGTTTTTGGTGAGATGCCTGAAATAAGGTCTGTGGTTAACACACAGACCCACTAATAACAATAACCCACTCGTGAATTTTGAAGCTTTTATGTGTATTAATAAAGAAGGTTGCTAACAAGTGGCTAAATGAGACTACATAAAGTCATCACATCGAACACTGCTTTATGGCCTCGTTTTGGTAGGGATGTTAAGTCGTGACCGTGGTGTAGTTTTTTTTATATTGTAACATTTTGTTTTTGCTTCTAGTGATTACATTTAGGCTTTAAAAATGAGAGAAGTGGTGTTCATATGTGAAGATTATCTTACTAAACAAAACGTTTAAGTCTAAACGTTTGTTTGCCGCAGAGCTTATTTTCTGCAATAATCCAAAATCCTATGGAATCCCATGGACTTTTTTATGAGGGAACCTGGGTGATGCTAACTTCCGTGTTGGCCCACAGAAAAACATCACCCCTGCAGTACTCTGTAGGCTCTTTTCTGGCTTCAAAAATCCAAGGTGGCAATGGCCGAAATGCCAAACTTGAGGCTTTTGGGACACCGTGCAACTTCATCCTGTTACATACATTGTTTGTTTTCAAAATACATTTCCATTTTCACATGAAATGTACAGTTGGCATACATTCTGTCTAAAATAAATGCACTACATCAGTACAACATTGCAAATTGACATTTTTCTCCTTCAGCAACAAACACACGTGGTTGGATGCAGGAAAAAAGAACACGGTTTGGCTTTACAGTCTTAAAGGATACTGAGTTCCCGTGCGAAAATCAGTGGTTGTTGGACCCATCCACCACCCCTTCCGATCACCCTATGTGGACTTCCGCCACCTTAACTTGTTGTCCTGCCTGGTTTCTGCCTGATGCCACCTGGTACCATAGCGGTGCCCAGCTGTGCATCATGCCAACATGAAAGGACTTTTTTTCCCTATCCGTGTCTAACAGCGAAAGTCACTGGCCAAGTACCTGTATTCAACGACTTCGGAGTGAGACTGTGGTTGATTTGACAAGATTAATCTCAAGTTTAAGGAGACATTATTTTAAGTATGCAAATTAAAGGAGTATTACATGCAAAGTACAAATAGAAAATGTAAAACAATTGCAGGCATTTCAGCAGCAGTAATGTGTTTTTCCTGACAGTTTTTTTATGGTTTACTTTTATTATAGCATAGCCCATAAATGCTATGATATGAGATATTACTGAGTGAACATTGTATGCTTATGTAGCTCCAGATATAAACCACCAGCATAGTAATAAATAAGTTAAAAAGAAATGCTATCAAATGAATAATGTTTTTGTAGCTGTATGGAGAACACAAAACAGCATGTATTAAAAACAGACAATGCAGAGACGAAGGAACTCCGGCACGAAGGAAAAACAACTCTTTATTTCAGAGAATTATTAACAAAAAGCAAACTGCTTACGATTAAACAAACCCATGCTGCCGAATGAATCTGTGAGGCAAATATGAGGGAAACTTTTCCTGTCAATCACAGCCATGACAGAATTGTCACAGTCTGTTTGAAGTCTGCAGCAGGAGTCAACGAGGGACCCTGAACGAGTAAATAAAACATGCTGCTTTACTTTGCCTCCGCCGGTTAATAGGGCGGCAGCACTGATCAAAAGAACATTAGCTTTGATTAATCAATCAATACCCCGGTGGCCTCCGTCCTGTCCATTGATCTGCCGGCTGTATGGAGGTCAGCGTCGGGTTCGGCAGCATGTGAAATGCTCGGCTGTATTTTTCACACTGGCCTGCTCAAACAAAAATCCACCCTCATTGATTTTTCTTTCATTTCCCTTCTTTAAAATGTTCTTCTGTTCAAAGGTTACCCATGCTGAGGAAAGTTCTGCAGCTCTGCCACAGATGTATGATTTTAAGGACATAACAATGTACGTTGTAAGGAAACAAAGATGGACCCTAAAGACAACAGGTTACTGAGACACAACTGCCTTATTCTGGAACCATGGCCAATGAAAAGCTCTGTGGGAAAACAAAATGTAATGAGTCAAATCTTCAGCTGGAGAAACCAACATATTTGCAATTACAGAGGCTTCTGTGCTCTTAGTTTCAGCTTATGTCAGACTTTGAATTAAAATTAGGATGCACCGATAGATGTCATGTTTTTTTTTTTTCCTGTACATCCATGTTATACAGTGGCGTCCCCAGAAACTTTTTATAAGGGTGGCCAGAAGGGGCCACTGAAAATCTTAGAGTAGCACTTGCCATAACTGAATTTCAGGAATTCTATTATGCTGTTGCAGTATAAGTTGAAAACTATGGCAAAATGGAGAGTTAGGGAATCACATAATAACACTAATTATCTGATGTCTTAAAATAATAAAAAAAATAAAACTCTGTCTGTGTGTGGGTATGTCTGTTCTGCGTTTTTCTCCTCACTGACTTGGTCAATCCATGTGAAATTTGGCACAGCGGTAGAGGGTCATGGCAGGGTGCAAATGAAGCAATATTAAATCAATTGGCCGAAGGGGGGCGCTATAGCAACCGACTGAAATTGCAAACTTTGAACGGGCATATCTCATGCTCCATATGTCGTAGAGACATAACTTTGCACAGAGATGCCTCTCCTCATGAGGAACAAACTTGCCTCAAGAACCCATAACCTCCAGTTTATAGATTTTCCACCATTTTGAATTTTTTGAAAAACACTTAAAATCGATCTCTTCTTTGGAAGTTTGACCGATCTGCATGAAAGTCAGTGAACATAATCTAGGGACCAATATCTAAAGTTCCCTCTTGGCAAAAGTTGGAAAACTTCCTAAAACTGAGCTTCTATAAGGCAATGAATATTGCAGAGGGCGTGGCTCATCACATAAAGGTGTATAACATCTCAAGGGTTTCAGCGATCACCACGCAACTTTGTAGGCATATGACCACACATAATCTGAGGGGACCCCTCCATTATTGACCCCATCAAACAAAATGGGGGCGCTGGAAAACTAATTTATTATCTAGGCCAAACTGCCATATCGATTTTTACTAAACTTGGTAGATATGTAGAACAGGACGCCTCAAGGTGACTGGAGAAACATAACTCTATTTGGCAACTTGGTGGTGCTATAACAACAGAAAAATGCTTAAAAATGGCTAAAATGCGATCGATAGCTGTGGCTCCCCCTGTGGCCCAATGTTTTTTTCTAATTTTTGGTATGACTAAGTCATGGTACGGTATGCTGTACTCAGTGTGTATGGACTAGTTTATATTAATTATAATTCATTTTATTTTTGGTTTAATCTTATTTTGATTTGTTCGGTACATCCCCCCACATACACGTTTTCTGAGGAATCCTTCAAACCCAAGATTGCAGAGAGCTTTTTTGCTACCTTAAACCAGAAGTGCTGGATATAGCCATAAAGAGTGAAGGTAGTTATCTGTGGTGCCCACAGTACAGTGTGAACATTTATCTGTGTTGGAGAGACCCTACACAGTGCAGTTTGTATTGAGTATAAAGTACAAAGTACAAGTATTTTTGCATACCTGAATCCAAAGGCAGTCCAGTTGGTGTCTCTTTCCCATACAGCAGGGATGCTGTCATCTGTACTGGACATTAATTTATATAAGTTAAAAAGGTAGTTTTCTCATGATCTCTCTCTCTCTCTCTCTCTCTCTCTCTCTCTCTCTCTCTCTCTCTCTCTCTCTCTCTCTCTCGGGGATACACTATATTGACTTTTTTTAAAGTGAGTTTAAGATTTAAGATTTGTGATTTCCCTTCTGTTCCCATGTGCTGAAGTGAAAAGCAGGTCTGTTGGGCTGAAAGTCAGGGTTGTGCCAGAGAGGTGCAAGGAGTCATTTGTGATTTGCTCGCTTTAAGGGTTTTCCACATTTTTAACCAATAAAGGTAAAATTACAAATTTTGGTACTGATGCATTCTGTCCCCGCTGGCACTGGATGACGTCAGAAAGATGTTGAACTCTTAGGTCAGACAGACTTTGAATGTTGGTCGGAATAAAAATCAGGTTCACAATATTTAAATGACTTTAGAATTTCATGTTGTGTGGACAACAATCCAGTCTTACTCTGAGGTCGTTGAAAACCAACACTTGGTGAGTGAGTTTCAGCAGATGAAGTTGGCCATCCTGCCACGTCAACATGATACATGGCTGGTTATGATTATTATTTAATGGCTCCACGTCAGGGGGAAACATGACGGGACAGCAACGAAAGTTAAGGCAGCAAAAGTCGGAATAGGGCAGATGGGAGTGGTGTCGGATGGGTCCAACAGTCACTGACTTTCACCCAGGAGGCCCCTGTTCACTTTCTGTAAGATTGTAAAGCCAAACCCTGTTCTTTGTTCTTTTTATTGGCAAAACATAACCATGTCCGTCTATTGGTGAAGAAAAAAAAAACCAACAACACAATCTGTAGTGTTGTACCAACGTACTGCATTTGTTTTATAAGAGACTGTATGCAAATTGTGAATGTATAACAGAAATGTAGTTTGAAAACAGACAATGCATGTAACAGACTGAAGTTGACATAGCGTGCACCCAGGATACCTTGCACATCATATTTCAGTGTGGAAAGTCCTTGACCAAACATCAATATGTGACAAGGTCGGAGTGAGAATGTATCGTTTTTATATAATTAATTAATTAAATTTATTTATATACTTTATTAATCTCCCAAGGGGAATATGTATGTTTGTGTTCAAAAGAAACAAACCACATACAGCATATTAATCAGTGAGCTTTAGAGGTGTTGGTAGGTATAATTTTGAATTTTGGATGGAGCTAGGCTAGCCATTTCCCCCTGCTTCCTGTCTTTATGCTAAGCTAAGCTAACCAAGTCTTGACTCCGGCTCCTGCTTAGGAGACATGGAACAGATATCCAGTTCATCTCAGGAAGAAAAATCTTTTTATTTCCCAAAATGCTGATGAACATGGAGCGTACCTAGATGCTGGAGGTGGACCCAGAGAACATTATCCAATGGTCACACTCCGCACTGGTGCTAGTACAGCCGTGGAGGAAGGCAGAACTGTAGACGCCATCTGGAGAAGTTTCTTCTCCTGAATTACAGATTCTTTAAAACCCTGCAGGGGTGATCACCAGACAGCTCATCCCATTGAAGTGCTCCGAGGTTCCATTTCAAAGATGCGTTGCATCTCTTCATGCCCCGCTTGGTGGCATCGTTGTTTTTCATGTGGCCCCATTTTCCCGGAAAATGCAAATGAGCGTAATTTCAAATGACAACGAAAGTAAACTTCTTTTGTGAGTTGTGTGAGCCAGGTTCCCTGTGGGGGACAGGGAGCCGAGAAAAACCCTGCTCTAATTCTGTCATTGTCAAACTTTGACATAAGCGATTGTTCAGTCGCCTTTGTTGAGTGATACAACGGGTAACAGGGTCCCAATTCCTCCACGTTAATTTTTTAAAAGAAAGCACAAGACATGTATTCCTTGAAGAAATGTTTGGCGCTGCTTATGCTAAATATTATAACATTCAGGCAGTGATGTCTTTTGTTTTTCCCTTTTATCTCCTCTTATCCACAGGAGGCCTTTACCTTTGCCACTGAGCCTCAAAACAGCATCTCAGAAATAATTTAAGTAGCCCTTTTTTAAAAAACACTAAGACAAGTCGGAAGAATTCAGATTCAAGATCAAGGTGTACCGTTTCTCCGCAGCAAGGGCAAGGGCTGACTTCCTCTCCGACAGTACATGATGATCAAGTACGCTGTTTTGTATAAAGGCCTGTCCTGGATTCCCAAGATCTGCCCACAACACACATGTCTGCATATTTACCAGCATGTGTGTGAACAGCAAATTAAGTGTCAAGTTGAATGATGTTCTCTGATGACAGAAGCCACACAATGAGTACATTATGTTCTGCCACAGCACTACAGCTGGTTTGTCATTGTGAATAATGTAAATACCACAATGACCGTTTGCTCGCCTGCAACCTTTGTTTTAAATTGATGTGAGCTTGACTCCTGGCTTGAGGCCAGGTGAGGAATGTGCACGTCGTTCACACCGCGGGGATTTATGGAGTCAGCCTATTATAGACGGAAAAGTTTCTCAGACTTTCAGTTTCTCTTTTCCTTTTCTTCTTCCCCTGACACATAAATCTGGGGATAAATCTGGGGGAGAAATTTCACAGAGAAGAAGTTCTTTAATTTCATCAGCACTCCTGACTGACAAGCATCATTATGGATAAAATTATCTTGGTAATTATCCTGCTCAAAGGAGATTTATATCCCTTTGTGAGGGCTGAGAGGGAAAGCATGGGATGTCGAGCCGCGGTTACATGCCTCTCTGCAGCACGGAGAGAAAGTGCTTTGTTAAAATAGCGCCCTAATGAGGCGCAGCCGCCCCTCCCGCTGCGCAGGATCTTGCTTGGCCTGATCACCCAGAGTGCATTGCTTTTATTCTGCCAAACACTGGTGAGGAAAGAAGAGCGGCTGCCGAGTGAACACAATCTGACCGCTCAGTATGGCACGGCGTCCGCCATTATCTCTATTTGTGAAGGAAACCTGGTCACATGATATCAGATATCTACATTACTCTTTTATCTCTTTGTTATAATGGAATTTTAAAATGATGAAAGGATAATGTCACTGAAAATGTTGTAGGCCTTTTGTGGTTTCTAAAGTGTGATCTTACCTCCTTTGACTTCATCTTGACTCCAACTACAATATTTCACAAAGAAAAAGGAACTTTATTTTTAATACATACAGATATTTACTTTTTGTTCATTATTATTTATGTTAGGAGGCCAATGAGGAAACACAGTAACTGTGAGGTGAAAGTCATTCAAACCAGTTTTCTGGCATATTTTAATTCTACAAATCCCATATTTCTCAGTGCCGTAAAATAGATTGCAAGATGAGTTGCTTTTAGCTACCAGTTACCATTTGGTTCTGCTCGTTTCAGTTTTCCTAGACTGCTCAGTTTCCTTGATGTGCTAATTTTGTAGTACATATATTTTATGTATGTATGTATGTCTCATCAAAAGACATCTTCCAGTAAAACCTTTCACCCTCTTATGTTCAGTCTGTAACACTGTATTTGCAATATAAGAAAATGTTGCTAAGAAGGCATGACCCATGGCCAAAATTTTGTTTGCTGTGAATAGTTAAGCAAGTAGAAGATAAAATGATCTCCAAAAGGCATGAAGTTAAAGATGGACCATTTGAGGCAAGATTACTTGGTAATTTTACTCTTTTCTAGTGTCAAAATAACAAAGAAAGGAAAAGGGCCTGAAGCAAAAGTTTGGGCACCCTGCATGGTCAGTACTTAGTAGCACCCCCTTTTGCAAGTACCAGAATTTTGTGGTAAGGACACAGAAAGGATTTTCTTTTGATGACTCTTCCATGAAGGTCATATTTGTACAGGTGTCACTGCACAGTAGAACAGTGCACCACCACTCCAGAGTCTGCTAAATTTTGCTGCAGTCAAACAATGGTTTTGATTTGCCTTTCTAACAATCCTACGAGCAGCTCCCTTGGAAATTTTTCTTGGTCCTCCAGACCTTAACTTGACCTCCTGCTAACTGCCATTTCTAAATTACATTAGGAACGGCGGAAACAGCAACCTGAAAACACATTGGTATCATCTAACAGCCTTCTCCTGCTTTGTGGCCATCAGTTATTTTGATTTTGATATTTTTATTATTTTGTCTGAGCACTCAAATGTCTTGGGGTGCCCAAACGTTTGCATGATGCTCCTTTCCCTTTTTTCACTCTAAAAATTGCACAAACATAAATAATACATTAATATTACTTAAAATGTACGTTGAAAAACATTTTTTATTTACAACTTCATTCCTCTTGGAGATCACTTCATCGTCTACTTAATTTACTATTCACAGTAAAAGAAATTTTGACCAATGTTCAATGTTGGGATTGTTGCCTGACCGAGGGGGACCATTTGTTGTGAATGATAACAATAGTAGGCTATGCGCGAGAGAGAGAGAGAGAGAGAGAGAGAGAGAGAGAATAACGTTGTGAAACAAAGGGCTGTCTGGCCTACAAAACAAAATGGCTGACAACAGAGAACTACAAGATGGCAGAATCAAGGCTTGCTTCAGATCGGGGGAGGTCTGCCTGACCATAGGCCTGTAGCGACGCGTCGATGACGTCGACGCGTCGACTTCAAAATATCGTCGACGTCATATTTTGTCGCCGACGCGTCGCTTAAATGCACAGATGGAGCAGCGACCACTTCCCAGGTTGCCCAAGAAAGCCCCCAAAAAACAGCTTGCGGGGCTCGAAGCCGAAGGCTGAGTGCCATAAGTAATGACACCCGCGAGGATATCCCACAGCAACCTCACTCCCACTCGTTTTATATTGCTTCAACAAACGTCAACTTAGCTAAGCTAGCTAGTAGCTACCATTCCAGCCGACATTAAAAGCTAACAAACGTTAACTTATACACAGCTGTCTAGTATACCAGTGGATTATCCTCACGGTTAGTGAAGAGTAGACCACGTCTCATCCAATCAGATATTGCAAAATAGTTCAACCGGACCTAACTGTTGTATAGCATTCAATGTCGGCAGGAATGGTAGCTGGCTTGGCTTCAGAACACGGCTATCTAGGCGCGACTAACCCGGCACGAACAAACTGCACAGACAGCTCATTTGGTCGTTTACGAGTCAAACATAACATTAGACTAAACCAGTTTATAGTATCATGATTCACTACGCTATGAGTTACACTACCAAACATTTTCAATGTGTAGATAAGTACTATATGAGCTTTAGATAAACATGAAATGCATTGTTGGACTTAAAATTACTTTAAAAGTATGGAATTAAAATCATGCCAAAACCTCACAAACACACAAAACATGTTTTACTCACGCCCAACAACTCACAAACAAACTCAGTGTAGTTTGCAAATACAAAACATCATTCACAAACTAATGCATTTTGTTTTGCAAATAAGAAACGTACCTATCAAACAAATACATCATGCTTCAGAAACAAATACAGCATGTTTTACACATACAAAGAAACATTTCTTCAAGTACAAAAAATAATCCTTAAAGTACAAAAAAAAATCTTTCAAGTACAAAAAATAATCCTTCAAGTACTTACTTGAAGGATTATTTAATAATATTAATATTATTTAATAATAATCCTTCAGGTACTTACTTGAAGGATTATTTTTTGTATTTGAAGAAATGTTTCTTTGTATGTGTAAAACATGCTGTATTTGTTTCTGAAGCATGTATGCTCACATTCCTCCACAGTAATGGTGTAGAGTAGGTAGTGAATTGCAGTTTGAGCTCAGAGACACAGTTACATTTGAGAAAATTCTGTTGGACACTCAGGAATTTCAGTGTTTGTTTTTGCACTGCATTTTTTTTTTATCATTTGTAATTTTGCACAGGAGGATTCTTTAAGAGTAAAGAGTATGATTTTATTATTTATATTATTTTATTTTGCTGTGCAAAAGTGTTTAATAAAACCATATTAGTATTAAGAATTGTTTTGTATTTATTTGAGATGCATCATGGTTTTTATTAATCGAACAACAGAAAAATAATCGTTAGACTAATCGTCCAATTAATCGTTAGATTAGTCGATTAATCGATAAAATAATCGCCCGATTAATCGTTTTAAAAATAATCGGTTACCTCCAGCCCTACCTGACCAGAGGACAAAGGACAAAGACAAAGGAAAAGAAGCAGGAACTTTGAGTTGCCTCTTTCTGGCATCTGGATTAGTGCAGATGATGTTTAGTTGCAAGCAAGACTCTGTGAAAAGCATTAGCAAACTAACATCATTTAGCTTTGCCACTTGTCAACCAGACCTGCTGTCGACACTAACCTGGCGACAACTGCCACCCAGGCTACTGCAGGTGGCGGTTCTTGCGAGGCTAGTGGCAGAGTTCAGTTTGGAGAGGCAGAGGAATGTTTTGTTTTTGTTTTTTTTTTAGATTATATTATAATACGGGAGATTTACGGGTAAATACTAATACGGGAGGACGGTGGGAAAGAGGGGTAAAATACAATAGTTTCCCGGCCAAAACGGGAGACTTGACAGCTATGTCTAATACTGCTGTTATGTCAGTGGATGTCGGTGTCGGACTATATATATACTGTATAAATACATACAGATAAAAAATATAATACAGACACATAGAAGAAGTGATACCTACCCTGATTGTATCTGCATAAACCTCAAGTGGCACTCAGTGGGTCAAGGATCAAATAACCTGCTCCAATCTGCTTGATAAATGAGCATCTGCACAACAAGTGTAACGATGGCTTTGAGTGTAAAGGTCATCAGTGCATGATATATATAAGGAGATCTTTAGATGAAAGGATCATTCAATGGGACTGCTGTCTGCCATGCATTAGTGTTAGCCTGACCACAGTAACAGTGTGCTAATCAGCTCTGAAACATGATCACTTAACAGATTCATCCATAGGCATGTCCTTCTGCTCACTCACACAGCAGACATATTCTCACAGCATGCAGCAGAGCTATTAATGCCGAGTGAGATCTCCTTATTATTCACTAAACTCAGCCGGCTGGCCAGATGAAGTGAACAAAGTGAACGAGAGATAAGGAAGGCTTGATGACAAACCCAAAATCACTTAGAACCCAAAGCAGGCAAGACTCATTTAGATTCTTTATCCACATCTGCCCGTCAACATTCTTTAAAGGCACTGCTGAGGAGAACACTGTGCTTCCCTTACAATATATGTTGGAGTAGAAATATTTTATCTCAGCGTTTAACAATGAAGCAAGTGACTGTGTTCAGACTGTAGACAACTAAGCTGTTATTAAGGCATCATCATAATAACATCTGGGGATTGCTGTCATTGTGAGACTGATTACAGGTGCTGTGCCCTTTGCCAACACATTCACAGGAACCACTTCATGTGTATCAAGGTTGTAAGTGATTGTCTTTGGTACCAGTATACGAGTAATGCAACCTGGTCTCACAGAAATACATAAAATGACCACAACCTCCTTACATCACAATACATGGTGTTGGCATGTATTGTTTTGACGTTACATGATAGCACCACCAAACCAGTACCAATGGAGAGTCAATGTTATGTTGATCTTTTCTGTACGACATCTATTGCACGTCTGTCCGTCCTGGAAGAGGGATCCCTCCTCAGTTGCTCTTCCTGAGGTTTCTACCATTTTTTTTCCCCCGGTAAAGGGTTTTTTTTGGGGAGTTTTTCCTTATCCGCTGTGAGGGTCTAAAGGACAGAGGGATGTCGTATGCTGTAAAGCCCTGTGAGGCAAATTGTATTTGTGATATTGGGCTTTATAAATAAAATTGATTGATTGATTGATTGATTTAATAAGGATCCTTTGTCGCAGCGTTAATTTTGACAGCTAGTCTAAGTCTTGAGACAAAATAGCTCATTAGTTAGTTAGTTAGCTCATTAATTTTAATCATTTTTATCTTTCATAGTTTTAGTTTAATTTTAGTCGACAAAAATATATGACATTTTAGTCAACTTTTAGTCATTATGTTTTCCATATTTTTTTTTATCTTTAAACTAATCCAGTGAGGCCAGGAGTGAGGTTGTATAGAAATAATATTTCTACAAATACAAATCATTTCTACAAACTTACAAACTATCATTTCTCCAGCAGTTTTTGAAGGGTGATTTACGAACACATTTGAAAAGTTCCACATCTCTTTTTATGCTCTCAAAAACTTTGAATGACTAATCTGAGACAACTAGGATTTGGACCCAGGTTCATTGTAAACTCTGACTTAGCCATCTCACTCTTAAGAAGCAGATAAATAACTTCATTAAATCCTGAATTCTTTCTGAATCTGCAACATGTTAGTCTGGAGATTTAAACTTGTGTCCTCTCACAGAGTTGGTGATTAAAACTAAACTTTCATCTCTGTCAGAGAAAACTGATTTGAGTTCGGACTGTTTACTTACAACACAGCTGCACTCACAGATAACTGAGCCTCCTACCTGCCTGTCAAAAAGCATCATCCCATAAACCTCCTCAAGTCCAGACTGAGTGAAGTCCTGCAGCTGGTGGCTGCTTGCTCTGCTGCCGTTTAGCAAGTGGAGTTAACTGCTAACAACCACCGCTGCGACTAACAAACTCCACAAATCCACTCACTCCATGGCTCATGTTGCATTTTTGTTTATTCTCGTCTCGTGAGCGAAAATTTAACATAGACTTTGTCACAGTTTTTATTATCAAGATCTATTTTTAGCTTGTCACTGTCTCATTTTTGTTATGGAAGGAAAGGTAGTTTATGAAAAACTTTCATCATAGTTTTCGTCAACAAAATTAACACTGCTTTGTCGTAGTGGACAACAAATTCCCTGGTTCAATGCCATCACACAGTGGATGGTGGTGAATGCCACAAGCCAGTTGTAACAACTCGATAGTGTAGAGAGCGAAGAAGTTTGTGCACGGAGAAGGTCGGGATGGTTCATAGGTGAAAAAACACTGGACTTTCACCCTGTAGACTGCTGTTCGAGTCCCCTGTGAATGTAAAAGTCAATGTTGACTTCTTTTAACTTGACATACTAATGATCGTACTTATGTAACATTATTTGTTGTACTTACATCACTTTACAATGTTCTTACGTCTCCTATATAACTGTTATAACTGAAAACACAATCTTTTTCTAACCTCATCAAGTGATTTTCATACCTGATCCCAACCAAGCTTTCATCGCAGTTCATGATGTTGAGAGGTTGTGGTCATTCCATGTATTTCTGTGAGATCACATTGTAGTAAGGAGTTGATATACTTGATATATCAGCCAAAATAAGAAAATATTTTGAGTTTTTGGAGGCTGATGTTTGGTCTTGCAGCTAGTAGTAATGCCTACTGGAAAACATTTTATTACAACTTGGATTTCAGTTTTGTAGATTTGTCCTTTAGTTCTATTGGTTGTTATAACACTGTGATCACGCAAGGAACAAAGGGTAGTGACATTGTAAAAACACAGGTCCCCCAAACATGAGCAGTCAGATGATCAGACAAGTCAGAAACAAGACAACAGTTCAGACTATCTAGATTATCTAAAGCATGTTAATACGATGTCAAACTGAAAGTGAACTCATTTGAAAGGTCAATAATGATCCATCATTGGCCATGAAAATTGTCTGCACACAACTAAGCAGCTGTGGCAGGACAACCCCATCTCGTGTTAGTAAAGTTTCGGCTGTATACTACAGTGCTAAATAGCTTTGCCAAATGCATTTTGAAGAAAACATAGCAGTTGCCTGAATTAGATTAAGTGCTACGTTCCTGTTCCACATGTGTTGTGGGAAGGATGTGGATTCTGTCCTGGTGGTGGAGCGGCAGACCAGCTCTTTGCTCTTGCAGATCTTCTGAAAGGTAATGGGTGTTTGTCCATCCAGTATTTATGTGCTTTGTCAACTTGGAGAAGGCTTATGACCATGTCCCCTCGGGTGTCCTATGGTGGGCACTGTATGACTGTGGGGTACCAGTGTGTAACAAAAGTGAGAGCTGCGTATACTCGTCACAGTCAAACACCTTGATCTCCAGCGTACACTGGGCAGTTTACAGCACAGTGTGAGGTGGTTGGGATGAAAGTCAACACCTTGAAGTCTGAGTCCATGGTTCTCCGCCATTGCCCCCTCTGGTTTGGGAGTGAGTTACTGCCCAAAGTGAAGGAGTAAGTACATTGGGGTGAGGGTAAAATAGAGCAGAAGATGGACAGGCGTTTGGTACAGTAAGTGCTCTGCCAGTCCCTTTTGGTGAATAAGGAGGTCAAAACTCCTGATTTACCACTACATTCCCACCCTTACCTATGGTCATGAACTTGGTTTAGACCAATATAATAAGATTGCAAATACAAGTGGCTGAAATGAATTTTTATTTCTTTGTAGGGGGCCTGGGCTCAGACTTAGAGATAGGATGAGGAGCTCAGACATCTACAGGTGGTTCGGGAATTGGATCAGGATGCCTCCTGGGTGCCTCCTGTTAGTGAATTTGCGTTTCCTAAGATTTGCATTTCCTAACATTCCAGGAGGTCAAAAATCTTGATTTACCACTATGTTCCTACCCATACCTGTAGAGGTTTTCCAGGCACATTCAGGTGGTAAGAGGCCCCAGGGTAGACCCAGAACATGCTGAAGGGATTATAAATGGAAAATGATGGATGGATGGATGGATGGATGGATGGATGGAAGGAAGAAAAGACTACCATTTTGGTTAAATGTGGATTCCTATGAATGTCTTTGGACTTTTTAAAAATGTTTTATTATAATGTTCTTAAACAACGAAAAATCAAGTTGGCATTAAATTACTCTAAATGTATAAGCTGTTGAAAATGAGTAACACTTGAGTTCCATGTACCACTTTTACATTACAGAGTGTAGTGAACATTACAGACTCTATCATTTCAGGGCTGTTTGACCTATATTCTTGTTGTAAACATGTCTGAACCTTTAACAGCCAGTGACAAGGATTTTAAATGCTGCCAGATCTGCTAACCTGCTTGGTCACCCACCTCGACAGAATAGCTTTCTAAAAAAGGTGGATGTAAAGAAGGTGCTGAGCTGCTATCAGTGGCTGGTGAAAAGACAAAGCCTCAAGGCCTGAGCCTAATGAGCAGCTGTGTGGCCCTCATTAAGCAACCGCTGATCCTTAATGAGCTTCTTCATTAAGAGCCATTTGGAAGAGAAAGGTCTGTAAGGCAGCCAGGCTCAGCACCCCGAGCACCAGGGCAGGCTACCCCCATCAGGGAAAACCATTACAAATACACTAAGTCACTGGATGACAAGGTGTATGTTGGGTAGATATGTGTGCATGTGTTAGACTCAACAGATTAGTCCCTAATTCAAAGGTTACTCCTTACTTATATCACTCACACCTAATTTTAAATGTCAGTTGTTCAGTGTGATCCTGTAAGACCACATGTACTGTCAGTTTGTAATTTTTCTTTTTTTATTAAATTGAATGTATTTTCAAGAGAGGATGAGTGGCTTAAAGAGCTGATTACTTGAAACACATGGGCTTAGTTCAGTGAAGTTTTAAGATTCATGCTGGAGTAAACACTCAATATGAAATATGATGGCATTGACTTTTAAAGCACACACCAGCAGGGCAGGCATTATTAATATCATGTACAAATCAATAATAAACAAACATTTGATAACATTAAATATTAACTGTAAGTGTTGAGGCAGATAACTCTTGGTGTTGGTTAGCTTCATAACTAAAAAACTTTGTAAATGTTCTCATGTTTTATTTGATATAATGTTTTGAATATCAAAAATAATGCATAATAATAGTAGCGCTGCTTTGTGACCTTTATCCAGGAGCCCACTGTTTGCTTCCCATGTGAATGTTGAGTCAGTCTATCACATTTTTTTAACCTAACCACAAGCTTTTATGGCATGAGAGCCTGTGTCCACATAGAGTGGTTTACTCAGCAGCAGCATTCTTTTTTCAAATGTTCCCAATGAGGAGAGAGCATATGAGGCTGCTTGCTCCCACCTAGAGAGAAGGGTGCTTTGCATTTTTTCTGCAGTCACTGTGCGTGCTTGAAGTTGAAAATTTCTTAAGTTTTCAGATGTCATTGGTGATATCTTTGCTGCTTCAGCAGATCGACTGGCGGACACTGTGTAAGCGGGGGTTAAAAACTTTTAAATAAAAAGATTGTTTTAAACTGGTGGACAGCAAACTGGATAACCAAAGGAGGAAAAGCATACAGTAATTTATTAATGAATGACAATAAAACTAAAACCTAAAACCAACAGGGACTTAAAAAAAATTGAAATGTCCTAAGAAGGGCTGTGTTACTTGTGACAGACAATAAAGGTTTATCTATAAAATCAATCCTTTAAAAAGTCTTATATGGCATGCAATTTACAGCAGATTCACTTCACTCAGTACCCTGCCACCATTTTTTAGACACAGGTACTGAGCAAATAACATACAAACTAGATGTTTTACTCATGTAAGTCTATTTTGAAAAACACTGTATGAATATTACATGCAGAAACTGTATATTTCCTGTGAAAGCAGAAGTGTATTTTGAAAAGATGTAGCAAGTGGTAAGTGTAAATTGGCAAGGTGTCCTGGAACATCAACAGCAGATGCTGGAGGACACCTAGTGTGTCATTTGTAGACATTAAAGTCCACCTACCTAGCAACGATATTTGATGAGTTGAGATAAGAATGCGTTGGGATCAGAGTTGGGTATACTACTCTACTCTAACGCGTTACTTTGTAATGCGTTAGAGTACTTTGATTACTTTTTGCAGTAACGAGTAACCTAACGCGTTAGTTTACTGTTTGAGTAATCAAATACTTAAGTACATTTTCAAACAAGACATCAGTTACTTCTGTTACTTTTAGAACGCTGGTCCTTCAGCTCCAAAACAGCAACAGCTGTTGTTTGGTTCTAATAACAGAGATAACGTTAAACCTATAAGTTTGAAAGAAGCCACGGAGCTTGTGGCTCGCTACGTGGTCGGAGAAATGCTACTGTTGTCTATGGTGGAGTCTAAATAGGTGGAGGAGGACTCGCTGACACACATATTTCAGACTCAGGACTTGCATTATGCCTGGTACACACTACACGCTGGTACTCACCTATTATCCCCGGTCGTCTTTCACGGCGTGTGTGATGTCATCAGGTTATTCTTGTCCTATTTTTATTTCACTATTATTTGAGTCACTGGGCTCTAGTTTCCCGGCGCAGCGCGGGGTAGCGAACCCCGCACAGAGCTAGTTTCGAGCAGTGCAACCCGAGGTGCACTGAGATGGGTGTGGCGGCACAGCAGGGGGAGGTGTCGACAGATCCAGCTTAGCGCAATGACAGTTTCGTGCCAAAAGGCTTCGCCGAAGGTGCGCTAAAAGCTCGCCAGCTGAAACCAGGTCTACTGTCAGCACAGGCGGAGCGCAGCCAGTGTAAGCTGAAGTTTGGCTGACTGGGGGACAGTGCGCACACGTCACCAAAACCTCACAGGCAGGTTTCCAGAATGTCAGGCACATTAACGATGCAATAAATACCCACTAACACCACTATTCAATGCAACTATCTGCAATCAGCACATAAATGTATCTCTATATCGACTGTCCCGTCACATCTGATGTCAGATCAAAGGGGATTGGCACCGTTTGGCACGTTTGGCATGCATAATAGAAACCTGATTTGATCAACACAGCTGCAAACTGATGATTTCACATCCCTCTCAGCCATCCACAAACAGCCACAGCATCAGATAGGGAGTATATGTTCAGCATCTATCATCTTACAAAAGTCAAAAGAAAAGAAACAGAGTGAGACTGCGAGAGAGAAAGAGAGAGCATGTGCGCACGAGAGAAACGCAACATTGATTTACGATTGTGGTGACCTCCTCTCAGGCTACCTTTGCATCATCAGCCCGTGGAGGTCTGCTCACAGTTCCGTATATTCGGACACTGTGAGCTTGGACCTCCCGGACCAAAACATCAGTTTCCTCCTGGGAGGAGTTTGGCCGTCTGACGCTGCTGCTCTCTTCTGCCATGGCCAATTGAGTAAACTCTCATTACACCTTCGCACGGCGCATTTAAGGGTGAGGAGAGGGGCTCATTTGATTGGTGTGATGTGTGTAAAGCCCACTCCATGCCTTCTCTCCTCCCTCTTTCCGGCTTGCGCTGATAGGAGGGACGGAGATGGGATAGAGGACTAGCTGCGCCAGGGCGCACGGTGTGCCAAACTTGCAAAATCCGCCTGGCCACACCCAGTTGGTGAAGCGCAGGTGCGCTGTGCCTCCGCCTCGCCTGGTCTGTGGAACTAGAGCCCACTGTGTCTGTTCACGTGCCAGCCGACATGTTGTCGTAGTCAGCTAAAAGGGTCAGCAGATGGCAGGAGCTACATTTGAAGCACCATATGTAAACTGTCAAGCTACTGTAACTTCCACAGGAAGTTCTGACAAATGTTTCAGAATAAAAGTCTATTTAGAAAATTGAGGGATTCTCTCAGCCGAGGTTATAAGAGGCTTTTAATTTGAAACAAGTGTTGAGTTTGAAATGACAGTGCGATATGTTAACTTTCTAAAGACAACGGAGCGGATAAAAAGTAAATATATAACGTCCCACACAGAGGGATTAATAAATAACGGACCGCCTATAATGTAGTTTGTTTCAAATGAAGCTGGGAGCCTCTGCAGTTGTGGTGAGTAAAAGCCCCGCCGCTATTTGTTAATGTTATTACTTTATGTCCGACCGTGAGGATGTGCCATTGTTTGCTAGCTTGATGCTAACGACAGTAACATTAACTCAGCAGGTTGACGGAAGGAAGGAAGTGCATCTACTGCTAGCTCACCTAGCATCACTGAGCTAGGAGCTATTGTTACAGCTCACCAGCCAAGGACGACCCACTCATCCATGAGTAGATGCACGCTTCCTTCAGCAGGTTGACACCAGTGTAGTTCAGAGGAGAGAAAATAGTTCCTACATGAAATTATCCTGAGCAACTGGGTCATGATTTTCAGAAAGAGACTTTGCTGTTGAGTTTTTTGAATATATCTTTTTGCAATTTGAACACCACAAGCTGAGCTGATCTAGTTCCATTACAACCACACAATGGGATTGCTGCACTACATCCTGCACCACGTCTATGGTGTAAGACAACTATGAAAAAGATGTGTGCATAATTTTGACCATTCATATTCGTAATGTTAAACATCTGTATGTCAATAAAATTGTTGTACACAAAATTCTGCTGTCATATACATGAGTCTGTGTAATTGTTCGGGTTAGGATTGTTTTTATGTGAGTATGAATCTAAAAGCTGTGAGTGCAAAGTCTTGTGAATACAACTCTGATTTCTACGACTACGAAGTCCTCACTGTGAACACAAATTCAAGTTTGTGGGTATGAGTTGAAAAGTGTTGAAATTACGTCATTGAGGTTTACAGGCAGGTCACTGGGAAAAGTAATCGAACTGCGATTCTTCCAAACACGCATGGCCCAAAGGCAAAGATGGCTGACAACAGCAGACCGAGTGGAGCTGTCAGCTTATGTTGCTGTGTCCTATTTCTGCAGTCCTGTAAATCAACAGCCTACATCAAGAAATTTCTGATGTAAGCCGCTAACAGCAGAGCTGGAACAGAAGGACATGCAGGTTTGACTCTGAGCTGAGAGTAAATGATAAAGCTATAGTGTACAGGTGGTGCTGTGACTGGCTGGTAACTGAAGCCTGATCCACTGAATCGTGTCTGATAAGAACAGCCAAATGTGTCTTTATTTTTCGCTAATTTTTCATTTTAATTTCTGCCACAATATCAACACATGCTCATTCTTCCGTACAGGTAGGCCTTCATGTGGCTCTGAAATGAAAAGTAAATACATGCTATCTATAACTAGGTTGTAAATAAACCATAAACATCAAATGTCAAATTAAATGAATAGTATTAATAACATCTGCATCAATAACCTGGAAAATAAGCCATCAGTTCACAAAGAGACAAACCAAGCATACATTTAATTACTCATACTGCCATCTACTGGTAGAGAGTCAGCTTAACCTACTTCCACTATGGTTCGCTCAGGCAACAGCGCATTACGGTGGAAACCCAGTAAAATACCACTGCTGACAGTAACAACTCCGCACACGCAGTAATTACTGGTAATTGTTGTTTAACTATATTGCGAACTTTATTGCACCAAAAAATGCAAATCATTAATATAAGACTTTACTCATGCTGTGTAGATGAATCAAATGCACAATGTTAATCTACATGTAATCAATCCCTGTTTCCATCGGTCCATTTTTTGGTGTATTTATTTACTTAATTAATATTAATTAATACTTAATTAATTTGTCTGATTGATTAATTTATATTAATGTATTTTTCCTCAGATTTTACCCTGGTATGTGCTCGCATAACGTTAATGTTATAGAACATCACACACATTGTGAAAGATGATCAGAGATAATTGGTGTGAACCATCGTGTAGTGTGACATGTCTGTTGGCCAAGTTACAGCGCGATGTTATGACTCCACAATCGCGCAATGTGACATAGTGACTCGGGCAGAAAAGTTGTGTAGTGTGTACCAGGCATTAGACATTTGTGTGAAGTTTTGTCATAATTAACATATGAATTCTTGAGTTATTGCCAAAAATATATTTAGCGATGTCACACTGACCTTGACCTTTGACTGTCAACCACAAAATTGTATTCAGTTTATTCTTCAGTCCAGGAGGACGTTTGTGTGAAATTAAAAAAAAAAAAATTCCCTTGTTCTTGAGATATTGACAGATGCAAGGTCACACTGACCTTGACCTTTGACTACCAGAATCCAATTACTCCACTGTTGAGTGCAAGAGGACGTTTGTGCCAAATTTGAAGAAATTCCCTCAAGGCGTTCTTGAGATATCCATTCACAAAAATGAGACACATGACTTGACCTTTGACCACCAAAATCTAATCTGTTTATCAGTGGGTCCAAGTGAATGTTTGTGTCAAAGTTTAAGATAAGATGGATCCAAGTTCAGAGCAACCTTGACCTCTGACCCTTGATCACCAAAATCTTATCAATTATCCTCAGTTTCAATGATATGCGGACAGGTGGCGTCAATTCATAAAGCAGCTGGATGGCACCTGTTGTGGCAGTATTACACGCCAATGGACAGCGTCAGTTTGAAATGCTGCCGGTGGCAACGTGATATAAGGAGATGGAAACAAATAACAAAACAAATGCTGGACTTTCATCCAGGACCTCAGTGTTCACTTCCTGTATGAATGTAGAGCCAAATCATGATTTTTTTCCCCCAAACCTAACTACATGCTTTTATTGATGTCCTGCCATTGGTTGCAGCATCCTGGAACAATAACAGCAGATGCCGGAGGACACCTAGCACGTAATATGTAGACGTGAAAGTCCACATACAAAGTGGCAATATGTAATGTCTTGGAATGAGAAAATGCTGTGTATTTGCATCTGTAGAGAACATGTGACCTAATCTGTAACTTTGCTTTTATAAGGAGTTCAGTATGACTAATTTAGTATTTGATGAGGTATGTTTGTGTTTATCTTGAAATCTTAAACTAACCCCTCCTCCTGTTTACTTCCTTCAGAGTCTATGAAGGTTGACTGGTTGTGACTGTGTCATCATGTTCCAGTTCAACAAAAAAAATCAACCAATTACTGGTATTGTGGCTACAACCATTATTTTGCTGTCTGTCTATCCAGTTGATATGATTCCTCTATTTTGTGGTTAAGGCTGAACAAATTACTCCCAACCTATCATCAATACAGTCTTATCTGAGCAGTTTCTCCTGCTGGGGTGCTGGTCTGATTTCTTATTTTCTTGCTGCCCTTGGGCCACAGAGTTGTGAATAGGGTCAAATGAAACCCAATTGGACAAGTTAATCACACAATATCTGCGGTTTATCCCACAGGTTGCAGTGAAAATGCTCACACTTATCAATTCTGTCAGTCGGGGTCACCTTCCAAACCCTGATTATATGCTGCCAAATTCATTGCACCCCACTGTACCTATGCAATTCCATGCACTCAGCATTCTGCTGTCATTGATTGGCTGCATGTGACAGTGCTGAAAGTAATGTGGACATTGCTACTGATCAATAAAAAAATGTATGTGCCTAGAAGCTAGGAGGCATTCTGTAATGAAATCAATAGCTGTGCTTGGCTTGTGGCATTAAGATCATTGGCCAGGCTGTTATTTAGTCATTGTTGTCCTACACCAGCAGCATAACCTGGCTACCATAAGAAATCAATGGCAGCATATCGCAGCCAGCATCCCAATTACTGGCAGGGCTGGCGACGAATCAATGCAGCTCGTTGCCATTACCACTCCTTGTGGGAAATCACAGGACATTATTTTTCTTGTGGAATCTGCTGCACAAAGGATGACGCCCGGCTGCTGATATTTAAGATCCATCTGAGGCGCTTAGCTTCCATTTCATTTGGGTGGGGCTCAGGTTGGCTTCCTGCAGCAGAATGTGAGTAAAGCGGGGAGAAAAACTCATATTTTGATGCTTGCCAGCCATTGACATGATATGTGATCATAATGTATTGATCACTGGCTGCTCCTGACAAGGAAAAAGAATCAATTTCAAATAGTAAACTGGTTACTGCAGAGAAATTAAATGTTACTGCTAAAAATCCTTACATCTCTTCAACTGGCAGACCCACTGCAGGCTCCTGCATATGGGGTGCCTTTTGTAAAGTGGCTCATGCTGAAAATAACATCAACATTTTGCCGCATTTAGTTTCAAACAATGTTTAAAAAAGTGTTGTGAATTTTTTAATGCCACCATTTACCACATTTACAGCAATATTTGTTAACTTAGGTTTAAGTTTATTTACTTTATCAAGTTTATTTACTTTATTAATCCCCCTGAGGGGAAATTCAATGTTTTCACTCTTGCTTGTCAATTACACACAGGTCTGAAAGACACACACATGCACAAACAGGACCTATACATGCACAAAGTGGAGAGATGTCAGAGTGAGGGGGCTGGTGAGGCGCCTCGAGCGGTTGGGGGGTTTGGTGCCCTGCTCAGGGGCACCTCGGCAGTGCCCAGGAGGTGAACTGGCACCTCTCCAGCCACCAGTCCAAATATTAAATCTAAATCTAAATGTTCTGGGTGAAACTAAATATTTAGCTATGTAAATTCACACTGCCGGTCACCGGAAGTACCAAAATAAAAGCTTGAGATGGTCAGACTGTGTTTATAGAATCAAATAACGAATTAAAACCAACTTATCGGGGGAAATGAACACTTGAACATAGATTAGCGTGATAATAACTACCTAAAATAACAAGAAACATGTTTGGAGAAAGTTTATTTGACGTGTACTTTGAGTTGTTAGTGTCCCTTTGGAGAAAATCGCCTTGTCGTTAACAAATACTTCCGGGTAGAAAACCAGCAGACTTTACCTACATATATATATGTGTGTGTGTATAGATACGTATATGTATGTATACATATATGTATACATATATGTGTATATATATATATATGAAAACTGTGATATATGTATATATATATCACATTTTTCACGTCACTATATCACTGTTTAGACTAATCTGATGTTTATAAAGTCTATAAACACAATGATTGAACAAACATTACTATTTTTGTGTGCACATTTTAGCTGGCCAAACCGTTAGCCGTTAGCCCCGTTAGCGGTATCTGTAACTAAATAACTCAATAAACGGTCCGTGAAAAAAATATTTTTTTCCAGCGGATGTCTTAGTTACAACATGATTGAGCTAGCAAAACAGTTTTGTGTTGCGATGCGTGGTACTGTATTTATTCAATTTTGAGAAATCACGATGTCTAGAAAGCATCAGTGGCAGCAGCAGCAGCAGCAGCAGCAAAGCTAACATCAGGATGTCATCTGTTAAAAGCCTCCCATTGTCGGATACGACATGAAACTACTCCAGTTAGCTCAATCATGTTGTTTTTTAAACATTGTTTGAAGCTAAATGTGGCAAAATGTTGATGTTATTTTCAACGTGAGCCACTTTACAAACGGCACCCCATACCTGCAAACACATGCTCTGCAGGCAGACTCTGTTCAAACCTTTAGAACCAGATATTAAATACGATTCTAAAGACATCAATTATGTCAAGCATAATGTTTGAAATGATGCATAAAATGTATTTTAACACATTCTTAAATCTTATAACAATAATAATAATAATCATGATAATAATAATCATATTAAAGAGGTTTGTTATTTGTTGTAAGTTGCATCATGCAAGAAATATAAATAATACATTCTGTTTTGTCGTTCAACTTTTTATTGGATAAACAAGATACACAACTATCCCAAATCTAACAAACTTATAATAAATGTAATTTGATTTAATATAACACTTAATAATAGATCACCATGTCACCATGACGTCGCTCTAACGACAGTCACTTGTAGGGAGACAACTGGCAATTGATCTCGATTGCAGAGATTTGTAAAATCGGCAAACTTGTTTATTTCTGTTTTCATTTTCAGCAATAGCTGTCACATTTAAAGATATAGTTAAACACAGAGGTGGGAGAAAGTCACACATGTGCAAGTCATAAGCAACTCACAAGTCATAACCTTCCAGTCTTAAGCAAGTCTCAAGTCACTGTGGTGAAAATCAAGCAAGTTGAGTCATTGCTTTAAGTCAAGCAAATTGAATCAAGCCATTGGCCAAGACAAGCAGGTCACAAGTCATACTCACAAACTCACATAGGCTGGGAGCCAGGGCCAGCCCTTAAGATATTTTCTGCCGCCTTTCTTTCATTATTATTTCCTGTTAGCCTTTACCTAGGACCATGACAAGTTGATAATGAGCACCTCCAACTCGGGACCGTTTGGTCTCAGCCCCTTTTTTGGGACATATTTCTGGCGAAATTATGTCAATGCAAGTATGAAATCTGGCAAAGAGTATCCTGACACAAAGAGAAAAGTAGAGGGCTTGCTTTTATTTCAATTTGTCATTACACTTGAAATCAGAGAAAACAGAATTTTTAGCCACCAGCTTTCCAGAGAGTATATTTTGCCAGCAATGTGAATAAAGATAATACAACTTGCCACTGTCTACCTCTACGCCACTGCATTTATCTGACAGCTTCAGTTACTTTTTTACTACTTTACAAATTAAGATTTTGCACTTGATACATGAAAATATTCAAGTGGTTGGTGGTCTTCTGCCCCCAAGTTATTAGTGTGAATGCTATTGTTATTGTATGCTGCAATAATATACCAATTTTACTATTATTCATATGTACGTTTTTCGGTCAGCTTCTCCTCTTGCAAAAGTGTTAGTATGTCATTAAAAAAGTTATAGTGTGTGCAGTGCACTTTTCCTGTGCAGCCCTCATAATATTCTGGCTTCCAAAAATGTCAGTCATTAAAACTTTGACAACCCCTGATGAAAGATTTTTGTTTAAAAATGCTTTAAAATGGTCAGTATTTCTGTCAAGTTTCCCTCAGACCCCCCTGGAGGATTGGATTACAGAAGGTGTAGATTGACAATGATCACCCCTAATTTTAAATAGGTGGCTCAAACCCGGTGCAATGAACTGAATGGTAGCATTAGCATGTTAGCACGCCAAAGCCAGAAGTGCACTCGATCCGTCAGATGGGCGTCAGACAGACAACTGAAAAAAGGTGGCTGAAGCAGCTCCTGTTCAGACAAGCCTTTGCAGCACAGAGCAGAGCAAAAGTGGGAGGAATTGAGAAAACTAACATCATCTGTGAGCGTGTCACCTGTCATTAGCATCAGGCTTTCACATGTATCAGTATGTCAAATCATGGAAAACATGCCTTGGGCCAAATAGACACATTATCAGCACTGTTTTTGATAAGGCAGACGCTGCTCACTCACAACTCCCCAAAACACACTGTGACTCCCCTCCCAAACTGGTGTATACCCTCCCAGCAAAGTGACTGCACTGGGCTTACTGGGATGTGACAGGGAGAGGGGCTGGTGAACGGGGAGAAGTAACAAGCTTGGTCTCTTTATCAGGTGTTTTGCGCATTTTTCAAAGCACCTCATGCTGGTAACACAAGGCTCTTTGTTCCAGCTCAGACTGGGTGTTTCAAGCATCTGGCTCTCAAAACAATGTGACACACGTTTGATTAAAGAGAAATGACAGCAATGTTTGAGACAAAAGTGATCGTGACTTCACGCAGCTGAAGTTGAGCCTTAGTCTGGAGACAGGAGTTCACTGAGCTTTGATGGAAGGATGAAGAATAGGGAGGAGAGAGACTGGCTGCATTCAAAACAGCAGTGGAATTCACTGGGGGGAAAATTAGGGGGCACTATCGATTTCATGATTATAAATTTATTTTCTTATATCCCTCCCAATTTTTTGACTCAAAATGGGAATGATCTCTTATAAAGTGTATTTAAAAGGATTTTGTGTTATATTTGATTGAGGATGTATTCCAGCTGCTTTTTCGCCCCTAAACGTGGGTGTTTTTCGCAACCCTTGGTTGTGTTTCCAGCTGCTTCTCAGCCCCTAAAAGTGGATGTTTTTCAGGGACCCATGACTCTGTTTACAGTGGCTTTTTAGCCCCCAAACATGGGAGTTTTTATATATATATATATTTTTTTTTTAGCTTTTTTTAATGGGGTTTATTGCTTCTAATGGGTGCCCCAACATGGATGTTTTTTTTTGTGACCCATAAATGTGTTTTTAGTGGATTTTCAGCACCCCACATGTGAGTGCTTTTAGTGACCCATGGATGTGTTTCCAGTGGCTTTACAGCTCACAAACATGGTTGTTTTATAGTGACCTGTCACTGTGTTTCCAGCAGATACTTGGTACGTGTTTTTAGGAACCTGTGGCTGGGAACCAGGATAATTCCACAAACAAATACAATAAAATATTAGGCACATATGTCTAGGGTGCCACATTATAAAAAGAAAGAAAAAAACCTCACTGAGAAACAGTAGCAGATAGGGATCAAAAACAAGTCATCTAATGTCAGATGTAAATATTAAAGCTTGAGTTAAACATGACTGGAGTTGGATGCAATTACAATGTGCTGTGACAACTTCTCAGTGTTTTCAGCCACGAACTACATTTTTAACAGTGTTTTACCAGACCACTAGGAATGATTGACCAGAGTTGGGTATAATGAATTACAAAGTAACTCGTTAGAGTACTTTGATTACTTTTTGCAGTAACGAGTGACCTAACGCGTTAGTTTGCTGTTTGAGTAATCAAATACTTAAGTACATTTTCAAACAAGACATCAGTTACTTCTGTTACTTTTAGAACGCTGGTCCTTCAGCTCCAAAACAGCAACAGCTGTTGTTTGGTTCTAATAACAGAGATAACGTTAAACCTATAAGTCTGAAAGAAGCCACGGAGCTTGTGGCTCGCTACGTGGTCGGAGAAATGCTGCCGTTGTCTACGGTGGAGTCTAAATAGGTGGAGGAGGACTCGCTGACAGACATATTTCAGACTCAGGACTTGCATTATGCCTGGTACACGCCACACGCTGGTACTCACCTATTATCCCCGGTCGTCTTTCACGGCGTGTGTGATGTCATCAGGTTATTCTTGTCCTATTTTTATTACTTTCACTATTATTTGAGTCACTGTGTCTGTTCATGTGCCAGCCGACATGTTGTTGTAGTCACCTAAAAGCGTCAGCAGATGGCAGGAGCTACATTTGAAGCGCCGTACTGCTACAACACAGGAAGTTCTGACAAATGTTTCAGAATAAAAGTCTATTTAGAAAATGGAGGGATTCTCTAGCCGAGGTTATAAACGGCTTTTAATTTGAAACAAGTGTTGAGTTTGAAATGACGGTGCGTTATATTAACTTAACAAAGACAACGGAGCGGATAAAAAGTAAATATATAAACACACAGAGGGATTAACAAATAACGAACAGTCTATAATGTAGTTTGTTTCAAATGAAGCTGGGAGCCTCTGCAGTTGTAGTGAGTAAAAGCCCCGCCGCTATTTGTTAATGTTATTACTTTATGTCCGACCGTGAGGATGTGCCATTGTTTGCTAGCTTGATGCTAATGACAGTAACGTTAACTCAGCGGGTTGACAAAGTGCCTCTGCTGTTTCACACCATCATTTCCCCCTTTTACTCTGTGTGGTAACATCCCTAGAGGAAATATTAAAAACGCTCGGGTGTTGACTTCCGTACGTCATAATAGTCACGTGATTGCAAACAAGCTATTGCTGTGACCAAAAAATGCCAGTTTCAAGAGTAAACAACAATCAAAAGGTAGGGCCTGTAAAAGCTTTAAGTAACTTTCAGCTTTTCTGAATGCTGTAAAATCAGGATACTGATGATTGATAATGATATGTACCAGAAATGCCCTCCTTTAAGCACTGAATCACCCCTGAGTGGGCTTCAAAAAGTTATGTATTAGTGCTGCATTACAGTGTTCCCTTTTGGTATGAGTCCCAAGACAGTTAGCACTTAACACTTAATATATCCTCTCACCTACCAAATGCGACATGGTCAAGTATAATTTCAATGCCAACAGCTGAGTCATGGAGAGGGATGACACTTACCTGGCATTTTAATCAGAAAACAAATAAAGTTAGTATAATAAAGTTGTTTCTTTTTAATTTGGTAAAGATCATATTGATTATGATTGTATATATATGAATCACAAATTTGACCCTCTGTCATGTTTTACCTCCTGAGAGGATTAGGTTGGAGTAAATTGATACACATCTCACACAGATTGCCTGTAAAAGGATACTCTGTGATTCTTGCAAAATGTGCCCCCAAATAAGCTGTGAACTGCTTTGGGTGCTAGGCAAAATCCCCTCTCAGAGGAGAGTATAAACCCACAGCTGCAATCAGGCTAAATTGGTCATTTCAGGATATCTGACCTGTGTTAACAACAGATCTGACTGGAGTTGAATGATGGTCTGAAGCTGTCTACTGGGGATGGTTATTTCATTTAAATCTATTGACATCTGTATTATATTTAACAGAATACAAGGCCAGTCTACTGTAGCTTTAGGTATAGTCATATACTGTAGTATGCAGAGTAATAAAATATAACCTTGTAATGTAAAGTCTGAGGTGGCACAGGTTAGAGGCATAGTGCAGCATGGTTCGCATTACTTGCTCCTTCATTCACAGTTATATAACCTACTTCAATTTAGTCTGAAATAGACATTTTAAATGAATGGAATTAAAAATGCATTGAACTTAACACACTCATCATATGCACTAGTTGTACACACTCTTGATCCCTAGTCTCTGTTGAATAATTCACATCATTCGAAGTCCTTAGGAAAAGCAATGATCCAAAATGATTTTAAATAAATCCATTAATAGCAATCCTCAAATACTGAACTAATTATCTCTTTTGGCATTGGAAGTGCAAAAAGATGTGTCAGGTGTAGTTTTATTTTAACCGTGTACTTAAGTCATAATGAAAAAATATTGCTGACATAACCAAGAATGGCTTCAGGCATGAGGAAACTAAATAGTTGGTTTGAGGCTACATGACAGTCGGGGGGGGGGGCAAAGAACAAAGAACCCATCATATGTTGCTTTGCTTCCTTTACTCACTAAGTTTTTCCCATTTCATTTTTTTTCCCACGCTGACAGTAGACCTGGTTTTAGTTGGCAAGCTTTTAGTGCACCTTCGGCGAAGCCTTTTGGCACGAAACTGTCACTGCGCCAAGCTGGATCTGTCAACACCTCCCCCTGCTGTGCCGCCACACCCATCTCAGCGCACCTCGGTCTGCCAAACTACCAAACTGAGCGCGCCTTGGGTTGCGCTGCTCCAAACTAGCTCTGTGCGGGGTTCACCACCCTGCGCTGCGCCGGGAAACTAGAGCCCATAGTCTTCTTTCCCCCACACCTTGTGGTTTTACAAATGATGTGACACATCCATACACTGGTGCACAGCAACCACGTTTGGCTCTTGTGCCTGGGGCTGGGGTCAGGACCAACACAACCAACAGAGTTAGGGGGTCAAGCAACATTCTTTAGCTGCACCAAATTATGTAGCACAGCACACACTCTCAATTTTGCAGAACTTTTTAGGTTTGTATAAAAGTTTTCCGCCTGTGAAATGGAGACAATGCCATCTGCCCTTCAGAAGCCTGATGGTGCGTTCCACAGCAGTGTGTGCATGGCAATGGCACACATCTCTGTGCTCTGTGGGTTGGAGGAAAGGGGTGAGCAGCCACCACCTGAGGGGATATCCACAGTTGCCTTGCACCATGTATAATTTGGACATTAACTGACTTAAAATGTTTTTGATTGACAGAAGCAAATGCATTCAAACTTGATGCCCTTACTGCAACATAAGTACAGTCATACAGTCAGTAGCACTGATTACATTTGGTTAATTGAACATTGCTGTAAATTGCTTTCTCTTATAGGCCTGTTTGCCCACTGGAAAAGGAAACCTTGTGTAGAGATGCATCAAACCAGTTATACGTAAGCACAAAAGTCATTCATCATCATAGGCCAGAAAACTTTGTTGGTCTTGTTGGTTTGCCAAATCATTTGATTGTATCTGAAAAGCTTTTTTTGTTTGTTTTTCAAGCTGAGCCCAATTGGGCCTAATGGCCCAAGGCTCAGCCACCAGATGCTCATCAGCAAGCTCCGCCCCCGAGGTCTGGTTCCAGAGGGGTCCATACCAGGTGAGGTCCTCGAAATCTAATTGCACTGTAATGTCAGGGTCTTCTTGAATTGCTCTTAGTCTGGCCCCTCCCCTGGCACCACTTTCCCATTGGACACCCTACCAGGGGCTATCTGCTCTGGACAGCACAGCTCCCAGAATCACAGGGACATGCAAACCCCTGCACAAGATAAGGTGGTGATGCTTGGAAGAGTCTTGCCACCATTATGTAACATGCAAGTATTGTTTAACAATTACAGATCCAATTAAATATGATTACCCGACCCAGTCTCATTCCAAAGTTGTCGAATACTGGCAGTTGGGCAGTGACCTCCGCATCAGACCCACACTAAATACCCATCCATTCACATCAGCATGATATGCGGCTGGGTGCTATCCATGTGCAGCAGCACCTGATGGTGTCAGGGAGAAATGACAATAACGAGCAAGCAAGACAATAACGTGAATTAAGGGGGCAAAAAGTCCAAGTGTGGGTGGGAGGGGTGATGGATGGGTCCAACAATCTCTGACTTTGGGACTGACTTTCACCTGGGGAGGCAGTGTACACTTCGTGTATGAATGTAAAGCCAAACCCTGTTTTTTTTTTCTACGCCCAACCATGTGCTTTTGTTGCCAAAATCTAACCACATGCATGTGTTGGCCAAATGTAACCATGTGCATCTGTTGGAAAAATGCCAATTGTTGGTGTTGTACCGATGTAGTGCATTTATTTTGAAAGAAACTGCGTGCAAACTGTACATTTCCTGTGAAAATGGAAGTGTATTTTGGAAAGACACAATGCATGTAACAGGCTGAAGTTGACAGTGTCCCAGAACATCAACAGCCAGCATGGATTCCTGATTAAACTGTGAAAACTGTTCAAATACCTTAGAGGTAATATTATGATTTATTTTAAACAGTCACATCAATTGCAAACAGTTTCTCAAGTTTCATCTTTCTGCCGTAAGTTACAGTTTCTCATTTCTCCAGTTTATGTGTGTTCTCATGTCAATTTAGATTTTTTTAATCCTAAAGTTTGCTAAAAATACAGTGAACAAGATCAATAAAAACTCACTGTTTACATACTTTTAAAACCTGATGTACTTTTACTCTTTAATCTAAATGAAAGTTATTATCATAGACAGTATGCTGTGCATTGGGAGTGTTTTTAAGGGTATCAATGCATGTGGTCCTCATAAGTGGAGAAAAACACTATCAGGAAGTTGTGTGTTGGGCTGCAGTTGTAGTGGTCCCGCCTCCTGAGTTTCTGGGTGACAGGTCAGTTTGTTTTTCTGCAACAGATCGAGACTTGTTTCACTTCTGCAGAGTCTCCACAGGAGGTGAGTTGAGCTGCTGAACTGTGCTGCATATTTTTAACAATATTCCAATAATTAGTTCTTACTGTGGGCTTACTGAGAGTGTTGCATTCAGACAGGACCTGCTTTGAAACCCACATGCACGTTAACACACTGCTACTTGTTTGTTCAGTGTTTAACAGAGTAGCAGGGGTGTGTCTGGTTTGTCACTTGGTCTGTATACACATTAGAATCTTACAGACAATATTGCATTCTCTATGCTAGATATAAGACACAGAAACACTCTGATCACATTTCTAGAATAATACTAGACTTATGTAATGTTTCTTAAGACTTTTTTTGGTAGTGGAAATACATGTTAAGTTCTGATCTGTGTTGTTTGTATTATTTCTTATCTTTGCTGCTGAAACGGAATTTTAAACTACATCCTGTCTCTTCCTTATTGTCATTCAGTTGCAGACCAGCAGAGATGGCAAAGCTCATGGAAGATGAGGTATTTATGGCTTTCACCACCTATGCAACTATTGTCATTCTGAAGATGATGCTGATGGCGCCTATGACTGCATACCACCGCATAACCAAAGGGGTAGGTACCAATAGTAAAGATTTCTACATCTTTTATTAAGATGAATCTGTTTTATATTAGTTTTCATGACTGTATGTACATTGTATTTAAGGTTGTGTTTAGCTCTGCCTTGCCTCCTTACTCCTTACACCTACTGTGTTGGTTTTCATCCTGGTTTTTTAGATGCAAGAAATGAGGGACTCCACTGTGTAACTGCTCCTCCAAGCCAAAATGTCCACAGTCTACAGTCCTACGTTTAGTCCTAACGGCCTAACTGATAACTCAGGTTGTAAAAGACAATAGCCTGGAAAAAAAATGTTAGAAAGGCAACAAGAGTCAAGTCACACATATGCAAGTCATGTCCCCTCAGGGGGATTAATAAAATATATAAAATAAATAAGAAATAAAATATGCATCTCTCAAGTCGTAACAGCCGTGTGGCAAACAAGTCCCAAGCTATTGTGGTGAGAATCAGGGAAGTAAAGCCACAAGCAGGTCTCAAATTGTGCCCTTTAAGTTTTGAGAGAATCAAGCTGAGATTCAAGTCCCTGCTGTAAGTCAAGGAAGACAAGTCAAGTCATTGCTCAGGTCAAGTGTCACAAATCAAGTCATACATAATTCTAATGATCTGGTTAAATGTTAGCTTACTAGCTAACATAAGCTTTTTAGCTAGTGCTTGACCAGCCAATAAGCCATGAAGTTAACTAAACAGACACAGTCATGTGCCATCCTTTGTGGGCTTTGTAGTGATGGGTGAATTTTTTTAACTAGAGACCATACCACTCTTCTCTTCTTACGATCATCATCGACAACATAATCTTTGAATCCAAATTTTATGGTTTTTGGACTCCCTCCCTCCATGATATCTGCTTTGGGCGTTGGCCTCTGCTGGTCTGCTGTGTCCTAGTGGGCTACCAGGTTTGTGCACATTGCACTAGTAAGAAGTTCCTGATACTGATTTCAATACCTGAACTTGCACATTTGTTGATACCGAGTTCTGATCCAATATCATTCCATTTAAAAAATATATTAAAAAAAATATTAAAAAATATAAAACAAACATGGCTCAGGTCAAAATTTTGTTTCAAAACAAAATTCTTCATCTCTTCTCTACTACTAATATACTAGTAGTTGGCACCACCAGTGCAAACCCTTGAAATTAAAACCTTACATACTGTGCGTGTTGCCTTTTTATGGGTTTGACTTTCATACATAAATGTATTGCCAAATTGTTGACATGTTGCTAAAGGCTAACATAACACTATTCACCCGTAAACAGGTCTTCCTTGCTGCTTGAAAACAGTAGTTGCTGGTGACTGTTCAGTGCAACTTGCTGTGTAGGCTACTGTTTGACAAATAGCAAAGAAGAATTGATTTTTGGGAAAACTACTAATTTACCCAGGTTTTCAACAACTTTGAGGTTCATAAATAAATTATGGTGCATCTAGGCATGCATACTTGCCAATGCCCAATACAGCATTCTAGGCACTATTAGGCATTTCAAATACTAGTATCAGCATCAGAACAACTCTTAAAAAGAAGAGTCAAGTCATTTTAAGTCATCTGCCATGAATCTAAGTCAAGTCTCAGATCATAAATACCAAGTCAAAGTCAAGTCTGTTATCAGTATTTGTCAAGCAGGTCTCAAGTTCTCAAATTTGCGACTCTAGTCAGACTCAAATTGTGTGACTCTGCTTAAGACTTTTTGCATATTTTCTTAATGTCTTTGCATTTCTACATTACAATATGGAACCTTTTAACCAAACTTCTGAATAGACTTTGAGTCAAATAAAAAAACAGTCAAAATGACATGCACATCCCACTGTCCAATGGCATGGGTACTGGACCAAAAGAAACATCTGGCGAAATAGAAACAAAAAGGTGTACACATCAAGTAACTCCTGCTAGAATGGTTTTAATGCTATGTATCTATTCGTGCCTACCTTACAAGACTGTGAGTCAACGCATATTATTGTCTCTCTCATTTAGGCTTTCGCAAATGAGGAAGATGTAGCTATGAAGTCTCCAGAGGAGAGGAAGAAACTGCTGAGAACCGATTCAAATGTAGAGCGAGTCCGAAGGTGAGATGATCAATCACTTTCACCTCAACGTATAATTGACACACTGGTGTTTCTCTAGGAAATAGAATACATAAAACAGAGAATTAGGTAAATACATGAAAATGTACATTTTTTGGACCTAAAATCAGAGTGGCATTTTAGAAAATGTTGAGAAATGTTGATTTTATTTTATATGGGAAGCTAAATAATAACTTGATATAATAAAAAAGTATATTATCCAGTATATGCTTGGCCCCAGTACTCCTTAAACAAACACTGGATAAGAAAATGAGAGGAAGGATGATATCATCATCGTTTGCAGTGTACAATCACTGTAAAAAAGAAATCCTTATCAGGCAGATTATAAATGGTCAGATTAAATACTTTCCCTGAACAATATGGTATGTTGTAAACTATCTTATTTATGGACAATTATTTGTAATAGCAGATACATTGGTTGTTCATAATGTTATCCAGGTGTCATCTGAATGACCTGGAGAACGTTGTTCCCTTCGTGTTGGTTGGCCTGCTCTACACTCTGACTGGACCCGACCTCTCAACTGCTCTGCTTCACTTCCGCGTCTTTGCTGGCTCTCGGATCTGCCACACCATCTCCTATGTCTACGCCTTCCCTCAGCCCTGCAGGGGTCTGTCCTTTATGGTGGGCATGCTAGTCAACATGTCCATGGTTTACAGGGTGCTTAACACAGTTCTCTTACTTTAGAGACAATTCTGGACGGGAAGACCTTGACCTCTTAATCACAAGCTCATCATTCTAACATGAAACCTGAATCTGTGTTTTACTTTACTCTTGCTGCAGCTATCTATGAGTTTGACTATGAAATGTCCATTGCACTTACTCTTTGAATTTCCCAGAACCACTGTCATGGATGGAGGAGGTGTTTTTAATAAAGCTTTCTATCAACTTTGTGTCTGTAATTACTTCTCAAGGTCATGGTGCAGATACTAAAACTCAATCTTGTAATGCAAAAGCCATTCATGTAAAATGTTTTGAAAGTTAAATCCACTTAGTTACCTAAAACATAATAGCCTGTCGTATACAACATTCAAGCATTAATGTCACCATTTACTTATAATTGGCTGAAATTTCCCATTGAGTCCCAATTTGAGTCCCAGTGTATAATATACCTGAGGCTAAATTGTTACTTCCGTCACTGCCAATAAGACTAACTCTGAACAGTTAGTGTTATTTCAGGTCAGGGCTGTTCTCACAGATAACACAACCGCAGAACACATTCCAGGCATTCTGATCTTTGGACTTGTTTTTGCTGTTCATGGTGACTTTGCAAAAACCAAGGGAAGATACATGGACACATTTCCTCTTATTTTTTGTTTCTATCCATGACTTTGTTGCTATACAATTTAAGTTTTTTTTTTTAACCCAAATTATATGATAATATAAACAAGGGCTGGAAAACAATAATTTTTTACAGTGTGGTATTGATACTGAATCTAATGTGGTCTTCTTCTTCTTAGAGCTTTTTCTGGTGGCATCTCTCCAATTCTTGGGCATGGCACTGCACCTGCCCTTGTAGAGTGTAATTATGTTGATAGGTTAATTATGATCAAGTGAAATTCATCATATAGCACAACTGGGTTAGAGCAGATTTAGAAAAGTTGTGTGCACCTGGAGTTGAAACAACAAACAAACAAAAAACAAAAACAACAAACAAGAGAAAATATGAGAGACATTTAGAGCACGTTGCTGCATGTGGCCCATTGTTCTGAACCTATTTTGCTGTTTGGATAACTCTTCATTTTAGCTTGATCTACTTTGTTGTCCTGGTCCCTGTTTAAAGATCTATGTGAAATAGTGGACAAAACTTTTCAGCTTTATCCCCATGCTAAAACAAATAGGGATATAGATAATGTGAGTACAATATAAACCACCGGTTTTAAGCATCTAAAGACTGATTTTGACACAGGACTCCTCTAATGCAGTAATGATGAAGGACATGCTTTAGTTTATCAAACCAGGTAAAATGCACTGACCTGTGGTTTGGGGGGCTGTGGAGTCCCCTAAACACTGATCACAATATTTTATACTTATGAGCAGAAATACATGAAATTATTACAACCCCTTGACACTGCATCATGCGGTGGTGGCACACAGGGGTGTAGCACCAAATTCTGGGCCCTGTGCATAAGCAGTCTCTGTGGGCCCCCTGCTATTCAACTCTTGTTCCATTTCCAAGTCAGTTTGCTTTCTTTTCTTCTTTTGTAACTCTGCTTTCCCTGTCTTGGGGAAAGACATGGCAGTTTACACTGGTGCTCCAGCAGCATAAGCAGTTGTTCAGCTCTAGCTTAAGAGTTTAGAGACAAATCCTAATGCAGGGGAAGATTGAAACATTTTGTGCCTTGAGGGTGAGGGGGGCCCCAGAGAGCTTCCACTATTTTTTTTTATACAAAGTTCAGTCTTTCTACCGCTTTATTCAGCCAATTTAAATTTTGTCGTATACTAATTATTTCGGAAGAAATAATTACAATCAAAACCAAACTTTTCATTCCAGGCTTTTCAAGGGCCCTTCTCCCACTAGAGCCCCGGATAATCAATCAAACTTCCCCTTGACACTGCTATTGGTATTGTGTTAAAATTACATGCCACAGTGACACAGTCAACATAAAGTCACTTAGGATCCTTTGTCATGGTGCATGCATGAATCCACTCGTTCAGTGATGTTGGTTTTTTTTAGTGGACGGAGTGAGAAAGTCCATGTTGAAAGGAGGTGGGGGTGGTGGAGGTTGAACAAACAGGAGACTTTGAAGACTTTGAAGACTTTGACTGCTGTTTTTGTCCCGTGTGATATTGGAAGTCAGCATTGACGTCTTTTAACTTTATGTGGTTACGTGATTTTACGTTACTTACACCGTTTTTCTAAGTACTTATATCCTGTGTGTAACAAACAGTTATTTGCAACCACAATCATTTTCTCAACTTGAACAAGCAGTTTTTGGTGCATAACCCCAGCTGTGCTCCAACCACTCAATGGGGTGTTTAGGGGTTGTGGTCATTTCACTTTCTGTGAGATCACATATTAAAAATATTTCTTAAGAATAGACAATATGAACATGTACAATGTGCTTTAGATTAATGTTGCTCTGCAGACCACAGGTCAGCTTTTTCTGTCAGGTTTGATATTGAAATATTTACAGTACTTTCTAACAAAGATGATGTAATGTTATACTGATATGATGATGTTCTGACATGATAGCAGAGAGTGTAGCAGCATTAAATGTGTATTCCCGTTGTTCTCTAAGGATTTCCAATAGACAGACTGTCATCACAGAGCAGTGATTCTGAAGATGATGCTCACGTCACCTTTGACCTCTTACTTTCGCTTGACAAGAAAGCTGCTTTTCTCTAACCTAGCTGCTGTATAACACTGTGGAATGTTCAAGACAAACAGTAAGAGGGAGGTATGAATGTGACCTATACTCTGATGTCTCTTAGACAAATGTAGAAGACACCAAAATTTACTTTCAAATTCCTCCTCACATCCTGCTAGCCATTGTACAGGCCTTGGACCAACACATTCTCACTCTGACCTTGTTGCACATCGACATTTGGTCATGGACTTTCCACATTGAGGTATGATGTGCAGGGTACCCTGGGTGCATTGGTTGTGGACGTTCTGGGATGCTATGTGAACTTCAGCCTGTTACATACATTGTCTGTTTGCAAAAAGATTTTACACTTTGCATACATCCTCTTTCAAAATAAATGCAATACGTCAGTACAAGACTGTGAGTTGACAGTTTTTCCTTCAACAACAAATGTACATGGTTATGTCTTGCCTATACACGCACACGGTTGGGTTTAGGTCACAAAAGCACATGGTTGGGTTAAGGAAATGACAACAGGGTTCAGCTCTACGATCACAGAAAGTGAACACTGGCCTCCTGGGTGAAAGTTAATTGGTTGCTGGACCCATCCAACACCCCTCCAACCCACCTGACTTTCAGCGTTTCCCCCCTCTGCTGATGGGCACTGTTAACCAATAATGCTGGAAATCACTAACCGAACGCCAGTTTCTGATGACTTTGGAGTGAGACCAGGTTAGTTGGACATAAACTGGATGGCCTCTATGTCACATCAGTTTCTCATAGCTATCAGGAGCTGTAATATCCTTTGATTCACAGAAACATGGCTAAATAATCTTAGCATCATTTTACCAGCTGACTCTTTCTTTATATGCTGATCTGACAGAGCACAGGACCATGGCAAAATAAGGAGAGCAGGCGTGTGCTTTACAGTGAATAAGGACTGTTATGACTGTGTGAGCATAAGATGTTGTCCTGTTCCTGCTGGATCACTGCTATATGCCGTTTAGAGGTGGATGTAGACTGGCGCTGACCGTGTTCATGAAAAGCTACAATGCAGCCATCTTGCTGAGGTCAGGATGTGTGGACAGTTAAGTCCTTACACAAACAAAATACCATGGATTACCAGAACAATCTGGAAGCATGGACAATTATAAAGCAGCAGCCAAAAATGTAAGGACACATTCACACTGGTGGCATTTAGTCCGCTTTAAACAAACTCTGGTTTGCTTCCACTGATAGTTCCGTACGTTTGGAGTATGAACGCTCATTCGAACTCTGGTGCAGACCAAACAAGCGAACCCCTTTGAAAACTGGGAGTCTCACTTCATTTACAAGTGAACCCTGGTGGGGTTCGCTTACAGTGAAATACAAATGGACTATCCAGGGAACCAAAGGGAGGAAGTGAACCAAAGAGCCAACTGGTAGAGCGCAGTACATTTTGGGTAGAAAAACAAAAAACAAAGCCAAAAGCGCGAACCGCTCGCTGCCTCGCCTGCTGCTCATACTGGGCAGCTTCTTGTGGTAAAATCAATTAGGTTTGAACACCAAAGTGAAATCAGAAACCCAAAGACTGCATAAATTTGGTGTTGCTCCATTGTTTCTGTGGTGACCAAGTTGGCTGAAGGGGATGGATTTCCGTTTTCGGCCCTGGCCAATCGATGACAGGGATTTTCTTCTTCCTCATGCTTTTTTTTCCCTGGTCAGCGGTTGTTTTGGGCAATACCACCCCCTAATGAACAACTGTTGTAACTATGTGATGTTGTCCAGGCGTTTTTTTCCAGTTTAAAAGTGCAGTGTGAAAGTGAACTGAACCAAATGAAGGTGTGAATTTTTTTGGAATCGCCTGCCCAATCGAACTGAGTCCCCCAGACTATCCTAGTGTGTGTGTGCCCTAAGAGAACAAAAAAGGACCAAACTATTACGCACAAGTTAAGGGAGCTGATGGGATCATGTTTCACTGGAGTTGTACCTTGCATAATTCCATGTGACAAATAAATAACTGTATTCATTTAAACTTAAAAAAAAATGAAATAAAAAATATCAAATTGATACAAGAATTCAGACTCTTCACTCAGTACTTAGTTAAAGCACCTTTAGCAGTGATTACAGCCTTGAATCTTCTTGGGTATGATGCCACAAGTTTTGACACGTGGATCTGAGAACTTTCTGCCATTCTTCTCTGCAGCGCCTCACAAGCTCCATCGACTTAGATGGGGACAGGTGGTTGACAGCATTTTCAGGTCTCTCCAGAGGTGTTTCATTGGGTTCAAGTCAGGGCTCTGAGTGGGAAACTCGTGGACATTCACAGAGCTGTTCCTAAGCCACTCCTGCGTTGTCTTGGCTTTGCGCCTTAGAGTGAGGCTTGGGCCATGAATTTCTCATTTCTATTCCAAACCCGACCCAAGCTCAGGACACTTTCTGTATTCTCTGTCAGAACCTGACCTGACCCAAGCCTGATGCAAAATATTATATTGTTACTGGCAGCATTTCCAACTGACACCATCCAACGGCGTTTCATACCAATGCAACCGGTGCCATCTGGCTGCATTATGAACTGACGACATCCGTCCATGTATCGTGTTGGGCCCAGTCTGAAGGCCAGGGTTTCATTAGGAATCTCTCTGTACTTTGCTCCATTCTGTTTTCCTTCAACCCTGAACAATGCCTGATTATGGAGGCAAGTGCGCTTGGAACTTAAAGTGTAGCAGAATTTTTTGTAGCCTTCTTCAGATCTGTGCCTCCACACTGTCCTGTCTCTGAGCTTTGCAGACAGTTCCTCCCACCTGGCTCCTCCAGTCCACATGTCAAGTAACCTTGGATACTGTACCATCTGTGTGTGAGTGTGCAACGTATCCTCATAGAACGGTTTGTATGATATCCTACAAAAACGTAGACACAACAGTTCATATGATGTCCTACAAATCAGTGCCCCACAAATGACATCACATCATAATCTTACAGTTACATAATTAATGTAAAGTTATGGAGGTTAGCTTTAGGCAATTAAAGTTATTGTTGTTAGGTTTAGGAAAAGAAACATGGTAAGGACGTGCCTTAAAATGACTCAGAGTTCACATGGTTCCAAACATACATCTCCAGGGGAAACTTTCAGTTAAAAGTCTGCATTTTTCTGACCCATCCACTACCCCAACCTGCCTTCTTACAAGATTACTCGGGACTGCTTACTGTTTACTCCTGTCAGCACATTGTTCATGTGACCGCAACCTTTCATATTTGGGGGAATTTGGGTGCATTACATTTTGTAGGAAAACACACAAACAGTTTATGGAAACAGCCTGGGTGGTGTGTGCATGTCTAAACTGAGTAGCAGGTGGCACCTTGTACAGTAGCCTCAGCAGCCAATGTGTGAGTGGGTGATTGTGACTCTGTAGTGTAAAAGCTTCGATTGGTTGAACACTAGAAAAGTGCAAGTCAATTTACCACTTATCAGAACTACTTGCACACTGAGTGTATGCTGTACTTGTTCTCCTATTAAATGCATGAACTCAATCATTTAATTTGAAGGCAGCATTATACAGTAAATCAGTCACGATGTACGTTCAGTCAGAGACACTTTAATACAGGAGCAAATGGTAATAGAGTTAGATTTGGCAGAAAAGCCTCCGCAGATTAGTATGTCAGCAGTAATGAGTCATTTTTTCCTGTTAATGCTTGTAGAGATGAACAAACTATCAGCTGAATTATTTACTGTCATTCACTGGTGAAGAAATTATTGCTCACATTTTATGGAAGGAAATATAAATCATAACAAGGCCGTAATCATTTAATACACCCTCTGTGACCCAAACTTCCAGGTGTCTGGGGGCAGTTTCCCCCAGGAATTTTTTTCAGAGACCTAATAGCTAAACAGATCATTTAAGAGCATGGAAAGGCCCTATACGGCAGGTGGAAGGGGTGGTGGATGGATCCAACAAACACCAGACTTTCACCTGGGAGCCCACTGTTTGCTTCCTGTGTGAATGTTGAGCTAAACCATGATGTGTTTTTTAATTTATTTATTTTTAACCTAACCACATGGTTTTGTTGCACCAGGGACATAAATGTAAATACAAGGTGTCTTACCAATGTTGTAAGTTTACTTTGTTAAAGACTGCACGCGTCTACTGAGCAGAAACTGTGTATTTTGAAAGGCATAATTCACGTAACAAGCATACATTGATACGCCCATATCACTGCAGATTCTGCACCAAACCATCAATCCATCTCACGATCCATTCTGCCTTTATTTGTGAAAAAGACCCCAAGATGCTTAAACTCTTTCACTCGGGGCAGTATTTCATTTGGATAGATAGGATAAAATAACACATTTTTACTTCATTGACTGCACAACAGTTTTTCTCATTTTTTTTCATTTTTCTCGCAGGAAAGTGCGCTGTTCAACTGACTGCCAAGCACAGGACAGCTAACAGTTAACTTGTCTCTTCTTCGGGCTGTATTTATATAAAAGTGAACATGGTGGACAGTTATTGTGCCCTTGGGTGTCAGGACAGTCGATACGTGAAGGGGAGAGCGTTTTATCGAATCCTGAAACATCTCGAAAGATGGCGGAGGTGGATTAAAATGTGCGCGAAGCGAGCAGAAGAAAACTGAGCGGTGGGAGCCCACAGGCAACGGATTCCGCTCCATGTAGTGATCACTTCAAATCAGGTACAGAATCCGACACTCACTAACGTTAATGGTTATTTTACACTACGCTAAATAGCCATATAGAGAAAGGCTTTTTTGTCGCTGTTGGGTTCAAATAAATATGCGGGTCTTTCTATGAGATCTGTGTTAAAGCCTCACTGTGTAAAAATGGTGAGTAACAGTGACATCAACGGTCAAAATCTAGATTGCAGGGCTCACTCGCGCTCACCCCTCCCGTCGGGTAAGTGACGGTGGCCTCGTAGGACAAAAAGCCTTGCGCAGACAGCAGAATTTTTCAGGAGTATCTAGCGACGAGGTGAATATTTATTGAGGAATCTAAACCATGTTACGATGTGTCATGGCTTACTGGTGAGATATAGGTTATCTGTGAGATATATGTTAGGAGTGTTTTATTTCTAATTGTTTTGGTAACATGAGCAAACATTAGCACATCAATGCTAAAATAACATGTTTTATGTGATAATCACGGCACAGTGCGACAAATACAGCCTGGTACCATTGTAATATATGTGTTTCCAGAGTGTTCTTCCACAGGACACAGGGAGATGAGGAAGAGGGAGAGGGAGAGGAGGAAGACCAGGGAGAGGAAGGGGCAAGGTGGTAGAAGTGGTGCAGGAACAGCCAGGCAAAGAGGTGTGTCTCGGCTACCCAGAGAGAAGAGGAGGAGGGGGTGGCAGCCTTCGCAGCAGGGCAAGAGGAATCAACAGATTTGGCTGTAGGCTAGGCTAACCATTTAGCTGTAGCTCTGGGATAACGTTAGCCAAGGCTGGATTCGTAAACATAGACGTCACTCGAACTTAGACGAGAGGGAAAAGTAGTTGCAAACATGAAGCCAAAAATGAATTACCTGTCTAGCAGAAATCAGGCAACCTCCACATCCCTTGTGAAATCCTTCTCCATCAGGAGTTCTTTCCACCTGGAATAAGCAATGCGTTTCTAGGTAAACGCGAAAGGCGAAGCGCGTATATGCCTTTCGGCCACTGTATTCAAATATGGCGATGTATGTGAATTGCATTACACTTTAGTAAATATATATTTATGAAAGCAATAGTTGATATTTGCTCATAAACAACCCGAAAAAATACACATTGTAACTTTAACTGTTTTGAAAAATGTGTGAAACCAATGAAAACATGATAATGATTTACCAGATCTGGTATGATAATTACAGAAAATGTAAAAACATTTGTAAGAGAAGGCCTCTGTTGTGCTAAGAAGGTGATCAAATGATTTCTAGTTTCACAAAGAGTGTCCTACCACTTGAGAAGAACTGTAAATATATAACAAGAATGAGTCAGACATAGTAACATAGTAACACAAATTCCTGAATTCCCAGGGCTACAGTAATAATTCAAAAAAATATCAACAGCATGTACAATACAATCACTCATACAGTACAGTACTGTGAGGGTTCTAGTCTTCCCTCTCTCCTGCATTTGACCAAAAATTCTCGTCATTGTCACATTTAATGCCTCCTCTGGCGAGGAATCTTGGAAAATATCTTCTGGAATGTCTGATCCATTCTATTGTAAATATCCTGTCAAGATTGTCTATGTATTTTTTCAAAATGTTAGCATTTTTTAAAAAAAAGTTCTTTAAAGCAGCTGTGTGGAACTTTACGTTTTCATTGATTGTAGTGCCCCCTTTGGTCGAAGCAGTATGACACCCACAGCCTGGTGTCGTAAAATTCCGGCATTCGGCTTCATTCGTAAAATTTCGACTGCAACTGGCAATTACAGCATGCACTTGTTTTGGAGAGTGAGAGAAAAATCATAAATGTTCTGGTGTACCTCTGAATTTCTTATAAACCGAGGACAACTGCCTGCTGTATAGATTGATAAGGTTCACACTGTCTTCTTATTTAAAATATTTTAAGGTTTTCTTATATTCAGACAGACAAGATGGAAGGAGATGTGTTTTACCTGCTTGACAGACAACCAAGTCCTTATAGATACATCTGATAAAACTCTTATGTGTTCAGAGATGCCCGTTGCGTACTGCTTACTCGAAGAACACTCTCTGTAAACATGGCTCTTCTTCTTCTTCTTCTCTCAATTTATTGGCAGATCGCAAACAACTTCCAGGTGCATACCGCCACCTACAGTACAAGAGTGTGCAACATCATGTCATTTAGCCTGTTTCTTAAATCCTACTCATAAACATGGCTCCTTCTTCTTCTGTGGTTTAATGGCTGCGGGCCGCTGCAAGCGTGCAGACTTACTTCCGTCTCCGGGTGCCGTATTCTGGTTTATGACTCATGCTGTGACCAACCCGCCTGAGGCAACGCTAAATAGCCATAGAGAAAGGCTTTTTTGTCACTGTTGGGTTCAAATAAATATGCAGATCTTCAAGGGGAGGTGATACAAACTAGAGACAGTTTTATGAATGATAAAAGTTCCGCACAGCTGCTTTAAATAGTGTTTGCAGGTAGTAGTCACAGTCCACATAGTCTTCTGTTTCTCTGTTTCCATTCCCCTTTTTCTCTCTTTCTCTTTTGGATCCCTAATTTCCCTTTCTTGGGAAAAGACATGACCAGAGTTGAGTACTTTGATTACTTTTTGCAGTAACGAGTAACCTAACGCGTTAGTTTACTGTTTGAGTAATCAAATACTTAAGTACATTTTCAAACAAGCCATCAGTTACTTTCGTTACTTTTAGAACGCTGGTCCTTCAGCTCCGCAACAGCAACAGCTGTCGTTTGGTTCTAATAACGGAGATAACGTTAAACCTATCAGTCTGACAGAAGCCATGGAGCTTGTGGCTCACTACGTGGTCGGAGAAATGCTGCTGTTGTCTACGGTGGAGTCTAAATAGGTGGAGTAGGACTCGCTGACAGACATATTTCAGACTCAGGACTTGCATTATGCCTGGTACATGCTAAATGCTGGTACTCACCAATTATCCCTGGTCATCTTTCACGGTGTGTGTGATGTCATCAGGTTATTCTTGTCCTATTTTTATTTTACTATTATTTGAGTCACTGTGTCTGTTCATGTGCCAGCCGACATGTTGTAGTCACCTAAAATCGCCAGCAGATGGCAGGAGCTACATTTGAAGTGCCATACGTAAACTCAAGCTACTGTATCCTCCAGACTCAAAACGTTCTGACAAATGTTTCAGAATAAAAGCCTATTTAGAAAATGGAGGGATTCTCTCAGCTGAGGTTATAATGGGCTTTTAATTTGAAACAAGTGTTGAGTTTGAAATGACGGTGCGATATGTTAACTTTATAAAGACAACGGAGCAGATAAGTATTTAAACCATAGACTGTATAAAAATAAACACACAGAGGGATTAATGAATAACGGACAGTCTATAATGTAGTCTGTTTCAAATGAAGCTGGGAGCCTCTGCAGTTGTGGTGAGTAAAAGCCCCGCCACTATTTGTTAATGTTATTACTTCATGTCCGACCGTGAGGATGTGCCATTGTTAGCTAGCTTGATGCTAATGACAGTAACGTCTCGGCGGGTTGACAAAGTGCCTCTGCTGTTTCACACCATCATTTCCCCCTTTTACTCTGTGTGGTATCATCCCTAGAGGAAATATTAAAAACGCTCGGGTGTTGTTGTCATACAGTTGTCTACGGCAGCAGGTCGTTCTGTGTTTCTACTGGTCAAAGTGACGGCTGTGATGGGAGAATTGGATCTAAGTGAAGGGCAAGTGGTCCATAACTTTAATTTTGGAGACAAAAAAATGTAGGCTTGGTGCCCTGTGGTCCATTGGCCAATAGGAAATGTAGAATACTCAAAAGTACTTTAAAAGTGCTTGAGTTACTCTTCTCAGGGAGTAACATTGGAAGTACTTTTAAAGTAACTGAATTACTTTACTGAGGGAGTAATGCAGTAAAGTAACAGGTTACTTTTTTAGAAAGTAATGCAGTAACGTACTTTGATTACTTTTAAAATAACCCTTACCCAACACTGGACATGACAGTGTACAGTGGTGCTCAAACATCATAAGCAGTCACTCTAGAGACAAATCCTCAAAATTATGGTTATGGGTCAAAGTGACCCAAATGCTGGGTGGTAAACCATAACCAACGTACTCTCATAGAACAGTTGATATGATATCCTATGAAAAATGCATGCGCAACAGTTTATATGAAATCCTACGAATTAGTGCCACATGAATGATATTAGTTATATAAGTCAAGTCAAGTTCAGCTTTGTTATCATTTCCACATACATGGGAACAAAATTGCGCTTTCCCACAACCCCATGGTGCCATCAGACACGCTGGGGTTGTGGGAAAGCGCAATTTCGTTCCCATGTACTCGTACGAAATTAATGTTAAGTTACAGAGCTTAGGTTTAGGTAAGTAAAGTTACTGTGGTTAGGTTTAGAAGACAGGAAAAGTGTTTTGTTCCTGACCCATCCACACCCCTTGCCTGCCTCTTTATAAGACTGCTTGGGATTGCTTCCTCATCTACTCCCATCAGTGCATTGGTCATGTGATCACAGCCTTTCAAAACATGTGGGATATGTATGAACTTAGGTGCATTATATTTTGTAGGAAAATATACAAACAATTTTGAGGACAACCTGACTGAGCCAGTGTTCCAACCTACTCTACCGTAAGGCACTGGAGTTAAATAACTTCTCTGAGGTATAAAATGGTATTTCAAAGTCATAGTACACAACTGGTGGTTTATCATATATTAAGCCTTGCAGAAAAGCTTTCATGCCAAGAGCCTACCAGATAGCAACCAACTGGGGCTCAACACGCCTTATGAAGACGGAGAGAGCAGCCATTTATGCCAAGGGTGGAATATCATACCAGTGGCAAAAGACAAAAATATTGACAGGTCACCCCTGTGGAGGCACTTGAAGAAAAGGAGGTTAAGGAAATAAAAACAGTGGAACACTGGAAGAGAGTCTACACAGAAGAGGTACTTTAAAGAAAGAGCTTGCAGACCACATCTATTGGGCTGGCTTTTTTCTTTGCCTTACTTCACATAAAATGCTATAAACTTGATTCAAAATATAAAAAACAACATTCCTGTTCTCAGCCTCTAGAAAAATATAGTATTAGGTAGGGTGTGCAGGACATTATGGGATTCAGCAGGTCTGCAAGGGCTAACTTATCTCAAATGCAGTAGAATGAATTATAGTCTCATAGGTCAAGGTTTATTCAAGAATTTTATGGCACACCACCCTATCTCTCTGTTATTTTTCTTGTTTGGCCAAATACTAATTTGTTTTATCATATCTTCGTTCATATCAATCTTTCATTAACAATTTTGTTACTATTAATTTTTGCCCCAAAACGACCCTGGCTGTCCTTTTATCTGCATGACTACCCTAATTTGACAGACATTTTTTCAATGGTTTCACAAGGCAAGCGTTAAAAGATGAGAAATATTAAACTATATGGTTGATTTTATCAGTGGCAGTCTTAGCACATTTGGTGCCCTAGGTGAAGCTCTGCCCACACCCTTGTTATAACAATCATATCAATCAATAATCATTAAAAAAAAAATAATAATAATTACAAATTCACTAGTTTGAAAGAATAAACCATAAAATAATATATGGGATTATAAAGTGATAATACAATGTACAAATTAACTTTCTAATTCTAATTGAACTAGGGATGCTCCAATTTTGAAATTTTGGGCTGATAGTTTAAATCGTGTTTAAATCACTGAATGTTTAAAATACCAATTTCTCCAATTGCTGATACCAGTGTTTTTATATTGGTGTTTCTTTTGGGTTTTTTGTTGTTGTTATTTATTACTCTTTTTTTGCCAGGGAAACACATAAATCTGCACTATAAAAAAATACATGTAAAAACAAACAGTTTTAAAGTTTTTCAGTCCTTCATTACACTACCTGTGAATGAGCACAGATTCAAAGATAGTGTACATGAAAAATGTTTTCATGTACACATGATAAAAATAAGCAAAAAATTATTTTTACTATATATGACACATCAGAATTCCCTCTCTAATGTCTATTTTATAGTGCTGTAAAAGCATCAACACATTTCTCCTTCAAACCTCTGAATTTATTTAAGTTTGTTACTAAGAGCTACATTTTACAAAATGACATTGAACACATCTTGAGAACATTATATTGTAATTTACCTTCACATAGTTCTAATATTTACCGAGCTTAAACGCTTCACAGTGTAAATCAATGCAGTCTCTGTTGCTTAGAGGTAACAATAACTTACTTTCCTTCTGACGATTTCAACACGGATTTGTAGCTTTTTCTTCATGTTCTTTCTCTCCACATACACTACTCAGTCGTGTAGTGGTAGTTGAGTGGGCACCAGAGAGCTTTTGTCATTTTGACATGGTAATGATAAAGTCCGTTTCGGGCTTCATGTGACGTCAGATTACTCGCCCATCTCCCTCAGACAGCAGATAAAGTGTGAAGAGCTGGGGAGGAGGGCTGGTGGGTGGCAGGTACCCAGAAAAAGGCCTCTCTATCATTTAGTAGGCTTTGTTATGTGGTTACAATATGTTGTTGTGGCTTTATGCCATATTACAAAATAACAGTAGTAATAGTATTATTAAAAAATAATAAAAGATTAGATTTGTTTTTTCTGCCCCCAGTTGTGGTGCCCCCTATGGTCGACGGCACTCTTAGCATTGGCCTATATTGTCTTGCCACGGCTGGCACTGGGTTTTATGTTGTTTAAGTTAGCTTTAAATAGAAAATAAGACTAGTTGAAAAAGAAAGTGTATATTGAATTACATTTTTTTTTTTAAAAGAGGATGATTATTTTTTGAGTTATGCTTAAAAAGTCAGATCAACCTCCCGCTAACCTGGAGCAAGTTGAGTCTCATGAGCACTTTTTCAGGGCCCTTTGTCATAGATGTTTTCTTATCATTTCAACTGATAGGAGACATATTGAAACAGGGGTAGATGTTTTTTTTTATTGTTGTTCTGTCTTATTTTAACTTGCCAAGAGGACAACCTAAGAAAAAACGTCTTAATCTTACCGCACTCTCCCCTACCTGTTTATGATGTTTTGTTTTTTGAATTGATGTTCTTCATGTCTTATCCTCTTATGAAAGATTAAGTATTTTTTAAGAAGCTATTGGTACTTTTATTAGCATTATACTATCATTGAAAATTGCAAAACACATCCGCAGTATCATTTATTTTACATCCTGCCATCTGTAATTTAAATGGTATGAGGATGCCTCACTGTATATTGGTACTGTAATAGCCTCATGTTTCCATTAAGAGTAATTACCCACATTTGATTTAGACTTTTTAATTATAGCAGACTGAAAATCAATGTATGAGTTTTATTTTATCTGTATGTTTTTATGATATTATAATACATTTTTTTTGGCTCATTATTCATTTCCTTTATTGACTGAAACACAGATAAAATGAATCATATTTTGATTACCTCAGCAGCTGATGTCAGAATGAATAATGTGTAATAATGTGCTGCCAACTGATAAAACAAACAAAGACTGAATCCACGTGAGAAGGAGAGATATTAAGGAGCTGTTCCTAAAATTCACGATTTATTTTTTTGCTCTCTACATGTGTTAATTACTACGTATTTTTATCCACTCCAACATTCAGAGGAGCGTTTAAATTTAGACATGTTCCTGTTCTATTTGTGGGAGACTCAGAACAGAGAGGACCTGGCTGTGATGCTTTGGAAAGCGTGCCTCTCTTCCACTAGAGGGAGGCATTTTAAAAGTCAACTGAGTTGCTCCTCATTAGGAATCATTTATGGACCAGGTGCAGCTCATAAAAGCGCTCCAGCTCAAACAATTAGTTTCATTTGCTTTGCTGAAAACATTCCCCTGCATATCCCACAATGCAGCTTTTATTTCATTTCCAACCCAGCACAAACACTCTCACATATTTATGCAAAGACTAAATGCAAAGAACAACAGCTTCACTTTCATTTAACCCAATTTGCTAACATTTGTATACAGAATAATTGTCATCACCGGATTCCCACTTGCTGTTAGGAAGTAAAGTGTGCTGACTTGTTTAGATGTGTCAGCTGCTGATATGATGAATGCCTCGCTCTTCACATGAAGGTGACTGGCTCCAACACGGAGCAGTGAAACCCATGGGTGGGCACTGTAAATAGTAGAGTGAAATTACCATGAAGGCTGCTTTGGGCGGTTGCTCGTCTGCATTGTGTCCTGTCCCTGTATAAGTAGAAGAGTTTTATGGGAGCTCATTTGTTCGGGACCCTTGGCCCTCCAGGGTCTCTCATTCCTCAGACAAGCCAGGCATTTCACAGCTCGGGTGGAGGGGGAGGAACACCCCGACCACCGTCTATAACTAACAACCATAGACACGCCCAGGACGCCTTACTCATGCTGCATGCGGTGTATGCTGGACTCTGTCTGCTACATCTCCAATGGATTACACTGGCTCATATGCAACTGTTTTGCATTAGCACAATGTGTTTCAGCAGTTCTGCCTGGATTATGTTTGTCCATAAAATGTCAGTATATTAATGTTGACTGCATCTGCAAAATGTTGCTGGGTGCAGTTTTCAGTTGGATACCCTGACAATATCCATTTTTTGTTGTCAACATTATTTAAATTTTTGGAGCCAAAAGTGACTATATTTGGACAAGAGGGTGGAGATAACCCTAAAGCGGCTGCTTTGGAATAGGTACGCTGTTGCCTGATGCGTACCTCCCCAGAAATGTACCTACATGTCCTGGCGATGCAGACTCCCTGTCCATTTTTGTAAGCTGAGAACCATTTCCCTCAAACAAAGCCTTTTTTAAAAAAAACAAAAAACAAAAAAACCTTTTATTTTACAAAGAAAAATTAAATTGTGAGAACAATAAAGCCCCCTGGGCTAATTTATACAGTGTAAAATGCTATAGGCTTGTGCTAATAACATAAGCATGTTGTATTTGTTTGGAAAGTGTGAAGTATAAGACAGTTGTTTTGTTGGTGAACCATGTGACCCTGTGAGCTGTAATGATAATGCTACCTTTTTTAAATGCTGCTGTTGTCCCTGGCTTCTTATGAGTAGAGGAAATCTCTGCTAGCTGTAAGGCTAATTCCAAGCGTGTCGTACCGAATATGCGCCGCTACGGCGTCGCTTTGGGTTGTGAGCGGACATGATGTGCATCTACATTGAAAGTAATGAGTCTGTGCATGCAAGAGACGCTACATCTGGACGCCCCCCATGCACACACACACACACACACTTTAACCAAGGCAGCGGCCAAAATCACCCAGGCGGTCCGACTTTGTTTTAGATAGGCAGGGAAAACCCTGTGTTTGGGTACAGGCTTCTCAAGTTGATTTGTTGGTTCAGTGTTTGTGCTCGTCTCCTCCATGTAGGTAGTGTCAGTCTTGCTTTGAGTGAATGCAGACTAGATGGAGGGGGAGGAGTCACATGACTTACATGGCGGTTTGTTTTGTTTTTCCCAAGGGACCGCATGGGGAAAGTGCCGAAATCACCAGTCCTGAAATCACCGACATGAGTAAGATTACGTCGGTTAGAGGGTATGAATGTTGGTTTCGGTATATTTTCGGTTAATTGCCCAGCCCTAATTTCAGTACATAAAACTTAAACTGAGGGGTGCAGAAAACGATGGTGGGTGGGTCCAATATTATTGGACCTAAAAAGTGACTGGGACTTGTCCCACCCACTTACAATGGCTCCGACGCCCATGGCTAATGGTACCCATGGGCTTTTACAATGTAAAATGCCATGCACTTGTGCTAAAATCATTAGCATGTTGTATTTGTGGGAAAATGTGTCCAACAAAAGACAAATGCTTTGTCTGTAAATCCTGTGAGTTATAGTGAAGCTGATTTGTGTGCTTGTGTTTGAAATTGTCTCTATTAAGCCATGTTTAATGTGTGTTTTGCGTGTGTTTTGAATCGAGTAAATTTTACAGCACTTCACAGAAACCCAGCCACCAACTCATGTTTTGGAGGTGTAACTGCAAGAGTGACACAGACACACTGCCGCACAAGTATAAATGCTTACAACGGCATTGGCCACGTGTGAAGGCTACGGCATAGGCTCTGCATAGAGCTGACACACTGTATAAATCCTCCTTAACACTAGTTACTGAAGTTACTGCTTCAGCTATGATGTTTTTCTGTAGGCCGATGTGGAAGTTAGTGTTGCCTGGTTCCCTTGTGAATGAGCCTATGGGATTTTTCCATTGGATTTTGGATTGCTGCATTGTTCAGCAAAATAATCTATACAAATGAACAACAATTCCATGATTTTAGAAGGCTTAATACTACAATTTCCAAAAGTAAAAAGCTAACATTAGGCTATAAATGAACTACACCATGGTCAGATGACTTAACGTCAGCACCACAACAAGACTGCAAAGTTGTGTTGGCATGATGATGTTCTGTAGTCTCATTTATCAACTTGTTAGCAACCACCTTTTTCAAGACATCTAAAAGCTTCAAAATGAATCAGGAGGGTATTTACTAATGTATTTATGTCATAGAATAAAATGTGAAAGTCTCTTCAGTTTGTGTTGACCAAAGACCTTATTTCAGGAAGCTAAGCAAAAATCCATTCAGAAACACCCATTGACTTTGAGACGAGGGAACCTGGAATGCAAAAACAATATCTCATATCCGGTTTGTAGCACTCATTTCTGGGCCACTCTATTAACAGCTATGGTTAACTGTGATAATGCTAATTTTTGCTAGTTAAAACAGGCTTAAAACCATTAAAACAAAATGTAGTTACTACAAAAACTAAACATCAGATTCCTCAGAGTGTCTTGTACTGTAGTACAACCAAACTCTAAAAAAGACTGACCAAAATGTTACACTTAATTTTCATGAACTGAAAACACAATGAAAAAACAGCAACAGCTACAGCTACACCTCAGCTACATATGTTATGCCATGGTTAAATTACCCTGGATGCCACCCACCACCAACCACTCAAAGTGGCCACGCCCTTAATGATGCATAACTTTAAGCCTAAATATCATTAAAATAGGTGAGTTCTATAAAAATTCACACCCTGTACGGTTGTTATGAATGTTAGAATTACATATAGAGACCAAAACAGGTTTTTAAAAAAAAATGTTTAAAAAAGTGTTGTGGATTTTTTAACGTCACCTTTTACCACATTTACAGCAATATTTGTTAACTTCGAAATATATTAAATAGTGAAATCTAAATATTAAATGTGGCACCTAAATGTTAAATGTTAAATCTAAATATTAAATCTAAATCTAAATGTTAAATCTAAATATTAAATATAATTCGAAATCTAAATGTTATATCTAAATGCTAAATCTAAATCTAAATGTTAAATGTTAAATGTTAAATCTAAATGTTCTGGGTGAATCTAAATATTTAGCTAACATACAAATCCACACCGCCGGTCACCGGAAGTACCAAAATAAAAGCTCGAGATGGTCAGACTGTGTTTATAGAATCAAATGACGAATTAAAACCAACTTATTGGGGGGAAATGAACACTTGAACAGTATTAGTATTTAGATTTAGATTTAGCATTTAGATTTAACATTTAGATTTAGATTTAATATTTAGATTTAGATTTAGATTTAGCATTTAGATTTAGATTTAATATTTAGATTTAACATTTAACATTTAGGTGCCACATTTAATATAACTATTTTAATATATTTTTAATATATAAGTTAACAAATATTGCTGTAGATGTGGTAAAAGGTGATGTTAAAAAAATCACAACACTTTTTTAAACATTGTTTAAAGCTAAATGTGACAAAATGTTAATGTTATTTTCAGTGTGAGCCACTTTACAAACGGCACCCCATAATAAAGCTGGGCATTTTAACATGGAGGTCTATGGGGATTGACTCACTCTTGGAGCCAGCCTCAAGTGGCCAGTAGAGGAAAAGCCAGTTTTGGCACCTCTGCATTGGCTTAATTTTTTAGCCCTTGAGGTTACTACCTTAAGGTCCAGTGAGTACGATTCAGGGTGATTAAGTGGTATCTAGTGGTGAGTATTACAGATTGCAACCAGCTGAAACTTCTCAGAGTTAGAATTCCTTCAGTGTTGATTGTTCAGGAGGTTTGTACCAGGAGCTGAATTATCCACAGAGGTCTATTCCTCCCCAAAACAAATTAACCCAGTGATTTAAACTGGTACAAACACCAAATAATGCATTTTCATGTAAAAAACAAACAAACAAACAAAAAAACAACAACAGTGTTTTCCTCATGCTCTCTTATTACGGTGGGGCTGCAAACTACGTCTGCCTGTTGTTGTTGCATATTGAGTGTTGAGTACATACTTCTGCTCAGGCAGAGGAAATTAGCTGAGCAGGTGGTCCCTTTATGTGGCCCAGGACACATTCATGTACACGCTGCTGAAAGAATGTTGCCATATGCGACCCAGGCACCTCCAAAGCGAGCGACTGGATCTCAATATGTCCACAAAATGGCTTGGTATCAGTCACACCTGTAGTTAGAGTTGTCCACTTGTGATCAGATCACCCAAGATTAAGATTAGGTGTGAATAGGGCCCAATGTTTGGCTAAGGACACATAATCAAACCATTTGGTTAAGATTAGGGGGAGATGGAAGTTTCAAGAAATAACTGATATGTCAACACAGACTGGTAGGAGACACACTGTAAATCAGCGATGACAGTTTTGAGAGTAAACGATTAAGGGAAAATTGGGTAACACTTTACAATAATGTACACAAAAAAGGAGTAGTTCCCGTAGTCATTATCAGTTAACTAATTATGAACTAATGATTAGCTGCTCTAACACATTTGAGTGGGAGTTACTTGAGAACTGACCATTAACTAATGGTTAGTTACTCATTCGTTCCTCATCAGTTACCTGGGTCATTAATAGTTCACTAATTATTAACTTATAATTAGCTACTGTATGACATTTGATTGGGAGTTACTCAAGAACTGACCATTAAATTATGATTTGTAAGTCATTCTTTCCTCATTAGTAAGTCCTTAGTAAGTACTTGTTTTTGTGTACCTTATTGTAAAGTGTTACTGAAAATTTTGCTCAGGTACCACAAGAGCTTATGTTACGTTTTAATCAGCCGCTTATGTCATGTTCCATGACTGCCTGCACAAGGAGTGCACAAACTGCCAAAAAAATTACTTAATTTTATCACCATATTTACAGTATTGCCAGCTATACATATATATGTATATATACACACACATATCTATATCTATGGATATATATATATATATATATATATATATGTATATACATGGAGCACACCAAATGCAGTATCTACAGAATTGCATGTGCACCCGCTGTTCATGCTGCTACTCACAGTGAGAGTGGCAGCTGACTATTGGTTCAAAATAATAATAATTCCAATAACAGTCCCATGGGGGAATCTGACCGACTGGAGTGAGTGAGAGATGCTCTGCTAAAGCAATGGCGTAAAACACAATGTTAGATATCTTTCATGCTATTACATGAAGTGTAAAAATATTTTCTGGGTTGCCTAAGTTCAGGTATATGGGAAACGTGGGGTACTTTTATGCTCATCACCACCTTGCCTCCACACCCTTCCTAAAGCTGCTCAGTATGAACACCACACTATTTCCTGTATTGGCCCTGAATGCTGCCACTGAACATATTTTGCTAGTTGATTGTAATTTATAGGAGACAGGGTTGCTTTCTGTGTATGTATGGATCAACCCTGTCTGCTAATTTGCAATGCCAACACAAAATGTTTATACTGAGATAGTCTGTAAAATGTCCCCTGCCAAAGTATGTACTTAGTTTTCCTACAATATCCACTCTTGGCAACCAAAGCATGATTGGTGTGTGTTTAGGAAAGCATTTGGTCAAGGCTGGGCTCTTATTGAAAGTCAACAGTGACTTCAAGCAGGAAACAAGAAGTCTTGTTGTCCAATTATTCAGTGATTCAAATATGTCTGGTATTGTGCTCATTGACTGCAGTTCCACTGGGGAACAATCTACCAGTCAGCTCAGGATTATAGGATTGCAGGCTGGACTAAAATTAGGAACATCAGGCTTTGCATGGTTTGGTTCCAGGTTTGGATCTTGAAAAATAATGAATGTGAAAAAGAATGAATGTGAGTGAGAAGTGACACAGATTGTTATTTCAGTATGAATTTCAGGCTGAAATAATTATGCCCAGATCATGTTTTTAACAGCATAAGATAACATTTCTATTGACTGTACCTACAAGTACAAGATGGTAGTCTCAGTGTTGACACTGAATGTGAAGCAAATTTTCACCCTGCGTTACCTGAAAAAAAAAAAAAACTAGAGTTTTTTTTTTTTTGAATATTTCACAATAGGCAAATATTTGCTATTATTAGCGGTGCTAAAAGTTGTGCTAATTAACTGGGAAACATAGCTAATGGTTATCTTGGTAACATCAGCAAAATCTCAACCAGATTTCAATGCTGAAAGGCTTTTGCAACACAGCATCATGTAAAATTTCTTGCCCAAGATGAAAAATATTTAACTTATGTGAACATTACCACGGGAAACACTTGATATCGACACACTGACTGACACTGCACTTGATATCGACACACTGATTGACACTGCACTCTGACAAAGGGCACAAACCCGATGTCAGAGCGCTGAGGTTTGTACACATAGGCTGTGTAAAAATAATGTATGTAGCTACTGTGACATCACCCATTTGTTTGTGGGGTAGCAGCTCTGCACACTGCAGACTGAAATGCTGACTACGCCCCTGTATATTAAGACAAGAGGGCCAAACTGTGGTAGGTATGCTGTAAACAACCAGAAAAAGAGGTGGGTATAACACTGTATACCTGTATACCCTTAATATATGTATATGTGTAACATTAGGTCTTAATAACATTTAAATTAAATCAACCATAGAGGCCAAAACTGTTTTCTGTACCGGGTTGTAAACATGTTTATTTCTGCTGTAAAGTTGGGCATTTTATCATGAGGGTCTATGGGGATTGACTTGCTTTTGGAGCCAGCCTCAAGTGGCCATTAGAGGAACTGCAGTTTCTGGCACTTCATGTTGGTTTCATTTTCCAGCCCCAGAGGGTGTTGCTTGGTGTTGCCATCCACCACAACCTCTTTCCTACAATCTCTGTGCAAGAATATCACAGATAGGAAAAGTGACAGTGAACATACTGAAGCACTTACGTTTCCTTCTAAAATACATTTGAGAAAGCTAATTTATATAGCATATTTTGCCGGAGATGGGTGAGTGTGGATTTACATACAAGCATGCAGCAGCTTACACAGTATTTGCATGTCGCGTGTCTCTGTTCCACTGTACTCACTGTGTGCCTGCTGTACTGAAGAGCTTCATGTGTGACAGCCTGATTAGATACGGTAGTGTCTCCAGTTGTAGATGTTACCTCTGTGCGCCTGTTCACTTTGCTTTGTGCCTGTGTTTCATTAGCTGTCATCCACATGCCTAAGATCTGCCCTGTGCGTTATTGTTCAGCTGGTTAACTGTACAGCTGCTTCATTAGGCACAACTTCAAAGTCACACTCCACACCGGTGCTGAGGTTAGCCAGATATTTATATCATACAACGGCACCCAAGGTCCTGAAAAATTAATGAATAGTTAGAATGAATCCAACTCAACGGCTGGCAGATAGAATTATGAATCAATTGTGTAACACCAGCTGGACATTTTCTTTACTCTCTTTCTTCTCACCATTGAAAGACATACAGTGTGCTATCTGAATGTTTTCAGTATCAAAGGAGCTCAAAACGACATTCAGAGCATATCCATGATTCAGCGTCTGATTCGGGTTGTTTGCTTGCATAGAAACATAAAGGTGGCTGAGCCACTGGTTAGCAGCAACCGCTAACAGCACAAATGATGCTAACAGCCAACCCGGTCTCACTCCTAAGTTGTTGAAAAATGGTGCTTGGTCAGTGATTTCTGGCATCAGACACTGAATAAAAAAAAGCTGTCCTTTCCCATCAGTATGATACATGGTCAGCTGCCGCTATTGAGTAATGGTGAGGAGGAAACGTGGCAGGACAACAAGAAAGTTAAGGTGGCAGAAGTCTTGAGTAGGGTGGGTGGTAGGGGTGGTGTATGAGTCCAACAAACCAAATATGTGTCTGTTGTTGAAGAACAAAAACATCAACTTGCTTGTACATCAGTACAACACCGCAGAATGTAAAAATGTACATTCATTTTTAAAGAGACTGTATGTGTAGTGAAAACAGAAGTGTATTTTTAAAACATACAATGCAGAACCCTTGCACATCATATCTTGACGTAGAAAGTCGATGACCAAACCTTGATATGTGACAAATGGAAATTATTTGAACTAGTGCAAACAGTGCTAACAATGGAAACAGTACTGACAGAGCTAAAAGTGTGAAAAAAGCCTGTTCTCATCCCCAGGTTATCAAATAGTGATGCTTTATCAGGCCCCCTTGGGCCAGATATCAATGCAGAAAGTACCCTTAGGCATAGTCTCGCCACCAGACAATCAGAGATCTCCGCCTTCTGATAGTCTGGGGACACTCCTTTCTAAAGAATAAAAATGTCTTCCCAACAGGAGTTACGCTAGTGCTAGGGCTCCAGTGCCACCACTCACGAGTCAAATAATGTTAACTGAATGAAAGTTAGTCCTACTTTCTGCTGTGTTGTGTGTCTCTTAACTGTAATGCAAGCTAGCCAGTTAGCCGAAGCTGTTGCTGGCGACAGGAAATGACATGCATTTTTCAAATTACCGTAACTCCACGATCATTCACGCTATCGACATAATTCCAATGGATTCTGAAAGCTGAGAAGCGGCAGGAGTGCCTGTGGGGGCGAGGGCGGAAGTCAGCCAAGTAGGAGTGTAAGCGGATCAAAGCAAGTACAGCTTGTGAGTGTTGTAACGATGTTTTAGCGATGTTTTATCGGCATTTTCTTTGTAAATAACATCTTCATCTTGGCGTTGTAAATAATTGTATTAGTGTTGTTTCAGACAGTTTTGGAGTAGTTCTGGAGGAGTTTTTGCCATGTTTTCTCCATGTTTTTTGCCATTTTTTTCTCTATAGTTTGTCTTTGTTTGCTATCATTCATCTTTTTTGCCATATATATATATATATATATATATATATATATATATATTTAAGGATTTTCTCATGCAGGGCATGTCCTCAGACCTGCTTCACAGGCGGAAATCTCAACCCCCCCAATGTTCAACTCAAAGTTATGCCCTTGGTCAATGGGATATTTAAGAGTTGCATGTTTGTGCATTTAGTCCTTCTCAGGCAAGCACAGGTTTTAGTGTTGCCAGAGCCCAAAGGGATGATGCTCTGCAAGGCTTTTATTTTCTCCAAGTGAGGACAAGAATATAAGCAGCTCACATAATCCTGTCAAAATTGGCCTCACATTACTAAAAGTATATGTCATCCAAGAGAAACAATAACAACTGAAGTAATGGTCAAAGTTGACAATGAAATTTAAAGTGTGTTGATGGATTCACATCATCAACTCTTGCACTGAGTTACATTACAAGTAGATGTTCCACCTTAAAAGTTGGTGTAAGTCGGCCCAGTGAATAAAGTTTTTTTTCCCCAGTTTACAGTGCTGTGAGAGGCAGCAAAACATCCTGTAAATTTAGTTTTAGTTTATTGATATGTGTAAGACTTACCATGGTATTAACAGAGGTTACATAAGCTTCAAAACCAGCCACAACTCAGCACTGAACATGAGTGACTGTCCACTATTGACCAATCATAGGACTGCAGTGTTTCTAGTGCCACCTTTTAGTACAAGATTAGTGTGCTAGGTACCCCAACAGAGGGGTGACCAAAAATGCCGACGGTTAGGAACAGTTCCATTTGTACCATCCACAACTTTTCACAGTGGAAATGGAAAAAATGCTTACCTAAATGAACTGAACTCAACCGTATTGGCCTGCTTGGTGGAAATGGAGCTATTATGTCACAAGGAAGTATAGTAACACCACAACAAATTAGCATACTTTATCATTTAGTATTAGCAAGAATTGATGAGGCATGTGACAGATATCAGTCAAACTACAAATGGCTGGCAAATGACATGAACTGTATTTTGGGGCAATCACTCAAAAACACAGCAGGTATTCTTAATTTTCTCATCTTTCCAGTGTGAATGTTCTTCAGACTCAAAATATAGTGAGGACTACTTTATAGTATGCAACTGGAACACAAGGACAGACATGACATTCAAAATCCTTTTGAAAATGCACAGTGAAACTCTTTTAGGGCAAGCTTTGTTGGGGTTAAGTTTAAAAAATAAAAACACACCTCAGCCACTCTGACCTCAAAACCTTTACCTTCCATTGCCACATTTCAATGTCCAAAGACAGTCTGTTTCCAGCAGGTCTCCTCCTCTTCATTACTTCCTGGTGGGGAAACTGATTTTTCTCACTTTTATTGCACAGAGCAGTATTTGCATTTTAAGACATCTTAGTAATTTAAGAAAATGTGTGCGCACACATGCAGGCACACACACACACACACACACACACACACACACACACACACACACACACACACACAAACACACATGCACACAAAATGGTGGAAGTTTGACCCTCCCAGCCAGCTGACTCCTCTTCATATGTTTCAATCTGTGGCTGAGCGGGGCTGGGGTCAGCAGATTGCTTATGCTGATCCCAGTGATTGGAGGTGCATTGCAGGTGATTACCATAAGCAATTTAAATGTTATTGATTTAACCTCCCGCATGCTGTAATTGAACACCGTGGCCAAGCACCCGGCGTTACTCCCTCCTCCTCTTGATTCTTCTTTTCACGCCATTTCCAAGGTTTTTCTTTCTCTCTCTCTCTCCCAGCATTTTTCACTCTTTTATTCTTCCAGTGTTTTTCCCCGTCCTTCTGTTCTTTTTCTGCTCACAACAGTCTCCGTGCTAAACAGTAGGCCCCTGTGTCAGTCTGTATCCTCAGGCCAAAGGAAGTGGTGGGAGCACCAATAGCCAATCAATAGGTAGTCTGTCATGGTAACAATGGAAATGTTCAATTAACAGCCAGCAGTGGATAATTTACAGTCTCACCATCATTACTTTCCATTGTGTGTGTGTGTGTGTGTGTGTGTGTGTGAGGGCTGGCGAGGGGCGAGGTGGCACACGAAACAGTGTTTTTTTGTATTCGTAAGAATCATTTTCTGATAATTCCACCCTTCAATAGACCGTCATTACTAATCACCAAACTTAACACAAAAGCCCAATTTCTTACTTAATTACAATTCTGCTGTTTTTAGATAACAGTGTGATTGTAAATTACACAGTGGAATTGACGAAAAAAAAGGCAATTCTTTCATTAAAATATTCCCAAATCTGTTTAATATCTTCTTCATTATACAGAGCCATAATGGAGGACTAGATTCAGCACTCAGATCAATTAATAAATGAAGAAAACTCCACCTGGGAGACACACTTGTGCATTCTCCATTTTTCATCACGCTCTGTCATTCCTCATGAGGGATCACAATTTCTTGTTTTAATATTTTAGTGTTCTAACTTAAGCTTCAGAATTCTCTCCAGGTAGCATACTAGATCATCTTGACATTTCAAAGTACTGAAACCTTTGGAATAAAGTGTTTTTTATTAAATTCTATTAACATAATTTATGCTTGTCAGGCGCCCCACCTCAGTGGCAGCTGAGTTGGGGCTGCGGAGAGACTCAGCCGCCATATTTCATCCACTGGTCCTCTCAGATGGAAGACTGGGCTGCTAAGACACATGTGACACAGTGGTGATGATTAGTGCAGGAGACAAACTGCCCAGCACTCAGTGTCATCATTCACTTCCTGCTTCAGCATGGCATAAACCACAGGGAGTGTCTGAGGAGGATTAATACGTAGCTCTTAATTTAGCTATCACTTCAACAAAGAACTCAACAAAGACATTGTGTTCACCAGTCAGTCATCAACATCTCTGCTCAAATTAACAAGTTACATTAACCATGGTCCTAGTATTTTAAACACTCAAACCATTCTCATTTGGAGGGCCATTAAATACTGATGCTTTATCACGCCCTTAGTGTCTTATAGCGATGCACAAGGCACCCTTTAGCGTCTCTATGTAACGCACAGCTGAAAAACATTGTAATGCGTGAATAACATGAAATGGTTGCAGTTATGTGTAGGCAACAAAACTACTTGGTTAGGTTTAGAAAAAAGATGTTTTTGGTTAAATTAAGTGTGTTATGTAACCATAACATGATGTAAATACATCTCCAACCCGGTCTCACTCCGAAGCTATGGAAAAACTGATGCTTGGTCAGTGACTTCCAGTGTCAGACACCAGCAGAAAAAGCTGTCCTTTTTCATCAGCATGATACATGGTTGGTCTCTGTTTTTGTTTAACAATGATAGGCAGAACAACAACGCAAACGTAAAGGGGCAGAAGTCCTAGTAGGGCGGAGGGGCCCAACTACCACCAACTTTCACTCGGGAGGCCAATGATCACTTCCTGTGTGATCGTAAAGCCAAACCCTGTATTTTTCCTAAACCAACCTCATGCTTTTGTCGCCTAAACCCATCCACTTGCCAAGAAACATCAATCCATAGTGTAGTACATTTGTTTTTAAAGAGACTGTATGCAAACTGTACATTTCCTGTCATATCTCACTATCTCACTGTGGAAAGTGATGCTGCTATTGTTTAGCTCTGTGTAAAAAGGGCTTGAGAGAAACAAAGCAACAGAGCAGCAGAGAAGGTGGAAGGTGGACTATTGCACAATGTTTCTGTGAGTTACTTACTCAGAACACTGCTTTGTTAATTAACCCACCCACCTATTTTTAAACAAGCTTATCCAAATCACCCAACCTCAGGTTAGCCTGAGCGTCACTACAATCCAGATTATCCTAGGAAATTCATTCAGAGGCCAAACTGAAAGTACACCTGAAATGTAAAGTGCTTTAGAAGTAAGTACAGCAGGTCAAAACTGAAGCAGGAGTAGGCCTGTGAACTACAATGAATGCCTAGTTTAGGTTATGATTTTATTTGGTTTACTACCAGATAAGTTTTTACCAACCTGGGATTTTTTTTCCAACCTGTCGGCATGAAGTATTTTATATCATCACATTCAGCAAAGTGTGCTGTTACTCAGTGTCATTTTTAATGTAGCCTATTACTTGGCTGAAAGTTCTTTATAACATCGAACTGAATTAACAAGGACTAAGGGCAGGACTGTCAACTGGGGTGCTACATGAGCTGGTGATGGGGCCTATTATTGAAATGGGGCGCCACTATCAATGGAACTGGAGCATGCTGTCACCACAGTGAGGGGTGGGGGGTTGGGGTGGGGGAGAGTGGGGGTGTGCGATGCTACTGGGGCATGAGACTGATGCCATAACAGGCCATGGGACCACCAGCTGGGTACAGCAGGCAGCGGGGACTTTATGCTGCTAGGGGCAGGAGCTTCTGCTGCAACTGTGTGTTAGACATCTCCCAAGCCTCAGGCAAAACATCATATACTCATCATCAGTCTCATTTGACCACCTCAGTAAGTTTAGAAGACGCCCATAGTAGGATTTAAACCCTGGTCACCCAGTCCCTGTGCACTGGTATTAACCCTTATGGTATCCAACTGCCTGTTTAACACAATAACCATCATTCCACTGTTGCCTGTCTGGGTATGTATTCAGCTGTATTTACAGTGCCGCAAATCAATGCTCAGTTTTGCAGAGGTGCAGCATCAACATGTTTCAAAGTACCTTTGAGTTTACCTGTAAAACATCTCCACTTTGACAGTGGATAAGGAAGGAGATTACAGCTGAGTGATGAACACTTCTCTCTTGTAATGTCTTAATTGCTTTTCAAGTGACATTATATAAGTTTGTGCAAGTGTTTGCTTCCTTTTATTAAGTGAAAGTGACAGACATTCCAAATCTGATTATTTTCTTCTTGCAATAATTACATGAAACCTCCTCCCTTTGCTGCAGTGAAGGGTCCTGATTTCCATCCACATGAAATAATATTAGCAATGCCTGTGATTAATAACACACTGGAACTCCAGCAATGTGGCCATCCTGTGCAGTGTTATGAAGCAAACTGCAACCATGCCATTCAGGCGGCCTGTTTGGAGTTAATGAGTTCTGCGGGAGGAAAATCAATAACCTGGAGGGAGGCTAATTAACTGCTAATCATTCTGCACCATTTTGGCAAGACAGAAGTGTTGCCATTATGAGAAGCCAAGTTAATAATAGATAAATCTGACAGTTTTTATTAAAGAAATAAAAGCTTGCTTATCAGCTGCTAGATGTTGCTGCAAGGAAGTGTTCAGGCTCAAAAATTATGTTCATAACGTACCAAGATTGTACTCACAGCACTTATGTAGCTGAAAGTTAGTAAGATCTTATCATCATTAGGTATACCCTAACTTAACAGGCTATACGTGTCATTTTCAGGTGCTCGCCAGACATGTTTCAAATCAAAATTTCAAAATTCAATTGTGCCTGAAATGTGGAGCACGGAAGATTTGTGTGCCTGAAATCTGAAATCTTTTCCGGAGCGGGGGGCTTGGTGTTGCGGTCAAAAATGAAGAAATAGAAATGTATGTGTTGCAAAGGAATGTGTTTATTATAAAAACAAACAAAAAGATTATAGCTTTAGTACCCATATGGCACACATACATCTGGCTGATGTCGGCCCGATGTATCAAGTTTAGATCGTTAAGACGTAGCAGGGAGAGCGTTTGCTCATTGCCAAGACGTCGCTGAGACGTCGGCCTTTAATCGAAAATGACCACCGTGCGACGTTCAAACGATCAATAAAAGAAGCTCAGTGGGTGCTCCTTCATTAATATTCATATGCTTCGTCAGCTATGACCTTTATTCATTTAGGTCGGACCTTTCAAACAACAAATATTTCACCATTCAATGTGAGAAATCAATGCTAATTTTCAAAAATAGCTGACTGTTACCCTATTTCGCATGTAAGTGTGCACGATGAAGAGACAAAAGTTTGACAAACAGACTGGAAAAAAAACTGCAAGAGACAGAAAAGACAATGTTAAAGGGCCAGTGTGTAACATGGGTTGAAAACCGTTGAAAACAGTGACATCAGTGGTCAAATTCTAGATTGCAGGGCTCACTCGCTCAGCCCTCCCGTCGGGTAAATGACGGTGGCCTCGTAGGGACAAAAAGCCTTGCGCAGACACGAGTTTTTCAGGAGTAGGTCTATCTAGCGATGAGGTGAATGTTTATTCAGAAATCTAAGCCATGTTACAATATTGTAATGAATCCCTCACGAGCAGGAGACCAGAGTAGCGTTCGGGAAAAAGGCCCGTTTATTTGAGCACTCCAAAAACTCCGGTAACACTCCAGGGGGTAAAAGACTCCGTCCCAAACTCTTTTAGCGTAACACCCGTACTTAATACACACATACTCGTTTACAGTACCTAGCGGGGACCCCCCCTCCCCTCTCTGCTCCACCAATCTCCAGCCCGCACACTGACTGACTGCGTAGCCTGTAAACAGATCTCAGTTGTTTATTTAGCCTAGCAATATCTCTGGACTGTAGTAGAGATGCGCGGTTGACCCGTGGACCCGCAGACACCGCGGATAAACCGCGGATCGGGCGGATGACGCCACGAAAAATAATATTTTAATAAAATTCGGGCGGGTTGCAGTTGAAGCACTCAAATAAAAAAAAAAAATCTTCAATAGACCTAAAAACTAATCGGCGGATGGCGGGCGGGTTCGGTTTTGAAAATTGGTGAAAAAACGTTCATGCAAATGGATAGCAGGCGGATAGAGATTTTAAGAAGCGGTTGCAGATGAAAAAATACATCATCCGCGCATCTCTAGACTGTAGTAGCTGCAATGGACGACTTTGAATGCGATTTTGAAGAGTTTCTTGTAGCAGACACAGACACAGAGCCATACCTGTTTGAGCTGGAGCATACAGATGAGGAACTCCACGTGTTGGAAGCTGAGCGAGCGAGGAGGCTGAATCCTCCGCTCCCATTTTGCTGTACAGAATGGGATTCGGTGCTACCATCGTTGGGGAGATATATCATCAGAAGGAAAAGCGCTGCAGAGAGTGCATCACAAGGAGTGAAGTTGCGTCTTCTTTTCCTCGCAGATGACGGTTCGGGTTCATTCTCTCCTGTTGCGTGGTAAGTGTGGTCCATTCGCAAACTTCATAACTAAAAAAACTTTTCACTACTCTCTATTGACAAACCACTAACACTCTCTGCTGTTTCCTCCTCCTTCTTCCTTCCTTCCACCGTCTTTGTTGGTTTATTTATACACGTGAAACGGGTTCTCTGGCTGGCTGGATTGTCCACTCAGTCTGCTGTACATACATGGCGGTGCAAGATGGCGACCTCTCCAGCTGTGCGTTCACACCAAACGTGAATTCGCCAATTCGCGCGTCAAGATTACATACAAAGTCAATGCAAAGATGCGATTAGACGCGAATTGGCGCCGGGCGGCGCGATGGACGCGTTTAGCGCGGCGCGATGGACGCGATAGACGCGATGGACGCGGCGCGATAGACGCGAAATTCGCATCCAACGCCTCATCGCGAGTTGAAAATGTTGAACTTTTGAGGCGAATTCGCGTGACTCAGAGCCGTGAAAGCCAATCAGCGTTGAGATTCTCCCGACGTCATGGTTGACATCCAGTTGTTGACACAACAATAAACTGCTACTCACCGGAGACAGATGGACAGACGCTCCGCAGCTGACATGGAGCGCCTGTAGTTGGTGTCCTGCCGGGAGATCCTGGTGCCAGCCCTTGCCAACAGGTCCTCAAACTGGGCCCCAGTCAGCTTGAAGTACCGCTGAAAGCGGCTATCATCCAGACGGAGTTCCTGGAGGAGGTGGAGAAACTCGCCGAGCTGGATGTGCTTCTGCAGGATTGTGTGAACCCAAAAACGACGGCGTTTGGCCCTCCGACGTATCTGGGACTTCAAGAGCAGGTACAAAGCAGCGATGGTGGTTATCTCAGCCATGGTCGTCAGTGGCTACCCGGAGCTACCCGCTACTGTTAACAGCAGCTCAACAATCAGTCCTTCATCTCGGAAAAACAGTGGTTTCAAAACTGCGCTATTACCTGTAGCCAGGGGGGCGGTTTGCTTTGCAGAGGAGGAGACCTCGACTGATAAATTGCCCATAAAATCACATTAAGAACATACCAAAGGCATCCTTAAACTTCATTATTTGACCTCCGCGCTCCTCTCCGCTCTTCTCACCCACACTTGAGCACCGTTCTGGGATACACACTGTCAGCCTGCCCTGCCTGACCTCCGTAGTCCTCTCCGCTCTTCTCAACCACACGTTAGCACCCGTCCAAGGCCCGGGGGCCGTGGGACCACGGGTGGCAGCTCCGGGCACTTCCACTTTAACCCAAAAGGAGTGCTAATGATAACCAGATGAGCAGATAACGTCAAGGGAAAAACACCACAGTTGTAGCCTGTTAGCTAACGTGAGCTAAACCGCTAAACTAGCTAACAGCTAACGAAAGATAACGTTAGCTGGTGGGGACATGTGCTATACCCAGTCGTGCCTCGCCACTCACCTGGAACCTCTTTTAATGGTCACAGAAGAAACAACATAGCTATTTTCTGCCAATTTATTCCACCTAGCTTACCTGAAACCGACAGCGATGAGATGCTGTGTCCTGCGAGCTCAGTTCCAAACAAACACTACGGAGATGAAATTCCGCCTTCAGTGGCGACTTCCGTATGAGGGCAGACGTTCTACGGCACTGGGCCGACCCAAAGCCGACATATCAGAGACGTTTGATGAGCTGGCACAAAGAGTATTAAATTTAAAGATATCCGTCCATGCGGCCAACGCTTGTCAGACGTTATAAATTCAGGGCCGATGTGTCGTCCTCAGGCCGACGTCGGCCAGATGTATGTGTGCTATCTGGGTAGTTACTTTTCAGATTAAACTTTTATAGCATAATGAGTTTATAAATAAAGATTAAACTTTCAGTGGTTACCAGACCTTTTGACTTATAGCTCCTACATCTCTTTTTTGCCTTGGTGCTATTTATTTTCAGAAGCTAAATCATTTAGGCTGTTTGCAAAATTGTATCACGCTTGATGTGAATTAAACAGGCAGTTACATCGAAATTTCGCCTCTAGGCAGCAAGCATGTCATCACTGAAATGGATCATATAATGTTATGGTGGTGACTTTAAAACTTCAGCATAGAGGATTTTTATTGCAACTTTCGTTTCTGTCTGGTTTCTGTTACCTTACCTTCAAAATTACCGCTGGCTTACCGGAGCCTCTCCCACTCCTTCTGTGCTCTGTGTCTCAATGTGACATGACGTGAAAGCATGCACAGGCATCAGTGTTAATTGGCTATCACTTGTGTTGTGTAACCAATCAGAGGGGGCTGTAGGCGGGACATTGTTACAAAGCCCAGTGCAGTGGGGACTGCAGGCAGGGAGGGAGACGGCTCTATCAGAGCCAAAGGAGCGAATTTTAAAATAAATTTAGGAAGGACTGGCTGCGACCGAGGTTCATTGGACCGTGACAGAAGAACTGTGTGTGGTGTGTTTTGTCTGGTAAAAGTATTTTTGTGTTGAGCAATTGGTGGTCCGGCTACTCGTTAGGAGCAGCTCGCTTTACATTTTCGTTATACTCTGTTTTGTAGATAAATCATTGTTAAGTTAATGTTGCCCTGTTCTCCTCTCTCCTTCTTCCGACCCCGTAAACATTTTATATGTTACTCCCCTCATCCCCTTGGCTCAAACGGGGACGTAACAAAGACATTATTGTTACAGTGACAAATAGCCAGCATGTTCTGTCACCATACTAAGGGACACTGGTGCCAAGCAGACTTAATTTAGGGTGGTGTGGTGGACCCACCACCTTCAATTTTTCCAAACATGTTCTCATCTTAAGTTCTCACATATCGCCGCTTTGTCAGTGGACTTTCACATATACATGTCAAGTGCAACAATGCCAGGACATCAAAAAAAGGACATGGTTAGGTTTAGGCAACAAAGGCATATGGTTGAGTTTAGGAAAAAACACCAGGGTTTGGGTCATTCATAGGAGAAGTAAACAGCGGGCACCTGAGGTAAAAGTCCTGGCTGGACCCATCCACCACCCCTCCTGCTCATCTTATAGGGACTTCTTAGCTCCTTAGCCCATGTGGCCGACGCATGGGCAGCACATCTATGCCGGTGAATCCACCATGGTGGATGAATGATTCAGTTGAATTCGACTCCCAAGACAATCCTCACCTAGCTGTCAATTCGATGGAGCCTGGCCAATAGGAACGTGGCCCCACCCATGACATTATTTTCACAGCGAAAGCAAAATCCTGACACGGGAGCAAAGACTTAGGTTTTGAGAGAGAGAAGAAAAATGTTTTGAGAGAAACTTTTTTTTTGAGAGAGAGAGAGAAAATGCTTTCACACTGATAGCAAAAAAATAATATTTTAGAGTAAAAAAAAGTTTTTTGCTAGAGTTTTTTTCCTCTGAAGTAATTTTTTAAATCTCAAATTATTTTTTTTATATTCTATGACAAAATACTTTCTCTCAAAATTTTTTTCAGTCTCAAATATTATTATTTCTTACTATCAATGTGAAAACTTTTTCTCTCAAATATTTTTTTTTCTTAACCTTAACCTCAATCACTGCGTGATTATATAAAGGTAGTAAAATAAATAAAATTCAGAGGATGAGATCAGAATATGAAACAGCCTTTATTTCATTAAAAACTAAATGAAAACAACGAAATAGGAGCGCTATTCTTGACCAGTGCGTCAAAAGACGTGCAGGCCAGGGAAACGAAACAAAGAACCCCATGAATCTCTGTATTAATAGCCTATAAAATGTGTTTTCTCCTGCAGGATGGGAGAAAACACAAAATCAATGCATCTCTATTATTGTGTGGGCATAAATTCTCAGAGTTTTGCGGGAGCGGGCGGGAGTGGACATACACATTGCAGGAGCGGGCGGGAGTGTAACACACGTTGCGGTTGCGGGCGGTAATGGTCAGAAATTCAGCGGGAGCGGGCAGGAGCGGTATGAAGAAAACAGTCCCACGCAGGGCTCTATCTCAAACTGTAAATAGAACTGCAGAATTAAACTTTTTGATCGAAAAACTTGTGTGTATCCAGAGCGTACTTCCAATTATCAGAAGACCAATGTAGGTGCTGTAACAGGGACTGCCATAATGGCATAGGTAACAAAGTCACAAATACTGTTCACGTGTGTTGGATGGATGGTATTAAAACCACCGAATAGTAGTTTCAATATCAAAATCCCCCTACATCCTCTGGAGAAATAAATCCCCACAAAATAGGTTTTTATTTCACCAAGGACTGAAGGCTTTGAATTTAAGGGCCTATTAACTGACAGCCTTTCAGATTCTAATGATACTATTAATTAGTGCTTTGTGGAAGGCTGGTGCACTGGAGAGGTCAAGCAGTTCAACATATAAAAACTAAAAACACATATACAAAGTTTTCCCAAAATTAGTTAATCAGATTCTCTACCAAGAGATTAATTCTATTTTTCAGGATCAAGGTCATTCTCAATTAAGTAAAAACTGGAAATATTTCTCAAATAGAGTCCTTTTCCGCTTGGGGATGAATAAAGTTATTCTTATTCTTATTACAATTTTGGTGATCTTAACACAAGCGGACAGCTGAGACAGCTGCGTCTCTAGTTGACCAACTTGCGTTCAGATTTTGTTTCTGGCCCTTTCCCAATACCAAGAATGCAAAGAATGGACTTGTGTTCTTGGAGAGAATGTTCTTGCTAGTTGTTCTTGGAAGAATGAACTCGCAAGATCACAAGCACACAGAACGCTCTGTTGTCAGTTTGAGACAGTGCGTTCTTGTTGGTATTGCGCAATACCCGAGGCAGCCTCCTACAGCTGTATCATCCAAAACAATTGGTATTGCGATATGTACACATTATACACACACGCACGCACACACACACACACACACACACATATATATGTATATATGTATGTATATTGACTGTCATATATACATACATATATGTATGTATATATGACAGTCAATATACAATACTCTAAGCTCAGCTGATGTAGACTGCAAGTGTACACTAACAATGCAATGCCTATTTTTAATAAAACAGCAACAACCTCCTTTATAGTGTATTTATTCTATTTTGTTTGTTTAAGTGCTTCTAAGTCTCACGAGCCAATAATTTTCTATACATCACGAGCCACCGGCGGCAAAAAACCCGGGAAAGGTTATTGTTTGTGGATCACGTTATTTCAAAGTATTTTGAGAGCATATTGGATCGTTTTGTTGGCAAATATGGACCGGGCAACCATAGCAGCTACCGTCGCCGTCGGTATACTTTACCGGGAGGCAGAAGAGGAGGCTGCTGAGCTGAGGAGGAGTCTTCAGCTGAGAAGAGCCAGGATGAGGAGGAGGAGTCTGGAAAGACGTCGCGCTATCCTAGCGTTTGTCTCTGGCTTTGTAAGTTATCTCACAAAGTTTCCCTAAAGCAGCACTTTGTTTTCCATTATTATTAAAGTTAACTAAATGATTATGATACGGTTTAGAAATATTAAGGTATGAAACATGATTAACAGGATCCTCCTCGAACTGTGTAGTAGTGACGCTTTAGACCCACCCCTTTCATTCATAAATTTCCAACCACTCAGTCCAATTTGACGTCTGACATTTGATATGTGATACTGCCCCAGCACCACCTTGTGGTGAAATCTCTGAATGAATAGGATAAATAACTATAGTTACAGGAAAATACAAGAGCATGGAATTAACAACATATTAAGGATGAAAAGGCATCGTGCAATTTCAGCGTCTCTGGCTATGTAAGTTATCTTTAGTTAGATAATAAAGATAACTTAATAACTTGCACACAGAAAGGCAATTCAGAGAAGGATCTCCCACCAGGATGGCCAGGAATGCAATTGGTGCTGAGAGGGGCAGCTGATGTTTAGCATAATACATGGCGCTAACAGGGCAATAGTAACATTGCCCTCAGATTGGTTTTATCTGCAAATGTGTCTGGACCAAAATATTTGTCTTTATACATCTGTGCATATTTTTAAATTAATATAAATAACCAGAGCAGATGGAGACATTTTTATAATAGAGGCAATACATGGAATAAATGACACATAACGTTTAATGAGAATGGAATTTTAATTGATAATGAATAAATAAGTGGAATAGAATTAAATATATACATTTCTTTTTTAAAAAAAAAAAAAAAAACAGGATCAAACTCCTCGGAGGTACGTGCAAAACAACCATGTGCCTATCCTCTGCACGTTTTCTCGGAGGCTGACCTGAAACCAGCTTTTAGGCTCTCCAGAGACACCCATCAACGTGCTGGTCCAGATGTTGCCTCGGCAAAAGCCACATGGATGGAGCCATGAATTGAGGTGGCTGTCTGTCTGTACTGGCTGGCATGTGGCACCTCATACAGAGTGTCAGCAGACATCTTCGCCATACCAAGAGCCACAGTTGGCAGAATAGTCCACAGTTTAGTGGAGGAGATGATGGCCATCCTTCACCAAGTCATCCATTTCCCCAAGCCAGAAGAGATGGAGGAGGTGGGGGCAGGCTTTGCTCGCCTGGCTGGCCATGAGGCATTCCACTGTGCGGCTGGTGCCATAGATGGGTGCCACGTCAGAATCCTCCCACCTGCTGAACCACAAAAGAGGTGCTATAAACCGCAAGCTCTTCCCTTCAGTGTTACTCCAGGGTGTGTGATAGCAGAGGTAAATTTTTAGACACCTACATCGGAAACACGGGGTCAGTCCACGATGCCCTTGTCCTCCGGAGATCTCCAATGTATAAGGAGTCCCTCTACCCACCAGCTGGCTTCTTCCTCCTTGGAGACGGGGGGTACCCTTGCCTGCAGTATCCCGTGACCCTCTTGACCCATACCGCCAGCCTGTAGCAGGTAAGAAAACACAGAATAAATTGTTTATTACAGTTGTTACTTTGCATTTGCATTCCAGGATTTCCCTCGGGATCACTGAAGTTTCTATCTATCCATTTGAAACACTACATGTATTTTATGTTACCTGTATTTTAATCAACAGGCCAAGTTGAAGCACGATTTAACAGGCACCATGCCAAGGCCAGGAACATTGTTGAGCGCACCTTCGGGATGCTCAAAACCCGCTGGAGAGCCATCTTCTCCGGGCTTTGGAGATCCGGCCTCTATTTGCCCCCAAAGTTATTGCTGCATGCTGCATCCTCCACAATCTCTGTCTGCTGACAGGAGACATCCAGGAAGGGAGGAGCCTCAGGAGGAGGAGGAGGAAGACAGGGGGAACGTTCCTGGTGCTGAACAGGAGCTGTCAGGGAATAATCTCCGTGCCAGACTTGCTGCGCAGGTGTCTGCCCCTGGAGAGCTACCAGCATTTCTCAGGGAGCATGACTACTAAGGGGATAAACCCCAAAGTTAGTCCAGTGAACACTGTAATTAAAGTTATTGTTACAATCGTTATTATAATCATTAAATTAGTTGAACTGTTATCTGTGATGTTAAATTGTTATAAATATTGTTTTGTTGATTAATTAAAAAATATTGTGTATAGTTAAATGTCCAATGAACACTGTTAAATTAGTTATTACAATCATTATTATAATCATTATGTTAGCTGAATGATCTATGATGAAAAGTTATCATTTATTTTGTTGATTAATTAAAAATTATTATTATATGGCTACTAACTTTTCGTTTGTTTTTTTACACTCATAGAAAGGCAATGATATTGGAAAAACGCCTCTATTAATCACCAACTATTTTAGTTCTAAAGAATCATGCCAATGTCTGTCAAAAAACTGTTCTATGTAACAGATGTCATTTTCAGAAGTATTCTTTGCTCTGACCACCATTATAAGCTTTGGTGCCTCACCTGAAGTCTAAATAACATCTGCCTTACCTGCATGTTACCACTTTATGCACAACTGTTTAAATACCATACAGACTGACAATCAATTTCTACAATATTTAATTAAAGAGCAACAGCAACAACAACCAACAACAAACAACAATAATTAAGGAACTGATATTTTAAATCTAATTCTATATACATTATTTACAATTTATTCACAAGTCTTTCAAAGAGAGACAGATATCTCTCGGCCCCTCTCGCTAGCTGCTTTCTCCCTCGCCTTCCCTCGCCACTGCCTGCTGTTCCCTCTCTTCCTCTTTCTCTGCCTGCTCCTTCAAAAAATTCCACCAGCTCCTCACTGCCCCTGGCCCTCTTGCGTGGTGGCGGGTTGGCCCGTTCTCTGGGAGGGGCAGAGGACGGGGAGGTGACAACACCACCTGTAGTGGTGGTCAGATTTGCTGCAACTACCAGGGGCGGACTTATGGAGTGCTGCCCCTGGAGTGCAGCATCCATCTGACCATACCACTGCCAGGTGGCAGCAGTCACCCCACCCGCCTCCACCCCTTCCCTGTCGGAGGATCCCTAAGCTCCTGAAATACAGCATCAATGAATGAACGCTTGAAGTCTCAAAAGGTATCCAGTTTGAATGGGCTTCACAAATGTTGACTAATGTTTGTTGCAACACTATCAAGTTTTGAATGTCAAGTTATAAAACTGTTTTTTAAGATGTCTTGCCACAATGAAATACTGATTCCACAAATATTGTGTAATACCAATATTTGTTTTCAGCTTGACTTTTTTGAGCTGATGAATTCCACATTTAAGAAATATGTATATAGCTTCATCGCTAAAGAGTAGACACAATGGTGGGTTACCTTGTATTTCTCCTTCAGGTTGTTCACTTTTTCATGGCCTGCTTGGCTGTCACAGCAAAGCCGCAATTTTTAACGAAGACTCTGAATAAAGCACACACACACACACACACACAAAGTCAGCTTAGTCAGACATCATATTACATGATATTATTACAAATTAAACACACAAGTTAACAGAGATATTTCAGTGACAAACACACGAGCTGACAGAAACTATTCGATATGATGTAGTTATGGTATGATAGTGCAGACATTTCGTATGAAGGCAATACTGCACTTCGGCAGTACATACAAGGAACAGTTGAGTGACAGTTGTACACATAAGTTATTATTGTTAGTACAAATTAGTCATTTTGTTTAAGTTAATAACTACATAACTGTCACCTGTACTTTTTCTTTTGTGCTTCACAAGTACTTTGCACTGTAAGACCACACTACAGCCTGCTTTAAGAATACTAATAAGAATAAGAATACCTTTATTGATCCTCAGAGGGAAATTACTTATCTATTCACCAGGTTACAATTTACTTTTATATTTGCTTTAGCTTTATACCTTGTATTTGTTTTTTGTTTTTGGTGCATCAAATTCTTCTAAGAGGATATCAAGTCTGATACAAACACACCAATGGACCACCGCCTGTTGCATACAAACACATAAAAGCATACTCACTCCCATCCATTTTTTGAGGAATTCCTCTTCCCAGTGAACAGGCCCTCATTGGCTCGCCACTCAATGAGGGGACTTGTTTGCTCGGCTGTCCCTTGAAGTTACAATGGTAACGTTAACATCACACAGAATATAATGACAGAATAACAGAGATGGTTAACTATAATGCTAGGCTAACGTGACAGGCTACAACCTAGCAAACTAACGTTACTTAACGTTACATTTTTTTCAGAAATTAATGTAATGACACAATAACAGTGGGACGAATATTATTAAAACATATCTTACAGTTGTGGGCCTGACTCTCCTCTGCCATTGTCACCTAAATGTGGGACAGTGGGAAAACAAGAGGGGTCGGTGAGCAGACCGGAGCAAGCCGTCTAGCTAACCAGCTAACCCCGCAGGCGCTGCCTGGAGGCGAGCCAGTTTATGGAGCTGCTCAACTCCGACAATGTTAGAGCAAATATTAAATTCGCCATCAATTTACGTAAAACTGCCCATATTTGAAGTCTACACAGTTCATTTTACGCGTAAAATATCATCAGAAGTGAGTTTTGTGATAAAATAGCATACGAAACTTGTAAAAAACTTACAGCTTTTATCCTCCTTTGTCAAAGCTTCCCGGGCTCTCTCGACTGCCGAAATGCATGCTGGGATATTTGTGTTGACGAGAACGTTCAAGTTAACAACCGATGCATCCTCGGTAAAAAGGGGCGTGTCAAGAAAACTTCCGGGCTCTTGACCGTTCTTGGCAAAATGCCAACTTGTGTATTGGGACAGTACTTGGGCTGGGGCTGATGACGTTTCACAGGGACACAAGAACACAAGTACAGACAAGAAGGCATATTGAGAAAGACCCACTGCCTTCATCACTTTGTTCGCTAGAAGGTCAAAGGACCCTGCGGATAGTTAACTATGTCCACACTTTCACTTGTTGCTCGTTAGCATGTTCTATAGTCACGTTAGCCAGTCACATTATGTCAGTACAGCTGGAGATATCACTGTCAAGAGAACTCAACACGTCTCTTTCAATAGCGCAAAACGATAGACAGTCACGCACAGGGTTGGGTACTGATCTCAGGACTTTTAAGGGTAGCAACCAAATTACATGGGTACTGCTGAGTGCCATTGCAAGTTAGATCAGTGGAGTGCACCTGGGTAAGAATGCCAGATTCAGACAGGAGGTAGAAGTGCCAATACTTTACGTGGACATGGTCTTCTTTCTTTTCTATTGTATTTTAGTAATAGCACAAACAGAAATCTAAAGTACAAGTAAAAGGTATCGTTAGGTAATAGTGCTGTATTCAAGGTGTCAGCATCATTATCAGTATTGTTGCAAATGTAAACGGTAACCAACCCTTGGCAAGCAACTCTTTGTCCAACTCATCACAAAATAATCAAGTTATGGAGTGTTAGTGCGCTATCACCAGAATAACCACTACTGATGACATAGTCCTTGTCGAGGACGCATTAGTGTTTACACTAAAAAAGATTTGTGGTCAAATACGTCCCAGACCACCTCGGCAAGTAGTCGTAGTGATCGTCAGGGGAGGACTGGGACAAAAAGTCAGTGCTGGTATTTTGGCCAAGACCGGCCCATCATAATCGATGACACAAATTTAAGTCATAGTGTCAGCCCTAAAGGCACATCGGCCCACCTGAAAACTGCCAGGTATGCCAAATAGTCAGTCTACCCCTATGGTCACACTTTATTTAGCATTGTTGCATAATACCTGGTATAGGCTACAAACAAGCTAAGACATTGCTACATCTCCCATAGTTGAAAAGGCTATAGCAAAGTCCTGCATGGGTCTATTTTTGAAAGACTGCACCTGCCTATACCCGTAAAGCTCAGTACCAGAACAGATCCATTACCCACCATTATGTGTAAGTCAAAGCTGACACATGCTTATACATATTTTTACCATTGACACAGCTATTTGCAGGATACCCTTTGGGTACCCATCTTGTATCATTATCATTTTCATGTATCATTTTTATACTCACCAAATCATTCAGTGATCCATACTGTACTCTTGAATAATGCAATGACACCACGCCTCTCAGGTTAATCCCTGGATAAAGTCACTTAGATTTTATCTTCACTGTCTTGATCAAAAATCTGGATTTTTTTCTACTATTTCCCCCTGCCTGTTAATCAGGTAACAAACACCTTTACACTTACAGACCATTTAGAGTTACCCAGTTAACCTAACATTGCCAAATTCAGAAATATAGTGCACTGAGTTAATAAACTTTTGACAGGCAGTGTGCTCCCCCTCGAGTCTGAAGACTTTACTTAGATATAAGTAATGGATGATGTCGTCATTGTAGGTTGCTCAGTGCCTATGTTGCAGTGATGTAACTGACTATTATAGCAGTTTGTGTGTGATCATTTTAACATTTCTCCAGGCTGAAGAGGCATAGACAAATCTGCTCCTGGTAGGCAAAGACTGAGTAGAGGAGGATGTCAGTGTGTTGGTTGTGTTGCCAGCCCTTTGACAGATCAGATTGTAAGGATGAGGGGGGAATCTGTCAAGGCAACATCCCTCATACACTGTGGAGATGTCACTGATGCTGCGGGTGGGACTGCAATGCTGCACTTGGGAAAAACCAGAGCTGCTTAAGGTTTGAGCCTGCTGGCAAAAGTGGGATCTGGAAGCAGCAGCACGAGGGAAAGAAAGATGGAAGCAAAGCCTAAAAAAATTGCAAACAGATTTATTTGGCCTGTGCGTGGTGTGCTCTGGTTTTCACCCCGTGGCACTCGCAAATCAATAATTGAACAGAGCAAGGATAATAGCTACTACACACATCGTACACTCTGAGCATGGCGAGGAAAACTCATTTGGAGGCAAAATAAATTGCCGCTCGTGGTCCAGAGTTGCTCATCACCTGTCTCCTTTCTGAAGGATGGATGGAGAGTGGTGCTGGTTGCGCACACATTAGCTTGTATGCTGGGATTCTGTCAATGCTTTACATGTCCTCCAAAACATAAAGCACTCATCTGTTTCCTCCCCGACTTCCTGTCACAATAACTCTTGAAGATGTGACCTGATCCCTTGTCCCACAGATTAGAAAAACAAACCAGTCCTGGGTCCTGGTTATACGCAGCACGTTCTTATTTTTCCAAGTGGTATTTGCCCTGAGACCAACATTATGTATGATAGCCCTGGGACAACTGCCTCAGCCATTCAACGTTTGTGATGTCATCATAGAGAGCCTTGGTTCCGAAGCCTGCAAAAAATTAATAATAAACAACCACAACCGGCAATATTAAGGTCAGCAAAATGATCAAGGTCGTGTTGAAATATCAAATGATATGTCGTTAATGTAATTATCATGACAGGCTTATTTCCGAAGTGAGGATCGTCTGGGTCATGACATTTTTCTACAAATGATCATTTTACAAGGTTTTCATATTCCCCGATAGTTATTCTTCAACCTTCATGGCTGCTATCAGAAAATCAGTTCTCTATCTCTGTCGGATACATTCTGATCCAGAAGCAGGATAAAAATGTATCAACATTTTCAGTGATTAAGATTTTGCACAGCCCCAGTGGACATAATGCTGTAAGGGTACTTCCAGCTACAACCAATCCACACCACTAGTCCAACACATTCTCACTCCCAACAGGTCAGATATGGCAGCTTGATCAGTGGCCCTGTGCTTCAAACTGTGACACTCTAGGTGATACACCTGTGGTGAAGTCAACTTTACTGTTGCCATTCCATAATGTGAAAAACTGATACTGGGAGGCAGGTACATTTTTGAGCTGTATTTGTGGATAAAGACAGCACTGGAAAAAAATGCTGAGCTGTTAAGGGATGAGGAAACAGAGCGGCTGCTGCTCTCTGGGATTTGTATGCAGGCCCAGAGGAACTTACAATAATTCTGTTGCACACCAGAGCTTACCTGGGTATAAGTCTAAACACAAGTTTTCCCAAAATGGTACTGAGAAGTCATAAGGGCAGTGCAAGCTTACTCCTTCCTGTAGTCAAATGTTGTCAGCTATGTATTCTCAGGAATTATGTTCATGACGGAGAGTTCCATACTGTGTGTCCAACACCAGCTTCACAGCATGAAGCAGTCAGCCCTTTTTTGTCAGGAGGTGAAAAGCAAAGTTTGCAAAGATTGGAGTGGTGGATGAAGATGTATCAAATGTCTTAACATGCCAAATTGTCTGTTTGAGCAAACTGCAAACACAGGGCATCATTAGCAGTGGACTCAGCTTTGGGTCCTCTTGAATTTCAAACATAAATGGAAGGAGTCTTTGTCTATATGAATGTCTGTCCGTCTAAGTTCACACTTGGCAGGTATATTGCTGAGAACCCAAGGAAGTGTAGTGTTGTGTACAAACTCTTGAGATCTACAGGACATACTTATTTGTAGTGCATTACTACAGCCAGAAGTTCACACTGCATAGTATATTGAGAGGGATGTATGTAATGGCAGGTGTGTTGCGCAAGACCCAAAGATGCACAGTGTTGAGTGTGAAGTTGTTTGGATCAGTGATTTTTGTGAAATCTGCAAGCAGCAATGCCAGAGGCCAAGCAATAGGCTCATTATGAACAGGCACGTAGTCCAATATCCACTTTTCTTTTATCTCTGGATTGGTCTCCACCAACTCCAAAGAAAAATATCTGACGCTTTAGCTGCTAAATGCTTCACGATCTTCTCCAGCTACTCTTTTGCTATGAGTGTTTGGTGTTTGCTGCGGAGCAGGTAGTGTACAGTGGGGTTTTTAGAGCTTATTCATGACAAACAGCTGCCTGGCGCTGAAGAATGTGTGGGCTGTAAAACCAAAACAATAATCATAATGAGGCTTAAAAGCTTCTTAGATTTGAAAGGAACCGCAGAGTTGGCAATCCTCTGAGGGTTTGACACAACAAGTGGCCTCTTTCACGTTATACATAGTCATTTGGTCATAACCACTTGACAAGAAGCATGCCAAGCTGTAGACTGCTGTTGAAGACCAACAAACAAAACCAGTTGTTTTTTAAGCGAGTCATCCTGTCTTTCTAGCGGCATTTTAGCAACCACGTGTTTTTTATAATCCATCATTGTGTTTTCACCGGGGAGAGTGAAAACACAATGAAAAGCAATTGTTTTTTTCCGACATATTGCTGTGTTTACTGCAATGACTTTGCCACCAAAACTGGGCATTTTAAGCCCACATGATCATCTCCAAACCATAACCAAGTGTCTTTTGTGCCTCAACCTAACTACACGTTAACCACAGTGTTGCTGAAATGTAAAGAAACGTAAAGTTTCAACATATCCACTACATAATAACGTACAACTGTAAAGTATCAGTGGTTTTGTTTTGTTTGCGATATTTTATTTCCAAGTATTAGTACCATAACTAAATTTAAATTGGCTGAATTAATTTGTTAGAAAACTGAACTTTGTATAGCAAAAAATAGATGAAGCTCCCGAAGGCCCCTCTCTCCCCTTAAAAGCACAGAAAGGTTGAGTCTGTCCCTGCACTGAATGCAGGGTCGAGTAAGGGACTGCTTATGCAGCGGGAGCAACAACATACACGTCTTTCTGGGAAATCAGGGTACCAAAAAAAGGACGAAAAAAAAAAGAAAAAGGAAAGGTATGAAAAGCTAATTGACTTTGTTAAAAACAAAATAAAAAATCAAAAGGTACTTGAGAGAGCCATGGATCAAGGAAGGAAGAAAGGACAGGGGGCTGAGACTGCTTGTGCATAGGGCCCATAATTTGGTTTTGGTGCTACGCCCCTGGCTGTTTCACCGAGTTATCACACCATTCACCATCTTCTTCACCTTTCAACTACAAAAACAGGTCATATACATGTAATTAGAGCAGAGCTTTAGATATGATAGGTATGAAATGTACAAATGTAACACATCCTTGGTTTTCAGAAACGTACAATGCCAACATTTACCTTTCGCGATTGGCCTGCTTTAATCACCAGCATGTTATTTGATCCATCCAACACTATGGTAATGAACACTGCAGCCTCTAAATGCTGCCAGTGGGACTTCAGTACCTTTAGCTTTGTTATTTGTGATCACGTAGTATTTTACATTTTAAAAAGTTCAACAAAAGTCAAATCTGCATATTTACAAAAATATCTATATTTATCTTTTAATCCCTTAGATGCACTCCTTTTTTCTTAATTTGGTGACTGCAGTAGGCCATATACAGTACATACCTTACTGCATATGTGTCTGATTTAAATTATCTTAAAAGCAAGTGTAAATATATATATATATATATATATATATATATATATATATACATATATATATATACATATTATTATATTGCAGAAATATATATATTAGATTGCAGAAAAAGTCTTAAATTGCATCCAGGAAATCAAAAGGTAAACGCGAGGTTGGAAAGCAGCACAGATGAGGGCTGTTCCACTAACTGCTTCTGATTTCTTTACTTTCCACCAGCCTTGGCAGGAGGAGCAGAAAAGCAGATTCATTTTTGACGATGGGATCAATAAAGAGATTTTGCCCCCTTTTCCTGTCCTCCTGACACAGACACATCTAATTTATTGTTTACCTTGCATTTATTGAGTTTTGAACATTGTTAAATCATACCTTTCAGCTGTTTAATTTCACCTTGCGCCAGACCTTCATTCCCCCCGAGCATTCTGTCTTTATACATGCTATCTGCTCCGAGTACAGAGGAGGGATGAAGAGAATGAGAGAGAGAGAGAGAGAGAGAGAGAGAGAGAGAGAGAGAGAAAGAGAGAGAGATGAAGCCACCCACAGGGTGCTAAAAAATCTTTCCTCCATTATTTGGTCTCTCCTCCCTCTCCTATGGCTTAGGTGCTCCTGCATGAAATGCTGATGTGGTTCCCCTCCATCCCTCCCTCCCTCCTCCCCTCCCTCCCCCAGGCCTTTCTTCTCCATCTTTTCCCTGTGGCAATAGATCAGATTTCCTCCAGGGAAATCATTACTTGGCATCATTACCATTCCCAACACTTTTATCTACTACCCCTTGTTTCCTCACTCCATCGCTTGATTAAGTTTGGGGAGGGGAGGAAAAGGGGGAAAAAGGAATACCTTTTAACGCCAGCCCCAATAAATAGGTCTTAGAGGAGTTGCTTTGATTGGGGTACTTTGAGGTGTGGATGCTGTCTTTTGGGACGACTCCTTTTCCATCCAAATTTAAAATAAAATTATCTCCAATGAGAGTCACGCCAAACTAGTGTTATTGGTGGAGACCAGCTGCAGCAGATGTTCCAGTTCCACCTTTATTAGGGATAGTAATGAAATCAGCTGGCTCCTGAATATGTGGAAAATTCTTGTTACAGCTGAACATAACTAGAAGATTTAGATGAGTGGGATCAGGTGAGAGAACAAGTAACACTAGCTGTGTTTCAATAAATGTTATCTTTATGTGCATTTTAAAGTACTGCATTAGAAAACCTGTATGGAAACAGAAACATCTGTTAAAACTTCCTCAATTACGCAAAAAGCTTTTCCGCTCATTTGGTTTCTGGGTTGACACAATAAATGGTATACGGAAACTCCTTTGCCGAATAAGTTTAGACGCAAGTATCAAAAATTTAACTCACTGTTGTCTGCATGTTCCAGAATATTCCTATGGCCCTTACTGTGTGCATTGGAATCATTCATCGTCATCTTCAGACAGCACAAAGCTCCTAATTTGCATTTCTTTTATTCAGCATTTAAAAGTTTACATAAAGATCCCCTCTACTCAAAAATGTGTTTGTCTTCAGTTTATCAAATGTCAACCTCTGGGTCTGAAAAATGAAGCCAACATGGCAACATATACTTTTACAACCGTTCATATGATATCCTACGAATTAGCGCCCTATGAATGTTGTCACATTCTTAATGTAAAATTATATAATTAATGTTAAGTTACGGTCAGGATAAGGCAAATAAAGTTACTGTGGTTAGGTTTAAGATTTGTTTTGTGTCCCATCCACCAATCCTGTCTCAGTCTGAAGTCGTCGAATACCAGCACTTGGTCAGTGACTTCCAGTGCCAAACATGGGCGAAAAAAGTTGTCCTCTCATGTCGGCTTTATACGCAGCCAGTCACTGTAATTGTGTAACGACGCCTGGCAGTGTCAGGGGGAAACGCAGCAGGGCAACAATTAAAGTTAAGGGGCTGAAAGTCGGAATAGGGCAGGTGGGAGGGGTAGTGGATGGGTCCAACAACCACCAACTTTCACCCAAGAGTGTATCATTGTAAAGCCAAAACCTGTTCTTTTTTCCTAAACCCAACTACGTGCATATGTTGGCTAAACGTAACCATGTGCATTTGTTGTTGAAGGAAAAAGAACATCTATTCACTGTGCTGTACTAATGCACTGCCTTTATTTTGAAAGAGACTCGATGCAAACTGTACATTTCCTGTGAAAACAGAAGTGTATTTTGAAAACAGACAATGCATGTAACAGGCATAAGTTGATACAGCGTACCAGAAAGTCAACAACCAATGCACCCAGCGTCCCTTGCACATCATATCTCAACGTGGAAAGTCCATGATCAAACAGCGATATGTGACGAGGTCGGAGTGAGAATGCGTTTGATCCACTGCTCCAGCCTACCTCCTCACAAGACTGATTAGAACCACTTCTTTCTTAACTCCTTTCAGCACATTGGTCCCGTGATCACAGCTTTCCAAAAATATGTGGGGCATGTAATTTTGGTGCATTACTTTTCATAGGAAAACCACACTGACACTTTTACTTTACATTGTAAAATGTTTTGCATGTATCTTGGTCAGTATTCTTTCAGAACCACACTTCATGGGATCCTCATGGATTCCCATGGGAAAGTGTCAGTTTGCGTTGCCAACATGTTGGCATTAATTTTTTTAAAATCTCCAATACTTATAAAAGTCATGCAAATACAGTACTGGTGCTTTTGTCTGCTCTGTACAACACTTCAACATATATTTAAGAGCTGAAATGGTTAGTTGATGAGTGGACTGGCAGAAAATTAACTAATATTGACTAATCAATTAATCTTCACATTGTCATCCTAACTCGTTCTGTTCTGGGACACCCTGTTAAGCTTGTTACATGCATTTTTTATTTTCAAAATACACACACAGGAAATGTACAGTTTCTGCTCGTCAGAAGCATGCAGTCACTTTAAAAATACACTTAAAACGTTGGTAGCACATCTTGGGTTTTTTTACATTTCATTCCTTGTGCAGCAAAAGTATGTGGTTCGGTTTAGGCAACAAAAGCACATGATTAGGTAAAAAAAAAAGTTATCTGCAGTGAAAGGTGCCTTTTTGCATCTTTTTGAGTCATTTTTGAAATTGCTTTGAAAAAATGTGGCTTCAGCTTCATAGATGTGAACACTATGAATACCCTGACTTTTTCTCCCGTCCCACTTACCCCACCACTTCATCCAGCCACTAACCTACAGTGACCCCTTTTCCTCCAGTCCAACTCACCTTCCCCACCCACCTGTTTCCACTTTCCCTCATCAGCTCTGTAGTATTTAATCAACCCTTTTCCACTCACTCCTGCTCAAATTGTCAGTGTTACTATGTGCTTCATACCTTTGCTTTTCTGCCCCAGTATGCTGCAACCTGTATACCAAAAACTGTTCATACCAGTTACCTGTATTTTATCAGTTACTTCTGCTAGGACTTTTTACCCATGCCCGTAAGCCTTTAATAACCTTAGTTTTGTCAATAAATCATTGAACTGTCCCTGTCTGCCTCAAATGTCTGCGTTTGGGTCCTTCCCCTGTTGCCTTGCGCTCACACGTGCATGACACTGTGATATTAAACTGAATATCTTTGGACTGTTGGTCAGACAAAATAAGCAATTTAAAGGCATCACCTTGGGCTGGAGAAAAATGTTATGGCTGTGTTTTGCTATTTTCTGGTATTTTATGATGAACGAGAAAATAATCAGCAGATGAAAATAATCACTAGTTGCAGGCCTGATTAACTGCATGCCTTTTGTGTAAAAGGGATTTTTCCTCTGATGCTCATCCAGACGTTTCAATTTTTTAGCCTATTACTGTGAAAGGTTCTTTATGTGACATTCAGAGCATTAATACAGCAGAAAACCACTATTTGCTATGTGAAGATATAGTGGAGTAATGGAGCTGCTGTGTGGTAAACTGGTCCAGCTGTGTGTGCATGTTAAGCTCAGTTTAGACCACAGATTTGCAACAAGACGAGTTAAAACGGGAAACTAATTGCAATGCGCCGTTCTGCAACATTCTAAAAACCTGCTGGTTCACATCAATGCAACTAGATGAGACAGTGTGTCATCTCTATCTCCAGCTTTTAAGGCTTATTTTGTGGCTGATTGTAATTTGTAGCTTCTTAAAATGTGAATGGGTTTTCCTCCATCTTACTATATCTTACAATATAATGCCCCAAGAACCCATAACTTCCGGTTATACAAACTGTCCACCATTTTGAATTTTTTGAAAAACACTTAAAATCTTCCTAGGAAGTTTGACCGATCTGCATGAAACTCGGTGAACATAATCTAGGGACCAATATCTAAAGTTCCCTCTTGGCAAAAATTGGAAAACTTACTAAGACCGAGCTTCTATAACGCAATGAATATTGTAGAGGGCGTGGCTCATCACATGAAGGTGTATAACATCTCAAGGGTTTCACCAATCACCACGCAACTTTGTAGACATATGACCACACATAATCTGAGGGGACCCCTCCATTATTGACCCCATCAAACAAAATGGGGGCGCTGGAGAGCTAATTTATTATCTAGGCCAAACTGCCATATCGATTTTTAATAAACTTGGTAGAAATGTAGAACAGGACGCCTCAAGGTGACTGGAGAAATTTAACTCTAATTGGCAACTGGGTGGCGCCATTCAACACCTGCCTTTCAACGTGCTACCTCAACTACTAATGTACAGTTTTAGCCCACTGACTATCCCACTACTGGCAATGGTACTACTGTACTTTCAATAAAGCAATCATACTATCAAATTCACAAAAACTCTGTCTGAATACATTGCTCTTCTTAGTGGGTTCAGTTGACTATTTAATCTGCAATTTCCTATGACCTGTATCCCAAACACACACCATGTGAAACTGTATGTGGGCAACTGTGCACTCAATGTTTATGGACTTGTATTAAAATATTTGTATTTTTGATTAACATAATGCCTTTATGACTGATATGGACACTTGCATTGGAAACTCATACTTAGGCTGCAACCAAGTCAGAAATTAACGAACTTTGACCTATGTTGTCATCACAGGTTGAACTTGAGACCGCACGCAGTCAGGATGAAAGTCTGAAAGACACGGGTATTTACCAGGCGAGGATGATAAGTAATGTCTTTGGAAATAGTAGCCTACAGTGTTTTTGGACCTTGACACATACTACACTAAAGCACCATTTCTGGTATACAGCTCTCAAAAGTTTTGATGAGTGTTGCTCAATGAAATTAACGAGCCATGCATCTCTGCTACCTTGTATGAGGGATTTGATGAAATCAGGAATATAAATGAAGAGGAAGACGTTTTAAACTTACTTCTACTGAGAGGTCAATGGGATTTTTTTGGAACCAGCGATAACCATATTAGACGAGAGGTTGGAGCCATGGTGGAGCGAGGGTGAGATCAACAGACTGTGGCAGTGCTTCACAGACAGCCTGTCACTCAAGTGGCCCTGCACTTTTTCATCAATGTTGAGATCAGCTACAGAGAACAAAACTATTTTTTGTACCAGGCTGTAAACATGTTTTTATCACTGCTGTAAAGTTGGGCTAAAGGTTTAACATATGCTCTATGGGGATTTTCCAAGCATCAGCCTCCAGGGCTGAAAAATTAAGCCAACACAGAATTGTCAAAAACTGCAGTTCCTCTGATGGCTACTTGAGGCTGGCTCCAAAACAAAGTCAATCCCCATACAACCTCACGTTAAAATTTCCAACTTTGCAGCAGAAATAAACATGTTTGCAGCGTGGTACAAAAAACAGTTTTGGTCTCTGTAGCTGACATGATTATGGCTAGGGATGGGAATTGAGAACCGGTCCCTGTTAAGAACCATTCCAACTGGTTCAATTCATCGACATCATTAGCCTTTATGCTTAACGATTCCCTTATCGACTCTTTTCATTACGCCGAGGGACAGAAGCGGTCAAAGCCATGGCATCACTTCACACTGTTGTTAGCCTCCCTGGAGCTGCTAGCAACTGTGGAGCCTCAGCGCGTCCCGCTCCAGGTAGACGGCGGCCAGGACACTGTTGTTGTTAGCCTCCCTGGAACTGTTAGCCCGCTGCGGAGCCTCAGCGCGTCCCCGCTCCAGATAGACAGTGGCCAAGATGCTGTTGTCGGATTTCATGGGAACACCAAGGATGGTAAGATGAGTGCAGTTGAGTTGATTTGCACGCCATTTGTTGTTATAATATGCTAGGCTAGCTGCATTAGCTGCCTCACCTGAGTTAGCTGCACTAGCTGAGTGGTGTTGACACACTCAGGCTGTGGGCCGGGATTTATCTCTAGATCACCAGCTAGCAGTAACATTAATGACACTCATTGTGGCTGTTGTTGTGACATAGATAACTGTATACCAATGCTGGCTTATGACTGTGAAAGCTGCTAGTTTTTTATGTGGTTAGACAGCGTGCTTTTTTTCCAAATCTTTCTCATCGTCTTTCTAAACTAGACCATGGCTTTAAGGTTCATAATAAAACCTTATGAAAGCAGATGTCTTGGGTTACAAACAACAGGAGGTGATATCATTAACTCACAGGAGGAATCGATAAGGGAATCAATAAAGAATCGGATCAATAAGCAGAATCAATAATGGCATTGATATCAATAAAATCCTATCAATTCCCATCCCTAATTATGGCTGAATTTTTATGTAACTCACCTGTTTAAATGTTATCAAGGCTTAATTTTACGTAGATTTCAGAGCAGGCCGCTTTGAGTGACAGGCTGTCTGCCGATAGTGTCCTCAGCACCTCAGTCAGATTTACCCCTCACTCCAGCTCCAGCCTCTAGCCAAAATATGGTCACTTCTGGCTCAAAAAAAAAAGATCGAGATGGCGACAGCCAAAATGCCAAACTCAAGGCTTTAAAATAGGAATCCACAAAGCAGTGAGTGACATCACGGTAGTTAAAACCATTATATTTTACAGTCTATGGGAGTTGCTCAGTTTTAGAGCCAGCCACAAGTGGCCATTTGATGAACTGCAGTTTTTTTGCACTTCCACATTGGCTTCATTTTTCAGCCCCAGAGGCTGCTGCTTTTGTCCACAACATCCCAGAATTCTGTCATAAAAGGAAAGTGTTTAGCAACATTTTTTTCTGTTGAAAATAAGTAATTTCAGTCAAGCAACACTCATCAAAAGATTTGTGCGCCCTATCATAAAATAAGGCTTGATGCCTCGTTTTCACTTTCGTATGTAACTAGTGTCTGTAGATCCATAGATATTATTTTGTCCGTATTTTGCCATCCAATAGTTTGAAATATGTGCCTGGCCTGCCAGGTACATAGCATGTTTTGTTAAATATTTCATCAAAAAATATGTATGAAGGGCTGAATGAGTCATAATGACAATCTGACTGTATATAATGTGTAACCATATTTTAGCAGAATAACATTACGGAGATTAACTATGTGTTAAAACTAGAACAGGGTTTGGCATGCTTTACCCTCCAAAAGAGCCATTTTTCACCAAAATAGCAAAACCAAAAAATCAAGACCAAATAGCATAGCAAGACCAAAAAATCTGTCTGGAGCCGCATACATAACTGAGCTTTATATGAAGGTAACACAGCCTATGAAGTCTAAATTAGCCTATCAACATTATTAATAGATCTAAATGAGCATTCATTAATATGTTTTACGACAAGGTGGCTACTCTGCAGTGGCCTCTTTAATAATATTCAGTACAGCGTTGGTGATAAAAGCAAACAGACCTGTCCACACCCTATTAAGTACTCTATTTTCCTCTGAGAGTTTTCCTTTTTTGGATTTGGAATCAAAGCTAGCCCAGCTAGGGAGACTAAAGACTACCTACTGCTATTGAGGTTGTACAGAATTTAGAGGAAAGATGCTAGGCCATAGATGCATAAGGCACATTTTAGTTGATGAAATATTAAAAGATTTTTTTCATTTGGTGTATAGGCTACACGTTTTTACAGTTGGAAAATGTAAGAACTTCTTATGATTTACTTGAAAAAGGTTTAAATGAAAATTACAATGTTAAAAAAATAACTGTTATTCGTTTACATATTTTTTTGTCATAGCCACAGGGAGCCACTAGAGAGAGGTCATAAAGCTAAAAAAAAAAGCCCCATAAAGCCCTGGGGTCGCATGCTTCCTACCCCTGAACTAGACGAGTTCTTTTTAATCATACAAACTCACTTGACAATCAACACAGGCTACTGAATTAAAGAAAATAGCCTATTAGCTAGTAGCACACTGTCATATGTTTTCTCCAAAATCCACTGCAAAAATGACTTTCTTTGATCGTATTTGAGACAAATTCTGGACAGAAATATAACGGAGGAGAGGAGTACACATTGGATATCATGGAGAATAAATGGACTTCCTTTTTTTTGCGTACACAAGTAAAAACAAGGCATGACAGTCAGGATATGATGCTGTGTCAGGTTTGCCAATTTTATTTATTTATTTATTTATTTTTTTTAATCCGTGTCCTGCAAGTGTTATGGGAGTGTAATATTAAATTGTTGTGGTACTCCCCTAAGTCTAACAATATGAAAAACATGACATTTATATTTTCACAATAACTACCAGTTTTCTATGACAACAACCTAAAAGTATGCCATGCTTCTCTGTTGGAGCTGGACAGATTTCACTAATTATATGGAAGACAGTAACACCAACAAAAGTATTCACAGAAGTATGTGCTGACAAAACTCATGTCTGGTCAAGTATAAATGATAGTGATAGGCCTTAAGTGTGTTACCTGAGCTGATTAATTGATTTATGTAACATGTTGATTACAGCCGTAACTCACTCCCTGTATTGCTCTATTGTTAAGCAGCTGTGTGGAACTTTTTACCATTAATAAAACTGTCCCTAGTTTGTATCACCCCCCCTTGAAGATCCACATATTTATTTGAACCCAACAGCAACAAAAAAGCCTTTCTCTATATGGCTATTTAGCACAGCCTCGCTCAGGTCGGACACACAGTGGAAGTCAGCAAACCAGAATACAGCACCCAAGGCGGAAGTGTTTCTGCTCGCCCGCAGCGGCCCGCAGCGATTAAACCACAGAAGAAGAGGGAGCCGTGTTTACAGTGTGCAGTACCAACGGGCTTTGCTGAACACATAACACCTAACAGTTTTACCAGAGATGTATGAGGACTTGGTTGTACTTTTGATGTCATGGCGGATAACGAAGGAGCATCATGTAAAATTATCTGTGACTGTGACCATGAACACAAATATACAGCAGGCAGTTGTCCTCAGTTTATAAGAAATTCAGAGCTACACCAGAACATTTATGACCAGGTCTTACTAATATATCATCAGGAGGAAAACCGCAGCAGAGAGTGCATCACAAGGAGTGAAAACTGTGCAGCAATCACTAATCCTGGCGTGATTGAAACTTTTTTTCATGTTCCTAAGATGAACTGGAAAAAACGCCCCAGGCCTGCAGGAGCTGATGGACAGCTTTCATTCGGGTGAGTAATATCGTCCGTGTTGTCTCTTTGTTTGCTTTTACCCAAGTGACCTAACGTCCCTGTTCCCAGAGCCAGCTGCAGCTGTTGCTCACCGGTGTATCCCTCCGCGCAAGATGTACTGACATCCTACAAGTGCCATGCTAACCGCTGTCTCAATATGAAAATGATAGAGAAAGGGCATAACTCCCAAATCGTCGGAGTATTCTTCTCACATAATGATGTGGACTCAGCAGATGACTTGTTAACTGTTTATTCCTCCTTACACCGAACTTACACGGCTGCTTTTCATTGTTTCCAGTAGCACAACAACGGTTACTACATTACCCAGAATAACTTGAGGCTCACACTACTACGGTAGCCTTAGTAGCTCAAAATACACAACAGATTAGATTATATCAGAACAAAAACACGTCAGGAGAATTTACTGAGTAATTTTGCTGTTTACACTATTTACTTGGACTGACCTGACGTTAGTTAATCCTCTCGCTCTCCAAAACAAATGCATGCGGTAATTGCCAGCTTTACGACACCAGGCTGTGGGTGTCATACCGCTTTGGCGAAAGGGGCGCTATAATCAAGGAAAACAAAAAGTTCCGCACAGCTGCTTTAAGCAGCTTCTCTTTGTGCCTATATCTATAATTCATACTCACAGTTTTGGTTTCTTTGTTGTCCCTGCAGGCAGTCCCAGGTAAGTCCCGGTGCCTCAGTGGTGCTGTATTGGGCTGGGAGGCCCCGGGGTAGAGCCTCGGGCAATGGCTTTGGCCCGGCTGCTCTCCAGAGACAGCCCTGTTCAACCGGTCCGCTCCATCTTCAGAGACAAATACAAACACTCCAGTATCCATCAGCAGCCACTCTGTTTCTGTTCACTCATATCCTGTTCCTCTCTCAACCTGCCCACGTATTCAACCCAAAGTGATTTACACCCTACAAGTGCTGCATGTGGGTGTGCTCTTCAAAATTGTGCAAGTGGGGTCAGGGTGTCAATGGTGGAGGCGGTCAAAAGACATCTTTTATGACTTCACCAATACAAATACATCTCTCCAAACAAACTTAGAGAGGAGGGACGTGATGAGAGCCATGCTAATAGCAGCTGTATATGTATGAAAAGTAATCTAAACACTTATTTATTATTTAACCATGGCACAGACATCTCTCCTTCCTGTGGGAATGGCTCTAAACAGCAAACAATCACAAACTGTCACAACAGAAACTCCTAAATGACATTTGAATCCAATGCTAATACAAGCTAACAGTGCAGTTTCTGGTGTCGGTGTGATTTCTGTGACAGCCCCACAAACCAACTGACTCTTCCTGCTTTTTGACGGATCAGAAATGAAGCTTTCTCAGCCTCTGCAGGCCTCTGCGGGCCACCTTGGCCTTTCAGGCTGGGGCTTGCCGGGGTATTAGGGGTGTCAGGTTCTGTGACGGGACGGTGAACAGTAATTACAGCGAGGCCCCGGCCCCCGTCAAGATCCCCTGGTGTCAGGAGGACGGCGCTGGATTGGCAGGAGGAGCACCAGCCCCAAAGTCTCTAGAGGACCCATTAGGACGGAGGCCCAGTGTCCTGATCAAGCCAACCCCTGTGCACTTCCACTGCACAATTACAGCTAGGCCCACTCAGTTGTGGAGCTCACTGTTGTTGTTAGCGTCACCTCAGTCCACAGCCTCCTTAATAACGCACTCAGTAGCGAGAGCTTGCAGACCAGCAGTCAGCAGGGTGAGACGTGCAGGTTGAGTTAATGATGGGGGTTATGGCATCCGTGTGATGTTACATGAGATCTGATTGGTAGAGAGATCCTGACCTTGTGGTGCACTGGACCTATTATTGAAAACACAGGCTGCAGGCTTTGTAATTGCTTAGGGTTTATGAGGATAGTTTGGGTTAATATTCTATTCAGCGCACACTCTGGATGTCTTATTACTGAAATAAAGACACAACAGGGTTCATGGTATTTTTCTTTTTATTGTCTGCTTACATGCTCTCATTATTTTTGTTTGTAAGTGCGTACACTATGTGGCTAAAAAGTATGTATTCAACTAAGCAAAGTTTGTGAATACCCAAACAAGTGATTCTGAAACTATCTGCAATGATCTGCTGTTAGAACAGCTTCCACTCTTTTAGGAAGGCTTCCCGCAGTATTTTGAAACCTGGCTGCAGGGCTTTGCCCCCCTCTCAAGTGAGGTAGTTTATGCCTCTACTCCTCCACTACATTTCAAAAGGAAATATTGTACTTTTTACATTAAAATGCTGCTTACACATCATTGCATCAGTGCTGATAAATCCATTAATCTAGTATAAACGGAGCTGGAAGAAATTCCAGCCTTTTATGTGAGATCTGAATCTGCAGAGTAACTACAGCCGGCCCGACGCATAAGCTAATTAAGTGGCTGATTCAGGGGCACATGGCCAGCAGAGGGCCCAAATGTCCACAAACATTGGGCACTCTTTAGAGTCTCACATACTGTAACTGTGAGATGAATGCAGTAAGGTTTAGGCGACAAAATTACTAGTAAATTATTAGTTAGGTTTAGAAAAAAAGATCATATTTTGGATTAAAATGTGCATAAATTTCATAATGTTACGCAGTGTTGGGCAAAGCTACTTGGAAAATGTAGTGAGCTAAGTTTCCAGCCACTCTACATCAAAATAAAGTCTTACTACACTGAAGCTATCCCTTGAGAAATTTAGCAAGCTAAATTACAGGAAAATGGCATTGGTTAGTAGCTATTATTTGCAAAGCTGCTTTTATTTTTGGACTTGACATCAAATCAGCGTTATTTCAGAGATCATACAAACTGTCAGCCAAACAAATAGGCAGACAAAATTTTTTCTTTTGAAGTGGTTATTATAAAATAACAGACTAAAATTAAAACTTTCTGTTTTTGTCTTTGAAGACTTTGTGACATTCGAACATGTCCTCCAATAACATGACATCATCAGTCAGCCTATTGCTCTCTCTCTCTTTCTCTCTTCCTTTTCCTGCTTAATGCATTTCTCTGTCTTGGTCTCTTTCAGTAGGCTATCTGGCTACGTCACTAATTCAAAAACAGAATTCAAAAATAGATTTTCAGTCAGTGAAACTATAACATATAAAAGACAGTAATATAAACAATAAAAATAACTTGTTGCGTCTATTTTACCAGTGTTCACTGCAATTCCACTAAATATATAGTGTCTATGATACGTGAGAGATGCATCAAGAAGTGCGATGTAACCAATCAGAGGCAGTGTAGGGTGGATCTTGCCAAGAAAAGCCAATAGTGAAGCAGCAAACAGAATAAACTAAAGGATTGGTATGTGATGTCATGCGGAAGTGCTTCCCTCATCAGCATGCCTCAATGTGGAGCTGGTGTCATATTACTTATCCTCAATTTCATTATCCTTTGTTTTATCGAGACCTCTGTAGAAAAAAGTCTGCTGCACTTCAGAGTTATTCTGGGAAAAAGAGCTTCTAACTTTTGTGGATGCTACCATGCTCCTTGGTCAATTAATTAACTTCACTACTGAAAAACAATTTGACAGTTTGAAAGTAGTGATGTTACCACCACACCATTGAGAAATGTAGTTCAGTTAGTAACATCGCTACTTCCCAACACTGATGTTACGTTAAAACAACTGTGACTTTTGGTTCCACACAGGATGTAAGTATGTAAGTTACGCAATATTATGTTAAAACACTACCAATTTGGATCAGTCAGTAACACTACTACACAACCAGAAACAATGATTATCAGTTGAAAAAAAATGGTTTTAGGGTTTCGTTACTCTTTTAATAAGATTTTAATCCCTCATTTAACATGGAGCCATACTGCCATCTTGTGACAGTTGTGGGTTCCCATAAGGAGCCCCATATTATATTTAGCGTTAAAATATTGGGTTGGGTTTATTAATCAACTTGTTCATGAATATGTGCTTCCTCATTTTGTTTTTTATTATATGTTGCAACTATAGGTTAGTCTGGAGTGTGTGTTTTTGAAGCAGTTTATACATTACATACTTTGCTGATACACGTGGTATAATAATTGTATTCATTTTAATTGGCTGTTAGGACGTATTTTGACCATAATGAGAAGAGTATGTGCCTATCGCGTGTAACGTGTCAAAGTATATGATCTCGTATAATAAAAAGCGTTACGTTTCTTTTGAAATAAAGTAATAAGCCTATTTTACAACTAGGAAGACGGCCTTATCAGACCCATCCACTTGTCCGGTTAAAAACATGTGCGCTCTGGTGTGCTCTCTCTCTTGTTCTCTTGTATTCTTGCTCTCTCTTTTCTTTTTTGACTCTTCTCCCTTCTTGTTTTATTACTTCTCTTCCTTTTTGTTTCTTCTTTTTCGTATCTTAGCCTCTCTTGTATTTACGTTTTAGCTACGCTTTTATATTACGCTTTTATACTCTCACGATCAATGTTATTTTAAACTTTCTTTTATCTCCAGTGTTTTCAACATTTTTATGCGTGTTAATAATAACTTTGATAACAACATCAAATGGCCAATGATATTGTTTGGGGGGAGCGAGTGGGGCCAGCAAGTGGGGCTGGTTTCATTCTGCTGGAAAGTCTGGTAGTTGCAAAGTGACAGTCCGGGGCTTCAAGAGAAACGTCTGCATGATTCGCTGCTAAGAAGGGAGGCAACGAACTCCCCTCACAGGTGACCCGCTGGGCAGTGGTAAGAGCTGATGTCAAATAGGAGATTTAATTATCTTAATCTTAATTTAGGGTTCCTTAACTCACATAAGTGTTACTTCTTGTTTAATCCATTTATACATACTGTTGATTTTGTGTTATTTCATATTATCCTCATTCATTTATTCAGTTGTTACCTATTTAGCTTAAATAAATTTTCATTTATCGCCGAGTCGTCTGTGGATATTTCTTTTGAGCAGGAATTAAGATCACTGTATGGAGAATTCATAACCCAGATATTGACATTGATTCATTATTGATAAGCGTACTGACAAATTAACAATTGGTTTACAGAGTTATTAATTTGATTAGTTGCTTCCCTCATTAGGAGGGTGGTGCCCCAAACTTTATTACGAGTGCAAACATTCTCAAAAAGATATTTCCCCTACAGCTGCATGATGAGTCTTCACTTGCATTTGGCATTTTGGTTCATTCCAGACAAGTGGTCGGGGCTCTGTGCAGGCCAGCAAAGTTCTTCCAGCAAAATTATTGTCTGAAATGTAATTTTATACTAAAAGCATTAAGATTTCCTTTCATGAAAACAAAGGGTCCAAGCTTAAAACAGACGCAGGCTGAGAGTACACAGGGGTGTCCGCATACTTTTGACCATATATTGTGTCTTGCACACACACCTTTGGAGTTCCATTGACTGCTTGTACATTTAACTGAAAGTTTGTGAGTGTGTGTGGTGTGCAGGTAGGAGGCCTATTGCTTTCTGTATTTTCTAAAACTGCACCTCTGTTTATCACTGATACACACAGTTCTCCTCAGATCCCCCATCTGCCCTGTTTGATTACACTCATCCTCCAGAGAGAGAGGAGGGGGAGAGAGAGAGCAGTGCCTTTGAGTCTCCTCCGCCATTTCACACAACAAAATAAGACGTTTCATCGCACAACGCTTCTCCACCAAACGAGCTGGGTGGGTTGGAAACTGAGAGAAAATTGCCTTTTGAATAATCCACTTCTTGATTTTTTTTTCTTTTTTCCTCCTGAAAGGTTTTCTGAAGGTTATTGTTGAGAATAATGCAGCTCCTGCCCCCCTGCAGATGACAATCATCTTTCCAATTTGTTTGAGATTAGGTCATATGGAAACAGCGCATCGTAAACACACAGGGTCGGCACGCCGGCAATGGAGGATGGGGAGGGTGGCACCGTTTCCCCCTGTTCTGGGTGCATCCAGCCTTGATTGCCATGACACTGGCAGTAGGAGAAACCAGGGCAACAAACAAACAGAAATCCACAGATCTCTGTTACTAACTGGGAGAAAGAGAGAAGCCGACCCCCCACCCTCCTCCCGAAGCAGCATGACCAGATTGGATGTTTGATTTGCGGCTGGATCAGTAAACACACTACGGCTTCGGCTGTTTCTTTTGATTCAACATAAATCATATCTGAACAAACAAACGAGTTCTCGGTGTTTGAGATACAACAGTATTGACATCAGCGCTGCCATCTGAGAAAAACATTAATATTTCTCTTAGCACTACTAGAGGCCCACTTTTATCACTAAAACACTTAAAATAACATTGCAGTGCATAGCTCCTGTTGGTCAGCTGTGGCGTGTGTGTGTGTGTGTGTGTGTGTGTGTGTGTGTGTGTGTGTGTGTGTCTATGAGAGGCGAATTGCAGTAATTTTCCTTGCATGGTTGATCTTGAAGACTGAGGCCTAAATGGGCATCTGGTAGAGGTTACACTGCGACATCAAAAGAAAGATTTCTGAGAGCCAGGAAGCTGACTGCCTGCAGAATCCTGCATCTCACCGACCATTAGCCTGTTGCTACGCATCCTGACTGCACTGTGGCTAATGACAGGCAGATTCCTCAGTGATGATAACTCACCTAATGCGTTCTCTGAATAGACGATCAGTTGACTGGGTCAGATTAGTGCTGGAACATGTGTTTGAGATGCAACTACACAATCAATGGGGTGCTAATGTGTGTCTCAGGGACATTAACATCTTCTGCTATCTAGAATGTCAATAATCAGGTAGGTTAGCTTGTGCCTTTGCATCAAATGCCACCTCTTTTACTGAAGAGACGACATAATACCAGGAAGCTTAACAATGAAGGTTAGCCTGATAATTACACAAACAACATTCAATCTACTGTGAAACTGGAGAACGTGTAAACATTTCATCACAGATGAGCTATTTTGAGCAAAATATATTTCTGAGACCCCTCTGGTAACCATGGAAGGCTGTATTCATTCACCATTACAGCCTACTAGACATATGTTTGTCAGAGTAAACTAGAGACCATCTTGTAATGGGATCACTCCGACTGCAATCCATGACTTAAAATGAATGTGGGCCAGGGGCGTGAAGATGGAGGGCAATGGCCCCTTCTTCCTTCTCCACCACTTGCAGCCCCCTTGCTTTACCACAACCATCTATGAACTCAGCCTCAGAGCTTAACTACCAACACATTCTCACTCCGAAACCTCGTCACGTATCGACATTTAGTCATGGACTTTCCATGTCGAGATATGACATGCTAGCTACCCTAGGTGTGTTTGTTGTACATTGTGGTTATGTTTAGTCAACTAAAGCCCGTGGTTTGGTTTAGGAAAAAAAAGGGTTGGCTTTACAATCTTACAGGAAGTGAACATTGGCCTCCCAGGTGAAAGCTGACGGTTGCTGGCCCCATCCATCACTCCTCTTACCCACCCTACTCAGACTGTGTTTCCCCCCTTGGTGCTGCCGAGCGCCTTTAGACAGCAACCATGCCGACATGAAAGGATTTTTTTTTCATGAAATGACCTCTTAATGCCTTATTACATGGTGGTGGCATGTAATATGTTAAAATGACATCCAAAGAAATAATGCCAATGGAAAGTCACACAATGTCTTTTGTAGTGTTGGACTCATGAATTACCTGGATTAACAATATCACACAATTGGTAGAGGTTAAGACCCCATAGGTAGTATAAAAAGCAAGAAACAAACAGGACTTTCACCAAGGAGACCACTGTTTGTGTCCTATGTGAAACTAAGAGTCATGAGTCAATGTTCTTTCATCCCTTACATGGTAATATCACATTATGTGATGTATTTGCATCACTTCACAGTGTACTTACTTCCCATACCTAAGAAACGTAGTTATTTTAAAGAAAAGCATGTTTTTTTTAGACCTCACTAAGCAGTTTTGTTGCCTAAATCCATGCTGCTGCCACGTAGTTTAACACACAGGTTGTTCTCACAATTTCTCATATGGTTTTGTGCGACAAACAATACACCCAAATTTGCACATATCCCACGTATTTTGAAGGGCTGGACCAATGTGCTGATGACAGTACACAAGGAAGCACTCCCAAGCGCTTGTAAGGAGGCAGGTTGGGGTGCTGTCTTGCTCTTTAAAGTACGTCGGTTACTCTCTACATCAAGTATTGTCTTGGATGGCTTTACATTGGAGCTATAGTCTGGTGTGTCTTATAAAGATGCTAAAGGGTGCCTTTGGTGTCAATATCACATGCCAAGGGGCATGATAGTGTGTTGGTATATGACGTCCTGGAAATTAGGATGGGTTGCTTGGACCTCATCAAGTGCTGATCAGGACATTTCAAAGGATTACCAGATATAGTCGGACAAATTCTTTGGGGACCATAAATATCCATATTAAAATTAGGCATAGAATCTTTTCTAAATCTTAGTAAGGGATGTCAAAGCAGCTGCTTTACATCAACTGTCAAAGTCAAAACAGCTGCTTTGACAGCCATGACTGAGGTGTAGCAGCAGATGTATTCCTAACACCACAGCTGTTATCTCTAAGTATTGCTTTAAATTAAAGAAAATTGTGCTGGATTAGCTTACTGCTCCTCACTCCCTGTTCCCGCCCCCTATTGTGACTGCAGTGGTGTTTGAGATGATTCAAAATCTGAAAAAGGCCCCTAAATGGCTTTGCGTGACCCCAGACAGTGCCACGATGGGTCAACACAGTTTACAAGCACAGATGGAACATCTACATAATTAGCGATGAGACAGTTCTTAAAAACAACTTCAGAGAGCCTTGACTTTGGTGCAAACAATCATTATCCAGACAATTATATATTCATTTGATGTTTGTCTTCTTTTTATAGAGCAAATGTCATAATTTGTTTTTACTGGCTTCTGATTGGTGAATCAGTAATGGTGACCTTAGTGTTCTGCATTGTTACTGAGGGCTGACTAATCTTTTAGAGGGTTGTGCTCAGTTGGGAAGTACACTCAGATCAGACCCAAAATACATAAGTCCATTATCCCCGCAATAAAGAGCTAATGACCCAACAACGGGAATATATTTGCCAGGGCACCCATCTCCTTGAAAGGGCCAAAGGATAAGGAGTCATTAAAGCAGTGTTATCTGGTCCAGATAGCATTGGCATGTCTGTAAAGATCATTATTTTTGCCCCTGGAGCCGTTTGGCAAAGGAGAGCAGGGCTAACTGCACACCCAGCGCTAACTCCAGGGTCAGCTGTAACACAGGGATGAAGACGCTAACGATACGCAGCCTGGCAGCTAATGCTTTTTCTAAATGCTCTTAATGACTGCGAACCTAATGTGGGAGAGTTCGGGGTCTCTGTTTTTCTTTGTGCTTCGTCAGCTCACTGTTGACAGGGACATGGCCGAGTTGTTGCTTTTTCATTTTCTTTACTTTTATCAGGGTTTCTTCTACTTTGATGTGATTTTTTTTTAGCCTCTTTTTGGATGGAGGGAGGGGAGTGCACATCTCACTGAAAGCCCCAGTGAGCTGTGAGCGGCTGATATTGTAATAAAGACTCTTAAATAAAACACAGTCTTGCAGTCTAGCCTTCCCTTTGGTAAAGCTGAGTATTTATATGAAGGACTACTCCAAATTTCAGACAGACGCGAGGGAGTCAGAGAAGGCCGACTTTAGCTTAGACACAAGAAACTTTCTCAAGCCAGTTACATGTCGACTAAAGAAATATTCTTTGTGGCTCACTTTACTATCTATCGAAATACTGATGTGGTTATATAAAGTAAAAATAAACATAAAGAATCTTTTTAATTGGTTAATGGCTTAAGTATGTATGTATTCTCAACATAGCATCAATATTTTCTACAGCGCTACTGATATAATAGACGTGGCCACCATGATGTCACCCATTGGTTTCTGGCCTCAAGATTGGCATTTTGACATAAGTGACCATATTTTGAGAGGAGGTGGCAATAATCCTTGCACTAGCTCCTGGCTTGGTTAGCACCACACATTTTCTTGACATTTTCTGATTCTTGGTCGAACAGCTCTCTAAAGGCTTGTGATGGATGCAAAAAAATTGAACCTGCTCCTAAAGTTTAATGACATGAAAGTTTTGAACTCAGTGTGCAAACACGAGTGACACAACGTGAGGTCGTAATTAGTTTTAGACGTTCAACAATTTGGATGCCTTTGGATGTACAGGCTTTTAGCAAACTCCAATATAAACCCTTCCATGGCAATATTTGACGCTAAGAGCAACTGACCTAATATAAAAAGTGAGGAAATCTGTGTGTCAAACAAACCCAAACAAGGGGACCAGTTTCCAGTTTTAAACCCAAAGTCATTGTAGCTTCAATGTAATTTTACGTCATTTTTGTACCTACATCTTGTGTTTTAACGTAATGTTTGCAATTTATGTACATTATGTACCCATCACTTTTCTTAGCAAATAAACCTATTTCAACGATGCCCAAGGGCATGACAGTTTGTCAGTATATGACAACCTGGGACGAGAATGAGCTGAAACTTGCTTCATAGACTAAAAGGGTTCTTTTTTTTTTTTTTTTTTTACCAGGTTGTAAACATGTTTATTTCTGCTGTAAAGTTGGGCATTTTAAGGAGGGGCTCTATGGTGATTGACTCACTCTTGTAGCCAGCCTCAAGTGGCCATTAAAGGAAGTACACACTTTGGTACTTCTACATTGGCTCCGTTTTTCAGCCACTGAGGCTTGCACTTGGGCCACACCAACATGGTCTGTGTTGACCTGCAGGAATCAGAAGGAGGAATTTATGTCAGTTACAGCTGACACTGATATTTCAATGTTAATTTTCAAGTTTTCAATGCTGTGAGTACTTTGGACAAAAATTCAGAGTTGAATATCTCAAAACATAAAGTCATTTGGGTAAGCTTACATTTACATTTTGTTTTAAAGAAAATGTAAAATATATCATACTTTGGTTCATTTTTAAGTAAAAAAATATTGGCAGCTTATTTCTAAAACTTCCATGAACCAGTCTTGGTGAAGGTTTTCATACACACCATGTTTATTATGCATTTTTATGACAGCAAGGACGAAAAGCTTGTGGAGACAAGCAGATACCTTAATGAATCAGAGAAAAAAAGGAGCTTTTGCAGAGGGAGACTGAAAGGGCTGAAAGAAAGAGATGCGTAGGAATATGGAAGTTCTACAGTTGCGAAAATATAGTGCCACAGGGCTGTCTTACAGAAAGGTAAAACAATGAAAATATTCTCAGTGTGGTGCACACTTTAAACTTATATTGATTTTTTTGGGTAGGCCTTTTTATAAGTGGCTAAAATATATTTTGCTCCAAACACCCATCAATAGCAGTTCATTGCTTAGCTTTTGTGGTGGTACTTCCGTCTGCTTCTCCAAACTGGGGGTGTGCTTGCTGACATCGACTGTAGATAATACACAGACGAAAGATAAGTACCTCATACAACCCCATTTAAAAAAAATCCAAACTATCCAAAACAGTTTTTGGCAGGACAGATGGTTTCTTATATTTACAATGCACCTTTCAGTCCATGTTTTTAATTATTATTGTCCTTTTATATTTTAAGTTTCTTCTTGAATATGTATTTTATTTCTGCATAATAAATGCAATTACAAATGCAGTGACAAAATACATGGTAGCTTGGCTACTCATTGCCATATACAGATGGTCATTTAATTTGGGTTTGTAATTTCTGTGTTTTGAGTTTTCCTGCCTGAAAGTGAGTGAGTTTGCATTGCCTAGGATAGCAAAGGAATGGCCCGCCTTACTCTGACCAAAGGCTCATTTATACTCCCTTTACATACATAAATACATACAGCTGTTTCTGATGGCCCAGATACAGCTAACAGATGGCACTATAGGGTGGAGTCAAAAGCTTCACACAACAACAAACGAGGAGATGGTGGAGGTCATAATATTGCACCTTCAAACAGAGGCAGCGTTGTAGACAGTAGTGGACTATGAGGCCATATAATGTTACATGCCAACGTGGGCAAAGAATTCTTTGTATTACGTTACCAACTAGTTACATTCCACCATCATTTTAACTTCTTTGTGGCCTCCTACAGTTGTATCTCTCTTAAATTAGGCTGCACTGATCTCCATTGGTACTGCTAAATGTCACCCCATCTGTAAGCTTTCAGAAAAAGTGAACAATTATGGATGAAATTAACGCAGAGTACAAACACTTCGTCTGTGGCTACGTATCTAACGTTGAGCATGAATTACTCTGCCTCTGATCAGTATACCCTGACATTCTTACCCTAACCTATCTAACTCCTTATGCCTGAACCTAAAAAATCCAACCAATGAGACAACAAGTGCTAGCCAATCATAGGGAGTGTACGGTGGCTCATGCCTTCGCTATCCTAGGAAATGCAAATTGGCTTCCAGAAAGCCATTATTTCCCATTCAGTATAGTGGGTACACCAATCTGTGCAAGCCATCAAAGAGAACTAAACCTTTGTTGAAACAGATTTAAGGGGGCCAAGTAGCCTTGACAAAAAGATGCTGATAGTCTGAGCCTTTTGCCCTAACTCCATGGTGTGTCAGAATGTTGCATTCAAAAGCATCTGAATAACAAATACATAAAACCAAGCTTATTATCATTATCATTATTATCATTTATTTTTTTTAAATTTTTGTTCAAGATGTAAGACACAAGCCTTACCAGTTTTTCTCTTAGACCCTGTTTTACCCCAGTATATGAAAATATTGTTTCAGTGATTATAACATCTGTCACATATGGGTAAATGGTTATAACATTTTACAGTAGACTCTTCCTTGGCCAACAAAAGACATAGAAACACCACCTTCATTCATCTGCATACAGTAGGCTGTAATGGTGCAGCCAGCCATCGCTTTGTGTTGCATCATCCCTGTGGCACCAGACAACACGGCGGTAATGATGCCACGTTATCAGCAGCAGGATCCAGGGGTTAACATCTGACTCCAGAGCAGCTGAGCCATAATAACACATGACACATGTCTGCCATTAGTGAGAATTCTCCCTATGGTTGCCACACTTGCTTTTAATTTGACTAGGCTGTAATCTCCATCTACTCCGAGTGTTTTCATCTACTAAAGAACTTCCAACAGCTTGAGCCTAATCAAAGAGTTTCTCTCCCTTCTTTGTGTCTCTGGATAAGGAAATTCAATTAGCTTAATTGGCCTGGATATTATGCTCTGTAATGTGATGTAAGCATCAGTGTCGACAAACTTCACAGGGCACTTTAGAAGCACCTCACTAATTAGAGCAATAACTTTAATCCAAATGTTTTACTTCGACATTCCAGATGATTCTAAATTGAAATCCAGGTAATTAGTTGAAACAACCCACGAGGAGATAGCTGAGGCCCCTTCTCGAAAGCTGCTGACGGCAAATTATAATTGAAGCGTTGGTTTTTCTCTTGTTCCATGTTTGACACATGACAGTACCAAAATAGAAAACCCACTTTTCCTTCTGACAAGATGAAAGCCCATTGTGTTTTTAGAGCCGAACAAAAGATGGATTTGAAAAATGAATCTCATTTGAATGGGGAATTTAAACCCTGCAACCACGGCTCTTCACTGTGAGGTTTTTTGTGAGCTCCCTATCACCGGGACAAAACTGAAAAGGGCATTTTACAAGCAGCGGAGACAACAAACTGAGGAAATGATTGCACTTTAGATCAATCATATATCATAGGCTGCAACATGCTCTGCTGGTTAGGGTAATGGACGGGGAACAGGCTCTTTCTGGCGGCTGGTTTGCATCTAACGCTGTGCCCTTGAGCTAGATACTTAACCTTAGTTGTTTCAGCAAACACAGTGGCTTCTAAATGGATATATAAAGTATGAAAGTCTAAACTTTCCTCAGATATAAATCTCAGCCTGACAACTATTGAAATAACATAAGAGGGAGATAAAAAAAAGACACCACACTCACTGGTAACACAATAAAACTGTATTACATTTGTGCTTAAAATTATTACAATTACAGTATTTACAAGCGTTGTCCTAAAAATAAACATCTCATGCTGGATGACACATAAAAAGAAATCATTGTACAATAGCAAGCAAAAATGAATATTTCTTTTATGTACACCCACAATTTACAAATTTAAGAATGTTTTTTTTTTCCAGCTAAGAAATGGTGCTAAGCGCTGTTTCACGCGCTCAGATGCTGATATTGGACATAACTTCTCTGCCGCAGGGAGCCACCGTGAGTGTGATGACGGGGCCTTAAGGTGACAACCTGCTGCAGAGCGCAGTTAACTGAACCCAAAGCCGTGTTGAAAATCACACAGCCACCCTCAACGTAAGCCAAACAGCAATTGAGAATTCATTGACTGGACTCAGGTATCAGCTTGTCAAACGATGCCAAATTTCGGACAACAGGTGATGCACTGAATGCTTATCAAATAAATAGTGTACAAAAAGTAACCAACCCCGACCATCCCCCAAACGATCCCTACACCCCTACAACCGCTACAACAACCTGCCTCCATGAGCATTTCCCCACATTTCAGTTTGACCAGTGTGAGAAAGCAAGGTTTTAATAAATAGAAAGACTTTCTCCGGCAAAAAATACACAGCCTTTTTTTCCAAGAACAGAGCCTGGAGTCGCAGTCCAAACCCGGGCTGCCCAAATACTGCTGAAAGTAGCTCTGACGGAATGCATTTCAGGAAACGATTCTCACACAACCATGTATTTATCTGCAGGTATAATGTCTGGTCCATAACGTTTAAAGCTGCTTTAACTGTTTTTTTTTTTTGTTTGTTTTTTTAACACTTGGGGGCAGTAGAACCAGCTGAAAACATAGCATTTTGGTGATCCGATCACATGTGGACAGTTCTAAATACAAGCGTAAATGGCAACCAAGACACATTGTGATCCAATTACTCAAATCGCTTGACGAGGTGGTCTGGGGTGTATTTGACCACTTATCTTTTGTGGTGTAAATGCTAATGCCTACTGCGCAAGTTGAGATGCTAACTCTTGATTTGCAAAACACTCGTGAGCCGTTTTTATGTCTTGCTGTTTTATGGTGTGACAATGCTTGATGTACAAAAAGCATTTGGTTTGGGTTAGAGAAAGATAATGGTTTAGGTTAAAATGACTGCAAATACCAAATGGCATCTGGAAAGCTCTGGCTCAGGGTATCATCTCAGTGTTAGCACACTACCACAGAGATGATATGGAGAGATGTGTACAAATCAAAAAGGTGGGGGGAATTAGTAAATTAGAAGACTTGTTCAAACTAAACAATGCAATAAACAAAAAGAAAAATTTGAATCAAACAATGAAATTAGTGTTAAAAAGATTAATGGAGTTTAAGAAATAAAAATGTTAATCCTAATGACAAGTTATTTTTTTGGCTTCTTCTAGTGGCTTAGTTAGTGTTGGGTGATGACTTGAAACAGGGATCATAATCTCCAATCTGGGGTTACCATCTAGATATGACCATGGGTCCAATGAATATATCATCAATGCAGGACGCGGAGGTTGTTTTTGTGACAGCGTGCAAACATTCTATAACTTGTCCATTTTCCGACAAGTCGGACCATCCATCATTTTTACCAATGGTCGGAAACATGTTGAATTCTGTTGACAATGACATCTCCAGCTGTACCAACACAACCACTAATGTGACTAACTAGCACGTTAGAGAGTAGCTAGCGAGAGTGTGGGCTTAATAACTGTGCAGTGGGGGCTTTTGACCTTCTAGTGTAAGTTACTTAGGCAGCAATGAAATGTGAACAAAAGTGGTCAGCTGGTGTGAAGGCAGAATGTCTGGAATGTCCATCTGTGTTCAGATCACCAAAATGCACAATAATACAAGATGGCTTGTTAGCATCTCACTGGAGTTATGTTTCTGGTCACCTGTTGAAAGTAAGTCCAATATTCACTCTACTTTTAGCTCTGTTTCTGTCTCAACCAGCTGCTGTGAAAAATATCTGGCTCATTAGCCACTAAATGTTATACTTCACCAGCTGGTTGCTAACTTTGACTGCTGTTTGGTGCTGAGCAGGCTAGTGGCTAAAAAGTTAGAAAGTCAGGTAATGATTTTCTGGAGTTTGTCACTACGAGAGACTCCTTCACATTAGAAATAGTCATTGTTAATATAAAGATACCAATCAATGCAGCTTTGATGTACTTAAAGGCTGCCTACTTTGAGCAAAAAAGGCCAATTGCACTCAGGTACAATCCGAAAAGTAGACCTATGTGACTCTTGTCTTCAAGGGTCAATTGTCTTCTAGTGGCATAGTGGTGATAGGGCTGGGTATTGTTAAAAAAATTATGATACCAGTACCCTTGAAGTGATACCTATCATGTGAAGCAGTCAGTTGCATAAATGGCACCAAACACCAAAGGTGTGTAGTATAGCCATATTTTCCAAGGTTTTGGTGGAATCTTGGCATGCTGAGCTGCCAGCTCCATCAGATACACCACTCTCAACTTCACCACATAACAGACTCCATGGGTTGTAGCTACTGCAGTAATTAGCTAGTGACATGTTGCATTAAACTGAAGAATGCTTGCGGTAATCAGCTGTGAGCAACACAATACAAATAGTCATTTTTTTTAGATCTAGGTACAAAAATGCAGGTATTGTTTAACTGGAGTTTCAAAACTACCTAGCACTGGGTAATTTCAGACAATACCTGAAAGGTATTGGGTACTGATACTCAGCCCTAGTAGGTTGTGATTGTGATTGTGTGAGAGCTGTTATCCATCCAGAGAACCACATAAATTATTTCGCAAACTCTAATGTTGTGCTCATGAGCTGATGCAGCTGTGTGATTTAAAAGCATGTTCATACTCTTGTGATCAGTTTTGGATTCTTAAGGTTCTGAAAGGACGATATGGACCAGACCAAGCCTTGCAAGACTGCATGACAAACAACTCCTCAAGATGCTCACACACTCACACACACATACACACATGCGAGCACGCACACATACACACCAACAAATTAGTCATCAGCATTATTTTTGCCGCTCTTTAGTTTACATTCACTGTGTTTTTAATCTGATGTACAGTAAAAAGGTCTTTATCTCAAAATTACATTGATTGACAATACCTCAGTGTGTTTTAGATTCAAGTAGAAGTTGTCTGTCCTTGTCAGGTAAGATGAGACAAGACTGCTTTTGGGTGGGTTAATTTTTATTTTTTTTATTTTTTTGCTTTCCAACAACCGGGATCAGCTGTTGGTAAGAAATTGCTCTAAGGCCGGTAATTGTTGGCCAGGAGGAAAGAGGCAGCATCCGTCACAAACAAAGAAATGGCCAAACTATTTTTTTCACACTTGTAGTTTGTTGTAGGCTCCCAGGGCCTTTCCCTGCCACACTGGCATCTCTATGGCTATTCTGTACAGCAGAGTGTGTCCCCTCCCCTCCCAGGGAAGCTTGCTTAGTTATGTACATGTGGGGGACAGGAGCTGGACAGGAGGCAATAGTGCTTTTTGTTGTGTGATTGCAAGCTCTCCATCAGTCTCTCTCTCTCTCTTTCTCCCACTCCTCTTCCTCCTCCTCTTCCTTCTCGTAGGCCTACGAGGGTCAGCGGACCTGGGGAGCGTAGCCCTCCTTCATCAGCCCCTCCTCGTAGTCTGTCTGGCACAGGATCATGTTGTTCTTCAGGAAAAACTTGTCTCCCACACAAAACCTGCACCACACAAAGAGACAGAGGAGGGAGAAGGGTTTACATAAGCATCAAAGCAAGAATCTCATCATTAGCACTGAGCTGTAGGCTAGCAGGCCTAGCCAGCTGCAGTGCTAGCATCCTGACTACAGTGCAACATCTCTAGTTTAGCAAGTGTAACCTCAGTGCCAACACCCCCCTTCAGCTGCAGCACTGCTGTGTGCAGGCAAGGTTCTCCTCTAGGAAACAAGTCAACTCAATTACAAGGGGGGAAATGCAGGGCTTGGGGGTGGGGGTGGGGGTGGGCTGGAATTATCTCTGTTTCAAGCCGGGGTTCCTTTCCACCTGCAGCTCTTACAGAAACCCCCACCGACCTCCGCAGCGGCCCGTCCTGCTCCAGCCAGGGGGGGCCACAGTTACGCTTGACCTTTCAGCACAGTGCCAAGTGGAGATTATGTTGAACGCGTAAGAGCAGTAACTCTCCCTGTATTGTCCTGAGGGCTGCTTATCTCCCTCAATGTGCAGGTTAGACAAGGTCGGCAAGCAGCGGTGCCAGTGTTTACCAGGGGGGAGGTGGAGCCGAGGTGCGGGGGAAGGGGATGGGGACAGTGAGCCTCGCCTCCGTTTGACTTCCTTGGATGTTAAGACTGCTGAGTTCAGTGCTGGGAGCTGCACAAGGCGGATGGAGCTCAGGTACCTGACAAGCTCGGGCTGTTCGCAGCATTTATTCAGGGCTGCAGGGCAGATTGAGAGCATGATTTGTTACATCCATTTGGGACCAATTAGCAGGATTCAAATACACCGTAGGTGTTGGCACAAAGTACCAAAAAGTGTGAGAATGGTGTGTTTCTGGAAATAAATCCAAATGCTCTGAGGAAGAGCTGACATTCATTTTGAAGAAAAAAAAAAGAATCATGTAAAGCTGCACACTGATGTAGTTATTGAATTTGCGTACATTCTTTGAATTCACACACATTTCCGACTTGGCTCTATCATATTCGCATTGACCCCAAAACACATGAGTTTTATACACTGTTGGAAAGAGGACATTCTTAATGACTGTCAACAAGCCATGATTTTGAGAAGGACTTTAAAGTTTATAGTACGGCTGCTGTAAATGATACTTCACAAAACCCACTGGTGTTCCAAGCTAGGAGTGCATGCTGTACTCAAGGGGCTGGCCCAGGGTGAAAAATACACAGAAAAGATTGGGGACACTTTTATTTTATAGCCAGCAAGGTAACGAAAATAAGCATACCCAACGACATGGTGCAGGAGGACACTTCTGAAGCTTTGCCCATTAATGCTGGAGCTGGACAAGAAATACTTTACAGGAATGGTCTTGAATGTCTATTTCTCTTATTGCCACGATGCTTGCACACCTTTATTACCAAACTAAACACAGACGACTAATATCCATTCATGTGGGCTGTTTGACATAGTGATTAAGAAGAGGCAGAGGTGTGTTTCATGTAATGGTGTCATCTACTCTAATAAAAATGTCCTGTTAAAATGACACATCCTCTCCCAGAATCTATTAGTGTCTGTCTTTACTGACACTGAGCCCACTCCCACTTTAACTTTATCTCCCTTTATTTATTTATTTTTTACCCCCTCTCTCCACTAGCACTACGGTCTCCCCCTTTGTCTTGCTCCTCCCCCTCCTCTCAGCTCTTATCCCTGCCCTCCACTTATTTCACACGGCCAAATTGTTTCTGCTCGGTGAAATGTCAACAGCATATGTGACATCTGTGCACCAATTATGATGAGGATATTACACTGGGCCCATCACAGGCGTGTCTAATAAAGGACCTTGTGTTGCCCTAGTATTTCCACTTTCTTTAAAACAATTGCAGGGTACATTCTCTATACAGCTCTCTATTAGAGGATGCTTATATGTTGGTTTGATGCTTTCAGTAAAAAATAATATCAGCTAATTTGTGTTGCTCCCTACTGATATGAGCAATGATTTACTGTATTAGCTTCAGCAGTATTAGCCTATAAATCCTGCAATTACGTCTGATTCATCCTGATTTCAGGAGCTGATCCCACAACCACCATAAAAATACTTAAGCCCAAATTTCAGTGGAGAGTTACAGTACTCCATGGCAGTTCAAAGGCTTTTCCACACTGACACGAACACACATGTGGCAGAAACTCTCAGTATATTTACATGACATTAAAGAAAACTGATTTATTTTGTTTGTCTGACTAAGACCGGACTTTAAAATACATGTAAACATGTTAGCCCAACTGAAATCATACTAACACACCCAGATAATGCAATTAGGAGTTGAATTACTCCTTCATGTATACAGTCAGTCGGACATAAACTGGCCTCTGCGCATGCTCTACAGTTTCCACCCCGAGCTTTGACCCAAAGTTGAATAGCATTAAAAGCTTGCTTCCCGTACTTGTATACTGGGACAAAGACAGTAGTCCAATTAAGTGGCCTGGTGGAGCTGTAACCATAGCTCGACTTACTTGTGCATTTAAACATGCTAAATGAATAATTGTAAATATTCAGACAAAAAGGTAAGGCATATCTTTTTAGGAATTCAAATCATCAGACAAACTTATATTTCATGTTCTTATAAATATACATCCGATTTATAACCAGTGGGCGATTTAAGGGGGATGCCTTCCCCCGTAATAGCAAAAAGACCATAATGTGTCCTGCCATCCCTCCCTATCCCCTCTAAGGTCATTAATATGTGGACTGTGGTCTGTGTCCAGACCCAAACACCGTCCTGTCCAACCTGTACCTATAACTGACAAAGTATTGAGAATTATTTAATTTTGACGTAGCATTTAAATTTTAACTGCCACAGCTTTTCTAGCCTTTATGGTTTAGCAGCCAGGGAAACTCACAGATCAGTTGCGTTGAAAATCATCTCAACCAGTCAAACCTGTGCATTCTTATAAGCATTGCAACTCAAGGCAGTTAGTGAGATACAAACATGGGAGAGATAAGAAAATAGACAACACTCACAGAATTGAGAGAGTCAGAGAAAAGTAATGCCACATGGCGTGTCCTTAAAGAGAACTGGATACAGCGTTGGAGGCGGAGCCCTGTTTGTTTCCATCCAAGTTCCTTAGTGGTGCATAAAGTCAAAAAATTCGACTTCCAGGGTATAAAATTACCCAAATCTTCAGCATCACTTGGCTCATACAGCTAGTGTACTGGAGATTTTCCTGGCTGAGCAGCTAATATCCAGTTCAGCCTTCTGCTAACTTGAAAAGGGAAGAAATTATTCATTTGTGTGGCTGTTCTATACTTCTGAAATGGTATCAGACAAAATGGATCAAATCCTGATAGTGAAACAAGCTGTTTTGTGGGGGCTGTAACACTTAAAAAATGTATCCACTGATATACAGAGCTCTCTTTTCCAATGTAAGTTGTAACTCAACAGTTTGGCCACTATGGTGCTGTTCCTGTGAGCCTGGCAAAAACAGAGCTTTTAATTAAAAATGGACAGACTCTTTGAGGCATTAAACATTAAATTACTGCCTATCGTCTGTAATTGTACTGTATGAAGGGATGTCATTCAAGAGTGCAAAAATACTATACAATTATAGCTCCATCTGCTCATGAAGACTGAGGAATGCTGTTATAAGCTCTGTGAAATGCAACGAAGACCTTGAGCTCATATTATTATGATTTATTTATTATTATTTGATTTTATTGGGTTTGAATTTTGGAGAAATGTTTGCCCACTGAGCAAAGACACATCCAAAAGACGTCAATTTAACCTCTTTGTTGAACATTCAAAATACATCCACTGAAGCAGGCTGTTTTCACAATTTTTTTCCTACAAAAAGCAGTACACCCAAAATCATACATATTCCACATGCTTTGAAAGGCTGTGATGACGTGATCGATGCACTGATGGCAGTAACAAATGTAACCTAACTTTACATTATTTACATAACTGTATGTTGAAGATGTAACTTCATTTGTGGGGTGCAAATTCCTAGGATCTCATACGAACTGTGCTATAAGAATTTGTTGACTGAGGAGCCAGAATGGAATTTTCTGCAACGTCTTTTCATGTTTAGTATTGATGTCTTTTGGAAGTTTGAGATGATAACAAAAAGTAGACATGCACAATATACCTGCTATCAACAATTAAAAATAAAACCCGTTTCACTATGAGCTAGCTAAAATGCCCCTTGTCTCCTTCAAGGAGAGACTGTCCAAAACATTCTTAGCCCTGTCCATGATGACTCCATTTTCAGCATAAATGCAGCACTGTCTAAGTAAAAGAGACTCTTTTTGTGGTACTATCCCAGAAGGACAAATGGGTTGCTAAAAAACACGAACATTTGGTAACAAAAAAGCCACTGGAAAAAACATAAAAGGGCTCACTTAAACACAACAGGACTTGTTGTCTCGCCTAAGTGTCACACCATCCAACATCCCCTCCACCTCCCGATGACAAAGTCTGCTCATACTGTACATACTTTATTTCAGAAATGTTGATATGATTTGTATGAAACGTACAAATGTAACATATTTGTGGTTTGCAGAAGGTAAACTGCTAATATTTTCTTCTGGCGACGTGGCTGAGCGTATGGTTCACATCTTTTTCATAGTCATCACACTATTCAATGAGTCCCTGAACCCTCTACAGAAGCATCTGCTTTCATTACTTTGTACTTATTTACTCAGGTTCAGGTTTTTTCCTTTATTTTGTTGCCCATAACATGCTCCTGTATGAGCAGCTCATAGAAGCTAACTACAGCTCAACCTTCATTAAAGGTTTACCTTGACACCACATCTGTTAGTATCTGTAATCATATGACGGTGTGCAATCATATCATGGATTCTAACATTAGAGTCAGTTGGCTTCTACTGGTGCTGTCTTCCTCTCTCCCTGCACTGCCTTCACTTTCCTCCCTCCATCTTCCTCCCTTTACTTAGAGGTGACTGTGACTAATGAGTCTTTAGAGACCTCTTGTTGTAGGAAGAAGAGAAAGAATGGCTTCCACAGGCACACACTTAAGAGATGTATTGCGATGCCAGCAATTTGCCTCGGAGGCCCGTGTTAACTAGAGTATTCACTTTCCACTCAAATGAAGAAACAGGGAGATTGTCAAAGAGAGAAAATAGTCTCAACTGCACCAAATCTAATTACTGTTAGGATGCATACAGGTTCAGAAACACTTGGCCCTGTGACACTGATGCTTAATTGTAACAGCATGTTGTAAATCTTCTCTGGCAGATTGCTGCTGGGCAATCAGACAGCAGCACAAGGACACACTGAAGATGAGTTTTTCTTTGGGGAGTGTAATGTAGAGAATATAATTTCACATCTGGAAAGGAGGTTGGTTCTGAATGTCCACTGCTGTTGGGTTTTAAAATGTTCTGGCATTTTATCCATTCTTTCTCTGTGTGATTCTCAGCACTCGCAAATGTCAGGTTTCTATACTGTACCACCAAAAAAATCTATTATTACTCAAACAATGTGGTCCCAAATGGAGCAGATCATCGTATTAGCTGAGTTGCACCATCCAAATGAAAATGACCGTGCTTGGCCAGAGTATAAACTTCATAAAAGAAATAAATAAGGCGTTTTCAGACCAGAGGAACTTTTCACAGTTTTAAGAACACCATCTTCACTGTGTATGCACCCCAAACACTAAAAATGATCTTACTTTAAAGTAGCTACTCTCCCAGCGCAAGAGGAACCTTGAACGCAAGTGTATGATGACTGGTCAATGCGACACAGGCTATTTGTATGTTTGCCTACAAAAAGTAATGCACCAAAATTCCTACATATCCTACCTAATCATGAGCCAGTAATTTGTGTATAACCTGTGTGTTTCAGAAGGCTGCGATCACGTGACCAGTGTGCTGATGGGAGTAAAGAGAGAAGCAGTCCCATAAAGTAGCAGGTTGGGGTGGTAAATTGGTCATAAAACACAGGACTTGTGCGAACTTTGAGTCATTATAAGGTATGTTGTCACCATGCTTCTTTTCCTATACCTAACCACAGTAACCTTGCTTGCCTAAACCTTAGCTCCATAACTTTATGTGAAGTACGTGGCTTTATGTTATGTACGTAACATCATTTGTGTGGTACTAATTCATAGGATATCATTTAAGGATAAGTTGCTATTGGTGGTGAAAAAGCAAACAGAGAAATGCACTTGAAGGTATGTAGTAATCTGGGGACCTCTTTAATGGGTGGTTCCTCTTAGAGAGTCCTGAGAAAGGGTTTGGTCAGAACAAACTCATAGTTTGCAGTCAGTCATGAGACAGATGAGAGGAGACTGTACAAATACTACCTTGAATGAAGTGTGTAAGCTGACTGCCTTGTTAGTGACTGTAAGCACAAATAAACACTACATTGCCAAACTTCCAACACCACCTATTTCACAAGGATGCATTGATACATTTTGCTGTGCCACTTTCTGGTGTCACCATTTTAAATGCTTCGTCATGTATCATGTCCACATTTTAAATGCCAAAAATAACAATTTGGCCAGTCCGTCCCATTCCGGAGGTTCTTCCAAATGCCCCATTCGCCTCCTTTGGAATAGACAGCTCCTAAAATGTGACATGCACATTACTAGTCAACCCATTATGATGAGTTCAGTCTAAAAATGCAGACCTTGAAGGATGTGGCCTCTGACAGTACACAACAAGGATCTTCAGAATGCTGAAAATGTATGAACTGGATATTGGTTGATTCTATCATTTCCATGAGCTGGGAAAAACTGACATTTATTTGTATAAAATGTGTCATTTTTACTTTAAATTGTGCAGGATTACATAGTGAAATTGTGTCTCTAGTAGGCTGGCTGCACAGGCTCTGAGTTCTCAACACCAATCATACACAAAGTGACAACTGTGTCCCTTATTGGCTATTAGACTTCTGTCTAACAAGCCTAACTCATGACATACAAGGCACCAGTGGCTGAGCTTAGCTGTGCTGAACCCAATTGGTGTCAGTCTCTCCTTCCAAAGCTCCAGTATGGAGCATCCTCCCTTATCAGCACTGACCTTCCCCTGCACTGTCACCCATCCTGCTCTCCTCTGCTCCCCTCTACTCTAACCTTCCTTCAGCCTCCCTAGACTGTGGCCTCCAGCTCATCAGGGGGAAATTGGGCCAGCACTGGCTAGATGATGAGGCTGGACGACAGCCCCATCGATTAGCTGTCCCCCAGGGCTGATCTGTGGCTAACTGCTTGCTGGATGGAGTCTCATATCTCTGTCCTTACTCCCAACACCCCCCACCCTCACCAGCACCCCCTCTCTTCTCAGAACCAGCCCCCCGTCCCTGGCTCTAAGACCATGGTGGTGCCTTCTTTCCCCAGCTCAGGTAGGAAAAATAACAGGTCTGGCTAGTGGGAAGGTCACGACGGTAGATTTATGTCCAGTTTAACAGAGTAAGGCCACATTGGGTGCAGACATGAGCAATCAGAGCCAATGTAGGATCCTATATTTTCACTGATAGACCAGGGACAGGAGCTATTCACTCCCCTCAGCTTGATACCATTTCAAAGTCATGCACAGAGCGCAGAAAGGGGGAAGAGGAGGGGGCTTTTGCTTTCTGGCAGATACACAAGTAAGATAACTAGTGAGGCTTTTCCATTTATCTTATTCCTGAAGCAGGTTCAGCTCTCAATGCTTCTTTCGTGGCAAGCAAGAGATTGCTGCCAATTTGATGGTGATGATGACAAAGAAGAAGGAAGCGGTTGCAGGTCATGATTGCGGCGACATGTCCACTCACTCCACTAATGGGCCAGTCTTTCTATCTCGGTGCTGTGCTAACTGGCCTATAACTTAAGCAAGGCCCTTAATAGCTGAGCATGGCAATGACCATTAGAGTTCCGCAGTGAGTCCCTGATGAAATCAGAATAATCACTGGCTTCAAGTTCCCTGTCCTTGCACTGTGGGATACAGTGGGGTGGATGTACCCACAAAGCAAGTTGATGATGTGGATAGATGCATGAGCGAGTATGTTTGTGTGTGGTGGGGGGTGGCTGTATGTTCATACTTGATTGTAGCAATTCAACCTTCAAACGGCAACATGGGCTGCGGCTGACCTGCAGGAGCGGCGGATAATTATACCGCGTGACCCCGGCTGACCTCCTGATCGCCTGCTCTGTTTATCAGATTTCACATTTTCTGATGATGTTCCACAGAGAAATCTCTGGGCCATTTGTGAGATGGATTAGATTGCTTTATTGAAGGGCCCCGTGGGGGGGCGGGGGTGGGGGGGGTCGATGAGGGCTTTCATGTTTGTTTGAGGCTGGGGAAACGAGAGGGGATCGGGCTGGTGTAGATGAACAAGGCTGCAGATCGGCATGCCAGACAAAGACCAGAGGCTCATTTCCAGGCAACAAGATGCTGAGAAACTGCTCAGGAAATCTTAAGTGAGATCTCCTGATAGATCTCAGGCTGAAGCTGAGAAAATTTGTAAAAGGTCATTCTATTAATCTGGATATAAATGTTGAGAAACCCACTTAGGTTAGACTTATTTAGTAGGGTTGTGGTCATCATTCAGAATGTATTAAACCTGCTTTGAATCACAAATCTTCTAAAAGTCAGACATCAATTAATTCACAGATGTGACTTGCTCCATTATTTTTAGTTACAATGACGCTCAAAAACATTTTCAGACTTATACACTGTTGGAAAGAGGAGACTTCTAGTTTTTTAATTTTATCAGTATTGTTTTTGTACTCCAAATGATATGTCACATTACATAATTGTCATTATAAATTGTCACTGAGCCATGAGTTTGAGGAAAAATACCTTTGAAGTCTAGCTTTGTGGTCGACAAGAGCTGTGACAACCCATTGCAACGTATTCTCATAGAATGGTTTGTATGATATCCTACAAAAAAGCATGCACAACAGTTCATATGATATTCCACGTAAGAGATTATTTCCTGAATGTACAGTTACATAACTAACGTTAAGTTAGGCTAGTAAAAGAAAACAGTGAGGACGTACCTTAAAATGACTCAAAGTTCATTTAAATTTCACACGGATCTGAACACGCAAATCCAATGGAAAGTCTCAGGCAAAAGTCTGTTTTCTTACAACAAAAAAAGTAAAAAAAAAAAATACATGGGATATATAAGAATTTGGGTGCGTTGCTTTTCATAGGAAAAACGTACAAAAAATTTGTGAGAACAGCCTGCCCATTGGCCCTCTGAACTGCGAGGGGCATGCTGTACTCCAGGAGCCATCCCCGAATGACAAATACAAACAAAAGCTTGGGGCCACTTTTATCTTGTAGCCGGTAAGATATTGAAAAGAAGCATACCCAACAACATGGTACAGGAGGACAAGAAACTGTATGTCGGTAGAACTGCAGTCTACGATGACACTCTGCTGCGACAGCACGGACTGTACGTAGTTTGAGCTAACTAGTCTATTGCTAACTGTAAGCAAAGTCTGTTGGCTAACAGAGACAAATATTCAGAATTTATGATGGTTTCAAAGGGAGGGAGTCAGCACTTTTTTCCATCTCTTTTGTTTACATACTGGGGAATTATACTTTGGTGCTCATAATTTCTGAAAACTGAACGATTGAATTGTGGAGAATCTTGCAAAGTTTATGATGTGTTGACAGTCCATATTGACAAAAATGTAAACATTTAATCTTAAAATCGGTGCATAATACTAAGCCCCTAACACTCAAAGTGTTCTACATTTTTCAAGCTCAGAACCCCTTCAGCTGAAAGAGAGATGGAGCAGGGACCACCTATTAAATATATTGTATAAAACTGAGTTGCACTTGAGATGATTAAATGACGATTTTTTTGGTCTTCTCCCGTTTGCACTTGTCTGTAGCTGCTAAGTCAGCTGCAGTTATAGCATGACTAGTTGCATTAGCCTAACCCTTTTCACTGGTGGTTTCTGAGGTGGATGGTGCTTTAGAGTCTCTTGCTTGAAAAGTTACAAAACAATCCACTGTGGCTCACAAGAATGTCTATACACTGGGAATAATAATATAACTAATTGGCCAGTATGTTTCAAAGGTACTACATGTTAGCTTCCTTTTTCATCTTGCTGTTATGGATAAGTGCCGCACAGTGATTTAACATTAGTTAGGTCATGTGATTGCACAAGGATTTATGGGTAGTAGTTAGCCTATCATTAATGTTGTGTAATGTAAATTAAATGTTTTATTATGTATATGTGAATTTTCAGATGTATTTTAATTAAAATAAATAAAACTTAAATTAGATTATCAAACAATCAATCACTCCCTGCAGCAATTCCGAGGACTCCCTAGGGATCACAGACCCTCTGTTGAATACCCGGCCTTAGAACTAGCTCACGTAGGATTTAAAGAGTTTAATTTTCTTAAAGCCAAGACTTATTTGAACTCAGATGAAAATCCACTGTCCTGGACCCTGCCTTGTTACTATGAGATTACGCTTGTCAGTCATCATTTAGATAGAGATAGTTGTGTAGTGCAGCTGAGTATTAGCTACTAGTTTGTCATCATTTTTTTTTGTCATCTTTACAAATTCTACAAATATACAAATGTGTCTGAATTTGGCATTGCAAGTTTTATATTCTGAAAGCCAAGATTTTGTTTATTAAAAATCAAATGACACGCCCAAAATAATCAAAACTCAATATGTTGACATAGATCCATGTTTATTTGGAAATAAGCTGTTGCGACATCCAACTGATTTTGAAAGCACGCCATAAATGTTAGATTTATGACTGCAGAGATTAAATCTTACAGCGGCATAAAACTCCAAGACAGTTCCTCTTAAAACAATAGCTTGATAATAGGCTGTTTAGTCTCATGTTTACAGGCAGAGTGTAACGATATTAATTTGTTCATCAGAGTTTGATTTCAAAGTTTACATCCCGATTGAAATATGTTATCATTTCAGCTACTTTCTGGGCAATGCCATTCCTCTATGTGGACTGATGAATTCAAGGCAAATGGATCGATCATTTAAGTTCATATTCCTGCACAGGTATTTCTCCCCTAACAGCTCTACCAATGTAAAGAAAAAAAATGGAAAACAAAAAGTCAGAGCTGAGGAACAGCTTCAATTAAAGCCGGTGCCACACCATAAATCTTGGCCAGGCCCCGGTGAAATTGTGATGGGCATCTGAACGGTGCTTGCAAGGCCACAGCGGACCATGTGAAACACACTGGCGTCGATTTTATTCAACAGTTCATCAACTGGCCTAATGTAAAAAGAAAGATTTGCTCGCGCTTTAATGGGTTTTAATGTGGGAGAGCAGAGTTGGCCTGCCTGGGCCTGGCTGATGAAGATTAGCTGACTTCTTCCATTAGGAGAGGCTGTCTGGTGCAGCCGGCTGAAGTGGCAAGACAATAACCGAGTGCTAATTGTGCGTAACCAGGTCCTTTGCCTTTAGCATGCGCAATGTGTCTGGTTTGTGTGTGTGTGTTTGCATGGGGGTGCTTGTGTCTATGTGCCTGCAACAAAGCCAAGTTTGAGAAAAGAGGTGAGAGAAACACGGGAACGCAGCCAACACATAACCTTCCTGATGTCCCCCTAATGTTTGAGAGTGTTTCTTGTTACCTTCAAAAAACCTTTGATAAAATTCTGGTTTGTTCATTAGCTCCAAGAATGTTCTCAGACAGCGTTCCATCATAGTGTCATAGCTACCCTCTGGGAACATGTATCCTCTAAGGCTCTCCAGAATGTTCGGAGAATGTTCCTGCAAGGCACCCATAAGTATGCACAGGAATGTTTCAACAAAACTTTTTGGAGCCCAGGGTGTGCAGGGCAAGATGCTTCAGTATATTTTTATCAAAGTTTGTGGGATCTAGCAATAGTGTTGTAAACCTCCATTCTGATGATGTTTTAGGGGATGAATTGTGTGTTATTCATACAGCTAATTCTGTCACTTTTTTGAATAACAACAGACTTTTTTTTAAGCATTTATGCTTTACAGACAGAGTGTGAGATAGACAGACAAGATGCATGAGAATGGCAGTGTCATTTAGGCGGGTACAACAATTATTTTTTTCCTGGGTGCAATGTAGCTTCAAGAAACAGACAGCAATGACTACAGTATGAGATGGAAGGAACAAGGCAAAACAACACGGATCGAGTCTTCGCATCTCAACGAAAAAGAGAGAAGTAGAGACTGAGGATGATGAGACTATTAGTGAATGTGTCCCCCTTTCCTCTTCTAAGAATCAGTAAAGTAAACTCTTTGCATATAGTACTGACTACAGACCAATGATGCTGACCTAACATTAATCTCTTTACTGTAGAAAGTTACATTAGTTGCTTCAGGGTAGCACGTAGCCTTAAAGAGATAATATAAGCAAAGCAACGTTAGCCCTTATCTTTACTGGCTAAATATGTCAGCAAACAACCCATCTGTCCTTTTTCAAATCTCTTTAATATTACCACTGATATAAAAAGGAACCTGGATGAAGCTGGTGATCTGACATTAGGCTAATGGCTCTTGATGCAGCAATATGTTGGCTAGCCAGTTAGGTAGCCTTTCGCTAACATTCACTGACTTAAGATTTGACTATATACAATATAATGTGTTTATGAAGATTGTAACAGTGCCCCAGTCACATCTTTTAACCATCTTAAAAATGTGTTTGTTTTTTCCACATAGATGAGCCTAGCACATAACTCAATGCTATCAAGGCATAACAGGGAAGGTGACTGAGATTATGCTCCAAGCAGCACAGAGCAAAAACGGGAAGGATTTAGGAAGAGCTAATAGAGTGTTCTAGAAATGAGTCAATGGGTTTTTTGCACGAGTTTGGGTTTGATGCCTGAAATAAGGTCTGTGGTTAACACAAGCTGAAGAGACTTTAACATGTGTTTTACAATGTAAAATACGTCTGCAAATAACCCACTATGAATTTTGAAGCTTTTATGTGTCTTAATAAAGACGGTTGCTAAAGAGTGGCTAAATGAGACTACAGAACGTCATCACCCTGAACACAGCTTTATAGCCTTGTTGTGCTGGTGACGGTAAGTCATGCAACCTTGGTGTAGTTTGTTTATAGCCTAACATTAGCTTTTTACTTCTGATGATTGCATTTAGGTTTTATCTTACTCAACAAAATGTGCGAGCATCATAAATGCTTGCTACAGAGCTTTTGCTGCAATAATCCAAAATCCAAAGTTCCCATTGACTTGAGGTCACCAGGGTGATGCTAACTTCCATCAGCCGACAGAAAAATATCACTCCTGGGGACCTCTATGGTATGCGCTCTTCCCATTGAGTTGCTTACCTAACGCATATGCAAAAAAAAAAAAAAAAAAAAAAAATAGCTTCCAGGTTTTCTTGATAAGTGGCCTTATCAAGTGCTTTACAAATACATAAAACTCCATGGATCAAACTTTCATAATAGAGAGGTTCATGATTGACCTTGACTGCAGTTCAAGGTTTCTTGTTTACAATTTTACAGATGTCTCTTTTATAATGATATATATAGGGTAAATGGTTTTTTTTTGACTACAGAGGATTTTTCTGCAGCAATACAGCACGTGGCCACTAGGTAAAAAGTGGCAGCAAGACTGAGCAGCATTTCAGAGAGCCTGGCTCTTCCTTGTAAACTACTGGGTGCTCCCAATTCTGTCACTTTTTATATATAGAATTATTTGTATTATCATGAATGCTGTCGATAGGAGAGTATCCAAAACTGCACTCAGTCATCTCCTTTGGGACAATTATTCATAAAAAAAACACATGCAAATTTCCCAGAATTTGTGAAAAGAGACCACAGCGGCATGCAGCCAGTATAAATGTAGGCTTTTTGGCCCTTGGGTGTGGCTATTCAGAGAGATATAGACACTGTGGCTTTAAGACATGGTTTTCATGATGGGCTCATTGGAAAGAGACGCTGCATACCGCCACAGAGAACACTGTTCAAATGGTCCATCAAACACCACTGTCATGAAGTTTGTGGGGGGTGGGAAGCTGGTGAGGGATTTTGTCTTGTTGTTGTATTAGCAACTTGGGGCAGTTGGGGCACAGTTATACTTCCAAACTCTCCTGTGAGGGACATGTCATTGTGAGGGCACTGGCCATTCCAAACAGGACATTTAAGAGAAAAATACATAATAAAAAAATAAATTAAATAAAAAGAAATCATGCACATGTCAGTGTGTTGCTGTGAAACATGTGTTTTATTGTTTCCCTTGATGTAGGTGAATGAGGGTGAACAAAAGCAATATTACAATTCAATCCACCACCACTAACTATGTGCTGAATATTACGGGCTTCACAGAGATAGGACATATTGCAGGGCTGCTGTATTGGATTGCTATAAATTGCAACAGTGTACATAATAAACTCATTGTAAGGGTAGCAGAGAGGTTCAGTGAGGGGGACACTGGAGTTTATTAAACAAGGGTTTTTATATCACTGACTTCAAACAGCTCCCTCTCCTCTGCTGCTGTGGTAAGAAGCCGTGTCCTGAAATCTCTGACCACATCCTGTCTCCAGGATGCAGGAGGAGGCCCGGTAATGAAGACTGATGGGAAGCATATGTACAGACATGTAACTGCACCTGTAGCTCTAGGCTGACACTGTACAGTAGTAGTGCAGGATTCTAATCACTGTGCTAGGTCCAGCAGGTGTCCCCAAGGCCCCGGACATGTCTACTTGGTCACTGGTTAGAGTGATAAATCTACGATGTGGGATCTTTCTTCAACTTTCAGCAGCACTTGAGATTCACTACGCTGCAATCTCGCTTCCCCGACCGACCATCTGCCTAGATGCAGGTATGGGAGAGGAGCAGGAGTGTGGTCCAATCACTCACCTCTGATTGCAGAGCTGGCACGCAAAGCAGTCCAGGTGGTAGACGTTCTCCTTGGCCCTCATGACCATCTCGAAGGCTGGAATTAGCTTGCTGCAGGCTGCGCAGTTCCCCGTTACGCCAAACAACCTGAGACACACACAAAGAAGACACATGATGTAAGTCATTACCTCAAGCCTCAGCGCGCAAAAGAAAAGTCTTGACACACACAGGCAACACAGTAAAACACTATGTATTTACCTGATTATTTCATTTTCATCTTATTTTTCTTATTTACTTCTATTTCTAGGTGTTGGTTTGACAGATCTTCTCCAAACTGCCCAGGTTTTTATTTTTTTCATTTAGTAAAAAAGCTCATGGCTGTCACACATGCTCTGGGGCAAGCTTTAAACTAAAAGGTATCAGGGGATTTGTCACCCAAATAGTTGTAATAAAACCAATAAAAATGATCAAGATGTGAGTCAACTTTTTGTTCAGGGGACACAACAGTTAAACACAATTTTTTCTCTTCCAAGACACCATGTCAAAGTGTCCTTAGGCAAGATAGTGAATCTGGATTGGTCCTAATTGCAGTGCCATTAGTATGGTTGAGCCAAATATTCAGATGAAAAGAGTAACCAGTAGACATAATGTACTTTTTACAACTAACAAGTATCATCCGTGTAAAATGTGCCGTACTTGAAACAAAGGAAAATCTTCATTTGTATAGTCGTGTTCAGTCTCTTACTCGTGATCAAAAATGATCTGAAGCTCAATTCTGGGATTGTTCTGTAAATAGTTTTCTAATAAATAATATACATAGCAACTTTTGATCAACCCATACTTTTAGGCTTTAAATTACAACTTCTGGTTAGGCTCCACCCATTTCAATGTGCAAGTCCCACCCACTTCTTGGCCAAATTCCACTTTTCCAAGAACAAATATGGATACTGATAAATTAGTTGGTTGAACAGCTACAAATACACATACACATACAGATAATGGTGTACTCAGTCATCCCTGGACATTAGTGATGAGCAAAAAATGAAAGAACAAATAATTTTGAACTACTCTTTTTAGTTTTCAGTATTTACAGGGTCAGCCTGTCACACATCCGAGTGCTCATAAATCCCAGACTTTTCCCACTTGTTGTTACTGTAGGTTAAGGCTATGATGAACAAATGAGTGAGGACTCGAGTTGAAAGCTCCACCCACCAAGGTCAATATTGCATTCAAAGGCTCCTTGTGTGGTCGTTTTTCTGACGGAGAATTATTTTCACTGTATTGCCAGTTTCTTCCATTCAAACATTGTTCAAGTTTCTTCATTGTGTCCTACAGTCAAACCCAGTCTCAATCCAAACTCTGAAGAAAAATCAGCGCTTGGTCAGTGACTTCGGGCATTAGACACCTACAAAAAAAGCTGTCCTTTCACGTCGACATGATACACAGGTGGTCACCGCTATTGTTTAATGGCACCCGACGGCATCAGGGGGAAACGCAGCTGGACAACAACAAAACTTAAGGCCATGAAATTTCCAGTAGGGTAGGTGGGAGGGGTGGTCGATGGGTCCAACAACCACCAACTTCCACCTGGCAGGGCGGTGTTTGCTTCCTGTATGATCAAAAAGGCTAGACCCTGTACTTTTGTTGCCTAAACCCAACCATATGTGCATGTGTAGTAAAATGTAACAATGTATGTTTGTTGTTAAATGACAAAAAAGTCAATTTATGTTATTGTACCGATGTAATGCACTTATTTTGAAAGAGAGTGTATGCAAACTGTACATTGCCTGTGAAAATGGAAGTGTATATTGAAAACAGACAATGCATGTAACAGTCTGAAGCTGACACAGTGTCACGGCATCAACAACCAACGCACCCAGGGAACCTTGCACGTCATAAGTGGACATAAAAAAATCCACGACCAAACGTTGGAGTAAGAATGTTGTCCAGTCGTATCTTGCTTGGACTACATAACACTGCCTTGATGATCTCCGGTGGTATTGCTCCGTTTTGTCTGTATCCCCAAGGTTTCAGAAAACCTGACAAATACATACAAAATACATGTAGACCATGGACAGAAGGCGTATCTAACGCTGAGCATGAGTGAGCCCTTAGTCACCAGTATAGGAATGTGTGTGCGTGAATGGGTGAATGTGGTGTAGGGTAAAACGCTTTGAATGGTTGGAAGACGAGAAAGGTGCTATACAAATACAGGTCCATTAACCGTTTCCCAATGGATGAAACAGATCTATTTCATCCCATCATTTTGAGTCCAGAATCTGTGAACTTGACTCCACCCACCACCATGTCCCATCCTTACATTCCATTATAACCCGAAACACACCGAACAGAATTACCAGACAACGCCTGCTTGTGCTGCTTGTTGGTGCCTCTGAGAATAAGAGTGACAGCTGTCAAAGAGATTGAGGTAAACACACTAACATGAGCTGCAGAGACAGAAAGGCTCTGTGAATCAGACACAGAAATAGGCTGGACAGAGGCGGGCTACAGTTGCACAGTAAAAAATAGCAGGGCCACAGCTTGTGCCATAGAAATAGATGGGACATGGCCAGCACTACTGCCCAGGGAGGACCCTATTATTTCTACGCCTGCTCCGGGGACATTAATGTGAGTATTCATTAGGGATTCAGGGCTGTTACTACACAGCGACCTAGACCAGACTAGCAAGGGAAAAAATATCTGATAACGAAATCATATAACAAAATAACCTATTAGGCAGACTTCTTGAGGCACTTTTAGCCGTCGTTGTTAAAATGATAAAACGGCATGCCACTCTCAGAGTCTGTAAGAGATCGCAATCTGATAAATGATCTCAGGGCTTGGGATATGCAGGGTTGTTTATTAACCTTCAGAAAGTATGTTTCCCAGAGGCAAAGGAAGCAGATAGATTGTGCCCTCATGAATAGCTACAGAATTAAGAGCCACTGTCAACACACCTTGAGACAATGAAGGATATCTCTTGTAACATGGTAGGTGGGAGAAAACAAAGAGGGCCAATTCGATGGATTAGTGCAGACTTAATTAAAAGAATTATGCCTTTTCCTTTGAGCAATCTAAATTTAGATACATTTGTGGTATCTCTCGTCCTTTCTCTTTTCTGCACAAATGTGCATTGCCGGAAGGCCTTCACATGAAATAGATATTTCATCTATTTCTCTCCTTACAAAGCCGAGTAATTGATCTAAAAAAACCTTTCAAAAAAGAACAGAAAATGATAGATTTAGCGTGAGATAATGAGCAGGAGAGTTTGAGCACAACAGCAGCACTTTGTATGGTATCTTACGACAAAGAGTAAGAATGCAGCCGCCTCTCACTGTGCAGGGGCAAATGGCCTTGTCTTCCAGTAATCTGAGTCATTTTCAGATAGCATGCACTCAAGGTTCTGTATTATAAATGATGGAAGGTATTTGTGTAAAAAAGTGATGTTTTAAGCTTTCTGCCTGCCAGCTTGAATCAAAACGGTGTTCTGTTTCGATGTTCGCCGTGTCTGTCCATGCTCTTCTCTCATCTCTTGCAAATTTAAGGTGGCCTGCGCAGTTGAAAAGGACTGTCACACTGCTTTGCTCTGAGAAATTCTGGGTGAAGGTCCTAATATCTGTGAACAGCCAGTGTCTGTGTGTCTCCCATCTGGTAGGCACCAGAATCAATAAATAAGCCCACTACTTTATTGCTGGGGTGAAGTGAAAAAGTCAAAAGCCAGAATAAGACTACCAACAAAATCTTACTTAATGTGAAGGGTTTGCACACTGGGCAAGCTCAAGCTTCAGTCATTCTCTATGGCTGAAACATCAAGACAAAAAAATGTTTAGCACATCGACCAGAATAAGGCCAAATATACACTAATATGTTTTCATTTTAATATTCCATACACAGGAGCGTTTTAGCACAGTTTCAGAAACAATCCTTATCCCCATAACTTAATAATTATGTAACTGTACATAATGGACATAATGTCATTTGTGGGGTGCTAATTCATAGGATATCGTATGAACTGTTGTGTTTACTTTTTCATTGTAGATCATACATACCATTCTATGATGATAAATTGAACAGTGATACTGTGTGTAGGTCTAATTAACTTAAAGTTGTAGAAGCAAGCACATCAATTCAACTGAGTTTCTTACAGAGGAAGTTGTATAAGCCAATGCTGTTGCCTCCAGAAACACAGGCCTTTTGTGGACACCAATGTTGCATTACATGCATTGATTTTTTTCCTCACCAAGGCAATGGAATCCATGTAAAAGACCCCCCTTAATAAAATAATATTGCATAAAAATAAATAAATAATATTCCAAAGACCCCCAGGGTTCCTAAACAGAACATCCAAACTCCTGGCTGCTTCTCATCCACTTGTTTGCTGCATAATTCATCCCGTACCTTCCTGTGCTACTTTAACTATTGCTTTAAATGATTAAACACCACCTTATGGGAACAATACATACATTGCCTCCTCAAATCAAACAATCTTTTTTCTGTCTCCAACAGGCTTAACTGAAGAAGTGCAGCGGCTGATAGCAGTCTTCAGAGATTTAGCCAAACTGTGTCTGTGGCAGCGCCAGCATGTAGCCAGCCGGCTCGCTGGGCTCTTGTGTGGCAAACACTCTTCAAAACGGCAGCGCACAGGAAGCCCCAGCTCACCCTGTGGGGAGGGAAGATGGATGGAGCATACCTGCCACTCGTCTTTCGCCGCTCCGCCAGTTTGATGCCACAGACGCTAATGGCTCTCAAGGGAGGAGGCAAATTAAGCGTGGTTTGGTTGCAATGAATTCAAAGGCACAGGCTCCAGCACAATCAGAGGATGACGGTTTAGAGGCCTTGTGCGCGAGACCAAGGGCCTCACTGCTTTCAGCACTAGATTTTAATATTAGAGCTGGTGATAAATATATACATTTATAATGCATCAACAGTACAGATGTCTGCTATATCTAGAAGGCTTCCAACTGTGGGTCTGCCTAAAAAAAAAAAAAGAAAACAGAATAACATATGTAGAAAAGCGGGCTTGACATACACTTCATATCCATGGCTGACAAGACAGCATGTATATTTAAAGAGGTTGAAGATACAACATGAAATTAAAATTCATGCTTTGCTCAAATCTGAATTTGAAAGAGAATAGAGGCAGTCGGTGCCCGATACCTTGTTTCAGTCAAAAGGCATTCACTGTGCATTACAGTCTGGTACGGCTCAGTGGTACCTATTTGATGAGAGAAAAACAGACACCAATTAAATTATTCCACAAGGCTTTAGCCCAGTGGACCCCAAAACCCAATCTGAGTGAGCAGGCCCCCGCCCCTGTTGGAGAATGCAGGAGTGGTGTCATGCCAATGCTTTCTCTCAGTTTTGGCAAGCTAGATTCAAAATACAATGACCGCCCAATTACTGGGATATAGGAAGTAAAATGCATTATCCTGGAATACATACATTGAGCCACAGATACTGTACAAAGGCAAACACTGCCGACGGATGATTGAGTTTTCAAAGCATTGACTCAGAATATACATATATCGCAATCACTTTCAAACACTTTTATTTTGTGCTAACAAAAATAGTCCCAATAATGTGCTCTGTCTGTGTAGTAATTTGATATTAGAAAATGAAATTTAAAAGAAAATTATATATATACATATATATGTGTATATATATATATATATATATATATATATATATATATATATATATATATATGTGTATATATATATATATATATATATATATATATATATATATATATATATGTGTGTGTGTGTGTGTGTGTGTGTATACATAAACTATTCAAATTCATGTTCCCACCTACAAGAAGTTTAAAGTCACCAGTTAACCTAACCTGCCTCTCTTTGGGCTGTGGGAGAAACTGGAGAACCTGAAGAAAAACTATGCTGACATAAGGACAACATGCAAAGTAATAGTATGAACACTTGATCTAAGATTTTTGTTTCAAAATGCTTAAAAATGGTCAGTTTAGCTGTTCAGGTAATACATTCTCAATCCCACCGCGTTAAATACGACGCTTGGTTGGTGGCCCTAAACATTAAACTATGATGCTCTAGGTACCTCCTGGGTCAGTTTTGGACGTTCAAGATGTTGTGTGTCTTTTTGACATAAATTCCCTTTTTCACAAGAAATGTAATGTATCCGCTCGTTACATAAATGCGGTATGTTTTTAAAATAAACTTATAACGTAGGTAATAAACTTCATTTTTAGGTTTACTTACGGAAGTTTAGACGACAAAAGCATGTAATTAGGTTTGGAAAAAAAAGCATTGTAGTTTGGTCTCACTCATCAAATATTGCTGCTGAGCAAGCGTCAATATTTGATGAGTGAGATCAGTTGGTTAAGTGTCTAAAAACTTCTGCTGGGGGGACTTCCCCCCCATATCCCACTGGAGGGTTGGGTCACAGAAGGCGTTGATTGAAAATGGTTCCCCGGATGTTAAATATGTGATTACGGCCCTGTTCTTTGGATTATTCTGTGGAAACAAGGTTTCTGGAGAGAGATGTTGCCGTCGTTTTAAATGAGACTTTCAAAGCAGTCAGCACCATAAAAGAAATGTCGTTCACCTTTATTCTGTTGAGGTAGAGACAGAAATCTTAAAGATGGATGTTTTGACACTGGAACAGACAAAAACGAAAAGGACCTGCATGGAGAGATCCCACTAGAGAAAAAAAATGTCTTTCTTTGTTATTTTGGTGAATCAACATTTTAAAACTAGTTGTTGAGCAAACTTTGGTCAAGAGGATCAATCAACTCCTCCATCATTCATCTGACTGGGTATTCCACCACCATCAAGGACAATTTTTTGGGTTAATCCATTTTTTTTAGAGTGGGTGGGGGGCCACTCAGAGCACCAGTGCCTCCAGTCGCCATTTGAAATTCCGGTGGCAGCTTTGCTTCCCTCCTCCCTCCCCCTACCCCCATCCCTTCCATCCCTCCCACCACTTCAATTGCTCCAGCCTCGGCATGCATTCATCAGCTGCCGGATTAGAATTTGTTTCCTCACAAACCATTGATCATCGGCCTATTACTAGGCAAATGACAGTTAATTACCCACTACATTAACCACCGGGACCCGGGGACCGACTCCCTGTGCCATCAGTCAACATGATGAATGTGGCAAGTTCAGTAATGCACGGCCGTTCCCTCGTCCGCCTGCCACGCTGAGAACAACCCCTGGATCTCACTTCCAGGCAACCAGGGAAAATCTATGGCAATCTGCATAATCACAGGCTCAGGGTTAATAACAGACAAATGATTCCTCGCATCTCAACATAGGCTTTTTTAATGGGACCGCGTTTTGTCCATTTGATGATTCACCCTGGCTGGAGCCATGCTGGTGTCCTTCTTGGAATTTAATCACAGTGAAGTTTGGCTGTGCAAACAAGAGTCTGTCCTTACAAGGGACAAGAGAGTGAAGAAATAGTTGATATGGATTGATTATGGTTTGCCCATCAATGCAAACAGAGAAGTGGGGCTGCAGAAATCTGAGGAGCTGATGTGGTAGTCGGGGGAGGGGAGACAGTTAAGGGTGGCAGATGTAATCAGACTTGTGCGTTCCTCAATTTTGTCCCCCCTGCGTGTGTGATTGTCAGTGATTAAACAACTCTGGGGGCAAAATTATTTCAATTACCACGGGCATGACCTGGGAATTGTCCCTGGGATAAGATTTTCCTCCTTGAGTGCCCCGACTTGCCTGGCTGCTGGCTCTATCAGTTCTCATCTGCACCTGGACTCTGATATCCTAATGATGAATTATGGCCTGCTTTCTGAGAGACTGCCGACCATACAGAGGAACATTCCCCTGAACTGTCAGCCTGAAGAGCAGCTGCAGAGTGCTACCTAATTAGCTCCTATAGAAACACCTCGAAAAGGTCGAAAAACACTCACCATTCCACATTCCACCATTCCATGCTTCTCTGGAACTGTGAGAAGAGCAGATAAACTATTGGTGGCAGTCCTGTCCGGAGTCACTATCATCAAATTTCATTTCTCCAAAAGCAAACCTAACCCATTAAGACATTATTCCTTATCTTTAACCTTTAACACCCCTCCAAAATCTACTCACACCTAACATCACATAGTTCTTGGCCAAAATTGACCAAAGTTCCTATGTCCTTAAATGAAAACAACTCTTCAAAGAAAGAAAAAAAAAAAAAAAAAAAAAAAAAAAAAAACGTGCTTCAAACAAAGTAACCAGGAAAAGGCTTTCAGCACAGTTTTTTGGCACCGCTGTGTTTGGGTCCATTTTGAAGAGGGTGTAATGAAAGATTTTGAGCCCCGCAGGGGCCAGATGTGCAGTTCGATAGGCACTTCCCTGCGCCAACCCACCTGCAATCCCAAGCTGGGTGCCAGGCTGTGGCACACCAGCCCTGCAATTATCTGCACCAAACATGCACAGTCCCACGAGTCATTGCTCTTCACAGCTAATTTAGCTAATCTCAACTGGAGGGGACGGTCCAAAAAATTATGTGTCCAGGCGACTGAACTGAAGCATTTTAGCTAAAATGAAAATACCACTGTTGTGTCCTACGTTGCAACAAAATGGTGGCCCTAACATTCAAGGAAAGTGAGAGAAAAGCAAAAATCTGCCAGTGCAGAAAATGTCAGGGTTTGCTTTAAAAATGAACTGTGAATGCATGTGAAACAAGTAAGAATTTGAACATAGCAGTGTTCTCACGGTACTGGAATTTCTAACTTCGAGACTACACATTGAAAAATATTCAATGACATTTTTAATACCAAATTTTTTATTTTTTTATTTTTATGAAAAGATAAATATGACAATGCTACAACATGACAATGGTGACTTTTCAGGTCTTGGTAGTAACAGAGAACAGCAGAATGACTGATGTAAACATTAACAACGAGAAAGATGAGTGTATCTATACTGCTGAAAATGAGTGCTGAGACGCAACGAATCACCAGAGGATCCACGATACAACATTATCATGATACTTAATTCACAATACAATATTATTGCGATTTTAAACATGTTGCAATATGCTGAGTAATATTTTGCGATTCATTACTTTTTTTCATCTGTAAATTATTTCCCCAAAAGAAAACTTGGGCAACATCTGATTTATCTAAAGTTTTTAGTCTGTTTATCTCACCTCAGCCATTTCTTGTAGCAGCAAAATGTATCTAGTGGACTGAAAAAGCAATTGTTTATATTATTCTAGTAGGCTATCTAAAGTTAAAATTGTATTTGTCATATTGATAATTTATATAATAAAAAAATCGATACTTAGCACTGTGTGACAATATGATATTGCAACACAAAAATATTGTGACACTATGCTGTTTTTACCGACTCTTAATGAAACTATTCCATATATTCAGAAGCGATATGTATTGATAAAGCAATATTTTTGACAATAGTATGAGGTTTTGGAAAATACTGACAGAGAATAAAACCTTTGCAGAACAGAGTTTGGCAGATTTAAAATCCCATGACACAACTAAAACCAACAATAAACAACACAAAATAATGCATTTGTTGGGGACTATTTTTAGTTGTGGATGATTCCACATTTCTTACTCTGGTGCAATGATATTCAACTTGTGGGCTGTGGGCCAAATCCAGCCTGTGATAGGGTGCCTGGTGGCCTGCCAACCATTTTCCATTTAACAATAAAATTTAAATGAATTCACACTGGGATGTTTTTTTGTACTTTGAATGTAAATAAAGTGCCAGAGTGCTTTTAAAGCATCAAAAAAGAGCTTGTTTACCAAAAACAAGTGCCAGGGGAAGATCCCCTGGACCCCCTGACAGAGGTCCAGGATAATTATTTGTATATTAATTACTAAAGTTTGTTATTAACTGCCTCCTGGCCTCCTGGCATTTTGCAAATGTCGCCCCTGGGCAAAGCAAGTTGAGTATCCTTGCTCTACTAAGTAATTCTGGCAGCAGGATAGTTTATGTGGAACAGGCCAGTTCCTTTTTCCAGTTCAAATGAGTTAAAAATACCATGTTGTCTGTTCAATTTAATTTGAGCCCAACCAAAGTAACCTAATCCTGAACTATGTTGTAATACTGACATCGAGCTCTGCCGCACTTAAGTGTCAAACTGACCTTGGTGGAAGGTAGTTGCAAACAGCTTCGCCATATTTTATCCACCTTGAAAACCAGTATTGTGACAATATTCTGTTTTTGCAAACCACAGATATTTTACATTTGTTCATTTCATATGTCTCATACCAACGTTGTTAAAGTGATGCAGTATATGAGCTGACTTTGTCATCAGGAGGTGGCGGGGATGGTGGATGATGTAAAAAATAAGCGAGACACCTGCAAAGCTTCAGACCACATGTTTCTTTTCCTATACCTAACCTAAACACATTCATATTCTTGCCTAACCCTAACCTCCATAATTTTACATTAAGTACATAACTTAATGCGTGTAACATCATCCATGAGGCGCAAATTCCTAGGATATCACACAAACCTTTGTGTATGCATTTTCGTAGGTTATCATCCAGACCATTTCATAAGGAAATGTTGTGGCCCTTTTTTTTTTCAGAGCCATTGCTGCTTTTCCAGTGGGATCGTGCGTTCAAAAACAGTTATTTTCAGCCAAAACAAGATTTTTCTCTAATCATAATCAAGTGGTTTTTGCACCTAAACCAGCATGTTGAAATGAAAAGTCTGAGACGATCTTTATGTCATGTTTAATATAACTTTTTTTTCCCATGGTATGCGCATTTAATTCATATGAACATAAAAACATTCTAATTCTAATTCTAATTCTAATTAACAATACAATATATTGCGGTGAACTTAGGTTTCTAAATTGCTAGGATAAAGCAAAGAGATGAATTCGGAACCAGGAAGTGCTCTTTATTTCACCTCAGTTTAACTTTATGATAAACACTCTAATATCCACACATGTATATGACTTAACTCATGGTGCAAAATATCATTTACCACAACATGAACTGTCACTCATTAGAACTATTGTGAAATACACTCACATTCATCACTGTGTAATGGGTAACGTGAGTGATTTAGAAGACATTTAGCACGTTTTGTTCGGCTTGTGCACAATGATAGTGTTGTTTATTGACCTTAAACTAATTAGGCAAAATAACTTTTAGAAATTTTAGTCAAATTAACTTAAAAATTGTTGACTGGCTGACAAGTGAGTTTTTTTGTGTCAAGTGAACATACAGTTTTTATGTCATTTGTGTAGACTTTAAATTAAAATTTTGTGTCATGGACAGATTGGAGTTTACAGTGTACGTAATAACGTACAAATCTATACAAAGATATCTATGATTTACATCGCCAACATTTATTCTGGCCACTGAGTTCTTTGATTTCATGATTATCAGTTCAGCACAGCTCAGCAGTTTTCCTGCTGTTAGCAAAGACAACAATAGTCTAGGCCAATTATAGAACAACAAGGTATCCTATGAGTCAGGCGGGCAGTGCACTTTGGGAACGCCCACCTCTTAAGTACAATGCATGGCCTGTTGCACTTGACTACAGCAAACAAAAACTGTTTCATATGGGAACCTTTAAGGACTCTACTAATTGGATTTTTACAGTGTGAGGTTTCAGTAAAGGTCATGTAAAACCTCTGTTTTAGCATAAGTTAGCCATGTTCATCACCTTAATGGTTTTAATGGCGGAGTTGCTCTATTTTGATATTGGAAATGACAAGACTACTAAGAGCTTTGGTTAACAGCTTTCTCCTCACATCATACAAGCTATATTTCAAATGCAGGCCAAATTATATTGTCATTGAAGGCCAGTCATTTATTCCATCAAATGGCATTCCTTCTGTGCTTTTGGGAGACAAAACAAAGGCACCCCACTCTTGACCTCTCCTTAAGGAAATGTGACCCCTCTCATCGGGACAATTAAACGCTGGATGGAAACAGACCCTCCAGTATGTGTGACCCTCCTTCAGACTCAATCACTTGTGATTACCGGTGCCCAGTTTGACCCCTTAGCATTTTCAGATTACATGTGAAAAGCCCAATTTAATTACAGGAACTTCAGAACACACGCATTCGTGAGCTTGGGCATTATTGGCGAGGTAATTGCTAGACGTGTGAAGTGAATTGTGGTGTTGGGAGGTTAATGGCAGCCAAGCTTTCCTAAGCACAACATAACAATTATAGGGTGCTTTCAGAGCTTTTAACATCTATGTGCCATTTCATTAAACTGCAAACTGAGGTGGAAGCTGCAGAGGTAGACACACACATTTCTCTGTGCTCTATTTTCAACAAATTGAACCTTTAAGAGACACAGAAAAAAACAAAACAAATTATTTGAGAATTTAGAAATGAGGGATGTGTTCATAAATATTACACTTAGTCTACTTTAGTGAAGAACAAACCAGCAAAAAAACCAGCAACTTCCTGTTGTGGTTTGTAGCTTGTGATGGTCAAATCAATTGTCTGGTCTGGTTCAACACTTTCAATAATAATAATGATAAAAAATAAAAAAAACAGAATGCCATACTGTGTAGCTGAACAATTCCAAACCCAAACAACCAGAAGCTGAAGCATGTTATTACACCTCCAAATCAGCATCTGGAGGATGTGGGCATGACACATGGTCCATCAGGTGAAATCTGGCTGATTGACACATTGTTGAAACACTGACATGGATAGGAATATTATAAATATTTCCACCACTGCCTCCAAGCCAACTGTCACAAGCTGTCAGCAGCAATATCTTTCTCATATTTATTGCATTTTCTTATTATCCTATCTGCTGCGTATCAGAGGAAATATCTGAACAATCTGCCATCAAAAAAGGTCAACATTTTCTCCTGACAGATAAATACTGCAGCTTATTCTGTCCTTCAAGGAAATTGGTGAAGAGTACAACATATCTCATTCTTAAGAACGCAGATCGACATTGTGTTAGTTCATTTCTTTAACGAGGTGAAATTTTTCAGATGGCAGCTGGAGAGCTCTGTGTAATTTAGTGACTGAAATCATATTTCCTGCGTTTATATACAATTATATTAACCTCAAAATGTACTCGATAAAATTAGTTATGATGCTTTCCACTGCAGTGGGCCTGAAACTAATGATTATTATCATTGTTGTTTATCTCTCAATTACTTTTGCAATTTATCAGTAAATTGCTTACTGTATAAAATGCCAAGAAGTGTGCAAAGCACACTTCAAAAGATCTCATCATCAACCAGAGTATCTTTCTTGGACCTAGCTTCTCGGACCATAACTCTGAAACCCCCAAACACTCCCATACGAGGATATACAGCAGAGATGCAGTGGGGTGGCAAAATGGGGCGTCTGGTTGTCTTTTTCCTTAAGAATGCAGATTTATGTTGAAGGAGTACACTTATTGTAAGGACAAAACCTTTACTGGGAACAAACCTTCTCAAGTCTAGCAGAGCCTTGTGGGCACCTGTAGAAACCGTTTTCATTCAGGTACCCTGAGGTGAGAATTCAAGAGACCCCTTGGAAATGGCCATACCAGTTGTTCCCTCACCCAAGTTTAGCCAAATTTTGAAGCATTATTTAGCTCCTTTCATGATAAGCTATGCTAACATGGTTAGTACTGATGGATGCCTTAGGTTGTCTAGTTTTGCGCTAGCTTAAAAAATAAGTGCCTCACAGCCTATTCAAGACAGTAATGTCAATTATTATTACTAAGGGGGGAGGGATTTGTAACAAGGTGACCATACCTGCCAAGCTGCAGATCACTGTGCATTTCGAGCTGCATTTTAGCCACCAGGGATTGGTGGGGAAAAGGGAGCTGTTGCTGTATTTACAAAAGTTGTTGTTTTTTTACTGAGACATCACTGAATTTCCTGCCAAAATGGTGCCATGAAAAGCAGGTGTTTTTTTATTGAGACTTTGCTCTGTTTCATGCCCGTAAAGTGCCATGAAAATCGGTTCTCTTTTTTTACCCAGACATTGCTGTGTTTCCAGCCGGCACAGTGCCACCAAAACCAAAGGATGATCTTTTCCAAATGATTTTCATGCCTAAAATTAACCACATGTTAACCACAGCATTGTTGAAACAAAGGGTTTCAACAGGTGCATTCAGAAATACTCACTTTGAGTGCTGGAGCACACTCTGGCACAAACTAGACTGTTCGTGATTTTGAAACACTGTTGGAATATATGAATACCAGCAGAGTACCCAGTGGAGTGAATGTGTGATTGACTTAACCGTTCCTTGATTTATATAGAAAAAGAACGCTCCATTTCTTCACACAACTGGGCTCTCGCTTCAGTGTAGAGCGACAGATTGGGTTTTCCAATTAACCCAATGTATCTGCTTCATTATAATGTATAAATGTAACGTGGATTGCAGAAATGTACCCAGCCAACATTTATTCTGGTGCTTTGGTGTACTTGCATTTCTTTTAAATAAAATCCTCTCCTCTGTCATCTGGGTTAGAGTTATTGGACTGTAAGAGACACTGTTTCTGCAAAGTTTAGAGATGAATCAAAAAGAGGAAGAAAAACATTGGATATTGAGTAGAAATCATGTCCTTGACTAAAACACATTTAGCACTGATGTAGTTATATTAGTATAATTCATTAAATAATGATGAATGCAGATGAACTCTCAATTAATTTTTCTTCCAAATGTTAGAAAATCTAAATATTCATGTCAGAGAGTATCAAAAGCACCCCTGCTTTGTGATTGAGTACATCTGGGTATCACAGTGAGGCATTATAGACTGAACACCTACATTTCCTCGGGTATAATGGCTCTTTATTGTTTCGAAAAACGTGGTGATGAGGCAAAAAATGTGTGAAAATGAAGCCAGGCAAGCTGTGGAACAAAGGAGATCTTGATAATGAATGGACCAAGTGCAGCCAATTAAATTAATGAGAGCCTACAAAAGCCTCAGGTCTGGCCAAACCCAAATATGGAAAACCATTAAAGTCTGAGAAGCTTTCTCTAGCACTGATGTAGAGCAACTTTTAACTGTTTGTGTTAGGAGCAGCTGCGGGAGAGAGGCTACATCACGAGCAGGAAAGCATGACTAAACCATCATTAAGACCACTTGTCATGTCAAACCACAAGGACAAATGTGCTCTGTGTGAATGAAGCTAAGAACGAATGATGCTCTGACACGAGTTTTCAAAGGCTGAGAAAGTGTTTGCAATCTTGGTTCTGCTCAAATCGTGATCTGAGCTTAATATGCAACACATTGTTATATTCATTAGCACCATGCTAACAAATCATGTGATTTTAATTTCAACAAAATCTTCCGTCAGCAATATGCACTGGATTTTCCTGTTTTCTTGCAAAGTTTTCAACAGCAGTAATCATTTAAGTTTACACCGAGAAAACGCAATGCCAAGAATGCACTTTCACTCCAAGGTGCTTTTAGGTGCTGGCATTATTTTAAAAATATATTTACTATGTAGTTTCTATGTGAGCATCTCTGCCAACTCTTTGTTTGATTTTCAAAATTTCTTTTCCCCCTCTCACTGGCCAGTTGTCTTCAATTTTGGTGCTTATTGATTAATGCAATTTTTATTTTGTCTTTATTTCCATAATCTGTAAAGTTAAGCACTCATAATTGTACTGTATATATTATTATTTATCTCTTCCAGAGCCTCTTCGCATGACAAAAACCTGAAGAAAACAAGACATCAAACAATATGTGTGCAAAATTGGATCAAAAGACAATGTAGAGAGAAAAACACACGTTATCACCAGCACGTTGTCACATCCTAACACCATAGAGAAAATTAAACTGGTTTGTTATTTCGGGCTTACGTGATGTGTTGTGAAGTCAGCTGGCAGGATGATTCCTGCAGCTCACCACCTCTGTCTGTTTGCAGCAGAGGGCCCCGGCTCTCCCACCCATTGATCAGGCCTTCTTAATGCAGTGGAGGTGGCTGAGAAATCACCAGACTGACACATGGACGCTGCTCTGACAGCACGGCTGCAGATCGCTTTGATTGCCTCTTTAGCATTTCGCAGATTAAAATCGTATGGAAAACTGGTGGAAGGTGCAATCAATGCAGCGGCGGGCCCCTCTGCAGTCACTGCTGTGTCCTCCAGCCTCTCCCCCCCATATGTACTCAGATACACATCAGATATACAAGAGGCAGGCGTGACCTCAGCAACACATTGATTCTTTTATACCTCCAGAACCAATTATAGATTGGATGTCTTCTCAAGAATGAGTCTTTGTATGGATTTGGCCTGACAGATTTCTCTCAGTTTCCTGGGTCTCAGCTTGGACAAACATCCTTAGATGATGCCTTAAACACTTGAAAGGGGACCTATTTTGTGTCTATGATGTCATAGTGTGCAGTTTTTAATGTTAGCTTTTTACTGGCAATTGCATTATGGCCTCAAAAAAAGTCTTGCTGATCAAAACGTGTAACTATCATGAACGTTTGTTGGCTATAGAGCTTTTTCTGCAATAATCTGAAATCCAATGACAAAATCCCATTGACTTTTTGACGAGGTAACCGGGGCGATGCTAACTTCTGCAGCGGCCTACAGAAAAATGTCATTACTGGATCTCTCTAATATCTGGCTGCAATGACAATGCTCAGACATGGAAGACCTGAAACTGCTGACCAATCACAGCAGACTGGGCTTTTTTGGGAGGGAGAGACAGGCACTAAGCGGAGCCTTCTCAGACAGATGGTAAGTAGGCTACTGGTGTTCCAGCACAGACAGTATGAGGAAAATTAAGTGTTTTTTGACCATTAGAGAATGTAAATATGTTAGAGAAGACACCTTAAATACAAGTATGAGCCTGGAAATGAGTATAATAGGTCCTAAACTAACACCGTCCTCAGGTTAAGGCTGAAAATGTATGTGTGGCACCTTCTGTAGTCGTAGATGGCTCTTGCATCAGCCAGCAGGGACAAAGTGATGCAGGGCTGCATGTGCCAACGCTGTCAGGTAACTTAATGAAGTTGTTAATTCCTCTGCTGAGTGACTTGTTTGTTGATGTGCCCTGGCCAAGGGCAAAGCAGTGTGTAGCATTAGCATTCCTCTCTTTCTTTTGGCTTCCTCATGAATAACTCAGGCTGTTAAAATTGCCGCATTTACATCTCATTTTACACAAGCGTAGCACAGCGACTACGACTGGCTCGGCTTGGTTACGCAAGCCGAGCTCTTCCCCTCCTTATTGTGGTGAGTGTTATCACAGAGATTCAGGTTGGACGCATCGCAAAGCATCACACTCCTCCATTCTGAGCACTGTGGTTATGATGAAGGAGAGCACAACATCAAAAACATCATATTATGTTTGCAAAAACAACAAGAGCCTGATAAGTTCTCTTCAGTGCTCTCCCACATTTCACCAAGAGATGGTTTACAAAAGGACCCCACCATAGCATGTTCTCACCAAGTCAGCACAGAATAACTTGATCAGTGCTGATCACTGTGGAGATCTGGCTGCCATGCGGCCTGTGAGGCAGCGGCTGGATCAGGGCTGGGTGGGTAGGAGGTGGGTGACGGTGGTGGTGGAGGGGGCGCACAATAGTGTGTCTGGCAGTTCCGCTAGGCCGCCCACTAATTGAGAAGTCACTCAGGGGTTCAGCGCAGGCCTCACAGCTCTGCCTATACCATCCAAATAACGCCTGTAAGTGGGGCTGACACCAACCAATCAGCATTTTGAAATCCTGTTTTCCACAGTGCTGCCCCTGCCCCCGCCCTCCACCACTCACTGTTCTAACAGCTGCAGCCAGCTCCAGTCTCCCTGGCTAGCACTCGTATCAACGTCCTCCTCTCCCGCACCCCCACTTCATCTCCATAAAGGCCTCATTAACCAGGGGTGGCACAGAAGGCCTGGCTGAAGCCTGCCACGTCCGCACACACACTGCCTCGTCCACACACACCACCACACTAATTGCTGGCAAGCTGAGCTGATTGACTGCAGCTCAGGTTCACGCATGCAGTCGTGCTGCTTCCACGCTTCCATGACGGAGCTTGACTCTCACACATTTACATTAACAATATGATGTCACCCTTCTTAAACTCTGATTTATAGTTTTATGTAGGCTCTATGGAGAGCCTGCAAGTAGCCTACACAAGTGGCCTACACTATTGTGAGCTTTTATACTTGTGTGATGATTTGTCTGCGTCACTGTGCAATCACACATCCAAAACACCAGCTGGTGGTGGGGTTTCAATGCCACTGTGTTGAGTTTGTATGAAGTGCAGTAAAGTTTGAATGATTTGGCTACCACAACTAAAACACACAAAACATGGCTTAAAAGTGACAACAAAAAACAAAAGTAAAAAGTTCAGCTCTGTTTTAACTATTGTTATTAGCATTAGCCTATTACATTTTAGATTGCAAAAATTAGCCTAAGGCTAGCAGACTTTTCCTCTACTCACATGAAGCCAGGCACAACAGCAACATTTAACAAAGAAAACATTACCAAACTGAGCTCCATTATAACTCACAAGGCTCACCGACAAAACAGTTGTCGATAGACACGGTTTCCCCACATATACAAAATGCTTACGTTATTGGCACAAGCACATTTAAAGCAGGTAATGTTACAAAAATCAGCTCCATTATAATTTACCAGTTACACTGACAAAACAATGTCTTATACCTGACATATTCAAACTAATGGACGTCCATCGGTTTGAACTCTGAGCAAGTGCTTTTAAGGCTTCAGCAATGGTGTAATGGTAACTGATGAGGTGGATGTAGGTAGGTAGACAGGTAGGTTAATGAGGAGGAGGAGGTGGGTATAATCTCCTACAGTATATTCCAATGGCTTTTTGGCTGATAGGTGAGTATACTGTTAACAGAAAAAGAGGTGGGCATCATGTATACCCTCAACTACACCACTGGGCTTCAGCCCGCAGTGATCACTGGATCTCCCCTTGTGAGTGTGTGTAGGCTGAGCCCTGATCAGAGAGGATGGAGGGAAAGAGATGGAGCCCTCTGACCACAGTCACTGGCTCTCTGAACCAGCAGCAGCAGCGGCCTGAGCTGATCTCAAACCAGAGCCCTGGTCTACTCTCAGCCCTACATCTACATCTGGCTGGATCTTCACTGAGCTGGTAACTACACACACACACACACACACACACACAGGTTAAAGGTCATACTAGAGGGGGAGTGTTTGCCTAACAGGTGCTCTATTTCTCTCTTTGTCCTCCACCTCTCTGTATATCTCCCTCTGCTGCTCCACCTTCTCACTCCATCCTCTTGTCGGCGGGCACAAAGCCAGCCCCTCGTCTGCTCCGGCAGGCCACATTAATCATGCATGGCCGCATTTGATCCCACCCGCCACAACACATCTGCTTTTGTCACTTGGAGCATTTTAGCATCAATAGTTGAAAACAGAGAGAAGAGCAGGTTCACAGGGGGAGAGGTCTGTCTTCCCTTTCAGGCATCACACAGCTTCCACCCCACCCTCCACCACACTCAACTTTCCAGAGGTGAGGTTTTTTGTTTTTTTTTTCTTTTGGACTGACTATGAGAGTGTGATTGTATACAGGCTGAAAGCTGTGGATGATTCCCAAACACATAGCCCTGAAACAAAACACAACCAATGCCAAAGCCTGTGGGGCTGATGAGGGGAGGGGGTGCTGCATATCACTGTGTGTCAAACAGCAGGGCTGTTATCATACTCTCACATGCCTGCAGAAGAGAGGTGGCAGCCAAATATGTGGCTGCGCTGCAGCCAGCGGTGTGTTCCAGACGAGGCATGAGGCCGGGCTGCAGAGGCAGTGAGCGCAGAGGGCCATTTACACACACACACACAGAAACACACATTAAACATGACAACAAATCACAACACAGAGTTCAGCGGTGTTGCAACTAAGGATGAGAAGAATGCTTTCATTTTCTTCCGCAAGATCAGACTTTTAACACCCAGATTAACAACAGATCTATAATTTTCAAGAGTTTCAAAAGTGCTAAATACCCCTTTTCAACCCAAATTAGTTTGTATATGCCGTTTTTTTTTTTAAATTTGCAAAAAAATTAGTTATAGACCAGGAATACTCAACTTGCTTTGCCCAGGGGCCACTTTTGCAAAATGATAGGAGGGTAGGAGCCAGTTTATAATCATACATTAATAATATTTATCATATAATATGAAGAAACATGACAAATCCAGTCACAGCAGCCTCGCACACATCAGGACACAGGGGTGCTCCTAGGATTTGAGGACATTTGGGGCTTAGCCCAGACTTCTGTCGGGGGCCCTCCTCTTGCACTTTTTTTGATAAACACGTTCTATTTTGATCCTTTTTTTATGCCCTCTGACACATTGTTTGCATTAAGAGTACATAAAACTACCAATGTTAATCAGTTTGTATTTATTGTGAAAGGGCCAAAGGTGGCCCACGGGCCATCAGTTGGGTATCATAACAATACACTGTTTCCCTAATGCCAGTAAACCAGAGCTGTCTAAACAGCATGTTTTTTTCTATTCTCAATGTCTTTCTTTGTTTTTATAACTGGTGTGTCATACTTGACGGCAAAAACACAACGGAAAACAGGTTAGTAAACAGTAGAAAGCAGCACGGAGGTCAGTGAGAATTGTATGGTGGTCACTTCATTGTTATCATTCAGTCCGTCTTTCAAACTCCATGCCAACTAATTTGGAACAATGTTCGAGAGCTTCTTCTACAGAGAGGAACTATATGCATCCACCTTGGAGTTGTACTTGTAGTGTTGTAATGTAACAAAAAATATCACTTTGTTACAGTACTTAAGTATTTTTTGGGAGTATCTGTACTTTACTTGCTCTTTAAATGCCTTCGTTACATACCATCTTTCTTCGATTGTGACGTTCACTCCATTTTCAAGGTGGTGTACATTTTTCCGGAAAAATAGACCTCATAACTTTAAAAGTTTTGACTGCTGCTACTTTTCCTTTCAATACTTAAATGCTTTTAATATCATAACATTTTTTTAAAAAATGTTTCAATCACATTTCTGTGACAACTGCAGAGTCATTTGTCCTGATAATGTAAGGTGATTGTAACCTTTCCTAAAAACCAGATGTCAGTGGGCGTCAGTGGGTTTTTTGTCCAGTGGGAAAGGGGCTTTTAAATTAAATAAAATTTAAATTCAACTTCATTGTGTTAAAATAAACAGTGAGTAAAATATAATAAAGGGAAGTTTTAAGTTTTTAAGTTGGGGCAGTGTGACAGCTTTGAAACAACATTGAGGGAGATCAGATTTATAAAAAATATAACTGAACAGTTAAATCCATCTCAGGGCCTTGATGACCACAACGCTCTTTGTACATACATAGATTGAATCCTTAGCTAGATTGAACTCTTTTACTCACTACAAATATTTGCTGTCTGACTGCACATTTTATCCAAACCACTGCACTAATCTCAAAACATTCCTGGTTTCTGTGCTCACTGTGTACATGTGCCACATTTACTTCCTTTCTAAACTCATGTATACAAATTGTCTGCCTATTAGTTTGTATATGGTTGTGTAATGTTCATGCATATGTACCCCTGCCAAAGAGGTCATGTTTTCGGTTCGCTTTATCCGTTTGTGAACAGGATTATGGAAAAACGATTCAAATAACGGGGGCGGATACACTACTTATTTTTCACTTTTGTTATTATTGTGAGATAGGGCATTTGCCTTGGCGGAGGTCTGCGTTCTCTGAGTGCTCCTCTGGTTTTATTAATTTCTATGACGCATTTTTAAATTTTATTGTCAAAGGTCCACTTTGTGGGATTTAAGGGTATCTTTTGGTAGAGGTGGAATATGATATTCATTAGTTTATGATCATTTGAAACTAAGAATTTATATCTATATATGGAGCTGGCCCTCTTCTATAGTAGCCCAGAACAGACAAACTAAGCACTGGCTCTAAATAGGGCTATTCTTGTTTTTGCATCAGCCTCCATAGGGGGTCTGTCCATCGGTCCAACATCCCATTGTTCCGACATCCCATTGTTTCAACCATATTAAACCCGTTGTTCCGAAGTCCCGTTGATCCGAAGTCCCGTTGATCCGAAGTCCCGTTGTCCCAAAATCATCATGATGCCCTGTGGTTAAGGTCTGGTTAGGTTTAGGCACAAAAACCACTTGGTTAGGGTCAGGAAAAGATCATGGTGTGGGTTAAAATGAAAAAGAAAGTGACAAACACATAAGCTGTGAGCCTGCTTCGCCTCCAGCCTTTCCTAGCTGACCTAGAGCCGGTCGCGGTGCACCATCAAGGTAGAAAGACGCCTGCTGGAAGCCCTTCAGCACCGCGAAAAGCTCCCCACACAACCCCGACCCCAGAGTTAATAACAGGAGGTTATGGTGTTTCACTCTCTCCTCTCTATGACACTTGCATCTCGACCAGTAGCCTACTTTTGTTGCGTTGCTGATCCTCTATGGTACACAAATACAGTATAGCCTAGTATAATCACATATCGGAACAACGGGACGTCGGACTAACGAGAGGTCGGAACAATGCTACGGAGTTAGCAGTGAGTGTACAGGCCGGGACTGGAACTGCCGCATCAGTCCGTGTGAATCACTCACGAGGCGGAGACAGCCATGCTGCAGGGAGGGAGGGACCGCCTACCCGCCTGACGAATCACTCGGTGAACGAATCACTTGGTGAATGACACTCTCCCTGAGTGATTCCAATCATTTCCTCTCAGGAATACACTTTCAAGGGGACCATTTTCTCCAAGCTAATGGCTAATGTAGCCAGGAGTCAAGCCACATAAACATAAACACACACCTCCCCGTTGTTTTAACAGATTTAGTTTCCAGATAAAGAAACTTAAAACGTTAGGCTGGCAGCAGTAATGAGAGGAGTGAGACTCACCAGTCAGCGCAGAGCAGCAGCTGCAGCGGCGGAGACTGCGAGTGTGGTGTGTTCAAGTGTAATAGGCACTTATTGATACTAGAGAGAAATAACTTTCTTTAACTTTGCTAAATTGCCACAGCAAGCAATAACTCACGTACAGTATAACACAGCATGTAACAAGTAGTGTATAAAACCCGCAGTTTGAGAAAACGCGTGGCTGAGACTGTCAGATCCTCTCATTACGAGGTAACTGTGCAAAAGTGTGCATGTTAAGTGACTCAGTGATCCGCAGTACGTTCAGTGAGGATCACTGAGTACTGTGGTATGTTCACTGAACGGACTACACAGTAAGTAAACAGGAGTTCGTTCATTTCTATTAGGGACTTTAGTTTTGTTATCTCGGAGTGAAATAACTTTTACTTTGCCAAATTCCCACAGCAACAACACACGTACAGTACAACACATCATGTAACAAGTACTGTATAAAACAAGTAGCAATAGAATAGATTAATTAATTAGATTAATGGCTGAAAAAAATAGTGGTAGAGCAAATATACAAATGTCAACAAAATTATGAATAGAATTAAAAGATGAGAATTGCAGCAATACATATGAATGACAGCTAATTATACATGTCAGATTATGGCAACACATATATGAATGGAAGAACACAATATTACTCCTGGAACTGAAACATGAATCGTTCAGCCGTGTATCAGTTCAGTGAGTCGGAGTCGCAGGCTTTTGAATCTTTTGAATGAATCTTTTTAGTGGACTGATTCTAGTGATTCAGTAACATCTAAAGAACTGCCATGCCCAACACTAGTTTCAGTTGGTTGTAATCTGCAACTGCACCACTAAATCCTACCCGCTCAGGCTGTTCCAATGCACTGTTTGTACATTTTCCAATGAAAAGTAATGCACCAAAATTAGTACATATCCCATGTAGTGATGAGCAAGTCATTTGGTTAGGTTTAGGCAACAAAAGCACATGATTAGGTTGAGAAAAATACATCATCATTTGGCTCTACATTCACACGGGAAGTGAACACCAAGCTCCCGAGTGAAAGTCCAGGGTATGCTGGGCAGTGTATCATACTGCCACAAAAGGTGACTTCTGGTGTCATGTCTGATGCCGAAACAACAAAACAAAATGGTGGTATTTGACAGCTTTGGAGTGAGAACAGGTTGGTATAACCCATGTATTTTGAAAGGCTGTGATCACATGACCAATGCACTTACAAGAGTTAAAAAAGAAGGAGTCCACCAGTCCAGTTGGAAGGTAGGTCGGCGCAGCGGAGGGTCATTAAACTCAAGAGATTTCCTTGGTACTTTCCTCAAGAGGCCGGTATTCAGATCAGTGTGAACCTTGAATGAACTTTGAGTTATTTCAAGATATATCCTCACCACGTTTCTTCTCCTAAATCTAATCACAGTAACTTTTATTGGCTAAACCTGACCTACGTAACTTCACATTAATTATGTAACTTTCCATTACAGACATAATGTCATTTGTGGGGTGCTAATTTGAGGACATCATATGAACTGTTTCATGAGGATTTGTTGACAAACTAAATAAATGACCAAACTTGCTCTTATTCTCTTCTCACATGTCTTCATGTTGCTGCCACTTGCACCAAAACAAACACCTTGTACACATGTAATGAACTGATTAAATCCTAATTCTTACTCAGCAAAATAATACTACTGCAAAGCAAGAAAAACACATTTTTCTTCTTAATTTTAAAGCTACTTAAGAAGAAATTAACGGCGAGATTCAGGGTTCAGGAGGTTAACCATGGCTGCAGACAAAACACAATCACTTAAAATACACTCTCCCTTAACCATTTTAACTAAAGTCTGAAACGTTTTGCTTCTTCTCTATCAAAGAACTTCCCACGTAGCAGATTAAAAACGGGCAATACTTGAGACCCAACCTCTCCTTAATCTGTAAAGCCTCGTGGATCATTGCCTAAGAGGAAAAGGGAGGAGGGCGAGCCATTAATATATGCATGGAAATGACCTGCGGCACTCCCCATAAAGAGGGGCCAGCAAAGGTCAAATAGCCTCCAAACTGCACTTGAGTTTAATTAAAAAGACAAAGAAGAGCATAATTTCGGAGAGGACAGGCACAATTACTGTTGGGTGAGAAAGGGGAGCTGGGCTCAGACTCTTTCAGGAGGCCCATGTTCCCCTTCCCATAAGGCATAGCGCCATCTTCCCATCCCTTTGATGTCAATATAGAGCATTTATTAGGGCCATAAAGGTTAATCTGGAAGGAGAGAGGATATCAAATAGTTGGGATGAGGAGAGAAATCCACATGAGCTACCACTGTGGAGGGAAGTTAAATTTAGCCTGAGTCCAGTCAGCAGGTAATGGAGTTACCAACATCAACTTCTACACTGTTTGAAAATGAAATGAAAACCTTGAAAAAAATTGTAATGCTGACACTTTGGGCGCCCGTGACTGGAGCGGGGCACGGCAGGTTTTCAGACATTTAAAAGGCTTGATCTGCTTGAATGAATTTAACGCAATATGAGTCAATATTCATTACAAAGAGGTCTGGCTGGTCAGAGGGGGTTCATGACTGGGACGGTCACATGATTTACAATATTACAAAGCATCAGGAGATGATGGATGTGTTCAATTGCACAAAGTAACTGACTCAATGAATTTTTCATTACCCTGGTTGATGTGTTTGGGACACTGAATTAGATAAGGCCACTGATGAAACACAGAGCTGAGGCTGTGTATGAGCCGGCCCTCAGGAGGCAACACACTCAGAGGACAGGCGCAGAAACATGAACAAGTTTTGGTGGCATGGACACCAGGCTGTCCATGTGTACTGTTAAGCATGACCTGCACTGTAATGACAATAATGACTCATGAGACACCCTGTAGTGTCTGTGTGAGATGCACAGCAGTCTCCTGAGTGAAACACATTGTAACATTGTGAACTGGTCGCAGTTAGATTTAGGCAACAGTCTACTTGGTTAGGTTTTTAAAGAAAATTATGGTTTGGGTTAAAATAAGAACGTTTCTAACGGGGTTATGGTTAGACATAATGTAATGACACATGACACAAGTACATGATGTTAGTACATAAGTTGTGTATGGTTATGGTAAAATAACTCAGCATTGACTTTTGGTTTCACATGGGACACAAACATTGGTTTCTTGGGTCAAAGTTCTGTGTTTGGCCCATCTACTTCCTTCCAACACAGATTTTGTCATGCTTTATAGCAGTTGCTCTGAGCATCTCATATTGGAGATAGTTTAAAGCATGGTGTGTCTCATAGAGACACTAAAAGGTGCCCTGTGGCTCAGTATCAGACGCAAAAAGGAGTGTCAAAGTCTTGGTATTTCTGCCCCACAAAGGCTAACCACAGTAACTGCAGTTTTGGTCAAAGCTGAGTTATGACTGAAGTTAAACCTTTGAATATCTACAGTATTCTACTGTATGTAAATTTTCTGCTTCAACCTTGTTCTGCTTTAAAGAAAATGCAGTGTAAAAATTGCAGTAACTACAAAATCTGAACAAAATCCAATGCAAATCATGCTGTAGTTATTGTGTCCTTCCTTGGGTTCCCTCACATTTGGGATTCTATCAGAATAGGATAATCATAGTTAGCATGTTAGAGCAAATGGTGTGCTTGATATAGATGATGCCAATGAAACATAAAATTGATAACCTGATAATCTAACATCACGGTAATGATAGTAAAAACATTTTGAGGTGTATTTGCATGATGTTCACCTGTTGTATTGTCATCATTACAACAAAAATGTCTCTTAGAAGATGTAACCCCGGTGGTCTTAAACCTCAGAGAATGACATAACACTACCAGGAATATGTGGCTATGAGAAACCAACAACAACTGGCACAAACCGATGGTTGCACAAGCACAGCCCACTCTACTGCTGAACCATTACAACAAACACCATGCTCAGTGTGAGCTGTCTGTTCACCACTGAGTGTTCATCATCAGCTCTCCTTCTGCTCACACTCAACATCAGGAGACCCAAAACTGGTTTAGGTGAAGGTCACTCGTATTTTTAGCCACATAGAGTGGACCCTGATGCCGAATCTATGGAAAACCAACCACTCCAGTAATGTTTGTCTTGTTAAATGCTGGGTGGTGCTGCAGTTTATCCTCAAACAGATTTACAGGTTAAATATTTCCAAGCGGATCTACAGTGTGTAATCGCTAAACACAATGCATGAATGCATACCTGAATCTATAGAGTCAGTTGTTGATGCTGCTGAACGATAAATGAAAGCTAAAAAGATTCCTTACAATGACCATGTTATCAATAAAGCATAATAAAACATGACACAGTAATGACCATAATTTCTTAAAAATAAAGACTTTGAATACTATGACATATTTTCAATTAGTGTCACACTACTATTAGTGAAGCCCAACACTCCCTGTGCATATGTTTCATGTTAAAAGCCTTCCAGCAGGCTAGTGGGCACAATCTCCTACTTTGGAAAACTTTTAATGTGAAACATCTGCAGAGCAGGTTGAGTTTCATTTACAGTAGCTTAATGGCATTCAAGAAACTGGCAAAGTAGAATCTTAATTTTCAGGATTTCAATTACATAAGTAATAATCCTGCAGCCAACAGGGGGTTAACGAAAAAAATCTTTTTTATTCATTTAAGTAATCTTTTTACACATATTCTGTGACTTTGTATCAGTTTTGTACTTTCTATTTGAATGAATCAGGTGGGGATAAGATAGATATATTAATTTTCTATTAGGGATGCACCGAAATGAAAATTTGGGGCCGAAGCCGAATAATATTAAACGCTTGGCCGAATACTGAGTACCGAATACAGAATATCGTTGTTTAGTTTTTCATTACTTTTTGCAGATGAACCCCCTCCAGATTAGTGTTGTCGCGGTACCAACATTGGGACCTACTGTACGATACCAATGAAAATATCATGGTTCTGAGTAGTATCACGATACCACAGTGAAAATGAGGCAGATGTGCCTTTTGTCATTTATAAAAAGATAAATCACTTAAATCACTTTTCTATAATACATCAATGATATTTCAATGGAATAAAGTAAACCAATGGCCGCCATATTTGACAGGAATACATTCGCCTATCGTTTCTGCTGCTGGTTGAAATTTGTACTCACACAGCGTGCTAAATGATTTAAGCCTATTTTGCTCGCTCAAAACTAGTGTGGTGACGGACGGATCGCCACACTGCTGACATTTTACTCCACCCGTCATGGCACACTGTTTGATTGCGTTATCAAAACACGCTGCTATTATTCAGTCTACCTATACCGAATGTGTGTTTTTTTGCAATATTCAGCCGAATATATTTGGTTACCGAATATTCGGTGCATCCCTATTTTCTATTATTTTCCAACCTGGTCCCTATTTCACGTGTGTGTCTAAGGGACTGATGGGAAAAACATTTCTTAAAATTGTTACAGTATTGAGTGAGAGGGCTGCAGCAAGCAGTGGTGAAACCGGTTGAAATGTAACCACTTGGGGAATCATCAGTGTAAAATGTAAGGCTCTGACAACATTATGATAAAGATCCCTACAGAGATAGACCTTTTTGTTTAACTAGAAATGGCCCAATGATCACCTTTGCCAAACCCACCAGGCACTATTTAAACAAACAATTTTTTTACCATCGCAAAACACACTTCATTCCAAGTCATCAGAAGCAAAATAAAACTCATAAACGTCACACTGGTTTGTCTTTCCACTGTTCCAACAATCACGCATAAATTACTATTCATTTGAATAAAGTCTGGGGTTTCTGGCAATGGTGGTTTTAGAATTGTTTCTGATTAAACAAAAGGATCTTACTCTTCAACAAAAAGATCCATCTATAGGGATCCCTTCCATAATGTTGTCAAACACTTAGAATAACAATCTGACCCTGTCAGTAGCAAATACCAGCACTTTCAGAGCATATAAACTGACTGTGCACAATTGCCCCATGGTTTACACTGCAGCCTGGTGTGCTGCTTGCGGCTGTAGCACCCGTGCACAATACTGAATCAATTTAAAAAACTGTTGCTCCCATTACTCACTTTGACACAAAAACAGGAAAATGTGGTTCAATGAGGAAAATACCAAAGTTACCCTTTAACTTACTGGTGACATTTAGAGAGTAGCTATCATTTAATTTGACTATTAAAGACCAAACAAAAATGTGCATCCTGTAGGGAGGTAACATAACACACACACACACACACACATATATATGTCTGTATGTATATATCACTTTAAAAAAGTCACGCAGTAGTTCTCATGACTCTCAGTTTGGTAAACTTCAGAAAACTGTACAGTTGTGAAACCAAGCATCGTGAGTTAACAGAACTGATCATTCCTTACCGACAGTATGTGGTTACATCACTGCTTTGGGTACATGCCAAGCTCTATCATCAGTGTTAGAAAATACAGACCCAAATAGGTTTCTTAGAGATGATCAACTGCCATTCTCAGGGATCGAACAGTTAACAGAATAAATAATGTAGGAGTTTTCCTCCTCAGACAATCTCTGAGATCATCCCTCTCACTGGAACAGCCTGAACCATCAGACTCTCCTCTCAGTGACCGTGTGGGAGGAATCACTGCGGCAGGACACATCTCAAATCCCCCAAAACAAACAGACAAAAAACAGTAATGCAACAATTTTAGGCCTTTACGCTGAGGCATGAAAATATGAAGCTATAGGTCTGATAACTGCATGGAGGGGAGAATTACCCCCATTCTGTTCCTCAGCACAGATCAGATCAAATCATAACATAGACCACTCTGTGAACTTTAACCCCACCAAAACCAATTTCATTTGAAGAGAGACGGGGTGAGAATCGTGCTGTGGTGTCGAGGACGTTGAAGCTGGATTTGTGATGCATGCAAACTGAGTGAAGCCTAAAGAAACCTAGTGAAAAAGGTTACAGGGAGGAAATTGCAGTCAGAAATATCTAAAAGGAACAGGAACATGTGGGATTCAGACATACTGTATTTCGGTATGAGTCGTGATGTAAAGCAATTTCAGGGTGCAACATGCTGTCCTGCTTTGAACTGTATTTACTCGTAACCGCTGACATTTAGACCGCGCTTTCAAACCTTAATCACACCCACTGAATTTCACCAAAACTATGCCGTTGTGCTGCTCAGCTGAAACGGCTATAAAACCCCCATGAATTCCACTAACTAGCGACGTCCCATAATTTGACTGGTGATTAGCATTTCTCCCATTTTCATCTCCACCCCCTGCGGTGGCTCTGCACTCACAAGCTATCGCAATTTAACACTGCCATCAGAAGTTTAACGACAAAGCAAGGGCTGCAGAGAAAGAGACAGGGAGAAAGGGTGTTGAAAGTTATAGCCCCGACCTATTCATATTCTAATACCTTCAGCTCAGTGGTAAAGGTATGCTTAAAAGCGCCAGGTGGTGACATCTTAATTTTTCACGGCCGAAGAATGTGGCTGGCGTGGCTCTCCCCTCTCTCCCCCATGCATTATTCTTGCTTTAAGCAGTGTGTCTCCTCAGGGGGAAGGGGGGTATTGTTTTACAACACACCCAGCTGCGGCCTACTTGCCTTGCCCGCGGTTCTTTTCAAGGAGTTGTCTTGGGTGACCCCTCTCTCTGGCAGTTATTAATAATAACACGTGCCGGGGAATAGTTCACCTTGTAGCGCTGAGGCCGCCTCGCTGCTGCGTGTATGTCTAGCCTCATACAGAGGAGTCTCCAGGGGAGAAGGGGGAGAGAAGAAGGGTGTGTGAATGTGTGTGAGAATGTGTGTGTATGTATGTAGGAAGGGGGGTGCAAGCTATAGGAAGCAAGAGCGAGAAACACACAAAAGACATCAAACAAAGTTTCCCCCTTGTATGTAATTAGAATCAGGTAATCATCTATGGCCCCTCTAAAGTGATGGAGAGCCTGATTAGCAGCATCAAAGAAGGCCAAGAGGGCTGAGACTTAAGAGGGAGATGGAGAGGTGTGTGTGTGTGTGAGTGTGTGTGCGTGTTTGAAAAAGATGAAGGAATAAGAAGGTAAAGTGGCGAGGCTGACAGACAGAGTGCTGCATTCTCCACCTATAAGTCCCATTAAAAGCTTGAGCAGGAGAGGCCCTTTCTGCATGCTGAGTGTTCTATTGTAATAACAAGCAGCGGAGGCAGGATTCAATCTGGGGCCTGAATGAACTGATGCATTCCAGGCAAATTCTCCCCCTCAAAGTGTTCAAGTGATTTTAGAAAAACTGCTTCTTTTTGAGGCCTTAAAAAAAAGAGATTTTGTCCTAAGAGGAATCTTTGAGTTAAAGATGAACCTCTGCATACCAGCTTTAAAACTTAACCTTGGGGTGTGTTTGTACTATTTAGCACGGCTTCAATAAATGGAAAATGCACTTAATTTGAGAAAATCAAAAGTGTTTGAGCTAAAGCCTTTTTGTCTGTCAGTATGTGAGTGACTTGACTAAACTGCGGTTAACGGGCACAGCTCTGCTGCTGTCACTGCAAAGAAAAACTAAAATGTGGCGAGGCGCAAGGACAGAGTAAGTAATGATGGTGGCATTCACTGACACAGCAGGCACTGTAACCTTTTAGAGAACCACATCTTTCAAAAAAAAAATATATATATATTTATAAAAACCCTCCCCATTCTCCTCTAGAAAAGAACCCCAAAAAACAATTACAGAACAGGTACAGTCATTGGAATAAAAGACAAAAACATTATAGCCCTTATCCCTCTGCACAAAAAACACTAACATCTGGCTTTTTGATGTAATGAGAAATGTTACAATTGGCATTCACACCTGGGTCAAATGATTCTGCAGTAGTCACGGGTATTTATCGTCTCCGGTTCTGATCGGCATTGATGGGAACACCCGGGTTAACATCTTATTTTAGCCCCTTTTACCGGTGAGATGCAATGACGTGCCATAACAAAATACAATCCATCTACATCCAAGCAGCACTCGCAACATCGATCCAAATTAGTCTTCACTGAGTTTGAAGGAGTGACTGAATAAGTAAGAGATATAGAAAGGTAAATGTGGCCTCTATCAATTTTTCACAGGCCTCCATGCTGTTTTCTACTGTTTATTAATCTGTTTTCTGGCCAGTCTGTGATGTCAAACATGACAAAAAAAATGACTAACACACACACACACACACACACACACACACACAAAGGCATTCTCGTCTGATGCAGAGCCATGTACACAGCTCTGGTCTACTGGCAATGGGAAAGCAGTCTACAGCCTATTTTAGTTTACCTGTGTTTAAAAAAAAAAAACATATACATGCACAAATTTTGGTGGAAAAGGGATATTCATTTGATGTCACACACTGAGTTAAGGTCATTCTATTGATGGTTTCTCATAATTCTGTATTATTAACTGGTTGTTTACCACTGTTAATCTTGGTTAAATCTTTTACTTCTTGTACAAATAGCAGCGTATTTTGAGCAATGCTGTCATTCCTGAGTCCAGCATCTATCCAGTTTTGTGATTTGCAATGTTTTGCACTGTCCTGTACAAGTATAAGAATGCCATGTAACAACCAAGCATCCAGATATTAGAAGTGTATTTTATTATGGGTGGGGGAAAAGCTTGATTCGCTTCAGTATCATGCCTTTTCTTTTTTTATGATTCTTTATTAGATTTTTTCAATGCTTGAATAAATGTAATTCCAATGCGGAGGGGGAAAGAAGTTGGCACCTTTTTTGAGGGACAGTCGGAGGACGAACTTTCAGCTGCTCAAACAGCACCTCAAATTCAGCCAGTCCAGTGCAAACTCCACACCAGATCAGTAAACTTTCTGTTGCTGCCTCGATAAGACCCAGCCCACTGTGAACCCTGGTGCTGGGGTTTGCACTGGCTGAATCGGAGTAGTTACAGCTGCTGCTCTGCTTCCACTTGCTCTCCTCCTGGCAAGTAGACTCCCAAGCATTTAGAAGAGGCAGAGGGACTGCGGATTTCTAATGCTTAAAAATCACAATACCTATGTAATCCGGACCCAAGTATTGTGATAGTATCAAATCAGAGGTAAGCATATCATCCAAATACACAACTGTGACAAGATATGAGACTGTCATAGTTAGCTAATAACTGATGGGGTCTTCCATAGACAGCTGTAAGAAAATAACTCAATGCACATTTTTAAAAAAAAAAAAATTTCATATAAGTTTTGGCTTGGTCTTGACTTATTTGAACTTGCCCTACATTTGACGAAATTTAAAAAACAGTTCTGTCTCATACTTAGCTTAAGGGGCCCCAGTTTTAGTTTCATGTTGTACCAGTGGGTATATTGGGCATACTCCTGTAAAAACTGCCCCAGCCTGGTCCAAGGTCCAAGGGTCCTGTGCACAATCTTGCAAACTGCCTGCTAGCATGCTGGCTAGTCAGGTTAGCGGTTGTGTCAGTACACCTGAAGATACTGCTGTCAGTAGAATTCAACACATCTCCTTTCATAGCATAAAATGATGGACAGTCATGCAACAAATAGTCCAACCTTAAGTAAAATGAGCAGGTTAGCACACAATCACCTAATCAAAGCACTAGGCTTTCTACTAACTCCATTATAAACCTAACCGTGACAATATTTAATGCTAAAGCCAACTACTATAAAATGGAACAAAATCTGAACAGGGAAGAGGTCAGAGTGGTGAACAGGTCAGACAACCATAGGACTTTCAAAGAGAAGATTACTGTTTGTGTCCTGCGTAAAATGAGAGGTCAAGGTTGACCTATTTTAATGTATGTTATATAAGTTAGGTATGGGTGCCATGTGCGTGTATCATGTCATGTATTTATGTCGGAAGAAGAGCGGAAGAGCCCTGGTTTCCGGATGTAGGCTGTTTGTAGTCCGCGTGATATTGACCAATTCACGTTTGAGCCGGCTGCAGTTGTTGCCAGGTTAAACGGTCCGTGCAGTGAACTAACGAGGCGGAACATAATTGGCGTTACTGCAAACTCTGAATCCATCGCAATGGTTCAGCATATTTACTTTTTATAAACGGAAGTCGGAAATGGAAATTTGTCTCCTCCGCCCAAATCAAACCGGAATGCCAAAAAATCGGGGGTCTGCCCCCAGAGGCTGTATCACTGTCTGCCGGAAGTCAGAAACAGAATACAGCCGATGGGTTCCGAAAATGGTCTAACCGTAAATCTATATCAAACATAAATTTTTCAAGTCAAACTATGATCTTTTATTGTAAAAACTAACCAAGCAGTTTGTCTCCTAAACCCAACCATGACCGCTTTGAAGCATTAACTATGTATTACAACGTGTTTTGCCCAGGTGACCACTGAGTACTCATATGGATGCAGTGTCTCGTGCATCGACATCGGATGCCAAGGGGGCGTGACAAACCATAGGTATTTCTTGACCTGGGAATGAGAGTAAGTTGACAGTCCTGTCCTGCACTGGGCATGTGTCCCCCCATATAGCAAGTTTGAGTCCATTTAAAAATCACACAAACTTTACATTACTACCAATCGTTTTTCAAGCTGTCGAGAGTACAGCCACTGATTTCCATTCTGTTGCATAAAGTATGTAAATTACCTTCATAGAGACTTGTAAACATATGGTTATTCATCAGTGAACATCATGTCTGCAATTATTTTTTTGACAGACTGAAGTTATGTTATCATTGTGTGGCAATTTAAAAATCAACCTGCACTTATAACTTGCAACTGAGTAAGTAAGAAGCAAACATGACATTCATCAGTGAGCCTTATGCCTGGCAGAAGGCTGATTACATTCAATAATATTGTCTTTAATATTAACAGCTACACCATGGTTAATGGTATAGGGAAATATCCTGGCTGCCCATCTACGTCCCTTCATGCATGATCATCTAATGTAAACACTGTTCCTAAGGAAAGGGAGCAAGCTTTAATCATGGGAAAATACATAAAATTGCTTCAAAATGTTTAGCGGTGACGTGATGTATGGACTAAAAGTTATACAACACTACTGTGGTTGTACTCTCTGCAGCCAGAGTAGAGTAGCAGAAGACAAGTGAGCTGTGGTGTCATTGACCAGCGGCCTGGCTGAGGATGTCCTTGTGCCCTTCAGTGTTAGTTGGGAGAACAGCTGAACATCTGCGCTAGTCATTAGAGAAAGAGGAGCTGGCCTGAATCTTTCAGCCGGCAGAGAATCAGGGAGGAGAGAGCTGATGACAAACTACACCCAGCTTCCTGCAAATCTCCCAGGAGCACGGCTATCGTCGAGTGAGCGGGAATGTTGTGCAGTGGCTACTCTGAAATCACAAGCTTTCGGCTCTTTGTGAAGCTGTTTGCCATCCATCGCTGCCATAACACTTGACTGATCTAGCTGGGAGTCCGGTCTGCTATGTAGAATGAGTGTAATTTGGGTAGAACTAAGCTGTATCTTCAGCCTGATATTCACGCTGAATGGCCTTTTAATTACAGTTCCATTATTCAGCTTGACACTGACTACTCTTTTGCTGCTTCCTCTCTCTCTTTTGTGGGGAAGGGGGATTTATTTTTCATAACCAATCACCGCTGAGTGTGTGTCCTACTGCTTTTACGTCATTATCAGTAAAGCCAGTATTAGCCAGTGTGCAGTTAACAACAATCATTCCTGCAGACCTAAAAGGAGCCTGTTAAAAGCTTATATTTCAGTCTTTTGTAGTGGCCACGATTTGAAACGTGTATGTGCACAATAGTGCACATATGATTTGAGCTGTGCACTAAATTTTCAGCTCTACATACACTGGTGCACGTAACTTGTTACAGTTGCCAACTCTTATGTTTCGATTGACATGAAAGGCGCCTGTACATATTATACTCCCTGTACATATGACAAGTCATATGTCCATTTCAAACATCTAAACGTCACTTCCCTCATACGTCCATGTGTTCCTTATGTTGTCTTCACATCACGTCACTACAATGCAATTTTTTTGTGTTGACTCTCTTCATATGCACACGAGGTCACTGAATCGATAAATGAACTTCCGCCGGTACGTCCTTGGCGTCATATGTCCCCAGAGGATCTTGATGCTGATTGGCTATGCAGTGTGACTTGGTCACTGAACTTCAGATTTTTCAACTCTCGCAACTAAGTATACGATGCTAAAAAGCACTACTAGATTCATTCCCACTGCATCATTTGCATCACATCCTCTGTATTCATCGCACCACCTGGCAGGAATTCTCATCTAATTGCATCTTTACATTGGCTTTCCGTGTAATTCACTCACACAAATTGTTTTGTGACCTAAGTGAACACAAAATAATTTTAGCATAGATATAACCAATAGATGGCACTAGAGGGCAGAGTCAAAACTTTCAAGCAACGAAACTGATGATGGAGGAGGTCGTAATATTGTACCTTTAAACGGAGGCAGCATTAGCCCTTTTTAAATAGGAATTGTGCAAATTTGCAGGAAAGCCCAATCAGTCTTTTTTTCAGCATTGGCAGTATAAAAACAAATCAGGGAGTGCGGCAAAATGCCACCTACCCAATCTTGTTTATACAGAATGCGTCTTTTTCGGGGCGATGGGGGGCGTGAGCAAATAACAAAACGCGTAGCTCAGCGTGTGACGTAAACAGTGACGCAAGAGGGAAGCCGCGGCTAGTCAGTCCTTTGCCGATTCTCTCATAAGTTGGCCCGTTCTTCACTGTTCCCGTCATCTGACAATTAATGGCCTCTTCGTTTGTGAGGGCAAGGAGGGCACGCAATTCCTTGTCTCCCCAGTTGCTCATCTTTACAGTGTCTGACAGGTTTGTGTTTCCCTCTTGCTACTAGCTGCTTGCCAATTCCTGCAATCAGCTGTTTCCTGTTTATCCACCTCCAGTGGGTCACTGTACATTACTGTAATTTCGCTTTAATATTGATCAGATGCGTCTGCAGCTAGATCGGAAGCACAGATAAAGAGGGACTAAAACACTAAATGTTGCAGCAAAAATGTTTTGCTGCAGGTAAAAAATAATTTGTTGTGTGTAATTGGAAAACTTGCACCAGTGCATGTACACAGCAGAAGTATTTTGTGCCCTGGTGTGTATGGTTACCTTGGATCCATGTCAGTTATTATAGTTATCATAAGAGTCATTGTTTCAAACCGATCTTAAATATGCTGCTTTTATGTCACGTATGACTATCCTCAAAACTCCACAGCTAGCAGTATTTATCCACATTGTTTAAATATGTTTGTTTGGAACATAATGATCATACTGAGTGGTTTATGCCACAGGAGCGGTTTCATACTTAATCTGCTGTGAAAACATGTTACCAACTTTATATCCAATGTGAACTCAAGCTGACGTCCAACCTGCTGCTCCTCACGCAGCCTGCACAAACTTTCAAACTTTTTACAGCTATCTTTAAAGTCTAAACTGAGAGAGTCTCTGATACTCACTAAACAGATTCTGGCTGTGTGTTCAGACTGAATGTGAAGCTAATTTTAGAGACGGTGCATATAAGGCCAATGCAAAGACACAAGTGGATGTGAATTTGCTCTGGGCATCCAAGAGCACTGGAAGTGTTTCAACCTCACAAAAAAATATGTGTGCTTATCTTGAGGCTTTTGGACTCCAGATCATTCAGGTGCAGAGAGAAGAAGAAAGGCACAAGGGTCTGGAGTGACATGACAGAGAGAACTGGAGTTCCTGGTGCCTTCTGAGATCAGTCAGAGGCTAAGCGCTTGCACAAGCACACACAAATAGACTCCACACATACAAGCTACAATTCTACATTTGGTATGTTTTGGAACGATCTAACACCAACTGCACAGGCCAGAGGTCAAATTCACACAAAATTATTTTTGCCTCACCTTCAATCTGAATAGGCATTAGGTCTGTAAAGCTGCAGTTGGTAACTTTTATGAAAATAAGTTTTGTTGCATTTGGTAAATGGGTCTGCACTTGCACACCTCTTCTGACCACGTGTGCTTTTCACACGACAACTAACATTCACACACTGGTGGCCGAGGCTACCATGCAAGGGGCCATGTGCTACTCATTTATTCGTTTTTTTAATCTTGTGCACACAAGTTGTATAGGCTCGCTTAACATATTATTTTTTATATAAGTTGCAAATTGTAGCTTTAGCATGGAAAATATCAAATATATAAATATGAAAAAATTATAACAGTGAAATAAGGAGAATAATAAGTGACAAGTGCATGTTATTGTCACTTTTAGCTTAACTTGAAGCTGTATGAGCCAACATTAAAAAAAATATTCAGACATCTGGCAGAGGTGAATGTTGCCAAGCAAAAAAACCCAGAAAACAAAAACAGAAATGAAACAGACAAGCAAAAAATGGAAGAAAAAGAGAGAGAGAAAATATATGGATGGTACGGAATCTGACATACTGAAAGGTTTGTTTTTTTTAAATCTTGTGTGCACAGGTTAGCCATTATCTTGAGATAATAACTAACAACAGGTAAACTTGCACACAGGACGTAGTGACAGTTTTAACAAATATGACTAGATTTTTTTTAAAGTTACCAACTACAGCTTTAACATGGAAAATATCATAGATAAAAATACAAAGAAGATACTACAGTTAGGTAAAAAGAATAATAAGTGACACATGATTACAGTAACTAGTAACTTTGGGTTCAAAGTGAAGCTGTATGAGTCAATGTAGAAAAAAAAGAGAGATGTGGCTGAGGTGAATGTTGCCACAATGCAGAAAAAACAAAACAGAGAAAAGGTATGAATGGTATGGAGCACCTTCAGTTCCAAAAGGTATTTTTTTGTACACACAAGATAATAACTTATTCCCACCAGATAACATATGCGCAAAAATATCACCTTTTGGCACTTCAGGGCCTCCGTAAACAGGCCTCTGCATCAGTATAGCGGATGTTAAAACGGTTCAAAATCTGGCCTTAAACACTTCATTTGAACGTGCCTGTCTGAGCTAAAAAAAAAAAAAAAAAAAAAAAGAAAGTATTTTGCCACTTTGTGAGTAATCACACACTGAACAGTTTTTTTTATTAAAGGTGTGACACGTGTTCATAGGCAAGAATGTATCTTAATGAGATTTCTGAAAAGAATAGATGAGTTTCAGACAGCCCGAGCCTTTTCTCCTTACTCCCTGCCGCTCCCTGGAGATAAAGCTTGACTTGATGTCACAGTCACGCCTGACGCCAACATACAAACTGACAATGCGTCATAAGCCCGATGTGAGATGAAAAAAAGATACATTTTTCATTTACATTTACATACATGGTTATACAAGGTGGCTGTAGACTGCAAAGTTGATTCTGAAGGAGGAAAAAAAAAGCAAGTTATTACACCGAACCATGCTCTACATGTTGGTTATCTCTCACTGATAGCCAGCTTTCCAAAACGTTAATAAATCCAGCCATGTTGACGGCTCTGTGAGTTTGCTTGCATTTACAATCTTAGTAAAACCACTGTAGAGGAAAATTGAAGTTGGATTAAAAAAATGAATGAATAGATAGATAAATAAATAAGTGTTCTCCTGGTGCTGTCTTTAAAATGGATGCCTGGAATTTACAGTTTTCCATTAACTGATGCCCAACAGCTTTTTCACGCCTGCACCCGGCCTTGGAGCCAGTGCTGGTGCTGTGTGTGTGTGTTTGTGTGTGTGTGTGTGCGCGGTGGCACTCAGCAGGCCGCTGTGCCGCAGTCTTCATTTTCTCAGCGTTTTTTAACTTAAATGTGTCAGTCTGTCTGCTCTCCTCCCTCCTCTGGGCTTTCAAACATTATCGCTCTGTACTGTGAAAATCACACATCAGCATAAACAGTGGTGTCGCGCTATTACCAGTATCATCAATGGAGGCTTTGGTTTCAAAGGGATCATTTGTTGATAAAATGTTCGTTCTGCATTCCTCCATATTCAGAGAGAGCAAAGCACAAATCAAGCTCTGGGAGATAATACCTGTAATTATGTTTGCAGTTGCAGGTTTATGAAGGGATGGCTTGGTTACACACACACACACACACACACACACACACACACACAAAAATTCCTCTCTGTACATCACATTTGATCACACAGGGACTGCTGAAACTTGAAGTTTTTTCTCCCCGTATCCTCAGTTGTTTGTGCATGTGTTGCGATAAAGGATTATTATTTCTCTGCTGGTGGGATCACATCGCTCATGGTTGTAGACCCCTGAAGAATTCTATTAACCCTGGTTATGTCAGGCCTAATAACATGCCACCCTGCTAAGCAGAAAAGGATTGACTTGGAGAAGAGGGTGGGGGTGTATAATGAAGGCCCAAATAATTTACTGTTAAAGCCAATGGAATATAAAAATGGACTAAATGTGGAGTCATCCTTATTTTTTCCTCTCCTGTCGCTAACCTGGGCTGACAGACTGAGATAAACATAAGTAGAAATAATATATTTGAGGTTGCTTTTTGAGTAAGGGAGCGTGTGTGTGTGTGTGTGTGTGTGTGTGTGTGTGTGTGTAAAATTGTATTGCTTTGTGATGCTGCAGCCATTGATTGCCTCAGTGATGGAGCCTGGCTTTCTTTGTTGCTCTGCAGATCAGATGTGGAGTACTGCGGTTTGCTATATTTGCCATTCATTAGCCAGCAGTGAGGAGATGTCAGGGCGCATTCGCGGGCAGGCCACTCGCGTGATAGCGAGCGTCAAATCAATTCAGTCACCTTGAACTTTGAAGATGAAAGAATAACATGTTGGAATTGGTCTTCCTCTTAGCCTGCACGCCTGTTCAGAAACGCTCTCCGGGCCTCGCTGATACTGTATGCATTGGTGTTGGGAAAACAATGTCCACATCCACTGATTCATTGATGACATTTACAGTTTTTGTCCTGAAGCTCTGCTGCACAGGAGCAACCAGGGCAAAAGAAAAGGACCTGTGGACACTTTTCAGAGGGCCTGGTACACAGTTTCAGGTGTGGATAAAGTTACATGAGACATCACACCAAACACTCTTTCACAGAGGAGGAAATGAAAATACAGAATATTTGTTGATGATTTTTTTGCCTCCAAGACTGACATGATTTTTTGCATTTGGTGCATTTTACCAAAAATTAAAGTTTTGCACTGTCATGCATCATGGATTCTAAGAAACCCATACTCAACTTTACACACTGGAGGCAGGCTTGTTATTCCAAGTGTGCAATGCTGTGTAGAAAAGTTACAACATGGTTGTATTTCATATGGGTGGCGCCACATTTTTAAGTGTAAAAAGTAACGCCAAATATCCATTCCAATATATCCCCTAAACTGATTCTGCAGCAGTGCATCACGCACCATGAACTGCAGCAGTAAATCAGCGTGAGCCAAGTCAAGTGTCTGTGGTTATTTTACATATCTGTATATTGTTTTTAGATTGGTAGTTACAGACGGGCGTGGTACTAAACAAAATGTTTATGTGCTGACAGATTCTGTGTTTCTGTGGTTTAAGCTGAGCTACACCAGAGAATATTCAGTTTAAAACAGATTGGTGATGCTCTTTTGCCCTCATGTTAATGAAAACTCGACTCTTGGCAATGGCTCATATTCTCATAGAAGGAATCGTATAATATCCAACAAAAAATTTATGCACAACAGTTCATATGATATCCCACAAATTTGTGCCCCACAAATGACATCACATCCTTAACGTATAGTTACGTAATCAACGTAAAGTCATACAGTAGATGTTGGGTTTAGGCAATACAAGTAACTGAGGTTAGGTTTAGGAAAAAAAAACATGGTGAGAGCATACCTTAAAATGACTCGGATTTTACACGGATCTGAACACATGACTCCAGGGGAAAGTCTGAGATCTATTGCCATCAGCGCATTGGTCACCTGATCCTAGCCTTTCAAAATGCATGGGATATGTGCCAATTTGGGTGCACTGCTTTTCGTAGGAAAACATGAAAAACAGAATACAACTGATTTGCTCCTGGTGCTCTTTACCACTGTTTTGAGAAAAAGAAAATAATGGGAGCAGGCAAACCAGCTTAAAAAGTGATACATTTTCTTTTTTTAATAAGTGATGTCCGGTGGATCTAACTTATTTTCTGAAGTGTAATTCATGTGGATTTTGAAAAAACTTTAAGGTGTTAAATTTGAGAACAGAATTTGGTGTGGTGGTGGGTGGTGTTTATTTAGCTGGTGGGCCATCATGATAAAAGTATGCATGCATAATATGATGTTAACTTCACTACAGAAGAGACTTGATGATCACTAAAATTAGGTGGGGAAAAAGTGGATATATTGATATCAGTATCGGTTATTGGTCAAATGAATTGTTATACATCTGCATATTAGACATCACGTTTACCAGCCAGACACAAATGTCCAACATGGTGCATCCCTAACCTATAGAAAACATTGTAACGTGTAAATACTGAGCTTCATTGCTCTGCTTTTAATTATTTATGACTGGACTGAACCAAAAGTGTTGAAACTGAAAGTGTTACATGTTTATGTATTTGCTATATGTGATACATGACCTTTAATGCAAAGCTTAATGATAAATTTATAATAGTGGGGCTCTGAGACTATGTGGATTTCTCAAGGAAACACGATGAGGTTGTTTAGTTTAGCTTTCACAATGTCTCCATGTAATTTCTGACACATCTAATATCCATTGCATAAGGTTAGCCAATGCAATGTTCTCTCTTTATACACTATAATCTGTGAATTTTTAATTTGATGTCTGATTTGTTCCCACAGATTCTCTGAATTTGGTCTGAAAAGACCTCAAGATGATGACATAGAATTATATTCAGGGACTGTGTTAAAGGATAAATCTGCCGCCATTTTGTATGTTCTTATTGTCAATAAATGGTATGAAAAGACTTGAATCAATAATGTGTATGTCTGTCTTTCAACATACCCACTGGTTTGTACTAAATACATGCATTTTAAAGAGTGGTTCTCAGTTCATTTTATTAAAAAGCTTAGCAGATTCCTAAAACAGCTGGTCACTGCAATGGTGCATTTGTTGGGTACTATCATCAGCAATTGATTAATCCATATTCGTTGCTTTAAAGGGCATGTGGGGCAGCAGTACAACTACAGCAGCAGTGTGTGTTAATGGTAATGAAGGAACATGTCGCCCAGTGCAACAGTAGTTTAAAGGTGAGCTTTGTCCCTGGGTGGAGGTAAATGTGTAGAACAAAAAGAGAGAATTGGAAGTTTTGCATCAGTGACATTTTAATTATCTTTGAAAGCAGATAAACTAAACAACAAACAAGCACAACACTAAGCACCTGTTACTCTCTCTCTCTGTGTTATTGTGTAGCATCAGACTGACCACCAGCTGTGGTGCTGACTGATGCCTCTCTACAACCAATAATCCCTGCAAACACATTTAAAGTCACCATGTTGATGGTTGGCTTGTGGAAACCAAACAATTATACATTACAGTAAACCACTAAAGTTACTCGGCAGCAAACATTTGAAGTCCTTTGCTCATTTGCTGTAGGCTTACTGTAGCCAATGTATGCACAGCAAAAAACAACACAGTCTCACAGTGTAAAATGGACACAACCTTTTAACAATGCTTTACACAGTGGTTGACATTAAATGCATGGAAGTTGCGTTTTGGAAACATACAAACAATGCCAATGCAAAGCCTATTAAGAATGGCTTTCCAACATGTTTTTAATGTGGTTAACATTGTGACACAGTCACAGTTGGTTGTGAAAAAGTAGCAATTTGGTCAGATTTAGGGTAAGAAAAACATTTCTTTAAATTTAGAGAACAAAAAAATACTTTGATACGTTTATGTAAAAACTGTGGTTTCAGCTAAAATACCTACGTACAGGATGTAAGTGACATAACCTCCAAACTTTGCATAGTTACGTAAAGTACATACATAATGTCCATTGTGTAGCCAAGTAAAATCCATAAAGTCACCTGACTACGATAAAAAATGGTTTCAGTTTAAATAACTATGGGACGTACGTAAACTTCAAAACTTTGTGAAGTCACCTAAATTACATACATAAAATACTTTGTGTAGAGGTAAAGTCTATAAAGCCACCTGACTACGTAGACTTTAGGAAAAAAAACGTGGTTACAGTTAAATTAAGTATTTACGGGACGCAAGTGACATAAACCTCTGTAGTAGTGTTTACTCTTAGTTATTTTAAGCACATACATGAAGTACTTGGTGTAATTACCTAAAGTACGTAAAGTTAAATACATTGACTTTTGGTTTTACATGGAACACGAACAGCAGTCTCCTGGTTGAAAGTTCAAGTTTCTTTGACTCATTCTCCACCTTTTCCACCCACCCTATATGATCTTTCTCGCTTGTGTGTCCACCACAACAAAGGGCCTTGTTGATTTTGCAATTGGCCTTGCTTTCAGCTTACCACAATGTCATTTTAGCACCTCGTGTCCATTTCACGAATTTCTATGCGATGACATGAAATATAAATAAAATTTTGATCGGGTTAGGTAGATATGCAGTATTCAAGGACTCACATTGTTATGCAATCTTCATTATACTAAACTTTTAAAAGACTTCAAGCAGAGGGTTTAACGCCGCTTTCTTGACCACTGACCAAACACAGTTTTTACATGCTTTACACTTTACCCCTCACACACATGTACAAACACAGTGGGAGAAATCTGCACTTCAGTCTTTTGCTAAAGGACACCTCAACATGTTAGACAGGGAGAGCAGGTATGAAACCACCAACTCTAGTCAACAGATGACCCAAGCCACTGCCTGAGCTTCGGCTGTTGCCGCATTACCCTCATATATTTTTTCAGTCACTTTTTTCGATGTGAAAATGTAGAAGGTGTATAAAAAAGTTAGATGGAGAGACACTTTACTTAATAATAAAAAGTGTCTCCACCAGCGGCTGATCGCACATCCAGCTGGTGTGAGTGTGCAGGCCGAGTAAGTGAGCCTGACTGCAGGTTGATAATCCCTCAGTGAGGCTCAAAACCTTTTGGTTAGTCTCCGGCTCAAAGCATGTTAGTCTACAGCACCCAACAGAGTGTGCTGGAGCCTGTAGCAGGCACACAAGACACACACACACACACACACACACACACACACACACACACACTCTGTGTGACATACATGAGCTAAAATGCAGATGTTGGGAAATTTAATTTTTTTCAAAAATATCACTCATTGGGTCTATAAATAGCATCAACAACATTAACTGTTGGGTTGTCTGAATGCAGGAAAATCATAAAATTATCATGTACGATGACCTGTCATCCCATTGTGTTTTTAATAAAGACACGTCTATCACTATTAAAACTGCACCGAATGCAATATACAAAGAAGACAACTTTAATCATCTACTATCTTGCCTCTCAGAAATCAGCTTGTCTTCCACCTTTCCCCAGCTGAATGAAGGTAAATCAGACATCAGTGTGTGTGTAGCCCATGTCTGTAGAAAGCTTTACACGTGTCAGGCCTCCATAAACTACAAATGCTTATGTAAACAAGTCTAAAGCCAGCGGCTGTTTGTCTCTCAGCAGGTCTCAGTACGACCACCACCACACTGGCAGCTCTCAGGAGAAAAATGATCTTGTACTTGCTGGCTGAAACAAATCTCCCTCTTAACCAGGCGCGCTAAAAAGATTTTTTCTTTCTTTTTTGCTTTGAAATATATGTTTAAAATTTCTGTTGGTGAGGAGAAAAAATTTTAATAACTTCTGAGAAAAAAAAGTCAGTAAAAAGACATAAAACAGGTAAAATCATACATGAGAAAATTCCACCTCCTATTCACTTACATTTTTTTGTTTAAAGAATGTTATAAGGCTCAATTAATTCATTTGAATCACATAAACTAAAGTACACTCACGTCACACTTGATTAAAGACGCAAAAACAAAAGTTTGGGAGTAAGGCCAACTTTTGGTTAGTGTATAGATCACAGACTGTACATTTAATATCAACTGGACTATCACTCATTCTTAACAAATGACACAAAACAATCAGAGTTCTGACCATTTAACCTTGTAATGGGCCAACCTCCCACTGATTACAGTTTTTCTTGAGTAGCATTCATGATGGATGTCAGAGGTAAGATCTGACAGAGTTGACATAAAGTTCTACATTTATTAATTTCACTGTCGTAGTGAGGCGTAACTTTATTTTTCAAAGCTGCTAGTTCTTTTAATGTAGATCAAAATACTCATTTTAAACCATAATTTTTTATTTAGTTTGGATTTAGAAGGGCTACGGCGTTGACATGTTATGGCTGAAACACACCCGACAGCAATATTATTTCATGACTTCATCAAAATATAGAAAGCTTATCAGGGCCTGAGCAGCATTGCCACCTTTTTGAAAACCAGGAAGTGAGACAGGAGTCCATGTGATATAGCTCAGCCCTTTTATGCCTGATTAAACAACGTTTTTGTAGAAATCTGTCACAACATCTTTAAGGGGCCAACATTTTCATAAAACAGAAAATATGTTTTAAGACAAATGCACATGTTCTAAAAATTGAGGGGCAGGTGTCCCCTGCATCCTGCCTGGATCTACGCCTACACTTGAACTAACATATCCCTAGTGCAGTTCTTTAGTTTTATCCCACTACCTTTACATATAGTTTGATATCAGTGTAAAAGTTATTTATCAGTTGTGATGCTTTTGATAATAATTATGTTGATGTGAACCCATGACCTTTGCAATGTCAAAGAGGTTAATTGAACAATTTCAATTTTGGTGATTTGATGTATATAAATAATGAAATGTCTTGATTCACACCAAATGTGTCTTCATTTTCAAACAGCCCTGGTTGTCTTGGGGAAAAAAGGTACCATAACAGCCGTGTGTGAGGCTAATTTGAGACTGTGAGAGGCAGATGAAGAGAAACAGTACAAAAATGCAATTTATGGAAATGGGGCCACATGAGACTCCAAAGACAGTTCTATTGATGTTTTGCTGAATAAACAAAAGGCAATAATTAAAAAAAATACATCAAAAAGATAACAACAAAGTATGCACAATCTTTAAAAATTATAAACTTGGAATGACATACCATGATTAACATGTCAAATTTGCTGCTGTCTAATTGAGATGAAATAATGTTTGGGTTGTGACGAATTCTGAGGCCTTAAAATAAGGACACAGGCCAAATAAAATGCTGCCTGTCCTCCACTCCACAAAATAAACGGGAGCCCACCCTGCATTCTGAAATGTGTGCAAAGTGGATTCCAGTGGGTTCACACCCCTGTACACACTGTGACCACACTGTGCGTTATCTGGCTGGTACGCAGTGTCAGTTGAACGTCACACGGACGCTGTCTTTCTTACCGTAGGTAGTCTCTCCGGCACAGGATGAGGTTGGCTTTGGTGTAGAGCGTGGAGCCCACCTCGCCCAGCCTGCAGTCGCAGCAGGCACACTTGAGGCAGTCCTCGTGCCAGTACTTATCGAGGGCCTTCAGCAGGTAGCGGTCCTTGATCTTCCGGTTGCAGCCGGCACAGCCTTTTGGCTTGGTGTCCGGCTGGACGGAGAGCATTTGTATACCTGGGAGAAGCACAGAGAGAGACTTCAAACACTCATGGAACACCAGCGCACTGACCGAGGAGGAGGCGCACATTTCCTTATGGCAAAAGAAAGAGAATTTGAAGACAAGATGAAGCTATATGATCATGCAAGGAGTGTTTAGTTTAACAGGTGACATTAAAAACAAAAAAGTTGACGTCAGCTGACAAGAAATGATAATAGGTAAGGGGGGCAAAATATAGTTACGCACTTGGTTTCATTGTGCTCCTCGATCTTTAAGCAGCAATGGTGGCATAGGTCAAATGTTCACGTATTTAACACAGATTTAAACACTAAAATGAAACAACAGACATGTGAAACTAAGCATTAATAGAATTCCTACAGCCTATTTCTCAATTGCTAAAAAATCTGGACTGCTATACAGCAAATTAGGCGTCACATACTGACATTTTCAACACATTATGTGTGAAAATAAATGTCATATTTTTGTCACTATTTTTGCCACAAAAACACTGACGGATTAAAATCCCTAAATGTGGGTCTGGAAACACAAAGTACGCAGAGCTGTGTGTCCATTTCAGACTGCACAATTTGAAGATGGTCTTAAGTGTGTTGTGTGTTCACAGCGGAAAAAGAACAAAAATAACGATAGTGAAAAAGTTAGCATGCAGACTTTGCGTTCATTTGCACGCTGTATAAGGAGCTGCAAAAAACAAAACAAATATGTAAGTGATAAAACAGCTTCGGGAAGGCGTACATTAAGTCCTAAATGATCATGTCTTAATTCAAATGAATTCTGAACAGATTTTGCGTTCGGAGAGTGTTCACACTAAGTGTACTGAATATGAACTCCAGCGTTCTACAGGGTACTTAAAATCAAGTGAAGCAAAAAAAAAAAAGTTTGTATGCATGCTAGAGAACACTTGATTTTGCTGTGTGCTGTTGCCCCTTAATGCCACGTACAAAGCAAACCGTGTTACAGTAAATATGAAAATTTCCAGTGAGGAATGATGTACTGGAGATGGGTTGCGCTTCGTGTTTACTTCTAATGGAAACAGTTGATTTCACTGATCAACACGTTGGTGGGAGAGGATGATTTGGTCTGTGAGGAAAGAAACACTGTGTGGAGATAGTTAGAGAAGAGCTCTGCACTGATCTGGCGACACAAGTGTGGAGGTCATATCATCGTGGAAAACACACATTCATAGTATTGTTATGGAAGATGACTGCTAAATGTCATTTAAATTCCTTATAATTTAAAGTATTATTTCAACAATACTTAAAATTCAGATTTAGGACATTAAAGGTTGTCCCTGTTAGAATACAGCAAAGCCAAAGTGAACGCAGCCTGTGACCAGTCAGATCACCACAAACCAACACTAACAGCACAACAAGCAGCCCACACAGACACAAAGCCACAGTTTCACATTTCTTCCAGGACACTTTTTTTCTTTTCTTTTTTACATTGACCTCCTCTGTGTTTAAAGGGGCGTGGCTACAGGCGAGGGGGGCTTTGCAGCGGCCTGTATTGTTTGGCCTGAGCTGACTGTGGAGAGCCTTTTGTTGGCCCATTGGGGGGCGAGGAGGTGGAGATGGAGGTGGAGGGGGGGACAATGTGGCTTCGCACCAGGCCTGGAATTAGTATTCTCCTACCATTCCCCTGAGGAGAGGCACACCCCCCACTCCCCTTTGTCCCCCATTCAACACACACAACACACTCAATATTTCTTAGAGTTTTGGTTGTTTTAAAAATCTGAAACTTTTTTAAAAACATTTTAGCTCAGTACGTTTTTTTTTTTTAAATTGTCACTACATAGCATTTCAAAGATTAAATGGTAGGCCCATAGAATGGCAACTAATGAAAGCATTACTGCTGAACATTGGTGAAAGGATGCTGCAGTGTTTTACTCTCTTGGATCTTCCTTTCTGGGGGCCGGTGGGTTTCATTAATTTCACTACAATTAAAGGACAAAAAACTTGAAAGTTGTTGCAACCCAGTGAATTAAATGTCATCTTTCATGACTGCGTGTGAATGCAGTTTTAAGTGTAAACAGTCTGCAGTGACCGCACAACACTGATCTCCACTGGGAGATTTCACATTTCTATAAGTTGTAATCTAATGTTGTGAATGAATAAACAGGTGGCTGCTTTGAAAGTTTAGAAGGACCCTTGTTTTCAAACCGAGTCTCCTGAAAACTATACCTGAGTTGTCTTCAAAGCCAAACACTGATGGTGTGCTGCTTTAATTTAAGAAATGTCACCACACATATTTTTCCTCACCTGCCACACTTTATATCCAAACAGATCTATATGTTTCAGTAAGAACTCATTTGCAGAGACATTATCAAACAGGTTGCAGTGCAGTGTGAGCCGCTCAGCTCATTTGTTCCAGCGCGTTGGGGCTGTTGATTTGTTAATTGGCTGGATTTAGAGAGTGGGGCGCACGGCTGCTCGGCCGGCTGCTCTCCGCTGCGCCTGTTCAGCGGCACTGATCCGTCCAGCCTCGTTAACACTACAAAGTCCCCGGCTACTCATTACCAAACCAAAAAGAAGGAAGAGTTTCGACTCCCCCTTCTTTTTTTTTTTGCTGTGCAATCAAGTCGGGGGAGAAAACTGAAGAAGCATGGCAGGAATTCGAACCACTTCGCTCTTCCGATTGCTGAGAGGGGGGCAAAGCGCTGAACAAAAGCTTCATTTTTCCCCATAAAGGAGAGGAAATCACAGCTGCTCGGAGCCCTTAATGATATCTGTTTTGTTTGCGCGCCGGCTCGTATCCTCCCTTTCCACTCTCTCATTGTGGACTTGAAGGCTGCTTGCCGCTGCGCGTCCTCGGCCACATGTATCATCATCTGAGCCCGGAGCGGATGGAGGGTGATGGAGGGGTAGAGCGGAGAATAGCTTGCTATTTCAGTCCCAGCTGTTCGGCAACGAGATGCTGACATTTCACCCTATCAGTTTAATTACTGTTGCCATGGCAGCGGAGTGCTGGTAAAGGCCAATAACGGATTTAACACAGCGACTCAATTTGCCATGCAGCTTTGACTAACAGCTCCAGAGCCGTTATGAAGCAGCACATATCAGCCCCATGATCGAACATAACGGCAGAGCACATCTCTTAAACGTCCTAATGAAAGGTTTTATCAGTGGAACAACACAGATAGTGGATCAGGTTAGAGCAACAGCGGGTCAGATCTGGACGCCTTCGACGCAGAGGGATGCTGCAACACACTAAACACACATGAAAACGTGGCGATCATACAAGCGCAAAGTGAGCGTCTTACCGAAACTTTTCTCCCTTTTCTGCATTTGTTGAACCGCTGAAGCACCACCATGCAACCCGGAGCCGCCTGGTCCCGGAGAGCAGCTGTCTTGCAGGCAGGCTGGGATCAGGCTTTGTTAGAGAGCGAACAATCCAGCACGGCGACCAGCGAGGAATGAAAAGAAGGAGGGAAACACCGGGCAACAAAAAAAAGCAGAGAAAACGCAGGCGGAGGTGCGATAGAGCGAGATGTTCGCTGCCGTACGGTCGTCACACGGCGTGTGAGAGCACGTTTTATCGCCCACCGGAGATGTATGTGCGGAGAGATGCAGGCAGCGAATGACAGGACGACAAAGAGATGCTTCCCCTCCGCGCCGCAGCCACCATCTAATCCTACTGGCCACATAACACAGCGGCTCCTGCTGCACGCTGCTTCGCTAATCAGCGCTTTGACGTACCAGCGGGCACCGTGCACACAAGAGGGACGGTTCCCTCGATCCGCTCCCCCAGCATCACCACCTGAACCTGCACTCCCAGAACTCTCATTTCCACTCACATTACATTCAAACCCCACAGCCTCGTCAAATCTGAATTCAGCTTTGTTGTAACGATTAAGAACATTTAGAGACCAGCAAAGAATGCTCCAAAAATACCCAAAAGGTGTCTCCAGCTCACTCACCTTTCTCAACAAGTTTAAGCAGAAGCCAGAACTCCAGCAGATTCAGCTCCAGATCCCCTCTGAGCACAAAAAGTTCACCAAACTGGCATCGCGCGTCGCGCCGCACTGATCTTCAGGATGGAAATAATGAGCTCCACATGGATCAGAGCGACCAGTTTGGTGGAGACTACCCAGCTACAGGTGTTCAGCCGCCCGCCGTGGAGCATGCGGAGAAGTGTGCGGGGCTCAGGCCGGTCGGTGTCCCCAATGCATCAGCAGCAACTGAGTGGCGAAGAGACGTGGGGAGGGGGGGTGCAAGTCAAGCTTTATTATCTCCAAACCCCCCAATCCCTCACCGGTGAGACATTACACCGCCACGATAAGGTCATTCACTTATTACCAGCCGCTCCACTATAACTGAGAGCATGCATCGCGTGCGCGCCCCCGGAACGCCCATATTTTTTTCCTCCAACGTCCTTCAATTTTGGAGCAGCGGGTGCGCGCAGACGCACGGCGCTCATTATATTATGGAGACAGAAAAACAGGTAGGTTTGTCTGGAGGTGCAGGCGGAGCGGTTTGAACATCGAGGGAAGTTGTTATGTCTTTAATATAAGGTGAACTAACTGCTCTTTCAGGAGCAGATTATTAGGAACTGTTGACACCTGACTAACACCTGTCCTCCAGTAGAATTGGAATGATTTTTTTTTACGGTATAACCATCAGAAAATATCGTTATCACGGTATATCTAATTACACAATTGCTATTATTGTCTTCAGAAAATAAAAACGAGGTTTATTTGGTCGAGCAAATACTTAATTATGATTGAAACTTTAGAAAAAAAAAAACCCAAACCATTTTCAATGAAAGTACATGTACAAAGTCTGACAGGCAGTCCATGCATGATTAGATTGCCTTTTTTCCAGTACCACAGAGAAACAGATGTACACTGTATGTCAGTTTTCGCTGCAACCCTAACCTCCACAAACCAGAGATTACTCAGACATGGAGTTTAGTAACAGCAGTGTAAAGTGCAGAGGGCATTAAACAGAGGTACATTTATGTCCACACGTATGTGTTAGATTAAACTACTTAAAAAGGTCTGCCAAGTTTATTAGGAGCTCTAATTAATGAGTCTTAAAACAATTATCCTGTGCGCAAAAGAGTCCAGACTGTCAGTTTGCTCTTTGACGTGTATTTTTGGTTATCATGTCATTTTTTCTCATTCACTTCAACGAGACACTCGCGTGTGCAAAGAAAAAACAGAGTGCAAATAAAGAAGAAGCTGATCTAATACGGACAATTAAATCAATCTTCTCTGAGGTCAGTGATTCCTCTCCTCTGTGGCATTCTTCCTCCATGCGCGCACACGCAGGCGTCATGTGAGGTCCCGGGCTCCACCGTGGCAGCCCGGACTGATTATCACCTCTCCACACTCTTTATTTAAATCATTCCTGTAATTAGAGGACGGAATTATTCTTCGCCCTGTTATTGCGCCAGTCCGGACCCAGTTTGGACCCGACAAGACCACGACGAGGCCCACGTGTTAGGGCACCCCACATCACCAAAACCACCACTTCACGCTCCCCTATTGCATACACACCACACAGTGTTCCAACACACAGCCTGACAAGTGTAAGTTATTCCCTTAAATATTCTGGTAGGGAGAGGAAGGAGGGAGGGAGGGAGGCTGTGGGAGGAGGAGATACAAGTCAATAGTTGGCATGCGGCTCCAGCCTAAAATGCAGCGATAATGAGATGGGTCATAAAATGCTCTCTGCGCCATTATGAGTGATGAGATGCATTAAAGCTGACAGGGTATTACCTGCCAGTAATTAGGTTTTGTCATGGATTGAATTATTTCAAGGCGGCCTATCTTGGTAATCATGCAATTTTCTGCAGAGTGTGTGCAGCGTGTGTGTGTGTGTGTGTGTGTGTGTGTGTGTGTGTGTGTGTGTGTGTGTGTGTGTGTGAGTCTGCCTGCCACCTCTCTCCCGGTGCCCTTCCGCCGCTTATTCATCCTCTGTGTGAATGGGAAGATGGAGTCAGAAGGGAGAGAGGTGGAGGATGGAGGAGACCGTCACACGGCGCGGATCGAGTCTCGTCATTCAACGGAAACACGCATCATATGTGCGCAAACGGACAGAGATGTTTGTACCTGACCCCAACCCTCCGCCTCTAATGAAGAAATATGACAGCGGGGACCTGCACGGAAAGCCGACACCATCCTCAACAGCAGACTCTCTGATTAAAGAGGATGTCGCCAAATTTGATGTTTTCCTCAGCAGCTGTTTATGTCTTCTCGCGGGGCTCGCCGACACTTTACGCGCAGCCATCGCTCTGCGCAAACCCAGGAACACACACGCACACACAGAGAGGAGCGAACACGTACCTTAAAGTGCAGCCGGGGATGCCCAAAACAAACTCTCTCAGCGGTGTTTATCTTCTCCGTGTCCACAACTTTCTCACAGCTCGTCCAACTTCAAACAGAAAACTTCAGGAGTTGGAGAACACTTGCGTCTCTGCTTAAGTTGTTGGGATGTCAGATCGCCCCCTAAACTCGGCTTCTTTCCCCCCCGGCCCCGGCTTCACAGGGCGTCTCTCGTCCCCCTCGCTGTTTCCTCACCTTCTCCCTTCTCCCCCGTCTTTCTGTCTCTCTGTCTCTCTGGCAGGAAAAAGCGGCGGAGAGTCGAGCCTCCTCTCCTATTTAAGCCCCTCCACCAGGTCCCCAGTCAGCAGCACACTCCAGCTCATCCAAGAAGCTGACAAGCACCGTTAGGGAAGGCAGCGCATGTTGCTCTAATGGACCTCATTAAGCTCTACTTACAGATGTTCTCTTAACATAATTGATCTGCAGCGAGTTGAGAGGACGGCAACCTATTCCCCAGCCCCCAATTATGGCCCGGTAATTAGATCCCCAACCTCCAGTTCTCCACATTCACCCTTCTAACATTCCGAAATATCAAAGTATCTCTTTCTCTCAAAGCGACCGCCCCCCCACCACCTCACCCCCATGTCTCCTCCCTCCTCCCCCTCCCACCCACAAGACACTATTGACAGTCAGATCTGCTAACCTTTGTAGTGTAGCCAGACTTAGCAGTGCACTCACTCCAATTGACAGAGCTCACTCACTCTTCTATTCCTCCTTCCTCTCTCCTTGCCTTTTTTTTACCCGTTGGGAGACAGAGAGAGAGTCAGAGTGAGTGGCACAGATGGAGAAAGAAAAGGGGGAGGAAGGGAAAAAAGTAAGTTTCCATAAAGGGTTGTAATGATAATATCTGTCAGGGGAGGATCTTTTTTCCATAGTGTTTTTTATCTTAAATAATTCCTCTGATGGCAACTTTGAATGCGGAGAGGGAGAGATGGGGGTGCTGGGAACCGGTGAGGAGTGATAGTGCAGCTTTTATAATGCCAATCAGTGCCACTCCTATCACCCATCTAATTAGCCAGAGTGCTAAAACAGAAAGCACTTGGGGGAACGGTAATGTCATGCTTTTGCATGTTAAAAAGACGACAATTTTCACACCGACATATAAAAAAAACTATTTGTGACGGGGGTGTAATCAAGTATTTTCTGAGCAAGTGTTGGATAAAATGTTCTCACATCTTTTTGTTGTCACAGATGTGCTGCACATCATTTTTTTCTGGATGTCTGGATGCATGACCCAGATTGAAATGTTCCTTCGTGTGTGTGTGTGTGTGTGTGTGTGTGTTGTTTCCACAACATTGGCGTGTGAAACTGTAGCACTTGTATGAGGCCTGCAGCTCCTGACTGGAGGACAGATATCTGTCAGTGTAATGGTGACAGTACATCCGTATATGCATCAGTTACGCATCATTAGCACAGCACAGGTGGATCGATTGTTGTCATTCTGTTGTTTGTATCTTTTATTGTTGTTTTATTGTCTCAGTTTTTATCTGCTGCTTTTTTAAGCCTCTCAAGAAAAGTTTTATATAAATAAAGATTTGTTCTATTATACATTTATTATTATTTATTTGCGGCGTTTTCTCTGCCCGTGAGTTCCAGTAGTTAAGGCTGTTGATTTATACTTTTCCTGTTGTAAACCAACAATGCATATATCTAGTAGTTACTAACAATTATAAACAAGTGTTTATTTTGATTCAGTACTTATAAACCATCTGCCTCAAAATTCTAAAGCACCAAATGTGGATTAATCCACTGCTGAAAATAGTCCCCAACAATTGCACTTTTTTCTGCTTCTCGAGTAACTTTGTTTAAAAACTACATTGACCAGCTGTTGTAGGTAATTTTTGAGGCTTCATCCATCTATCTAGCTATCTATCTATCTGGTTTCTTGGTGTATCTGGAGTTTGGTATAACTGCTCCTCCGATCTCTTACTCTGTAGAGTTAAAACAAGTGTTTTTTGTTTTGTTTTTGTTAGTGTTTCAGCTCAGTTTGGTCTAACTGCTCGTGTCATCTGACACTGCATGGAAAATTTGAAAATTAAAAAAAAGAATAATGCTTTAAGTCTTGTTTACTGCTTTGCCTCTGTTTCTGGCAAATAAATTACACTCAAAATAGAGGCTGTAACCATAACTACAGAAAATTTAACAAAAAAAGCAATACAATAAACATGAACGCACACACTGTAGTTTATTTTGACTCAGTCCCACCCCGTCCTGCTGCCACAAATAGTCACAAGAGCACCAAATGTGGATTAATCCACTGCCAAAAATAGTCCCAAACAAATGCACTATTTCCTGCTTTAGAGTAATGTTTGTTTAAAAACTACAATGACCAGATGTTACAGGAAATCACTCACACTTTATCTTTATCTAAATCTATATCTATATCTATATGGGCTAGAACAATATCAGATTGTCACTACATGATTAGTATCACAATCTCTGTGGAAAGTTTGAAAATAATAATAATGCTAACAGTCAAATTAATTTTTATCTTTGTTTGTTATGCATTTTGTCTGTTTTTGGCAAATAAATAACACTCAAAATACAAGTGTATAGAAGCATAGATAGTTTGTAACCGTGACCACACAAAACTGTACAAAATTAATATGAACACACTGTAGTATATTTTGGCTCAATCCCATATACAGGTCCCTCTGCTCCACTAGAGCACTAAAATGTGGATTAATCCACCACCAAAAATAGTCCCTATTGATGGACAATTTCCTGCTTTTAGAGTAACGTTTGTTTAAAAATTACAATGACCAGTTGTGGGAAATCATCCAGATTTAAGTTTAAAGGAAAGGCAGAAATACAATAGAAATAATAGATGTGTACAAAATAAATTAACTTGTTAAGGACCTAATTAAATTCCAAACGCACACAAAAAATATTGTAATGGTGGATTTCTACTCAAAATGCACTACATGATTATCAACATATTCAATGTTCTATGTCAATTATATACATTTTTTTCTGTGGTTTATCTGTTTGCTCTTTACTTCATTTCTTTGGTTACACACATGGATGGATTGCTGAACAGGCCTACCAGGCACAGACCCAGGGGCCCAAAGTGTCAGGGCCCCCCTGGCCTTCCCCTGCAAAATGTCAATCAAATTAACATACTGAGCAGCAAAACTTTAAATGACTACAAAGAACACAAAAAGACAGCAAAGAGGCACAAAATTACTACTAAGACATGCAAAAGAAAGAGACACAAAATAACTAGAAAAGGAGCAAAACAACCACAAACATATGGTCAAAAAAGACACAAAATGATGTCTAGGAGACACAAAACAACCACAAGACACAAAACCAACATACACAAAATCACCTCAAAGAGACACAACACAGAAACAAAGAGAAGCCAAAACAACAACTCGGTCCCACTTAGAAGTCGCTTGGCCAGTGACTTCCTGCGCCAGACACTGCTGAAAAAAGCCATTCTGTATGCCGGCATGATTCACGGCCAGATGCCATTATTGTTTATCATCCGGAGCACGGCAGGACAATAATAAAAATTAAGGCAGTTGAAGTCAAAGTAGGATGGGTGGTGGATTGGTCCAACAACCACCAACTTTCACCTGGGATGTGGATGTTTTCTTCCCATGAGATTTCCAATTTATGTTCTTTTTTTCAAAACCCAACCACGTGCCTGTGTTGCGTAAACCCAACCATGTGTGTTTGTGTTGTTAAGGGAAAAAAAAACATCAATTAGCGATGTTGTACTGACATAGTGAGTTTATTTTGAAAGAGACTGTATGCAAAGTGTACATTTCCCATGAAAACATAGGTGCTTTTTGAAAACAGACAATGCATGTAACAAGAGTTGACACACACTCCCAGGCCGTCAACAACCAACACACCAAGGTCACCCTATACGTCATAAGCCCTTATCTTGCACCGTATTTGACAGGAATACGGTGTCTGTGACCCCCGTTCAACCCCCAACCGGCAGGATTCGCCTTTAGTTTCTGCTGCTGGTTGAAATCTGTACTCACACAGCTGCACCTGAATGAATTTTTTTGCTTGCGCAAAACTATTTTTAGTCGCAAGTGCGAGTAAATGCTTGCACCGTAGAGCTCTGTGGAAAACAGTTCACTGTAGCATATATAAACAAATCTAACCTACAAGTAAAAAGAAATAAATAATAACTTTCACTGCTTAAAGATACTCAATATAGCTCAGCTAATACCTGAAATGTCACTGGAACCAAACCACTGCAGCAGCATATTGAGTGCCAGGTGGCCAGCATGCGCCGTTATTGGACGGCACATGGACACTCACCCTCTTGTGATTGGACTTTGAACTTATCCCACAGTAGTGGTACCGTGAGGTACCGTGGTACTACGGTACTCCAACAATGCTGGCACAGGTGGCAACCAATCATGCGGGACATGGTCTCAATTTGCGTGACACGTGAAAAGAGACAGAAATGCTGTGCAGTCCCACACAATGCAGGACGTCTGATCACCCTACCTAAAGCCACTCGCAAGCAGCAGCTAGTAGGGGGCCCCATTAGAGGGGATTCCAACGTGTTGTCATTGTTGTAGTGTCTATAGGGGTTCCATCATATTGTCATTGATATGGAGCACTGTCAGCCGTCTCTGGGGGCCCCCTTCCAGCTTGGGGCTCTAGGGCAACTGCCTAGTTTGCCTGTCCGGTTGCGAGGACCCTGGGAAAATGTATGACAATATGTTGATGTGTGACAAGGTCGGAGTGAGAACATGTTAAAAACAACAACAAAAAAAGGGGGCAAAGCCACAATGTCTGTGTGTCTTGCTCATGTGTAGAAGAGGTGGCGGAGCCTTCTGCATACTGTGCCCAGGGGCCCATTATCTCATTATCCACCCATGGTTAGACACATGACTTTGCTAAAATTGCTACTTCTAATGTAAAAACCTACAGTAAAATCAACTTTGGTAGCGCTAGTTCTCAAAATGAAGAAAAAAATAAGAAAACCAAAGAAAAAATTAATCCATTAAAAGCATAAGTATTGCATTCGTAATTTTACAAAAACTTGTTCGATAAAATCTACTGATGGTACCAGAAGAACTTGCTGTGCAGAATGAGCCTTTTTATTTGCAAATATAAAAGAGTTATTACTGATGTATTTACAGCATTTTGATGTCGATGATGTATGTTGTCAAGAAAAAGCTTCTTTATTGGGTAGTTTAATTTTTAACAATGTATGGTACTTTGTAGCCAATGACAATGCGTTTTTTTTGTGTGTTTAGTCTTTCCACACTGAGCATTTCTGTGGTGTTTTACTCATCAGTCAATCGGTGATTCAGTTTGTAGTATTGCACAATGTTTTTCCTGTTGATGAACTTTAAGTTTCTGTTTTCTTTGTTGGCTGTTCATCCTGTCACCTCTTCTTCCCCCCAGTTTTTCCCAACCACACTGGAAATGTTAAATAACATGACATATGACTCACAGGATTTTCCAAAAAACACCTCACGCACTATGAAAGGTCACTTTTGCCAGTGCAATGAAAAAAAAAAAAGATCCTGATAAGTATTATAATGATAAACATTATCTACATAATGACTTAGTATATGAAAATGAGAAACAATACAAAGTCATTAATTTGAGAAAGTTTCTCATAATACTTATTTTTTTATATAATATGTATATATATATATATATATATATATATATATATACACACACATATATACACACACACACACACACACACACACACACACACACACACATATATGTATATATATGTATATATATACATATATATACATCTACAATTTATACATTTACAATGTATAATTATTAATTATCATTAATTCATCATTTTGAGATGGTCATGGTCAGAGTGTTCCTCATTAAAGTTTCTCAATATTTTGAGAAAGTTTCTAAATTTTTGAAGATTTTATTATTTTAAAACAGTGTCATTGTTTTGACAAAGTTTATGACTATATTGAGATACTAAATCAATAATACATTTTTTATTCTGAGGTAGTCATTATTTTAAGAAAATTATTCTGAGACACTTTCATTGTTATTATGAGATACTAAGTCATTATTATGAGGAAGTTTTTCATTATTTTGAGATACTTAGTCATTATTGTGAGAAAGTTTTGTTATTTTGATATACTAAGTCATTATTTTGGAGACACAAAGTCATTATTTAGAGAAAGTTTTTCATTATAATGACTGAACAGGATTTTCGGTTTCAATCACACTGGCTGACACTGTCTTCTATAAGACTGCAGGTGTGTACAACAGCTGACGTAAAGGTTTTTATGAAGACGTACAGAATATTGACATCAACTTGTCATGATGATCAAATGTGAGTGGTTTGTCCCATCAGTAACATTTGTAATGTCTGTCTTTCTGAGAGAATCTCCTCACTGTGGGCTTTGACATTTACTAGAGGACACTCCAGCCCCTCACTGCTATCATTCTCCTCCTATAGTGGAGTCCTCACAGGCCGACCAGGAGCTTAAGGATTGGATACTGCACTCTGGTCCTCCAGCCCCTCATACACACACACACACACACACCACACACACACACACACACACACACACACACACATACATATACACATACACACACACTCTTCTCCCCCAGGGGGATAAGCCGGGGGACTGTCTACACTAACGACCAGCAGAGCCTCTCCTTAAAGTCACACTCAGTAATTGCTGCCAGTATACGACCTTCAAGTGGGGTCAAGGGATACGTAATTTTAATGACAACTTTTCCTCTCCCCCGCAGGCCAATTTTGTCTTTTGGCAGAAAGAGAAAGTTCCATCGCCATCTTTCCACAAAAAATCTGGAGAATCACCTTCGGTAATAGGTCAGAAGGGAGCCCTCCAAATCTAAAGAATAGCTGGGCCAAAGAGTATTGACCCTTCTTATTATTCCACTGAGAGTTAATGGAGATTACTTAATTCAAGCGCCTATTCATTTAGTCGGAATATAAAACGAGAACAGCAGCAGTCAAAGAGCTGGGACTCTGGTAATAGACAGTCTCATTCTCTCTGGCTCTGAACAGGAAATAAAAGACAGTGGCCAGTGGCAAGTGGAAGATGGAGACAGCGATCAAGGAGGAGCTAGGGCTTTAACTTTAAGAAACACTAAACGGTCATACATGATTTGTGTCATTTCATTGAAACAGGTCAGTAAAAATGTAACGCAACATTGTGAATCAAAGACAGTGTGATATAAAATCACCCACACACTGCCAGTTTATCTCTATCTACTGTATATGAGAGGACTTAAATCACACCTGTGTCATCTATTAAAAAGTTTTTCTTACCTTGCACCTATGCAGGAATGTGGCTAAATCCAGACTGTCTTTGCTATTCATGTCCACTACTGTGCCATCTTCATAAACCATCAGATTACTGATTTCATCAGCTGTCTTTTTATGACACCTCAGACTTGATATCCACTGGGATGGACACTCAGGTCTCTACTTTTGTGAATCATGCGGCAGAGTGCAGATCACAGTCATCTCCTTTAAACACAGGGCTCTCCCTGTCATAACACAGTGACAGTTTGGGAAACCTGTGGAGAGTTCCTCAGATGAAAGTTCCATTTTTTGGACATGGTCCTATTCTTTTATTGTGTCTTTGGATGATACATATAAAATGTAAAAGACACAATAATACAATTGTGGTGGGAGAAAAAATCAATACGGCATATTATTGCGATATTTTTGGGTGGTAAGACTAATGTCACGCAACACCTTTTTTTCATATATATTGTAAATATTTGAAATGCAAATTTAACTTTTGTGGCCTAACAAAATAATACAATCAATTGCTTTTTCAGTCTATTAGATACATTTTGCTGAATTAAAAATGACTAAAGTGAGATTCACAGACTGAAAACATTATCTTATTAGATAAAACAGATGGTGACAAAGTTACTCTTTCACAAAAATAAAAAAAAGGTAATAAATCACAATATATTTTATCATGTTTTAATGATGCATGATAATATTAGCAAGTCATTTGTATCAGTCGATATTGGCTTTAAAATGAATCGGAAACCGCCAAAATGCATACATTGAAGAGAATTCTAATTCATGTCTCAATGTGCAGGTTGGCCACATGTTATGATGTTAATTCCACTACAGAAGAGAATTAATGATCACTAAAATTAGGTGGGGAAAAAAAGTGGATGTATCGATATTGGTATCGGTTATTGGCCAAATAAGTTGTTATATATCAGCATATCGGATACCCTAATATATATGCAAATCTCCTGTTCCACCACATCCCAATGGTGACCTAAAGGTTTGAGATCTGGTGACTGTGGAGGCCATTTCAGTACAGGGAACTCATTGTCATGTTCAAGACACAATTTTGAGATGATCCGAGCTTTGTGACATGGCACATTTTTTTCTGCTGGGTGGGTGATGGGTACGCTATGGTTCCTGTGACACATTTCACTCGTGCTCGTAAAAAGTACATTATCTGTATCGGATACTGGTCAAGCATATATATAGTTAAAAGAGCTGTGTGCAATATGTAAAGGATTGATATAGTGGGAAACCACTATTTGCTATGTCAAGATATTGTGGAGTAATGGTGAGCACCCACCCTACGATTCCCTCCAGATTAGGAATGTTAGCTGTGTCAGCACTGCTGCTATTGTTAGCTCTGTTTATGGAGTTAGCACCGTTAGCTGCTGGCTGCTGGCTCAGCCACCTCCATGTTGAGAACCCTGTGCAGTCACCCTTAATCAGACTCAGAATCACAGATATGCTCCTTTAAGTTTTAACTCTGGTGGTAGAAATTTTTTCATTGACAGTTTTACATGTAAACTTCATTGCTGACAAACTGGGAACAGTTGCTTGTTTATTCTTTATATTGCAGATGTGATTCTGCTAATGATACAAAAATAAATCAGGGGAACAATACACAAGGGAGAAACGAGGGTTATCCAACGTGCCTGTTGACTTAAATTGTTTTAAAAGCAAGTTTAATGTGCAAGTGAGTAAACAAGTGTCTGTGGTTATTTTACAGCATTCTGGTGCTTGTTGCAAAAAAGTGAACCCGCAGATCTGTTGAGTGTAATTGTGGCTTGACAGTGTGGTGTAGCATCACTCCAATTAGAGAGCGCAGATGGAGCAGATACCTGCTGCCTGCAGATGGCTGTAAAGAGAGTCACCAGAGTAAAGGAAAGGCCAGCAGTACAGGATGCTCATTAATCTTTATTCTGTGGCATTAATGCCATAATCGGAAGAGTTTTTGTTTCTTTTTCTGTGTGATCGCATGTCAGACAAACAAAACAAGACATAAGTGTTTGTGGGGGGTTTTAAGAGGTGTATGAGTGTGCCTTCACCAAATTAAAAGACCAAAATAATACAGACCACAGATGCACTGAACTGTTGACCTGGCACCAAGATTGAAATACACTACACCACATAACTTCAAAAGATTCTGCATGGATGTAGTTTGTTAAAAAATTATACTCTGTGCAAGAAAGTATCTCTCTCCAGTTCCTGTTCCCTTTGTTGGCTATGCTGGGCTTATATCATGTTTTACTGTGTCACCTTGAGAGATATGTAAATGTTAAAACCTGATTTTAATTACTTTGAATGTATTCTACTTATGTTGCTACACTAAAAGGGAAAATTTAAAACAGTGCATTTTCACTGGCTAAGAAAAATAAATAGTTAAAAGAACATGTCACCTCCAAACTGATGTTGGTATATCATTTTCTCACCCAGTGTTATGGTGAATTTGTAAAGAAGGTCTGTTTATTTCCATGCCTCCACGGTGAACAAGGTGAACAAAGAATCCAGAAATGGAGAAAATTCTTGATGAATTAAAGTCATGGGGGACTGCGTTTGACATTAGCGAAACTAGCCTATATCATAACATCCATTTACAAACTGTTACACAACAACTGCAGTTTAAAGGGATAGTGCACCCAAAAATGAAAATTCAGCCATTATCTACTCACCCATATGCTGATGGAGGCTCAGGTTAAGTTTAAGAGTCCTCACAACCCTTGCGGAGATCCAAGGGGAGACAGCGTAGAAACACAGCTTCACCTAATGGAGGCTCACGGTGCCCCAAATTCATACGTCCAAAAACACATAATTGAAACCACAAAATATCCCCATACTGCTCGTCCGTAGTGATCCAAGTGTCCTGAAGCCCCAACATAAAAAATTGTTTGGAAAGACCGAGACCAGCGAAAGCACGTGAACACATATGAACACGGTGCCCATGTCTCACGGTCTTGCGCAAGTGCACACACGTGAGCACAGTGCACAGAGAAGCAGTTAGAGCTACAGGCTACAATGACGACTTTCCAAACAACTTTTTATGTCGGGGCTTCAGGACACTTGGATCACTACGGACGAGCAGTGTGGAGATATTTTTTGGTTTCAGTTATGTATACTTGTATCAAAGTCTGCCACTTATTAAAACTTATCTCTGCTGCCTTTCAAACCAGACTCCATTGACAAAATCTTACCTCAACGAACACAGACACTGCTGGTCTCCCTCTGTCTCAATCAGTTAAGCAGGATTTTTACTTCCGCCGCGAACTGACGCTGTACCTCTGACGTAGGCTCTGCACTGATGCCGGGCCTATGCCGTAACCAACTTCACATCATGGCAACACAGACCTCCTGCCTATTTTTGTATAATCTCTCAAGACAGATTCTGTAATTTACATCATAGAATATGTCGGCAGTCCTGTGTGAAAGACAACTAGAGAGAGGGGGGGTTGAGTTTGAACAATGCTGCGCTTTAGCCAATCACAATGGAGGGGGGGTGGCTGAGAAGTGCTGGTGTCCCCAGGAAATGTTTACCTACAGAAACAGCAAGCGACGTGTCCATAGCAACCGCTCTACCCACAACGCCGTCTTGTCAACGTGAATTTTTTTTTTTTTTTCCCCAGCGGAGTAGTTTCATGTCGTATCCGACAACGGGGGGCTTTTAACAGATGACGTCCTGATGTTGGCTTTACTAACTCTCCCTGTCAGCTGCAGCCACTGATGCTTTGTAGACATTGTGATTTCCCATAACTGAATAAATACCACACATAGCAACACAAAACTGCTTTGCTAGCTCAATCATGTTGTAACCAAGATATCCGCTGGAAAAAATATTTTATTCACAGACCGTTTATTGAGTTATTAATTTTTTAATTTAATTTTATATACTTTATTAATCACCGAGGGGAAATTCAATTTTTCACTCTTTTCAATTACACACAGGTCCAAACACACACATGCACTAACAGGACCTATACATGCACTGAGTGGAGAGATGTCAGAGTGGGCTGCCCATGACAGGTGCTCCGAGCGGTTGGGGGGTTTGGTGCCTTGCTCAGGGGCACCTCAACAGTGCCCGGGAGGTGAACTGGCCCCTGTGGCCCCCATTACCTTATTTTTATACAGTCTATGGTTATTACAGACACCGCTAACAGCTAATGTTAACAGCTAACGGTTAGCCCAGCTAATCTATGTACGATAACCATGTTAATTACAAAACGTGCACACAGAAGTAGTAACGTTTGTTCAATCATTGTGTTTATAGACTTGACAAACATCAGATTAGTCTACACGGTGATATAGTGACGGCTGTGCCTCCAGAGGTTTTTTTTACTGATGGATTTCCAGATTGATTTTTGTAAGCTGAAACCAGTTCCCTTTTTTTGCACAGATTAGAAACAATAAATTGTGAAGACAATAAAACCTCCACAAAATAGCATTTTAAGTCTTGTGTGTGATTTATCCTGGCTTCATATGGGTAGAGGAAATCACTCCTCATCGCTAGGCTAATTTATACAATGTACAATGCCATAGGCTTGTGCTAATAATGTTAGCATGTTATATTTGTTTGGAAAACATATAGTATAGGAAAGTTGTTTTGTCTGTGAACCTTGTGAGCTGTAATGGAGTCAAAATTTGTAACCTACCTTTGTTAAATGTTGCTGTCGTCCCTGGCTTCATATGAGTGGAGGAATTCTCCACTAGCCGCTAGGCTAATTTAGACAATGTAAAATGCTATAGGCATGTACTAATAACATTAGCATATTGTTTTTGTGGGGAAAATGTGTCCAGAAAAGGACTTATGTTTCGTCTGTGAATCCTGTGAGCTATAATGAAGCCAATTTGTGTACTTGTGTTTGCAATGGTCTCTATTAAGCCATGTTTAATGTGTGTTTTGGGGGTATTTTGAATCAACTAAACTTTATAGCACTTCACAGAAACTCCACCGCCGTCTAGTGTTTTGGAGGTGTAACTGCAGAGTATAGAGCAAGTATAAATGCTTAGAACGGTTTAGGCCACATGTGTAAGCTACGGCATAGGCTCTGCATAGAGCTGACACACAAGTATAAATCTGCCTACATATTGTTTGTGTGATTGTGGATTTGGGGAATCCAAACTACACCTTGAAGACACCAAAGTCACACAATAACATAAACTAACTAACTGACCAAGGCAGTAGTAGACCAGCAGCTCCTGTGTTCATCAAGGTAAAATGATTGTTTTTGTCAATGGAGTCTGATTTTGAAGAGAGCAAAGATATGTTTCACTTTTAGCTCAGACCCCTGTTGGAAAGGTCTGTCTGGTTGGGAAATACTGAACATAATGGATGAATCAGACTCAGATTATACTGCAGGAATTGTGAGAGAGTTCACCGGAGAGGCATGTGAGAAATATAAAGTTTTCTTCCTGAAGTCAACATAACATATTTGCTCTCCTCCCTTTGCTGGTATAGACACATGCAGATAGTTTTGAGATATTAACTCCACCCAAATACTATGGAGGTCAATGAAACTTAGTTTATGGTGTTAACAGTACTAAAAAATGACATCTAAAGACTCAACAGCAGCACATCTTTCAAGAAACTTTGTCCCCATGGGCTGAATAATCCACAAAACATGCTATTAACAGTTTTCAGGATACTATTTCTTCATGAAAAAAATTTCTACAGTCAGGTCAATAAATTATCAGAGTTTTTCAGGTACAACAATGAACCCATCCTTTTAGTTTATCATGATTTGAAGAGAAGCAATAAACTCTCTTTATCAACACTAACTTTATTCTCCAGAAATTATTTCTGGGGTAATCATGTGATGATTTGTAATCCACCTGCTCACCCTTGTAAATGAAAAATGCCATAGATGATAGAATATCTTTGAAAATTTAAGGTCTCAGTTTGATGCCAGGTAGGCTACAAAATGATATTACTGTGGAGAAAAGAGATTGGTGTTGGATTATATTGAGCAAATCTCTTGTGAACATGCTCTTCAGAGGAAAAAGCAATATATTCTAATCCCTACATTCTGATAAGTTTTAAAATTCAGGGACTTATCGATCAGAACAACACAATAACAACTTTTTCCTTTGGCTCTCTGAGTAATAAATGCAAATTAAAGTTATGTACATACTATTGAATTAGAGTGGACATCAAAACAGCACCTGTAAAATGACTGGAGTGGAATCTTGTGAATATGTTACAGAGAAACAGACCTAACAAGGTCAAGGCATCAGACTTTACTGTGGCTGGAGGAAAGTGAAGCAAAGGCCTGTTTAACATCAGCTCAGGAGGAAAAAAAAAAAACTTTTGCAGAATAAATATGAGTTTTTCTTGAAATGGAATAAAAGATGTCTGCACTGTATACTTTTAATGGACAAGGTCTATCTGTGCTAGTTTAATACAGATAACCAAGTAACTAATAAGAATACCGTAAAACTTTAATTAGTAGCCCAGGCTATTATTTGCTTAAATCACTGAATTCAAAAGGCTTATATATGGGACAGGTCTTTAATTCCTTTCCCACAACACTGTTGTTCAGCAAAGATGGAAAATACAATCAAATTGTTTATTTGAATCAGTATGAATATTACTAGCAGGTATCATGGGGTGCATACAAATTAATCTATCCTGCTTTTGATTTAAAAATTGTTAATTCCTCGCACACAGCATTAAAGACATTATTGACATTTCAACGTATCGATAACACAGTGTTGTCCTGCAGGCAATACGCAAATTATATTTACGTAGATTGGATTATTCTCGCGGAAAAATATAAAAGTTGATTTCATGGGTTCTTATGGAAGTTTGCACACTGGGGCGGAACCTTAGTGTGGTGAAAAAAGTTCTGCATAGCTGGGCCAATGAAATTGTTTGTTTACAGTCGCGTAGACCCGGGAGAGTCCAAAATCCAGTCAGGTAGGACAGTATGGGAGAAAGGTTGATAAACCTCGTTTCACAGCACCCCGTCCTTTTTGATAAAAGACGGGATGATTTTATGAACAATAAATTAAAGGACAACGTCTGGCAGGCCATTGTCCAGCTTGGTGGCTGCAGTGAGAGTGGTAAGTGCTAAAGAAAATTGATGTTGACGCTTGTTAAACGTTAGCTTGCTAGCTCGCTGCTGTTGCTACTCTCATCCATATTCACCCACACCCGTTCACACTGCGCGGATTTGGAACACAGCAACGCAAAATTCTGCACCATGTCCGTACCGTGCCTGTGTGTATTGTTTAAACGCGGAAAAGCACTGCACGGATATTCCACAAATCCGTCCCGTATTTCCGCAGTGAGAATGAACCTTAAAGTGGGGAAATATCCTAAATATAGTGTACACTGAAATTGTTTTTCTTTAGGTGGGCCTTTTTCAGGTGGCTAAAATTAACCAACAGAGGCAGCATTTGCTCAGTGCTATTTCATTTGATGTACTTAAGTGATGCAAGGGTTTTCTATCCAGACATTGTTGTAAACAAACATTTTTGTTTGTTCTTATGTTACTTAAAGCCGCTACAGGGAACTTTTAACTGGTTATGCAAAAGTCTCTCGTTTCTGCTGATGTCTGTGTGTGACCTACAGCAGCAAATGAGACCATCAGTGTGAAGATAAGCTATTTCTATATAGTGTATATCCATACCTTTAGGAAACTGTCTCCAGGTCCGCCCCAGGTCGCTTCCAGGACGAAACGATTTACGGCACTCAGACGGCACACGTCATCTTACCTAGCTGCTTACATTTATAGTGACTCTCATAAATAGTCGCTATTCCTCCTCCTCAACCCGACGTCCGCGGGGAGTTAAAATAGCAGCAATCATCGGGTAAAAGTTCTGTGAAAGCACTAGACTCACCAACAGTCAGCCATGTCTCAGTCACACAGAGAGAATCCAATCCTCAGGAAGTCAGGAAATCCTTCAGGATAAACGTTTTGTTCGCTAGCGATCAAGCATTTACCAGCCCAATCCTGGCAGGAGCCGGCGGGTCCATAGCGATAGCTGTCCGGGGAGCCACACACAGAGGTCGCAGGTTGCGCAGATTCACCCCACGCCAGCGGGGACGAGGAGAGCAGGGGCCGCTGGGCTGGAACACCTCATCCGGGCCGACAACAGGTACCAGCCGAGAAATAAAGAGGCGAGGCATCGCTCCATACTCAGTCCAAGAAGCCGTGAAAGTGCTCGCCAAACAGGCCTTCAGCCTTACCAGCCGACCGCTGTGTTTACCCCGGCGGCGGTGGCGCTCACGCCGGAGAGGTGGAGCTGAGGCGCGGCAGAGGTGAGCTGGGATCCTCGATAGGAGTGGGGGCAAAGTTTTCCTGTCTTGTTGTTTCATTCATCCCCAAAACAAACACATGCGTGAGCCAGGTAAGCATCTTTAGGACAATACGCGCTTGAGCTCATGGGAAATGTAGGCCTCATTCCGGCAATACACTACTTTTGTCCACAGGGTCACCAAAATCAACTCAAAATGAAAGTTCCTTGTAGGGGCTTTAAATTTGTTATCAGTTCTTCATATGTAACACATCACCTGCTCTGCACATGTGACAAAGCTGTGAAAGCTACTAGTTTTTGGTGTATTTCACTGTGTTGCAAATGCAAATGCTATTATGAAAACACACATTAAACAAAGGTGGAGGGCAAGCACACAAAGAGATATCACTGAGGCTATGACACTACAGTTATGGTAAAATACAAGATGAGCTGATTAGCTAGTGTACTTTGTTACTTATGGTGTTTATGACACCAAGTGTGGAGTGTGACATATGACTTGCAGTCATAGTTCACTTCATAGTTAAACCTCATCTTACCGTTTTAGCAACAACCTTTTGTTAATAATTTTTTAACTTTGGGCACAAAATAATGTTGTCTAAAATATTTGGCAAACAGTGTGGCAAAACAATATTGTCATGACATGACTCAGTAAAATATTAAAAATCATACCGGACACTGGAGCACAACGCAGCAATACAGCACAGAGCAGATTGTGCGAGGCAGGAAGTCGTGCACAGAAACAAAATAAAACATCCGCTTCATTTTCAAAACAAAATACACAGTGTTCACAGCTCATAAAATTTTCCTGCACTACACCTTGAAAACATCATAATGGGTGGAGGCAGGCCTGAAGTCAATAGGTCAGAGGTTTTCAGACGTCATTTCATCCTGTTGAGACCATGGACGAGGAGATATTAATCATGGAGGTGCACCGAGATGTTTGGCTCCAAACATCCATCATTGGCGACAGCCAAAATACCAAACTACAAGCTTCAAAACGTAATTCCGCAAATCAGTGGATGATTTCAGGGTGGCTATGTCCATTATTTTTTTACAGTGTATGTTTTAAGTTCTTTTTATTTCTGTTGCCAAGGCAACCTGACCCCTAAACACATATTGAAAACTACATGTACATGTATAACATACACATTTGATGTCATTACACATGTCAGCAAACACACACATACACACTACAGACAATATAATAACATAACATGCAAACTCATTCAGTATCATATAATATTATTTCTCCAAGCCTTTAATGATAACCTTGAACAATGCAATTCTGGTAACTGCTACATAATATCTATCGATTCCATCCGGTGTGATTTCCTTGAGTAGCTTGGGCTGAAATTACTTGTGTGTTCAGAACTGAGCATTTCAAACAGACTGCTGTATACCTCAGCAGCAATCAATCAGCCTTAATCCAAAACCAATTTACTCCGCCTGAAGAGGAAAATATCTTTTAATCTCTTGCCGACAATCCCTGATTGCGGTGCAGAGCATCAGTTGACAGTCAAACTGTGCCGCTTAGAATGGGATGTTTATATTGGATTTGCGGTTGCCATTTTTACATACACATGAATGAATAGTCAATTTAATACCTGTGAGTACAGTTTTTCCCTCCCTGATGATGGGATATTGCTTTCCCCGACATCTTTTCCGACAGCGTATCCTGCTCTATCCTCAAGACACTGTAGCAAAAAAGACAAAAAAGGTCATCACACAGGCCTCAAGAAACACACAATTGTGTATGAAGACACCATCTTTTCACATTTGAACAAATCTCACTCTGGATTAAAGATTTCAACATGAACAGAAATCTTTGAAATATTCATTGTACCTTCAACATTAAGCCATGTGTTGTACATAGGGATTGCTCGTGTTGTGCTCCAGCCTTTAATACAGAGGTGGTTACCTCTGTCAGGATGACAATAGTCATACTGAACCTAATCTCTCAAGACAGATTCTACAATTTACATTGTAGAATCTGTCGGCAGCCCTGTGTGAAAGACGACTGGGGCCCCAGGTGGGGCCCCGGGTGGGGGGGGCTGGAGGGGGCGTGGCCGAGACGTGCAAGTGTCCCCAGGTACCTACAGAAACAGCAAGCTCCGCGTCCATAGCGACCGCTCCACCCAAAACGCCGTCTCGTCAACGTGAAAAAAAAAAAAAAAAAATTCCAGTGGATGTTGGAGAAACATGACTGAGCTAACTGGAGTAGTTTCATGTCGTATCCGACAATGGGAGGCTTTTAACAGATGATGCCCTGATGTTAGCTTTGCTAACTGTCCCTGTCAGCTGCAGCCACTGATGCTTTCTAGACATCATGATTTCCCATAACTGAATAAATACCACACATAGCAACACAAAACTGCTTTGCTAGCTCAATCATGTTGTAACTAAGATATCCGCTGGAAATATTTTTATTCACGGACCATTTATTGAGTTATTACCTTATTTTTATACAGTCTATGGTTATTACAGACACCGTTAATGGCTAACGTTACAGCTAATGGTTAGCCCAGCTAATCTACAATAACCATGTTAATTACAAAACGTGCACACAGAAATAGTAACGTTTGTTCAATCATTGTACTTAACAAACATCAAATCAGTGATACACGGTGATATAGTGACATGAAAAATGTGATATATAGCTAAACTCTGCTGGGTTTCTACCCGAAGTATTTGTAAACAACACAGCGATTCCCTGGAGGCACCGCCAGAAGTGAAGGGCATGAGCGATCGCTGAGGCCCCTGCACTGACGTTTGTCAAAAAACTCCAGGCTGTGCCTCCAGAGGTAAAGGAGGACAAAAAAAAACTTTTTTTTTTTTAGACAAAAAAAAAACCCAAACTTTTTTTTTTTTTTTTAACCAATGGATTTCCAGATTGTACTGAACCCTTTATAACCTCTGCCAGAGGAGTTGGAAGGGAGAGATGTTGCACTTCATTCTGTCTATTACTAGTGTGTTTCAGAAAATAAAAATAAACAATGCATTTGCACCAAAGTATACTAGAAATGTTTCACTTCACTTCACTTCACTTTATTGATTTGTCCCTTGGAGGGCAATTTGATTTAACCCATTTAATCACACTGCAAATAAAGTTTTTAGTTATAAGGCTCTAAAAATATTACTGAATGATGCATTTCCAGAAAATATTGAAATATTAAGGGTCTTAATGAAATACCTGCAGTATCACATGTTTATTGTAAATTGACATATGGCCAGAGCTGTTAACTTCTTGGTTGCACCATGAGACAAGAATGGTATATCAAAGCTCCCAAAGGGTTAGTAAAGTATGTTAACATAAGACATGACATAGATTTTTGGTACATGTTATATTTAAGGTGTCTAGTATTAATATATGCATTTGTAATCACTTAACTTTGTTCAGTGGGGTCACAGAATTAGTGAATATGTTGACAGCAACAATAGTGACCGGTGGGACCGGTGTACATGTACTTATACACATACATAGTTCTTATTCTACCCAACCTTCTACTCTTCTTTTTTAGGTTCACTACATTTTTGGACATGTTGGATCTAGGTAGAGCCCCGGACAATGCATACAACCTTACAGTTGTTACTCAAAATGAAAAAGACATGCTGTCTTCAGTGATTGTGATAGCAATGGGTCAGATATTGACTGACAGGGAGACAGGCACTTTGTCAACCCGCTGAGTTAACTTTACTGTCATTAACATCGAGCTAGCAAACAATGTTACATCCTCATGGTCGAACATAAAGTAATAACACCAACAACTAGCGGCGGGGCTTTTATTCACCACAACTGCAGAGGCTCCCAGCTTCATTTGAAACAGACTACATTATAGACAGTCCGTTATTTATTAATCCCTCTGTGTGTTTATATATTTACTTTTTATCTGCTCTGTTGTCTTTGTAAAGTTAACATATCGCACCGTCATTTCAAACTCAACACTTGTTTCAAATTAAAAGCCCCTTAAATAGGCTTTTATTCTGAAACATTTGTCAGAACTTCCCATGGAAGATACAGTAGATTGACAGTTTACGTATGGCCATCAAATGTTCTGCTGATGCTTTTAGGTAACTACAACAACATGTCGGCTGGCACATGAAGAGACACAGTGACTTTTTAAAATAAAAATAGGACAAGAATAGCCCGATGACATCATACACGCAGTGAAAGACGACCGGGGATAATTGGTGAGTACCAGCGAGCCACAACCTCCGTAGCTTCTTTCAGACTGATAGGTTTAACGTTATCTCCGTTATTAGAACCAAATGACAGCTGTTGCTGTTTCGGAGCTGAAGGATCAGTGTTCTAAAAGTAACGGAAGTAACGCATGTCTTGTTTGAAAATGTACTTAAGTATTTGATTACTCAAATAGTACTCTAACGCGTTACTTTGTAATGTGTTATACCCAACTCTGATTATGATATGCTGCTGGTCAGCTGGATGGCACCTATTGGGGCAGTATGATATGCTGCCAGATGGGGTCAGGTTGAAACACGAAAGCATGAAAGCAAGGAAGTCTGTATAGGGTGGGTAACGTTAGGAGGGGTAGTGGATGGGTCCAAAAAACCTTGGGCTTTCACCCAGGAGCCTAGTGTTCACCTCCCAAATACCAAACCAAAATATGTTTATCTAAATCTGACTATGTGCTTTTGTTGCCTTAACCTAACCATGGACATTGTTGACATCTGGGTGTCAGTAGCTTGTCCTGAAACGTCAACAGCAAATTCAGAAGGATACCTAGCATATCATATGTGAATGTAAAAGGCCACTGACAAAGCAGTGATATGTGTATGTATAAACGTTTTTAATATATAAAGTAGTTACTCTAAAATGTGATAAAGGAGTCCAGTGGCAATGCTGGGGAGTGGCAGTGCCAGAGTTTTAAACTTGTTAATAACTGAGCTTGGATATATAAGAATTTTGATGACTGCAAAGGGGATTATGTTAATTTGGGTAATAAATGGTAGATACAGCACATCATCTCACCAGTCACAGTTGTGACTGACCAGCACACTTTTTTGCCTACTTTTCCATTAAGATTTTTAAGTGGAATGATTAATTATTTTAAAGGGTTGTAAGTGACAGATGATTTGGATAGTTTTATGTCTGTGAAAATTTTGTTAAATATGGGTTTTACCGGAGGTTGTTGGAGAGTGAGAGGAATACCTGCAGATTCTAAGTGCTGAGAAAATACGCTGCCACCTCCACTGCCAGAAAAAAATACATAAATGAGTAAATAAAATAAGAATATTATTTATCATACCATGTCAAATATTTTAAGTCAAGGAAACTAAATATGCAGTTGTTTTACAACTCTGAGTTAAGCATTAGCTGCAGCAGTTTTAGCTGTGCAGCACACTAGATCATCATCATGCAGTGATTTTGTCATGAACTTAGCACAGGTGAAAACAGGACTCAAATGCACGACTCAGATTCGGCGAGCACAGAAACAAGGTTTAATACCAGGCAGGGTTCGTTACACAAAAGCAGTCAGATAAGGCGAAGGTATCCAAGACGGGAGACAAAAGGCAAGGTCAAAAAACAGGCAAGGTTCTGTACAAAAAGGCTATGACTGTGACTGTGAAGGTATGCTGGTACGTGAGCTAAAAGCGTCGACGAACTGGCAACGAGACAAGACACAAAGGGGAAATATAAGCGGGACTAATGGGGAGTGATTGGACACAGGTGTGGGAGACACAATCAGGAATCAGGTGCACACAGACAGGGAGGGGGCAGGGCAGACAGGAACCTGAAACAGAGACAAGGGTGAGTGATCACAAAATAAAACAGGAAGACAAGACATGAAACATGAGGGAGGAAATGAAATAAAATACTTAACAGGGGAACCATGACAGTACCCCCCCCCCTCAAGGCCGGCCCCTGAAGGCCCAGGTGCCTCAGGGTGGGCAGCGTGGAAATCCCGGATGAGGGAGGGGTCCATGACAAATCTGGATGGGATCCAGGAGCGCTCCTCAGGCCCATAGCCCTCCCAGTCGACAAGGTACTGGACCCCCCGGCCCCGACGGCGAGCAGACAAGAGCTTCCGGACGGTGAACCGGGTCACCAGCAATGTACCGGGTGGGCGGGGGGGTCGGGCCGGAGGGACGAGTGGACTGGTTCTGACGGGTTTGACATGGCTGACATGAAACGTGGGGTGGACCCGCATTGACCTTGGGAGCTTAAGTTGGACTGTCACTGGATTGATGACCTTGGCAATGGGGAATGGACCGACAAACCTGGGAGCAAGCTTCTTGGATTCCACCCGAAGCGGCAGATTCCTAGTGGATAACCACACTCTCTGGCCGTTTCTGTAGTGGGGAGCGGGTGTCCTCTTACGGTCCGCTGCTGCCTTGTAGAGGTTGGATTGTCGCTGGAGGTTCTGGCGGGCCCGCTCCCAGGTCCTTCTACAGCATCTCACCAAGGCCAATGCGGACGGTACCGAGGATTCAGAGTCTGTGGCGGGGAACAGAGAGGGTTGATGACCATGAACAATATGGAACGGAGACAAACCAGTGGAAGCAGATGGGAGAGTGTTGTGAGCAAACTCGACCCAAACCAATTTCTGAGACCAGGTATCAGGGTTCTGGGACGCGGTGTGATGCGAAGGCCCGTCTCCAACTCCTGGTTAGGCGCTCGGACTGACCATTAGTCTGCGGATGGAAGCCAGAGGAAAGGGCTGGCACCCAACAGGCTGCAGAACTCCTTCCAGAACCGCGAGATAACTGAGGGCCACGGTCGGAGACAATGTCCTGAGGAAACCCATGAATCCGGAAAATATTAGTCATCATGACCTCGGCCGTTTCTTTGGCTGAGGGAAGCTTAGGAAGGGCAATGAAATGAACCATCTTGGACAGTCTGTCTACCACCGTCAAAACCACCGTGTTACCGTTAGAGGGGGGTAACCCCGTGACGAAGTCCATGGAGACGTGGGACCAGGGGCGTTGAGGAATGGGCAAGGGCCTGAGTTCTCCTGAGGGCTTTGGTGAGAGACTTTGTTACTGGCACACACAGAGCAAGCATTGACATATTCAGTGACATCTTGTGCCATTTTAGGCCACCAAACCGTTGTTGCAGCACAAACAAAGTCTTGCTAATACCTGGGTGACATACAGTCCTATTTGTATGAGCCCAATGAATCACATCCCCTCTGAGAGCCTGTACAACAAAAAGTCTACCTTCAGGACACTCAGGGGGAATGATGATTCCTTCGGCGGCCGCTTTAACCTTGGTCTCCACCTCCCAAGAGAGCACAGCTACAAAACATGTTTCAGGTAGGATTGTCTTAGGTACAGGGTCAACATGGTCATAAGCAAACATACGGGACAGAGAATCAGGTTTAACATTTTTAGAACCAGGTCGGTAGGAGAGCGTGAAGTTAAAGCGGCTAAAGAAAATAGCCCATCTAGCCTGCCTCGCATTGAGCCTCTTAGCAGTTTTCAAATATTCAAGATTTTTGTGATCAGTCCAAACCAGAAATGGCTGGGAAGCCCCCTCCAGCCAGTGTCTCCATTCCTCCAGGGCCACCTTGACAGCCAGCAGTTTGCGGTCTCCAATATCATAATTTCGCTCTGAGGGAGAGAGTTTTTTGGACAAATATGCACAAGGGTGCAACTTACCGTCCTTGGGATTGACTTGTGAGAGGACCGCCCCGACTCCGACGTCAGAGGCGTCTACCTCCACCACGAAACTGCTGGCTGGGGTCCGGGAGGATGAGAAAGGGGCGGAGGTGAAACTTCTTTTCAGACCCTGGAATGCAGCTTCACATTCCGGGCTCCAGACAAACGGTCTGTGAGGAGAGGAAAGGTCATGCAGAGGTGAGGCAACAGTGCTATAATGGCGAATGAACTTTCTATAAAAGTTGGCAAAACCCAGAAACCTCTGAACCTCTTTACGTGAACTGGGAGTGGCCCAATCAGCCACAGCGGAGACCTTCTCAGGGTCCATCCTGATCTCCCCCTCAGCAAGCACAAACCCAAGGAAAGAGACCGAGGGCTTGTGAAACTCGCATTTCTCCGCTTTCACAAACAGCTGGTTCTGGAGCAACCGCTGAAGCACAGAGCGGACATGACGAGTGTGAGTCTCTTCATCAGGGGAGAAAATCAAGATGTCGTCTAAATAGACAAAGACAAAAACATTTAACATATCACGGAGTACATCATTGACAAGGTTCTGAAATACTGCAGGAGCATTAGTGAGACCAAACGGCATAACCAGATATTCATAGTGTCCCGTGGGAGTGTTAAAGGCCGTTTTCCACTCGTCTCCTTCTCTGATCCTGACTAAATGATATGCGTTGCGGAGGTCGAGTTTGGTGAAGACTGTGGCCCCCTCCAATAACTCAAATGCTGTGGAGATGAGAGGGAGAGGGTACCTGTTCTTAATGGTAATGTCATTGAGGCCACGAAAGTCAATGCAGGGTCTGAGAGTCTTATCCTTTTTCTCAACAAAGAAAAACCCAGCACCAGCAGGCGATGAGGATGGACGGATGATTCCCGCGGCGAGGGAATCTCTCACATAGTCCTCCATAGCATGGCGTTCAGGAGCGGAAAGAGAGTACAACCTACCCCTGGGGGGGGTGCTACCTGGTAATAGGTCAATGGCACAGTCGTAGGGACGGTGCGGAGGCAGGGATGTGGCTTTAGCCTTATTAAACACCTCTGCTAAATCATGGTAACAGGATGGCACATTTAACAAATCAGGATTCATGGGGTCAGAAACTGCCGCCGTGACGCTGGGCTTGGGAAGGCAGGAGTCTACACACCCGGGTCCCCAGGAGGTAATCTTCCCACTAACCCAGTCAAAGTCAGGATTATGAGTTTTCAGCCAGGGGTGTCCTAAAATCACTGGGTGAGCCACAGCATCAAAAACATGAAAGCTTAGCATTTCGGAATGGGAGTCAGGGAACATTAGCTTAACTGATTGAGCCCGGTGAGTTACCATGCCCAAGGGGGTGCCGTCTACTGCTTTAACTTCAAGGGGGCGTTGGAGAGCAAACCTCCTCAGCCCCAGTCTTCTGACGAGAGAGGAGTTCATAAGATTAGTGTCAGCACCAGAGTCAATGAACACAGAAACCAACAGTGAATCGGAGTCAGATATTAAATTGACTTGAGGCTGGAATTGGGCAGGATTCCCGATGACAAAGCTTTTACTCACCCTGAGCTGCTTATTAGCCCGAGCCCCGGCTCCCTTGACATGACAGGCACTCACTAAATGTCCCAACTGCCCGCAGTAGTAGCACCTCCCGTCCCTTTGTCGGCGAAGGCGTTCCTCCGCGGGGAGGTGAGTCCGGCCCAGCTGCATGGGCTCCTCCGTGGGGTAGTTGATGGGCACCAGGCTGGCAGCGGGGGGGGCGGACGTGGTTCGGCCGATCCGGGGAGTCATTCCTCCACCCGCGTTGAGGCGGTGAATGAGTCCGGAGCCGTCCCCGCTCCTGGTAACGCTCGGTGAGCCTCTTGTCAATCTTAATGGCGAGGGAGATGAGTGAATCCAGATCTCCAGGTAGATCTATGGAAACAAGCTGATCCTTCACAGATTCAGAAAGTCCTTGAAAAAATGCATCAGTCAAAGCAGCGGAATTCCACTCGCTTTCTGCGGCGAGGGTGCGGAAATCAATGGCGTAATCAGAAACCTTGCGTTTACCTTGCCTTAATTTCAACAGTGACCTGGCAGCTTCCCTGCCTGGCGTGGTGTGCTGGAAAACCTGCTCGAGGGCTCGAGTGAATCCGGCCAGGGTAGAGCAGGCTGCCGACCTGCGGCTCCACTCGGCCGTAGCCCACGCCTCCGCTCGGCCCGTAAGGTGGGAGATGATGAACGCCACCTTAGCCCGGTCCGTGGGGAAAGCCGCAGCTTGTAATTCAAAATGCAGTTCACATTGAGTCAGGAAAGGCCTCACGTCACCTGTTTCTCCGGAGAATCGCTCCGGACGAGAAAGCTGGAGGCAGGATGACGCGGCGCTGGTGGGTGGCGGCGAGTCCGTGGGAGACTCCGGAAGAGCGGCTGGAATAACCGGCGCCGCCGCAGGTGCGTCTCGTGGCAGGTGAACAAGTAATTCATTAAACTGTGAACCCAACGATGTCATCATTGAGTCCTGGCGAGCCGCCAGTTCTCTCAGATCTGTGCAAAGGGACGTTAGCTGTTCTTGTTGTTGAGCCAGCTTGTGTCCCTGCACCCGAAGGGCGTGGCGAACCGGGTCCGAGTCTGCTGAGTCCATTCTGGCCAGTTCGTTCTGTCATGAACTTAGCACAGGTGAAAACAGGACTCAAATGCACGACTCAGATTCGGCGAGCACAGAAACAAGGTTTAATACCAGGCAGGGTTCGTTACACAAAAGCAGTCAGATAAGGCGAAGGTATCCAAGACGGGAGACAAAAGGCAAGGTCAAAAAACAGGCAAGGTTCTGTACAAAAAGGCTATGACTGTGACTGTGAAGGTATGCTGGTACGTGAGCTAAAAGCGTCGACGAACTGGCAACGAGACAAGACACAAAGGGGAAATATAAGCGGGACTAATGGGGAGTGATTGGACACAGGTGTGGGAGACACAATCAGGAATCAGGTGCACACAGACAGGGAGGGGGCAGGGCAGACAGGAACCTGAAACAGAGACAAGGGTGAGTGATCACAAAATAAAACAGGAAGACAAGACATGAAACATGAGGGAGGAAATGAAATAAAATACTTAACAGGGGAACCATGACAGATTTTCCCTATATTCACAGCACTAATGAGAGGACAATAACAACAGTCACAGTCTCCTCTGGCTATGAACAATAACGTGTCAGTCATTTGCTGTAGTACATTTTCCAGTGCAGTCTCTCCGAGCCCCTCACTAACCAAACTAATTGAGGGCCATATGTAAGCAAGTAGTTCTTGCTTTAGAGTAACACGGGGAGGGAGTCTTACAAATGAGCCCCCCTGGAGGGAAGCACAGCTGAGCCACGGTCAAGCAGAACATCACCACGTAGAACAAGACAGAGCGAGCCAGGGACAGCTCACCCAGTGGTGTCAGCAGCCAAAACTCAACTGTGTGTTTGGCATGGGGATGACACTCAAACTATTTCTTGGCGTGAAAGTGCTAGATGCAGTCAGCAGTGTAGAAAGCAGTAATACCTGGTTATTAGATGAGGAAAATTGGTATGAAAGTAACAACAACATGAGTGCATTTTCATTTGAAGCAGACACCAAATGACACTGGTTCTTGGGAGTGTTAGTTATTAGATCTTGGCAGTGCAACTTGTTATAATCTCATGAAAAATAATTTAGCCACTTCGTTAGTTTCCATGGTATTTTGTACAGAGCCGTGGACAGAACAGTACTTTAGATGGTAGACAAAAATGATCAGCCTTTCAGCTGTCTTGCAAAAAAAATCACATTATCTTGAAAAACTATTTTAAAACTATTTTTTTCATATGCATCAAATTTGACCTCAGGGTAAAATACGTCAGAAAAAAAATGACATCCCAAAAATGTTAATTGGACCAGCAAACTTAAACTCTGCACAAAAATTCATGAATTATTTCAATTCATTCTCATTACCAGTGTGCAAAATATTACTTCTTTGTCTCGCCCCATGGCATGTGACATTGACACCAAAGGCACCCTCTAACGTCTATATAAGACACACTGGGCTTTCGACTAACTCCACTGTAGCTGTGGCAATAGCTGACGCAGAGGGCAACTGATGTAGTACAAAGAATGTGAAAGCCCGTGTAGGGTGGGAGGGAGGGGGGGTTGATGGGTCAAACAAAAACGGACTTAAAATCAGGAGACCGCAGTTCATGTTCAATATGAAACCAAAAGTAAATGTTGTTTTGAGGTAATGTAACATAACTTACATACCTACGTCCCATGTGAAACCAAAAGTCAGCGTTGCTTCAACCTAGCATTATGTAATTTACCTACAGCCATTGCACACTGATGTGTAACGTTAGTCATACAAAATTCCAGTACCTTACTTGTTTACCATGGGCACATATAAGAAGTCTATGGAGCATCTTTCTGCATGACTGTAGAAAAAGTTTAGAATGTATCCCCCAAAAGAATATGAATGAGGAAAGCAACTTTAATGTCCACTAAATGATTTATTTGTCATACGCAAAGCTGATTTGGCCTGACGGTGACACTATAACTAAGCTCATAATATTCAAAAAAGGACGGTTCATCCTCTGTGGAGCATGAATACACTCAGTAATTTCAATTGAAAAAGATAAAAAAAATAATAAGGTAAAACCAGTAGATCGTTAGAATTCTCCTGTGCACATGAGACATTTTTTGCCTGGTGATGGTGATAGGGGAGGATGATCAGCAGGGATCATCTTCTGGGGACAAGGATAATACACCAACTGCAAATGTAATGGAAACGCAACCATCTTGAGGTATCATATAATCAAGGCATTCTCATAGAACAGTTCATCAGTTCATCCTACAATAAAAGCATGCACCACAGTTGGAATGATATTCTACGAATTTAAGTCCCCCAAATACATTAGAAAATGACTTTTGGTAATGTCCAGCCACATAATTGACGTAAAGTTACGGGGGTTAGGTTTTGGAAGAGAAACGTGGTGAGGGCATACCTTAAAATGACTCAAAGTTCACACAGATCCAAATATGTGACTCCAGGATAAAGTCACAGGTTTTTTGAGACCCATCCACCACCCCAACCTGCCTCCCTACAAGCACTCAGGACTGCTTCCTTGTTTACTGACATCAGTGCAGCTTTTCAACATACGTGGGATATGTACAAATTTGGGTCCACTGCTTGAGAATAGCCTGCTGTAGTGAACGATGTGATCTTAAAGGAGATATTTTGCCTTGATAGTGGGTGCTTGATGTGGCAGGAGAATTCAGGATGATCCTGGTGATCAACTTTTTCTACATTCCAGTCCAACACCATCCAGCAACACATGGTGCTAGCCAATCTGGGATGAGGAAAAAATAAAGGAACTGCAATTGGCCTGAATACTCAATGTCTGAAGAAACTGAAAGACCACAGCGTTTATTTCTCTGTTATCCAATTAAACATTGCAGTATGGTTTCCTTTGATATTGATTCATAGCAGAGGTCAAAGGTGTTGAGTTCAACAATAGTTGATGTAAAAAGCAAAGAGTGTAACACCTATTGACTGGATGAATAATGAGCTGAACAGATGCCAATAGAGAGGGCAAACAGTGTCCTCTACCCTAAACAGCCTGCCCACCCTCACTTTCTCTCTGTTTTTCAGCTTCTAAGCAGAGGAATGGTTGATTAAGAGGAGGCTTGTGGGTGGCTGTTGTTTTACTCCCTATTGATCCTCGGAGCACAACTTTCCATCATGCAGAGAAGGCCAGGGCCAAAGACGACAGCTAATTAAGATGGCTAATCACTTCATTTCACAACGGCTGCAGGCTCTGTCACTCTTCTTCCCAGCACCTGTTGTTTGGTATCAGTGACATGATAAAAATAAAGCTGGAAATTTCTAACGTACTGATCAGCAGTAATGGCAAGAAAACCAGGGGCAGAAGGGTGGCACACAGCTTAAGACAGGCCTTTAAATTCTGCACTCCTGGGATAAAATAGCTTGCCGCTGATGGATCCTATCTGATTAGATCCTGACAGAGCCTAGTAAACTACAGTAGGCCAAAATAAAACGTTCTAATTGGTCATGACACATGTTGGTGACTTGTGAGAAAAAGCTTTGCAAAGTTTGAGTGTTGTAACAAGAAGAAACCTGGCGGTTTCTGTGCCTAAATCTAATGACACGATAACCACAGCATTGTTAAAATGTTAAGTTTTTACTGGCTGTTTTGAATTGAAATTTACTGAGTGTATTCATGCTCCAAAGAGGATGAACCTTTGTTTTTTTAATATTACAAGCTTGGTTATACTGCCATTGTCAGGCCATACTATCAGCTTTGCATATAATATATAGTTTATTTCATGGACATGAAAGTTGCTTTCTCTATTCATACTCCAAGGGGGTTACACTCTAAACTCTCCACTGACATGCAGAGTGATGCCCCATAGTACAAGGTTAGTGAGAAGGACAAAGAACCATAGAGCTGACCATTCCGCAAACTTGGTGGTCCTGGGTAGTCCAGTTAGTAATGGAGATGTACTGATACAACTTTTTCCCTCCCGACACCGATCCCTGAGCCTTAGGTATCTGCCGGTACAGAGTACCGATCCAATACCAGCGCATAAAATAAAAATTGATGGGATATGAATTGTTGTATGTCTCAACTCCTAAAACTCTTTGTAAAATATTACGAAATAAATACATAATAGTAGAATGAATGCTATAAAACTTTTTTTTAAAATTATTATTATCCAGTGTTGACACAGATCAAGACACAGGTTAAAGTGCAGCCACACAATTTGGTAAAAAGACATTTTAAAGGCTACAGTAGAATGCTTTGTAAACTCCGCTCCGTTTCTGTTTCGTTTGCCTGTAATGACGTGAGGCATTACGTGGTATCAGATTGGTCATAGGCTGTAGTCGCCGATACCCGATACCGTATTTTAGGCAGTATCGGAGGCATTTCCGATACTCGTATCGGTATTGGTACAACTCTAGTTAGGACGTAGGTTGGAGCAGTGGATTGGTCACAAAACACAATACTTTCTCCCCTGGAGATCAGTGTTCAAAACCATGTGAAGTTTGAGTGAACTTTGTTTGATTTAAAGATATATCATCACCATGCTTTTGTTGCGTTTGTTAAACCTACCCTCCATAAATTTACTTTAATTGCGTAACTGTACATCAAAGACAAAGCATCATTCATGGGGCGCAAATTCGTAGGATTTTATATGAACTGTTGTGCATGTATAAGTTGAAAGCCTCCGTACCAGTGAATTTGATTTATCAAAGATGTAACGCAAAAGCAAAGTAACACATTAGCCTTCACAAAATAATGTTGGTAAAGATTCTCAGTCATCCAGGTCATGGTAATCGTAAGTGCTAATATCGTAGGCAACTGGACTAGCTTGCATTTCTTTAAGACTTTTTGCCTCTCATGAGAGGCAAAATGACTTCAAGAAACGTAAGCTAGCCCAGTTGCCCACGATATTAGCACTTTCCTTCACAAAATAAACACAGCAACAAGCTTCAGATAGGTTGGACCACTGTTTAACTGTATATCTTTAAATGCAATGGTTAAGGCTGAAAATTACAACAGAAATAAACAAGTATGCTAATTCCATATATTTCCACAATTGAAATCAATCGGCGATTATCTACCTGGAAGTAATTGTTGTTGTTAGATGTCTTGGGGATTCTGTCTATATGTCGGCTGATAAGTGACAAGAGAAGCAAAAAAAGTACTGACAAATAATGATGTTGCCATGCTGGTTGGGTGTCAGATCAGAAAAATCTCACGTGTTGTTCTGGAAGGCAGTTACAACATAAAGCAGAAAAAAAGGACACGTCGAATTGCAAATAAATGCAGCCACACAATTATGTAGACAGAGAGACATGTACAAATACACAGAGTGTCATGGCGAGCTCAGTTGCATCATTTTGTGGCCTCTAATGTACAGACCTGCAAGGGTTTGATGGGAATCGTGTCGTCAAACTGCAAATTAGGCATGTAGCGCATGCTGCTTTGGGGTTCAAAGCCCCTCAGGATGAGAGGGCTTTAACTCAGACGCAGCACACAGCAGAGGATAACATGGTTGATGTACAAGAAAACTCAAAGTCTTTACATCTTACTCCGTTGTCTCCTTTTTATTTTTTTATTTTCTTATTTTCGCAGAGAGCACAAGTCCTCCTCCTTCATGTTTTAATTGACTGCTCTCACAGAGTGTCAGGGGACCCTGCACAACAGTTTGCCAATCCCCCTGTGATCATCACACCCCAACCCAGCCTCAGAGGGACCGGCAAAACTTAGATACTGCTCCATTATATCTGTACGTCGCTGGCAACAACTGCCAAGGAATACATTGCGAGACAAGCTTGTTATACAGTAAGAATCCAGGAGGAAGCGAGTCACCTCAGTCCTTTTCAGAATCACTCTCCGTGAGGTATTGGATGCTGCTCTTTATGTCAAGTGGACTTATTCTGATTCTTAGAGAAAAGGGAGCAAAACATTACTCAACCAGTGAAGGTGGTGGAGTGTATTTATGCATGGCAGGCACAAGATCACCAAGTGCAGCATTTCTTTTTTTTTTTTTTTTATACCCCACCAAAGCGATATTGATAACAGGGAACTCCATCTGGAAAGCCGACCCCAGCCTCGGTGTCACTCCCATCATTTATTTGCTCTTTTGACCATTCTGAAAAGTGATTTGTGCGGTGGGATAAACACAGCGGAGCTAAGCCCCAACCAGTGCTTATGAAAGGAAACTGTTAGGGAATGATTTCCCACCTGGATTCAGCCTGGATAAGCAGTTTGAAACGGCAGCTGCTCGTATACTGTTGACTGCATTACCGAGCCTGTGTGTGCGAGGCCGCAATATTGCATCGCTCCTTCATTGTCTGATGCAGGAGTGCCACTGCACCACAGCTCTACTTGGGGGGAGGGAGGAAAAAAAAGTCTAAGAAAAGAGTGTGAGAAGTTGAGTTAAATCATGCCAAGTTGTAGAACATACAAACTTAGTGAGAGATTATAGCTGGAGTCACTTCACATCAGGCAGATCCACCAGGGAGCTAATAGAGACAGGAGAAACAGGAGGAGCTGTCTCTTCTCACTCTTATCCATTGGGGGGATTGATATGCTGGAAAAAAAAGGCAGGGAATCACAAAGGATAAGGCTGAGAGATCCAGGCTTCGCTACACATTGGGCCTGTCATCTTCTGTAGCCATTTTGATATTTCCTCCCGTCTTAGGCTCCTCTCAGATTGGCTAAGGGCTGTTTTCAAATGCACTCCACTGATCAGTCTAGGGGAGGATGAAGACAAGGGAAGGTTTTGGAAATCCGAAATAGTTGACTGATAAAAAGGAGAATGTGATATTTAATGTCCTTACATGTCAGGTGTCAGTTGTCAACACACTGTAGCTGCCTGCCTTTGAATGAGAATTTATTTTAGCGATACTGTGGGTGACACATCTAATAGGCATTTAGCTATCATTGTTGCTTTGACTGTGCTGCCGCTGCTGAAGTATACGTTCAAATGTTGGCACATTCTCCAAACTGGATGAAACTGTGCGGTTGAAAAGGCGGAGGGAAAGCAGGATAATTGGACTCCTATGGATGGGAAAACCGCAGGATGTGGCAAATCTGAGCGATGAGCCCCGTGTCAGGATGTATTAAATGGAGCTAGGTCATCTGTAATTATGCCCCTGTTGCAAGGAGGAAGACATATGATCATTGTGTCGCAGTTTTGTGAGCTTTTCAACCTCCATTTTTGATGTGAAGGCCCGGGCCACCAGAAGGAAGCCCGCTGCTGACTCAGACCTGCTTCTCTTTCATTTTTGAGATTGTTTTCCCACATTGAGAGCTGATTGGTTGATCCCCTCCACCTCTGTGTACGCACAGTGGGCAGATGGCTGTCCCCAGAGTCTTACCTTTTCTATCTTTATTGGTAGAAGCGCAGCAAAGAAATGCCCTTCAGTCATTCTCTAAAGCAAGGAGCAAATAATCTGTGCTGTCTGAGGGGAAACTTCACAGAAACAGCCTTCCTGGAATAATTGCCTCAAACAAATGAGCTCTTGAAGGTCCATTAGGCAAGTATTGTTCCCATCAAACAGTGTGTGATGCTGAGGGTTGCTCAGAGGGCCGGTGTGAAACAGATGGGGCCATGTTGTCCACATTTCAAAGGAGAATTCAAATGTTATCAAGGACTGTATGATTACCTCAATTTACAGACATACTATGTGTTTATATCATGCAAAGATCCTGAGCGATCTCATGGACTGTCAGGGGACATATGACTGTGATTACAGAAAAAAAGTCAAAGCTAAATAATATTCAGGAAATCTTGCAATTACCATTTTTAAATGATATATAATGTTATATAAATGTATTTTTTCCACTTATCCTGTTGGGGGTCTTGCCTAATGTGGGGTGGGGTACACCCTGGATGGGTCATCAGACTGTCACAGGGCTGACAACCATTCACACCTACAGTCACCAATTATACGAACCTGAATGTCTTTGGACTGTAGGTGGGAGTCGGAGCACCTGGCTCTGCAGCCAGGAACCCTGGTGCTGTTAGTAGACATTGCTAACCACTGTACCACTGTGCCAGTCCCTTTTACTAGCCAGGTGTGGCCTATCTCAATGGGACGCCTGGTCTGGTCGCCAAACAGTTCTTTTTTTTTTTAAATAGACACTGGTGCGCAGAGCGGAGTCACTTTTTACCGCATTTACATTATTTTGAATATGTTAAAGCCACAGTGTGTAGGAATTTTCCCATCTAACTTTGAAATCACATATTGCATTCAAACAGATGGCGCACTCTAGCGCCTCACTGTTTCAAACGCGTATTGCAACAACAGTAGCCGCTGTGTACCAAAAAGCTATGATAACACTGATGAAACCATGTCATCCGATACTACATGGAGTATTAATTCAGGCTCCTACACAGACACACGCGATGCGAGTTGACAAACCCCTCCTCACCATGCTGGCTGTGTTTACAACGTAGGACTGTTGGGGCGGGTGTAAATTGAAACAGCTGACAGTGGCAGCGGCACTACTGCCGCATAACAAAGTCCCACTCTTTGAGCATGCAGGATCATGTATTATGCAGCATCACGGGAGACGGAATCCTTGTCGCCAAGAAAGTGCAAAAGGGAATCAAAAAGGCAGTGTGACCGGCGAATTAAAAAAACAAGGGTCAGCATTGGGGTTGCCTTTCCCAGGTGGAGAGAGCTGCTGAAGGAGAAAGGTAATACAATCACAGGCCAGCGCTAACGGCGGCTAACCGCTAATCGCAGCTAACGGCTAACGGCGGCGCAGTGATGCGAGGAGAGGGATGAGGCTGTTAGCGACTGGCCGCTAACACGGGCTAACAGTCAACAGCAGCGCCGGCCTGTGATTGCATTACCATCCTCGCTCAGCAGCTCTCTCTACCTGGGAAAGGCTACCTGGATGTGGGCCTTCGTTCTGTTCTGTTAATTCGCCGGTCACGCTGCCTTTTCTATTCCCTTTTGCGCTTTCTTGGCGACAAGGATTCTGTCTCCCATGATGCTGCATATGCCTGATCCTGCATTATGCTCAAACAGTGGGACTTTGTTTCAAATTTGCCAGGGTAGTAGCGAAGCGCCTCTTGCTCCTCTCCTTCGGCTCCTCAGTCACGCAGCACTGGCCTGGCTCTCAACGAAAACGCCGAAGGCGGTGCTGTATGTCCCTTGCTGGCGGGTGTATTCTCAAGATGGCGAACTGTAATGGAACCCCACAGACGACTTACCCGCACAATGTACAAACAAATCCTAAATTTTCCTTTTACGAGAATAAGTCAGATTATTGGTGGAGGTAATAGTACACCAGTGATGACATATTTATGAATGCAGATATCAATTTTTGCCAATAAACAACTGAAAATGTTACACAATGTCCCTTTAAATATAATGTCACTGTTAAATCTAAATATTAAATGTTAAATCTAAATGTCAAATCTAAATCTAAATGTTAAATATTAAATCTAAATGTGCTTGGTGAAACAAATGTTTAGCAAATATGCAAATGCACACTGCCGGTCAGCGGAAGTACCAAAATAAAAGCCTAGGTGGTCAGACTGTATTTATAGCATCAAATAACAAATTAAAACCAAACTAATTGTAAAAAATGAACACTTGAACTTACATCAGCGTGATAAGAACTACCTAAAATGACAGAAACCAGTTTGTTTTCTAACTTGCGTAAGTTATGTTAGCATGTAAGCTATGAAACTAGCTAACGTTATCTTACATGCTAACATAAGGAGCATATGCTACGGCAGTTAGAAAACAAACTTAGTGAGTGCTGTAGTGGCTCTATGGTGGATACTCTTGCTGTCACCAACGATTCACTGCTGAAATTCTGAATTGCGGCCAAAACGGCCCTTCCGATATTTTCAGCTAAATCTTTCGACATGTTGGCATGTTGGCAAGGAAGGATGGGACACTAAAAACTCAAAGTACATGTCAAATAAAATTTCCCCAAAAATGTTTTTTTGTCATTTTAGGTAGTTATCACGCTGATGTATGCTCAATCGTTCATTTTCTCAGATTAGTTTGGTTTTAATTCGTTATTTGATGCTATAAACACGGTCTGACCACTCTGGCTTTTATTTTGGTACTTGCGGCGATCGGCAATGTGAATTTGCATATCATATTGCTGTAAATGTGGTAAAAAGTGATTTTAAAAATTTCACACCACTTTTTTAAAATGTTGTTTGAAGCTAAATGAGGCAAACAAGCGACAGTCGACAAACAAGCTAGCTATGGTTAGCTAGCAGCAAACTGGTACCATGGTGGACACCTCCACACCTCCTTGTTTGTCCAAAAATGCACAGCTCTGGATGCAGATTTTTGCCATATTGTTACCAGCTTCTTCTTCTGTTATGCACTTAATGCTTTCGACTTCTGGGTCAAAGCCTGGGGCGGAAACTGTGGAGCATGCACAGAGCGCCTATGCCAGTTTGGGTCTGACTGACTGTATACATGCAGGAGTAATTTGACTCCCAGTCACATTATCAGGGTGTGTTAGTCTGATTTTGAGAAATTTGATTTTTAGCATTAGCATTAAATATTCACAAAATATGTAATATAAAATGTTGTTTTCCTCTATGGGGTCCATAGAGCAGGTGCACTAGAGACTTGCACAGCGGAGCTCAGCTGAGTGGCTAACTTCGGTTTATCCCTCTGCTAACTTGAATAGACATAGAAATAATTTAGTCATACAGATCTTTTAGGCTTTGTGAATGTTATCGGACCAAACAGATAAAAAAAAAATTAAAAATTATGGGGATTTTAAAAAAAAAAAAAAACCCTTTGACATCTCCTTTAGCCAGCCTTTGCACATGTGGTGCATTTCATATTTCAAAATGCTCAATATCACTAGTCATTGTATAAAGTGGGAAATCTGTTCAAATTCCAAAATGTTTTATGTTGCATGCTGATCAACTAAGCCTGAGCGCATTATGATGACATTTAGAGTGTATTATTGGTAACGCATTAAGGCCTAAATGCACATTAATTGTGAAGTCAGAATCAATGCAGCCAATTAAACTGTACACCCAGGACAGTTTTCATGTTACTATCTATCATCAGTTAGAATTTTTTTCAGATTAGAGTTACAATCATGTATTTCTAAATTACACTGTAAAATCTGTCATCACCTACTGAAAAAAAAACAGATGCAAACCCCACGCTAAATAGCTAAATATAAATTTGAATTGGACAGTTAAATCTGTGACTCATCTTGGGTTGAATGGTATATGATGCAGATAATGGTGAAAAAAATAGAGTTTATGGATGTCAGCTGCTCAGTGGGAAGCTCACTGAGTAACCTGTCTTTGATATACAAACTGGCTTTTATTCATTCTCTTAATTTCCCCAATGTTTCTATTTGACATTTAAAAATCCAGCAAAACTTAATTCTATCGTCTGAACGGGCTGCTTTGAGGCACTGCGCAGCTGTCGGAGTGTGTGTTTGTGTAGGTGTGTGTCACTGCCCTGAAGAGAGACTAGAAGGAACAGCTGAGGGACACAGTGAGTGGAATATCAGTGTAGTTTTCAAGTGCATATTTGAACATGTGGAAATGAGGCCGCAACTTATTACAAAAGTTAAAAATAAGGATTAGTGAGTTGTTTTAGTGGACATATCTCATATAAATTCCTCTCCTTTATTTTGACAACAGACAACACAAAGAGTGGCCAATAGGTATGCTGAGCCTACAATCCAATTAAATTAAAATTAAAATAATCAGATGACTATCCTTAGTACGTCAAAAACTATCTCAACAGTGACTGATCAAAAATCAAGTTCTTTTTGATCAGTTTCAATCAATCGTTAATTTAGTTAGGTGTAGGCACAAAAGCAGCTTGGTTTTGGTTAGGAAAAGATCATGTTTTGGCTTAAAATACCAAGTTTCTAGGGCACAATCCCTGCTGGAAATGCAGCAATGTCTTGGTTAAAAACAACCACTCTTTGTGCTACTATTGCTGATCGAAAAACAGTGATGGGTCACTAAAAAACAGCTGGTTTTGTTGTTTATTGGTCAGTGGTCTGCAACTTAGCAGGTGTCTCACTAAGGTGTCACACCATATGCCACCCCCCTACCTCCTCTGAATGACAAAGCCAGCTCATATATGCTATGTTACTTTAGAGACATTGATATTGTATGTATGAAACATTTAAATGTAATGTGTTTGTGTTAACATTTTCTTCTACACTGGGCTGTGTATTGGCTGTATCTGATATTTCTGAACTTAATATATAGGTGACCTTTAGGCTAACAGAGAAATAAATCTTTTTCTAGACTTAAATTAAAATATTTGTTGTATTTGAGCATCTCACAGAGGCATTTCCACTGAATATAGAGTAACCCAGGGGTGAGTCCTAAATCCTGGAAATCCACAGGAATTTGGAAGCTTCTATGTGTCTTAAAATGGTGGTGGCTAAAAAGTGGCTAAATGAGACCACAAAACGTCATCAGTCAGTGCACAGCTTTACAGCCTCGTTGTCGTGGTGACGATAAGTCATGCGACCATAGTAGTTGGTTTACATTCTAAAGTTAGCTTTTTACTTATGGCGATTGCATTTAAACCCCAAAAATCATAAAGAGGTGTTCAATTGTGAAGATTATGTTGCTGAACAAAACATATGTATCTTCGTTTCCTACAGAGCTTTATTTCTGCAATAATCCAAGATCCAAAGGAAAAATCCCATAGGCTTTTTTTACAAGGGAACCAGGGCAACGCCAACTTCCGCCTTGGCCTACAAAAAAAAACATCATCCCCCTATACTCTTAGCCAATCAAATGTTACCTTACGACATTTAATCGCTCCATTGCATCAGCTAATCACAGCATGTACTGCATGTGCTCTTTTACTTCAACCAGTCAGTTTTTACAGAGGAATAGCTGGCGGGACCACCCCATATTGAACTTGCTGAAACCAAAGTGAATATTTTATTATCTGATCATTCATAGTTTGAATGGGTTCGAAAATAAGTGATCAATATGTACGGCTTAGAGAATGACATTTTAGCTCCATACTAATGCGCAGGGATATGTGAGAATGTGTGTGTGTGTGTGTGTGTGTGTGTGTGTGTGTGTGTGTGTGTGTGTGTGTGTGTGTGTGTATTTGCCCATGTATTCATGTGTGCTAATGATTCTGAGAATTTCCCAGGGTGTTGTTAGGAGGGCGGCAGCAGGCAGCCCTGGCAGACTCCTCAGCTTCGATTATGTATCCTCTTTTATTCAATCATTGCATTGCTCTATGGCTGACATTTGGTCAATACTGCAATCTTCTAGTGATCAGAATATGCCAGACAGTCTGCTGCACAGAATTCCATTAGTTTTGCCTTCAGATTGATGCACTAAAACAAGATATTGAGTGAGAAACAATAATTTGATGACTATCTCTGGGTCTTATTCTGCCCTTTGAAGGATATTGAGTCAACAGTTTATATATTCCTAAATGTCTGGCATAATCTGTTGCCCATATATTTGACATCTGCCCAAATTATATGGTGATATGTCCAAAATAATGTACAAATGCATGTTAAGGTATAATATAATATGATTAAAAATTAGACTGGAAAATGTTACTCCAGCAAATATCTGCATCTCATGTAGCTAGACTTAAAAATAAAAAATAGTTCAAATAGTTTGAAATTTAATGTGTGAAGAACACTCTCTAGGACCAAAATGATTTTATATTTGATAAAATTGTTCCTGTCATTCAGTGAACATTGAATTAAAAAAGCAAATTGAAATATAATGGATGCTCTAAAAACCTGGAAATCTGTATTGTATTATGTGAATGGTATTACTTTAAATATCAACAAGCATAAGTAATGCTGAGATTCTACACTGCACGCACTGCTCTACATGTTATTAGGCTTTCATTTTACACTGGCCTACAAAGAGCTGAAGTGAAACAACAAATTCCAGAGCTGTTTCAGAGCTATGGAACCCCATTTATGACAGGTTGCGATATTTACACAAATAACTAGTGTTAAGTCTTAAGACGCGATGTTGCTCAACAATAGGCCTATGTGGTTAATTAACACATCATCAATAATAAGACAAGTGGCCATGGCTAGTTCTAACATGGCTCACATCAGTGGACATTTCAAGGAGCTAATGGTAAGATAACTTCCGCTCTTTCCACACTGACCTCAGTCCTACGCTTATTGCGCTGTTCAGCCTTCTGTCCTCGACCAAGAACTCTGCTTCCACATTCCGGGTTTCGCCTGTTCCACATGGCTTTGTGGAGGGACTGCCAGTCAGCTCTACGTTGTGAGTTCACCTCGACTCCTCACCGGTTCCATCCTACCTGCAGCCGGCTCCTCACAGGTATGTTGGCTTCCCTTGGGTGTTCACCTAGTACTGAGCCCTCTGTTCATCTGACGTCACCTCCTGTCTGCTACCTCACGTACTGCTGCCCCCTTTTGAACTGTTTGCTCTTGAACACCAGTGACTCACCAGCTCTCTGCTTCAGCGTGCTATGCCAAAAGAAGTGGACTGATCCAGTGTCACAGAAGGCCCTGAACTAAGAAACTGACTTTGACTGCTGTCTACCTGCCTGCTCATTCTGTGATTGACAAGTAGTATATTAAAGTTTATTACAAACTATCCTGTCTGTCTTTGGCGCTGCTATTGGGTTCAAACCACGCCCATTACAGTATTGTTTTTTAAATGACACAACTTCATTACTATTCAGCTATCATTGTGTATTGACTTACAGAACTCTTTAGGTTAGATTGAACAGATTTTAAGGATGTGAGGCATTTGAAGATAGTCCAAGAAATGACATCTCAATAAGCAAAATACCCATGTAAGCCCTGGTAGACCATTGCAGAATTCAAAAGGGTTAAGCCATGAAGTTACAAATTTGAGTTTCCTATACCTTTAACTTGCAGAGGCAACAAGCCAAAAGACAAAATATGATGTTTGTCCCTGCTCCCTGTGTAAACACTGGCCTGATCAGCTCTGTTTTTATTGTGCTCTTACACACACATCATACCACTGACCTGATATTAAGAGCTGATGCTCTTATTCCTCGCAGGAGACTTACAGTATTGCTGATTATTTTTTGACATACTCAATAATTAACTGCCCTTCGTCCTTTTTCTTTCGCTGTTGCGTCACCTCATCTACTGCTCTGGAGACAGAATTCATGTCTCCATAGATTGCCACAATGTGAATATTTAAAGGAAACAGCATGAATAAATCAATGCCCTACAATTGGATGTACTTATCAGCAGCCAGAGCTTGTGACAGACAACTGGATCAAACCCAAACAGCCTCTGGTTTAGATGTATCACACTTGACTAGGGTTTAAATACTGGATGTTCTGCAGAAATCCTGACCTTATGCAGTTGTTGAAACAGTGATATTAATTTCTACTTTTTATAAGCTGTTTTATTAGCATTCAATCACAGCCTCTATACTTTCACTGTGTGCTGAGCCTGGTCTTTTCAGTGATGGAAACATCACAGTAGCTGCAGAATTCTCTGGTTTTAAGAGTGTTACAGCGAAACAGCATACGAGTTCAGGCCTTCATGGCAATATATTTTTAATTACTGAAGTATGTCAGGAGAGTTTTAGTTGAGTGTTACAGTATATTACAGAGCAGGAGTAATGAAATTCAGATTCATCTAGAATTGCTATTTTCAACACTTACTTTCCACAGTATCAAGCCAAGTTACAGAAAAGCCTTCAGAAAGTAGAGCCAGGTACACAAAGTCATCAGCCAATCAGCAGAGTACAGGAAGCAGAAATAAGTTTTGAGTGCTAATGAGCATACAGTGTGCAGTGACTTGTGTTGCGCCAGGTCAGCTTTGCCATGGATTCACCAAGAGGGAAGCCATCCAGTTTTACAAGCAGCCATCAAACCATGATTCACTGAATCCTTTCATCTGTTTGGCTGACACAGCTCCCATCAGCCAACAATGACTTGTCAGGAATATCATGTGTGTGTTGAGAGCAGAGTTGGATAAGGCTTACTTTAAAAGTAGTCAAATTACTTTACTGCATTACTTTTTTGAAAAGTAACCAGTTAGTTTACTGCATTACTCCCTGAGTAAAGTAACTCAGGTACTTTTAAAGTACTTCCAACGTTACTCCCTGAGAAAAATAACTCAAGCACTGTCTCCAAAATTAAAGTTATGGACCACTTGCCCTTCACTGAGATCCAATTCTCTCGTCACAACCGTCACTCTGACCAGTAGAAACACAGAATGACCTGCTGCCGTAGACAACTGTATGACAACACCACCCGAGCATTTTTAATATTTCCTCTAGGGATGTTACCACACAGAGTAAAAGGGGGAAATGATGGTGTGAAACAGCAGAGGCACTTTGTCAACCCGCTGAGACGTTACTGTCATTAGCATCAAGCTAGCAAACAATATTTTGTCCTCATAATGGAGACTGACATGAAGTAATAACATTAACAAATAGTGGCGGGGCTTTTACTCACAACTGCAGAGGCTCCCAGCTTCATTTGAAACAGACTACATTATAGACGGGCCGTTACTTATTAATCCCTGTGTCTTTACTTTTTTACTGCTCCCGTTGTCTTTATAAAGTTAACACATGGCGTCATCATTTTAAACAACACTTCCTGAATTTGTGTCAAATTAAAAGACACTTCACTAACAGACAGTGACTCAAATATAGTAAAAGTAATAAAAAATAAAATAACCTGATGACTTCACACACACCATGATGTCACACACAATTCCTGCCTCCATCCAAGCATTGAATGCTGCTGAGGGAAGGAAGTAGTGTAGCTGTTTTAATGAATGTATGCATTGCTGCTTCCTATTTTTAACACTGTTTACACTTTCAGATGATCACACTTTAACTGCACAAAAAGTACAGTGTAATGTGTCACTTGCACACTTTATCTCCCCTTAGAGGGATTGCATTCATGGGACATGTGCAATTTACTGTCACCTGCGCTCTCTTGCACACTGTGTGCCCAGAATTTAATTTAGCTATTTTAGCCCTGCTTTAGTCCTGTTTACTGGTTGGTGATTACTGTCTGTGTCAGTAGTCTGTGCGCATGCTAGAGGGTGACACAGGAGTGGATTTTCAGTCTTGTCCCATCCCACTCCCACAAAAATAATCCCGTCCCAATCCCACAAGAATGACTCCCGTCCCATCCCGCTCCCTACCCGGCTCAAGTGGCCATAACAAAAGGGAGACACACCATGATGAACAGTTAACAAAGGATATTTTATTAGAAACAAATCAAATTAGACCAAATTAACAAATAACTAAATAAGAACAACATATGGAGTGTGAATGTCGGCGATATCAGTACTAAGTGTATGTATTAAATGATGAGTGTGTCAGAGTGTGTATGTGTTGGAGAGTGCATGAAAGCAAAGAAACTAAAACATCACCAAACCAGATCACAGTGGTTACCTGTAGGGAGAAGCAGAGGGTGAGTGAATGAATGAACACAGCTTTTATCACTTTCAGTGCACCAGGCCCAGGTGCACTGAGTTGCAATCAAGTCAGCCTGGGAGAGACAGGCCTGCAGACACACCCCTAGATGACAGGGATCATCACATACATGGATCACACAATACCTACCTTACTTGAATATAAACCCAAATATGACATCTAATGTTGTGTTTTGATGTTTATTGCCTAATTATTTTAACATTCACTCCACCTTGAAGCTGTTCAGAATGACAAACACATTTAATTTCTGATGTGGTCAGACAACACGTCATAAGAACCAGTTCTGAGAGAGAAAAATGTTGTTAGTATTGCAGTAGGAGTAGTGTTTGGTTCCTCTGACTGATATTATTATATATGACATCATTAGATTATTAATACTGAAGCATCAGTGTTAGAGCAGCATGTTACTGTTGTAGCAGGTGTGCAGTTAAGTTGGTCATATTCACTCTTTTTGTTGAGATTGTTTTAGAACAAACCCGGCACACCGGCTTGTCCAAATTACTGGGCTGCCCTCTGTCATTTGGTTTAAATCCAAAACACTCCCACGCAGGGGCCGTGGCATTTGGTTTAGGAACAAATTCCATGTCTTTCTCTTGCGCTCAACTCCCTGTTTTCTTCTCTGCCTCGTCTCCTCCTCACGAAGATCGCACTGTGTGTGTGTAGCCCATAGCCCCGCCTCCCCCACAGAGACAAAGACATTCGATGACAAGAGGTTTCCCTCCGTTCATTACACTAATTAACCAGCTCACCTGGCTGCCAGGCAATGTACGGAAATGAATGCTCTTCTGGAGAGAGACGAGGAAAACAAACACGCATGAATATGGTAATTAATCCCTTTTAATTACCGTGCAATTAACCGACTCGCATATCGCGACAGGCCTAATTATGATTCCCAGTCCCACCTGCTCCCGTTGATTTTTTTTCCCCATTCCATCCCAATCACGTGAAGAATAGTGAAACCGATTCCCACGTGACCCGTGGGACTCCCAAAAAAATGTCAGCCTCTAGCTAGTCAGCCTATACTACCTGTCTGTATCTCTTATGTCTTGTGTATTTTGTACCTCCTGCTGCTGCAACCTAAATTGCCCTTTGGGACATTAATAAAACTTGAACCTTGAACCTTGAAAGACGACCAGGGATAATTGGTGAGTACCATCGTGTAGTGTGTCATGTCTGTTGGCCAAGTCATGGCATGATTTTATGACTTTCAGAACGGGCAGAAAATTCATGTAGTACTAGTGTGTACCCGGCATAATGCAAGTCCTGAGTCTGACCTGTCTGTCAGCGAGTCCTCTTCCATCTATTGAGTTGTGGGGATTTTACTGACGATCCTGCAGAATTTAGACTCCACCGTAGACAATGGCAGCATTTCTTCTACCATGTAGCTAGCCACAAGCTTCATGGCTTCTTACAGACAGATAGGTTTAACGTTATCTCTGTTATTAGAACCAAAAGACGTTTGGAGCTGAAGGACCAGCGTAACAGTAACTGATGGCTTGTTTGAAAATGTACTCAAGTATTTGATTACTCATTACTGCAAAAAGTAATCTAAGTACTCTAATGCGTTACTTTGTAACACTTTGTGACACTTTGTAACACTTTATAATGTGTTATACCCAACTCTGGTTGAGAGGGGGCCTGGTTGTGTTTAAAAATGTGGGTGAAGCTGAAAAGCTAGGGCTGTCAGGTGATTAAAAATTAATTAATTACATGTTCTGCAATAAATGATCTAATTTAATTGCATACATTAACGTTTAGTGTGAAAGTATTAAAAAAATTGAAAATTAATTTTGGCAAATGTAGATTTTGGACACAATTGTCCCCTGCTGACCCAAAACTGGTCAGCAGTCCATTGCAATCCATTTTGCAGGGGAGTTAGTTAGAGGTAGACTTACTCAGTTTGTGTCTGAACACCTGGTTGTGCGTGACTTGATGAGGTTGGCTGCCAGCACTAGTATTAGAAGCTGTGCTAGCTCAGACCTGCATGTTCTCTGCTAAATGCTTTACATTGAGGTGATATTTCAATCAGTCAATCAAACAATGAATTTTATTTATAAAGCCCAGTATCACAAATCACAATTTGCCTTACAGGGCATTACAGCATCACACACACACACTCTGTCCGTAGGACCCTCACAGCTGATATTTCAGGCTTTAAAGGGCGTGTGTAATATTTGGCATGGTTTATTGTGAAATCTGAATCTGAATCTGAATATTCTACCCATTATTTTTTTTATATAAGTGTATAATCACTATAAAATAAATTTTGTTTGGTTTTCGTAGCCTTATAATTACGCTTTTATATATATATACATAGCAAGGGCCTTGCTTTAGAGAGGTCGCCATCTTGTGCCGCCATGTATGTAAGGCAGCACGAGACATGGACAATCCAGCCAGAGAGAGAACGCATTTTGCGTGTATAAATTAATCAACAAAAACAGCGGAAGGAAGGAAGAAGGAAGAGGAGACAGCAGAGAGTGTTGGTAGTTCGTCGATAGAGAGTAGTGAAAAGTTTTTTTAGTCATAAAGTTTGCGAATGGACCACACTTACCACGCAACAGGAGAGAATGAACCCGAACTGTCATCTACGAGAAAAAGAAGACACAACTTCACTCCTTGTGATGCACTCTCTGCGGCGCTTTTCCTCCTGATGATATATCTCCCCAACGATGGTAGCACCAAATCCCATTCTGTGCAGCAAAATGTGAGCGAAGGATTCAGCCTCTCTTCTCACCCGCTCAGCATCCAAGTTCCTCATCTGTATGTTCCGGCTCAAACAGGTATGGCTCTGGGTCTGTGTCCGCTACAAGAAACTCTTCAAAACGCGTTCAAAGTCGGCCATTGCAGCTGCTACAGTCCGGAGATATTGCTAGGCTAAATAAACAGCTGAGCTCTGTTTACAGGCTGCGCTGTCAGTCAGTGTGCTGGAGATTGGTGGAGCAGAGAGGGGAGGGGGGTCCCCGCTAGGTACTGTAAGTGAGTATGCGTGTGTGAACTGTGTCTTACGCTAGAAGAGTCAGAGTTTGGGACGGAGTCTTTTACCCCCTGGAGTGTTACCGGAGTTTCTGGAGTGCTCAAATAAACAAGCCTTTTTCCCGAACGCTACTCTGGTCTCCTGCTCGTGAGGGATTCATTACAATATCGTAACATGGTTTAGATTTAGATAGATAGAAATACTCCTGAAAAACTCGTGTCTGCACAAGGCTTTTTGTCCCTACGAGGCCACCGTCATTTACCCGACGGGAGGGGTGAGTGAGTGAGTGAGCCCTGCAATCTAGAATTTGACCACTGATGTCACTGTTTTCAACCAATTTTACACACTGGCCCTTTAAGTACTCTGATTATAAAAAAAATCCTTACTGCATAAATTACAGGGGATGGTGCTCCTATCAACAGCTGCATCTAGACATTTTTTAAATGTAAACGTTCCATTCACCAGGCCAAGCAGCGTCTTCTTGTCTGCCTCCATCATGTGACAAAGTCCTTGTGGCCTTCAATGACACGCCAGGTCAAAGGGAACCGAATATGATTAAACAGCATTATGGTTTTATAACATGTTATTATTTTCTGTGATTAATTAATCAAAATGAAAAACAAAGCAAAACAAATGTCAAATTAATTACTTTTGATTGGTATAAACAATATTTCTACTAAAGAGCTTAATGGCTAAAAAATAATAATCTTACTTTATGTGATAATTTTGTTTTTGGTCTCACTCTGGCTTAACTTTAGCTCTGTTTACTTTCCTCACTTCCTTTTCTCTTCTCCTGCTGAGCAGAACTTCCAATTAGAGGGATTTCGCAACAGGCTCTGCTGTCACTTATTTAAGTTGCTGAATTGACGAAAAAAAAAGGTGATGGGGGCCGACAAGGGGCAAGGATGTGAAACACTCCAGAGAGACTAGGGCAACAGATGCTCACCGACGGCCCAACATTGACAGATGGCCGACCTTTGGCTTGGTGTGTCAGGGCTTTTAGGGTAATTTCTGTTTTATGTAATATATATGGGCAACACCCCATAAAGGATTAAGTGGAAGTTGCCTTGACTGGAAAAGCCTAAGAATAAAAAAGGTAGCCACGTCAGAGCATGTGAGCGGGAGGATATTGTGTTGTACGAGGAGCGGCTATTTTTATTAAAAGGTTTATCTCTCTCTCTTATTTCGCTCCGGTCGCTCATGCCCCACCCAGAATGCTTTGCACCTGCGCACACCCATACTATTTTCTTTTAAAACTATGGAGTTTACTGTGTACGTCAGAAAAGAAACTGAGAAGAGAAGCAGCAGTACCTTCGAGAATGGTCCTTAACTGCGGGGAGAGGCGAGAGGGTTTCCCCGGAGGTCAGCCGCTTAACCTGGTCCATCTCCTCTACACTTTGACTTATTTCCACCCTGCCCGCGGTACCGTGTAGAACAGTCCCTAACTGCGGGGAGAGGGCTTCCCCGGAGAATCTACCAAGCTCATGTTTTATTTGTGAATAGAAGATTACAGGTTAGGGTAGTACGACGTAGTTTTTTTGAGCAGAGTGCTGAGCGTGTGGAGCGGGATAAAATTTATGATGGCATGGAGCGGAGCGAAGAATGCGCAGAACCAAGTGGAGCAGACGAGCGACGCAAAGTGACAGGTCTGCAAACGAGGAACGGAAATTTTCACCCGCTCCGCTCCGCTCACATGCTCTGAGCCACGTGAGAGTTCTAATTGTAATTTATCCAAGTTAATGTGGAAATTGTAACAACGACTTGAGGTAAAAGAGATAAGAGATTTATTTTATATTGAGTTCAACACTGCATATGTTTTAATTACTCATGGAACCTTCATCACCATAGATGAAAAGTCAGTGGACCACCAAAGTGAATGCAGTATATCCTTTGGGGAACATGATTGTGTGTACCAAATTTTATGGCAACATATCAGTTATTTGGTGAGACAGTTTACTTAAAGTAATAAATGTCAACCTCAAGGTGGCTCTAGAGGAAAAGTCAGGCGAGCACCAAAACCACAAGAGTTCATCGTCTATGAACCATGAACAGAATTTAAAGCCTCTGGAAACCCAAATCCACAATAGCCTTCTAACTATGTAATTTAGGGTCTTATGTACATAATATTAAACATGTAAAACAATTAGAAATCAGTTTCCATCCAAATTCGAAATATCTGTCTTTTAAGTTTTTGTACATTCTTGAAATTGGGTTTGATTGGGCCGTGGTTATCTCTCAGATTTATTACGCAATAAATTCGAAACCAATCATAAAGTTAGTTTTATGAAGCTAATTTTATAGCCTATATTTGAGTCTGTCCTGTCTCTATATCTGTCTATCTATCTATCTGTCTATCTATCTATCTAACGTTAGCTAGCGATCTAGCTAGCTAACGTTAGCTAACGTTAGCTAGCTAGATCGCTAGCTAGATCGCTAACGTTAGCGATCTAGCTATCGTTAGCGATCTAGCTAGCTAACGTTATCTATCTTTCCATCTATCTATCTATCCATCGATCTATCTATTGATCGGCTTGTGAGCGGCCGGGCTTGCCCCCCGGGCCCGGTGCCGGTGTCGGCTCGCGGGGAGGGGACGTAATGTGCACCCTTCCTCACCCCTAACCCCAACCCTAAGCAGTTAGCTTTGCTACGCATAAACATATCCCCAATCGTGGAGGTGATGCTGCGGGAAACAACACAATTTTAGCCAGAGGGGAACATTATTTGAGGCGGACAAATACTTCTACACAATGCCAGAGAGATGGCTGGCTGCACCGGTCTCTCCCGCTTTGAGGGTCTGTGTGTGTGTCAGAGTAAAGACATATTTAATCTATTAAGACTGGATGTGTTTGAATGAAAAAGGCTATTATCAGAAAAACGGAGCAGATTTATGTTTTCAATGAAAACGTATCTCAGTGAAGAAAGACACAGCGCCAGACTCCCGCTGTCATTCATCTCAGCTAACATTGCATGTAAAAGTTATGCTAACTATTCTACGAAGTAACATTAATATGAATCACAAAACATTTTGAAACTTATTATTCAGTGACCACCTGAAAGGAATCATTTTCAGCTGGCAGGGCTTCTGCTTCATCCTCTGAATCATCAGAGGGCTCAAACATGTACGGCTGGATTAAATTTGTGGCAGCCATTGCTGAGCCAGGGAGATGTCAATCAAAACGAGGGAGCTGTCAATCAGAGCGTTATCTGCCACGCCCACTCTGTCCTGGCAAGTGGTCTAAACAACAAAATGAGCTGTTTTTAAACCAGGTTTTCTAATAGTTATTAATGGTTATTTTCACTCAGACTTTTGTGGATGATTAATGAGACACTCGACTTTGATATAATATATGCATTTTTACTATTTCAGGCTGTGTTTCCAAAGGCTTTAATGGGAGTTCATCTAGTAGTTGTTCATATGTCTCAGACCTTCTTCCTTGCTATCCGTACATCCATGACTTTAGTGTAAGTGTACAATAAGAATATTAAAATCTTCTCGCACAGGGCCCAATGTTTTTGGGTAATGTTTGGTCTAACCATAATTAAACTGGACTTCACCCATAAATTGGATCCAACCTAAAAACCAAGACTTGAAGTTCTAATCCAGGGTTGCCTTAAGACCTGTAACTAGTGGTAAACAATGTAAAAAGCATAAATACAGGCCTCAGTGCCTTATTAATTGATGATTATGTAAATGTCTTAACTGTAGAAATTACTTATACGTGGTGAAACCATCATGTATAATATCTTAAATCCTGATGCTGCTGAGAAGAGTACCGCAAGACAAGCACAAAAGTTACACACAAACAACAAAATGCAATCAAAGTCATATAAAAGAGACAGCAAAGTAAATATTTCCAAACACATATGTGTCTCTGCGCTGTCTATGTGGATGTAATAATGAAGGAACCTTAGCCTCCACCGGTATTGCCTCCCTCACAATCCCACAGTATCAATTGAGTCAATCAGAGCTTATTCCAAAGGCTGAGGTAGGACACCGGGACCTTATTTCCAGATAGAGGCTTGGCATTATCATTCATATTAAACAATAACCCAATGGCACTTATTTTCAGAGAACAATATCAGCGGTCAATCAATAATGCATCCAAGGTTCAATTTGAAATTGATATTCTGCTTGCAGTTAATATCATGTGGCTGCTCAGCTACAGCTCTGTGTCTATGAAGGAATTACCTGGCTAAATAATCAAAGGCTATAGTGTGAGTGGCTGCTACACAGCAGATATTTATCTCCTGGGAGGACGGCTTAATATCTCAGGAAAACATTAATATAAGAGGAGGATAAGCAAATACTCGTGGAGATAAGATGACTGCTATCAAGCAGCTAAACGATTTTCGACTACCACATGTCAATAATAGGAAAGCTTATGCATTTGTAAAAGTTCTGCTTTATTGCCGATTTACATAGAAATTGCCTTATTTTAGACTAAATAAGGACTTCTTTCATTCTCTTATTATAGCTCTTTATCCGAGGTGTGGGATAGGATATGGTATTGATTGAGAGTGTTCCTGTGCTAGAGCACTGCACTGATGGAGCAATTTTCAACACTTAATAATGGCCTTCCTATTCTGTTGTTGCTTATCAGAGAGGGTAAGAAACATAAGTACTCAAGTACGAGACTTAAGTACAGTACAGTACAGTTTATGAGACTATACTACTCTACCCTTTATCTGTAGATACCAGTCAGCAGATTTTCCATACAAACACCGTTTAAACTCAGTGTGTTGGCATCAAAATGTGTTGGGCAGCTGTGGAGCAGGCAGTAGCATGGGTTATTCAAAAGGATTGGTGGTTCAATCCCCAGGTCCTCCAGTCCACATGTCTCCATGAAAACCAAAATTAGTCAAGATTAGTGTGTAGGCTTGAGGGAAAATGTCTTTGGACTGATGTGTCTGCCAAATGAGTGATTATGTCCATAGTGATTGCAATTCTTTTCCAACTCATTCATCTTTATTTGCACTCAATTAGTCGTGGTTTCTTCTGTTCATATGTTGGTTGCCTTGATTGGTCACTGGCAGAATCCAATGTGTGGACTTCAGAGGATTGCCTGTTGCTCTGACAGTCCAAAATTCCAAAGCCTAGTTAGTCCAAAATATGTCCTATTGCACCGAGAGGCCATGTCTCCGAAGTTCCGTTTCTCTGAAAACACACAGTCCACAAGGAAGTGTGCATCTACTCATGGACAAGGGGCTTGTGCTCTTGACAGCCTGAGATGTAAACATCAATGGCGTCATCCTCGGCTGAGCTTTAACAGTAGCTAGCTCAGTGATGATAGTGGGTGAGCTTGCAGTAGATGCACACCAAACTTTTTCTCTACCAGACTACACCCATCAACCGAATCATTGCACAGAAGGAAGTGTGCATCTACTGCTAGCTCACCTACAGTAGCACCACTGAGCGAGCTAACATTACAGCTCAGCCAAGGAGAATGCCATAATGTAGAGAAGAAAGACATGTCTGTGGCCAATATCTCCAACACTCAGACTCTCAACTCACACCAAAACAGTAGTACAGGTAAGATAAAAATACGTATTTTTGATTTGGGGCTGAACTGTCCCTTTAAATCTAACCAGACATGAGTGAAAGCCTGCAGTGTGTGAAATTTCTCAGTGACTGATTCTGACCTCTGGCCTTGGACAAACTGTGGTCCAGACTTTTGAGCTTGAGTATTCATACAGACGCAGAGCTGGTATACTTTTAAAGACTTTTGGTTTTAACTGTCTAGAAATAAGATTCAGGGTTTGGATGTTTCCTCAGTCAGTGACAATGACAAACAGGGTTCAGTCCTTCACCAGCATCCATTACTCACTTCTTCGCTCATTTCACTTAGGAAATATAGTTTTGAGCTATTTTGGATGCCTGCTCAAAATGTAAAAAAAGCCCCTAAGCCCCAGATTCAGTATTGCAGTGTGGTCAATCATGAGTCCATAAGGTAAATGAATGGAAAACTGTGTGGCAGGAGTTATGTTATCCATGTAAACAGCAAGGCCTGCGACATGCATGAAATACAGCTGCCTCTACAGACGCCCACAAACGGTTATTGATGAAAATATGATGGTGGATTGTGCTCTCCCTCTGTGGCTCAGCACACAAAGACCATAAGAATAATTATCATTTCAGGAGAACAAATATTACCCCTTGGGCTCCAATTATTTTCATGCATTTGCTCCTTCAGTGTCTGACTAGAATCTTTTTTAATGGTAGAAAAAAAAGTGTTTTGCTTCCACCCTGTGTGTAAAAATTGAGCTGCTATGTGACGCATAATGAGGCGAGGTCATGGAGATACGGACACTGGATCTGACTTTTACACAGCTACAACACATGAAGCAAGACTGGAGGTGAAGATACTGAGTTTGACTGGTCTGGAAGGATGCTGCAGGTGTCAAACCAATCCAACACCAAGGCTGTATATAGGCTCTCAATGAAACTTTACTCTGCAGGTGTTTAATGTGATTTGGTTTTTACCCCTATATATCATGATATCAAATGGCAGACATTTTATTGGTGAGCTTATTGGAGCAGTCAATATTAGTGTGATTACAGCTGTACTAGTTGTCATTTCTCACTGTAATTCCATTTGTCGTGGTATCCAGCTAGAGCTGCCTGTAGTTCATCAAGCTATGACTTGTAGTAAGTACCACAGATTTTCCAACAACAACAGCAAAAACAACAAAAATCAGTAAAAAACAAACAAACAAATATGGCTTCTCCTTTGGAACTTTTGGCTGCCTTGAGTCAAAACCATGCTGCATTGATCTGTGTTTTCATTACCAGTTTAAACTGCGGAGCCATGCCCCAGGTTCACCATCTTTGAAGTTGTATCAGAGCACCCGACCACCTCCAACCCGGGCTTTGTCATCATCAGGGACGATTCGGCGGCAATGTTCAGTGATGATACAGTGACAATTCATTTCTGTTTTCCAAGCAATAAGCGATAGATTTGAAGCAAAGTCTTAACAGCCTGAAAACCCATGATGATAAGTAGCCTGCTACCAACAACAGTTACACAGTATAATCATAAAGAGCACTAAATGTCATTAAACCAAGTCCAGCTAAGCCAGCACATATGTATGAAAAAAGTCTGTTAAGCAGAAAACATACTGCTGTCGCAGTGCATCATTTGTGACAAGTGCCACCCCTAGCACCAGTTGGGACACATCACACTGCACTGTGTCATCAAAAGACCACACACAGTTATTTCTACTTTTTCTAGAAGATCTGTACTTCTTTCACCTATAAATTAGCTTGAAATTATTTTGGGCATCCCCTTATTAAACTCAGTTTCTCATCTGAAGAGTCTATCACTAAAGCTGTGGCTTGCCAGGCAATATTTTTTGGCTACTGTCTTTATACTGATGGGATTGTGGGTCGTATAACTCAGATATTTCTCAGACCTCCACAACTAATCTCTCCTTATACATTCTTTGACACACACAAGAAACTGCAACTGCAGCAGAGTTCTCTTCAATGGTGAGGAGAGGAGTCAAGCTGCTGTTGGAACAGAGAGGAAGAGCTGCTACGGGAGCTGGTATGTAGGGAAGACCGGGAATGGTTGTAACAAAGGGATAGTTGTAACACTCTCAGTTTGGCCAATTAGAAACGAGCTGTGGTGACATCATCAACATAGTCCATGCTCATTTACAATTGGAGCTCACTGGTGAAGCCGCATGCCTCTGAGCCCAAATTTGTCTGTTCTAGAGCCAAAAAACAGTTTTTCAGGTGAGAAACAAAACATTTTCATCACAAAAGTTTTTTGCATAGTGTCCATTGTGTTGTATGTACAATTGTTTCACTTACATAGGTTCAAGTAGTAGTTTCTCTAGTTTAATTTGATGCGTTTCATTAGTGCTAGCTTTGAAGCTAAATGCTAATAACAGTGAGCTCTTTCATGGCTGCTAGGCATGGGAGGGTTGTAACTCTTGTGAGTGTTTATTATTCAACTGTTAAAATGCTGTTCAAACCTCAACCTCATTCAGGCTACAACGTGCACGCACACCCACACACACACACACACACACACACTTTATTATCCTTTATTTTATTTATTTTATGTTATATATTTTCATTTATTTTATTGTATTTATTTTTTGTATTTATGTGATACATTTCTATTTATTTTGACATTATAATTATTGTATTCTTACAAGTTTATTGTTCCTACTTTATTATTCATTAAAGTGCTTGAATACATTTAGCCTATTGTGAATCTTTTTTAAGCACAATAATTTAATTGTTACATCCATCCCCAGCTAGTGTTACAACTCACCCTGGTACTGGGATACGTTGTAACAATATACCTCTTTGTATTTGACATTAATTTCCATAATCTGTGATGGCGTAGTAGAGGTCAAAGTGTGTGTTATTTATAGCAGACAAATATGGGTACCACTTATCAAAATTTAAGAGCTCTAACAAAAAAAACACTGAGTTACACTTGCTCAAACAAAGTGATACAATCATCCCCGGTCTCCCCTACAAGGAAATGGGTCAGTGCTGCGAAGTGTTGTGGGATGGCGCATCACTGAGCATCAGCGTGTGTCTAGCCACTGTCAGTGTGGGGCTGAAAACATAAAATAATAAGAGCAGCTTGTTTTGATACGCACTGTTTGGCACCATTGTGTTTTGGCCTGCCCATTCTCATTCCGCAGTCATCAAATACTGCTGCTTTTTCACCTTTCACGGTGATATAATGTACCATAGAGCGGCATCAGTTTGTAACGCAGCTGGATGGTGCCTTTTAGCAGTGTTATGATACCTAGTCCGATGTGGCGTCACAAGCAGAAAATGCAATATGTATACATACAATACATAATCAACATAATATGTAGACATTAAAATTGATGGACAAAGCAGTGATATGTGACTACATTTGATGAGAACGTGTTGGTTCAATCAAGCTAGTCTTTGCTTAATCTGTGTCATTACGAAGCAGCTTGTGTTCTTCAGTTAAGGAATGCAGAATAACAAATTTTCACTTTGTTTTCATTTTTTCCTTTGTACTCTTGAATATCATAATGTTATATTAAAGGTTACGTAAGTGGGCAAGATTTAGGGGGATTTGGTGGCATCTAGTGATGAATCACAGATTGCAACCAGCTGAAACTCCTTCTGGTTGGAATTCCTTCAGTGTTTGCTGTTCATTAAGTTTTAACTGGGAGCCAAATTATCAAAACAAACAGACCAGGTGACTAAGACCACTATAAACACTGAATAAAACAGTTTCATGTTAAAAATTAGTGTTTCTCCAAAGCTGTTTGGCATCTTGGAGACAGTTTGTCTGTCTCATGTTATTGTGTGCTCACCCTTTTTCTCTGATAACTTATTGTGTACTCATCTTTTTCTGATCCAAACATTCCAAAGGTTATTACCATGAGTCTAATTATCTACAGTGGTCTCTTCCTCTCCAACAACAACAACAAAAAACAAACAAACCCGGTAATTCAAACTGGTAAAAACACTGAATTAAGCAGTTTAATGTTACAAAACAGTGAAACCTCAATCCTACTCTTTTACAGTTGAGCCTCTAAGTGGTCAACCAAAAATGTAAAAATGCAAATGTAGCCATCTACAGCCAGTGTTTGATTTGTCTGTTCTGGGCTACTATTGAAACATGGCAGTAAATATGGTGATCTCCATAAACAAGGACCCGCTCCCTATGTAAATATAAATGGCTCATTCTGAGGTAACAAAAACGGTCCTTATTTTTACTTTTACATTAATTTAATACTTTTTTTTAATCAATTGACTGTAATGTGAAAACAGTCGCTTGTGGCATTGTATCTTCATACAAAAATGCACATATAACCGTTAATATCATTATCCAATGAATTAGCCCCCCACGGATGATGCTGCGTACTTCAAGTTACATTAACATAGGATAGATTTAAGAAACATGGTGACAACTTACCTGATAATAACTCAAGAGTTTTCACTTGGTTTCACACAATTCTGAAAACCAGTGTCCTCGGGCAAAGTCCTGCGATTTGAAGCCCATCCACCCCAACCTGCCTCCTCACACGGACAATTTTTCTTTACTCTTGACTGCACATTGGTCATGTGATTGCAACTTTCCCAGTTATGTGGGTTGTACACAAATTACTGGCTCAGGATTACGTGGGTTGTATACAAATTGTGGTGTATTACTTTTCATAGCTATATATACAGTCAGTACATGAGAACAGCCTGCTTGTGGTGATGTACTAACAGAGAATGACGACCAACTCTGCAGTCCCCTTCAGTTCATTGTTTTGGTGTTACAGCCCACAGTGTCACTGTTTTGGGTCAGTCTCACCCTCACCAGCCTTGTTTCCAAGCAGCAGGCAGCTGTTTGCAGTGAAAAAGCTCTGCACACAACTCAACAACGGCTGGATGTGTGAATAGGCATTATAACTGTTTGCTTGCTAGTTTGCCATCACAACTTTATAAAATGATGATATGTTGTCTTTCCAGCTTGTTCCACTGCTCCCAAGTGGCCAAACATCATTAATTTAAGGTTTCTGGAGAAAGGGAGGGTTGACGTGATCAGAGGTGAGTTTGTACAATAAAGAAAGAAAGTAAGGCCACAATGGTCTTGCATCTTTTGCACTAATAATATACAGCAGAGGCAGACATAGTGATTTGGGGTTCACTGCTTTGTCAATGGCCTTTCACATCTACAAATTACATGTTAGATGTCTTCGTAGATATTCTGTTGATGTTCAGGAAGCTGCAACCAACACTGGGATGTCAACAAAAGCATGTGGTTAAGTTTAGACAGAAACATCATGGTTTGGCTCTACATTCTTACAGGAAGCAAACACTGGACTCCTGAGTGAAAGTCTGGGGTTTGTTGGACCCATCCACCGCCCCTCCCATCCACCCTATAAGGACTTTCCAGCTCATTTTGTCATTATGTCATTACCTGCTATACGTGCCATCTGAACACGTTTTGGTCTGACCTCGACTGTCCAAGTACCACAGTGCCACAACAGTCGCTGTCAGGTCAACTGGCAATGTACCCTAACACCATGAAAGATTCTGTCTGGCTGTATTACAAACTGATGTGACCTGGCGGCGTATTTTACCACTGTGAAAAGAGGCTTTTGACATATGTGTCTAACACCAAATTTGCTGACAAAGCAGTGGTATTTGATGATTTTGGAATGAGAGTGAGCAGATTCAACACATCTCTCTTTTTTTTGTTTTTTAATGCTGATCATTTTGGTTTCTGAGGCCTGAAAATCTGTATTTTTTTATTAATGCTAGTGTTTTCACTGTGTTCTTATGTATACTGTCATTTCATTCCATTAGCTTATTTAATTTATCAGAGGTTGTACAATAAGAGAGTTTTTTGGGTTTTTTGGTTCCTATAACTGCTGCACATTACAGGCCATATTTATGCTGCAACAGCTAAATCAGTGACTGACCCATTTAATGATAAATGACCGAATGCAGAGCAGAAGACTCCAGCCAACTTTTGCTCCATGCAAAGACTGCTATCATCAAAGATAGTGTAAAGTTTATTCCAGCTAATTGGCAGCAACATAAAAGGGAGATTGAGCAGCATCGGAAGACACAGAAAAACCTTTTTTCAAATCTTTTTTTTTTTTTTTTTTTTAAATTTATCTGTTTTCTTTCATACAGCAAAAACAAAGCATTTGCTCGTTAATGATGAAAGAGCTCCATAACTCCCATGTTGACTGACGATCACTGAGATGTATGACACCTCTCAACTTGTCATAGAGGAGTTATTTGTACTCTGCTGCGATCCATTCTGTGAGGAAAGACCAGATGTCCCGTCTTAATTAGGCCGGCAGTGATGTTTTTAATGACTTCTAGCCCATTACAGGCGACGGAAGAGTTTTCAGATCTTCCTCCTGTCACTCCTGTGGGCCTGCTGCTCTTTGTCTCAGGCTCGAATGTGAGTTTTGACACATTTAAATCCTCCAAAGACAGTCAGGGAGACAGAACATGCACTTTTGTGTGTGTGTGTGTGTGTGTGTGTGTGTGCGCGCGCGTGTGCGTGTGCATGTGTGTGTGTGTGTGTGTGTGTGTGTGTGTGTGTGTGTGTAGGCACGCACAAATGAGAGCGGCAGACAAAGAGTTGTTGAATGTGTTGTCGAAGAATGAGAGCAACTTCCCCTAATGTGTTCTATGTTGTTCGTTTATCACACGCACTTCATTTATGGGAATGTGGGCACGTATTGTAAAATATATTTAATTCATGGTATATAAAGTTGAAAAACTAGGCCATCATAGTTGATGCAGGATCTGCTGTGTGTGCGCCTTAAATAATAGTGCAAAGGAAGGAAAAAAAACGCCCTCCAAGGAATCCGTGTAGTTCTCTCTCTAAGGTTTTGAGTCAGACAACACCTTCTTTTCCCCTTTCTTCCCTCCCCCTTTGCTTCAGCTCTCTTTCTTCTGTTTGGTTATTCCGTAGTTCCGCTCCCCGGCTTTCTTTTTTCTTTCTTTCTTTTTTTTTTTTTGGCAGCCAACACACCATAATATTGTCAGGGAATGTCTTCCCTCTCATTCATTTGAACTGGATCATGGCTCAAAAAATGTTCACAATGAAATAGCATCAGAAAGGCCGGCTGAGTTTGGAGCTGCAGATCAAATATGAATATAGAATATTTGCAGTGATATCCCTTCCTGTGATGTGTCAATGAGTAACATCTACAGAGGAGGCTGAGGTGAACCAACGCCACCTTTCCTGCCCTATCTGCAGCACATGAACCACCTCAAGGTAAAGACAGAAGTAAGTTTCTGAACAAATGTTATTGCTTGCTGTAATGAGGGTATAAAATGTTATTAATATTTTAGAACAAGCCCTATTTTTCATTTCTGAAACCCACTGTGGGGCTCCTTTTCAAAGGGTTTCAGTCAAAACCCAATGGGAGATTCAATTGACTTTAATCTTGCATTCGTTTGAAAATTTGAGCCCATTAGTTAACTTTGCCTTCTCTGTGCAGTTTTCATTGCATTTCAATGAAGCCGCTTTCCTGTGGTGTTAAAACACTAATAGTTGCTTCAAATAGCAAATGAGAGCGAGGGAGCACGAGAGAGAATAAGAGAGGAAGTAAAAACGAGACAGAGGGAGAGGAGAAGATGGTTAAGACGGTCAAAAATATTATTGCGAAACATCTATATTTTCAATTTGAACATTCTATATATATGACCTTGGGGGTTAGAGGAATCCAATACATTGCTGTGAAGTGCAGTCATCATATATTTATGCGCCGGAGTGAATAATTTGCAGATTGAGACACAACATTAGGTATGCTGTGCCACCTTTCATGCTCTGACAACATATCAGCTGCATCCACATAGCAAGGCTAATTGGTGAAACACATTGTGGCTGCAGCAATGAGAGGTCAGAATGGCCATAATAAAATAAAGGAATAAGGGTGGGACCTGAATTATTCTCTTTGATGTCAGCTGGACCTCGGAAGTGAGACTCTCTAATTGCCACGGCTCAGTACCGTTTCTCTCCTCTCTCCTCTCTTTCTGGACAGTGTTCACATGTCTCTCTTTCACCTGCTGTCACTGTACTCAGCCTGAGCCAAACTTCGGAGGTTTCCTCACCTAAGGCTAGCTCATCTCCACTCAGTATGATGGATGTGAATGCTCTTCATACAATATATCCCCTTTAGACTTTAAGTTCCAAGCATCTTGGAAATTGCCTTTTTTGGATTCATGAGCGAGGGCATTGAAAACCTCCCAGCAGTGCTTTCACCAAACATTTTTCAAAAGGTGTTTGTGTCACCAAGCTCATCTAGCTCTCCACTCAGCCAGCCCTTTCCGACCAGCAGCCTCACCCAATCACAATAGGCATACAGCCGCGGGGGTCAGTGGATGTGACTGCATCCACTCTGTCCACTGCCTTTAAGCAAATGTCATTATGCTTTTCATCACAGGCTAAACAGCTCTCTTATTCACCCAGAATCCCCATTAATGAAAAGTAGGTCAAGTGCAGAGTTCCAAAAGGAATGCCAAAATCTCCCACCCCTGCACTACCCCTGCCGCCAGCCCGACCCCGTGGAAAAACGTGCAGAGAAGAAACTCTCTCCAGCGATTTGTCATGCTTCTCAGCTAGCTCTGGCTCACGTTAAATGTATGTACACATCAAAGGAAATGATGAGAATGGCTATTTCAAAAGCACTCTCTGCATTGTTAGATTACTTAAATGCCTCTCCTGCTGGCGAGCACGGCTGCGTCAAAGCGAAATGAGTCAACAGATCTTATAGAAATGCCAAAGTATCTCATGGATTTTATAGAATCAGCCTCTGTGTCCTTGTGGGATCCTCCTACCTTAGTGCAGTCCCTCATCAAATGAAAGCTCATGTTGTTGTTTCTGCTGCCTCTGTTTAATCAAGCAGCCCCATCCCCCTCCCCAGCATCATCACAAGCTACTGACACAATGCCTGACTAATCCTACGCCCAGCTTTGGGATATGGCACCCACACAGTCAAATGAGCAAACAAAGAAGCTTAAGTCCTCTATACTAGATTAAGGAGGTATAGGAATAATGGTGGGCCATAGATACTCAGTGAGCACGGCTGTTGCTGGCTAACCCCAGGCACCCAGTCACACCAAGCCAAGTGTCTCAGACTGTCTGAGCCCAGCCTAGCTGGGCCCATCTGTCATGACCCTGGTCCTGGACCTCTGGCAACATGCAGTGGTTACTTTGACCATCATCAGTCTTGTCCATAAGTATCAACTTGAGACGGACATAATTTCAACAAGGCCTTACAGCAGATGACTGATAGACCCTGACATCAAAGGGAAGTCTTCCCACACCTGATTAGGCTGTTACCAGTATCTGTTCCAGGAAAAAGAAATACACACACACAAATAGCTTTTGTGGAAACACTGTCAAATTAGTTACTGACATTATAGATACAATTTGTGTATTTTTTTAAAGATATTTTTAGGGCATTTTGCCTTTATTGGACAGGACAGTTAAGTGTGAAAGGGGGAGAGAGAGGGGGGGATGACATGCAGCAAAGGGCCACAGGCTGGATTTGAACCCGCTGCAGCAACAGACTTGTACATGGGACGCCTGTTCTACCACTAAGCCACCAACGCCCCTTAGAGGTGTATTTTTGACCTTTAGACAAGGCCAGGCTAGCCTCCACTCTTCATGCTATGCTAAGCTAACCACGGCTCAACTCTAGCTCGGTGCCTAAAGAGGAACTCTGCACTACCTTTTTTTTTACTGTAGACATACTGTAAAACTTTAGTTAACAGCTCAGGCATCTATATGGGATGGACCTTGAATTCCTTTTGCATAAAACTACTGCCCAGCAAAGACTGTAAAAACTATCAAATTGTTTATTTAAACCACCAGTAATAATGGCTTCTATGAAAATCAGGTTATGTAATAACACATAAATTATAAATCAGTCATTTGACTTTCCACTTAGAGACTGAGAGCCGTATCAAAATAGTGGTAGCCTACCTTTGGACTTGGTAAATGGATTTGCATTCATGAAGCCTCTCGCTAGTCTTCTGATCACTCAGAGTGTTACATGCTACATGCCATAATTCACCCATTTGATGATGGCAAAAGCTGCCATGTAAGATGCCAATTTGCTCTTCAGAATCTAATATGACATCCCAAAACTGTACACAGTACATAAAATTACCAAGTTGAGGTTTAGGCAAGGAAAATTATTGGTGTAGGAAAAGAAGGATGGTGAAGACATACCTTAAAATGACTAAAATTCATATGATCCCAAACATCGGTCTCCTGGCAAAGTCCTGGGGGAAAGTCCAATGTTTTGTAACCCATTCACCACTTGAACCTACCTCTTTACAGGACCGCCTTACCTTTCACTCCCGTCAGCACAATGGTCACATGATTACAGCCTTCCCAAATACAAAAATTACAGGATCATGATTACCTGGGATACGTACAAATGTAGGTGCATTACTTTTCAGTGGAGAACATATGAACAGTGCATGAGAAATTCATCTTCTTCCTCTAATGAAGTTTCAGCAGGCTGTACAAAGTACACTGCACTGTATAAAGTGTAATGCTGGCCTCCACAGGCAAGAATTTACGATTCCACCTATATTCAAATAAAGTCCAGAAGCATGGAGAAATTTCAGGATTGACCCGTCAATAAGTAGAAACTCCACTTCAGACGCAAAGATAGGTGTTGCATGAGAACAGACTGAATTTAATCTTTCACACGCACATTTGCACACTGATGGCATAGCCTTCGGGAGCAATATAGGGTTCAGTTTCTTGCCCAAGAATGCTTTGAAATGCATACCGGAGGAGCCAGAGATCAAAACACTTTACATTTTGAGCCACAGACACCCATTGTGACCAGCAAAGACACAGAAACAGGCATACCTTACAGCATGGTGCAAGGAGATGAGAAAATATTGTTTGTCAGTTAGTGCTTCCTTTGTTTGACGAGTTAGCAGACAGTGAGCCATGGAATTCACATGACAATATTCACAACTTGAATTAATTTTTCTGAAAAGCTGTGTGATTCCTTTGATCAGTGGACCCTTGAGGAATGTAAATAATCAAGGAATGTAGGAATGTTCATAAAGGGCACTTCAATAAAGGTATGTATTTTTGCTCTTGTTTACTATGCATCTAAATGGGAAATTGACTAAATTAGTATCTCTGATTTAGTGTATTTTTAGGCATGACTGAGTCGTGATCAAAAAAGCATACTGACTCCTTTAAGGGTGTTTAGGGGATTTTTTAGGTACAACAGGATGTCATCTGCATATAAACTAATTTTGTGGTGAAAATATCTTGTTTGTAAAGCTGTGACACAAGCAGTCCGTCAAATGGTGGTTCAATGAAAATGGCCAACAACAAAGAAGAGAGTGCCCTGCTGTGGTGAGAGACACTGAGAGTTGTGATTATTGGTTGTAACTGATTATAACTGAAATTACTTATGATGGGGATTGTCTCACTCATAGGGAATATATGTGATAGAAACCTTATGAAGTCTACCGTGGCAGACATTTAACAGTATCACTGTAATAATAGAAGATCACAGAAACTACCTCAGGTTCCTATTACAGGCGTATGAAATGTCATAACCACAGACACGTTCACCGTCAGAGTTGCTATCAGCTACAAGGCTTTCACATTTCACAGTAAACAGCTTCTTCTACATTTTAAGCCTTCTAGTAGTTGCAGTTACCATACAGGGCAGAGCTTCACTGACAGATATAACCCCTAACACCCTTGTTTGGGATGTGCTGCAAGGCAATAATGAGATTTACAGATGGAAAGTTTAAAAAGACTTGCACTTCTCATTCATGGACACAGCAACTCTTTTTGAAGAGCAAAACACACAGAGTTGCGTTTTTCCTCAGATGCATCAACCAAGACAATAAGAGGTTGGGCTAGTCGAGACTTACCAGTGAGGAAGGAAAGATCCGCTTGGGATTCATACCTGGGAAGGTGAAGTTAGCCTTCAGTCTGAACCTACAATACGTCATCTTGAACTATATGCTTCAGTGTTGGTCACTGTTGGCAGAGCTCATCTAAGACAAAATAGTCTTTGTGTGAAGTTCTATTGCAAAAGCAACATCACTGGTGGGTATATATACAACCAGAGCAAACATTTCTGTGCATATATGCACAATAAAGTCAAAAGCATTCAGCAATCTACCAGATTCCACCTTACTCCCTGTTTTTTTCAGCAGAGAAACTTATAGTCTGACAGTAGCTGCAAAAGTCTGGTCAGCACTTAGTACCAGCTGCATGTAGCAGTCCATGTTACCTCGTGCTATCGCATCAATTGACGTGTAGTTAGCCTTTAAAGCAGGGATTGGCAGTTATCTAGAAAAGGTGAACCCCAAAAAATGGAAGAATTTGAAAACACACCCTCCTCTTGCAGCTCTCCCCTCTATATTACTAAGCCCCTACAATAAGATGAACACGGGCACGTACACGTGACTCATACAGTAATCCAGCATTTCCCATACATTGATTTATGTATTCTTCTCTTCATTGTAGGGTTGCCCGCAGTGCATTTGCTCAGTCCCTCCTAGTCCTTTCCTAGCCCCTGGCTGGTGGCCAGCAGCGCTGGGTCTAACCCATGTCACAGCAGCAACATAAAGTTTGCTAATGTGGTGGAGCTGTCCAGTCCGCCAGAGCTAAGGTTTGCGCTTGTGGATTCGGGTTGCTGCAGCCACTAGGAGTTTGTCTCCAGAGCTGCTGCCCACTCTCCTTCCAGCGAGTTGAGTCTGTAGCAGCAGGTAGTAAGGCAAGAGACCAACTGTGATTTAAGGATTTAGCTTTAGCAAATGTAAGATACATAAATGTTACCTTGCTGGTGCAACCATGAGCATTTGGCTCCGGTTAGCTGAAGGCTAAATTATTAGCAACGTTTTCTCTCCATCTCTCAAGTGCTTTACCTATTGACACATTTCATTTTGTATACTGTCAGACTCTCTTTTAAGATCTCTTTTTGATAAGTCTGTCATCCTTTTTGGGTGCAGGTAAGCAGCTGTTGGCACAGTCGGTGTTTGTTTACAGCAAAGTTTATGTAATTTGGGGTGACAAGAGGAGGCATAGTTAGAAAACTAAAACTGCACCAGTATGGCAAAAATTTTGGATTTGAAGCTGATGAAAGAGGTGTCTGAAAAAACAGCAAATGACACCGTGCTGCTATTAATGAGCTGAACTTTTTTTTTAAAGAACATTTTTATGGCTTTTTTTGCCTTTATTGACAGGACAGAAGGTGAAATGGGGAGACAGAGAGAGAGAGTGGAGACTGACATGCAGCAAAGGGCCGTGAGCCCAATTCGAACCCGTGGCCGCTGCAGCGAGGCAATGCCTCTGTACATGTGGTGCCTGCACTATCCACTATGCTACCAACGCCCTGAGGAGCTGAACCTTTGACGAAAAATATGTTTCTATTTATATCTTTTGCTCGGCTCCAAAGTGCCACTGTGGACAGGGTACAGTTTATTTATGAAGTTGAAATAAAAAGTTATCTTCATGAAACCTTCTTATTTCAACTATTTATTTATCAAAACTTAAATAAAGTGGAGGCTGGCTGGAGAAAGCTGAAAGTTTCTGGCGAGCTAAATGGCCCTCATCATTAACAAGCTAGGCTAACATTACTTCCTGGTGGCTATATTGTATGTCATTACTGTTAAGTATCACAATATAGAATGTGTTTTCTGTTTCTCACTTATGTTTAGAGTGGTTAGATCTCCTGTCTGATCTCAAACAAACAGCTGATATTTATGCAGTTTGTTTTCACGAAGTAGACCTAATAGAAGTGCATATTTAATGGGTTCAGTGTGAACAGAGAGATGTTAAGTCATGCGACACGCTCATTTTCTGTTGGGACACAATACCGTTATGTTCCACTCAAGAGTGGCTGCTGACTCAAGTGCAACACCTGGTAAAATTCAGTACAGCGGTCCGGTCCAGTGTTTGGCTTCATATCAAACCGGTTTGAAAATGTTTACACTGGCCCAACCCCAAATGTGCTAAACAGCTCTGAAGTACAGTTGAGGTTGACAGGGATGTCAGCTGATTTGCAGGTATTGGACAAATTAATATTTTATTCTGATGATGGTGATAAAAATCTGGGGCTCACCAAAGTCAGCGCAGACATGATGTAGCAACCGAGGATATTTGTGCCAAATTTCATGGCAATCCATCTGATACTTATGAAGACCAAAGTCAGTAGTATTTCCCAAAAAGCTAAGAAATCATCCAAATGGTTGTGCGGTACAGCTGTGCAAAACATTTGAGGAGGCTGCAGCCCCTCCCAATTTATAATTCTATTCTCTGATTGGACCAGCGAGCAGCCACTGGCCTCAGCCAGCCATCAGAGGATGTTTTCCAGACTAGCAAATCAGACATGGTTACCCAACTCACCTTATCACTTATAGATCCAATCAGATTGTGACACCAGCCTTCCTTCTTTCATTTAGAGAAAGAAATGCTGCCGTCTTAATCACACCACCACCACAGTTACTATCTTACATGTGCACAATGTTAAAAACTTTTGTCTGGCAGTGATGACAGCCAGAATATATTTTGTTTTAACAGGATGGATGATGAACAGACTGGCGCTCCACTGTTGTGTAATGAAAGGTTGTGAGCATCCAGCACAACAAAGCGTGGACTCTCCGATAGATTATGGAGCAGGTGGGATTTAATACTCGACTGGACTGTTCAAAGCAGGTGCTTTGGAGGGGTGTGCATATTCCTAACAGCATATGTGCTGGTGTGTGTGCTGCTTTGTGGGCTATGCATGTGTGTTTAGAGGCAGTATTTCTGTTTGTATGTGTGTGTGTGTGTGTGTGTGTGTGTGTGTGTATCTGTGTGTCAGTCTGTCTATGAGTGTTTAAAGGCTCAGTCATTGGACCCGAGGGAAAGAAAAATGAAGGAAAAGGCACAGGGCAAAGTTGCAGCGTGGGGGTCTGTATCGAACCCGGGCCATCTACCCACGATCCCTGCTGCATCCAATTTCAGCACCAACGCTTCCTGTTAAACCCCATCAAACAGACACACGGCGGCACAAAGGAAAACCTCATCTCCACGGGAAACTAATCCGCCGGTGTGCGCTGTAAGCCTGTCAGGTTTTTTTTTTTTTTTTTATTGAAAGAAGTCATCACTCATTTCGCCAAAGATTAAAAGTATGGCTAAATTGAGAAAATCCGCTTAGGAATTCTGAATTTAAATAGTGAGTTGGAGGGGCAGCTAGGAGAGATGCCAAGGCTTGTGGGGAGCACAGACAGGTATGGGAGGTGAGATAAATTGAAAATATACATATTTGTTTTTGTAGTTGGATTTCCCATAACCATCAGACTGTTTTTCATTTTTTAGTGAAAGCAGAGGGTGAGGGGAGCTGGAAGCAGGAGGCCTCCCCATCCACACATAGCAGTTGTTGGAAATGAGAGAGCCTCACCTCACAGGCAGTCTCCTGATTGGAGATTTCAGATGCAGAGACACACATGTGAAATTACTTCCTGTGACTTTAATTGCCTTGCTGTTGGCAACAAGGTGTTCAAGCAGGGGAATGCCAATTGCTTACCAGCTTTGCCATGGAGAGAGGGTCAGCAGGGGTGTGTCCAAGGACTGGCCTTTGGTGGAACGGGCAGGTGCCACCCCATCATCCTAAACTTTGATTGGCTATCTGCCTGTTCAGAAGCGGGACTCAACAGTGACTGTTAAAAGAAGTTAATAACTCATCTGGTTTTGTGGATGTGTTGTTATGAGAATAGAACAATTGGAAAGTTTTGGCTGCGGAGTCAACAGCAAATATGATACAGTGAGGTTTAAAAAAAGAAGAAGTGGGTGAAGGAGCCTTAAAGGGGACCTACTATGCTAATTTTCACATTCTACCTGTATTAGTTTCTGCTGCAACATATTTGCATGCCTTTATGGTCAAAAATACCTTTATTTTTCTTCAAACTGTCTGTTCTGAAACACCTGTATTCACCCTCAGTCTGAGAAGTGTCCGTTAAGTGCCTGTCTCTTTAAGCCACCCTCTGGAAAAAGCCCAGTATGCTCTGATTGGTTAGTGGTTTCAGTCTTTGTGTCTCGGAGTCTCAGCACTGTCACTGCAGCTGAGGAATGACTGTAGGGGAGAATAACGGCACTTTCTACTGGGAAAAATACTGAATGAATACCTCTGAATACAACTACACTATGTTCCAGTAGGATCCAAAATCGGGTAGAAATGTACAACATCAGCAACCAAGTTTACATGTTACCTTGACATTATCATGTAGCTACATGTACGTTAGGGGTATACTTAAAGCTGGGGAATAAGTAACAGGCAAAGCGTCACTTTCTACCATATACAGTCATCAATAAAAGCTAGAAGGAATTTGATCTTAAATCAGGGAGAAATGAACAATATCGGCAACCACGATTACATGTTTCTTTGACATTAGCATGTAGTTACATGTACGTTAGCAGTGTACTTAAAGCTGGAGAATGACTGTAACAGAAAATAGTGTAACTTTCTACCATGAAAAATTGCCAATAAAAGCTTCTAAACACAACCAGACATGTTCCAGCAGGAATATGACTCAAAACCATAGAGAAATGAACAACATCAGTAACCAAGTTTGCACGTTTGCCTGATATAAGCATGACGCTATGTGTATGTTAGCAGTTTACTTGCAGCTGGGGAATGACTATAACAGAGAACAGCAGCACTTTTTACCATGAAAAAAATGTCAAAGTACCAAATGGAAGACAAATTTACAAAATTGGGAACTTAGTTTAAATGTTTCCCTGATGAAAGAATGTTGCTACATGTACACTTACAGTGTACTTGCAGAAGGGGAATGAATAGCAGCACTTTCTACTGTGGAACATCACCAGTAAATGCTTCTAAATCCAAACGGACATGTTCCAGCTGGAATTTGATCAGAAATTGACCTCACTGGCAATTAAGTTCACATATTTTCCCTAACATTAATATGCTGCTACATGAAGCAGTGCAGGTGACATTATGTAAATTCTTGCAGTAGGGTGCCTGGATAACCATATACACCTGGCGCATTCTGGCGTCATAATGTAGCCAGAGTTACTGTTGCAAACCACTTGTTTAGAATGGTCATAAACCTGAGGTTTTGCTCTTAGGAATTACTTACATACATTTACCTTAATATTTGAAACTTTGGCCATGTTTTTGTCCTTCATTGTAACTGTAAATCTATATATAAGACACAAAGCACAGAAAAGCATAATTAAAGGCAACAGCTATCTGGTCTGATGAAAAATCTACAAGGTTCTGTGCTCAGACCAATCCTATTTACTCTATATATGCTTCCTTTAGGTAACATCATTAGAAATCACTCCATAAATTTCCATTGTTATGCGGATGATACACAGTTGTATCTATCTATGAAGCCAGAAGAAAGTAATCAATTAACTAAACTTCATAATTGCCTTAAATACATAAAAACCTGGATGAGCACCAACTTCCTGATGTTAAATTCAGATAAAACTGAAGTTATTGTTCTTGGCCCCAAACAACTCAGAGACTCTTTATCTGATGACATAGTTTCTCTCGATGGCATTGCTCTGGCCTCTAGCACTAGCGTAAGAAACAACGGAGTAACATTTGATCAAGATCTGTCTTTCAATTCTCATTTAAAACAAACCTCACGGACTGCATTTTTTCATCTGCGTAATATTGCGAAAATTAGGCCTATCCTGACCTGAAAAGATGCAGAAAAATTGGTCCATGCTTTTGTTACCTCAAGGCTGGATTACTGTAACTCCCTATTATCAGGTAGCTCTAGAAAGTCCTTAAAAACTCTCCAGCTAATTCAGAATGCAGCAACACGTGTACTAACAGGAACTAAGAAACGAGATCATATTTCTCGTGTTTTAGTTTCTCTGCACTGGCTCCGTCATATCTTAGAGAGCTCATAGTGCCATATTATCCCACCAGAACTCTGCGCTCTGAGAACGCAGGGTTACTCGTGGTCCCTAAAGTCTCCAAAAGTAGATCAGGAGCCAGAGCCTTCAGCTATCAGGCTCCTCTCCTGTGGAATTATCTTCCTGTTGCGGTCCGGGAGGCAGACACCGTCTCCACATTTAAGACTAGACTTAAGACTTTCTTCTTTGATAAAGCTTATAGTTAGGGCTGGCTCAGGCTTGCCCTGTACCAGCCCCTAGTTAGGCTGACTTAGGCCTAGTCTGCCGGAGGACCCCCTATTATACACTGGGCATCGTCTCTCTCTCTCTCTCTCTCTCTCTCCTCTCTCTCTCTCTCTCTCTCCCTCGTGTCCTGTTACTGCATGTCACTAACTCGGCCATTCTGGATGGATGTCACTAACTCGGCTTCTTCTCCGGAGCCTTTGTGCTCCACTGTCTCTCAGGTTAACTCGTATTGCAGCTGTGTCTGGATAGCGTGATGTGTGTGGTTGTGCTGCTGCCGTGGTCCTGCCTGATGCCTCCTGCTGCTGCTGTTATCATTAGTCATACTTCTACTGTTATTATACACATATGATTATTGTCACACATGTATACTATCAGATAATAATTAATTATAATATTATTACTTTCATTAATGTTGTTGTAAGCTACTGTCATTACCGTCTGTCCTGCATCTCTCTCTCTGTCTCTCTCTCTTTCTGTCTCATTGTGTCATACGGATTACTGTTAATTTATTGTGTTGATCTGTTCTGTACGACATCTATTGCACGTCTGTCCGTCCTGGAAGAGGGATCCCTCCTCAGTTGCTCTTCCTGAGGTTTCTACTGTTTTTTTCCCCGGTAAAGGGTTTTTTGGGGAGTTTTTCCTTATCCGCTGTGAGGGTCTAAAGGACAGAGGGATGTCGTATGCTGTAAAGCCCTGTGAGGCAAATTGTGATTTGTAATATTGGGCTTTATAAATAAAATTGAAATTGAATTGAATTGAAAAATAAACAATTTCCTTTTATTATTATTATTATTATTATTATTATTTACTGTCCTTACATATAGTGTGACAAAACACAGCATACTTTTGAATGAGGTTAGGTTCCAAGGTTTTCAACGTTCTACCCAGCATATTCTATCATTCAGTGTCCTGTTTTTGTCCGTACATGGAAGGGATTGACAGATATTTTACAATGGGGATAATTACTGGAACATCTTATCTTTTTTATTGTCTTATTTCATTCTGTATGCCTTGTATGGCTGAAAGTCTGTCAGTCTGCAAGCCTGTATGAACTACAGTACACTACACTACACTATTATCTATTATTATATTTTATTGACTCTAAGAAATCTACAAGTAAATCCAACATGCAAGTCTCCCTTTTCCTACGTCACATGTATCTGAGTTGTGCTTTCCAACAGACTGATATCACTCTTGTCTATGAGATATTTCATGCACTGGCCAGAGTGCCTGTGTCTTAGGTGATAATTATGTCAGCTCCCAGACCAAATGATGTATTATTTATTTTGCAGTAACTCGCTGATTCCTCTCCCTCTAACTGCTGGCTGAGATGTGTGCCCCTGGAGTGGTCATTAATCTGATATCTGGCCGGCCTGGGCGCAGCCCCTATGATCCTGACCCAATCTCAGATCCTAATCCAAGGAGGAAGAGGGCTGCAGGCCAGGATTTGGAGGCCCCAGCTATCTCTCTCTTTATAATTGATAGGTTTTAGGCGATTATACGCTTCACGTGATTACGATCTATAACGATGTATTGATTGGACTGTACTGGGATCCAACCGGGCTGCTTTTCACGCCAGAGACACCTACACCTCCTTTCCATCGTCCAGTATCTGGCTGCTGTACATTTTGGTTTGGAGCTATTTTGGACATTGACATAAGGAAGACAGGCACTGATACTGTGTGTGAAATATAATACACACAGAAGCTTGCACACTTACAAGAAGTTATTTTCTTGAACAAGGTTAGAACATTATACAAGGCTGATATTGGCCTTTTATTCTCTGTGGTATTTGGGTGGGTCAGTATCTTCCAGCTCCGATAATAATGGAGGTTTCTTCCTGAAACAGTCTGGAAAAGCAGACATGACATTTCCCAATGAGCACAGTTCTGCTGATTTGTGGGTGAAAAGACATTCATTTTTCTAGGTTAAACCAGACGTGATTTAGTTTAAGTTTTTGTCAGACATCTATGTTACATACAAATGTGTCAGTCCTGGGTGGGGTCTGATGTAGCACCAGCAGCCCAGAGTCTGACTGACCAGACTGAACCATGTACGGTTATGAAGAAAGACAGAATGCACAGCCCATTGAGAGGACCTACTAATATGTCAAGGCAACAATGCATCTCTCAAAACAAACCCAACATGAGCTAAAACACAACCACCTGTGTGTCTCTTTTTCTTAAGGGTACTTTATATGTTTTTGTTTGAGACTGTTCGCCACCAAAAACCATGTGTTATTTTTACAATCAGCTAATCACAGCCTGTACCCAATATGATGCCTATAGTTTTAGTGTAGGCGGCACCCTCTAGTGGCCCTGGTAATTCTAAAGGGAGCAAAGGAGGAAATCAGCTGACAAAGTATAAATAACAACAAAGTCCGCACTTAGCTAGCTAGCTAGCTAGCTGATAGATAGATAGATAGATAGATAGATAGATAGATAGATGGATAATACACTACAAATGCACTGCTAAAATATAAACATAGGACAACATCCTGCATGTTTTTTTAATGCAGTGAGGTAAAGAGGGGGTGTAAATATGTGCAAATTCACCAGGAGGTTAGCCACTTGAGGTGGAAGGTTATTGAAGGATTGAAGGTGTTGGTGGCTTAGTGGTAGAGCAGACGCCCCATGTACAAGGCTGTTGCCGCAGCTGCCTGGGTTCGACTCCAGCATGTGGCCCTTTGCTGCATGTAACCCCCAAAGGTTAAAAATGCCCCAAAAAAATAATATTAAAAAAAAAACTTGGTTGACTAAACTTAAAGGCTAAGTTCGGTTTTTTGACACCTGGGCCTTATTTTTAGGAATAAATACGCTCGTAGACTCACCCAGACAATTTTGGTGGAACTCGGAGCCATTTTCGAGCAATTTAGATCCATCCGACGGCGTTTTCTCTCATGCCATAGAAGCAAACGGGGCCAGACATCGAAGCCCCTAAATTAGACATTATCTGCTGCGAAACTCGCTCATTTCACCTACATTTTATAAATGAATGGCCAGTGTTATCACCATGTCAGCTCAACTTCCTTGTTATGGTCATCCGGGGCTTTACAAGGATGGGTAACTTTTGGTGACGTCATAGACGTGCGCCGCAGGAGCGCAGCTGAGTCCCGCCGGCGGGACTCACATTATTTTTACTTCTGCGGTGGTGTGTCTGTGTCACCCTGCAGTTACACCTCCAAAACACTAGTCAGCGGTGGAGGACTCTGTTAAGTGCTGTAAAGTTTAGTTCAAATCAAACTTTACTTATATAGTTGATTCAAAACACACTTTAAATATGGCTTAATAGACACAATTACAAGTACGCAAATTGGCTTCACTATAAATCGCAGAACTGACAGAAGAACACTTGTCTTTACCTCGACACATTTCCTCCACCAATACCACACGCTGACGTTATTAGCACAAGTCTATGGCATTTTACATTGTATAAATTAGCCTAGTGTCTAGCGATCTTTTCCTCGAATCGAATCGAATCCTCGAAAGCTATATAAAGCACTTTTCTCCTTATGAAAGTAACACAAATTTTATTCGACCAATGAGAATTTGATCGAACGAGAGCATAGCGACCAAATAATCGACTAGTCAATCAGGAGATTACAGATCTAGAAATTAGCAATAGAGACCAAAACCGTTTTTTGTACCTGCTAACATGTTTATTTCTGCTGTAAAGTTTAACATGCAAGTCTGACCCACATATATAGCCAGCCTGAAGTGGTCATTAGAGGAACTAAAGTTTTTTCTGAAACCTACCTTTTCTCACTTGATTATGTTTTGAACCTTTAAAATAGATGTATTTTATGCTAAAGCTTTCAACCATATCACATGGTCTTAATCAGTGGATGATGAAGTTAGTATGAGTATGTCCACACTATTAGGGGCAGTATCCTCCACAATATCTGCCTGTTAGTTGGTCAAATAGCCACAGAAACGTCGTCCCCTCACACAGTTCTGACAATGGATTTGGTAGAATAACTGGTAGGAACTACTTCCAAGTGTGTACACCAGCTCCAGGCTGGTTACATTTGTAGATGTATCTTTTTTCTCTGTGTTTCAGTCCTCCATGGAGACCAAAATGTTTTTTTTCTTACAGATACAAAACAGTCTTCAGAATGAAAAAAACAAAACATAAAACTCCCTCTTTGTTTCACATTTTTTATGGGGATAACAAAGCTTTTGCTAAACAATTGTGTAAACTACCAAGAGAGGCAGTGTGGAAACTTAAGACAGAATATCTGTCTAATTTTGTGAGACTATGTCGAGATTATAAAATAAGGGTTTTATCACCATTTAGTTTAGCAGTTTAGAAATGACTGCAGGTCAATATGAAATATTTATGAGACACAATTAAATCACTGTTTCATACATTGATTGTCCGACAACAGAAATAGCAAGTGGTATCAAGGAAATCAACTAAACATTGAATTTGACTTTATTAAAGCAACACCATGAAAGGAACAGAGAAGGAAGCTTGAGAAGGAAGCAATCCTGTACAGTGGGAGGTTGGGGTAGCGGATTGGTCACAAAGCACAGGACATTCCCCGCAACTTTACCCTGGAGACTGGTAATAGGAACCAGTAGGATTTGATAGGATAGGATTTGAGTGAACTTGAGTCATTTTAAGGTATGTCATCACCATGTTTCTTTTCCTAAACCAAATCACTTACTTGCCTAAACCTAAAGACACCCAACCACGTTTCTTTTACTAAACCTAACTTCCGTAACTTAACATGCCTAAACCTAACATCTATGACTTTACGCTAATTACATGACTTTACATTAAGTACATAGTGTCATTCGTGGGATGCTAATTCATAGGATGTCACACAAGCTGTTGTATGAGGATACGTTGAAGTGTGACACCAAAGACTCAAATCAAATACTAAAATATTATTACATATAACTATATTATCAACAACTTGTTTCTATGATTTACAAAAATCATTTTTAAATTTAAGCTTAAAACTTAGGACCAGAAACATAGAGGTGTCTTCGGTGTAAATGTTGGCCTGTGAAGCAGTAGAAGCAATGAGAGATAGTTAATTATGATAAGTGTGGACTGGGCTGTGATAACCATGCTCTCTGATCTCTATCACCTGCTCTACAGCCCTGGGCTCTGAAACATGAAGGACAGCTGAGAGAGAGAGAGAGAGAGGAAGCATGAGGATGTATACATCGCCACAGACTCAACAGCACTCACTGACACAGTCATCTACCACAACCACAATATCTATCGTACGACATCTACTGTAGGCATGGCAGGTAGGATGACGATCAACAGACATCAATATCCTGCTGAGAGAAGGTGTCAGATGTATGACATTGTACCCACATGATGATGACATACCGGACCCCATTATCAAAAATGACATCTTTTCTCTTCTCCTAGCCTTTTTCTTTGACCTTTCAGCCATTCTCAGACTGCAATGTTGAAATACATGCGTAAATAAAGAAAGTGCGAAGTCCTGGTATTCAAATTATTGAGGATTATTGATCAAAAATCTCATTATGTTATTCTCTATTTTTTGTTTTTGCATCGGGGAGGGGAATTGGTCAGAGTTATTGGTATGTTTGATTTTGTCTCTCAAGTGAGAAGTGCTTTTGAGGAGATTTACAAATATTAAGATATGTTTATTGTGTAATGAGATATAGCCTGAAAATATTGTGATACAATTTTGATGAAATATCGCCCTGCCCTTGTATTCATGGCATTAAATCACCTGAATTTTTTTTGCATGGTGGGGCCCATAGAGCAAGTGCACTAGAGACTACAGCCAGTCAAGTGGCTAACTTCTGTTTTAGCCATCTGCTAACCTGACTGGGGATAAAAAATGACATTATCATGTGACTCAAGTCATGTGAAGATTTGAGAAATTATATCAGACCATATGGATCAATCCCTGATTGTGAAATGAATCATTTCAACAGGGTTGTGACACTAAAAAAAAATGTGCTGACTTTTTTGGTTTGTAAAGTTTGATGAAGTTGGTTATCCAGTGATGATAGAAAACCCCCTAAACTGTACGTGTTTACATGTTTCAGTCAATTGCAGATGTGTTGTTAACCTATTAGTAGCTTCACTTTTTGTAGTCCCCCTAAAAACAGTTTCCATTGTGCACGTGTCGTCAAATTTATGTTTTCGCGTGCCATTAAACTTGGTGTATTTGTCTAAATGCCTCGCATGTGTTGTTGAGTTGAGTTGCTTATGTTGTGTCTACTTGCAACTGAGCAATCACAGTAATTTTGGAATTGGCTTCATGCCCGCTATAGAGGTGTAAATTACAAATCACTTTGCTAATTGGAATTATTTTGTTGAATTCATTTATAGATTATGGTCAATGACTATGTCGGTCATTCACTTCTAGTGACTGCATAACTTCAGAAATGCACTTCGCCATGTAGAACAGTAAGCCCGCAACCCAAATCTTGTGGGAGTGGGCGGTTTGAACTTTGCTGCAGGCAGGAATGGGAAACACTGCGGGATCAGGATCAGGATGTAGCCTATAGCGACAGGATGGAGTTAACAAATGTTATGGAAAAGAAGCTCAAACAAGGTATGAAGGCGCACTGAGCCCTCTACTTCCCAGTGCTCTCAAAGCTGGCGCATTTCATCTTCAGTATCCCCGCATCCAGTGCGCCTTCAGAGCGGGCCTTTAGTGTCTGTGGGCGCATCTTGGAAGAGAGACGATTGGGATTGGGACCGCATTTATTCAGCAACATTCTCTTCCTCCATAGCACCAACCTGAGGCGCGCTCAGTTTGGTAGTTTGGCAGGCCGAGATGCGCTGAGATGGGTGTGGCGGCGCAGCAGGGGGAGGTGTCGACAGATCCAGCTTGGCGCAGTGACAGTTTTGTGCCAAAAGGCTTTACCAAAGGTATGCTAAAAGCTTGCCAGCTGAAACCAGGTCTACTGTCAGCGCAGGTGGAGAGCAGCCAGTGTAAGCCGAAGTTTGGCTGACCGGCGGACAGTGCGCTCACGTCACCAAAACTTCACAGGCAGGTTTCCAGAATGTCAGGCACATTAACGATGCAATAAATACCCACAAACACAACTATTCAATTCAACTATCTGCAATCAGCACATAAATGTATCTCTATATTGACTGTCCTGTCACATCTGATGTCAGATCAAAGGGGATTGGCACCGTTTGGCACGTTTGGCACGTGTAATGGAAACCCAGCCTGATTTGATTAACACAGCTGCAAACTGAGTTCACATCCCTCTCAGCCATCCACAAACAGCCACAGCATCAGATAGGGAGTATATATTCAGCACCTGTCATCTTAGAAAAGTCAAAAGAAAAGAAACAGAGTGAGACTGCGAGAGAGAAAGAGAAAGTGCACGTGCACATGAGAGAAACGCAACATTGATTTGCAATTGTTGTGACCTCTAGACATCAAGGATTTGTACCCAGGTTCACTGTAAACTCTGACTCAATGATCTCACTGTTAACAAGCAGAAAAATGACTTTATTAAAGCATGAATTCTTTCTATATCTGCAACATGTTATACTGGAGGTTTGAACCCATGTCCTTTCACGGTGTCTGTGATCTAAACTGGATTTTGTCAGACAACTCACTCTGCTGCGGTTCACCGACTAACAAGTGGAGCTAGCTGCTGACAGCAAATGCTGCAACCAGCAAACTCCACAAATCCTTTCAGCAGCTCCACCATCCACAGTCAGACCCACATCCCTGATTAGTTACTGCTGAATTACAGTTCACAACATGATGCTGCTCCAGTTTGAATGTTTTTGCTAGCTAGCATTATTATCAAAGTTTTTTTTTTTCAACTCAATCAACATGTTGTTGTCATGGAAAAAAGGTCATTAAACAATTTTCATCATAGTTTTCATTAATATCACTGACATACTCTGAATATTATCATAACATATATTATACATGTCTGTAATGTTTGCACAGACCCACATCTTTTTCATGAAATTAATTTGAAATGAGCTGGTCCGAAACAAATGCTATAGAAATTGACTAATCCTGGAGCAAAGAATTATCTCTAACTGCCCACTCTCCAATCTCCAGTCCTAAAGAAGATGAGGTGCATTGAACATCCCTTCTTTTACAGTTAGACAATTCCACCAGCTTTGATGGTTGCTGCCACTGACATACTTTCCAGCACATTCTCACTTTGACCTTGTTGTAGGAGCCAATGTTGACTTAAGATTGTACAATTTAGTTGGTTGTTTTATAGGGTGTTTTTGTACTTTATTAATGTGGATCGTTGCTATTATTGCTTGTTCAGTTTATGCAAGCACCTGAATGGCATTTAGTTTTTTATGTTAAACATCCAGTTACCTATTATTCTTGTCATACCTGAACTATGCACTGCGCATGCTCATCATGGCACAAAAGTCAATATAGAGGTATGAGTGTGTTAGCAGCAGTGCGAGATACGGTGTAAAAAGATTTTTTGACCGTTATGTCACCGTTAACTTATTGTCACATTACCGTTATGTAACAGGCTTTGGAAATGCATAATGTGGAACACCCAAAGTGAACTTTTTCATGTTTTTACGACTGAGAGAAGCTCAGAATTTGTGAATAAAAATGTAACTTGGATGTACAGCAATGTGGAAAAAAAGGCGGTCAAGACTATGACCTGGCTCTTTTTCGATTTCGTGAGTAAGGAGTAGACATACATGGTGCATACGAGTCAAGACCAATTATTCTGCCTTCTGCTAACAACTTGAGTGGCTGTGGAATTAAGATTAAGTTTGCCACCACACTTGTCATATATCAATGTTTGGTCATAGACTTTCCAGTTTCAGATATGATGTGCAAGGTTCCCTGGGTGTGTTGGTCGTTGACATTCTAGGATGCCACGTCAACTTCAGCCTGTTACATGCATTGTCTGTTTTCAAAATACACTTCCATTTTCACAGGAAATGTACAGTTTTGTCTACACTCTCTTTTAAAATAAATGTGCTACATCGGTACAATGCTGTGAATTGACTTTTTTTTTCTTTCAACAACAAATGCACGCGGTCACATTTGTCCACAAAAGCACATGGTTTGGTTTAGGGAAACAGAACAGGATTTGGCTTTACAATCTTACAGGAAGCGAACACTGGCCTCCCGGGTGAAACTAGGTGGTTGTTGGACCCATCCACCAGCCCTTCCACCCACCCTACTGGGACTTCCGCTACCTTTACTTTTGTTGTTGTCCTGTCATGTTTCCTCCTGATGTTGCCAGGCGCCTTTAAATAATAACAGTAACTGGCAGCGTGTCACACTGACATGAAAGGACATCTTTTTTTGTCTGTGTGTCCAAGTGGTCGTTTTCGATAACTGAAATTTACTTTCAGTTAGGATCCTTCCTGATGGGGAAAAAGAACAGATGTTACAGTAAAACACTTCTATGAAGGTGAAGGTGTATTAATAAATAATTATAATGCACAAACATGACTGCATGTTGTGTTCAGGGCCACACTGCAGAGAGCAACAGCCCTGTCTCTGACTTCCCCTCCCAGAATCCATCTATTTCAGTAGCAAGCCATGCAGGGAGAAAGAGAGGGAATTAAAGAAAAGCAGACAGAAGCACTTCTAGCTCATTCCAGCATTATGGCACATTTCCATTTTTCGCCTCGGTCTTAATCTCCATTGAGTGACTGTCATCACCCTCCGGCAGTAATTAGGCATGGACTCTGGACAACAACAGACGAGCCGGTCTAGCTCGTCTTGAGAAGCAAATTACCTTTAGCTTATGGTAAGCAATATTCTGTGCCAGGCAACTTTTACTGCTGATTAGCAATTAGCCCAAACTAGCGGCAGCCGAAGCGCTAATGTTTAATTTGCTCCTCTAATGATATACGGCGTTGTGGTGCAGGCGGGTGGGGATGGAAGGAGGCTTGGAGACGTATGGATTTCTACTTAATTCCTTTTCATTTACGACCTGACAGGCCCGCAGGTAGGAAAGGGAGGAAATTTCTTTGCGATTAGTAATGGCTGCTCCTCAAAGGGAAGGCAGCAGGCGAATGCTAAGAAGGCACACACACACACACACACACACACACACACACACACACACACACACACACACACACACACACACACACACTTACTGTCTCATTTCTGGGCCCTTCCCAGCACATTCACTAGCTCAATTATTCACACTGAAGTTTGAATAATAACAGCATTTTCTCTGAGAAAACAGAGTGATTACTGCGTGCGTCTCCTCCTTCTGTTAGGAGAAGCAGTTGTTGTGAATATGAGCTAAACATACCTGGAGAGCTATTACAGAGACCCCTCTAGTAAATGGATTGCGGCACGCTGTCACTATGATAATGTTGTTTCAGCAATGAAGCCTGTGGTCTTCGGAAAGATTACAAGGATATAAGGGACGTGACATTGGTAAACATCTTGACAATGTGATGAGGTGATTCTGTGCTGAATATGTGTTTATTATAATGCATGGCAAAAGAAAAGGGGGATTTGTAATCTCCAGGGTCAGTCATTAAGAGGTGACATTTTGTGCAATAACACCATTAGAGTCTAGTCCAACTTCAAGTTGAAACACATGTTGTTGTCTTTGGTTTATAAAGGCACAGCAGTGGCAGTTTAAACAAGCTTTTGCGGACTTGTGCTCAGGTAATATGTGTGCTGTATAAGGCAGTGGTTATTTAGCTCCTTATACCTTGTTTACTGCAGAGACTCTGCTTGTTTGCAAACACAAGCAGGCGGTGTCAGAGGAGGCTCCAGCAGCTCCCACAGGACCGCCATAATCTGGGGCGGATTCCTGTTTAAACTAAAACGTGCTAGTGGGCCGGACTTGACAAATCAGGTGGACTCCACAAATCTCTGGTGGGCTGTGTCTGGAACAGGGGCTTGTTAAAAAGTGCAATGGGCGCTGTGGGAATAGCCCCTCTCCCCTCGGGGTTAGGGACTCCTCCTCTCTAATGAAGCTGGAGGATGAGGCTCGTTATGTGCTGCTGCCTGTTATTCACCAGGCCGCGACTTTCTCACTCTCGCCCTCGTTTTCTCTTCCACTGGATGTAGTGCAGCGACTGCAGTGTGGAACCAATCAGGTGAACCATTTCGGATCCTCTTTTTTCTTTCAAACTGCTCCAGCGTTATAGATGTTTCAGAGGGGAGTGATTTAGAAGAAGATGTGGCCCTGCAGAAGTTGAGACAAATGGAGGCAGTCAGGGCTGCTGGTGAACATCCACAGTCTGGACAGCTGTAGTGCTTAGATGGTGACGATAACAATAAGACTTGTCTAGTGGGTCATTAGAGCTCTAACAGTCACAATCACTCACACACTGGCCACTGGATTCTTTTTTCTCAAACATGGAAACACAACAGGCTGCAGGATTTTTTTTACTCTATACACATGCAACAAATATACATTTTCCTATGTGGAGATCCAGTGTATTAACATTATATCTGCAAGAATTTTATGCCATTATTATAGAGCGTATACTGTACTCTCAAGATAGGTGGTGCATTCATGATGCACGACAGCCTCTTTGATATACATTTTGTGATAAGTCTGCAACATGTTGTGGATGAGATAATATATTTGAGCTAAACAGGCACAGTTTTCCAAGATACAAAGTATTTCTATAAATTTCTATGTATTTAAACATCCTGATAACCTACTTAGTTTTGTGAAGGGCTCTGTGCATGGGTAGACTGATCTTAATAAAAAATCCAAAATGCAAGTGTCCTATTTTCTAAATCAGTTTCTTACTATGAACAATGTATAGAAGCCCTGAGAGGCAAGGTGAAAAAACTATTTGTGGGCAATGTTGGAGGGAACCTTAGTTTACCTCCTATGTCGGAGATAATATATGCTATGTGTGAGATATTATCTCCTACATACAGGGTGTTATGTCCTACATAGGAAATATTAGCTCATCCATAGGAGATATTGTCCTACGTGCAGGATGTTATGTCTTACATGAGAGATACTATCTCCTTTGTATGAGCTATTACTGTACGGGTGTTATGTCCTATGTAGGAAGTATTAGCTACTACACAGGAGATAATATCTCCTGTGGATGAGATATTGCCTCCTACATAAAGGGTGTTATGTCCAACATAGGAGATGTTATGTTCCACATAGGAGGAGATATGATTATACAGGCAGTTATGTAATACATAAGAAATATTCGCTCTTACCTAAGAGATAATATCTCATCAGTGGATGAAATATTATCTCCTAAGTACGGGGTGTTATGTACTTTATAGAACATATTACTTTTCAGGTAGGAACAGATATTACCATACAATGTGTTATATCCAACATAGGGGACACTGTCTCACATGGGAAATATTAGCTTCTACATCAGAGATAAACTTTTAGGCTTTATTAGGCTGTTTTGAGGGTGAGAAAGCTGTGCAGATTTAAGTGCTTAGTGCACATTACCTAGGACATGCTGCCAAATATGCCATAAACAAAAGGTTTTAATTTCTCAGTTAACTGACCACAAATGTCCACTGTAAAAGATAATGGAACTCTGCAGTGGCGCTATCAGGATTCTACTTCATATGCACAAGAACCACATGCCAGCAACATTTAGGTTTTCACACACGCACATGAGCCCAAGTCATCGAAATCTGGCGCTCAGGCAGTGACTTGCAGAGCGCAATGAAAACAGGCGTCCTTTAACATCATTATGATAAGTGGCTGGTTGCCGTTATAGTTTAACGGTGCCTGGTGGTGGTGTCGAAATAGTTTGTGTGTGAGAAGGTGTGTGTTTGTGGCAATGGGAGTGGCCTTTTACAAAGGCAAATAATTTCCAAATGGATTCACTGACTAGTCCCAAGATTTACTACTGGTTGCAAATGTCTACCACTGACCTGTTTAACCAAAAATGTCTTTTTTGTCTACATTTTAAAGGTTTGAAATGACAAATATTATCTAGTGGCTGACACAAAACAAAAATCAAGGATTCAAGAGGAAAGTCTGGATTTAACAGACATAATTTTGTGAAGAAAACATACGTTTAGTTTTTGTGTACTCCTATCATGCCAATAATCTCACATCTCCCCTGTTTTAAATTGAAATTCCTGTGTGTCCTGAACTCAGAAGTTAAAACCCAAATGGTAATTCCTTGAAACTTGCTTGTGTGGGGTGAAAAATCATTGGAAGAAAAATGTGGAGTCAATTGACCTGCATTAAAATGCTTTGGCTCTGCAGCCATAGTCATAGGCCATCGACTTTCGTTGTATCCACTGATGGAAGAAGTTTTCATTACTTTACAAAGAAAATGTAGCAAACCACATCATACACACACTAATAAGGAAAAGTCCCACATTTAAATCCTACTTTAGTAAAAGTATAAAAGTACTGTTTTCTAAATTTATTACATGACGTCAGCCAGATGACCTGACATGACTCTGACATGAAGTTTGGGTAGGTGTGGAGAAGCAGTATTTCCCAGAACTGGTTGTCTGAATAACAGAAAACAGCAGCTTAAGTGACAGGAAACACTTTTAATGTGTGTATTGGAAGGCTTGTAGGTGTGTCAACTGATGCTGCTTGTTTGTCAGACACAATAAATCGTCATGATGTACCCTGAAATGTTCAATCCTGCGTTTTAAGTCTCTTTATTCAGTGCGAAGCATGGTCACAGTCTTTGTATGTCTTCCATCCACCCTGACCACCTCCCTGTGATTCCAATGTGGTAGGTAAATTAAATGTTTTATTCACTCAAAAGAAAGGTTGTCTTGGAACATATTCCATGCAGCGAATACATCACACAATGTAATTATGAAAATATATATTTTTTAATATATATAACATTATTTCTAGGTGACAGGGTTGTTTTTTGTTACCTTCAACCACTGTCTACATCCCAATGATACACACACACACACACACACACACACACACACACACACACACACACACACACCAAAAACAACATGTGATGTGTGTGAACACCTGATGCTGTGTGTCCCAGCCTTCAGTTCAGACTGGACATCATGTGGTCACAGGGGATGGAGACCCACTGGCAACAGACACACAGCTGCAGAAGTTTACAGCTGAAATAGTGAAAGTGAAGAAAATAAACCCAGCTGTAAATTTCAAATGATAAGTAGAAAAACACAGCTGTCCTCCCTGACCGTGTGCTACGCTCCCAGGTTATTTGACTTTATATTTTTATTCCCATGCACACTCTGCTCAGGTACGGCTGTTGTGTATGTTGCTGTTGTGAAAGTTCAAAAGCAAGGTAGATTTTTTTCTCTCTCTCTTTCCTCTTTCAAAGTCCACAAACTCAACTTTTCTCCAACCTGTGCAGCGGGTTTGCCCAGACTCTGGGGAGAGGTAGCATGGAGGAGGAACAGGGAACTCTCACTCATCTCCTCACACAAAAACACAGAAAAAGACTGACAGGCAACTGGTTCAAAGCTCCTTCTCCTCTCTCCCTCTCCTCTGGTGCAGAATTTCAATGCTTCATTTTTGTTTTTTTTTCCCCACAAAGACAGTTTTTTCAATGATTCTCTGTCAGCCCCTCAAAGCTCCCCCTGCTCATTGATGAATTAAGATAAACATCAAAACTATGGCAACACTGTGCCCTAAGAATTGCATTGCAAACACAAAGGCATTTTCTTTGTTCTGTCTTTAGAAAACATGCAAAATAGGAATTTGCTGCACAGGAGGGAATTACATGCTCTTTGCAAAAACAAGATAAGATTTACCAGGCCAGGTAACATGGTGTCACCAAGGTACTCAACAATACAATGCAACACTGAAGTACATTAGAAGCCACATAGTCTTATCTTCACACCAGCTAACCTGTACATACAGTTACTGGCAGGCTGTGTATCAAAGTGGAAATAGATGTGGACTTCATGGTAATGCCTTATACATGATCCCTCCCCAGGTACAATCATACAACAATAAAGCTTGCATGATGAAAGTGACACTCTGAGTTAGAACCTCCAGGATTTTGTGGGCTCGGCGATGTGGAGAAAAGCAAATATTACAATATTCCTGACATAATATTGACAAACATATGGCATACAAGAATATTTCAGGATTTCACTATTGATACATTCACTATATATTTATACAATGAGACACAATAATCATCAGTAATGTGGATATAGCAAGTGGTGTAGTTGAGGGTATACGCAGGTATATGGGAAAACAGTTCCCACAGTTTAATACATGCAGCTTCATACTTGTGTTTGGCCATGTCGTTGAGCTAGTTTGCTGTCTCTTTCAAATTGCAGACACCCTCTACACCGGCTCCTGCAGCGACAGAGGAGCAGCTGCAGCAGTCGGTCCATTTCACTGCGTTGCGGAACAGAGCAGGAGATCCTTCGTCAATAAGACTGTATAACACCTCCTGAATCCAGTCACACACACACTCACACACATCACCTTAGCCACAGCTGGCTGGACTGTGGAATGATGTGGATGCAACAGCCTCTGTCATGGTGATTTTTCTTTGTCTGTTTGTCCATGCATTTCAGCCATTCTCCAGGTGTGTCTTGCCGTACAAAAGTGTTTCTCAACTGATGACTTCCATTTATGTTCCACTTCAAAATTGCAGTCAGTGGAAAACAGTTCACAACCTCTTTCAAGGAGTTGAAAAGCTTTTAAGTGGACCTCTGAGCTCAAACATTTACTTAAGTTCTGTAATTACAACTTTGAGGCACTTGAGCATTTTCATTGAAAGCTACTTTATACTTCTACTCCATTACTTTTTTATTTGACAGCTGAAGTCACTAGTTACTTTTCAGATTTAGAATTTACGTTTAAAAAATACACAGGAACCTGTAAAACGCAACGCATAATTAAAGATTTAATCAGTGGTTTTTCAACAGTTTGGGCTTGTGACCTCTTACAGTAAAGCTGTAGCTAAATGGGATCTCTGGTCACAGGCCTTGCACCTCTATGAGTTATTAGCAGTTCCACCAAAGAGTGTTTTCCCTTTTAATCTTGTCAAATTGTTTCATTTTAATGAACAGTGTGAGGCCCACAGTTCAGGTTTGTTTGTTTTTTGCCCGCTCACATCTCACATCACAACTCCTGAGATTTATTATGCAACCCTTTGGAGGGGTCCAACACCTAGGTTTGGAACCTCTGGACTAAACTAGCTAATTGTTAAAAGTCCTGTATGTAACATTCAGACCATTAATATAGCAACAAACCACTACTTGCTATGTGAAGATATAGTAAGGTAAAGGCATCCTGAGCAGAAATAAAAACGTTACCTCTTTATGTTGAGGTAAGCCAGACAGCCTGCACGGCTAGCTCATTTCTCACTTTGCACCATGTGCATATGTGATTACCACTGATATTGTGACACCGTCTTTAGCTTACCAGTCTAAATAATACAAGCCTGGACTGATTGTCTAATGTAGTTTATTTTGTTCTCCATCAACCAAAGTAACAGGTAAACAGAAATTAAACAAACAGGAGGCAAAACAATACATCAAACTTTGCCTTGATAGCACCAGAAGGTTAGCAAATACACACAAAAAAAACAAAAATTAGACAATAAGACAAAAATAAATGCAGTTAATACCTTGTTGCACTTTTGACTGCTACTAAACCCCATTAAACTCTGCCCATTCCTCCTTATTGCTTGTTTATTTTTTGTGCATTGTTTACTTTTATTTGTCAATGTCCATCTGTAACCTCTATGTCTACTGTCTCTATGGAATAAAAGCACTTCCATGATCACAGGAAATAACAAAAGCATCATTTATACATTACAAATGCAAATTTAACATCAACATCAACTACTGAACACTGGGATCATAGATAATATCATTGCACAAGCATAGCACCCGTAGTTCCCCTCAGGTTCAACACTGTTAGCCCTATCAGCACTGTTGCCATTGTTTATCACTGTTTTTAACCATTGTTGGCTTCAAGCCGCTGACTCAGACACCTCCATATTGGAACTCATGTTCTGAATTTTGCATAGACCCCCTTTAATACCAGTTTCACCTTGAGCGGCTTCAGTTACTCACAGTTTAGGTAACCTGTAGATTTGTTTGCAGCATGTCTGGTTGTCCAACAGCTCGTGTTTCCTGACTTCTTTTTAGTGGCATCACTGTGTTCCCAGATCTCAGCCATTAAGTTGATGAGCACATTCGTATTATTACTGATAGAAATGATCAACAAAACTATAAAAATAAGTGCCTGAAATTTTCCTTTGATTACTTTTCTTCAGTAATAATCTCAGATTAATTCATTATTGCACAGTTCGCAGTTGTGAGAGTGCAGCAGAGGTAATGCATCATTAAATGTGATTGAAGATACAGACGCAGCAGGGAGGAATGATCTGCTAATGACAACAGCTCCTTTTAGAATTCCTGCCAAATCTGACCTGGAGGCTCTCGGTGTGAAATGAAGGCCATAGATGCTGTAAATGTGCTTATTAATATCTTGTTTGTTAATTGCAGTTACAGTGCACTCTCTAGAGCTAATACATTTGATCACAGCTTCATCACAAATACAGCTTTCTGCCCAAACTTTAATGCAGTCCAGGACACCTGACCTCATCATCACCTCTGTTCAGTCCACCCAGAAATGTGATGGACTTCAGGGTCACAGCTGTGGGCCAGCTTTGTTATCAGGCCTTGACTACCCTGTGGCTGCACCGACAGGGACCCTGGCTAAGGGTCCACAGCTCTCCACCATGGTGATAAGGAAAGGTCAGAGCGCTCAAGTCATCTTGTTGCCAGAGGCTGGTGAACATATCTGACAGGCAGGGGCATGCAGTGATACTCCTCCATTTTAAGATGCTCCAGCGAGGATCTGACAGTGAGGTGATCAAGTTCAAAGTCAACGCATATGACCTAAACATATACACAGTATATCATGGTGTGGTACAGTCTTGTCTATTAAAGCTCTGAAAGCTTGTGTGACACAATATCAAAAATGCAGCATTTACAGAGTGACAGCAATATAGTAGTGTTTTAGTCATGACTTTCATATAAGGTGTCACATACATTTTGAAAATGAGTAGGTTACTAGTATTGTATCACAGGTGCATACTCTCTCTGGAAAAAGATGCAGTACAAGCACTAGAATTTTGAGCGTGGTATTATTGGACACTTATTGACCCAAAATGTCCCAAAAGAGACAACAGGGACAATGATTGTTCAAAATTTGCAATAGGTGTGCCACCCATCAGTGGTCCCCTACCTTTTTGGTTCGTAGTTTGCAATGACTTTCGTAAAAATCATGTTTATATAAAGCTGTGTGAGGATCTTGTGCCTTGCCGTGACATATGTTTTGTTTCCCAAATCTCTACAGTGGAGGTGGCCATATAGCTGCAATTTTGGGAAGTGCTTAGAACTCATTATGTTCCTTGATACATAATACAATGGGGAAATGTGATTAAACTACATACTTCCCACACTTTGCAAACAGTCTAGAGTTTTAGACTACTGCATAACAAGGCAGCAAACACATGCTGGACATTTGGCCCACAGTTACCAAAACTTGGATTACGTATTTCCTGAGCTGTGCTGAAATTAAGGTTCAGGAGATTGCTGAGCCTAAAACTTGTACAATGGAAACAAAACAGAGTGAAAATCAGTGGCTACGCCAAAGTTACAGGTTGTTGTAATAGCAAAGGCCCATTAGTTAAGAAAGTTTCTTGCCCGTTCTCATTCTTGGGTTGTCATATACTAACGCTTTGTCTCACCGCTTTGGGGTATGATACCGACCCTGAAGATACCTTTTGACATCTGTATAATATATACAGTCTGTTGACTGTAATTGTAATTTCATTTTCTTTGTGTATTCTTTGTGTTTTCAACTACTTCAGATGTCTAGACCTCTTAACCTCCCACCCAGATACAAAATCCTGCAGGATACGCCAGGTGTGAAACATACCCTACGGGGTCAGAGCCAATACTTGCAGCAGACAAAAGAGTGTGAAAACACTGGGTAGGGGTGCCGCTCCCTGCCGCAGACAGAAGGGTGTGAAACACACCTTAAGAGGCGTTCCTCAGGTATAAATGTTTTAGGCTTTCCCATGCTCAGGTTCTTTCTTCATTCTGACCGTTCATGCATTGATTGATCTTTTCTTTGCAAAGAATATAAAAATCTTGTCAGCCGGCAGAAGACTCTATTTCATTCTTCACCACCTGCAGAGAATTTCCACAACATGACCCTGAGAGAAACGGACGCGGTAATACCAAGAAACTCCACATAGGGTGGATGGGAGTAATGGTGGACAGTCAAACAAATACGGACTGGCATGTTCATAGCACGTTTTTAGTGTTCCCACCAAGCATCAGCAACCTCCAGGGCTGAAAAATGAAGCCAACACAATGCTTCATTTTTCAGCCCTGGAGGTTGCTGATGGTGCCAAAAACTGCAGTTCTTTGAATGGCCACTTGAGGGTGGCAACAGAAGCAGGTCAATCCCCATACAAAAAAACAGTAATTTCCCCTGTCATGATAATTATACAGGGTGGGAATTTTTATATAACTAACTCACTCATGCATACATAAATACTTGCAGACATACGTCCGTTGACAATTCTCCAGTTGATGCTGGCGTTATGTATATTGTTATGTCGTCTGCATACATAACTGCTCGTGCTTGATGTAGAACAAAAGGAAGGTCATTTGTGAAGATAGAGTACAATGATGGACCCAAGCAGCTGCCCTGTGGTACACCACATGGTAGCTCTTTTACATCTGAAAAACTCCCATTATAAAATACATATTGTTTCCTGTTTGATAAATAACTGTCAAACCAGCTTATTGTATGAGATGCAAATTTGTAACATTTCAATTTATCCAACAGCAGTTTACAGTCCAGTATGTCAAAGGCTGAGCTAAAATCTAACAGTGCTGCCCCTACTAGGTTGTTATTATCAATATATTTAAAACAGTCATCTGACATCTGTGTTAATGCAGTCTGTGATTAAAGTCTGTGATTAAATTGTTTTCTTTAAAGAAACATTGCACTTGTTCATCTTCTCTAGCAGCTTGCTTAGAATTGGTAGCATCCACCCCTTACTCCTCCATAGCCCCAGCCTTTCACCCAAATATGGTCACTTCTGGCTCCAAAAAACCAAGACAGGCAAAATGCCGGCAGGGCGCCGAAAGGCTTCAGAACGTGAGTCCACAAACCAATGGGTGATGTCACAGTGGTTACATCCATTATTTTTACAGTTTATGGTTCTGACAACCCAAAGCGTTTTTAAACTGCATTCCATATACACCCATTCACACACATACTCATACACTGATAGGCGTGGCTAAAATAGAATGTGTCACCTGCTCATTTGTTAAACATTCACATTCATTTATACAGTCATCAGGAGCAATATGAGGTTCAGTATTTTGACCGAGGACATAGATCAAGGGAATCATTTGGAGTTCTTCCAATCCTCCAATTAGTGGATGACCCATCCAAGCTCCTGAGCCACAGCCGCCCCATAGTTTTGTTGCCCTAACCTCACCGCAACCCTTTGACAACGTTAACCACATGGCACAAAGTGTTTCACCCAGAAGACGAGCTATGCGTCATATACAGACGCTAAAGGATGCCTTGTGTGTCTGGTGTGAGACACCAAGGTTGCGTGACAAAGTGTGGGTACAGTATGACCTGGATCAGAGCGGGTCGGACCATAAGAAATTGCATGAAAAAAAAATGAAAAAAAGAAAAGAAATTGCACGTCAAGTTATTCTTAGCATCTAAACAAGTGGTCCACTACAACACAATAATCACATAGCTTCTTCTGCAGCCTGTTTCCCCATCTGGCCTCTTGGTTAGTACAACTGTATGGACTGGAGCCCAATTGCATACCATGTCCTTTCGGAGCTAGGAACTTATATCTATACATCTGCTTTATAGTGCAAAACTGAACTATTTCTTTAATTCCGAGCTCTGAGGTAGAATCCAGAGGGGAGACTGTTGCTATAACATTCATCAAACATGGCTTTGCAGCGTGGAAACAACAATATGAGCACAACATCTTTACCAACAGTCCAGTCAAACAGCTTAATGGAAATAGTCTGATTTAGAATCAGTTCAAACGTCAGATTATTTGAGTCCATGTAAACACAGTCACTGTCAATGACAGCAGGGTTACCGCCAGCACTGACCAATCCCCACAGCGGCACAATTCTTGCCTGTTCAGGTGCCACTAAGTTTACCCAGCACCCACACACACACATCCACGCACACACACAAACCAATATTTGTTCCCATCCTACACATCCCTCCCCCACTCACTGTGTTATTCCTGATTAACCGTAAACGAGCAAATATTTTCCCAGTGTTCGCCAGGTTAGATCCCCATTTAATTAAACTGGCTCATTATGTCGCTCTCTGATTAGTGGAGGAGAATCAATTATTCAATTCACAAACATGGGCCGCAGGAGCTGGAGGTGCACAACGAGCTGCTCATTTAATTCCAAGGACACTAATTAGCTACAAAGCAAGCAGTAACTTTCCTTCTCTTTTTTTTCCTCCCCTGCCTTCTTTTCCAATTACCGCACATGCAGGACACTTAAAGTTAGCGAGCAGAGGAGGAAGAATCACAGGCCGGGCTGTGGGTGGTGTTTTAAGGAGGTGTTTTGGGAACAGGGATGGGAGAGGGGTGTGGTGGGTCAATCTTTGCCTTATTTATCCGGATTCTCCTCTAGTTAGCGAGGTCAAGAAGGAGAAGCAGGCAGGAGGGAGCTTATTTGCTGATATGTAGATCACGGAGCCTAAGCATTCAGGAAACGACCCCAGGGATTTGCGGATGTGTCGAGCCGGGGCCGCTTACTTTTGTTCTCTGCAATCAAACAGCGGGCAATTATCCGAATTATTGACAGCAGATTTCTCATTTCAACTGCAAATTAAGGCTATCAATAAAGCTTTCTGATGCAAAAGTGACTAATTAACCAACGGAGTGGATCTCTGAAGCCTTGATATAAATAAATAAAAAAACCTCCAGTCGGCTGCACGTTGTGGAAACACAGGGGAACTAATTAGTTTAATTATCAAAACAGCTAATTAAAATTACACAGTTGCCTAATTAGTTCTGTGCTTCTTGCTGTCTCCTTCTCTCCCTCTTTCTTTTTTCTTAGTTGCCCTCTCACTCTTTAATTGACAGGTTGAAGTTAAATATAAAATAGGAGGAAAGAGAGCAGTGTGTGTGTGTGTGTGTGTGTGTGTGTGTGTGTGTGTGTGTGTGTGCTTGGAAAGAAGCAGGAGAGCACAAACAGCTCCTGCTGAATATCTCCTCCTGTGACAGAATACTAACAGCAGAATAGATGACTGTTGTCCCTTTGGTGAGATGGTCCAAATTTTCCACCCATTAATCTGTCCCCAGGATCGGGGACGGGCAGGGTAGGGTGAAGAGGGGAGAGAGGGGGTGAAAAACGTGGGGTCAAAGCTAAGAGCAGGCCTCCTGTCTCTAGGAGGAGACAAAGCATGTGCCAAAGCATTTGCTACTGGATGTTAACCAGTATAATGCAGCAAACAAGCTGAATAATTCTGTTATTTATAGGCTATATGCACAAGACGTAGCCTACCTCAAACTTGGTGCAGTCTGTCGTGAGTTGCACATTGGCTGCTTGTTCGGCATCCTGACATTAAACAGCAGTTTCTCTGTTAAAAGTGAAATTTCTGCCCCGCAATAGTATGCTTTCAAGAATCAGTCAGGTTGCAGTTTACATCCATGTCTGTACAGACTCATATGAAGCCAAGACAGTTGACAAAACTTTACATCTTCAACCCAGCAGCACAGAAGGTCTATACAATCAGCACCCAAGAATGGACACCCAAGATTAGCATTAACAATTTACGATCTGACCAAATCCCTCCTCTATTCCTGAGTGATAATGTTGACTAATGGCCAGAAAACATCACAGTGAAGTTGACCTTTGACCTTTTGGACATAAAATGTCACCACCTCAGATTATTTCATTTTATTTGTGTTAAATGTTGTCATAATTAGCATATGAATTCTTGAGTTATGGTAAAAAACATGTTTTGCAAGGTCACAGTGACCTTGACCTTTGACTACCAAAGTCTAATTAGTTCATCCTTGAGTCCAAGTGAACGTTTTTGGCAATTTTAAGAAATTCCCTCAAGGTGTTCTTGAGATATTGCGTTCACAAGAATGAGATGAACACAAGGGCACTGTGACCTTGACCTTCCAACTTTAACCACCAAAATCTAATCTGCTCAGCCGTAAGTCCAAATGGAAATTTGTGCCAAATTTAATGAAATTTCCTCATGGTGTTTTTGAGATATTGACAGACAGACAGACGGACAGACAAACAACCTGTAAACACAATGCCTTTGGCTAAGGCTATCCATGGTGTGGAGGCATATTAAAAAACAACCAATGGGACTAACACCATTGTCAAGGAGTAATAGAAACAATGGTGAGAGATATATAGCTACATTGCAATTGAAGTTATTCTAAATTGACGTGTTTCCTAAATATTGTTCGAACCGCCCCAGTAAAACCAGTATGCTGGTTTCTATCCCTCTCGCCCACAGAAATCAATGACAGTAGATTTAATGTCAGACTGAAGATGGAAACAAAGTGCAACGAGTTGACAATTCTTTCTGATATTGGACAATTTCAAAGCCACAACAATGCAGTATTCAACTTCTAATCCACTACATTTATGTGACAGCTTTAGTTACAGGTTACCTCCCATCTATCCCTTTGTAACCGCTTATCCTCTTAAGGGTCGTGGGGCCTGGAGGCAATCCCAGCTGACATTAAGTGAGAGGTGGGGTTCACCATAGACAGGTCGCCTGACTATCACAAGGCTTACACATTGAGACAACCATTCACGCTCAAATACCTACGGGTACACCAATGGGTAATTTAAAGTAGTTAATAATTACTTTTAGATAATAACTTAAGATAACAAAAACTTGATCAGTTTAAAAATACAACACACTGCTAAAGATTAAACCACCTCTCAGCCTGTTTGGCCAGCGACCACTTGAATAGAATTTGTTTGGGGACCTCTGTCATATGTCAGATGTCATTTTAATAACTGTTTGAGGCTTTCCAATATTTCATAAGTACCTATTTACTCTCCCATTGATCATCTTACAAACCTTCCAATTTATCTTGTGACCCCCTGGAAGGTCCCAGCCCCCACTTGGTAACCACTGAATGTCTAATTATAGAGTTAAAACTAGTTCCAGCTCATCTGTATAAATAACGTAATTTGTTATCTCAGTCACATGGGCTGATTTTCGGCCAGTAGCTCACTACAACTTTGGGATCCGTCATGTGATGTAATTGGTCCCAAAATGACTCTTCCCATAGACTAAGTCCAAAAAAGAGCTGCAAGATTAAATTATTTTATCTCCATTCAGGTTAAAAAATGGCCATACAGGAAGTTAACCACTTGGCCGGCAAACTCCATCGTGCACAGGCTCCACAATGTAGAAAATTCAGGTGATTTTAAATCCAGAAAGTTGCACTATTATATACTGAGCAGCCTTCATCGGAATGAACAGGGCCCTGCCTCCAACATTGTATCCAGTTCCCTTTACACATCCATGGGCTAGAGTGGGGCTTTAAAGCAGCTGTGCGGAACTTTACGTTTTCGTTGATTATAGCGCCCCCTTTGGTCAAAGTGGTAGGACAACCACAGCCTGGTGTCGTAAAATTCCGACTGCAGCCGGCAAGGACTGCATGCATTTGTTTTGGAGAGCGAGAGGAAAATCATAAATGTTCTGGTGTAGTTCTGAATTTCTGATAAAATAACTGCCTGCTGTTTATTTGTGTTCATGGTCACAGTCACATAATTTTGTGGCATTTGTTGTAACATTACTAGACAAAAGCGGCTCACATCAGCTAATGTTACATTTAACTTGCTTATAACTTCCATGTTGTCATATATTGAAGTGAAACAACGTCTAACAAGTTGCGGTATATTCTCTAAAAAAAAAAAAAAAAAAAAAGACATACCTGTCGATTAGGAAAAGGGCCAACTCGGGATCAGTTTTAAAACCTTTCAAATCTCTCAGCTCTAACTCCACTTGGTGAATGCCCGACCGAGGTTTACACACGTTTGGGCTCGAGCCCTATCACTGTTCTGTTTAGCCTTCTTCTGTTCTTTTTCTTTTAGATGGTGCTCCGTCTTTATCATGAACATCCATGACATCAAAAGTACAACCAAGTCCTTATAGATACATCTGGTAAAACTCTTAAGTGTTCAGCACAGCTCCTTCTTTTTCTGTGGTTTAATGGCTGCGGGCTGCTGCAAGCGTGCAGACTTACTTCCGCCTCCAGGTGCCGTATTCTGGTTTGCTGACTTCCGCTGTGTCCGACCCGACTGAGGCTACGCTAAATAGCCATACAGAGAAAGGTTTTTTTTGTCGCTGTTGAGTTCAAATAAATATGCGGATCTTCAAGGGGAGGTGATACGAACTAGAGACAGTTTTATAAATGGTAAAAAGTTTCGCACAGCTGCTTTAATTTCCTATAGTCGTTTTCTTCCCAGATAGCACACATACATCTGGCCGACGTCGGCCCAATGTATCAAGTTTAGATCATTAAGACGTAGCAGGGAGAGCATTTGCTCATTGCCAAGACGTTGCTGAGATGTCGTCCTTTAATCGAAAATCACCACCACGCGACGTTCAAACGATCAATAAAAGAAGCTGCGCTCAGTGGGCGCTCCTTCATTAATATTCATATGCTTCGTTAACTACGACCTTTATTCATTTAGGTCGGACCTTTCAAACTGCAAATATTTCACCATTCAATGTGAGAAATCGATGCTAGTATTCAAAAATAGCTGACTGTTACCTTATTTCGTGTGTAAGTGTGCACAATGAAGAGACAAAAGTCAATTTGACAAACTTTATTTTCAAATTTCCACAAACAATATCTGATGGCCAGTCCGCTTCTCCTGGCAGCCTGCAAGACACAGAAAAGATGATGAGCATGTAACTTCAAGAAACAAATCCTAACTTCACCACTGTATTTTTGTTCTAGCATTTCAGCTGTCTTTTAGCCAGACTGATGGCTTTGGGTCTGTCAAACTCTGAAATAACGGGATCCAGCGTTAACTCTGTTAACTATTAACAGCAGCTCAGCACAGTGTCGGCCTGCCCCTCCTGACCTCCGTAGTCCTCTCCGCTCTTCTCGCCCACACTTGAGCACCTGTTCTGGGATACATAGTGTCGGCCCGCCCCACCTTACCTCCACGCTCCTCTCTGCTCTTCTCATCCACACGTGAGCACACATCCAGGGCCCCGGAGGTCATGCCGGGTGCCCAGGACCACGGGTGGCAGCTCTGGGCACTTCCACTTTAACCCAAAAGGAGTGCACATGATAACCAGATGAGCAGATAAAGTCAACTAGGGAAAATAAAATGAAAACACCACAGTTGTAGCCTGTTAGCTAACATGAGCTAAACCGCTAAACTAGCCAACAGAAAGATAACGTTAGCTGGTGGGGACATGTGCTAAATACACCCAGTCGTGCCTCGCCACTCACCAGGAACCTCTTTTAACGGTCACAGAAGAAACAACATAGCTATTTCTGCCAGTTTATTCCAGTTAGCTTACCTGAAACCAACAGCAATGAGATGCTGTGTCCTGCGAGCTCAGCTCGAAAAAAAACACAGCGGAGATGAAATTCCGCCTTCAGTGGCGACTTCTGTATGAAGGCAGACATTCTACGGCACTGGGCCGACCCAAAGCCAACGTATCAGAGACGTTTGATGAGCTGGTACAAAGAGTATTAAATTTAAAGATATCCGCCCTTGCGGCTGACACTTGTCAAATTTTATAAATTCAGGGCCGATGTGTCGTCCTCAGGCCGACATCGGCCAGATGTATGTGTGCTATCTGGGTTGTTATATTTTTACAATTGGTATTGATGCTTTTATTTAAGTCAACTGCCACTGGTGATTATTTTAGCAGTTGCATGAGAGCACCAACTGTAATTAAACCATAGCTGAAAATAGTCCCCAACAAATGTACTATTTCCTGCTTTTTTGGTTAGTTTATTCTATATCTGCAGTGGCAGATAAGTGCAGATTTGTGTGTTCACCAAGAAATAGTTTAAATTTCTAACAATTTATTATTATATTTTGTTGTTCTTGTTGCTGTCACTGAGCTTTTGCTCCAAGATACACACTTTTCCCTTTTACCTACCTCCAGCATTACGATTGCAAAACTGATTGTGAGACAATTCCGTACATCAAAACCACACAAAATGTAACAATTGCTGTCATTTTAAAGTTTAACTTTTGTTTTATTTTCTGTCTGACCACATATCATACTCAGTTGAAAAGAATATGTACAGTACACCGAGGAAACAGGCATAGGATGTTATTCAAGTCCAGCACTGCTAAATCATTTACAGCAGCACGTGCCCGGGGCTACATACTGGAACAATGTCAGAACCATTTATAAGTTGACAACATGTTTCACTGGAACAAAACCAAACCCTCCAACCAAAATTCATTATGGCTGCGATGCAAGAAAATATGCCATAAATTATGTGTATAACACAAAGAACAGACTAGGACAAAGTATATTATTTCACTATGAATAATACTGCCATTATACTGCAAATTTATAATATTTGAGCACAAATGACATGCAGCCTGCATGTTATGCATCTTAACAACAAGTTCATTTATAAGGTATACAGAGTAATTATTCTAAATTTATAGAGAACAAAATGACTAATTTCAGGCTCAACAGCACTTCCACAGACATGCCAAACATGTACAGATATATAAGATACTGTTATCCAGGACATCCTGCGATAGAGATATATTAACCTGCAGTTTGAATGTGGCAACAACCTGTTTGAATCCATACATGCAGCTGTTATCAGAGAAAAGCCTCTGATAAAGCCACTGTAGATTACCAGCAGACCGACACAGTTAAAGACAAACTAGAGCTAGATATTTCACTTGGAGTTGGTGGAGACCAAAAACAGAACTAAAAGGAGAGTGAATGTTGTTTTTCCATTCACCAGGGGAACACAAACACCACCAAAACTCAATTCAGAATTTGTTTTCAGTACAGCATGGTATAGATATTTAGTACACTCAAATTCCATAACTGAATTTCAGGAATTCGGTTATGCTTTTTAAGTATATAGGCTAGTTGAAAACTATATTAATATGGAGAGTGAAGAATCACATACTGATGTACTTTAGTCTCTTATTTCAGTTAATATTACTAATTATCTGATTTGCATAGACTAATATCAGTAAAGTAACGTTCCACAACAATCCTCTTTTAATGTGTTTTGTATCTGTTAGATCTTCATGGTCTTCAAATAGGCTTGTTGTCCATCATAAAGACACAAATGCAGGGATAGTGTCCTTGGATTTTAAAGTTAGGGTTGGTGAGGTTCATCCGACGTCCCACGTCAGGGCAGCGTTGCAGTTAAAACTTTCAGATGGGAACTCTGACATCCATCCACCATTGCGTGTACATCACCCATCTGAGACTGTACCTCCTCCAAAATACAACCACATAGGTTGTTTATACAATCATCTTAGGATAACCCATATTTAGGTTTATTGTTAGGCAGCGACCTCTTGAGTCCATAGTAATTATAACGGGAGGAAAGTAAAAAAATCAGGTAAGATAGAATAAAGAGCGCCAAAGTCTATTTATGGAGGAGGTTGAGGTGGTTGATGGGCCAAAAACACAGGACTTTCATTCAGGAGACAGGTGTTTGTGTCTTGTGTGAAATCAAAAATCGTCAAGTTATTTTAACTTCATAACGTAGTATGTTGCTTGACTTTTGTAACTTCATGTTATGTTACGTTAATAATGATCATACTTATTTTAACTCAAAGCATGATCTTTCTTCAGAACCTAACTTGGCTCTGTGTTCTGAGGCTGAATTTAGGTCAAACAGATACTTCTTGATTTTATTGTTTCATTCAATGAGGCCCCAGAATCCTACATTTCCTTGCTGATCACTGTTCATGACTTCAAACTCAAATTGAGGGGAAGGTTGTGGTCAGTGCCTCTAATGCTGTCCTGTAAAAATAAATAAATAAATAAATAGACATAAATATTGAACATCATTTTATTAACATAATGAAGATGGCATTTAATTTCATATTAATGCCTATGAACCTCCTGCGATGTCATGTTCTGAAATTTTAAACCAGCTGCTTCCTGCCACCCAGTATGTGGATGTCCTCCAAGATTATGATTGGATCACTCTTGGACGCAGAATTGAAATAACATAAATGCCAACAAACTACAGTGACATCTTGAGGCCATCCAGGCTGCTGGACCCTCTGGATGCTGGCGTTGTGGCTGTCCAGCAAGGTTTCTTTGCCCCCAAAAAGAAGTAGACTGACCTTAACAACCAGCCAGCGAGGTCTGGGGATGTTTGGATACTTACTGCCTGATCAGCCGTCAGCAGATTATCTGTCAGGTGCAATGTGTTCATCCCCTCCAGCTAGAGAAGGTGCTCATCAGCAGCCTCCCAGCATGTAAATGGTCCAGGAGCGAGCGGGGCCGACCTGGAGCCTTTTCGGCCAGGGGTATTTTTAGCCACACTAATCAGGGAGCTTATTATTTCTTGGGTTCACAGGAACTTTGAACTGCAGACTCTCCTGGCCTAAAAGATTCATGAAGGAGAGGCTATCGGGGGACCTCCTCAAGGCTGGAGAGGTCAGAGGTTGGTGTTATCCCTACGGCAACCACAGAAAAACAAATTATATGTGTTAAGGGTGCACCGCTTGTACATTTATTGTATATGTTTAATGTAGCGTGTTGCGGGTCTAACTGATTTATAACTGGAGGGAGGCATATTGACATACACAGCCAGGTGGAGATATATGGGATTTGTTATCTGTTCCAATTAAAAAAAGCTTAGCAGTGCAAAGTAACTGGGGTAAAATCTATTCATGTTGCATGGGAGAAGAAAACATGGTTTCCAGTGTAATTGGTCATGCTAATAAGGATCTGAGGCATAAAGTGATATTTTTAAATATACAGGCATTAGCTATGCTGTAAATCTCTCTGTTAGGGATTAGAAAGTTTGTTTGGCATTGAGAAACATGTTTGGAAATCAATGTAATTATTACTAATGGATAATAATTAAGTTATTATGGACGCACTTGTAAATTTCTGGAGCTAATTACAGTGAGAGTGAATACAATGACCCTCCCCAGGTAACCAAAATAACCTGGCCCAGCATTGGCCTGCACTCAGCATGCCGGAAGAAATAACTCAGTTATAGACTCGGGATGAATGACGCCCCCCAGGATTCCAGTTGCCGCTATTGACATCCCTCGGCCACAATCCAAAATTGCCTGGCCAAAATTTGGCATGCTGCAAGAAATAAGTTGGGCCACATCCAGCAGCCTGACTCAGCTGAGGCTTGGGATAAATGATGCCGAATAAACTTTCCCAATTCCGGCTGCTGTAAGTGCCATCACTGGGCTGTTATCAGAGATGACCTGATTTAGCATTGAGCCAAACTCGGCACACTGTGTGAAATACTGTAAGTCAGGCAATGTCCAGTTGTCCAAAATGAGCATGCTTGAAGAAATAACTTTGGCCATGTCCCGTTGCCTGACTCAGCTGAGACTCAGGATAAGTGATACCCGTGAATTGGGCCAAATTTACGTTCATGATTCTAGCTTCTAAAATTGCCATCATTAGGCCATTTTCAAAAATTACCTAGCCCTGCTTCAAACAAAACTTGGCATGGAGAAGGAAATAATTCGGGCCATGTCCAGTAGCCCGACTTGGCTGAGACTCAGGATGAATGACGCCCAGAATCGGGCCAAATAAATTGGCCTGATTTTGGCTGCCGACGTTGCCATCACTGGGCCATTAACAAAAATGACCTAACGCAGCATTGGCCCACACTCAGCATGCCAGAATAAATAAGTCATGCCGCATTCAGGTGCCTGACTCGGCTGAGACTCAGGATGAATAACGCCACAGAATCGGGCCAAAGAAACTGTCCTGATTCCAGCTGCCGACAGTGCCATCACTGGGCCGGAAAATAATGCCTTTTGTATATAAAACGCAATCTAGCTGGGGCCAGCTGGTGAAGGAAGCATGTAGATTACAAGGTGAATTGCCTGCAAAGCGCTGTTCCATTTGAATTGTCAATGTGGCTCCTCCATTTGACTCATACAGAGACCATTTTGGCTCAGATAGAGCAAAGACAGATTCCATCAGGTCCTTATCTGTTACAAGTTGCATTGCTTGCAACTGGATTCAATAGGTACCAATAATGGTGTTATTTTTTAAACATTAGGATACCTGGGTTTTCTGCACTGGTCAGCAGTGGGGTATATGAGTATGAGAAAGGCATATAAAACATGCCCAGCTTCCTTCCCCTCCCTGCTGTCCGATACCATGAATGGTGTATTATTCCTATCATTTTTCTGACTTTCTGGAGGAAAAAGTAATTTTATCTTGTAAAGGGATGTATTTTTTTTCTGCCCCCCCGCCTTCCTGTCCCCCGAGTGGTGTATATTGTTCTGGGATGAAGAAGTCTTCCAGCTGCATTGATACATCATCGCAGCCAACCGCAATCACTGTCTGCAGACTGTCAGCAGAGACCAATTTGGGCCACATACCCTCTGACCATGACATTTAAGAAAAATTAATCCCACTCTAAGCCTTCGAAGAGAATTAACTCCGCCGCAAAAAAAAGGACTATCACCAAACCTCTACAGAGGGCCAGCGGTGCGTGGGGTCCGCCGTTCTCTTGTGTTGATCAATAGGAGAGAAAGTGTTTGACAGCTTTTGTGCGAGTTGGCTGATTCTTTTGTTGTACAACCGGATGACGCCAGCAGAAGCGTCTCTCTCCCCGATGCAGATATGCCTAACATTTGAATTGGATGACAGACTGAGTGTTGAGTGAGAAGCTCTGAGTAACCACTTAGGGAGCTGTCAATCACGCTACTGACATTGCTGTTTTTCCGCGTGTTGATAAAGTGCGATCGAGGCAGCGGCAAATCGCGCGGCCTGCGAACAACACTGAAGGTGCCGCTTTCAAAAGAGAGCATCCCGGCAGCTATGGGAAGCTTTCATCAATCCAGCAAGGAACAAGTCTCTTTCCTCAACACAATTCATGTGGAGCCAAAGCATTTGGATAATAGCCATGTCTCGGCTATGATAGAGACTGAAAGGATGAAGGCTTTTTGCCCATTAAGGCAGTAGAAACACTCACAGATACACTATCGCAGGTTATTAGTGGGCCCCAGCAAAAAAGCACTCAGCAACATGACAGTGAGACAAGACATTTCCCTGAGACACAAACATACATCCTACCATCACATGTAGTGTCAGAGCTTGAAAGGTAGTCTAGGCAGGAACAGACTGATCATCACTGCTATAAACTGAAAGCCTCAAAAACGGAAGTCTTTGACAATTCCTAATATTTTCTCTTTACGTCCCCAAAATTGCGTACTTCTGCTGCTATCAGCTTGAACAATGTGTGCATCTGTTTCCCCACTCAGAATAAGACCAGTAAAACTGGCTTTATGTAAAGTTCCTTTGATTGCTTAAGACACCTTGCATGCTCCGTTTTGCAGCGGAACAGAATGAGCCGCAGACTCCATCTTATTTACATTTCCCTTTTCATAACCCGTTCTGTTACAGCGAGAGCGCGGAGAAGGCGGCGAGAGAAGAAGGAAGGAAGGAAGGAGGGGAAGAAAAAAACAGACAAGAAAAGAGAAACAGTGTGTTTCAATGCCAAGGTGCCTGGGCCTCTTTTTAAGCGGTAAATGTTCTGACGGGGGAAGAAGAGAAGGCGATAATGAGAGCAGAACTCCTTTCCAAGACAGCCGCATTGTTTTAATTGTTCAGACCGGAGAACCGAGGGAGGAAGAAGCCGAGTCTGTTTTCTTAGAGCCAATGTTAAAAAAAGAACAACCTGGCTTTTTCCCGGCAATGTGTTGGAGCAATTATATACAAACCCTGTAATTATGCATATCTTTTGGAAACATGTAAAAGCTGTATGGAAATGAGACTGGGCTGCTTAAGCAGCACACGCGGCGCCCCCCACGGCTGTGCATTGTTTGATATTTTAGGCAGTTTTGGCAAAGTAATGGGGAGTTTAAGGCGCGCTGCTGTTTTGTTGCATGTGTTTGTTCATGAAACTGTGTCTGCGCACAACCGTGGAGGGAGACGGGTTGGTCATAGTGGACATTAGCTGGTGGGCAAAAATGAAGCACAAACACCCTTTTTCTTATGCTGTATCAGTGTATCCCCCCCCACCCCCACCTCCACCCACCACCCTCACCACCATTTCCATACCTCCTCCTTCCTCCACAGATCTCCTTCCTTCTCCTCGCTCGTCTCTGCATGTGCTAGGTCCCACCCTTAATTAAGTCTGCTGGGGTTTAAAGTGTTGAATCTTGTTTAAAGCCCATATCAGCACATTTAAAAGGACTGTGAGAGTGTGCATGGTAATCAGGACATCCATAGCTGTTTGGATAGGAGCGTTAGCCACTGAGAGCCTGATTTCAGACTTGATTCCTTCACAGTTGTTTTTTCCCCCCTGCATATGTTCTTGGGAGGGAAGGAGAGGGTGTGATTATTCCCAACTGTCATCCAGTGTGTTTCTTTTGTATGGACTCAAGGCTCCTACTGCTCACAATTACCACAAGTTAATCTTATCACAGTAAAATTCAATTACTTTTATCAAGGTTATTTCATAGGCTACAGATGTAGCCCGGGTAGACCCTATTCTGCTGGCCATTGTGTGCTTTAGCGTGTGTTTCTGTGCCAATAATTGAGTTCCGCTTTTACCCGCAGAATGCTGTGTCCCGAGCAGCAACAATGCAACATGTAACAGCTCTATGAGAAACCAATAATGGGGGCATTACTGCAGTTCACCTCGGGCCGAGCACCTGTTACAGCGTCTCCATTCTGTGCTCACACTGACATTTAAAATGGGCATTTTCGGCATTGATAACAGGTTAGTGGCAGGGCCGCAAGCCAGGAGTCTGATGAAGGCTATTTAAATGCTTGCAAAGTGGCGAGATTAAAATCGAATAAGTGCAGCTTTTTCCCTCCCTTTTTCTGCTTGACTTATCTGGATTCGTTCCCCCAGACCCTCGCCGCGGTGGATTCTGGGTGACTCCCTCCGCCCAACACACCAATTACCCCTGGATGGATTTTTTTGAGTGAAGCAGGATAATTGTGTAATTATCTGGGTGAAATGGGAAGTCTAATGTGTTAAAGTGGGATTTTTTTTAAGCCGCTGTGAAAAGTGGAGACGGCATGGTAGGATTGTGCCGCTTGTGACGCTGCAGCGCCTCTTTGCTAACAAAATAGATAAATAAATAGATATGGCCAGAGATGTATCAAGCGTGATGACTGACCTGACCTAGAGGCTGAGAGTGCCTGCCTGCTGCCACAAACCTACAGTAGTGCTCAAAAGGGGGGCACCTGAGTTAATGTGTCAGAGAGGATATATAAATTAAAATCAAGATTGTTTATCAAAATTGTACATCTTCCATGAGGATTACAAGGCTTTTTATTGTGCTTAACCTAACTGACTCTGAGGTCCGTGTATATCAGATTTTTATGGAGCATATGTTTGTCTACCAAAGTGCCTTTTACGGTATTACCAAGAGGGGGTGCCAGCTTTAGAATCTGCACCAGGGGGTTTTAACAGGGGCTAAACAGCAGCCACTGAAGCCACAAGTGTGAATCATCTGAGAATTTCACTTTTTTCATTTCATTTTCTGACTTTGAGTTCGTGAAATGAGATGTTGGCAGGAAACAACACAGAAACAACACAGCTTGTCTCAAGGTGAGTTACTCTATGTGTCCTTTCTTTATGTTTTGCTAAATATGATTTGTAGGAAATGCAGTTCCTGTCTGGATATGGTGACATTTTTCCCAATACAGTATTTTAAAGTAGTGTATTACTAGGCACAAATGTCCACTTGGACTCAACAATGAACTAGTTAGATTTTGGTGGCCAAAGGTCAAGGTCACTGTGACTTTGCATCCATCCATATGAGTGCAATATGTCAAGTTCAAACTCAGGGAATTTCCTCAAATTTGGCACAAATGTCTACTTGGACTCAACAATGAAGTAGTGAAATTTTGGTGGTCAAATGTGACTGGTTTTGTTGGCCGTGACCCAAGAATTCATATTCCTATTATGACAAATTTCCACACAAATGTCAAATAGAATAAAATGATTCTGGTCACTATTTAAAGTCATAACTGAGGTGCAGAAGGGGAGATATTTGGTCAGATACTAAAGCGCTGTCCATGTTGAAACTGTGCTGTGTGTGTGAAGCATCTTCATTCATTCATTCATTCATCTTCTAACCGCCTCATCGTCTTGAGGGTCATGGGGGGGCTGGAGCAAGAGGCAGGGTACACCCTGGACAGGTCGCCAGACTATCGCAGGGCTGACACATAGAGACAGACAACCATTCACACTCACATTCACACCTACGGACAATTTAGAGTTATCAATTAACCTAGTCCCCAACCTGCATGTCTTTGGACTGTGGGAGGAAGCTGGAGTACCCGGAGAGAACCCACACTGACATGGAGAGAACATGCAAACTCCGAACAGAAGGGCTCCCACACCTAGGATCGAACTGGAAACCCTCTTGCTGTGAGGCGACAGTGCTAACCACCACACCACCGTGCTGCCCCGTGTGAAGCATCTATGTTTTAGAATATGTAGCTTTTTTGCAGTGACATCCATATTTGAAGCATTGTCAGCTGTCATAGCTACATATGAGTCTGGACAGACGTGAATGTAAACTGTGACTACAACCTGACTGGTTCCCAATGGCATGCAACTGTGTGGCACTAATTCTAGTTTTTCATTGTTGTTGTTTAGCAACAAGTGGGTACAAATAAAAATGTACAAAAGCGACAATAACTACAATGTTTATTGATGTTTTTATTAGTAATTGTGAATATTTTGGTTCAAAATCCAATTTGGTTATCATTACATATTGATGATGAACATGATTACTGCTGGTCAACTTATGGTCAACTGACTGTAACACTGAGTTTTGATTAATCATCGGAAAACATCAACAAGTTTGGATTTCTTCCCTCCATTATTAACCAAAGCCAAACTTATTCTAACAATACCTGTGTGTGATGCTTTAAGTTGAGACAAACTGAACCATGAAAAGCTAAATGTTTTAGTTGCTTAAAGTGCATATTTTAGATATACTGAATTAAGTATGTTCACCTTTAATATTTGCAGACATTGTATGTTTCAGTATGAACATTTTGCAACTTTGCAGATTTGTTCAGTAACAAACTTAATTCATTGAGAAAAAGTACAAAAAGACAAGAGTACATTCACTTTTACACCTTAATGTACACCTAATTAACATGTACATAACTTTAAATGTACAAACCTCAAAATCACAGTAAGACTTTACTTATATAAAATCAGTGCGTCTTCTTAAATAATAACACCACAACAGCATGTAACCGAATAGAATAGAAATGCTTTATGCTGTAAATAAAAACCAAATTGCCACATAGCAGTGTGCAGTGGCCTAACGCTGGCAGCATACTGGCCATTCCATTTATGCAAAGACTACATTCCAGCTCTGTAGTCTTAATTGATATAAAAAAGAGGGAAGAAAATCAATGGAAAGCCATGAAGGTATTTTTTTCCCCAAAATAACACATTGCATTGACCCTAATCCAAATCCACTCAGAAACCAGGCAATTTCTCACTGCCAGTCTCCAGACCCCAGCTCTAGTTGTGGCTGCAAGCGGGCGGTAAACACTCACTTGTGAAACAGGGGGAGGAGTGGAGGGGGGGGCATAAATGAAAATTCAAGGAAAGGGAACATAAGATATGTTGTCTGCTTTCAGCGGTTGTTAGAAAATAAATTGCTTTTGAAAGTAGAAATGTTTACCTCAATTGAGAACCGTTTTATGCCCTTGACAGGAAATTATTTCACAGCTTCTCAAGCAGTCGCTCTTTCCAGTGGTTATGTTTCCTTAACCCCACCAAATAACATTGGCCTTCACGTTCAGCTTGAGTATAAATAGCCTACTTTGCCCATGTTTGGGGGACTTTCTCAATAGGTTCCTCAACTAATTTCTGTCCTCTATGGAGCAGCTGGAGGAACAGAATAGAAGGAAAATGGTACATCGGTGTTCCTGTAGCTCCAGTATCTGGAGTGAATTTGCAGGAACACAATGAGAAGATCGGATATGGAATAACACAGCAAGCGCTGAGCAAACATTGGTGTAACAGCAAATGGGAACCATAGGTGTTGCCAAATACATCACGACAGTTGAATAGAGATTGTCCTCACCACAACAATGAAAATATTGCTTGCTTGGTCTTCAGTGCTTACTTTTCCTGAAAGGCAACTTGGCTGTGTGGGTGTTGTTTCACTTTGACAGTAGAGGCTGAGACATGCATCTTGTGTCCTGCCATCAGTCAAAGTCAAATGCCTTCAACTATGATGACAATCTTCAACTAACCTTGCATAACCACAGTTGTCCTCTTACCCTGTTGTTATAGTTAAAAGCTATTGCTTACTTTATAATTACTGAATTGAAACCACTTTCAGGATGCGGGTAAAGCAACAGCACAGAGCCTACAGCATATATTACTAACATTACAGGCATTTGCGTCTGTGTAGCATGAATGGCATGATGGGAAAAGGCTGATTTTTGACTGACTTTTTTATTAGAACAATGACACTTTGTTTGGCTGCACTATAAACAGATATAGCCATTGCCCATGGACCATCCCAGAATACCAGGACCTGTCGTAATATAACACATTATTAGTAACAATGGGGGTTATAAAATCACCAGGATGGACAGCTTAAATAAGTATTTCACCACTGGAAATATGGTCAGTTCATAAAGCTAGGCTGTCCATGCAGTAGAAAGATATAAATGCAATCTCATCCGTTTGATAAAGTGGTGCACATCTGGTAACAAACAATCTCATATTACAGTTTAACAGTAAACTATGATGTTTACCTCAGATGTTTCTGAAAACATCTGAGGTAAGAAATAGGCAACTCAGTAACAGAATCTTGGTTTATATTTGATCAACGCTGCTTCTTTTTACCGTTTGATTTCCATTTCTTCAACCTCCGTTTTTGCTATGCAGGTAACAGTATGGCACCCACTTCCTGTTTACAAACTGTCACTATTATATGTCAAAAGCATGTTTCTGACAAACATTTTAGGCAATGCAGTAACATAATCCTGGTTTATTTTTGATCAGCACTGCCTAGATTTACCGTCTGATCAGAGTTTGGTCTTAGCTTAAGGGAGAGAAATGGTCTATCTCTTGATCCACTTCTATACTTTACACGGTCAATATGATTGGCAGGCAATACAAAAACGTGGTACAGCCTGTCAATCGAGCAACATCCCGAGAGCCAGCGAAACTCTGCCAGATGATGCATTTTTGTGTCATCCAGCAGAGTTTCACTGGGAGAGAAGCAGGGGTATTATATTACATTTTATATTATAGTATTATAGTACAGTACATATAGTACATTATAACATTAGATCAGAAAATGCCTATATGAGTCATTGTTGTAATGATGTTATTCCTATTTGGCTACATGTAACTTGGTCTGGAAATACAAAACATGTTCAAAATTAACATGAAAATCTATTAGTCTCAGCAAGTGGGAGCCAGGATAAACATAAGGAATGATAGTTAAGCTGTGAATAAATGCCTGGATAGATGATATATGAATATCTTTTTAAGCCATTAATAGGTGGTCAGTCCTGTGTCAAAACTGGGAGGGAAGTTGCGTTTATATTTTACCAATAAAAGCTGCTTGCTCCAAGATGAAGGTTCTAGAGAGGTGTGGCAGGGGAAGGATGTCTCCATATCCTGTTTAAAGTGCCCGGTCTGTCCATTGGTCTGAGGAGAGGCTGACAGAACCCCCGATTAGTGAGCAGAACTCCCTCCAGAACCAAGAAGTGGTCAGTAACAAAATCCCTGGGAAAACCATGGACTTCTTGACTTAGGCCATCGACAAAAGCCTTCCATTCTCTCAGGTCTTGTGCCTTTCGATCTAGTTGTTGCCATGACACCCCCTCTGTCTTAATTTCTTATTCTGTGCTTCTTCTCCTGATGGTTCTAGGGTCTTCTCCTCTATGTCTTGCCTTATGGGTAAAAAACAAACTAAGCAGTTGATTCAAAACTATTTCTGTTGCTTTGGCTGAGGTGAGCTTAGGCAAAGGGTTGACGTGAGCAGAATTAAAAGACAATCCCTCAACAATACTCAGTATGGTGATGTTACCTTCACACAAAGGCAGTCCAGTGACAAGGTCCACAGAGATGTTTTACCAATGGTGATGAGGAACTTGAAGAAGTTGGAGGAGGCCTGCTGGCACGTGTAAAGGGACCTTGTTTTGGGTGTGCAATGTACATGCCGTGTGGAATTCCACAATGTAGGACTTCATCAGAGTCACTGTTTCAGAAAACCCAGGATGCCTGGTTAAAGGGTGAGATAAGAGGGGTGGCCCCATTAGAATTACTGGGAATGGAGGGAGACTGGAATAAAAAGGTGGGTACATGGGCAGCTGTAGGAGGCTGGGGTACGATTAAAGGCTCGCTTTTCAATGACTTCCCAAGAGACAATAGCAACATTGCAGGATACAGGATGCAGGTAGGAATTCACTGGTTTCCCTGGTGGAACTCTCTGGGTACTTTCTGGTAGGACGGAGAGTTGGACTTGATGTTGTTAGACCCAGGACAGTCATACAGGGTAAAGTTACAGCTAAAACTCAAAGAACCTAAGTGGCCTGCCAGGAGTATAACTGTTTGGCTGTCCAGATGTAATCCAAGCTCTTGTGGTCAGTCCACACCATAAACGGTTGCTCAGCCCCCTCCAGCTAATGTCTCCATTCCTTCAACACTAGCTGAACCAACAGTAACTTCCAACTGCTATTGTCATAATTCTGCTCTGGTGGAGATAATTTGTTGGAGCAGAATGCATCTGGAAGGATCAGGATTGGAGTTGAGGTAAGCCTCACTTGTGGTAAGGGGCAGCAGTGAAACTGTAGTTAAGAGTTAACATCAGGAACATGCCAGTGGCCAGCAGGCTCTGGATGTATTTTTCATAGGCTTTCTTCTTCTTGCAAGACAAAAACATACTTGCAGCTCCAACAGCGTCTTCTCTTCAACCAGTAGTCCAATGTCAGCAGCAGAAATCACTTTGTTTTGCTCTTCATGTCTTTCCTAACATACATGACACACCTCTTAACAGCCTGGCATTAGATTCCATTTAGCTGCACTATATGTAAATCAGATCAACTGTGGCTAGGCTCATTTACGTCTATAGTCTTGGTAAATATACTGCTGAATTAAAAAACTGTGGTGACATAGAATATGCACCCCTGACAGTACTTTGTGGAAGACTTATCCCCTCTTGAGTTAAGATTATTTTGTCAAACTGGCTTAATATGTAATATGTAAGGATGTAGCAGCTGCTCAAAGATCTGCTCTGGTATTACTTGGCATTTACTTGACATTTTGATGAACACCTACTGGTACATCAGGAAGAACAAGAACAACAAAAACTAAAAAGACATTTTCCAGAAAGTAAAATTAATTGAATTTTTCTACATACAAAATGTTACCGACAAAAATTATCTATCTATCTATCTATCTATCTATCTATCTATCTATCTATCTATCTATTTAGTCCTTTCTCTTTACATGGTAGCTTTAGCAGTGAAGCTGGAATCTTTTGTCACAGCTTTTATTTTGTTGGAGTTGGGATGCTGAGAGGTTGGAGCACCTCTCCAGTCACACACAGCCAAAACAAACACATAATGGCAGCTCTCAAAGCAGAGAGCTTCAAGACTGCAAACCTCTTTCAGCCCTCACCACGACTGCTACTAGAGGAAATAACAAACACAAATATGACAGTGAAACAGATGTCAGAGCCAATAAGGTTGAATTATTTTATTGCGGCACTTATCTCTAACAAGGAGGTGCCTGTAGCTAAATGTCATGCACAGATACAATGGTGCCTAAGTTTGTTTGGATAAAGGCCTATGATCTCCAGTTGCACAAAGTATCTACAGAATATTGTAACAATGCGGCCAGCCAACGGACTTTCCCTCCTTTCTCCTAACATAAGGTATTCTCAGGGATGTGCACAGATATTTTGAGGGGCTGTTGCTCAAACCCATAGATGTATAATAATACCTAGATATCAGCCCCCAAGATGGCACCTCCAGTGAAACTGCTCATGTGGCGCATATGCCAAAAAAAAATTTCTAGCTCCCAGGTTTACGTCCACTGGGTCTCATTCATGAAAAGTGAGTAAATCTGTGTGTAGATTTGCACATAAAAGCCTACTCTACTAAAAACCTACTCCGGATTCAGGAACGCTGCGGGAAACTCAGATTTGATCGTAAACACGTGTGTACGATCATGAATGCCAATCCATCGTAAAGTGACAGCGCGCTCCCGGTAATCAGCAATTAGCATAAATCCCCGCCCATGAATAGCCAATGACCACCATATAAGGAGGTGTAGGTGCTTCCTGTCGACCCGTCAGTCATGGCGCAAAGAAAGAGAGAGAAGGAGAAAATATTTTTTCCGAAGCGGAGATCGGAATAATTTTGGGTGAAGTGGACTTAAGAAAAAACATTTTATTTTCTTCAGTTAGTAGTGGTGTGACAGGTGAAGCACAGACCTGGAGGGAGGTAACAGATGCTGTTAATGTTGTCTCCGTAGTACAAAGAACCATGTCAGAGGTGAAGCGTAAATGGTTTGATATGAAACTGGAGGCAAAGAAACGCATAAGCACACACACACAAAATACAGCGGTCACCAAACAAACAGAAGATTCATTTGTGGGGTTTTGAATGAAGTGGGAACAGGAAACCAGAGATGTTTTGTGCGTAATGGATAAACTAAATCAGTGATCGCTGTCGGAATGTAGAGCTATTTAACATTTATTTTAACACCGATAACATATAGCCTACAGCAGTTTGTATGCATCGTCCTCAAATTATTTGAATCTTAATAGCCTAAAGCTCTGTTTGATACAACGTAAATTAATCATTTTCAAATCAGATTTATTCATTCAAACGATCGTCCTCCTTCCACCTGCTGCCCCTGCTGGGCTGCTGAACCCAGGCATCGCGGCGGAAGAGGCTGTGATCCGGCTGTCCTCACGGATATTTTTATTATCATCATTCAACGTGTAGAAAGAACGTGTAATCTATTGAGTCGATTTACGTAGATAATTCACAATCATGAACCTAATCTGGATCTAACTAAATGTGTTATATTTTAATATTTGTCATGTTTAGATTACGTGTTTCAAAGGCATCTGTGTATTGTGTGCATAACAGAGCGCAATACGAATTAAAATTGTCATTTCCAATAGTGAAAAGCAATATTTATGTGCATTACTAAATTTACACAAGCACTACGAGTGGTCAGGAGCAGGAGTAGATTTTGTTAGTAGCTACGAAAAGATCGGAGCTACTAAAATATTGATGAATGCGGACACGCACGTAAATTTCCGTCTGCGAACAGTTTACACACAAATTCCTTCTGCTCACGTTTCATGAATGAGACCCACTGTACGCAGCTCACTGAATATGCACAGTAGTGTTTCTCCTAGTAGTGTTCCCACTCAGCTTTACATTGTGATGATGTCATATATTTTTAAATCACATTTCCTGGCTTGTTGACGACCCCCATAGATCAAATATTCTTAATAAAGTCGTAAGTGACCTTGTTTGCAGTTTGAGTTGTCCCGTCAGCAGATCTACACATCTCTTCTTTTTTTGGTGCAATACCACAAGTGGCCACTGGGAATAATTGTAAGCAGGCTGATCTGCTGAGTAGTAGAAAAATTATCTGTATTAAATTTGTATACAACCTTTCACCTTGATTCTAAATCCTGATATATGAATTAGTTTAAAAAATAAAAAAACATATAGAAAAGATCATGACTAAAGGTTGAAAAATGTCATGAATTTCCATTGACAAACATGTCCAAATAGCTTTTTTATGTATGTAACGTGGGAGATACTCAAAAATTTGTTGTGGCCAAGCAAATCATGGCAAAGGTCATGGAGTCTGCACTAGATTTTAGATGACCACCATTGGGAGAAATGGACATGACTGTAGAAATCCTCACTCCTTGAGGGTTGATCAAGTTCTAGGACAGACCCTCTGATAGTTATTGATTGCCCATGTGTTAGATGCAGGGTGTCTTCATAGAGTCGTTCTTTTTTATGAGTGACTATATAAATAAACCTGACGCGACTTCATTTGATTAGGCTATACATTCTGATTTAAAACTTCACCAAGAAGTTTTGTCAGGCATATTACAACAGGGTAGTATCAGCCGCCCAGGAAAAGCAGCAATAATCATGATTGAATAGTGATGACGACTGTCATAAAGCTATGGTTGTCTGATCAAGTTAGTTCACCAAGACTAACGACTGCAACAACACAGAAGAATTGACGATGACTAATTAGCAAATCCATAATGTTTCCCTCCTCTTAAGCATCTCCCTTGAGGCTGTTTTGAATCATTATGCAAATGGTGTTGTCAAATGTCAATTAACGTGAGCAGAAATCCTGTGATTTATTATTTTGACGAGTTGTGTGCAGGAGGAAACTTTCTTCTTCAAGTCATTAAAACTGTGTGGGAGACAAAGGTGGCAGGGAGGGAATGGAGGAGCAGCTAACATACATTTAGCTGCAGAGAGAAAAAAGCCCTGTTCAGATGTTACATCACTGACCAGGAGAGACTACAACAATAAGCCAGATTTCATGAACTGATCAAAAAAAAATAGTTTGAAAGTATAGCAAAGGGACATTATGTAGGTATAGAAGACACAACTACAAATGGGAGAAATCAAGAATTTGTTGAAATTAAAAAAAGGGTGGTGTAGAGAGGGAAAGGACAGGGCTGTTATGACCACTTTGGTCTTAACAGCCAGGATTTCTGCAGTCATGTTAATGTGTCCCATTGATGGTCATCAAAAAGTCAGTGCAGACTCCATGACCTTTGCCATGATTTGCCTGGCCACAACAAATTTTCGAGTATCTGAGAGCAAAACCTTTGAGTCAGCATGGCATTTGTGCCCACACAGTTGCAGATCTTTTTAACTGGAACAATCTTGTAATTGCTTTGACTGAAATGAGTCATTTGTGAGACAAGTCCGAGGTCAGTAGGGTCGAGTGCCGCTCTCTATCGCACCTTCATGCTAAAAACAGCAATCTAGCAGGTGCATGTTGTGCCAAACTGGTAGTGGTCAAATAAAATTCAGCCTGTGCTGGACTGTGCAATGTCAGTTTGAGGCATGTGGGGTTGTGTGATGAATGTGTGGTCAATCATCACCACTAACTGTCATCATCCATTTCATACGAAGCACAAATTTTCGAAAAAAGAAAAAAAAAATCAGAAAAACTAATTGCTTGCTTTCCCCCGGCAGAACATTGGTGCAGTGGAAAAGATACTGAGATGGACCTTAATGTCAGGGTATTTATGCCTGCAGAAATGTATGATTGACCAAGAAATCCTACCTTCCAACTGCTATGGTCAATGCGTGTTTGTTCTCCGCATCACATTTTTGCATCACATTGGTGAGAAATGGCTTTAACTTGCATTAATCCATCTGTTCGGCCATGTCATGTTTTTAGAATGCAGCATAAAACAAACTTTTATTACAGCACCCTTTCTTTTCTGTAATCAATGACATATATATATATCCTGGATTCTGACATCTTAACTGCCAAAATCATTTCCAACATTTTTAGTGATACAAGTAGACCTGTTGTTGTGCCTATACGTCTGTTTTCACCTGTCGATTAACAACAAGTGTATCATATCTTATTTTATGACATAATCAGAAATGGTTGGTTTGTAGATGTGGGCCAAAGCAACAGTCCTACTGTAAGAACTGGGTCCTACTAGGTCCCTGTAAATTACCGACAGAATTTGCAAGCAGGCTGTCTTTGGTCTTAAACATTACAAAAATGCTGTCATAGGACACGTCTCACAGTGGGATCACATCTTACAACCAAAGACTTCACCATACATCTCAACTGTTGTCTACGACAGTCCAAGATCACACAGTGAATAGGGACCCTAAAGTCCCTTAGTTTGGGAGGGAGGGTGGGTCACACACAGCTGGACTTCTACCGGGAGATCGCAGTTCGTGTCGCAACCATTGTTTTAACCTAAAATTCTGTCATTTACTTATGGTCATTTCTCACTGACACCACATGTATTTACTTCATGTTATGTTATGTAACAAACCTACTTATTTTTACCCAAAACATGATATTTTTTCAAAACCAAAATAAGTAGTATTGTTGCCCAAATCTCACAATGAGGGTTTCACAAAGTTAACCACTTGTTATAATGTATTTAAGCAACCTGGTCTCACAGAAGTCGTTGAATACTGGCACCTCGGCAGTGACTTCTGGTTTCAGAAGAACCAACAAAAAAAGCAAGTGCAACATTCCCTAAGAGAGAAGCTAAACAAGCAAAGTAGCCCACTTTCCAAATTAAAGGAAATAAATGGCCCTGATCTGTACAAAGCACTGATGTGGTCAGGTGGTACGGGTAAGCTTGTCACCAGCTGTGTGACTTTATCCATAACAATAGTTTATTTGAGGATTTTTAGTCAGGATTTAGCACAGAGAAAGCGCTTGTAAAAATTACAAATGATCTTCTGATTGCTTCAGACAAAGGACTCTGCACTAAGCTGTTTTAAATCCTACTTATCTGACTGATTTCAGTTTGTTCAGGTTCATGATGAATCATCTTTGCATACTAATGTTTATGTCACAGTTCCACAAGGTTCTGAGCTCGGACCAATTCTATTCGCTTTATATATGCTTCCCTTAAGTAACATTGTTAGAAATACTCAGTAAACTTCAATTGTTATGCAGATGATACACAATTATATCTATCCATAAAGCCTGAAGAAACAGATAAATTAACTAAACTTCAAACATGCCTTAAAGACAAAAATCTGGATGGATATTCCCTTATGTTAAATTCAGACAAAACTGAAGTGATTAGTCTTGGCCCCAAACGCTTAAGTAACTCTCTATCTGAAGATATAGTTACCCTAGATGGCATTGCTCCGGCCACTAGCATTACAGCAAAGAACCATGGAGTAATATTTGATCAAGATTTGTCTCTTCACTCACATATAATACAAAATTCAAGAAATGCATAAACATATCCTCTCTCAAAAAGAGGTAAAAAAAAATTGGTCTATGCACCTGTTACCTTTAGGTTGGATTACTGCAAATCTTTAAAAACTCTCAAGCTGATCCAGAATGCAGTGGCACGTGCACTAACAGGAACTAAGAAAAAAGATCATATTTCTCTTTGTCTCTTTCTCACACAGCAAGCAGGTTTATCATCAGCACCGCTGCACTCAGGCTTTGCATTATTCAGATTTTGAGCAGGAAAATTTGTTGAAGTCTGACATATTTAAATCTCTCCGGTCATCATGTCTGATATAAATATTTCCCTTTACAAATATGTAAGATGAACAGCGTGTCCTAACAGCAGCAGCTTTTATCCACACCAAAAGTGTTAAATACTATGAAACTCTGGCATGTTGTAAAAAACAACAGCAATGTAGCATACCTGTCAGCTGTGCGCTTGAGTTCATACTTACGACTTACGCGCTAAAAAGATGAGTGAGAATTATTTTTTACACAGTGCTTAGTATCATTTTTTTTATTTTATTGGAATAATAATATTACAAATGCAAAAAAAAAAATACTCAATTGAGATGAACAGACTGAAAACTTTATCCCATTAGATAAAGCAGATGTTGACAAAGATTTTGATTGGGGACATTCTTGCAGTTTAAATATATTACAGTCATAAATTGCAATATCTTGCAATATATTTTAGCACAATACTCAGCGCACATTTAAAATCACAATAATATTGTATCGTGACTAAAGTATCATGATAATATCATATCATGGAGCCTCTGGTGATTCCCAGCTGTTGTGTCCTAAAGTCACATAATGTTTTTTTTTTTTGTTTTTGTTTTTTTTTTTTATTAGTGAAATTACATGACAAAAACAGTGACATGACATGGTGAACACATAAACAGACATGACGGGGGGAACATACATAACTACAGACAATAACAAAGAACGAAACAAGAAATGAAAATGTAGTTATTAAGTGTCAAATGTCCATATTCAGTTCTATGGTGAGCATAGTTCATTGTGTCTTTGTTGGGGAGCGGGAGGGAGGCTGGGCTTTGGTGGGTATGATGGAGAGAAAGAAAAATAAATGAATAAATAAATAAATAAAACATAACATGACGTAAATAACCTTATATAATTAATCTTAATGTTAACAGAGTACAATTAAGTATGATATATCTTGGTATAATAAAGTAATATAGTATGATATAATATGATATAATATAAGAGCACAATACAGTAATATATACACTTATAACATAACAATTCACCAGTGTAACCCCGTGGGGGGGAGTGGGATGAGGCCAGGAGGGCAGGGGCCCCGCTGGACCCAGCAGCACCCCCGGAGGGCCCAGCCAGAGGCAAGCGTGGCGGACTGACAGGGACTACTCCTCTCTTTCTTTTCATTGTTACTTTTGTAACAATTTTGTAACATATATATATATATATATATATATATTTTTTTTTTTTTTTTTTTTTTTTTTATTTATTTATTATTATTATTATTTTTTAATCTATTTAGGGCAGTCCCGCTTTTGGGTCGCACCCAGACCCTTAGGTGCTGACCCTTTGCAGGTCTTGCCGTAATCCCATTTCCTGTCTCAGTTCTGGGCAACTCCCAGACCCCTTGGGAGGGAGTGTGCCCAACATGGAGGGGCTCTGTGGTTTTTGAGAGGAGTAGGCCCGGCCAGCCCCGCCGCCCGCCTGCCCCAACCAGGGTTCCTGCTGTGCCACCTGAGAGCCAGGCATGAAGACACCCCTGCACCTACCAAGCCCACCCAGCCCAGCGCCAACCCCCATGATAATGACAATAATAATAATAATATAATTATTCCAATCATGTTCGCATTATGCTCAATATATTATAACATGATCATATGGCTATCTACATAATATATATTTGACTTTATCAGTGTATACACAAAAACAAAATGAAACAAACAAAAAAAACAGAGGAAGAAACAAATGAATAATAAATGAATAGATAAATAAATAAATAAATACATGTTAATTTGATATATGACAGCTGCAGTATTAGGATGTGTTAACAGAGTAATGAGGAGAGCAGAGAGTGAATATACATTTAATGTAAGAGGAATCAGCTTTGACGGTACTGTATGAAGGGGGACCAGGTGTTCTCATAGGATATGTTATTTTTCAAAGCTGCGGTAAGTTTTTCTAGGTTTGAATGATCTGTAAGTAAGTTAAATGTGATATGGATAATTTGGATCTGTCTTTCCAGTTCAGTAATACTGTTTTTTTGGCGATGGTTAATGCTATTAGAAGGAATGATTTGTGATGAGTGGGAATGTTTAAAGCAGAAAGATCGCCAAGTAGTGCAATGATTGGGCATGTAGGGTTGCTGAGGCTGAGCATCTCAGATAGCCTGCTCACATAACTCACATAATGCTTTGAGTGGCTCAATACCGCTCACTTCAAGGTCCTATTCTTTATATTCATCTACTGCGATGATATGGGTTTAGTTTACAATTCATGCTCATGGCAGGAAAGTTTGATTTTTAGAGATACTTTTCTCTTTCTGTCTCTTAGCATTAGCATATCGTTGGCGCTTGGTTCCGATGTGTCAGTGATGCTATATAAACCAGAAGGATTTACTGTCAGCATTTAAATGTTTGGGCCCATTTTGAAAAGTTTGATGAGACACCCATGTGTTGAAGTCTCTAGTGACATTTTGTTTTCAATGGTGCTTCATGGATGCAAGAATCACCAAACAATGGCTGGAGAGCTGGGGGAGCATACCAAAGCACTCACTGTTCATGTAAAAAAACACTTAAAACAATCAACAGCTGCAATCAAAAACATGATGAAATCTTTGTTCTCTGTGTTGTGAGCCTGTCAAGTACCCAGTGAACAGAACGAGCACGGACTTTCAATAGCAAGGGTGAAGTGGCTTTTTTAGAGGCAGCACAATTACCCAATAAATCAACCTATAAAAGACAACACAGGGTGTCAATTAGCTTGTGTAATTGAATAATTACTGGCCAGAGAGCTCAGGCACAGTCACTGCAGAAGCTGTTCTCCAAATGTCAAAAAGCAATTGAAATAAATTACGCATCTCTCACATCACCTCAGCGATTAGGACGGCCATAACAATTCACTCCGTTTACCTGGAATAGTTCCCTAAGTATACCACTACACACACACACACACACACACACACACACACACATACATACACACACACAAACTCATTGTGTTCATAGGCCTCTGCTCTCTTCTGTAATAATTTCAGTCTGAAATATATTTTTTAACTGATCTGACACCATAAGGGTCTTTACAAATTCAGCACAGATGTGTATACATTACATTTGCATGTTTAGTGCGTATCATATCAATGTTTCGAAAGTGATGTTTTCATGGATGGATTGCTGAACAGGCTTACTGAGCAGGCACAAAGTTTCGAGGGGCCCCCTGGACTTCACTTGCAAAATGTCCCTCAAATTGACACTTCCTGACCTGAAAGAGACTCAAAAAGACCAAAAAAGATATAAAAGAACTGCAAAGAAAAACAAAATAACTATAAGAATGGGCAAATCAACCACAAAAAACACAGGCAGTCACAAATTGACTACAAAGCAACACAAAAAGAGGCAAAATTACCTAGAGACGACTACAAAATGAAGACAAAACAACCACAAGGAGACACAAAATGACTACAAAGAGACACCAAACCACAAAAAGATGCATAATCACCACAAAGAGAAGCAAAGCCACCATAATCTTGGTGTGTTTTGCTCCTATGTAGGAGAGGCAGTGGGGCCCTTTGCATATCTGTGCCCAAGGGCCCATTGTCTGCCCATGACCATTGTATATGAGCTGACTTTCCCATCGGGAGGTGGAAGGAATGGTGGATGGTGTGTTATCTAGGCGAGATGCCTGCCAAGTAGCAGACCACTGTTAACGACCAACAGCAAAAAACATGGCAGTTTTTAGCAAAATAATAATAATAATTTCTGTTGGAATAGTGCCAGGATATGACTGTTTTGCCATTGGGGATTGTGCAATGAAAACCAGGTATTTTAAGTCAAACACGATATTTCCCTAACCATAACTAAAGTTTTTTTGTGCCTAAACCTAACCACACATGAACCACATGTTGTTGAAACACAGAATTGTAACATATCAACTGTATAGTAAATTATATATACAGAATGTATATATATACATATATATATAAATTAGAATTTCAAATTCCAAGAGTTTACTTCTTGTCATGGGTAAGCGTTTATGTTGAGCCCTGCACCTCTTATATTTTACATCATTTTGAGTTTTAATGCTACTATGCCCATGACTGCTGTGGCCAGAGGGAATTTCTTCAAATTTGGCACAAATGTAACGCAACCTCACAAAACATGTTTTTGGCCGTAAGTCAAGAATTCGTATGCTAACAAAATCTCACACAAATGTCTAACAGAATAAATTGTTTGATGTGATGACATTTCATGTCCAAAAGGTCAAAGGTCAACTTCACTGTGACATCACATATGAAGCTTCTTTGCAGCAGCATCCATATTTGAAACATTGTCTACTGTCATGGCTACATATGAGTTTGGACAGACGTCGACAGATGGATGTAAACTGTAACTGCAACTTTACTTGACTGACAGTTGAGAGGCGGTAATTCTAGTTTTCTTAAGTGTGATTTACCGGTTAATGTGTGTTAGGCTGCTGAAAGCAAATTAGCCAACATCAGAAATGATGGTGAAAACTACAAAATAAGACCCAAGGAAAGTGGAGTTATCCTAAAAACTTAACCAGGCCTCACATATTGACATTCAAGTCTTTTTGTTTTGTTTGTCATGATGAACAGGTTCATTCAGTATAGTTTTTATATTCATAAAGACAATGTATTAACTATGAGAAGCATGTGTGAACAGTGCTGGTGCAGCAGTGGAATTTTTCCCTCACATAACCTAATTAGAGATCACATCAGGGTTGTTAGGTGAATGGTTTATTCATTATCCAGAGGTACATTTAATGGGCCAAACTCATTTAGACGCTCATTATCAAACTTGGCAACAGATCATATTATCCTGCCGTTTTGATCTTTCTGAAGGACATAAGTGTAAAGAAAGGCAGAGAGAGGCGAGTGCAGTGAAAACTAACAACGTGCCAGATCGGCGCTTTGATTAAACATTGAAGGATCGCCTCTCACAAAGAACACTGTTGTCTCTCTGCTCCATGGACCCCCATGAGTCCCCACCATTGTCCGGCTGGCACTGCAGCCACGCCCTCTAGTTGGGGTTATCCTCACCTTATTGGCTGGACCAACCTTTGATGGGTTCTTGGTGCGAACAGTGAAGAGGTGTATGTGGAATTTTTCACTCTTTTCTCAGTCTAATGCCTAATGAGCAAACATGGGTGGGGACTGGCTTTTGATTGGCAGGCTAAACTAAATATGGAGTATCAAGGTCGTCCTTAATAAGATGCTGTTGATTCATGTTTGTCATGGATCCACTGGGTCTGCACAGATGATGTCCCATGATAGTGTGTGCGCTCATATTTTGAAGAAAACGGGATAAAAAAAGGATATGAATAAAACAATGAGTGGTAGGCACAAAGTATTGCTTCATGGGTAATTTAGATATTTTTTCCATGTTCCATTTGTTTGATATGCATAATCATGTCACGATGATTGGCTAACCCTAGAGGAAGAAAAGAGTGACAGACTTGAAAAATGGGAAATGAAAAGAATGAAAGTTAGCTTGCAAATATTATAGTGAGTTTGTCAGAGACACTGCAGAGTGATCTGAGGCGCTGTGTTAAAAAAAATGAAGGTCCAGGACGGAGGGAAACAGCATGGAAACACAATGGATTTTATTCTAACTACAGAATGGAAGAGTCAGACATTTAGAACTAGGCTGGCATTATTCAACATTTTTCTTATTGTTCACAAATCTTATAAAATTAGTTAATGTTATTGTTTCTCTCAGTACTTTGTGACTTCCTTATTCTGTCTGTGGCTCTCAGCCCCAAGCCCTTTGGTTCCAGTGGCACCCCCAGAAATTTATCATGGGGGTCGCTGGATGGGGCTGCTGAAAATCTTTTGGTGGCACACCAAAACCAAAAGTCATAACTGAATTTTAGGAATTTGATTATGCTGTTGTAGTATATTGGTCATTTGAAAAATGTTTCAATCCAGAGAGTTAAGGAATCACATACTGATATTTGGTATCTTATTTTACATTTAATAGTAAATCATGCAAACTTTTGCTGGAACAGCAATTGTATCCCACCCCCTGACCCCGTACTATTAGTAAAAAGTAAATAATAAATAAATAAACAATAATACACTTAACAATTTTTAGATGTCTCCTGAATGTATCAGTAGCTCTCAACAGCTGATCAGACTTGTTTTTGATCAGCTTGTTTCTTGTTAAAAAAAAAATCATATTTTAATAGAATATTTAATAGTTTTTAATTTAATATAATATTTAAATAATTTTGTGAGAAATGTATACATCCCATCACCAACCCCCCTTGCACTGTCTGAGTTGTAACATTCCTTTTTTATTATTTTATTCAGGCACATGGTAAAAAATATATATATATTGCTATATTTGAAGGTTACATTTATAAATGTGTGCATGAGGAGTGTAAATGGCAGAAGAGAACATACCAAAAATTAAGTAGAGCAGACAATTTGAGCGTTCCAATCGCCATACTAACATACTATATCATATGCCAGAAAAACATTCAGTTTGCTCCAGTACATAATATGTTAAATGCAGTATGGCGAAAATACCAGGATATTCTACTACTTTTATCTGATTTTACAGTATGCAAGTCAGCACGTTTTTCTGGCTATTCTGACCCACAATCCTCTGCACAGCGGATGATACGTCACATCGATTGAGCAGCAAACAGATAATTGTTTGAGAGCTGATTGACAGCTGTCAGAAGCAGTGATGGATGACAACGCATTCAAGTAACTGATGACCAGTATAGTAATAATCGGAATGTTAATTGTTTCAGTCAACAAAATAATCACAAATATTACAAACAACAACAGGATATAACTATAAAAATGACAGAGAACTGCAGATGTAATTTCACTGTCACAAATATAACATGTTACATAGAATGTACAATCTATGCAGTTATAGCTTTAAAGTTAAACTACATACATTGCAAAGTAACAACAGCAGAGCTCTTAAGGTTGCAGTACCTACTAAAAGTAAAAAGAAATAGTATGCGATACAGAACGCACCCAAAATCACAATATGACAACTTCCTGGGTAGCGACACCCACTTCCTGTAAAAGCCAAAATAAGGTACAGATTTTTTTGTGACATAAACAAGATACAGATAGAAGCTATGCATTACACCCTGCAGCTGAGAGTTATAATTCTCTGTAGGGTTTATCACTACAAGCAACCTTTCACATTGCACAGAGGGAACTGATTTATTGACAAAAGAAAAATACTTATTAGTGAACCTTTTTTTTCATGAGAAAAGTTTTGTGGGAAAACATGTCTGTTTGTTTGAAAAAAACCTCTCGACACAAGGTCCACTTACTGGAAATTTTACAGAGATAACAGCCATATATCGTGGCCTTTATAAGCAAAGGAAGTCTGCTCAGTTATCGTTATTATTTTGGTATCATTAGCAAAACTCAAGCATCATATCTGCATTAGCTTTGTGGAATTTACCCATTATTGCTGAGTCACAATCACAAATAAAGTTTATAGATTTTCAGCAGGACTATTCACAGCAGCGGATTAATCCACATTTGGTGTTGTCGTTAGTATCTGTGGCAGCAGGTTGGTGTATGTGGGATTGGGTCAAAAATAGCTACAGTTGGTACTTCTCAGTCAAGGAAGGATCCTTAAATGGTTGAATTTCAAGGAGGCTATATCATCAAATCTCACCAAAGGACTGTTCCAATGTCAAGGATACTTCAAATTCTACTGAGGACCGAGTCCTTCCTTCAGAGAATTTTCAAGGATGCATGTGTATCCTCAGTGGACATGAAGTACTCATGATTCTTTGCACACGATTTGTTGGAATTAAAGGTGGGGCCTCCTAATGACTCATACCTTGGCACTGGTTAGCTTGTTCCAGTGTTTGTTCACTGAATACTAGGAAGGAGTCTTGCCTAGCCTCTGTAGGACTTGGAAGGACCCATTCTACCAAGGAAGCATCCTTGACTTTGAGGACCACCAAGTGTGTGTGTTCATGGTAATGAATAAACATGTAAACAGGGCAACTCACTGATGTGTTTTAATAGTTTTTGGACAAGAATGGAGCTCTATGGCACAGAAAGGAAGATATATCAAGCTTTGATACACAGTTAATACTCGTTAGTAGATGCATTGCTTGTTCTGGTCTGTTCATGGGAATTGTTGACAGTATGAAAAATAATTATCACCGCACTCATCTCAGTTCATGAGCATTATTTCAGCAAACAGAGTATACTTGGTTTAGTGGGTCACATGCCTGCATTAGGCCTTGAGATATGTGGAATCAATCAGCGTGTAGATGGTAAAAAAAAACGGTCTGTTTTAGATCCTGGCTGAGTTGATGCTATCGTCTTTAATTTCCCATCAAAATGTCGGGAAGATCACTCATTTCCCAAATTAAACATCTTTCACTGGTAACTTATTCAAGAGATTCCAATTAGCTGAAAAGTGGTTCTTCATGATTGTGTTCCCCCCACACCCACCCACCCTTTCCCATTCAAATACTTTAAAGAAAGCCTTAAAGGAGAAAGCTCCCCTCCCACCCCACCACCCCCATCCTTCTTTATCCGGTGTGTGTGTGCTGCTGCTACTGAGCTCTATCAAGTGGTATAAATCTTTAATTTTGGAGATCAGCATTAATGGCCGAAACAGCCTCAGATCTGGGCTCCGCTCCCTGCTTTCATCCTCTCGGCTGGAGGAATTCCGGGAGGGGAGGGGAATGGGGGGGAGGGGGGTGGCGGCTACGCGATCGTTTGCTCCCATAAGTACACAAAATTAGCTGCTTATCAGTTGATCTCCGTACATGATCCCTCAGAAATCTTTTTCTGCGCATCCAAGGCCGCTGCTTTCGCCGGAGCCTCGTATCCCCGCCAGCTCCGCAGAGAGGGGGCTGATGGAGGAAGGAGGTGGAGGGGAGCTCTAATTAAATCACTTTTCAAAGACAATAAGGCCAGAGCTTCCTCCTCTTCCTGAACTTCCCCTGTCGCCGACAGACACTAAGCTTCAGCCTTTTACCTCGCAGCTCAGCGCCGTGAAGAAAATTGAATCGTCATTAATCTGTTTTAGCCTCCTGTGTTGCCCATCGCACTGTTTTATCAAAATTCAGCAAGCTAAAATAAACAGGGAGGCAGATAGAGAGAGAGACAGAGACGGAGTGAGAAATACTGGGCTGAGAGTGAAGCGGCAAGCACTGCAAGGCTGCTTTTGTTTTGATGTATCCCCTCGTTTGTTAACTCGACTTTCTCCTAATCAATCAAGCACCAAACGCATCATTTTGCTGTTCTATTTTGACTTCTTCTCTGAATGCGAGCATCAGTTATTCTCCGGGCTGTTTCATAATGTTGCTGTTGCCCCGTATTTCTCCACATTAATGAGTGCAGGCTGTGGAATTAGGCTGGGCGCTGCCTGTTAATGGGGCCTGTGAAAGCTGGAGAGTGACTGCAGCTCTCGTTAGCTGAGCCGGCGGCTATTGATTGCGGCAGGCCACTGGGGGCTCCCTACCTGCGGTTGACTTTGTACTTCTGCAGGAGTTGTAAGGGTCTGCTGAACAACAGGGACCACGCACATCTCAAACAAGGTCTATGAAAAGCCTATCAATTAGGCTTTGAAGGTCAAGCAAACTCTCCCTCCCCGCGCTCTCCGTCTCCCCACTCTTGCTTGGTCTTGAGAAGGCGGTATCTCCTCTGCTCCCTCCAAAATACATCTGAAGACTCCATTCAATTAAATATCTCTCAGCTCCAGCTGCTCCCTAAGTGAAAGGTCAACTAAGTCCAGGAGGCTAAAAGAGAAAGGCTTGGCTTCTTCACAACCCCTCCCCACAACAAAGCCTCCCCCAAGCAGGCGCTCTTGCTCTTAATGATACCCACTGGTCAATCCCTAACTAGCAGTGACAGTTACCCCCAGAAGCACCACTGCAGACCAGAGCCAATCGATCAGGTGAAAAAAAAATACATATAATGATAACCCGCAGACATAATGTCAAGCCCTTGCACTGTCCCAATTGGTTGACATTCAGGTAGATAGTGGGGAGAGAGAGCTGGCCAGACATCAAAAGCGAGGTGCAGCAGTGAGCTGTCTTGCTCTCTTGCGCCCACTGAGGTGGGTTAACCCTCTCACATGAACTCTAATTATCCACACTGTGGCCTCAGGGAGTCCCGGAGGAATGGCCAGCGAGCCCAACGACACACACACTCAATAACCATCAACACAAACACCACCTAATTGAGTCAAATTGGGCCTCATTACTTAAGCTTTAGTGCAGCCATGTTGAAAGTGAGGCTAACTGGGTGTGTGGACCCAGGGATGCCACGAGAGTCAGCCGTGGAAAAAGTGGCTGAAGAAAGAGAGTCTTCTACAGAGATGTTTTTGCTATATATATATATATATATATATATATATATATGTGTGTGTGTGTTATATTAATATTCATAATAATAATCATAGTACGCTTTGACATTTTTGAATATGGTTTATCTGTACCTTCAAGACAACCAATGAGGTCATATATTTTACCATTCCACTGGTTTCTACTAGTTACTGGTTACTACTCACTGAGCAGGAAAATAAATACTATGATGCAGATGCAGACATTTCCATTAGCCTCTTATCAGCGTTGCTAAATTTGTGCTAAATACATGCTCTTTCATCTATTTTGCAAGTGTTGGTTGTGCTTTTTGTGCTTGACTTTGCATGGTGGTGGTGCTTGGCTGCAAGTTACTCATCTGGATGAGGAAACCAACCAGTCCAGTCTGTAAACTCTCCTACTGATGACTTCTGAAGCTAGCTATAAACATCAGTAAGCATCAAAGAAAAGGTAAAGAAGATGCCCATTAGCCTAACTAGCATCCTGCTAGCAGTTGTACAGGCATTGGAAAATAAATTGGACAGCCTCCAAACTGCATCAAGTACCAACAAGATATCAGGAACTGTAATATCCTTTGATACACCAAAACTTGGCTAAATCCTGTAGAATATGTCAACCAGGAGGCTCTTTTATGTCAGTCCAAAAGAGCAGATGACTCTGGTGTGAGAAGGGAAGAAGGCAATGTGCTTTATCATGAATAAGGACTCGTGTGATGGTGTGAATGTGAGGTGCTGTCCCATTCCTGCTCGCTTTGCACCACAAGGGAAATAAACACTCTGTATCACTGCTATCCTCTTTCCAGAGTTGACTGCAGAGCAGAGTCGCCTCCAGCATTCTGGAGGAGCAACCATGTGGCTGTCCTGTTGAGGTCAAGATATGCAAACACACTACAACACACGCCAACAGTGACTTCACAAAAAATATTTGACAATTTTAACAATCAGGCTTTTACCTCACTATCTGCGTCACTAGTATCCCATCTCCACAATGTTTATAAGCATGGGTCAAAGTTTCTCCCATCTACTTTTGCATGGGAAGTGGCATACGCGTCTGTCAGGCCTCGTTTTGTGTGTACACAGTGTTTATAAATGAGACCTCAGGCTACCACCATCAACATCATCGCTGACATCAAATGAATTCAGTCTGTGGGGGATTTTAATCTGTCAAACAACAACCAAGAACTGAACCCAGAACTTCATTCTACAACCAGAAACTATGGATTACCAGAACCATCAGAGAGCATGGACAATTATAAAGCAGTAGCCAACAACGTAAGAAAACGCAACAAAGGAGTAAATTACAAGTTGAAGGATCTGACAGGAGCACATTTCACTGGAGATGTACCTTGTATGATTTCATTTGACCAATAAATGGTCAATTAATTGATTGATTAATATCTAAATGACAGAATATGTCATGTTTCAGGGCACTTTAAACCCCAATTCATCCAAATTTTACTGTAAATTCACATAAATGCCCCAGATTGTCAAAATGACATAAAAACCTTAGGTTCACCTGACACAAAAACTCTTCCCTTGTGAGCTTGATATCATTTTTTATGTTGAGTCAACAATTTTTGAGTTTAGAATTAATTTGACTTAAAGTTATAAACCCCGATTTTGCTTAATTAGTTTAAGGCCAACACACAACATTATCATTGTGCACTTGTGTCATGTTGGTGTTAAATGGGTGGAGTTTCCCAGCATGCTCTAAGAAAATGTGTTTAAAGCCATAAGCTGAAAAAAAAATGTGTTTAAATGTGTCACTCACATTACCCATTACACAGTGATTGATACTTCTGTATTTCACAATGGTTCTAATGGGTGACAGTTTATATTTAATGTTTTATTTTAATGTATTTCTCTTGTAAAGCACATTGAATTTCCTCATGTATGAATGGTGCTATATAAATAAAATTGCCTTGCCTTGCCTTGCCTTGTGGTCAAAGACATTTTGCGTTATGAGTTAAGTCATATACACAGTTAGTCAAATCCCACCCATGGGAATATTGTACTGTCTAACATAAAGTTGTGCTGAGGTGAAATAGAAAGTGCTTCCTGGATCAGAATTTATCTCTTTGCCTCATTCATGCAACTGAGAAACCTAGGCTCACCAAAATATATTTTCATAATTCAATGAATTTTTAAAAAATGTTGTAAAATGTGTATTCAATGCTTTTATGTTAATATGACAAAATAAATGAATGCTCAAACAATGAAAAAGTTATGGTAAGCTGACAGAAAATTCTTGTCAGACAAGGGTCATGTGATGCATTTATTTTGTGTCTGATGTACTCAAAACTTTTATGTTACTATGTTGTACTGCTTCCAAAAAATCTGAAGCTGAGTGAGCTAATTTGGGTTTACAGTGTGTCTTGCAAAATGGACACAGTTCCAAGTGCCATTCATTTGATCTGCCCCTTCTTGAAAGAATGTTCGGCTAAGGTTAAGGGAAGAGAGTGGTCATGGCTAAATGCAAGAAAACACTGCTTAATGAATAAGAGAAATGAATGTTTGTCAAAGATAAATTGTTTGTTGACTAGACTGCTTATTTTGTTGACAACTGCAGTAAATCGAGTGCTTTATTCACAGTGTCTTATATTACCTCATAAATGGTGCTAAATGTTTTAAGCAAAGAGTTTACTCTTTATAGCTATTTTCAAAGCTGCTTAAAGAAAATTTACTGAGAGAACTCCTAGGATAATAGAAGGGGTGGGGATGACCCTGTTGCTATAGATGGCATTAAAAAATTCACTGTCATCGCACAGAGTACAAGTACTGAGACAACAAAATGTAGTTCAGCATCTAACTGGAAGTGCAATGTGTGGAGTAATGTACATAGTAAGGATGTTGGAATGAGGGATTTCTTTTTGGTTTGTTGATGAGTTGCCTGGACTCTTCTCACCACCATCCAAATATGTGTTTAAAAGTTACTAATCATTGTATTTTCCCAAACATGGATGTGATGAGGTGCATTACCTGCAGAAGCTGATTGACGATAAGTGAGTTTTAATGTCCTCTCACCAGACTTAGCATAAAGCTAAGCATAATTAGCTTAAAGCTAGGACTGACATGAGCCTTTTTTATAGGACTTTTTCTTATCTAAGCCAATGAGAAGCTACTTTCATTCGTGTTACTGCAGATTTTAGGAATATAGCTGCCACTTATAAAACACAGAACACTGTCACTGTCTCCCCCACCTCCTTGTGCATGTGTGTGACAATCCTGTGTTGTATTCAGTTACCATTAAAATCAAAGTTTGTGGTGTGTGAGAGGAAATGTCAAAATAACCGATAATAATATCGGTGGCTTCAGTGGCTTGGTGGTAGAGCAGGCGCCCCATGTACAAGGCTGTTGTACAACTCCAGCCTGTGGCCCTTTGCTGCATGTCACTCCCTCTCTCTCTCCCCCCTTCACGCTCATCTGTCCTATCGATTAAAGGCTTAAAAATGCCCAAAAAATAGCCCGTGGCACACTCTAATGGAAATGCACGTGACGTTTTTTTTTGTTGTTGTTTTTTTTACAATCTAGGAACCGTTTGCAGGAACCATTACTCCAAATGTGATGGAACCGGTTCCTGAACTGGAACTTTGGACCCGGTTCCAAAAAAGAACCAGATCCGGATCCCAACCCTAATCCCAGCTGACATTGGGCAAGAGGCAGGATACACCCTGGACAGGTCGCCAGACTATCGCAGACACATAGAGACAGCAAACCATTCATTCTCACATTCACACTTCAATTAACCTAATCCCCAATCTGCATGTCTTTGGACTGTGGGAGGAAGCCAGAGTGCCCAGAGAGAGTCCACGCTGACACAGGGAGAACATGCAAACTCTGCACCGAAGGGCTCCCACACCTGGGATCGAACTGGGAACCCTCTTGCTGTGAGGCGACAGTGCTAACCACTGGAAAGCACTTGCCACTAGTTAACATGTTACAACAAATTTTATTTTTTAATAGCACTCTGATAGCACACTTGTAGAGGATTGCCCCTATGTAAATCAACAATGATTAAATAAAAATATTATATTTGTGAATGACTTTTTAGATAGTGACAGTAAGACCGTGAACTTCCAAAAATATACAAAAAGTGTATGGTCCAGTATGTGCATCACTATAATATGATAAAAAATATTGTATCAACAGCCCATGTTTGAAAGAAATGCTATGGCAAAAAAAACAAGACAACAACTAGTACGCTGCCCATATATTAGAGACCATTCATGGATGAAAGGAGATAAACTTAAATAAAGAAAACATAAATAAATACAACTTAGTTAAGTACAACATCATTATAAATCAAATTAATACTTTAAATAAGACTCTATCAATATAATAATTTCATTGAAATATGTATTTATATATTACATATATATTTATATATGTATCTTTATGCATAATACAACTACAGATAATATTCTGATTTTTACCCACTTAAAAATGCTATTAATTTGAGGCCTAGAATAAACTTGTTTGTGTAGGTTTTGCAGTGATAAAGAGGAATCAATCCTGCATCTAATGTGATATTGTCACGCTGCTTCCTCATTTTGGGAAAAAGTCCTAAGGTGGATAATGATCTACAATAATAAATATCCAATCAACAGGGCCAGCTTAAGGCATAGGGAATATAGGCGGTCGCCTAGGGCGCCACATTGTCTGGTGGGCGCTGGGAAAAAAATGAAAATAAAATAAGCTGGGATAGGCTCCAGCCCCCCTGCAACCCTCAAGAGGATGAAGCGGTTAGAAGATGAATGAATGAACAATAATAATAATAATAAAAATTCGCCAGTGGGTGCCCATCCTATTTTTTTCTGGAGGTAATGAACAAATACAGGAAAAAAGATAGAAAGAGAGAAAGCAAGCAAGAAAGAAAGAAAGAAAGAAATACATTTTACACCCCAAGTCTCACAACTTGATTGGACAGGACAATGACATGTGACACTGTGATGTCACAGGCCTGTGGAAGGTCTGCTCCCCTCCAAGCCCTCTCTCTTGCTCTGGAGCTACAACAGCTCACAGCTCTTGCTCCAACTGCGGAGCAGCTCACACCTCTCTCCAGCTGGACCTGGAACAGCAGAGGCCCACACCCTGGCTCCATAGCCCCGAACCACTAAAGGGAGGGCAATTGATCATAGACTCACTTGCAAAGACAAGGTTTACAATTAGCTTTCCAGCAACAAAGAGAACAAATTGAGTTAGCATCCAGCGTATAACTCTGCTAAACCCCAAGCGACCAGCTTCCTCGGAGTTTCACATTTGGAACAAAGGACCCAACAAAGACTGCACCTGGAACCATCTTCCCAGCCTTCTTCTGCTGCCTAACAAAGCAGCACACCACCAAGTGACTCTTTCTCCCATCCATTCAAGGATTGGTTATGTAACAACTGGGCATAGTTTATCACAGCTGCTTTACAGGCTAAGCAAGACTGTTTAACTTGTTGTATGTGATTTAATGCTGTCATTGAGTTATTGTTGTGATAGTCTGCAACTAATCAATCAGTGTTTAGTTTGCCAATGTTGTTCACAAACAGATTCTTGCACACAACTAAACAATCTGCACTAATCCAGACCAACACAAGTCACACTGACATAGGCTCATTAACAAATAGGCTTTCACCAGAGCTACACCCAAACAGGCATCTCAAAGTTCCCGCTTCATTTCCTTTGTCTTTGTCCTGACCACACGGTCAGACAAAGACAAGCCTTGATTCGGCCATCTTGTAGTTCTCTGTTGTCAACCATTTTGTTTTTAGGCCAAACGGCTCCAGTCCCAGATGTTTGTGTCCCCAGTACCGGTAGGGTAATGTGGTTCAGGGGGGGCACCAAATCTCAATCTCGTCTAGGGCACCAAAATGACTAGGGCCGGCCCTGCCAATCAACTTACAAACAGGAATTTTATGAGGTTAATTTTTAGACTTACATAGCAGCAAATCAGAGCATAGTAACATTGTAATATTGTTTGGCAAAGCATTTATAATAAAACAGAAAATAACCACACAGCTTAATATTTCAGAATATAAAACGTATCTTACAGTGGATGATAGAAAAATTGATATCTAACAGAAAACTACAAACCTTGAAATCCCTAAGGGGATGAGAACAACTAAGACTTGGGGAAGGATGGGAATATAAAAAAAAGTTTGTGGGATAGGTGGATAGCTGCCGTAATGTGACCCGTTTTAAAGCCACGACTTCAGCACCTCAGCTATAGCCATCTTTTTTGGAGCCACAAGTGACCATATTTGGGCAAGAGGCTGGCGCTGTTGAGGAGTGAGGGGTAAATTTGACTAAGAAGCCAACTTCACTTGCAGCAGACTATGTCACTTAAAGCGACCTGCCCTCAATTACATGTAACTTTTGTACCTTAAAGAGTAAACCCTAAACCCTAAACCCTAAAACCATTTTTTCAGCTGATAATCATTGTTTCTGGTTGTATAGTAGTGTTACTGACTGATCCTGCTCAAAATCTTGACAGTTTAGTGCATTTTATTTTAAAAATGCGGTGTGGAGTGCCCTCTACAGCTTGAATGACATCACTAACCGTCCACGCTAAAGCCTGCCCTCCTCCCTTTACTCCTCCCCTTACTATAAAACCATTCTGTCTGCAGTTATCAAACTGATAGCGAGTAGGTTGGATCAGAGCAGAGAGAGTAGTAGAGCAGAGAGAATAGCTAGTAATTTGTCGAATTGTATTGTTAGCATAGTGTATAGCCTCGGGGGTATATGTGCAGGGCCGCAAGGGAGGTAGGGGTGGATGGATGCAGTGGGCTGCTGCGTGGTGAGCCCAGGCTCCCAGAGAGGGATAAAATAAGTCAAAGTGTGGAGAAGGGGACCGGCTGAGCTCCGGCCGCCTTCCCTTCTGCCCGTGTGACACACCATTGGCACAATGAAAGCCCTCTCTCCTCTCCCCGCAGCAAGGGACAATCTTCACTCCGCCCCCTTCCTCAGCTGCTCACCTGTCCTAACTGAACCCCAAATTGCTCCTGATGGTTGTTCCATCGGTGTGTGAGTGTGTTAAAACTGAGTAGCAGGTGGCACCTGTTTGGTAGCCTTGGCCACCAGTGTATGAATGTGTGTGTGACTGGGTGAACATGACTCATAGTGTAAAAAGCACTTTGAGTGGTCACTAGATGACTAGAAAGGCACTATATAAATGCAGGTCCATTTACCAGGTCCATAAAGTTTTTAACATGGGAGCCTATGTGGACTGGCTTGTTTTAGCTTTCAGCTACAGACCTGTGTTTTGGCTTCATTTTTCAGTCCCAATGTTGCTGCTTGGTTTTAATGTAATATGTAAAATCTAATGTTATGTTACATATCTTTACATATCTTATGTCCATCCATAAAGTACTGACGTCGCTCACACGATGCATTTTTACATTGCATTTTTACATTGTTACATACTTCTTTTAACCCAAAACATGATTTTTTTCTAAACCTAACCAAGCATTTTTGCTGCCTAAACTTAACTGCTACTGTTTGACAACATTAACCACATTTTACAAGTTTTACCCAGGAGACAGCTGTGTATCACACACCAAAGGCACAAGAGAGTGTTGTTAATTGACGCCCAGAGATGAGAACGTGTTGTCTGTTAACAGTCATTCATTAAATCAAAACACTGGCAGCTATCTGCAACTTTTTAGGTGTTTCCTTGCATGTTTCTCTATGCAGTGGTAAGCATTGTGAATGCCAGCTCATGCCAGTTCATTGAAGCACACCTTAAATGTCAATATGACAACTTAGACAATAAAAACATAGAATGGTTAAAAAACAGAATGGTCAGTCTTGTTTGATATACACTTTAGAGATGCATGAATCTTCAAGCGTTAAAAAAAAAAAAAAAAAAAAAAATTACTTGAATTTCAACAGGATTTATGTGAAGTCTGAATATTCTATTTCCTCATTTGAAGAAAAAAGTGTAGTGCACTCTGGCAGCACTACACCCCTGAATGAATGTGCAGAATAATCTGAAAGGGACAGACCTCGAGAATAAATGCTTTTGTCAGTGCAGACTGATTTATACACTGCACAGAAAAACACCAGAGCATGCTTAAAAACATCAGCAGTGATGCAAACATAATTTTTACTAAATGGGATAAAATTCTGTTTATGTACCTTTAACTGCAGGCAGACAAGTGGAACCATACATTTGCCCCCAATACCACTGAGCTCAAAATATAAGCGGCATTGATCTGTCTGGTTTAAAACCTGGTTCCACTTTCCAATTCCTCACTTAAAGTAAGAGAGTTTTATCAATTAGTTTATATGATACGCAAACTAAGGCCCCTGGTCTCCTTCTCAGATTCAAGTCAGAGTGTCCCATTTTTGGATGTGAACCGGACAGACGGCCTGACTCCAGTGGCAGATGAGAAAGTGCTGGTCTGGGCCGCCCCAAACTCCCATCAATAGGCTGTGGAGTGGCAGCCAAGCAGCAGTAAGACAGGATGGCTGTCGCTGCTTCACTGATTACAACGGCAGACTGCAGGAGGATACAGCGAGACGCTGGGAGACCGGCAGGATCCCTTACACACCCTGTCTTACCTCTGATTTCTCTATCTCCCTCGCCCTCTCTTCCCCAAATGAAAAAGCGCAGACTAAAGGCGATCACATTTCCCATATTATCAATACTATCTGCTCTGTGGCCCTGCTGCGATCCTGTCGCCCGTGGCCTTGTAACCTTGTTCCACATTCTCTGTCCTTCTCCACTGCTTCACTGCTCTTACTGGAAACACTGGTGACACTCAGCTTTTTATGAACCAGCACAGTTTCTCATCATAAGCAAAGTTAACTTCTGTTGTATCATGGCCACAGATACTCTAATATAATCACACAGCTCTGTATGGCCTCTACATCACTGCTTCAAATGAATAATCATAGCTGTACCGTTATTGTTTCATCTGTTACCAAGCCACAGTTAGTTTCCTTTTAAAGAATATATTGCCTCAAAATATATGGAGCTAATACTACTAGTCGTATTGCCAGAAATTTGCCTTTAAAGGAACACTTCACCTGCAAAATGACCATTTGTCTTACTCACCACGTGTAATGTTGAATTCATTACGAAAAAAATTGTTTTTCTCGCATACCTCCATGAGAATCAAAGAAAGACAATGATTCTTCATGAACTGGAGTAATTGGGGCCACATTTAACAACAGCAAAACTATGTTCTGTTTACAAACTTTAACACAACTCATGCAGGTCAGCCAAGTCTCAGTCATCCAGTCATATGCTCAGTACTTGCCAACACATGCATTTTCAACAAAACGCTATGATGTAAAACATGTCAGTACAAACAGTCTAATGCATGAGCGAGTAGTGTGCCTAAGCAGGCTCAGGCCACGCTACTCACAGGCCAAAGTGTTTTATATTGTCACGTTTGAGACTTGGATTACAGTGCACAAGTTGTGTGACAGTTTGTTATAGGATATTTGACATCGTTTTTCTATGTTAAACACAGCCCTTAGTGATTTCAATTCATGAAAAATCTTCACCTTTTTTGGATTCTCTGTTCACCGTGGAGGTATGAGAAAAACAAAGTTTTCTTCGAGAACACACGATGATTAATTGATATATATTGGTCATTTTGCAGATGTGTGAGTAGAAAATGCACAATTTGTAAAATACTGGAAAAAGTATTGACATAAGGGTGACTGACTAAACATAAAACATAACGGGTCTCATTCATGACATGTTAGTTAATCTGTGAGTATATCTGCACATAAAAAAACCTTGGTACTAAAAACCTACACTGGATTCATGAATGCTGCGGAAACCCGGATTTGATCGTAGGCACGTGTGTACGTTCATTAATGCCAATCAATCGTAAATTGACCACGCACTTCTGCTAGTCAGCAATTAGCATACATAAATAAATATAAATAGCCAGTGACCACCATATAAGGAGGTGATAATTACTATGGATAGGTGCACCCTGTCGACCTTTGTAGAGTTGAGAAAAAATATTTTATTTGCCGTTAACCCTGTGTCCTCTGTTGTAAGAACTATCCAAGAAGTTAAACAAAAATGGTTCGATAGGAAATTTGATGCAAGAAAAAAAAATGCACAAGAAAAAAATGCACAAGAAAAAAACACACACAAAGAAACACAACAACTACAGGACAAGGCTCTTCCCAGTCACAGCCGCAGATGGGTGCTAATCAGTGTTGGGTAAGGGTTACTTTAAAAGTAATCAAAGTACATTACTGCATTACTTTTTTAAAAAGTAACCAGTTACTTTACTGCATTACTCCCTGAGAAAAGTAACTCAAGCACTTTTAAAGTACTTTTGAGTATTCTACATTTCCTATTGGCCAATGGACCACAGGGCGCTAAGCCTACATTTTTTTGTCTCCAAAATTAAAGTTATGGAGCACTTGCCCTTCACTTAGATCCAAGTCTCCCATCACAGCCGTCACTCTGACCAGTAGAAACACAGGACGACCTGCTGCCGTAGACAACTGTATGACAACAACACCCGAGCATTTTTAATATTTCCTCTAGGGATGTTACCACACAGAGTAAAAGGGGAAAATGATGGTGTGAAACAGCAGAGGCACTTTGTCAACCCGCTGAGACGTTACTGTCATTAGTATCAAGCTAGCAAACAATGGCACATCCTCACGGTCGGACATAAAGTAATAACATTAACAAATAGCGGCGGGGCTTTTACTCACCACAACTGCAGAGGCTCCCAGCTTCATTTGAAACAGACTACATTATAGACTGTCCGTTATTCATTAATCCCTCTGTGTGTTTATTTTTATACAGTCTATGGTTTAAATACTTATCTGCTCCGTTGTCTTTATAAAGTTAACATATCGCACCGTCATTTCAAACTCAACACTTGTTTCAAATTAAAAGCCCCTTATAACCTCGGTTAGAGAATCCCTCCATTTTCTAAATAGGCTTTTATTCTGAAACATTTGTCAGAACTTCCTGTGGAAGATACAGTAGCTTGACAGTTTACGTACGGTGCTTCAAATGTAGCTCCTGCCATCTGCTGACGCTTTTAGGTGACTACAACGACATGTCGGCTGGCACGTGAACAGACACAGCGACTCAAATAATAGTGAAAGTAATAAAAATAGGACAAGAATAACCTGATGACATCACACACGCCTGAAAGACGACCGGGGATAATTGGTGAGTACCAGCGTGTAGCGTGTACCAGGTATAATATAAGTCCTGAGTCTGAAATATGTCTGTCAGCGAGTCCTCCTCCACCTATTTAGACTCCACCGTAGACAACAGCAGCATTTCTCCGACCACGTAGCGAGCCACAAGCTCTTCTCTTGAGACTTATAGGTTTAACGTTATCTCTGTTATTAGAACCAAGTGACAGCCGTTGCTGTTTCGGAGCTGAAGGACCAGCGTTCTAAAAGTAACGGAAGTAACTGAGGTCTTGTTTGAAAATGTACTTAAGTATTTGATTACTCAAACAGCAAACTAAGGCCTTAGGTTACTTGTTACTGCAAAAAATAATCAAAGAACTCTAACGCGTTACTTTGTAACACTTCCAGTCATGGAAATAAGCATTCTAATGTGTTTCTGATGGTAAAGGAATATGAATTAGACACCAAGTTATACTCAACTCTGGTGCTAATAACACACTGGGTCTCATGAATTCACAAAGAATGAACTGCGGCCGCTGATAGCACCTTGAATTGCACTTCACTTGCACCCGCAGTTTGCTCCGTCTTAACGTCCTATTCACAAAGGATATTGCGCTAATGATATACCAGCGCAAACACGCCCACAAAGTTTCGCAGCTGAGTGCAGTTTGCCCCTGATTTCCCCCTGATTGCAATAAACCACACATGTATGGCAAAGTATAAATGCTGGCTTTGCGCCAAGCACACAACGGCAGACTTTGTTTGGCAAAGTACTGAATACTGTATACCCTCATGTAGTGATGTCTGCTGGTGAGTCAGTCTTAGAGTGTCGGATGGGTTGAGGCTGTGGATTTGACCAAGTTTGACCACTTTATCACTATTTCCTCCCACTTGTAGCTGTTTTTTCATTATCTTTTGAATTTAATATGAATTATGGAACCGTTTTTGTTCACATTTGTTTCCCCCGTTTCGTAAAATAAATTATTGAATGTTACTTTTGAAGTGAGTGACAGAAGTGCATTTTGAGAACGACCGCAGACTGTCACCTGTTTAACGCATCAGTATCTTCGGATGCCATTAAAGTAATTATGATTATAATAATAATGTCAAAATATTATTCACAGACTGATTTAACAGACGATCACTGCTGCCACGATCACTGGAAAGTCTGGGCGAGAGGCTTCCACAGAGGAGCGCCCAGTTTGCACCAGCTTTCTAAAGACGTTATTTACTTCACTCAAACTGTGTGTGGCTATTAGCGCTGGTGTTAGTGAATTAGACGTTGTTTATCAATTAGGCTAATTTGCATAGAAACGGCCAATTTTTTCGCCAAATATATGCATATAACCTCATTTAAATACGTGCAAAAAACACCGTAGCACCAAGACGCAATCTGCTTGGCAGCGCAGTTAGTGGAGCATTTCACCCTCAGTGCGTGCTTTGTGAATTAGACCATATCTGTTTGCTCCATTTTTACCAGTTTAGCGGCCGCAAAAGCCATGCAATCCTCTTGTGAATTCAGCCCCCAGTGTGTTATTAGCACCAATTCAAAATTATTTTATATTTTTAGTGTGTCTTATTTTTCTATGTAAAATAGTGGTAAGAATTCTTGTAATATTTAAAGGTATACTATACAGGATTTCAAATAGTTAAGTAAGAGATAATGTATAATGAGCCAGTGAATACTGGGAAAATTACCCCCGAGAGGGGAATAGACGGCTAATTATCAGTTAAATAAATAATGTTGTCTGTCTCCGCGAAGTGCATTAAAACCGACCGGATTTGACAACTTTTGGTGAAAGTTTTGTACTGACCCAGGCTTAGTAGACTGAACCGAGGCATAAAACTTGCGTAAAATGTCATTGAGCATGACTGCTGAATGTGTATTCAAATCCATGTTCTTTTGTTTTAGGCAGAGAAAGTCCGTCAGTATAATGGCGGCATCCCCCTCCTCAAAATCCTTGTAGCTACTCTCCAAATAAGTTAAAAGAAATGTTAAAATCAGCCACTTCTGTTTGTTTTTTCCCTCGGAAGTTGTTTGACAGCTGCAGTGTTGCAGGGCAGCATCCCTAGCAATATATATTCATACACTGATTCAAATAGTACACTGTTTCGTCCATTCATTATTGCCTTTAATCATAATGAAACATATTTTTCAATTAAACTTGTCTCGTTCTTATATTTGTGGTGTTGCAAACATGGAAACAGAATGGATACAGCTCATCCCTACAACTCAATCTGGGTGAAAATGTGTGCAAATTAAATTTTTGGGATAGCAGTCATATTGGTAATATGCAAATTAGAGATCATAAATGAAATATGATATATGATTTAAAATTAATCCATCCAGTCATAGAAATAAGCATTCTAATGTGTTTCTGATGGTAAAGGAATATGAATTAGACATCAAGCTTGCATTTGTAGCCCATCTGGTTCAAAAGTTATAGCAGAAAAGGTTTTCAGGTGGCGGCCATATTGGATTTTGCTGCCATGGTCATCAGAATGCCAATTTGCGATGCCATGACATCCAGATGTCTTCTACATATATTAAGCTACATATGTATCAAATTTGGTGCTTTTTATCAAAAAACGAACGTTTTGTCAGTTATGCTGCCACACTATTTGTAATGTTGCTAAATTAATAATAAATGATAAATAAATAATTGTTAAATTGTGTCACTTTTATTTTGTTACTTCCCATGCTTTTATTTTGAAGAGACAGAGGGCGTAGAGGTTACAGACAGAAATTGACCAAAAAACAGTAAATAGTGCATTAACGTTAAGACGTAGATAAACAACACAGAAAATAAAAATGTAATAAGGATGAATGGATGGGAGTTCAGCACCAGTCAAGAGGACAGCAAGGTATTAATTGCATTTATTTGTGTCTAATTTTCTATTTGCAAACTTTCTGGTGCTATCGAGGCAAAGTTTAATATATTGTTTTGCCTTATGTTTGTTTCATTTCTGTTTAGCTCTTGCATTGGTTGATGGGGTTAATGAAGAGCAAATTAAATTGTATAAGACTATCAGTCCAGGCTTGTATTACTTTGGCTAGTAAGCTGCAAGTATATTTAATTAACATTGTAGGAAATATTCAAATACTGTAAGGCTAGTGTGGTCAAAACGTTTTACCTTCCGACCAACAAAGAGCCTCTAATCAGTCCATTGGATTTTTATTGATTTTGGGATCACTCTGCCCTCCATGTCAAAGAAAACAAATGCTGTTCAACACTTTGATTTTTCATTATATTCATGTCTCCACAGTTCCACCAGCAGAGCCTCCAGTCAATATCACATGTTACAATGTATTTCCCCGTACAATGATTACCTATTGACCCCTCCCCTTATGGGAATGCTTGATATGACAGAGGGTCTGGTCACATATTCAAATATCCTGTAAGCATCTCTTTCAATAAACACTAAATCCATAACTGGATTTGGATTTCCTCAGCTGTGGGAAAACTGAGAGCCTCGGAATATGACTGTCTCATATGACATTTTAATGCTGTAGTTGTAGGCTTGTTCTGGACAGACTTGGTAAATGCTCTTATTGTATGACAGTGGTGCTGACCAATTTTCTGGAAATATGAAAGCTCTCGCATTGATTAAACATTTCTGCAGCTTTTGGATCTGGACAGCAAATAAAACATTTATTGGCTGTCATTTAGAGTAGATGCTCTCATAGATCACTTTAAGACCAAGCAGGATTTATAAAGAAGTGGTTCCACAAAACCCTGACATTTCTGCTTTCAAGTCTGGTTTCATTTTCTCGATGGAAAATCTTGTGTTAAACTTGAGTCAAACTGTTCCATGACTAGAGACCTAAAGTGAGCCAGGCTGATTAAATCCCCTCTTCTCTGTGAGCATTTCACCCAGGTTCAAATGCCTCCTGAGTGCCTGAAATGGTTCATTTGTTGAAGCTGTCCCCTGCATCCATTTCTACAGGTGCCGCACTCAAAGTCATTCATTTCCTTTGGCTCCTTATTTCTCCCTTTATGCTGAAAGTACTACTTGCTCGCTTTGATTGAACTCAATGGGATTACAACAGAGTTAATTGCTCCTGGGTTTGTCCACTTATTACCATGTGAACTCCCTCCGGCTCCTATTGTTTCCAGACCTTCCGTAAAGATTACCTGCTCTTGCTGCAGAATTGCTCTATTGTCTCCTATGGAGCGTGGGCTCCAAATGAAAGGTGAATGGCATACAGTACAATAGAGAGGGCCACAGTGGCAAGAGGTGGCTGTATATGCACTAATGAAAGTATAGGTACAACCTTTTAAAATAGAAGTGCTGGCAGCTCTCAGATTGAGCTATTAGACCCAAGTGATTGGATGTGCTACTTTATTTACCAGCAGGTAACAAAAAATGAATAGTAGCATGGCCATGGTGGCCACCTTGGCTCAGACTAAAATATCTCAATAACTACTGCATGGATCGCTATGAAATTTAAAACATATATTCATGGTGCCCCAAAGATAAATCTTAAGCTACATTTCCACCAACATTTTTGGTATAGTACCCTAAGAACCGGTACGTAACCTATATAGACTTGTACCTCAGCCCTAGGTCTGTTCTGGATTTACGCCACAGACAGCAACTAAGACATGACCATCACTTTGCACTGCCCTTATACAGCAGTTACCGCTGATGTCAGGATGGCATGATCCGGTTAATACTATTAGCTCCGTCCGTACTGTTGCTGTTGTTTTAGCACTGTTTACGGAGATAGCGTCATTAGGTGCACAGTGCACCAAATGTGCTAGTGCTAGGCCCCCCACTGCTGTCTCCCTCTCCCTGTCTCAGAGTATTATAAACTGCTCTACAGTGATTTGGTGTTAGGTATTTCTTTAAACTGGTGAAAGTATTACTCACACTGGAGCTCACATTCAGCTCCTCACTAGTACCTGTGGCAACACAGGCACTTTTGTTTTTCCATTTCAGTCTGAACACCTATCGCCAGGTTGGTATTGTTCCAGAGTGGGGGGGTGGAGGGGTGTGAACCATAACATCCTACACCCAGTATCTTGCTGGTTGTGGGTGATGAGACATGGGCACCACCCACAGCCCTGCCGGGTGCTTTGCAAACATCTCCAGCATTTCACACGTAGACTTGTGAGAAGGTCAGGCAGCTATTGTTGGTAATTAACCCCCAGTGTCGACACAAGAAAACATCGCCAACAAAGCCTCACCTCAGAGGGCCATTCACCCTTAAACTTGTACTTATGACCCACAGCCAACAATCAACATCACCAACACACACACATACACACACATATATCTGAGCGGATGAGAAAAGGTCAGCCGTAGCACTTCCCCAAACCTTTTGTGGTGTTTTGCTTTGCCACTGGGAGAGTGGCGTGTTGAGGGACTGTCAGAACTATGAGGGCTCTGCCAACAGAGAGGTGTGCAACCTTTAGTGTCCTGGTCTTGAGGAGCACCACCGCTCTCACCTTAACATTGTTTTAAAGGCCATGTGTACTATTTACACTTTACATTTACCCTTTAGTTTGCTGTCTCCTCAGCTGGAGGTGTGACCAGCATATTTATGAGCTCACACACAGTCTATATATATAACAGCTGCGGGCCTCCTGAAGTTCACAAACAAAGGACTTTAGATCAAGGCTTGATATAAATGTTTCACTGAAGTTGAATTCTAGTACACTTCCACAGGGCAGGAGGCAACATTTTGTCTCACTCACACATCGCCACCAATGCTGTTGGTTGACATCTATCTGACTGTCCCATTTTCAGCATGGGCGGATTGTGAGATAAAGGGCCTCTGGGCACAAACATGCAGAAGGCCCCACCACCTCTCCCACAAAGGAGCAAGACACACAGACTTTATGGCTGTTCAGCTTCTTTTTGTTGTTGTTTTGCATCTCTTTGTAGCTGTTACGCATCTCTCTGTGGTTTTGTCTCTTTGTGGTTGTTTTGTATCTCTTTGTAGTTGCTTTGCATCTCTTTGCAGTCACTGTGTGCATTTTGTGTGTCTGTGGTTGTGCGTACCCATTTCATAGTGGTGATGAATCTCTTTGTGTGTCTTTAAAGCTGTTTTGTGTCTCTCTATGGCTGCTTTGCATCTCTTTGTAGTTATTTCGTGTCTTTTAGTGGTCATTTTGTGTGTCTTTGTGTTTGTATCTCCCCTTTTTGTAGTGGTCATGACTCTCTTTGTGTCTATGAAGCTGTTTATGTCTCTGTAATTGCTTTGCATCTCTCTGTAGTTATTTAGTGTCTTTTTGTGGTCATTTTGTTTTGTCTTTTGGATCTATATCCTGTTTTCATAGTCCTCATTACTGCTGTTTTGCATCTCTGTTGCAGTTTTGTGTGTCTTTGTGGTCATTTTGCATCCCTTTGTGGTAATTTGTGTCTCTTTGTGGTTGTTTTGTGGATGTGGTTGTTTTTCATCTCTCTGTAGTTGCTTGCATCTCTTTGTAGTCATTTTGTGTCTTCTTGTGGTCATTTTGTTTGTCTTTGTGGATGTACATCCTTTTTAGTCGTCATGACTGCCTCTGTGTCTCTTTGCAGCTGTTTTCCCTCTCTCTTGCATCTTTTTGTGGTCCTTTTTTTGTGGTTATTTGTGTGTCCTTGAGATTGTTTTGCATCTCTTTGTAGTCACTTCGTGTTTTAAGTGGTAATTTTGTGCATCTTTGTGGTTGTATTTTCCCTTTTCGTAGTAGTCATAAACCTCTTTGTGTGTCTTTGCAGCTGTTTTGTGTCCCTTTGTGGTTGTTTTGCGTCTCTTCTATTGCTTTGAGTTTCTTTGTAGTCTTTGATGTCTTCTTGTGGTTTTGTGTGTCTTTGTGGATGTATATCCCCTTTTTATAGTCCATGTGAGTCTTATTGTTTGCACATGTTTTGAAACTCTTTGTCATTTGGTATGTTTTGTGGTCATTTTGTGTGTCTCTGCGGGTGTATATTCCCTTTTTGTAGTCATTGTGAGTCTCTTTGTATCCCTTTAAAGCTGTTTTGCATCTCTGTCTTTGTGTTGTGCCTCCTTGTAGTTGTTTTGCATATCTTTGTGGTCGTTTTATGTTTCTTTGTGGTTATTTTGAGTGTCCTCCCTGCCCGTGTCTCTCCCAGTGACATTGTGCAGGTGAAGGCCAGAGGGGGCACCCTGATACTTTTGGCCCCTGGACCTGTGCCTGGTAGGCCCATTCAGTAATGTATCTGTAATTTTAAGAGGTGATTTTGGTTGAAAGGCATTCTGGTAAACCTAGGAAACTGAAAATAATTTATACACACAAGCAAACATGACAAACTAAAATTAAAATTACATTTAATGTAAAGTAAGTTTAGGAATAAACTGAATGTAACAAATTTAAGATTTTGCAATGACTTGTAATGTTTCAAAGTGACATCTGTATCAGTTAAGTGGTGTGTTCAAACTTGTTTGAAAATGTGTAAAAGGTCTGGATAGTGGAGGGGGTAGGGACTAAAAGGGTAGCTGTTTGGATCCTGGATCAGCAGTCCAGCAGGTGTAAGACAGGCAAGGCTGATGACGAGAGGAGCACCATCCCTGCCATAAATAAAGCATGGAGGTGGGTCAGTCTTGCTGTGGGGTGTTTTATCTGCTGCAATAACTGGGAATGTTGACCATGTAACTCGCATCATAAAAGTTTTTGGTATTTGATAAACTACACTTCAAAACCTGGCTGTTGAAACTCATTATGCTCTCACTGTGATTAGGAATCATGACCTATTTAAGGTATTTTAGGGTCAAAGGTAATTTGATTGCAACTTTATGTGGTGTGGCATTTTACTTTGATGTTCACAATGATCATTGGGTGTAGAGAGCAATATATGAGCATGCTTTTTCTTTTATTTGTTTGTATCTACAATTTGTTATTAATTTGGGATTCACCAGTGTTGCATTACTCTTGTTTTTTTCTTAGGTAAGAAAAAAATTCACAAGTGATCAAGAGCACTCTTACCAAAATAAGAGAAAAACAGCTTGTTTTATAGTCGACAAATTGTTTGTCCAATGTAAGTTGTTAACATTTTAAATTTGTGTTTTAAGTTTTAAATACATGAATATCATAGATTATTATATGTTTTAGATTATTTATAATGACTGGATTGAAGTTCTCAGTTACTGTGCATCCCTTCGTTGACCATTTCAGCACTTATGAATTATCCAAAGCCACTCCTTCTACTCCACAACACTACAGAGGTCAACTACTGTACTTTTTACTCCACAACTATTATTTGGTAACTTCAGTTAAAAGTTACTTTACAAATCAAGATTTTTTTTTTTTACACACAAACCAAAATATACAAGTACAGCAGAAATGATTAGTTGATTGGCTGGAAAATCAATTGGCAACTATTTAGAAAATTGTTTAAGTCATTTTAGATTTCGTGGTTCCAGCTTCTTAAGCATAATGACTTGCTGCTTATTCTTTTAATTTTTATTATTTTGATTGATTAAATTGTTTTCTTAAATTCTCTGCATGAGTACTTTTACTTTTAAAACTTTCATATATTTTCTTGAATGTACTCAAATACTCTTACTACATTCTCAGAACCCATCGGCTTTATTCGGCATCTGACTTCCGGCAGACAGCGATACAGCCTCTGGGGGCAGACCTCCATTTTTTTGGCATTCCGGTTTGATTTAGGCAGAGGAGGCGAATTTCCGTTTCCGACTTCCGTTCATATATATAAGTAAATATGCTGAATCATTGCGATGGATTCGAAGTTTACAGTGACGGCAATTATGTTCCGCCTCGTAAGTTCACGGACCGTTTAACCTGGCAACAACTGCAACTGGCTCAAACGTGACTGATCAATATCACGTGGACTACAAACAGCCTACAACCGGAAACCAGGGCTCTTCCGCTCTTCTTCCGGAGGCAAGATCTCCGGGGTTTGCCTACAGACTCTACATTCACTGAATGTAGAGTCTGTATATAGAGATTACTCTTATTATTGTAACATTGTCAATGCAGGACTCCTACTAGTGACAATGTAATTTTACAGTGTGTTATTAGTACTTTTACTTAAGTAAAGAATGTGAATATTTCCTCCACCACTGCCACTGTCGCATCAGTTACAGCATCACCTTGGTAAATGGTCAGTGGATTGCACTTGTGTAGTGCCTTTCTGGTCTTACGACCACTAAAAGCACTTTTACACCACATGTCACATTCACACACGTTCATACACTGGTGGCTGAGGCCACCATACATGGTGCCACCTGCTACTCAGTAACATACACTCACACACCAATTGAACAGCCATCGGGAGCAATTTGCGGTCCAGTATTTTGCTAAAGGATACTTTGACATGCGGACTGAGCCAGGGATTGGACCTCAATCTTCTGATTAGTGGACAACCAGCTCTACCTCTGAGACACAGCCGCCCAACTCAAATTTAAATTATTAAATGTTTTGGAGTAATTATAATGGAAGGATTATTCAGTTTGTGGGCTAAAGACATGCTGCTCTGCATGGTCCATTGATCCTGATTACTGTCATTTTAGTAACTCTTCATCCCTCTGTTGACTAGTGGAGTAATGTAACTGAAAACTTTTCCTCAGGTACTGTACTTAAGCACCAATTTGAGGTACTTTTACTTTACATAAGTATTTTATTCACATGCCATTTCCTATTTCTACTTCACTACACTTTAAGGGAAATACTGTTCTGTTCACTCTTCTACAATTATTTGATAACTGTTGTTGTCATTTAATTCATAAATTAGGATTTTATTTTTTTAATTATTAGCCGACTGATAAGAAAATTAATTTGCAACTATTTTGATAATTATATAGGTTGTTTTTCGTGCAAAAACATTTCATGGTTCCAGCTTCCTAAATGTGACGACTTACTGCTTTCCCTATTAATAATCATTACTAATTATTTGATTGATATTTTATTGATTAAATTGTTTTTTTAATTTCTCTGCTTTTTCTCTCAGTACTTTTACACATTTTCCTGATATTACTTTTTTTACTTAAGTAGTAGTTGTCAATACATGGACTTTTATTATTAGTATTTATTTATTTATTTTTTAGTTTACTTTTTTCACTACTGCTTACATTCTTCTACTCTTTACAGCCTTTTTCTGGAGGCATCTTCCAAGTTCTTGGGCATGTGCCAGAGTCTTTCCACACAGCACAACACCTGCCATATATAGTGTTTAGGGCAGAGTCCTGCACATATCCATTTTTGAAAACCCACCCCCAACCATAACCATTACGCTCAGGACCATAACCAACCCGCTACCCATCATTATGTCAAAGTCAAAGTCACACCCACCCACACCTGTTAATAAAAGTCCTGTGACCTGACCGACATCCTTGATTAAACACACACAAGCTACAGTCACTCACATTAAGCTAGGTTCTCTGTTCTTGAATTACAAATCCAGTGGAGGAAAAGTCTTTTTCACTGGCCGCACTCAATGTGAAAACATTCTGCGCAATCACTGCCAGGTTAGGAAACATTTTAGCATGCGCCTTCCACCACCATAAAACTTCAAAAGGATCCTCCTTTGGTATCTTGAACTCGATATGGGCTGCCACCTCACCCTTGGGCTGCAAAGTTTCATCGCCATAGTGCTCCACATCCTTGACGAATGTGACGGCCAGGTCAAAAGTTCTTCTTGTGCTATTTCAAACTAGAAGGAATTACAGCTTGGTAATAGTGATTTGAGGGTCAAAACATGACTCATATACTGCACAGTTTTTCATTTGTTTTATTCTGAGAAATAAAAAAAATATGTTTGTTCTGATCCGCTTCCGGCCCATGTGTAGTTCATTTTTACCAGTGCCTGTACCCATGAATTTAAAATTTACCCATTACACAGCTTTTTGCAGATGCCCAACCCGGTGCAGGACTCTGGTATAGGGGCCTTTACCTGTGCTAATTGGTTTCTTATGATCAAGTGGGATTCATCATTCAGCATACTTAGGGAAGGGCAGATCTGGATGATTGTTTGGTGCATCTGGAGTTTTGTCTTAACAAAAAAATAAGAGAAAATATAAGAGAAATTATGAGAGAAATTAAAGAGAATGCTGCTGAATGAGGCCAAAAATTGTCTTATTTTGGTGATAAGAAATGTAATCTGGGTTTCACAGTGCATTTCTGTAGGCTTATGAACAACATTGTTTGCAGACAGGGTTGCTTATGGGTTTGCTCTATAATAGAACATCCCCCAAATGATCCTCCCAGCCCACGTTTGATCCTTAATGAATAGTGAAGCATGTTTCATTACAGCTTTTACAGACTGACACCTCTGAAGCTGTTACACTAAGTGAAGTCATGTCCTGTCCACTATCATATCAGTTCCAGTGGACCACACTGACTGGCCACTACATGAGTTTTATTGAAAGGCCAATATCACCACAGTGATAAATGGCTCCAACACTAGTTTAGATGGCCTGGCTGGCGGCTCGTTTGGAAGAGGAGCTGCATACAAAGTTCAATCCCATCTGTCTCCAGCAGAGTTAAGAGTCAATGCTGGTGCCACAAACACTCTTCCATGACATTTGCAGTCAGCTCTGAGACACAAATCATCCTGTGGGGAGTCTTATAATTAGGAGTGTTTTGCATGATTTAATCGATCAACAGAGGGAAAAAAAAATGAGAAATATCCACAAGGTATTAATTACTGGTCTGCACAATTTTCTGTTGCCATAACCACAATTCACTCAAGTGGGACACATTTACACTCATAGTCTCTCCCTCCACAATGAAACATGAATGAGCATCCAGGGTGGTCCCGGCTTCTAACTATGCCCTGAGCCAATGCCATAGGCAAGGCGTTCCTCTGGCTCCTTTCTATACAGCATCCCTCCAGCCAAGAACCAATGCCTTTTCAAGTGTGTTACACAAAGTGGAAATGTTGAATATGAGGAGGAAGGAGGACTGCACAAACACAGATAGATGAATCAAAGGCCTGTCTGCGTCAAGGGAGGGGAATACACACACCTTAATCAAGACAAGCTTGTATATTTTATTTATCGGCTATTTATTATTGAGGATATATCACTGTTAAATAATTCACCAACTTCTTCTTTCTTACCCGTAAGTTAGGTCTCGGTGCACAATACCTAGAGGGTACGTTTTCACATTCATTTTTTCCCGAAGTATCACTGTTAACATTAAATCTCAACTTTCTTTTACTTCCCTCGGGGGATTTTTGATTCATAATTCAATCATTAATTCCTCCAAGGTGACGGAGGACTTCCACCAGTCTGGGTTTTGCTTTGATAATGTAATTAGCCATTAAACAGACACTGAGACATTTTAAAGGTGACATGATCCGTCTATGTCAAACTTCATCACATCCACCCTTAAGGCTCACAATCAAACGGGGGAAATGTCCAAGTCAAATTGTTCAGATTACCAGTGTAATCAGAGGCAGTGCGGTGGCGCTGGTGCTGTCAATCAGTTGGGTTGTAGTAAAGGGTGTCATCAGGTGGACATGTTGGTCCTGAGTTGCTCTCAGAGCACGTGAGAAGTGAATAAACAGGGTGGCTGGCCAAGCAGGCTGCCAGAGACGGTTTAATTAAAACTGTGACATTGTATCATAAAAACCAGAAACCTAATCGTGATGGAATAAGTATAATGTAATTATCAGCCAGGTTATAAATAGCTTTAATTTCATGCTTTGCGGAAAATGAAATGGAAATGGCGTGGAGGGAGGTGCATGAATGTGTGTGTGTGTGTGTGTGTGTGTGTGTGAGTGAGTGAGTGTGTGAGAGAGGGGTGAGGGGGTAGTTTACCGAGCTTGTCGCCACCCTCTGCCAGCGCCAAGAGACAGGAGCCAAATCCAATTTCTCCTCTCAGGTCACACGTCTGTCCACTCAGCCATCCTTCAAACTTCTCTTGATCTGTCACCCTCCTCATCATCGTCCCTGCAGCAACATTATCCAATGTGACTTGGAGGCAATCCGGGACGGCCAGGAAGCCACCTGGCAGGCCAAAGAGTCCTGACAGTTTGTCACCTTCCCTTCCAGATGCTTGATTAATCCCAACTACATACGCAGGGACCCTCACAGTCTAATTTACTAAATGACCTGAAAGAATACAGGAAGCTGAGACTGATGAGTACAGAGTCATCAAAAGCCTATTTCACTTATGCTTAAGTGTTTGGAGCCTACCATAAAAGTTTATACTGCAGTGTGAGCCAACCATAAAAGTAGTTTGTTAGCAGACTACATCATATTACATGGCATAGTGTTCAACTATAATTTAACTTGTTACATGCCAGCTCTGCGAAAGTGTTAAGCCCCTTCCCAGCTGAACGAAAAACCCACTAATACCCACCAACATCTAGCTCTTGTCTTTAGTGGGAAAGGTCACAACTAGCATCACTCTCCAAGGGTATTTATCAGTCCCAGCTCTGATGGGCTCCAATTGGCAGTGACGAAAACATGAAGGACATGCTTTTTTGGCACAATTCAAATACCATCCTCCTCCATCAAAGCAGCACTCAAACATTGTTCCAAATTGGTCTGCACAAAATTTGAGACTGAATACGTGACAGATATTTTTTAAAAAGTAATTTCACCAGCCTCCATGCTGCTTCTTACTGTTTACCAGTCCCTCCAGAAAACTGCAATCTTGCGATCCCAGTAATTAACGCAAATTCAATGAAAGTCTGCAACATTTGTGGGGGCTTGCAATTTTTCAAAATCATACAAATTTTTCTGCGTTTTTCTGCATTTTCCAACTGGCCGGAAGTCGTCACGCATGCGACATCATTTAAAACGTAATCAGACGCGTCATCAAATCGCACAAATGGCATTGCAGTATGGAGAAACGCTCTGTATTGACATAAGGATTTGCACTGTTTAAATGCATACAACATGTGTTGAATTTATTAAAATGTTATGTTTACAGAAGAGCTTACATGTTGTTTTACAGTCACATTGTCTTGTTTGAGAGCTACAATATTCACACAGGATTTTTTGCAACATTATTGGAGTCCATGTTTTGAAACTAATTAAATAAAACTAAAGAAGAAAACTATAAAAAATATTTGCAGCTATTTTGGTAATATTCAGTATGATTATTATAGCAAGTGATTACATGACTTATTTTGTTGGAGGTAATTAAAAAAAAAAAAAAAAAAGTTTTTTTGCTCCTTTGTCATTAGCTACAATTTTTTGTCATTTGCCCCCTACAGGCTTTTGGGCTGCAAATTCAAGGTTTTTTGTCACAAGATACTGGAGGGACTGGTTTACTAACACTGTTTTCCACTGCTTTTGTGACACCAAACATGACACACCAGGAAAAAATATGAAGGCATACTCCTCTGCAGCAGAGCCAGAGCTGTACTAGATTCTGGTTTACTGACAATGGGAATCAGTCTATTGCCTATTTCTGCATTTAAAAAACACATACACATACACGTTAATTGTGGTGGGAAAAGAGTTTGCCCTGTCAAAGAGAGACGGTCCATGTCCAGACAATTACGGGACTGACTGGCCTCTCATTTAGAAAGTATTCATTGTTTATATCTCAAAAACGACACCATATATGGTTTATTTAAGCAAATTCCAACTCGACAATATTATTGATAAAAAGACACAATTCATGTTACAAAACCTACGATACAACCATCTTGAATGTAAGGTCAAGACCAGCAAAAACCTAGCAAATCCACTGAATAAGGTGAAATCACTTATCTCCGCAATCAAAGACTTATGCAATGACAACAAGGACAAAAAACCCCCAGAAGAAATAGAACATTTTCTAGATGGCATCGCATTGCCCTCACTAACAAATGATGTTCCTTTAACACCCACAGAATATAAAAAGGCACTGAAACATGTTAAATAATAAAGCCCCTGGACTAAATGGATTCCACACCAAATATTAAAATCACTTTGGGCCAACATTATTACTCAAGTTCTAGAATGGCAGACAAGATTTATGAAAGAAAAAGCAAGTCCATCCCCTGTCTTAGAACACGGCACTTGTGTCCATGTTGCTTCAAACAAATAAGGACCACGCTCACTGAACAAGTTACAGACCCATTTCCTTAATCAACACCAATATCAAAACCATTAGCAAAGCAATAGCAACCCAGAACTGAAATCAGTTATCTCATCTGTCATTCACGCAGACAAACACGATTTATTAAAGTCAGACATTCAGCAAATAATACATACCATCTTTCAAACTTATACCAACAACAATATCCCAATAACTCTAAAACTATCATTCTCTCACTAGATCCTGAAAATGCATTTCACAAAGTAAACTGGACGTTCCTTTTAAAAACTTTAAAAAATGGTTTTGGAGAGTAGTTTATTCAATTAATGGAAACATTATTTAACACATCGAGGGCAGCAACCATGAGTCAAAGCTTTATCTCACAAAGCTTCACATCAGACAAGAATGTCCACTCTCAGCTTCATTATTTACACTTTTTATCGAACCATTAGCAGCAGCAATACACCAAAACAATAACATCATGGGCATCTACACTAATGAAATAATTTATTAAATCAACCTATATGCAGACAATGTACTCTTATTCCTGCGAAATCCAAATACATCAATACATATTCCACCATCTTTGCTTAAACAATAAACTGGAATGCATCCACTATCCTGCCAATATAGCTCTGATGCCTCACTTATCACTCACTACTGACGGTATCACACATTTAGGTATAAAGTTCTCCCCCAAGTTTTGAGAGCTGTTCCACCTTAACATAAAGGTAAAGCAGCTTAAATTGATGGATAATATTGCCACTATCCATATTAGGGTATAAGGAAGTTTTCCAATGATCCCAACCCAACCCACAGCAAAATGGTTCAACACAACCTATATGCAGACACCCATCCCACCCGCCCTACTCTGACTTGCGGTGATTTAACTTTTGTAGTTGTCTCACCACGTTTCCCCCGATGCCACTGGGTGCCATTAAACAATAACAGTGACCTGCTGTGTATCATACTGATGTGACAGGACAGCCTTTTTTCGCTTGTGTCTTAACCTGGAGGTCACTGACCAAGCGCCAGTTTCTGACAACTTCGGAGTGAGAGCAGGTTCCCAAAAAAAGTCTTGCTTAGCATTAGGTTGTACTAAAAGACCCTCTAAGGAGTTGTTTACTTTTCTTGTTTTTTTTCTTGTGAGTACATTTTCTTTTAATGGTTCACAGCCTTTTTTTGCGAGCAAAAATAACCATTAGCAATAATATTATCACAGTTAACCATAGCTGTAAATGCACCAGGCTAACCAAGCTAGCAGCTAGAGTTAGGGTTATCTTTACCCTCTTGTCCAAATATGGTTACGTCTGGCTCCAAAAATCCAAGATGGCGACAGCTAAAACTAACTCCCTAACTTTTAACTTGAGGCTTCAAAACGGGAGTCCACAGGGTGATGCCATGGTGGCTACCTCCATTATTATATACAGTTCATGGAATTATAACCTGTCTGCAGTAAAGGTGGAAACATTTTCTGTCCCACTCCTTAACTGTCAATCAAACCTTAACCACAGTGGTGGCAGATCAGGAAACAGTCATATCAATCATTTTTGTAACAGTCATTTGTAGTGGATTTGAAAGGCAAACAATAGATTCTGTGTTAAGTTTAGAGGACTTGTTGCTCCATTTGTTTTTGTTTTATTACAACTGAAAAAAATCCCATTACATTAAATGTATTTGTGTTACCAATGCTTAAGCTGTCCATTGAGTCCATGTAACAAAAAAAAACTGTTTCATCCAGTCGTCTGACAAATGAGCAGCTCAACAACCAATAGCAAGAGAAAAAGCTGAGATGAAAGCAGCACAAACAGCATTGCTGATTTGCTTGTTGGAAGATAGAATTTATGAAGAAGGTTCACAGGTGTGAGAGGTGAAAACCCAACTGCCTGAGAGCCTAATGATCTGAGGGGGCCTTGAAGTAGTCCTCGGGGAGCCCCAATAAAGAGGAGCGGGAGAGGACCACACCAAGAAAAGACATGGTGGTCACACTGAGCCAAGAAGAGTTTTCCTTTCAATAATGCAGGAGCTGATGAGGTTTGATCGTTAGAAAGGAAGGCGAGAGACGGTCTGAGCCTGCAGAGACACACACTCGCACTTATAAGTTTGATCATGTCTTTCTTACTTTTCTCCGGTTGCTATGATCACCACATATAGTTTGATTAACAGGATGATTGCAGTGATTACTTGAACAAATGCTTGAAATGTAAGTGCTTTGCTAGATGTCTAATTTGCCTCATCGAATCGAAATTATGTTTGTGAAAATGAAAACTATTCAGAATGTGTCATAGCTTAATTAAGAGCCAAAACCTAGGTCAGAGCCATTCCTTTTACAGCTGCTTTTAAGAACAGTGTTTGAAAGACCGCTCAGTTAAAGTGAAGGTCTAAGCATCAGTATCAGCGTTTAATAGAAATGCTACCAATGAAAAGCAGAGAGCAGAGAAGGCTATGCTTAGGGAGTGATAAACAGTGCAGGGAATAATACTGGGCTTTTTAAACCTTCCACTATTAAAGACCCAATGAAAGGTGAGTCTTAATTATACCTGCAGTAATGGCCTACATATAGTGAAGACTGAATGAGCTCGGACTATACATAATCGTGAAGGACAAAGTCTTTTTTTTTTTTGCTCCGTGTAATCATAAAATGAAATTCCCAGTGTCCATTAAATGAACCAGCTTATTACGTCCCAATTTCCAAAAGCTTGCTGATGATGACAATGTCATTAGAAATAAATGACTATTCCCTGTTTATGTTTATTTCAGCACAAACCCGTAAGTCTTATTTATACTTTTATTTTCTCTTTTTGCCAGCCTGCAATTTGCGTTTTATTGTGTCATATTAATTTCCCCTGAAGTGACATTCTGATAGGAGCAGAACAGATGGAAATCTAGGATTGTCCTGGCAAAATTCATCATGAAAAATGCATCAGACACCTGTGTAATTTGCCTAATCATCTTTTCCTAATAAGCTCCCTCCATTAATTATGCACGACTTCCACAATGCAATCAAGATAAAAGTAAATCTGATGACTTAATACCCTTCAATAATTACCTTACCCCCTCACTCCCCCCCCCCCCCCCCCCCCCTTTCTCCCCTCAGCCCACACCCATCTCTGGGACAGCTTTTCTTTTGATATGTTCCTCCCCTCCTCCAGGATTTTAATTGGGATTAGAGAAGGGAAAATACCAAACGTGGCCTCTTGTCTGCTTCAGTGTAGATTCAGTAAAACTGACTTGAAACCCCATCGTACTTTACTTCTATTGTGCTCTTTATTCATTTCAAAAGTCCACATTAAATTGTGCCTCCTTATGAAGTGAGATTTATATGTCTGCGTCAAACTGACACTGTACCTACGGCATAGGCTCTGCACAGACTTATAGCCTACACCACAGCCTAATGTGCACGTCACAGCGACACAGATCTCCTGTTTATTTTTGTAAACTGAAAACCATTTCTCCCTGTGGAAAGAAAGCTTTTATTTACTTTTATTTCACAGATAAGGAATAGTAGCCTAAATTGTGAAGACAATAAAGCCCCCACAAAAAAGCATTTTAAATCCTGTTTGTGATTTATCTTTCATATGAGTAGAGAAAAAGTCTGTTTAGTAAATGTCAGTTGTTTTGTCATTAAACACTGTAAATCATAGTGGAGCTATTTGTAACGTTACCTTTGTTAAATGTTGCTGCTGTTCCTGGTTTCACATGAGTAGGGGTAAACTTATACAATGTGAAATGCCATAGGCATGTGCAAATAATGTTGGTGTGTTGTATTTGTGAGGAAAATGTGTCCAACAAAATGTTTTGTCTGTGAGTCTTGGGAGTTACAATGAAGCTGATTTGTGTTGTGTTTGAAATTGTAGCTATTAAGCCATAGTTTTTAAAGTGTGTTTTAGGTGTGTTTTGACTCAGTCAAACTCCACAGCATTTCACAGAAACCCAATTGCCGTCTAACATTTAGGAGGTGTAATTGTGGAGCAACACAGACACACCACTGCACAAGTACAAATGCTCAGAATGGCGTAGGCTACAGGCATACGCTCTGTGTAGGACCGATGCACAAATATTAATCTGCCTTTTTTTTTTTTTTCTTTTTTCCTACTTGTCTGCATTAGTCTTCATAGCTTAGCGCCACAAAAGGGTGCAAGCTTCTTGTGAAGATTGATGCACTGTTAATCTTGCAGTCAAGTATTTTATACCCATAATGCGTGGTTGTAACCGTCACCCACCCTCCCTGGAGACTAGCCTATCAGCCTTTATTGGAAAACTTCCTAATATGAGCCAGAGAGGGCCGTGATACACCAAGGTGTGTTAAGGGGAGAGTAAGGAAAAAGCAAGGGGGAGGGGGCAGGTGCTTAAGTCCTGAGTTATATAGTGACAGTGCATGCGGAGAAGAAGGAGGGAAAACAAACAAACAAATAAACAAACAAACAAAAAAAACAGGGGCTAAACAGGCAGTGTAGCTGATGTATTGCCTTGAGGTGGTTGTGCTCCATGCAGATTATCAAAAATAAACATATACATGTCTACTATACTGTACTGAGAAACAAAAACAAAAGAGAAGTCTATACTGAACACCAAAAATGTGAGAGTCTTGGTGGAGGGGGAAAGCCCGACTGTAGAGAAGAGAAAGCGCAGTGTGGAAGGTTTGAGAAGCAAGTGGACCCCTTTGAAGTGATCCCATCGCTTCTTTGTGATGCATCACGGGGCTGAAGTATCGAACATGCATGCGTGTATTTGAACCCTCCCAATGTGTTTATGAAAACCATCACCAGGGTCCAGGGCCAGCCCTGCGGGGGAAGGGGGGTGGCCCGTCACCCCAAGACCACGGGAGCGCCCAGACCCCACGACCAGGGAGCTACAGAGGCCGCAGGACACCCCGTAGGCCCCAGGACCCGGGCGGCAATGGCCGGCCCCCCCAGAGAGCCAGAGACACACCCCAGACAGACGGGGCAGGAGGGCCCGCCCACCCACCGCCCACCACCGCCCGACGCGGACCGCCCCCGCTCCCTGGCTCCAACCCCCAGCCCAGGAGGGCCGGGCCCCACGAGCCGCGCCATGCGTATCAACAGTGTATGTTAACCCACCGCCCCCCCTCTTACTATGATTCTCCGATCCCTGACGGAGAAACATTAACCCTACACCGTGAATGTGCATGTGAGTGCCCCATAAGTGTGATGTGGTGCATTAAAATTGAGGGACATAGGAGACAGGTGTGGGCAAGGCTGATGGCTACAGCACACTGCTGTCCTGCAGCCCGTGCAGCCATAAGGCACCTGGGACCTGTTCCCATTTGTCCCCCAAGATCTTAACACACACCTAAAGGCAGATATTAATCTGCCTTTAGGTGTGGATTTTGGTGGGACACAGGGGACATGCCCCCCTTAATATTTATTTAAATTATATATGTTATATACAAAAATACAGACATTTCCATCATAAACTGATGCAGAAAAGGCCCAAATTGGTGTGTAACAATTCACCTGAATGCGTAAATTAAGTGCTCAAATTTTTCTGGTGGAGGTCCCCAAAACCTCCAGGCTCATATGTTTTAGGTTTTTTTTTTTTTTGTTTTCTAAATGTAACATGGGTTCTTGGACTGTGAAATGTGGAGCGGTACAATAGTATCTTCTGTCCTCTGAAAAAGTGCAGGAGATATGTCCTCATTTAAAAATTTTGGCCATAACTCAAGAATTTATATGCTAATTAGGACCAAATTTCATATAACTGTCTGAGAATAAAATGATGAAGTGATGACATTTTGTATTCAAAGGTCAAAGGTCAACTTCACTGTGACATCATTATATTTTGCAAAAACACTTTTTTTTTTTTCTTACCATTATTCAATACCACACTTCAGCAACAGAAGGGGAGATATTTGGTCTGGTCCTGAATTGGTGTCACTAATCTTGGGCGTCCACCTGTGATGATGGAGCCGACCTACACTTGTGACATCTGTGGCCGGGTCTGCCACTCCCGGATTGGCCTTCACAGCCACAGAAGACGCTGTGTCCAAACCTAACTGCCAGGCACAAGAAATCTATGGTCTTACGAGACTGCAATGCCGATGGACACGGCTGTCCACCTGTGCTGATGGTAAGGATCTTGTGTTGCTGAGTAGATGTACGTGAAGCATCCACGCTTTAGAATTTTTGGCCTCCTTGCAGACACATCCATATTTGAAGCATTGTCTGCTATCATGGCTACATATGAGTCTGGACAGACATGGACAAGGTGTTTATTCTGGTTTCAGTTTGGAAAGCTATCACTTTGTATTGCTTATGCAACCTTATTTTTGTGTTATGTATCCAGTCTATTTTCATTCAAACTTCTATTACCTCTATCAGAGACTGTTAGGGAAGTGTGATTGCTTCACCCTGTGCAGAATATTGTAGCTGTGCCCTCTGGTCTTGGCCACAGCTTGATGCATGGTCACAGGTAGCAGCTGCAGGTGCAGATGAGTGTTGTTAAGGCAGACAGTCAGACTCTGCAGACCTAATGAGAATCTACCTTTGCCTGCTTACTGTACTTGGAACTGATGTCATGTTGTACAGACTGCAGGTGTCTTGACTTAACTTTGCTGAAAAGAAGAGGAGATTGACTTAAAAGACATTAGTCTGGCTAAATGCTATTACTGAACTATGGCAGGAAGTGCCTAGTGTCCAGTGGCCTAAGGAAGCCCACTAGACAACAGGCTGCCCGGGAACATGCACAGTAAGTCTGAACAGGAAGATTTAGTGTGTCAGTTTTCCTCCTGCCTCTCTTTTTTTATTTTCAAGTTGCTAATTCTCCCCCATAATTTAACAAGAAATGCATTCTGTACTGAGATGCACTGTAAATCTCATTGTTGTAGGTATAAGGTGGGGACAAATGGAAGGTAAACCCCTCTAACTAACAGGTACTTTGTGTAATAAATGGTCAAAGATAACCTAAAATCATTGTCGATGTAAATCTATGATCATAGTTATACCTCTTCATGCCTGAAGGAAATAAAATGTTCTTACTCAGCTCCACTGCCTATTTAACTTTGACTTGAACCTATGGCATTATCATAATAATGAAGCATCTCCAGGTCTTTAAAGCTGCATTATGCATCTTCAGCTGCAAATGCTGGACCATGTTCACCAGATGGGTGCTGAGTAGGTAGTGTACAGTGGGTTTATCAGAGCTTTTTCACTGAAAACAGCTGTCTGCTACTGCCGCTACTGGAAACCTGGTGGATAGGAGGCTAAAAAGCTATGTGAGTGTGTCAGGAGACTCCTGTCACATTACAGATTGATATGATCCATTGCGAAAATGTGCGCAGACTAAAACACCAGTTATTACAGTAGTCAAACTCATCGCCAGAGAAGACGTCATAAGATGTACAGACGTTATCAGGAAGCATGACCAGACGCAGCAGCATCAACAACAACAATCTAGAAGTGGCAAAAAGGACAGAAGAGGAGAAAAGGAGACCAGCGGCCACGTTAAATGGTATGTTGTGTATGAACTTATTTATTTTGTGTGAGTTGGCAGTAGATTTGACACTGTGTGTGTGTGTGTGTGTGTGTGTGTGTGTGTGTGTGTGTGTGTGTGTGTGTGAAGTGAGGTAACATTCAGTGCGTCTGTTTAATCTGAACAGAAGACCTAACGTGAGGTTATAAAAGTCAGTGAACGTTAACATTATGTCACTGTTTTTATATCTGTCAGTGGTGAAGCTGTAACGTTAGCGTGAGATTACCAGGTGGTGACATTGTTGTGGCTCTGTTTTAGAAAAGGAGGAGGTGGAAGACTGCTTCGCTAGCATAGGATTTTCCTGGAGGCATAGGGACCTGAGCCTGTGTTAAAATAATAAATAAATAATAAGTAAATGGTTAAAAGTTGTGTGTGTTAACTGCTGTATTTTGTGTTAGGCTGGCACCAGACAGTGCTGTGTGGGTAACCAATGACTGTAGTAATCTGTAATGACTAAATTACATTACCAAATTATATTAACTTATATTACCAAAACTGCTATTTCTTTAAGGAACTATTCACTTACTATTGGCTCTGTTCTTGCAGTTTTTCTCATGTTCTCCTCTGCTCTTATTCTACCCAGGCTCCTGAGGCGGAGGCTCTGGAGGTGGATGAATGAGGAGATCATGGTGATGTCACCTATTTTTTGATAGCCACCTTCTGTGTCATAAATATCAGTTCAGTATTCAGTTATGAGTTGAAACCTTTGACCAGAAAAATCCACCCTAACTCAAGCTAATAAGATTAGGATATTTTTGTCTTCCTCAGTGGATGGATGGTTGGTGATGTCACTCATTTGTTTGACTGCAACCTTTTGTGTAATAAAAGCTGGTCAAAATACATGAAGAAGTACTTGTCCCCATTTTTTATTTCATAATGATAATATTTAATGATTTTTCACCGCCGCACTGAAAATGTCCCCGACTTTCATCTCAGAAATTTGGTCACCTTAATGCAGCATCATGTGAGATGGAATCCTCGTTGTCAAAAAAGCACTTGAATCAAAAAGGCAGCGTGACCGACGAATTGAACAAATGAGGGTCCACATCAGGGTGGCCTTTCCCAGGTAGAGAGAGCTGCTGAAGGAGAACGGTAATGCAATCATAGGCCAGCGCTGCTGTTAGCTGTTAGCCGCTGTTAGCTAACAGTGGCACAGTGATGTGAGGAGAGGGATGAGGTGTGTGAGGTTGAGCCAGTTGTTGCTGTTTGCTGTGCTTTTAGCTGTGATTGCATTACCTGTCTCCTTCAGCAGCTCTTTCCACCTGGGAAAGGCTACCCCAATGTTGATCCTTGTGTTTTGAATTTGCCGGTCACAATGCCTTTTTGATTCCCTTTGCGCTTTCTTGGCAACAAGGATTCTGTCAAATTTGCCAGGGTAGCAGCGAAGCGCCTCTTGCTCCTCTCCTTCGGCTCCTCAGTCACACAGCCCTGGCCTGGCTCTCAACAAAAACGCAGAAGGCGGTGCTGTATGTCCCTTGCTGGCGGGTGTATTCTCAAGATGGCGAAACGTTATGAAACCCCCCCAGACGACCTTCCCGCACGATGTAGGCCTACAAACAAATCCGAAATTCTCCTTTCATGAGAATGAGTCAGATTATTTGTGGAGGTAATAGTACACCAATGATGACATATTTATGAATGCAGACATCGATTTTTGACATGGGTCATACAAATTCTGGTGCATTAATCTCCATGGGTATGCAAACAGTGCCCAAGAACAACCTGCTGTTTCACAAGGGGGAACCATGCTGCCATGTGAAAGAGGCAGCAAATCTCTCTGATCAGTGTGTAACCCATTTACTCTGAAATTATGTCAAATTAAAAGTGTGCTTTGATATATGTCCACTTTTAATGTTAGGAAAATTAGTTAACACCATCCAGTGTGACCAGGACCTCTTCTACCCTTGTGGAGGCTGATCTCAGGATAACATTCCTGCTTTAACACCTGCACATCACAAGTGATGCACTGCTGCTTTAAGTAGCTGTTTATGGGAGCTTTCATTTCGCTAATTTGGCAACTGCTGAAGTGTTAATCAATGCTGTTGCTGTGGCAACTGAGCAAACAGCAAAGCAGAGTAATTGTGCTCCATTGTTTCCGACACATACAAAGAGAGAGAGTGAAAAAGTGGAGAGAGAAAGCGAACACAGTTTAGAACTGAATGTCTCTGCTCACCTGCCTGCTGTGGAGTTGAGAGTGGCAAGGAACATTTTTGCATTCATGTATCAGAAATGTGTCACTCACACAGTTTCACACATATTTATTAATTTTTTTGGTTGGTGGTAAGTGTTCGTATCCTTCATATTATGCAATGAAAGTAGACATAAGGACCAGGCTAAATTTCCAACCAGGCAACCACACCTCCTGCAGCCTTGAACGCACCTGGTACACTGTTTATCAGTTGGGTTGTGATTTTTTCACTAAGTGCAAACTGGTTTGGGAATGTATCATCAAATCATAATTAAAATTAAAGTGATTAAGCTGTAAATTAACTGTTATTTACTTTCTTTATGACAGTGAGATGTTTTGATGGATATCAATCTCATGTCTGTGTGTTAAGTAAAGCTGGAGTCGGGATATGGTTATCCTAGTTTAGCCTGAAAGCAGGGGTAAACAGCTACTTATACGTCTACCATCAACTACTACAACTTTCACCAAAATGTAGCCCCAGTACTGAAGAAACTTTTGTACATTTAAACCTATTGCAAATTATGAAGTCCATCACTCTGGTTTTTGTTTTCAAAAACTGTAAAACTTCTTAAACCTATCTCCTCCCACAATTTTGCTCAATTGACACCAAACTTGCAACAGAGCATCTTCAGACTGTCCTATACAAACGATCCACACAGATTTTTGATTTATCGAAAATTGAGCCTACAGTGCATCAAAATGTTTGACTGTAAACGGTATTGTAAACATATACTTGCAAATTCTTGCTAAATACATTTTCAATGTTCATTTAAAAAATGACAAGATTTTGGAGTCATGGTAGATGATGTTTGGAAAATATCAGAATTTTATCTCAAAAACTGAATTTTTTTACAGCATTTTGAATTTCGCTCTCATGCAAACAATTGGAGTCAATGCAAAAATGGTATTTTTAAACATCAGTTTTTCACTTACGGAGCCAATAAATCATTGCTAAAAACAAATTACCAACATCCCCATGCTGTCTAGATGAAATCTGCCTTTACACACTAACAGCTGCTGTCTTGCACACAGGTGACTGGCTTAGTCAATTTGTGAAGCTACATGTGACATTTCTGTTTGCCAGTTAGCTCAGTGAGGATGGTTCTTGGTGTTGAAGATTGTGAGTTCAAGCCTCTGCTCATGCAACATTTCCATATTTTACAAATAGGCCTATCTCTGCTATGAATCATTTCATTATTGAGTAGTATTAGTATTAGTAGTAGTATTCCAGTTATCCATCCATCCATCCATCTTCTAACCACTTCATCCTCTTGGGGGTCACAGGGGGGCTGGATCCTATCCCAGCTGACACCGGACGAGAGGCAGGGTACACCCTGGACAGGTCGCCAGACTATCGCAGGGCTGACACATAGAGACAGACAACCACCGACGTTCACATTCACACCCATGGACAATTTAAAGTTATCAATTAACCTAATTCCCAATCTGCATGTCTTTGGACTGTGGGAGGAAGCCGGAGCACCTGGAGAGAACCCACGCTGACACAGGGAAAACATGAAGAACAGAGGAGGAGAGAACAAGGAGAGAACAGAAGGACTCCCACACCTGGGACTGAACCAGGAACCCTCTTGCTGTGCAGCGACAGTGCTAACCACCACACCACCGTGTCACCCCATTCCAGGAGGATATCCTCAAATCTGCGAAGGTAACTCCAACACTGATGCCTAAAAAAAAATCAATTCATCATGAAATAGTTGTGGATTAATTATGTGTTTGACTTACTGATTTATTGACTAATCATTCCAGCTGTGGAATTCCTATAATGAGCTAGAAGAAGTTTTAAACATATATACCGCAGAGTTGTCTCTTGCTAATTAGCTCAGTGAGATAGAGCATAGTCTCTTATGCTTAGAATGCCACTTTTTTTTTCATCTTCCTACACTCTGCTTGTTGCTCAGAATTGCCTGATTTTGCCCCAACCATTGCTGTGCAGCAGCTATAATTCCAGTTGTTTCCTCACCAACATTTAACTTGAGTTTGAAGCATTCCTATCAAACTATGCCGACAAGGTAGTTTCACATGACACCACCAACTTCGCCCTAGCTTAAAAATGAGCACACCACAGCCTCTTAAAGACAGTAATGCCTGCCTTCAATTATTTTTGCTAGTGAGGGCATCAACAATTGTATCAGGATGGCCATGGTCCCCTTGGCCCTCCCTTGTGGTCGCCACTGTTATTTTACCCATATAAACAGTACTTTTCACTCTGGCAACAGTGTGGGTTGTCAGATTAGGTTGGTGAAATCAGGTTTTGGTTTTGGACTCTGTGCAGGCATTCTGACATGCTGCTTGTTTTCAATGTAGGCAATTTAGTCATTTTTCTAAAGAGTGATGTTGCAAATGGTCACAGCCAGAGCTGAGTAAAAGCAAGTGTACTACTGCTAATTAAGACCTCATGCTGGGTTGTGTCTTTTGCACATCTGGAAAGCGACGGAACACCGAAAGCAAGTGTAAGTTCTCTGAAACTCAGCTTGAAATATTGGCTGATTAAACCAGTAAACATGATTCAGAAAGGCTCTATGAGAGGAGGAAACAGCAGTTACGTAATGCTTGTGGTGAAAAAGGGTGATTTGTGAATTACTGTAGAAACAGCCTCTCCTTTCTCAAATGTCTGTTACCACCTGGATGATATTTCCTGTGAATGATAAAAGTTGCGATGCCTCAAACAGTGCTGCAGCTCTTACATTTATACTTCCTCCAGACCTTCAATCACAGACATGCTGGCCTGTGAGCAGCAGGCAATCAGCAGTGATAAACCACATTCAGCAGCTTTTAGTTGAAATTTACATTTGTTCCTCCAATATTTGATGCTCCTAGGCCCATGTAGAAATGCCCTAAAACACATATAACTTCTGAAGTGGAATCAAGTCATTGTTTTGCAGGTCACAGTTAGGTCTCAAGTCTTTGCACTCAAGTCCAGAGTCAAGACAGACAAGTCCCAGGTCAAGTCCCAATTCCTAAACTTTGGGTTTTGGGTCTTAAACAAGTTGTAATGTGCTCGTCAACAAATGTAGTGCCGTTCTAACAGCAATGTCATAAAACATTACAGTTACAAAAATTATGGGTACTTTTAGAAATTTGCATTTATTTATATTTTAAAAACTTACTCAGCTGTTAAGCTAACATTAGCAAGACATTAGAGCACTAACTCAAGTCAGATATTAGCTGGGCATTAGCTTCCTAACTATGGGTTTTCTTTTGCCTTAACTTTGCAACGTTAAATGTTGAACAAAGCTGGAAGTTGTTGCATCTTTGTCTGTATTTTTTGACATTTTGCAAACTGTAATTTGTTTTTTGTTTACCACTACATAGGTTTTGTACGAGAACAAAATTATCTTTGGTATAACTTTTTCCAAGTGGCGCTCAGAAACTTACGTGGGATTTATAGTTCTGTGTCAAATCAATGGCATGCCCACAGTGTAGGCCCTGCGTCGCCGTAACCTACACCGCAGCCTGATGTGCACCTCCCCAGAAATATAACTTTACATTTCGGCGATGCAGACCTCCTGTCTATTTTTGTAGGCTGAAAACCATAATTTATACAATGTAAAATGTCATCATCTTGTGCTAATAACATTAGCATGTTGCACTAGTGGGTAAAATGTGTCCAGCAAAAGACAAGAGCTTTGTCTGTGAATCCTACGAGTTATAATGAAGCTGATTTGTGTACATGTGTTTGAAATTGTCTCTATTATGCCATGTTTACTGTGTGTTTTGAATAAACTAAACTTTACAGCACTTCACAGAAACCCCACCGCTGACTAGTGTTTTGGAGGTGTAACTGCAGAGTGACACAGACACACCACCGTGCAAGTATAAATGCTCACAATGGCGTAGGCCGTGTGTGAAGACTACAGTGAAGGCTCTGCACAGAGCTGACACACAAGTATAAATCCACCTTTAGCATCAGGTCTTCATGGTTCTCTCCTCTGGGGAATTAAGCATTGACTTGTTGGGAATAAATAGTGTTAATGACAACTGATTAAGGAAATAAAGGAAAATTAATTGATTCATGGAACACTTTTTGAATAACATACTTTTTAATCTTTGGGCTTGGGAGAAGGTATTAAGTATTTTCAAGTCAAAAGGCTCAAGTCCAAGTGAAGTTACTGGCAGAGTTGGGTATAACGCGTTAGAGTACTTTGATTACTTTTTGCAGTAACGAGTAACCTAACGCGTTAGTTTGTTGTTTGAGTAATCAGATACTTAAGTACATTTTCAAACAAGCCATCAGTTACTTACATTACTTTTAGAACGCTGGTCCTTCAGCTCCAAAACAGCAACGACTGTCTTTTGGTTCTAATAACAGAGATAACGTTAAACCTATGAGTCCAAAAGAAGTCATGAAGTTTGTGGCTCTCTACATGGTAGAAGAAATGCTGCCATTGTCTATGGTGGAGTCTAAAACATTCGACAGGATCGTCAGTAAAATCCCCACAACTAAATAGATGGAGGAGGACTCACTGACAGACAGGTCAGACTCAGGACTTGCATTACGCCTGGTACACACTACACAACTTTTCTGCCTGTTCTGAAAGTCACTATGTCACATTAACTACACGATTGTGGAGTCATAAAATCGTGCCGTGACTTGGCCGACAGACATGACACACTACACAATGGTACTCACCAATTATCCCGGTCGTCTTTCACGACGTGTGTGTTATTCTTGTCCTATTTTTATTACTTTTACTATTATCTGAGTCACCGTGTCTGTTCATGTGCCAGCTGAAATGTTGTAGTAACATCGAAAGCGCCAGCAGGAGCTCCATTTGAAGTACCGTACGCAAACATTCAAGCTATTGTATCCTCCACAACAAGTTCCTACAAATGTTTCACAATAAAAGCCTATTTAGAAAATGGAGGGATTCTCTCAGTCAGCAGTGGATAAAAAGTAAATATATAAAGATACAGAAGACCGTCTATAATGTAATCTGTTTCAAATGAAGCTGGGAGCCTCTGCAGTTGTGGTGAGTAAAAGCCCCGCCGCTATTTGTTAATGTTATTACTTTAAGTTAGGCTGACCAAACGTCCTCTTTTGCCCGGACATGTCCACTTTTCACGTCCCCTCCGGGGCGTCCAGGGGGTTTTATAAACTGATGATAATGTCCGGTTTTCCGTGTGTTTGTGTGTGTGCGTCAGAGTGCGGCACGGGCCGCATATTTCTGTCCGAACCCGAACCGAGCCCGACATTATTTAATGACCAAAGCACTGAGTGGGAGGCAGGAGGTCCGACACTTCCAGCGAGGGGAGAGGGAGACATAAAACAAAATAAGATAAAATAGGAAAACTTGTCTCCCTCTTTTATTTTATTTTCAGCGTTTAATCAAGGCGGAGGCTGGCGGTGGAAGTTCCGAGACTTCCAGCGTGGGGAGAGGTAGAAACAAACAGCCAATATGTGTCTGTGTGTGTTATGTTCAGGTGTTGTCACGTAAATAACAGTGCCCAAGCAATACACAGGACAGACAATAGGATTTTATTTATTTTTACACTACATTTTCACTGAAAGCTGATCGAATCTGACCCCAGCCCGAATACAATTTATAGCTATATTTTTGACCAAACCCGGCCCGACCTGTCAGGTACCATTGGGCTCGGATCGCCACACTCTAGAGTGTGTATGTGTCCCCTATTGGGGCCTATCTGAATTTCTGTCTTTGAGAGATATTATTTTGTAATATAACTGAATTTTCTATCCATACATATACATTTTAAAAATATTAAAATGATAAGGCATCTTTGAGTAAACTGCGAGTATCATTTAAATAGGCTATGTCATGGCCGGGCCGAGTGTCCTCTTTTTTGGAAATCAAAATATGGTCACCCTACTTTAAGTCCATCTCCATTATGAAGAAATAACATTGTTTGCTAGCTTGACGCTAATGACAGTAACGTCTCAGCGGGTTGAAAAGTGCCTCTGCTGTTTCACACCATCATTTCCCCCTTTTACTCTGTGTGGTAACATCCCTAGAGGAAATATTAAAAATGCTGGGGTGTTGTTGTCATACAGTTGTCTACAGCAGCAGGTCGTTCTGTGTTTCTACTGGTCAAAGTGACGGCTTTGATGGGAGAATTGGATCTCAGTGAAGGGCAAGTGGTCCATAACTTTAATTTTGGAGACAAAAAATGTAGGTTTAGGGCCCTGTGGTCCATTAGCCAATAGAAAAGGTAGAATACTCAAAAGTACTTGAGTTACTTTTCTCAGGGAGTAATGTTGGAAGTACTTTAAAAGTACTTGAGTTGGGGCATCAGTAGCGTAATGGATAGTGCCGGCGCCCCATGTGTAGAGGCTGCCTCGCTGCAGCGGTCGCAGGCTCGACTCCGGCTTGCAACCCTTTGCTGCAATGTCATCCCCCACTCTCTCTCTCTCTCTCATCCCATTTCACTCTGTCCTGTCCATTAAAGGCAAAGAGCCCAAAAAATAATCTTTAAAAAAAAAAAAAGTACTTGAGTTATTTTATTCAGGGAGTAACGCAGTAAAGTAACTGGTGACTGAAAAAAAAGTAACCCAGTTAAGTACTTTGATTACTTTTAAACTAACTCTTACCCAACTCTGGTTACCGGTCATTGATGTTAAAGTCCAAGTCGAGTACAAAGTCTATTTTTGATTTTGTCAAGTCTAAAATCATCAGATTTGTGACTCGAGTCTGACTCCAGGTCCACACCTCTGACATTCATTTCAACATGAGAAAAAAAGTGTTAAACCATGCTAAATCTTGCCTGGGCAATTTCCCCCCTTCGTACTCTGTCCTGTATCTTATCTCAAGACCCTCTGTCTCAACAATATTTGAATAACTGAGATGTGGGAGGTCTGGAACCAGGCTGCATTAACAGCACCTTTTCCAATAACGTCACATTCCTCATTTTATAATCTCAAACTCATTTAATAAGTTTTATTCAGAAATTGTTTAGTAATACAAATGTAATATTTCCATAACTAATTTGATTTACTTTGATTTACTTAAGCCTCCTGTGCCTACCTGCTGTGTGCCTATAGAATGCTAATGTGAAGTATGTGGAATATGAAAAACGTTTCAAAGCTGTACAGAAAATGTAGAAGTTGTATGTAAAAAAAAATCAATAGGAAGTTTTAATGGGTTTTACGTGGGTAATGATAGAGGAGGTTAAGAGGCTAGGGCGCGGGTTAATGGCACTATCAGGACATAGACCAAGTTAAGTGCAAAGGAAAGGTCTACCACCAGAGGTTAATTAACCTTTCTAAACCCAAGGTGTCTGAACGCACATACATATTGAATGGAAGCTGCCACAAAAAGCCTGTAGGTCACGGCTAATACATTCCGCAAGTTACAATTAAAACATCATCAGACTAACACCTGATCTCCATTTAAGAGCCATTTATGAAGCCGCAATTCAGGAGGCAATTTATTACAGTCAAAAGCCGCCTGAATGGGGGGCAGTTAGGTTAGCAGATATGTAATTTTAGTCAATGCAAAAGCAGTGATTGGGAAGGAAAGGCCAGTGATGCACGCAGTGAAGCATTTACCGTGTCTACCACTTCCTCCTTCTTTATGTTAGTGAATACAACAGTGAGAGAACATGGAGATAAGTTAGATGACAGGAACACAAAAATCCTCTGGAGGCTTTCAGGGCTGCACTTTGAGTGTTAGTTTGCTTGGATCTCTAACATGCAAGGTTTTATGAGATTGTCTTATTTTACCAGCAAATAATCAGTACAGTATGTCCACAGTCAGCTTCCTTATGAAGAACTTCTGTAATCAGGGTAAAAAAATATTTAACAAAAACTGATTTTTCCAGCTAGATGTGGGTTTCTCATCAGCTTTTATTATGTATTCATATGCAGGACATGCAGACTTTCTCTCAAATTACAAACTTTATAGTATCCCAACAATATTGAGCATAAATAACAAACTGCTCATAATATATGAGAAAATGTTGCCATGGTATGTTTGTGGTTCGGTACAAATCACTCATATGTTACATTTGCAGGTTTTGTTTTGTATCATCTCATCATTTCTAAAGTGACATAGTAAATGATGACTTTGTCACCGGGGGGTGGAGGGTATGGTGGGTGGTGTTTCACATGGGCGAGGCACCTGCAAAGCTAGAGACCACTGTGGACCAATGTTCAAGACTAATAAACAGAGTTGGGTAAGGGTTACTTTAAAAGTAATCAAATTACTTTACTGTGTTACTTTTTTGAAAAGTAACCGGTTACTTTTGAGTATTCTACATTTCCTATTGGCCAATGGACCACAGGGCACTAAGCTTACATTTTTTTGTCTCCAAAATTAAAGTTATGGACCACTTGCCCTTCACTGAGATCCAGTTCTCTCATCACAGCCGTCACTCTGACCAGTAGAAACACAGGACGACCTGCTGCCGTAGACAACTGTATGACAACAACACCCGAGCATTTTTAATATTTCCTCTAGGGATGATACCACACAGAGTAAAAGGGGGAAATGATGGTGTGAAACAGCAGAGGCACTTTGTCAACCCGCCGAGACGTTACTGTCATTAGCATCAAGCTAGCAAACAATGTTATTTCTTCATAATGGAGATGGACATAAAGTAATAACATTAACAAATAGCGGCGGGGCTTTTACTCACCACAACTGCAGAGGCTCCCAGCTTCATTTGAAACAGACTACATTATAGACTGTCCGTTATTCATTAATCCCTCTGTGTGTTTATATTCATACTTTTTTTCCCCACTCCTATTGCCATGATAAAATTTCATTTCAAACTCAACACTTCCTGAATTTCTTTAAAATTAAAAGCCCCTTATAACCTCGGCTGAGAGGATCCCTCCATTTTCTAAATAGGCTTTTATTGTGAAACATTTGTAGGAACTTGTTGTGGAGGATTCAGTAGCTTGAATGTTTGCGTACGGTACTTTAAATGGAGCTCCTGCCGTCTGCTGACGCTTTTAGGTGACTACAACAACATTTCGGCTGGCACATGAACACACACAATGACTCAGATAATAATAAAAGTAATAAAAATAGGACAAGAATAACCCGATGATATGAAAGACGACCGGTCCGGGTCATGTCTGCCGGCCAAGTCACCGCACAATTTTATGACTCTACAATCATGTAATGTGACATTGTGACTTTCAGAACGGGCAGAAAATTCATGTAGTACCAGTGTGTACCAGGCATAATGCAAGTCCTGAGTCTGACCTGTCTGTCAGTGAGTCCTCGTCCATCTATTGAGTTGTGGGGATTTTACAGATGATCCTGCGGAATGTTTTAGACACTACCAAAGACAACGGCAGCATTTCTTCTACCACGTAGCGAGCCACAAGCTCCGTGGCTTCTTTCAGACTGATAGGTCTTTTGTAGCAACCTGCCGCTCATTTTCCAACAGCTTTAAAGCAGCAATCCCAAGTGTTTTGTGTCTTTTAAACCTATTGGCCCGAACGATGCATAGTGTGTCCAAACTCACACCTGTTCTTCTTCATTGATTTTCTCTGCGTCCATGCGTCATAGTGAGAAGCCACGCATATCACGTGAAACAGCGGAATTGTAGCTTTCCGACAAGACTTGTCTGTAATCCAGTGTTTTCACAGCGAAAAAAAATTATAAAGTTACACTAAAATTATGTATAACAGAGGTTTCATACAGCTTTGCACACACATTACTCTTGGATGGATTACTCGCGAATGAAAGCGCAGGAGCAGAGCTTTCCAGTGATACCACACATCATTGTGCTGTCATCCCATCATGCTATAAATCCAGATTAATTGTCTACAAAATAAAAACCTGACGAATTTCTTTACAATCCATTATACAGACCTTGTTATCAGTTACTTCATATAGTGAGGAATATCGTATCTTACCACGTCTTACTGTGCATTCACACCAAAAGCGTCATGAACACCACCGGCCGCTCAGGTCGCTGACATGACTCCAGCAGGCGCTTGCAGCGGCCAAAGGGGCGGGGCCGGCTGCTGCAGATGTGTCCATCAAGGCTGACACGGCTGTTCACTTTACAAGGACGAACAAATATATCATTTATGTCTTCACTTTGTATTATCCATGACTTTCATTGCACAATTAAAATAACACTGATAAACACAGTCAATATAGTCTTTATGAGTCTTTTATAATTATGATTTTACTCTGCTGTTGGCACGTAGGACCACTGAGAAATGTAATTGGTGGTAAATAAGCGGGAGCTCATTAATCGCACTTTCGGAAGCCTCCTTTGTATTGCATTGGCGTATTTGCTGAGGAAACACAGGGCCCGGAGCCGTCTGGCCGTCTAGGTCACAGAGTCCTGCAAACCCGGCAACTCCGCGGTGAATTTCACCAGCTTGTACAGCTCCGTGAGAGCCCAGACCTCCGTACCCGAATCTTGGTCTACAATTGGCTGCTGCTTCGGCAGCGCAACTGCTCATTTGCATAAAGTTCAGCTTCTCTACTTGATGCTCTGGTCTCTGGCATCGTGCCGCTCGCTGTAGCCAACGTCCCTGACGCCCTTCATAGCAAGCGTACATTGAAAATGAGTGGCTGTCGGCTGCTTATGACGCTCATGATGCTTTTGGTGTGAATGCACAGTTAAGCTTGCGTGTGTTTCTCCCTGTCTATCCACATTTGCAGTCCAGCTTTCAAGATGCAAATATCCCCATATTGTCCAGCTGACACTAGTCAAACTTTGTATGACAAGACCAGCCACTTCACCTTTGTGCACCCAGACAACTGTGGCCTAATTATGCATGCATGACAGCATGCCCCCAGCAGAATTTAGTAACACTTATTTGTTTTTTTCATTCATTCATTCATCTTCTAACCACTTCATCCTCTTGAGGGTCGCGGGGGGGCTGGAGCCTATCCCAGCTGACACCGGGCGAGAGGCGGGATACACCCTGGACAGGTCGCCAGACTATCGCAGGGCTGACATAGAGACAGGCATCCATGCACGCTGACATTCACACCTACGGACAATTTAGAGTTATCAATTAACTGTCTTTGGACTGTGGGAGGAAGCCGGAGCGCCCAGAGAGAACCCACGCTGACACAGAAGGGCTCCCACACCCGGGATCGAACCAGCAACCCTCTTGCTGTGAGGCAACAGTGCTAACCCATATTGTCCTGAAAAAAAACAGATATAGCATGTGTATGTAGCCTTTAAAATGACTGTGATATGAATTTAGAAGTAAAGGCAGTAAAAATACCCCAAAAATGCCTAGGGCCCATAGGATCTTTTGTAGCCACCCACTGGATGCTGTTCAGCGGCCTCTTGGGCACCGAACATGGTTGTTTTGCAGCGACTCGTCAATGTTTTCCAGCTGCCGTTTTGGCACTTAATGTGGATTACTTGTAGCAACCAGCGGCTTTTTAGGCACCAAACATGGGGGCTGTGTAGCAATCTGTCACTGTTTTTCTAGCGGCTTTTTAAGCACCAAAGATGGTTGTTTGGTGTTCAGTCGCTGTTTTTCCAGTAGCTTTTTAGGCAATAAATGTAGATGTTTTGTAATGAGTTGTCACTGTTTTTCCGGCTGCTTTTTGGGCACCAAACGTGAGTGTTCTGTAGCGACCCATCACTGTTTTTCCAGCTGCTTTTTAGGAACTAAATGTGGGTTTCAGTTGGGATTTTGCTCCCAAAACTGGGTATTTTGACCCAAATCATGATCATGATAAGCACAGCGTTGTTAAAACAAAAAATTGTAATCTACCCCCTATATAAAAACTTGCTAATGTCATGTTTCTATGGTTTGTAGGAATGTACTTTTTTGTCTATTGGCCATTGACAAAGCTTTTAATTATTTGATAATATTCATTAAAGCAAACCTGCTGCTGACTTACTGTACAAGAGCAACGACCAAATATCAGTATTCTGAGAGGAGAGGCTGCCCCTTATCCCCACTTCAGTATAGTTTCGGCTGAATCAGAGAAACCAAAGATACTGAGAGGTCAAATTTTTTCCAGACCTGATTGGTTTAATTACAAGTATCAGCAGGAATACCTGTAGTTGCAGATGGCTAGTTTATGCCAGGCTCCACAGTGCCTTATTCAGTGGCTAATATGGCCCTCAAGCTATGGAGGAAGTCAAGATGAGATGCACGCACATACCCAAAGTATCATTATCAAACGCAGCTCCTTCTTTCAACCAGCCAGTACAGCGGGTTCTGGCATTCCCTCAGCGACTGGTATCCCTGTTGACGCCTCCATGTTGGAGAGTTCCCCACGGGCAAACACTTCCAAAGGGAAGACACATCGGAAGCAGTTTTGTGCATCCTGTCTCTTGGAAGCTTCCTTGAAAAGGTGCGACGACGAATGGAGGATAGGTAGGGTGGGGGTTTGGGGCTGTAATAAAAAACTTCCTAGTGAGCACTTCCTCTAACTCACACACACACACACACAGCCACAAACACCCAATCGAACCCCCCTCTCCCTCCCATGAGTCTGTCGATCTACACCCTAAACAAAGACAACAAAGCAATCCCCACTGGAGAGCGGCCATCTCTGACTGCCTGCAGACTATCTCCTGCTTCCTCTCACATTCACATAAACACACACACACACACACACACACACACACACACACACACACACATATACGCATACACACACACACACTTCCATTCTCCATGATGTAATGAACCTGCAAGGCTTTCCCCTTTTTCTCTCCTCACTCCAGGACCGTTTTTTTTTTTTTCTGCTTCACTTTTGATTTACTTTCAGAGAGGAAGTTTTTAGAGTGCGCCCCACCCCTCTCCTTGTAACATGTCTCCCCACCAACTCCCACCCTCAACCTCGCTTGTATTTAAAGACAAAGTTTGAGTACACGCCGCACCTACTCTCTGGATGAGGCCTATTCCCCCGGCTAACTCTTTCCAAGTAATTGCCCTGTTTTTCAGTGAGTGCAGATTCCTGCGCCACACCAGTGCCGTGCTTTAATTTGCGGGTAAATAGGTTTTCTGCTGAGTTTAAAGGCACTGTGCCCGTTGGGGGATTCAGCTTTGGGGAGATACTCTGAGGCTGAGAGAAATCATTAAGCGCGGAGGGGTGGGAGAGGGGTGCACTTCATGATGCAAACAAGCAGTCAGCGGTGACCTGACAAGCTTCCCTGAAAACGGCTTCTTTTCATTTGAAATGGCTAGCTAGTGTGGTTAAAGGTCAGATTTACTATATATGAATACAGATGTTTTGCTGAAACTCTACGAAAAAATTAAAACTTAGACTGGCAAACCCTACAAAAATACCAAACATTAGCCAAAGCTAATGCTAAATGGATTGAAGTCATGATGCAAACACAAGTTTTTAAGGTCCAGTGTGCAGGATTTAGGGGGAAACATTGGCATAAATTGAATATAAGTGTGTTTTGTTTAATCGCCTGAAAATAAGAATCCTAGCATTTTTGTTACTTTAGAATTAGCCGTTTCTATCTACATAGGGAGCAGGTCCTTGTCCACAGAGATTGCCATGTTCACGGCTATGTTATTACAGTAGCCCGAACAGACAAACCAAACATGGGCTCAACACTGGGCCATTCACACTTTTGTTGTTTCACGTTGACTACTGTAGTAAGCAGCCCCTCTGTGACAAGAACATCGGAAAAACACGTTTGTAGCATGAGACTGCTTTATTCAGTGTTTTACCAGTTTGAATCAACTGGCCTGTTTTTTTGGAGAGGTAGAGAGCTCTGTTGATGAATTCACTCCCGCTAAAAACCTTGTGAACAATTTACAGTGACGGAACTCTAGCTGGGATAAGTTTCAACTTGTTGCAGTCTACAACTATCACCACTAGATGCCACTAAATCCCCCCAGATCTTACATATCGTTCCTTTAAAGGGTTGGCTCCATCATATTATTTTGGTTTTATTTATGTTTTTTTAAATATATGAACGAGATTTCACCAGAGATCTGCATTTCATTATCTTGATTTTCTGGAGCCAGAAGCAACCATATTTGAATGAGAGAGTGAAGTTTGAGAGGAGCAAGGGGCAGATCTGGCTGAGAACCCGAGGTAAAAGCTTACAAATAGCCTGTATGAGGATTCACTTCTGGAGCCAGCTTCAAGAGGCCTTTGGAGGAACTGCAGTTTTTGGAATTTCTGTGTTATTGGCCTCATTTTTCAGCCCTTTTTACTGGTTTTCACCTGCTGTTTGTTTTGAAAAGGAAGAGACCTCTGCGGATATCCTTGAACCTCTCTCACTGTGCAATGTAGGACCACTGTTTTAGAGCCACGACCAAGGAAATCACAGCCCAAAATCACACATGGTATACTGGGCTTTAGAAGTTGAGCCAGTCTCTTTGTAAATAGCTCTTCGGAGAACTATTTAGGGCTCCTAGTGGTAGGATAAGACACTTTAAGAATATGGCCCCTTGAGTCTCTGAATGAAAGCTGAAATTATCTTGATCACTTTTTAAAGTCTTTTTGAGTCATGATGATTATCTCAAATTTTGGAAACCTCCTCCAAAGTCACAGAGATATTGCACAATGCAACTGCTTTAATAAGTACATTGACATTTACGTGTAAAATCAGTGTAAAAGGTGTCAACTTTCATCCAGCTTTTTTTGTGTAAATTGTCCATTTATGAAATCACAAGCTTTTTTAAACATAGCTTCCCATTTCTCACCAGCACAAAGAAGGTTTATTGTTATATTGTATACAAAGGTCTGTATGTAATATGATTTTAATTTCAATTTTCATTTTTATTTCCATCCCTCTCATTTACCACCCTGTAACCAGGTCAGACAGGATGAGCCAACCACATGGTGGCTTAGTAGCCATCAGAATTATGCCTTTTCTTCAACATATGTTTACCACTTCCCCTCATCTGTATAATCCCTTCATTAGCAAGGGTCATCTTCTGAAACCAGCACATGCACATGCACAGCTGGGAGGAGATCACATGATGGTAATTGCCTTTTAAATTGCCAGGTTTCATTTGGCAACCTCTGCTTGAACTGAATTCTTCAATTTAAGGAAGTGACTCTATTACTTTCATCAGTGGCACCTTTAGTCTTATTAATGTGCCTGGTGTGTAATTATTAGCATATGGTGACAAACATAAAAAGTTATTACATTGTGTCAAAATGGGACTCTAGCTGTCAGCTCAGAAACAAGTGCGAATGAGCCCATTTCACAATAAATTGCTGATTACAAATGACAGTGTTCTGTGATTATTTTATTAATAATTTCTTATGAGGGTAATTACCTGTTCCAAACAGATAAGCTGCATAGAAAAAACGCACTCAGTCTAAACTTAAAAAAAAATGTATCATTCCCTCCAATGAATTCTACCCTTGTTCATACAGTTTATCAGATGATTACTCCAGTAATAAGAAATATATCACCAAAACTCTTGGCCTAACAAGCAGTGGTGCCCCCAAGAGGGGGGCAGGCTGTCACATGTTCTTTTTTCAAGCTATGTGGTTTTTAGGGTTTTAAGCTAGCGAGAGCAGTGGTATCTTTTTTCTTAATGTACAATTACATAATTAAAGTTATGGAGGTTAGGTTTAGGTAATCAAAGTTACTGTGGATAGCTTGAGGAAGAGAAACATGCTGAGGACGTTCCTTTAAATGACTCAAAATTCACACAGATCTGAACATGTGACTCCAAGGGAAAGTCCCAGGTCAAAGTCCAATTTTTTTTGTGACCAATCCACCACCCAAACCTGCCTACTCAGGACTGCTTCCCTTTTTACTGCTGTCAGCACATTGGTCACATGATCTCAGTCTTTCATGGAATATGCACAAATTTGGGCACAATGCCTTTCGTTGGAAAACATAAAAATTTGTGAGAACGGTTTGCCAGAAAACGTCTTAATGCCAGTGCTACAAGAGGAAAACCAGTATGTCATTTCAGGTCATCACACTGGCTTCCAGTAAATTTTAGAATTTATCCTAAAATGTTAATTTTAGTTTTGAAGTGGTGCCAGACCATGTAGTCTGGCACCACAGTATCTCCCTGACATAATTGTGAGCTATAAGCCAACTACACCTCTCAGGTAACATGGAACAGGTCGTCCGGCCACTCCAAGAGGTTCCACGAAATTGGTGATATTGCCTTGAACTGTAGTGCTCCAAGCCAATATAATAAATACTATTTTTTTTTTTTTTTAAAGCTTGGTGAGAGATGTCACTCAAATTTTAGTCAAAACTGTCCTCATGGTGGAAGGAATTATAGTTATGATTAATCATCAAGGCACCATGAAAACATTTTTATGGCAATCCATCTAATAGTTACTGATATATCTTAATAAACTACACAGATGGATTAACTGATCTCAGTGTATTCTCATAGAACAGTTTGTGTGATATCCTATGAAAAATGCATGCGCAACAGTTCAAATGATGTCCTAATGATTTGTGCCCCACAAAAGACATTAGGTCCATACATAATTGACACAAATTACAGAGGTTAGGTTTAGGCAATAAAAGTTGCTGTGGTTAGGTTTAGGAAAAGAAACCTGATGAGGATGTGCCTTAAAATAGCTCACATTTCAAACAGATTCAAACATGGGACTCCACTGGAAAGTCCTGGGCCAAAGTCTTTTTTGCAATTGCTTCCTCACAAGCACGCCTTACAAGTACTGTTTCCTTGCCATCAGCACATTGGTCACATGACTGCAGCCTTTCAAAATACGTGGGATATGTACGAATTTGGGTGCATTGCTTTTCATTGGAAAACATAAGAAGAACTTGTGAGAACAGCCTGCTGATCTACATCCCCATCCTGTTGCTAGTCTGTTGTCAAAACAATCTGAACATATCTTGTTATTGAATGTCTGGGGAGTCTTCATCATATATAACAGATAATTCATTTACTGTGTGCCCTTTACCTCATTGAATCATACCAAGTCCGCCTCTATCAGCAACCAACCAGAAGCCTTATCAACACTCCAGCTACAGCACTGAATATGAGAAAGCTATTGTAAAATCCATGGTCAGTTCAGAAATTATTTAAACAAAGTGAGAGAGACATGGTCAGATGACCTGGGGTGCACATATGATGTCTGTGGGGATGATGGGTAAATCTCTAAGGCTTCGGATACCTTTATTACGAGGCAAAACAAAAAGTTGCTCTGAAGTATGAAATGTGAAATAATGTTTGCTTCCATTGTTTGATACATTTGATGACAGCTGAATCATGGATACTACAATAGATACATCTCGAGCAGTACTAATAATATGGTTAGAGGAAATAAGCAATAACAGCAAACTCAGGCTCCCTTGGTAAAGAATGAAATTTAAAAAAAAGGATTGTCTTTGAAAATAAAGCATAGCTCTGGAGAATAAACCTATTATAATGAGATAAAAGACTACTAAAAATAAGGTGGCTGTGCTGCTCTTGCTTGTTCATCCTCAGTACTGATAGTCTGACTTAAGTGTTGAGTATGTCCTTCAAGGTCCATGTCATGTGTGCGAAACTCCATAAATCAGTGTTCATTCGGCATCTTATTTGGATTTAGCTTGTGTAGAGTTTGTCACAAGAATATATTAATTTTGTTTACATCTTAGTCATTTGATTATCATTTAGATGTTTGTCTAATTTTGGTCCTGCACCATTAACTTTTTATTGACTTTTAATCATTCAGTGGCTACAGCTGTCGCTGTATCTTTGATGTGTACAGTTGCCATGGTTACAGGTATCATTCCTCTAACCCCAGGTTCACTGTGCAGGGATTAGTTTGTGGTAATTTGATTAACTGATTAATATAAACTGAAATAGAAAGGGTCTTAAGTTGGCTGCTGTTTTTTAATTGGAGGCGGGGGTGGGGCTTTAATGGGGGCTCAGTTCATCTATTTTTTTGGCCCACCAGTGGATTAATCTGGCCCTGACATCATTGGGATATTTTGTTCGACAAAGCTCCTCAAGGGCCACAGAGGACATTGTAGTACTGTTTTTAATTTGACTGTTTATTCCTCATCCTACTATCCTACTATTAAATGGAGAAACGTCTGTCCGTCCCTCCGTCCGTCCCTCCGTCCATCCGTCATTATCCGTTTTCCTCCTCATTGCTTTGACCTGCTTCTCTGAACTTGCACATAGGCTTTCATCTTGGTCATGTACAGACAGCCACGACGCCATTTTTGCATTTTTCCCACATTTCTACTGTTTATATTTGCATTTTTGTCCACTACCCAGTCGTACTGTGAGCACCATTAGCAGCACGAGCTGCACATGCGCGCTGGGACCACAGTTTGGCTGGGAGACCTTTATCTCCAACACTTGCGGATCGAAACCTGTACAGTATATGTGTACCTGTGTGCCCACGCACGGTCCGCACACGCACGTGCCTCCGTGCCGTCAGCCAAAACTATGCTCCATATATTTTGCCATAAGGCATGTTTCTAAATACAGTGTGCATTATTTGTCTTACATTCCAATTTTTACACAGTGCATTTACAGTGCTCTGATTTTGCATCTACTCTATTATACTGTTTTTGATTTCTTATTCCTCTATACATAACATATCCCCGGGTATGGACTAGTGACTTGTAAAACAAACTGTTATGTTAAAAGCTGTGTAGTTGCCCTTCAGTGAAATGTGATGGACTTGTTTGCATTATTTCAATCAATCAGTTTTATTTAGAAAGCCCAGTATCACAAATCACAATTTGCCTCAGAGGACTTTACAGCATACGACATTACACTGTCCTTTGGACCCTCACATCAGAGAAGGAGAAACTCCCCCCCGAAGAAACCTTTAACGTGGGGAAAAAAATGGTAGAAACCTCAGGAGGATTAACTTAGGAGGGATCCCTCTTCCAGGATTGAAGATGTGCAATAGATGTCGTACAGAACAGATCAACATAATAAATTTACAGTAATCCATATGACAAAATGATACATAGAGAGAGAGAGAGAGAGAGAGAGAGAGAGAGAGAGAGAGAGAGAGAGAGAGAGAGAGAGAGAGAAAGAGAGGACAGACAGTAATGACAGTAGCTTAAAATAACATTGATTTAAGTAGTAATATTGTAATAATAATTACAGCTATTGTGGTACAATATGTTGTAAATATATGTTAATATATATGTGACAATAATAATCATATGTGTATAATAACAGTAAAAGTATGACTAATGATAACAGCAGCAGCAGCAGGAATCAGGCAGGACAACCACGTCACACGATCCAGGGACAGCTGCGATACAAGGAGCACAAAGGCTCAGGAGAAGTTCCCGAGTTAATGACATGCAGACGAGCAGAGTTATCAAGATGCAGTAGCAAGACATGAACGTTAGCAAAGGAGAGAGAAGGGGCTCGGTGTATTATAGGAGGTGTACCAAAGGAGGTCCCCCGGCAGACTAGGCCTATGTCAGCCTAACTAGAGGCTGGTCCAAAACAAGCCTGAGCCAGCCCTAATGTAAGGTTTGTCAAAAAGTAAAGTCTTAAGTCTCGTCTTCAATGTAGAGATGGTTTCAGCCTCCCGAACCGAAACAGGAAGATGATTCCACAGATGAGGAGCCTGATAGCTGAAGGCTCTGGCTCCCGTTCTACTTTTGGAGACTTTAGGAACCACGAGTAACCCTGCATTGCCTATCATCTCTCCCTTTATAACCATGAAGGTCCTCCAGGTTGCTGTTTCTTTGGTTTGAAAGACCATTCCTAAGGGCCCAATCAAACAGAAAGCACTCAAGGTAATTGTAATTGTAATTGTTTTTTAATAAGCATGAAGCTTTTTGCTCACTGTTTTTGAGTTGCAATGCTCTGCGCTCTATGCACTTGTCATTTTTGTTGGAGCACTCTGAATTCCTCGAGTTGAAAGAACTTCAACTCAGGGTAGAAAAACGCCACACATCATCTCTGCATGTTTCTCATTGTCCAATCGGATCATATGAGAAGCAAGCCTTCTGTGGTGGTCACGACAACAAGTTTACAGTTGGTAAAAAAATGCATAACATCAAGGGAAAGCTTGCCAACATATTTTTCACTCCAACCTTGTCACATATTGATGTTTGGTCATGGACTTTCCAAGGCCAGATATGACATACAAGGTACCTTGGGTGCATTGGTTGTTGACATTCTGGGATACCATGTCAACTTCAGCCTGTTACATGCATTGTCTTCTCTCAGAATTTACTCCTGTTTACACAGGAAATTTCCTGTTTGCATACAGTCTCTTTCAAAATAAACACACTACTTCGGTACAACAGGCACCTCTCCTTACCGGGTATACAGTAGACTAGGAAACTGTTGTAGCTATGGAACATTGGGTCTATCGGTATTTCTTTATGATGTTGTCTGGATGATGTTGTCTGTTTACCCCATACCACATATGTGTCGGACGAAGTATCAGCACCTTGTCGTAGTCATTTGATGCTGATTTAAAACAACAGAGTACAAAAAGAGCCTTGGGTAATATGTTGTAATATCCCGCAGCTTGTCTCCAGCCTCCAGACCTTTCTCTACCCGACAATTCAATACAGGCCCATTTTGCAGTTTGAAGCCTGAACGACAGCATTTGAGTGAGTTAGTGTCCCTGACCGTCAATTAGGAGCAAACCTCATTGACACACATAAAAAAAAATGCTGCCATCCAGTGCTTTCAGTAATTGGCATGACAGTTTATCATTATCCATGAAAACCGCTGGGTTTTGCAAACACATGGCTGTTTTGATGGTCCTCCACCACTCGAGTGTCACTCAATTTTGTACAGCTGTTTGTTTCCATGTGATTATTTTTTTTCTCTCCGAAGGCCAAATGGTCATTTCACTTTAATGAGCTCACCGTTCGACAAAACACAAAGCAGCAGTGGGGTGTGGAGTGCAAGGTTCCAAAGGCTGATTGAGAGTTTTAACCAAGGCTACCAATGCCAGACAATAGGCAATTACTGCTAATTGCTTTTGAGCAACTCTAAAAACATTTATTTTATTATTTTTTACATATTTTGGAGGATTTTTATTCTAATTCAAGTTATTGGTATTTAAAGTCCATGCTAATGCTTTCTATTAAATCACTAAATCTTGACAGAGTTGGAAGGTTGTGTGTAAGATAAGACAGAGGTATACGTATATTTCCTTGCGATACACACTTACATTTTAAGAGTTTGATGTTCTCGTGACAACAGGCTCTAAAGAGTTCTCAAACAATTATAGAAAAAACACACTACAGTTTTTATTACTTAAGTCTAACTGATACAATTATGTACTTGTCAGCAGCCCAGAAGCATGACTCAAGTGTCAACACTTGACGCCAATGATTACCATTTGACAAAAACATTGTTAATTACAACTCAGAAGTTAAGTGAAGAGCTGGTGCTGAAGCATTAAAACATAAATGAAGCCTCTGCCCCCCTTCAGCAGAGGTAGATAATGGGATTCCACATCAATAAACACTTAAGAGATTTTTTTTTCCCTCACATCAAGTGCCTGCATCCTGTGGAAAAAGTGCTATTTGACAGTAATATTTCCCCTGTATTCACTTAGGAGATTTCTGTCCAACAGTGCTCCTATTTATTTTGATGTGACTTTTATTTGTTGTTGTTGTTTTTTCCCTCTTAGAGCCAACTCATTTGATATTTCTTGGTCTTGCAACCTTGTTTCATATAACATCTTCCAGCAAAGGTAGCCTTGCCTCCTATGTGTTGAATAATTCAGGACTTGCAATTCAATACAATTGGATTGGGGAGAGGGGGACTCAAAAGTTGAATTACAAAACATCACATTCTTTCATCTCATGAAGTTTTTTTTTTTTTTCACAAAGTGCAGAGGTCAATTATGAGTCCTCTGGCAATAGCTGGTATGAATAATACACCGAAGGGCTCCTGAACCTTGGGAGAGTTCTTCCACTTGTGTAGATTATTGACGCTTTTACTTTTTTTTTCTTCCTATCCTCAGGTAAAAAAAAAAGGACCCTTTGTCTGTGGTCTCCTGTACTGTTCATGCCTCCATAGCCTCGAGGCAAAAGAGGCCTAATTTGCACCGGTCTGTTTTGGGGCCAATTATTATAATACCAAATGTACTGGAAACAAAATAAAATTGAAAACAATAAAGAGCGTCCCTACCAATATCATGCATTTTAATAATCCTCTCATTAAAAATGCATTTTATCTGTTCAGCAATTTGCAGAGTTTTGCCTCACTCTCTTTAGACTGGGCTACATTACCTGCAGAACATGGACGTGGTGCTCCTGGTGTGCAGAGAGCTGCTGGGAGGCCGTCATCTCCGCTTCACTTCAAGTCCTTCTACAGAAAATACACATGTGGAATATCACCAGAGAGACATGGCATGTGGAAAGGAATTGATTTCCATGTTAATTACCATGTGATTAAGTGACGTCAAGGAAAACTGAAATGTTTTCTTTCATTTTTTCCCACCCCAGTCTTTCTACATGATGATCAATGATGGATGATCATTTTTTACATGTGAAATTGTTATCACAAGTGAAAACATCCTATTTCCTAAAGGTATATAAGATAGAAAGATATGTAAATCTATGCAGGATTTTCCCATAGATTCATACAATAGTAATCTGTTGCACCTGGGTGACTTGCCTGTCAGGCTGCAGACCGCTGTTCGAAACCAACAAACAACAAAACCAGTTGGGTTTTTTTGTGAATCATTGCGTGTCTCCTCTGGGAATGGTAAAAGACGGGAAACAGAGTCCACGCACATTAAGTTGAATTACCTACGAGGTGACGTTTCAAGCTTTATGCTCTTCATCAGACAATGTACAATGCGGAGACACACCTTCAAATACCTACAGTACAAGGCAGTTTCACCTGACAGAGCTTCTGGTGAAGCCCTTCAATAAATACATATATAATAAATATATAAATACATATATATTAAACCATGTCCTAACTGGATGCAAACGTCAGTTTATCATGCCACATTGCATTACATTGGACGCTCTGTCCACACTGGATCCACTAAATATGGACGTCATGTAAACAAACATCAGCTGTGGTCTCAGAGTAACCACTGAAAAGCTGGGTAAGTACATCCTTCCTTATTATTTTTACTTACAGCAATGCCATCAAGGGTAATTTAGATATTGTTGTACCATGTTGTACCATACTATATCATATCACCATCTCCACTTTGCAAAGCAAGCTAGTTTACCGGCACTTTACACAATACCAGACACATTCATCTTCCTGGTGATCTCCCTCTTTTAACACGAGCCAAAGAATAAAAATAGAAATGGGCGTCCAGCAAAAGTTCAGCTCAAAACGGCACATCACGTCATTCGTGGGCAGCTAGGACAGTCCAACAGAAAACAATGCAATCAAATTAATTTAGTCGTCGGCACTCGCTCTCATTGCTGCTAGTTAGGACACAGTTTTTGACCGATACAATAAACAATTTAACTCATGGGGATAGTGCCATGGAAAGCTGTTATTTTTTTTCATCGTCTCATTTCCTGCCAGAATAGTACCACAAAAGCAGTTATTGTTTACAAAAACATTGCAGCATTTTTTTTTGCTGGGATACTGCCATGAAAAAGCAAATGTGTTTCAAAGGGAAATCGTGGTGTTTCCAGATGGGATAGTGACAGTTTTCCCAAGACATTGCCGCATTTCTTGTAGGCTTAGTAGTAGAAAAAACAGTTGTTTGTTACCAACACATTGCCACATTTCATGCAGGGATAGTGCCATGAAAACCACATGTTTCATAACAAGACATCAATATGTTTCCTACTGGGATGAGTCCTCAAAAAGCAGTTGTTTTTAAAAACAACCGAATTTCTGACTGCCATTGTGCCACCAAAAGCAAGTATTTTCAGCCAAGGCGTGATCTTTTCTATACCATAACCAAGTGTTTTTTGTGCCCAAACCTAACATGTTAACCACAGCATTGTTGAAACAAAGTTTCAATGTATCCTTGTAATAATAACTTACAATTGTAATGTGTTTGTGGGTTTGTTTGTTTTTTAGAAATGCACAATGAACTTTCTTTTTGGTGACTGGGTTGGTTTATGAATAGTAGCTGATAATTCCTGAATCGTTTACCTGTCAAAGTCCTGCATGCATTGGAAATATTAGAGGTAAACTAACAGAAGTATTCGCATTAAAATGTACTTCAAGTGTCAAAAGTTAAAGTACTCATTATGCTGAATGACCCCTGTCAAAACAATATAATGTATATTATATAATTGCATCACAGTTAATGATGTATTAAGGTGTAAGCATCACTTTAACGTTTGCAGCAGGTAAACATGAGGATTATTTTAAGTATTTGATATACTGCTGGACTGCTTAATTTATAATGATCATTGTAAATAATTTGTTAATTATTTTCTATTAATACCTAGGAAATAAAGCTGTTAAGTAAATTAATTGGAGTAGCAGTGGCATACGGTAGGCCAACAAGCCCCAGTGCCAGATTTTACACCTAAACTAGTTACTATATATCATTGCGTCCCCTCATATGATCAAAAAGAGACTTGTTACTAGACTATTAACATGCATGTTACCAACCAATTACCATTGCATATCTGGATGTGACAAAAATATGTGTGTATAATATGTTATTGTCTAACAGCATCCAGTGGTTTCATGGGGGAACACATCGGGGCAACAATGATAGTTAAGGCAGCAGAAGTCTGATGAGGGTTGGGGAGAGGGGTGGTGGATGGGTCCAACAACCATGCACTTTCACCTGGGAGGCTGGTGTCTGCTGATTGTAAGATTGTAAAACCAAACCCTGTTCTATTTTCCTACACCCAACCACGTGTGTGTTGGCTAAACGTAACCATATGCATTTGTTGTTTTCACAATATTCGCAGTGTTGTACCAAAATAGCGCTTTTCTGTATGCACAATTTACATTTCCTGTGAAAATGGAAGTGTTTTTTGAAAACAGACAATGCATGTAACAGGCTAAAGTTGACTTGGCATTCCAGAACATCAACAGCCAAAGCACTCAGGGTATCTCGACATGGAAAGTCCATGACCAAATGTTGATATGTGACAAGGTCGGAGTAAGAATGTGTTGGTCAGACCCCTCACGCCTCTTTTGATTTCACAAAGAAACGATGCAGTGTATAATCACACACTGGAGCGGCATGATGACGCCTTTGTTTGGTTCAGTGCAATCTGGAAATCCATCGATTAAAAAAAAAAAACAATTCCGGCGGTCTTGTTGTTTACAAGTACTTCCAGGTAGAATTTAGCTATATATCATATCATATATCACATTTTTCACGTCACTATATCACCGTTTAGACTAATCTGATGTTTGTAAAGTCTATAAACACAATGATTGAACAAACATTACTATTTCTGTGTGCACGTTTTGTAATTAATAACATGGTTATCATAGATTAGCTGGGCTAACCGTTAGCTGTTAGCCCCGTTAGCAGTGTTTGTAGTAACTCAGTAACTCACGGTCCGTGAAAAAAATATTTTTTCCAGCAGATATCTTAGTTACAACATGATTGATCTAGCAAAGCAGTTTTGTGTTGCTATGTGTGGTATTTATTTAGTTTTGGTAAATCACGATGTCTAGAAAGCATCAGTCGCTGCAGCTGATGCAGCTGAGGGACAGCTAACAGCGACAGTTAACAGCAGCAGCAAAGCTAACATTAGGGCGTCATCTGTTAAAACCCTCCTGTTGTCGAACACGACATGAAACTACTCCAGTTAGTTCAATCATGTTGTAACTAAGACATCCACTGGAAAAGAATTTTTTTTCACATTGACGAGACGGCGTTTTGGGTGAAGCGGTCGCTATGGATGCGGAGCTTGCTGTTTCTGTAGGTAAACATTACCTGGGGACACCTGCATGTCTCGGCCCCGCCCCCTCAATTGTAATTGGCTAAAGCGCAGCATCGTTCAAACTCATTTTGGAATAAATGTCACAGAAAAAAGGTTGAATCACTAGACCCAAAACAAAAATTAAAAAGTCTTATAGCTATATCTCTACAATTACAAAACTGTAATAATAATAATAATGATAATGATAAAATAAAATGAAATAAAATAATACGAAAATAAAATAATATTTTAAAAAAATCATTTATTTATGTATTTAATTATTTACTTTATGTTCTACAGAAATTAACCCAGGCCTGTGTTATGATCAGCTGAATTATATTTTTATGTTAAGGTCAAACTCTTATGCAAAATATTTGATATGCAAATATTACTGTTTTTTATACAGTACAAACTCTGATTGGTCTTTGATGTAATTACCACTCAAACCAATACAAAGATGTGAAATCAATTAAGTTCTCAGCAACTGAAAAATACAGTGTCAGCTGGTTTGATCATATGAGTGAGAGCTGTTCTTTTGTTTCATCCGTTAAGCAACTTGAAACCAGTGAGACACCAGTACACCCAGTACTGCATGTACACAGCATGCATGTTGCTTTTCCAGCCGTCCCCCCTCTGACTTGTGTCTGTCTTGCAGCAGGATTTGGCCTCTATCAGCACTAGATGTCAGTGTTCTCGCTGCTCTGCAGGGCTGCAGGCAACATAAACTATAGCCTCGGATATGCGCCAGAAAAATGCATCCTATTTTTTTTTTTCACTCGAAAGTCCTCATGGATTTCATGCTATAGCCTCCTGCGTCATGGCCTGATTACTGAGGGCATCACTTTTATCTCATAATGAGCACCAAACTGCTGAGCTGCGCTTTCTTCTGAAGACACTCTCATATCAACCAGTGCACCATCTCTCACCACTTGTTGCTACTTCAATTGGATCTTTAAGTAAAAAAATGCACTTAACACATCCACAATTCTATCTATGCAAGATTGGAGAATAAGGTTACAAAAAGAAAACAACATTTCACTCAAGCATTCTGAACTTACACATACAAAAAGCATATATGTATTATTCTTTATGAGTGGGTTTTTTTTTTTTATTCAACAGCTTTTTCTTTTTTTATGAGATGCTTTATTATGACTTTTTCATACTACACTTATTATGACATTTTTTAGGGGGGGGGCCATCAATACAAGACAATATTACTGATGTACTAAATAACGTTGCAGAGCACTTTTTTTATTCCAGTGCCACACACTCACATCTACAGTACACACACGAACACATGCTTGCTCAGATTAACCCCTCTGATCCCACTCTAACATTCGCACACAAAAGGCCAAGCCTATTTATACATAAACGCACAGACGAGGCCACAGTGGAAGCTGGAGTAATTTGATCATTTTGTTTTTTCTGTTTACTTGAAAAAAATCAGGTATTGACTTCTGTCTCTTCATTTTCCTGAATTTCATTTTCCTGAATTTCTGACCATTACCGCCCGAGTGTACACTCCCGCCCACTCCCGCAAAACTCTGAGAATTTATGCCCGCACAATAATAGAGATGCATTGATTTTGTGTCTTCTCCCGTCCCGCAGGAGAAAACATGTCATTTTATAGGCTATTGATAAAGAGATTCATGGGGTTGTTTGTTTCGTTCCCCTGGTCTGCTTGTTTGTTTATTTCATTGTTTTCATTTAGTTTTTAATGAAATAAAGGCTGTTTCATATTATATTCTCCTCCTCTGTATTTTATTTATTTTTCTACCTTTATTTACTAGTCACGCAGTGAGGCGTAAGGTAAGTAAGCATTAGGTAGCATTAGGCATTAGCATTAGGTAGGTAAGCATTTCACCAATATGTCTACCCAACGAGGCGGAAAATTGGGCACCTCGGGTCAACTCGCCAATCCAGCTCTGTGTGTATAAATGCTCGCAGCATAACAGCCCAATATTTGCAGAAAATCTGGCAGTGTAAAAAGAGGCTAATTAGCCTACAGCCTAGCTTCATCGTCATTTTGTAACGTTACATCTGTTAAATGTTGCTGTTGAATCTGGCTTCATAAGAGTAGAGGAAATCTCCACTAGCCACTAGGCTAATTTATACAATGTAAGATGCCATAGTTTTTGCTAATAATGTTAGCATTTTGTATTTGTTTGTAAAATGTGTTTAGTATAAGGCAGTTGTTTTTCAGTCAATCTTGTGAGCTGTGAGGAAGCAGAAGTTTGTAATGTTACGTTTGTTAAATGTTTGTGTTGTCTCTGGCTTCATATGAGTAGAGGACATATGCACTATGTTACTAGGCTAATATTACCATGAAAATGCCATAGGCTTGTGCTATTAATATTAACATGTTGTATTTGTGGGGAAAATGTGTCAAGTAAAAGACAAGTGTTTTGTCTCTGAATGTTGCAAGTTATAGTGAAGCTTGTGTTTGAAATTGTCTCTATTAAGCCATGTTTATGTCAATCAACCAAATTCTATAGCACTTTGCAGAAGCTACACCAATGACTGGTCCAGGAGCTCATTTTTGCCCCATAACAGGTTTGTCCAGCCATACCAAAAAGGACATACGCTGAAACATAAACCGATCAGCCATTAAAACCACTGACAGGTGAAGTGAATAACATTGATCATCTTGTTACAATGCAGTGTTCTGTTGGGAAACCTTGGGTTCTGACATTTATGTGGTTGCCACCAGACACACTCCACCCACTCCACTCTACCTACAAGAAGTAGAAGTAGAAGAAGAAGATATAATTTATTAATTCCCATGGAAATTCAATTTTTTCATGTCATAGACACACAGACCTGAAATACACACACACATGCACAAACAGGACCTATAATGGAGAGATGTGAGCGAGAGTGTCCATAAACAGGCGCCCTGGGCAGTTGGGGGTTCAGTGCCTTGCTCAAGGGCACCTCAGCAGTGTGCAGGAGGCAAACTGGCACCTCTCCAGCTACTAGTCCATGCGCTATATTTGGTCCGTACAGGGACTTGAATTGGCGACCCTCCGGTTCCCAACATAAGTCCCTAAGGACTGAGGTGCTGCTGAAAAAATATCAAAAATGAAAAAGTTTAGTTCGTTTTTAGTATATAGAGTTTATTCGTGTTTTTTCTAGTTCATGTAGAATAAACATATGATTTCATTATAGATTGCTACCTACTATTTTACCAAAAACGAAAAGAAAAGAAAATCATGATGGAGATGGGTTTGAATTTTTGAGGGCATATAGCCTACAGTAAATGGTGACATTTTTAATGTGAGTTCTTTGAACACAAGCGTAGGTCCGAGGTGGCAACTGAATAATTTACCCCAGTGCAACAGCATTGCCTGCCCTGTCTGTATTTAAGCCCCTTAGCAGTGCTGAACATGTTACATGGCACTTAAGCCGGCAGCATCAGCCCAGCTGTGAGCTCAGAGCAGGAGGTGTTTCCTGCTATTGTCTCGGTGAGGAGCAGCCAATCATCGTGCGCGTCAACATCGCAGCCCGGAAGAAGGAAGCTCAAATCGAAAAAAGCGCCTTGATTCAAAGTGAAGACGTTACCTGAAGGTAAGCCAAGAAATACTTCCACACACGGTATTTATAAGTCACGTAAAGACATTTAATGTTGATACAGCAGCTAGTCTGTTTCTCACACGAGGCAGCCTTGCCGTTACAAAAAACGTTATTTTGTTGTTAAGAATTTGACTTAGATCCTTCATATCGCTCTCACAGAGTCAAACGATACTGTCCTGTCGACGTCACGTACACTTATCGCCTTTATAGGTAATGTCGACGTTTCAGGAAAAGATACAAAATACTGCAATCTTTACATGTACTGTTCAACAATATTGCAGCTGTAAAATGCTGATGCTTGTCACATTAGCTGTGTTTGACTAATACAACAAATACTGGTCAGTAACCTAAAACTTTCCCTCAGTTACCCAGCCCTGTTTGCGTCTGTTTCACAGTATCTTACAGCATTTCATTAAAATGTTAAATAAGTTACAGCAGTGCACATAAGACAACAGAATGGCTTCATTATAAAACTCAATAGGCGCTTGAACGTCTCACCTGAGTATCAAAGTGAAATGTAACAGCTTCATGTAATAAAACTCTGAAGGGAAAACGAATTAAGTTGCCCAAATCTTGCTAGTAAGTTACTTATCTAGCTTATTAAGGGGTTTAACCATTGACTGTGACATTTAAATCTGTTTTTATGAATATTTGTGATTAAAATTCTGTCAGACATTTTTTGAGAGCATTAACAAGAGCCAAGTCTGTGACTGAATTTTGGTTGTGGCATTGTGGCTGGTTTATGACTTGTGCTTTTAAATCAAATATTACTTAAAGGAGCAGGCAGGGAGGAATGGTGTACACTTTAGTGGAATTAAGTAGTCATATAGTGGTGAGTATTACAGATTGCAACCAGCTGAAACTTGTCCTGGTTGGAATTCCTTTAGTGTTCATTGTGTAGGAGGTTTTTACCAGGAGTCAGATTATCCACAGAAATCACGAAAGCATGAATGGCCATATCTAGAGCCAGTGTTTGGTTTGTCTCGTCTAGGCTACTGTAGAAACATGGTGGTGCAACATGTAAATCTTCATAGACTAAGACCCACTCCCTCTGTAGATATAAAGGGCTTATTAGATGGTAAAAAAAACACAACATTTCTTATTTTCAGGTGATTATACACTAAAGAAAACACACTTATTATATTATGTTCCATTTCTACCAGTACATCCCCCTAATTTCTACACACTGGAGTTTTAATCAGTTTAGATAGATGTGAATAAAAAATAGTTTCTGAAGTTGCTATAGTTGACAACCCAGTCTCACCACAAGGTCCATTTATTAGCTGCTCTTTAGTTTTTGATCATAACAGTCTTCCTCAGCAGATGAAGTTTGCCCAGTTGTCATGAAATTGTACACTTTTAAATTTCTTTCTTTTTTTTTGAGCAAGTCTGCTTACTAAATATCTAACTGGGATAATTTCTTAGTAAACATTTTGTGTACTGGAAGGTGAGTTTGCAAGATGTATTCTATCTTGTTGCATATCAGCTTAAATGAACACAACATGTTGAAAACAAAATGGCATCATATGAGTATACTGTATGTGCCACAGTAACCCTTTTTTCAATACTGGAGTAAGCATGGGATCTTAAGCAGGTTTTATGAATGAGTAGGCCTGTCTTATCTCACCCTGATGTAATATTTAAACAGTAAGTTAGAGTTGAGGTGCGCACAAAGGCAGTGGTGTTTTCAGCTCGGGACACTCGGTGCAGGCTCCATGTTACACTTAAGAGGTGTTGGATTGTACTGTAGTTCAGCTCATCATGCAGCCACAGTGAAGCTCGCCATGTGAGAGTCTCCCAGTGGGAGAGGTGTACCCTGGTTAGCATTGATCAGGCCCTCTTGTTTACAGTGCAGGGTTCCTCAGGGACAGTACAGGGGTTAATTGCTGCTAAAGCGCTGCTCTCTGCCCACTCCCTGCTCGACTAATACAAAGGAGATGACACTAATGAGGGAATGCAGGGAGGACACTGCTTGTCCATGGCTGTAGGTCAGCTGGGGGAGGGTTTGATCATTACCACAGCTGGTTAAGTGACAGACCAGTGTTTGAGAGAGATTGGCATTATTTATTTTGCAAGTAGTAGATAGTGACCAGTAAGTAACGTATATGACTGCATCTGGTCGTTATTGTAAAAAAATGTACATACTTAAATGTGACCAGATCTTTAAATTGCTATCAAATTGTCCAAACATGCTAAAGAATTCAGTCACTCACATTTGAGAGGTAGTCACCCGACAGTAATTTGTAGATACATTTAATTAATATCTTAAATGATTCATGATTTATCAGATTTGATCAGTTTTCTGTTTATCTGTGAACAGCTTAAGTCTTTCACTTTTAATCAAGTCATCAGTTTTCCTTTACTGTGTTGTTCCATTTCAAAGTGACAGTTCACCTCAAACTCAAAAGTACTTATTTTCTTCCCTCTTACCTGTAGTGCTTTTTATCAATCTAGTTTGTTTTGGTGTGAGTTGCCGAGTGTTGGAGATATTGTCCGTAGAGATGTCTGCCTTCTCTCTAATATAATGGAACGAGATGGCACTCAGCTTGTTGTGCTCAAAGTGCCAAAAAATACATTTGAAAATCTCAACAGCAATGTCTCTCTCCAGAAATCATCACCCAGTTATTTAAGATAATCTACAGACCTTGTTGTGAGCAGTTTCATGTAGGAACTATTTTCTTTCTACCGACCGACACCACCAACTGAATCAGAGCAAAACATGCATCTACTCCTACATGAGAGGCTTGTGAAAGTGTGAGATGTAAAGTGGTGCGTGGTGAGCTAGCAGTAGATGCATGCTTCCTTCTTCACTGTAATACAGTTAGCACAGCAATGTCAGTTTTGGTCAGTTTTGCTTTTGATAGCCCGACACCCATTTACTAGTAATTAACTGGCTAATTTTTAAGAAAAAATAAAACATAAAATGACTTCGAATATGAGAGACCTTTCCTTTTAGTTTACAATTGGTCAATTGATTCAGTGAACAACTTTAGCATCACATTTCAAAGTGCTGTCCATTTAATGAAATTTTAATGTTTTGTGATGTAAATATCTTATTTTATGTTCAGTTGGCTTCACTGACAGACAAACAGCCCCCATGCATCAGCTGGGTTGGGTGGAAATTAGATGCTGCTGCAGTGGTGGAAGCACTGGTGTCATTTTGGCCCACAAAACCACAGCAATGCTAAAGCGAGTGGGCACAATGTTTCCACAGCAGTGCTGCTGGGTCAGGGTGGCATTACAGCACTAATGGTGTTAGTAGTAATAGTAGTGGAGTTATAGCTTCTAGCTAGCTTGCACCCAACCCAGCTGGTGCACAGTGCAGAGCAGCCAAGGCTAATGTAAGCCAACCTAGAGGCTGACATAAGTAACGAGGTAAAAGTATTTTCAGTGATTAAGCGATTAATGGTTAACCGATCAATGGTTAATGGTTTACATCCCTGGGTTGGCGGATGTAGTGGTAGACAAGTTCCTACATGAAAATGCTCACAAAAAGATCTGTGGTTTTATCTTGTGTAACTAGGTCATGATTGCTGGAAAGAAACATCGCTGTTGAGTTTTTCAAATGATTATTATTATTAGGTGGTTGTTTTTTTGGCACTTTGAGCACCACAAGCCAAGTCCCATTTAGTTCCATTGTATTGAATAGACGGCAGACATCTCTATGGCTGATATCTCTAACTATCGGCAACTCACACCAAACCAATCTAGATTAATAAATAAGACTACAAGTAATACAAAAAATATGTATTTTTGATTTCGGGGTGAACTGTTCCTTTAATCAGGGCGGCTGTGGTTTAAAGGTAAAGTAGGTTGGTCACTTAACAGAAGATCAGTGGTCGATCCCCGGCTCCTCCAGTCTGCATGTCAAAGTATCCTTGAGCATGATACAGAACCCCAAATTGCTCCCAATGGCTGTTCCACCAGTGTGTGCAGGTCCATTTACCATAATAGTAGCCCCCCTGAGCTCACTGTTAACTTCAGCTTCCAGTACATTAAGTTGAAACTGAAACTCTGTATCTCTAATATCAGACTTCTTACTGTTTACAGATAACTTTCTTGTTGCTGTTTTTGAGCTGTGTTAAGTCACGGCTGCTGCAAATTGCATATTTCCTACTGGTGCTTCAATTTAAAAGCTAACAATTGGGAGGCTTTTATTGTGAATCAACGTGCTAGCCACTACAAAGATACCATAGGATAGTTTACATTTTATACAGTAACTTATTGCTGATCAAATGGCATTAAAGATAAAAACATGAGCTACTCATGAACATGACAACTTAACAACTGTAAATATCACATGACTGGTTGTGTTGCACTGTTGGAAAGCTACTTGCCTTTGAGATTATACATTCATTTATATTTGGTGTCATCATTCGTGGGATGTCTTTCTGTAAACCTGGCCTGATCTTATTGCTTGTGTTTCTGCAGTGTCCTCCTCATCACTTGGACCATGAGTTTCTGCCCTGGTCCGTCCGGTCCCCCCGGGTGCACCAGTATCCAGGAGCAGAGGGACCGCTGGGACAGAAAACGCAGCCGAACAGCCAGAGAGTTGGTGCAGACGGAACAACGCTACTGCCAACAGCTGGAGCTGGTCACCACTGTACGTACTGAAGCAGTCAGGAGCACTGGTTTAACCTGAGGGAAGTTACACTGTGTAAACTAAAGACCTCAGAAGTATCAGTGACAGATATCCAACATTTCACTCTGCAATGATGGGTCTGTTTTTATTTCTAATTTCTAAAAATTTGGTCCCATACAAACCTTGTTTGGAAGGTTTCTGGAAACGTATCTCATCTTTCTCTTGTCCCTCTCCTGTACATTCTTCTCTCAGCACCTCTTTTTTCTCCTCATCTGTCCGTCCTCTCTCTGTCTCTCTCTCTCAGTGTTACTGTACAGAGGCAGTTATTAATTAATCTGGCTTTATGAGTAGATTAACAAAGTCGTTGCAGAGCAACAACAACTGCACATGTATTGAGAAGGGGATGACTGATTGGAAAAAGGTACCGTCTACATGCAGTTAAGGTGCACTTTATTTCTTGGGACACCTAACTTTGATGCACTGGTGAAGGCTAGGAAGTGTCAGGTTTCAGGAGCAGATTAAACAGTGAGTAGCCTACTTTATATAAAATGCTGCTTAAGAGGCTGTTCCACTCTGACTAGAATAAGGCTCTCTGACAAAACATTAAGTACATTATCATATCTATCAACATTAAACATTAGCCCCTTTTCCACCAACATTTCCAGGAACTTTTATTACCAGGAATTTATTTACCTGGGTAAAAGAATTCTTGGTAATCTGTGTGGTTTGCATTTCCACTGCACCTCAAAGTTTCTGAAAATGTATCGAAATTAGCGTGATCATGTAGATGATTCTGTGTGTGCCCTATATTTGACTCAACCAGCTTGGCTGGTTACATGCTGGTGTAGAGAGCTGGGGCTGTTTGTCTTAGCCAGCACCTGAGTTTATAAGTATTTTAAGATAAGTGTCAAGCTAAGTTAGTCTACATCCAGACAGCCATTAGTAACAGTTCGCTATCAGCCGAACTAGCGTGCTATTCTGTGTAAGAGACGTTAGTGTTGGTGGATGAGAGAGTGTGGACGGAGCATATGGAATATCACTGTCTGCATGTTTACATATTCATGCTTGCTGAACACATGTATTGATTAATTATTGGCTTACTCGCTAAGGTTTAATTGCACTTACAGTAACGAGTGTTGCTGCCGTCAACTCATTTTTGAGCCCTGCCCCTCAAGAATTCCGGCTAATCTGAAAAGTCCTACAACCCTTTATCAGCCTTTATCGCCAACACTGCAAAGTTAAAGTACCACCGCAGAGTAGCCACCTTGTGGTAAAACATATTAATGAATGCTCATTTAGATCTATAATAATGTTGATAGGCTAATTCAGACTTTATAGGCAGTGTTACCTTCATATAAAGCTCAAATATGTGTTGTGGTTCCAGACAAATTTTTAAAAATTATTTGGTCTTTTGAAAGTAAAGGCTGTCGACCCTTGGTCTATGCTGTACCCACAAACCCGCCATCATAAAGACAATGGCCAAAAAGATATTGCGTGGTGAGTCATAGCTGTGCAGATTGGCTCTTTGTGTGAGAAATCAAATTGAATTAGTTGGCGTCTACACATGATTTTAACCTAATGCACAGGTGGAGGTAGTACAGATCTTTCAGTAAATGTAGTAATAACTTTGAGTGGTCGTCTGTTAATGAGCTGTAGCGTAAGGTGTACAGTGTGTGCTAGGGGTGGCACTTGACGGGGATGGTGTGTTTTCAGCTTTACTCTTTAATGCCACTGCTATTGGTGCATGAGTTATAAGCTGCAGCCAGGTCTATGCTCAAAACCAGCACATGTTAAACCAAAACTATCTGCAGAGCTAGATACCACTACAAGGAAGAAAGGTGTACCAAACTAAATATTGTTTCCATAATAGAAATATACACTGAATAATTACAAAACCTCCATGGCAAACGTTCTCAGAGGCAAAGGGTTGAACATACAAGAGATACTGTGCTGATTAGTGCACTCTTACTGTACAGTGCATATTAACAGACTCAAGGTAGCATTCATGCTACTCTTCCTCCCTGTGGAGAGAACAGACTTTTCCACCCACCACTGCAGCCTCATTTCTACACAATTACTCACCCTCCACCCGTTCACTCCAATTAGGAGTCATTTTAGGCCTAATGCACATTCAATTTGCTAATCCCATTTTCACTTCAAATGACTTGAGACCAGCACAGCTGTCGCTTTATTGTGAGTGTTGTAGTATAAAAACATCCCTCTGTACTTGTGCTTCATATGAGCCATGCAGATATACAGTACATATAATGTTAACAGTCAGTCAGTCTGGGCTGCAGGGCAAAAAAAAGCAAGTTAGCGTATGTTCTGTGCAGTCTGTTGCATTTTGCTCTGTGTGTTGGGAGAGGAATAGAGATGTCAGCAGTCAAGCACCTCCTTATCAAAAAATTTTTCATCAAAGGCATATCCAATCAGAGACAGCCCAGTTCTTTCATATTAATACAAATGCTGAGGAATAACATCATTGTATCTCTCTCTGCTCTCTTGTTTCTTACAGTACTTTGTGGAGATCTTGAAGGCCAAAGGAACCCTGAAGCAGGACATTAGAGAAAGCATCTTCAGTTCAATTAAAGCCATTCATTCTATGAACCAGTAAGTATCCTCTGAATAATTAACAGAATATCTAAATTATACTGGGATAAGGATTAGTCGTTTGTGTCTTGCTTAAGACTGCAGTCTAGATAAACTGTTTGCTAAAGCATAGTCCTTATCTTCACCATTAGCAGGAGTCAGTGATAAAAATGGTATTGCAGTGAAGAGGTGTTCTCTTCCCTGTTGGACACATCAATGCGTATCAGCTACAATTAATCCCAGAGATATCACAAGTGAGGAGCGTTATTGTTACCATAGAAAATTCTCAACCTGCTGCTGAAGGTCTCAGAGGGCAGGGCGGCCAATTGGAAGTCAGAGCTGATAGAAGCTGATCTCACCACATGTCTAGACGTCAGATTGATCTCCCTGTCAAGGTGTTGTAAAACTAAAATCTACAAGTGCACTTGAAAGACTTCAAAAAGTTTAGTTATATAAATAAAAGGCCGATGTTTGAAGTTAGTACATGTGTACATGCAAAGGCACTGGATCCAGCTATCTATCAATCAATGAAGGAGAAAAATAGGGCTCACGATGGGTTTTCGAAAGCTTATACTAAAACTGATGTTGTTTCAAAGTCGTGAGATTAAAACTTTGATCATGTCTATGTTAAAAATATATGGCTATGACAGTATAGTTTGTTTTCTTACTGTGGTGAAAAAGCATCAAACGGTTTACTTACTGGTTCTTGTCTTTTTTTGTCTTTTTTCAACAATACGATAACCGATAATTTCACATTTTCATATTTTAAAAAGAAGTATATAACCTGTATTTTATGTACACCTGAGGGTAAGAGATGCTAAAATGTAGTGCGAAAATATGGATGATTTAATATTCCATAGCCCTGACTGAACTAAATCAAACTGACGTCCCCATTGCTAACACAACAAAAACAAAGAACAGTTCTGACTCCTCCATACGTGTCAACATTAGGCTGTGAAACAAAATCGAATGTAATGAACTCAACCCTGCAAAATCAATCAATCATCAATTCAATCAATCAATTTTATTTATAAAGCCCAATATCACAAATACAATTTGCCTCACAGGGCTTTACAGCATACGACATCCCTCTGTCCTTTGGACCCTCACAGCGGATAAGGAAAAACTCCCCAAAAAAAACCCTTTACCGGGGAAAAAAAAAATGGTAGAAACCTCAGGAAGAGCAACTGAGGAGGGATCCCTCTTCCAGGACGGACAGACGCGCAATAGATGTCGTACAGAACAGATCAGCATAACAAATTAACAGTAATCTGTATGACACAATCTGTATGACATCCTCGGTAATGACAGTAGCTTACAACAACATTCACACACATGACCCTGGTATTGCGCTTACAGCCCAATAAAGATGACAATATTTAGTATCCTAACTGGGTCTTGCTCGCTCAGAAAAAAAGCCTCTAAAGCATTGTACCAATCTCGAATGGATCAACAATAAATGTGCTTTTTTGAGTTACGAAACAACATGTACACCACTTAATTAACTCCCTAACAGCTCTCATTGGATGGATCTTGTGCCAGGCTTCACAGACATCCGCACGCACCCACAAAGCTCCGCAATTATGTAATTGCGGCTGGTGTGCAATGTGGACAGTTGGCCTCTAAATCTATTCTACATTCTGAACACAGTCAAACAGGCAAAACATGCACAGTTCAGTATCAGGCTGCACAGCTTGACAAACAGTAGAGTGAGTGGTTGGGATACCTTTGATTGGGAGTTCCATTTCCAGACTAAATAATGAGTGGTATGGGTTTCCCCAGGCTCTCATCCTCTGCAGACTGACGGGCTTTCTTGTTGGGAGTGCTACAATGAAGATTGAAGTATGAATTACACAGTCTGATGTATTGGATAAATGGTCCTGCAGTTCCCATACATCTTCATTATGAGCCCCTTATTGAATCAATGGTTGAAACATAATGGCAAGCACTCCATTTAAAAACTGGTCCATGGAGAGACAGTGTGTTAGTGCCAGACTGATTTACCACTGCTCAGTGATTGATTATAGATTTTCCCATATTCTTTTCACTTACTTTCACTCTGACATTTGGTATACAGTGAATATCTGTGTGACAGTGCCAAGAATACTTGATAATAACGGTGGTGATAATTAGCTCTCATAGATGGATATGTGGGTGACTTCCTCATTCATTGTCACACATGAAACATCAAGTATTACGCACTGTAAGTCTTAATGCATTGAACAGGCTCATTATAATCAAGGGGCATGTTATTAAAGGCTTCCTGCTGCGTCTGTCAGCAAGCGCACTGTCTCAGTTTAATTGAGGGCTGAGTATCAAACCTACCAAAACATATCCTTGTGGTAGTGACTTAAATGTGACCATAATACTAAGTATCACATGTCTGGTCAGATTCATAATTGTTTTTAATTTTTTTGATCAGTTTCTGATTCAAATAAAAATACTGCCAGTGTTACACTTTTTTATTTGAGTTCGTGTACGGCTGCTTGAAAGGCCGTAGCCATGGAGTCGACACTCCATAGCTTTTGAAAGTCATTCCTTATTATATATTACTTACATAAATTTTACACTGCACAATATGTATTATTAACTTTTTACTCAGATTTCACATGAGTCAAATTCACATAGCCAATGAACTGGAAGTAACTTGGCTATGATAGCTAACATTAGTGATGGTTGGTTGATTAGCACTAGCAAATAGGTCCGTTTTCAACATAAAACATTCCAGTCCAGTGATTTACTGACACTTTTAAACAAAATCTTATTGATCTTATCTTTTTATTTCAACAATTACAATTCCAGCCCAAAATGAAGTATGATGTTAACGTTACCTTTTCATGCATGTCCTGACTGAAGTGTTATTGTTGGTACAGTAAGAAGTTTCCTTTCAGCAACTGATGGTTACATTGATGGATCCTTAGTTGATGCTAAGCTAACAAGTCGAATATTCTCAGAATGTGTGGGCTGTTGACTAGCTAAAGCACAGAATGCGGCCTGGTACCTACGACCGAATCAAAGCTGTGCTGATTTTTAGTACAACAGGATGACCTATATTGCTTTTATATACCAGTTCTACAAGTGCCATTTATTAACAGTTAAAAGCGGCAGGAGGTTATGATTTGTTTGTTTATTAAATTATATTTTTGGCTTCGCCAACACAAACCGCATCTAGACAGGAACTGGACCGTTGCCAAGCAATACATGAGTATTCCTGCACACTTGCTTGCTGCTCAATGTAGGGCACCACGTAGCACGGGCCAGCTACTTTGTATCATAGAAGATACATCTGGTGTTTTAATTTATGTGTGACCAGTGAAATAAGAGTCTGTTGACAGTTGCTTTTGTGGCGTATGTGTGATGCCGATGACTTCCTAGCTTAATTAGCATCTTGCTTCGTCTTCTGCTGTCATATAAGCACACCTAGAGATTTGCAGTGAAGTATTCAGGCTTATTCTCATCCCTTCATCCTTTCCTGACTACCATTCATTATTTATTCATTACCATTCAAATGTTATTTGTGAACATATTTGCGGTGCAACGTTTGTTACTAGGACTTCTAATGTAGGCTAATTTACGGTTAACGTAATTAATGGTTCAGAACATCTGTAAAGCGGAGTGATACATGCAAAGTTAAAAGTCCCAGTGCTGTTATACTGTATATCAGCACTCATGGAATGCCTACTATCCGATCAGATTGCTTGGTTGAGACTAACTGTTGTATAATAAGTCTTAAAGGTATGCATAATTAATGCCATTGCCACTTTGAGTGACAAAACTGTCCTGGCTAGACTTTCCACTCTTCCAACAATCACCATCTCTGGTTTCGTCACAATAAACCCTTAATTCACAGAGTTAGATGTGACAGTATGCTGGTTGTGCCCTTTGTTTATCTCAGCGACATCTGTTTACAGTCTTGTAACGTTATCCCCACCATTTGCAGTCAACATGTTTGTCAACTCAACTCTCTTCACCAGTAGAGACTGACCTCTGTTGGTGCATGCTGTGCACTACATCTTACTTACATCTCACCACAGCATTTCCATATCAGTTTAAGAGAAACAGGACCATTTGTCTTTTTTATATTATTGAAAATTATAATGTCAGGATTTCTAAATACCCTGATAAACCCTGATAACACCCAAGCCTGTTGTATGGATCTGAAGAATCCCAGACTTATAAGGGTGTCTATACATCTTCATCAGAGAAAAACTAAGAAATATTTTCACAAGAGGATTTTTGCAGCTGGGCATTGATTCCTACGAGGAGTTGTTGATCCTCACAAAAGCAGCAAGAAACCACTTGAATGGCAGAAACCTTCTGTGAGAGCCGCACTTGTCAGCTCTGCACAGCCTAATGTTTCTGTGATAGTAATACAAGTGTGTCAGTGTGTGCAGAGTGGAGGTATATTCATCTGATGTTTCCGTCTTTATTTACTTAACTCCAGAGTGCAGTGGGAATAGTAGTAATGAATTCTGCCTTCATTAAGCTTTGTTGAATTACATAAGAAAAGCAGACGTGAATATATTGATACGCCATGCCATTCATTCTGTTTCTGACTGTTTATGGTTAACAGAGAGCAGGCAACAGAAGGAGCAACCCAATTATCCCCCGCTGCAAACATGACAAACAGGAATCAGCAACTTGAAAGAGCTGTCAGTAGATCCAGTAAGGAGCATACAATCAGCACTGAATTTTAAAGGGGGAGGAGTGGGTCCATGATGAGAATAGGTGTAGTCTGAGAGGACATGGAGTGACACGAGTCAATATGTTTCATCACAGCATGAATCACATACAGTCATACAGTTCACGCAGAGCAACAAAATGCTGCTTCATTGCTTTGTTTTCTTATCAGTGATTCGTGGTTGTGTTTATTTATTTCATTAAGTAGTCATTTATGTTCAGCGGATGCTCACACTGTGTCCCAACAATTAGTATTCCTCTGTTCAAGACCCCCCAAATGAAGGCGCCTTGGCCTGAATTGCATGGTCGAGGTTGTATCCGCCCCAGATGTCGCCGCTGCTCGGAATTAATGTGGATTAACGTGACACACACAGAATGCTAATGTTATCTCCATCCCGCCGCTGATGGCCAGACAATTTAATTGCTGTGAAAAAAAGTATAAAAAATGTAATCCATAATTTCATATTTATCATAATAGCCTCTGGCAGTGAGAGGGGGAAAAAAACGGAAACACAGTTTTTCCCGCCCTTTGCCCTCGTTAGAACTCTCTCGGCTGCTCCTGCATCTCCTGATTATGAACAGAGGCTACCTTGGCGCACAACTTCATTAAAATCTATTTAAATCAACTTCAACGGCAAAGTGCTCCTTCTTACAGCATGTACGAACAGAAGTCTCTGGGAACATCATTAGAGAGTAGGGTTGTGTGTGTGTGTATGTGTGCGTGTGTGGTACTTCCTCTAAGTTTGGATAACAAGCTCCTTCACAAGTGTCAACACCCCCAACCAATTGCGTCCGTGTTACTGTAATGTGCCTGACAGGCTGAACGACTGCTTTGCCTCTGCCTTGATCCAGTTGTTTTGTTCCTGAGTTCAGCGGGCGTGTTCTCACTACAAAGTGGCCCCGGGTGCCCTGAAGGTAGACCCACCGTCTTGGTCCCAGTAAATACGTCACCCACAGGGAGAGGCCCCTTCAAATGACACCACAGAGCTCAGCCTGCTAAACCTCCCATTAATGGGAAAGCAACCCTCTGAACTTTGCTCAACCTCCGCGCTTTCTCTAAACATGTGTGTCTTTGCTGAAAATGATGCTTCAGATGTGTTCTCGCCTTATTTGAGCTCCTTCTTTCCACTGATGCAGAGCAGCAGTGCATTGTCAGGCGGTAATGTGCACTAACTCAAAGTCCAATGCGGTTTGACTGGAGGCTAAATGCTCACTGGGGGGCACTTTGAAATGAATGTGTCAGAGATCTGTGATGCACAAAAAATGCCACACATATTGAGATAGTTACTTCTGCCATGTCCTGTGTTGGAGTTAACAATGTTCACTCATCAGTGCCTGCTTGTTTACATGCCCTAAAAATGATTGACAGTGACTTGGTGATTTTTAGTGGTTTGGTCAGTGTGTTGTACAGATGTATTGCAATTACAATTTATTTATTTTTGGTAAATTTAAGGGACAGTTTGGAGTAGGCGTGTGCATGAAGTACTTGTCCATACCTTAAAAAAGTCTTAGAATAGGGGCGTCAGTAACGTAGTGGATAGTGCTGGCGCCCCAAGTACAGAGGCGATGCCTCCCTGCAGCAGTCGCAGGTTCGACTCCAGCTTGCAACCATCTCTGCATGTCACCCCCCTGCTCTCTCTCTCTCACCCCGTTCTCTCTGTCCTGTCCATTAAAGGCAAAAAGCCCGAAAAAATAATCCTTAAAAAAAAAGTCTTAATTCAATTTTGTAAATATTAGGCCCTAAAGGTCACTGGGTCTCATTCATGAAACATGAGCTGAACGAATTTGCAGAATGAAATTTAGATGTATTTCAGCATTCATCATTATGTTAGTATCTCTCATATTTTTGTAGTTACAAACAAAACTGGCTATTCATGTGCCTACAATTAAATCCCGAGTTTCCTGTGGTGTTCATGAATGTGGTGTAGGTTTTTAGTACCAAAATTTTTTATGTGCAAATCTACTCATAGATTTACGAATAATTCATGAATGAGACCCATTAAATGATCTTAATTTCATATTTTTCTGAACTGCTACAAACATCTTATCTAATTTCAATTATTGGTCTTTAGATTTCTTTTAGTCAAAATGAGTTGAGCTCCTCTGTGTGAAAATCCAATTTTTTATGGAGCTTTAACCTTACCTACAATGCTTGAAGTAGAAAAATCTTATCTTATCTTAAAAAGGTCTTCAGCAGTATCAAATTTAAGTGTCTGAGTTCTGCAGGTACCCTGTTTGAATGTACGCTGTATTAAAAAGAAAGTTTCACCACTTAACCTTGCTGTCAGACAGCCCTTTCTGGCAGGAAAAGAAGCTGTTGTAACTGTCTACGCTCCCTTTAAATGTCTACGCTCCCTTTAAAGCTACCAATCTGCTTTGATAGAAACAGTAATTTTGCTTTGCTTAACACTGGAGTTGCTGCCCTTATGCTGCATCAGTTAGTTAATTTGTCTTTGTTATTGCATGACTTTGGTGAATGTGAACTAACCTTTTTAAAAACCAGTGACAAGTGATAGAGGCAGCAGTAGACCAGCAGCTTCTGTGTTCTGCAAGGTAAAATTATTGTTTTTGTCAAAGGAATCTGGTGGAATTGAAGAGAGTGTAGATAACAGCTTCTGTTACTGAGCCGAAAGAGCTGTGTGACAGCATGATAAAGCAGTGAAAATATTCTAAATCCTGGGGCTTCACCAGGCGACAATTAATTTAAGTTTTAATTTAAGATTGTTTTCTTTTTTCCTTTAAAAAATTGAAATATGTCACAGATAACATGAATCCAGTATATTATTCGCAAAGATAAATTGGCCTTTTCATAAGAAAACAACAACAAAACAAATATTTAATTTATAGTATTAATGAAAGGCTAACTGTTACCCATGAATCCTTATGGAATCATATGAGCTAGCTAAAGCTAAATCACTGTGTGTTACTTATCCATAACGGCAGTACAATTAAACTGATACCGATTTTTATTTGGTTAGGATTGTAGTTGGGTGGTTTAAATACTTTGCTGCTGCCCACATCAACAGCAGTACATTGCTGAGTGTCAGGTTCCCCCATCTGCTTCTTCAAACCAACTAGATATATCTGGGGCGAGAGCAGCTATGTGACCAACCCACCAGCTACATTACTCGCCCACCATACCTACAACTCAGTCTATGATCAGGTCTTTCACTCCTTCATCAGAAGTGGAAGCCCTGAACAAAATGCTAAGTTAGCATTCAGCCAGCGATGCAGTGTTGGTTTAAAAGAGAGGCGGTGAAGGTTTTAGTTAGGGTTACATCTCATTGTTTATCTCACCTCTTCATGTATATTGAATTATGAAGAAGATTGTTGCTTTGTTTGGCCTCATATTTATTCACTACAACATTGCGTGGTTGTAGGGCTCAGATTACCATCATGTTGGTGGGTTTGTCTTGTACTGGTGGTGGGCATGGTTTGTAGGGGCATGTTGTGTAGGCTTTAAAGTGAATGTGGCTGCAGCCTTACATGTCTCGTCCAAACTGGGGACGTGCTGACCGCCATCTAATACACTGACTATGGATAAGTACCTCGTACGACGCTACTTCAAAAGATCTAAACCATCCCTTTTAAACTCCATGGTTTCCTACATGCTGAGTTTCCAGATGCCATTATAGCCAGCCTAAACCTTTCATCTTCCACAGCTTGTTAAGACATCGGCTAATTATGGAAGTTTATAATCAAAGTTTGAGCTTTTGAAATTTGTACTCTTTTAAATCCTGATTTTTGATTTGAAATGATAAGTTGTTCAGCCCTAGCATTGTGTTTTTGTGTCTGTGTGTTTTATCTAACCTCTGTTTTTTTTTTTGTTTTTTTGTTTGTTTGTTTGTTTTTTTTAACCAGATCTCTGCTGGTCCATTTGGAGAATGGCTACTTTGGCCGAGGCTTCGAGCAGATGTGTCCACAGCTGCACCACTACACCTCATACGTGGACAACATTTATAATGCTCGCAAAGTGCTCGGGGTAGGAATGCAGTATTTCCACATGCTTATCACACCTATTTGTCAGACCTTACTGTTGCACTGCTTAGCATTTCACATGCTGTTTATCACATTAGCTGTGATTAGATTTTAAAAATTGACCAATGTATTCCTCAGTCATTGGACTGAATACACAATGCATCAGTGCTTATTGGACTCTTGGATTCTGACACAATCAAATGCACTGGGTCAGATCAGTGACTCCAGTGCTGCCTTGGCATACTGTGTAGCATGGCACAACTAGCAGGCATGCAACTCATCAGGGGTGAAAAAAGTGACAAAGATGCAAACCTCAATCAACTATACTATATGATAGTAAAATGCTGAAATAACTCCCAACATAGCTAGCTTAACTGCTACAACTGTGCAGTGGTGGAAAGTAATGACGTACCTTTACTCAAATTCTAAAATACAATTTTAAAGTACTTGGGAGTACTTTTTCCACCACTGCGTCCAAATGGCAAATAAGCACTTAAGTTGGATTTATACTCTATTGCAGAGCCTACGCCTTAGCCTACGCACATGGCCTACTCCATTGTTCCTGAACATTTATACTTGTGCAGTGGTGTGTCTGTGTCACTCTGCAGTTACACCTCCAAAACATTGGTCGGTGGTGGGGTTTCTGTGAAGTGCTGTAAAGTTGAGGTGATTAAACTGAACACACATTAAACCTGGCTTAATAGCGACAATTTTAACACACATCGGCTTCACTATAACTGGCAGCATTTACAGATAAAAAACACTTGTCTTTTGCTGGACATATTTTCCCCACAAATGCAACATGCCAATGTTATTAGCACAAGCCTATGGTATTTGCTATATAAATTAGCCTAGTGGCTAGCAGAGATTTCCTCAACTTTGATAAAGCCAGGGACAACAACAACATTTAACAAAGGTAACGTTTAAAAATTTGGCTCCATTACAGCTCACAAGGTTCACTGACAAAATAACTGTCTTATACTAATCATGTTTTCTAAACAACTACAATATGTTAATGTTATTAGCAAAGGCCAATGGCATTTTACGTTGTATAAATTAACCTAACAAAGATTTCCTCTACTCATATGAAGCCAGGATAAATAACACACAAGACTTAAAATGCTATTTTTGTGAAAACTTTATTGTCCTCACAATTTATTGTTTCTTATCTGTGAAATATAAGTAAGTTAAAGCTTCGTTTCTACTGAGGGAAATGAATTCAGCTTAAAAAAATAGACAGGAAGCCTGCGTTGCCGCAACGCGTAGTTGCATTTCTTTTGAGGTGCATGTCAGGCTATGGCATAGGGTGCAGCGTAGGGTCTACACCAACGCAAAGTTGGTACAGCATCAATTTGATCTAGAAATATTCATCCCACTTTAGTCCATTAGCCAATGACTGGGTGTAGAGATTTTAGTACTGCTGTTACAGTGATGTTGTCAGGTTTGATAGCATTGTGTTTTTACAGAGACTAAAATCAAAACCTTGGCTCACCACATGTGGCAATCAGCACTATAGCAGGAGACACTGCAGAGAGGTAATGGGCGGATGGATTTCTTGTTTGTCAAGAAATAGTTCCAACCTGTATCGCCCCCCCTAAACTGTTTGCGAGTCAGTCAGATTTAGGTGGCAAGGTGTCAAAGAGCTATATTGTCAAACTTTAAAGTCTGTGTAAAGCAGCAAAAAATGTCTGTTATAAGATTGTCACATCACAGAAATATGTGTCATTAATCACTGAGACAAATTTGAAAGATTTTATACACTAACTGTAGTGTTCGGCTTTAAACGGTTGGATAGTGAGCAGAAAAACATAATTTGCAGCAAGTGTTGAGTGACAGTGACAGCAAACAAAGGTAACACATGCAATTTATTTTACCATCTCAAGACAAAGCATGTGCTCGAGGGCTGGGTGGTATTCGCGGTGATGGTAACTTACCGCAGTAAACAAGAGCCGCTGTTTTTGTGATTAACGTTACTTTCATACCGCAGTACTCGGCGGTAGAATGGGGCCTGGCGGCTGGCCGGCCTCACGCACCTTCCTCGCTACGTGGTGGAGGTGGCCTGGCAAACCGCACCAAACCCAGGCCCGCGGGAGAAGGGGGCCCGGGAGCCGCCGGCCCTCCGTCTTCCCTCTAACGTTTATACATACTATATAGCATTTTATACACAATAATAGATGGGTTAGCAACTGTTTTACTTCTAACAATAAATAGTTTCCATCCTAGACTTGTATGACTTTTTAAATTGTTTTATTTAAGGTGTAAAAAAAAAAGAAAGAGTGAAGACGATACCGCGATATCATACCGTCACCGGATCCCCCCAAAATAATACTGTGATAATGATTTTAAGCCATGCCGCCCAGCCCTAGTTGAAAGGCTTTTTTACACATTTTGGGGAGTACTTTTATGACCTATTTAATGTGTTTAGAAGAAAATAGCAGAATTTGCTTTACACGGACTTTAAACAAAGCCAGGCTTCCAGTCTTTATGCCAGCAGGGGTAACCACGCCCAGACCCCAGCTACATACCAAGCTACACAGACTTGGGATTGATATCAATATTTTTCACCTCAATCTCAAAAAAATATATAAAATGGGAGTATTTTCAAAATTGTTGAACTATATCTTTAAATATTTCAAATCTACGCTCTCAGAGATTCAACACTTTCATCACATCCTGATACAGTCTGAACAGTGACAATGGTCACAGTGGAGAGGTACAGAGGCGTCTTGGTTTGGTCTGGTCAGCGGGGAGCAACCAGTAGAGATGTCCTGTTGCCTGCTTTGCATCAAAGCTGCACAGGTATTATTGTCTTAATTAAGAGTAGGAAAGAACGCAGAACATTGACTAATTGCATTGATTGTGGACTAAGTCCTGCAAGTTTGCATTGATCCTCCTGCAGATCGACATCCTTTATAATTGACTGAACAGGGAAGCATGTTGTAGTGACAGGTGTGCTAGTTTACTCAGGTGACTAGTGATCAGTCTTCTAAACAGCAGGAAACCTCTCAGTGCCTTAATGAGACTAACCTATCACACCCACATCAGTCTGATTATGTTTTCAAATCAAATTAAATACCAAACATGTCTGCAGAATGTGGTGAAGAGGCATTTTAAAAGATATGAAGGCAATATTAGCAGCACCATCATGCAATATCATATGCATGTAATTATGACTGGGTGATACTGCAGTATTCTTGGATATCTACTTTGAATGGAATCATATAGCAATGATATGATCTTATCGAGTAATTATAAACTAACAAAATGACATCTGTAACTTTTTGTTTTACATCCATGAGGAGTTTTGTGTGACGTTACGCAATCTCAGAATCCATCAGCTATTGTCTGGTGACAATAAGTCTCTGGTGGTGAGGGTCAATATTTCAGGGTTTCCGGTGTAGCCAGCACATATCAGGGCCAAGACTTCCTCTTCCTTGTGCTTGCTTTATTTTGGCTGATCTCTATAAAACAAATATCTGCATATGAATGTAGATAAATAAAGAAAAAGCTGATATAAAGCTAACTCCTCATCAGATGATTGCTGATGGGTTCGGAGATTGCATTCAGCCAATGCACTGTGCCTCTTTTGCTCTCTATATGAACTGTTTATCTGCCATTCAAACGTGATTGGTCAATACTGCGCTGACTACAAACGGAAGCCAGAACACTTTGTTAAATCTTGTCCCGTCGCAGACAGATTCTGCGTACATATAGAGATTGCATATAATGTGTAACAGTGAGCATCAGTTTGATTATTTTACAGTTGATTTTGCATACATTTGGATGTTGTGATAAATAATAATAACAATAATACAGTTTTCTTTCCTAAACAAACTTCACTAAAACAGGAGGAAATAGTGTGTTTATGCGCTATTTTCAGCTGCGGATTAATCTGCATTTTGTGCTCCAGTGAACAGCAGGATGGAGTATGTGGGATAAACAACAGTGTGTGTGTTTGTGGTAATGAAGGAAAATGTCACTTGGTGCAACAGTGTGGCTCATTTATGTAATTTTAATAGTTTTTGGCACAGAGGAGTAAGATATATCAGGCTTTGATACATACACAACACTCATTAGGTGTAGGGATGTCACTCTCAGTTAATTTTGCTTTTGATAGTCCAACTCCCATTATCTAACTGGTTAATTAAAAAAAAAAATCATATAAATCACAAGAGACACTTTCCTTTTAGTCTGGTGCCTCATTAGGGCCATATTTTAAGGACTGTCTATTTAGAGGTGTTGAAATTTTAATCTTTTGTGACGTAAATGTGTTGCATTTTATTTCCTGTTGGCTTTTCTGACAGACAGGCTGCTAAACTTGTTGGAAACATGCCCACTGCTCACCTACAGGTCTCCATTAGTTAGTTAGCCTGTCCACGCTGTGCACCGGCGCGGCGGGGCAGGAACTAGCTAGCGGCGCTGCTCATGTGGCTGCTGGTAAAGCCTTTCCGATGCATAGTGGCAGGATGGCGTTGTTCGACACATGGTGGCCCCTTGGGGGCTGGAATCACCAGAGGCAATTTCCCAAAAAGGGTCATAAACATACTAAGAGATTGTTTAGATGTATTTTCCAATGTATTTATGATATTTTTAGGGCTCCATTATATGCAATTTATTTATAGATATTATACATTTTATTGGACCATGGAGTAATTGTTGTTTATGCGCATTCATTCATTCATTAATTTATTTGACTATAGATCCTATAGCTCCTAATTTATAGTCTTTTGCTATTGCTGAGCATCTGTTTGCTTACGCCTCAGCCTGCATCACCAGCTACTGGTGTACTTCTTGATCGTTATTGACAGTACTATTTGTGAGAGACTAATATTACGCATGTCATCCATGTACAGATGTATCTTTTTACTTGATTATGTAATCTTAACCGTGACTGTGTTTTTAACCTCACCTATAATTTGCCATTCACTATTGTTTTGTCATGCTGATGATGGCTCTGAAGCTGAAACGCGTCCATGTCTGTACATTTTCTGCTCATAATAAGTGAGTGAAGTTTATAATGGCTGCTGGTGTCTTATCTGGTTTCTAATCATTTCATCAATCAATTCATCTGACAGCAAATCATTTCTTTCTACTAGAATATAAATATCTCTACTAGACTGAAAAAGCTGTTGATTTTATCATTCTTGTAGGCTACCAAAAGTTACATTTGTATTTGTAATGTTAATATTCCAAATAATATAAAAAATAGTTACTTGGCGCAGTGCATTGATACAATATTGGCACGCAAAAATATCCTGATTCTGTGCTGTGTCTCTTTTTTAAATGCTAATAACTGTGATAACTAACAGCTCAAAATTAAGCTGCTTATTCACCAGGGTGCTCCCACCTGACCCAGGTACATACAGAGCTGCTTCTCTCTTGTCAGTGTAAGAGTTTGACACTCAAACATACATGTAGGCACTTGCACAGTACATCTGTTTTTTAAAAAAAAATTATGGCGAAAACGTAGTTTCTTCCAACACTAGAATTAAGATAAAAATATTTACAAACGAAAAAACACCAATAGTCGGTGATAAGTAGTGTTTCACTTTTGATTGTACACTAAATTAAAACACTTGGCGCACACTGCAGCACAATCAAACAGATGCGCAACTCAGAGCATCAGAAGTGTCTCTGACACCAGACTCAGAGTGGACCAGTGGAAATGGAAAATGCATATTAGGCCCACTAGTTACTACTTACGTTTTTCAAGTGATTATATCTTGTATATCTTGCTGTCTGTCGGGGCTGCCTCTGTGCTAAATGTAGCGCTGTAACATTTGTGTTTCTGCTCAAAGTTGGCAACCGTCAGCACTAAATGCAAAGCGTCGGTTCTTTCAGGTGTCTGATTTACACCCTCACTTTACTGTGACACTACTTCACCCCCTCAACCTGGTAGGAGATTCCTCTCACATTGGCCCCATCATTCTACCCACTCACCACCTGTCTGCTCACCATGTCCAACTCTAGTTGCCACAGCCATAATGACCAGCTAAACAGCTGTATGTGAGCAGCACACACACAAACATACCACAGCTGGCATGAAGTCAAGTGGCATGCACTGATGTTTTAAAGCAGTGAAACAGGGTAGAGCTCTCCTCAGGTCTATTTAAATACAGCAGCAATGTTTATTGTGATGATTTACAAAAATGACAAGATAAGGCTTTTTGTCATCCGAATGTTGACATACACACATGCTGACATGATGTGCAAATGCATATTTAATGACATCTACAGCCTACCTCCCCCCTCCACCTCCTCGCACCTCAGCTGGCAATCCATTGACTGACAACAAGCTGATTTTGGGGTTTTGTCAGGCAGAGGATGCATCTAGAAAGTGACATGAGATTCAGTGGTTTTCACTGGTTGTGATATGTCCATCACTGGTCTACAAGCTGCATGCAGATACTGTTATACTCGGCCTATCAGCATGTTATGTTCCTGTTGATTAGTTGCTAGTCAGAGTGTGTTATAAAACAAGGTGTAGTACATAAATAGTACAACTATATAGGACATTTTCTCTGATTTGTTGAACTCGTGGAACAGGAGAAATACTTTATAAAGCCCTGTTTAGATGTGACTTCTCTAGGATAGGGATGGTGATTTTAATGTTACATGTGCAAATCCGAGATTCTTTTCCCAATCTAATCCTCAAAATACTGAACAGCCCAAGAAGAACCTTACACCACCTCAGAAAATATAACTTTGCAAAGCACAGAGAAGTGTCTTATAAATGTGCCTGCACGGCTCTGAGAAATATTTCACAATGGTCTGAGTTTTTTTGTGTTATTTGTGTCTTAGATCCAGCTGAAGAAAAACAAGGCCTTCAGACGTTTTAAGAAACTACAAGAATCCCGACCAGAGTTCAACAACCAGAAGCTTGAGGACTTGCTTCAACTTCCTGTTCAGCGAGTTGATCAGTAAGATTCCTGTTTTCTGTACAAAGGAGGGGAGGGGGGGGGCAGAGGGACACTAACACAAACACTCACAGGAACCATGGTATTCATGTGATGCGCGCACACACACACACACAGATACATTTTAATGACAGCAGTCAATATAACAACTGAACAATTATTTGAACTGTACATTGAACTAAACATCAGAACATCTCTTCCTCGCCATCTTCACCACCCTGGGAGTGTTTAAAAAACAGATATAATTTATATGCACAGATATAACCACTTTTCAGGTGATTAACGCGACTTTCAGACGTGCACTCTCTGTCCGCTGGTGGGAGTGTGCTCACCTGTTTCTGCGCGCATGTGTCTGTATGTGTGTGCGGGCACGTGTCTGTGTGTTTGTGTGCACGCATCGGTGCGAAACTCTGCCGTGCGCGATACAGAGAGCAGAGGAGAATTGCAAATGCGCGACCATGCAGAGACAGAAATGACATGCTGTCGTTTAAATACGATAAATAACATAAGGCTATTTAATTTGTTTATTAAAAGGATAAGGTATAGACCTGTTCTATAGGAAAGGTAACCTTAAATGACTTCTGTTGTGATCTGGTGCTAATTGGGGGACACACACTGCAGAACTGTTCATAGATTTATATAGAAATAACACTCACTGTTTCTTTGACTAGTGCTCTTACTTAAGAGTAGCAGGTCAGATTGTATTTACAAATACACACGAGCCAGAAAGGCCAGTTTTTATTCTCTTGTATGTTATCTGACAATATGTAGACTTAAAGCTGAGGGAAATTCTTTTTGATTCCATGTTGCCCCAACAGTCCTAGGCTAATGTAACATTCATTTACTTATTTTCAAAATAGATAGAATATTTGTTTAATTTGTTACAATTTTGATTGAAGTTCAGTAAAATTCACATGTATTTAATGTTATTGTTCACACCTAGCAAGAAGGCGGTATACCTGTATTATGATGGATTATGTGGGAAATACTCTGCTACTCTTGTGTGTTTGTTTTTTTAACAGAGGCTGTTCTCATTTACTAATTAATTGCCTTCTACTTTGCCTTTTTTTGTTTGCTGTTAATGTGTCATTAGTGAAACTAAACACTTCCTGCACAGATGTTTCATGCTTTCATACTAAAAGCTTTACAGCCACTCAAAGGGCACAGCCCCTCCCTTTAGGCTTTTAATGTGCTGGTTATGCGCATTATTCTCAATTTATGAAGACCACAAGTAAATACGGAGGGCGTGTCGACTTTGCATCAACAGCAAACAGGGACATATCTAAACGTACTAAACTTGAGCGCAAGTGAGGTAAATCAAGGCCTCAGCCACTATTTGGAAATTCATTGTAAACCTGAACATTGACAGCTACCTGCTTCTCTCCAGCACCTTAAAAAGATGATATTTTGTAACAAGAACATGGGAAGGAGGCAAGTAGGGACAAATGATATCCTGCCTTAGATTTTGCGATATATCAATTTAACCACACCTTTATCAGTGTTTTTTGAGCAACCAGGCATTATAGACACTTCAATATTCTCCCTGTCTCTGTTATTTTCTCCATCTATGTATACGGAGCTCAGAGAACCTTAAAGGCATTCCCCAAAACACAGGGAAGAAACAGAATATCTCACAGTATAAGACGTCAGCTTACATTTAACTACCATACAGGGCTCCACCATGGACTGTATGTAAAGATGGATGATGCATCTCCACTTACCCTCTCTGTTTAAAAATGAAGCCAAAATATCTTGCATATGGCCGTCGTCATCTTTCGCTGTTGACTTCATATGGAGCCAGAATGTGCGCAGTGGCAACCTCTGTGGTGTTAAGTTCTCGCCCATACACCTGTCTGACCTATCACCAGCAGCTCCCTTGATCGCAGAGCACCACACCAACTGGCTCTGACCTCATTTTTATAGTTCCAAAAAAATAATCAGAAAATAAACACTTAAAAACAAAGTTAAGAACTACCTAAAATGACAGACCCCATCTTTGGGAAAAATTTATTTGAAATGTACTTTGAGTTTTTAGTTTGGCCCATGTCACATCCACAAACATCGAGGGGCAAGGTGTATGACCTGTATTGCAGCCAGCCACCAGGGGGCAATAGAAAAGTTTTGGCTTCACTTTTGGGGAGTTGTTATGTTTATCTTTTTTACACGGTCTATGGGCTCCACAGTGTGACCATTTTGGTCTCACATGCAGCAAAACATTTGTTAAGTATGACTAATCATTTTCATTGGTTGCATTGGTGTGCCTGACGTTGATTCACACAATTCAGAACCAAAGTTTACAAGTGCAAGTTCTGCTCAGAAACTTTTAGCCAGAAACCTACAGCAGGGACATCATATGCTGAGATTAGCACAAGATAATTGGTACATGAGCCAGTCACACTATGGTGAGCACAAATGACAAGGTGGAGCACGAAGATCTATTGTTGTCAGGAATGTGATTGAAACACATTAGACATGCTAACGTGCATTTGATGTACAGATGGTATAAAAAAGATGGACAGCTCCCCGTAAGTGAAGCCAAAACATCTTGTTCGCCCTCTGGTGGCTGGCTGCAGTATAGGGCATAAACCCCATCCCTCAAACTAAAAACTTGAGGTAAACCTGAAAACATTTTTTTCTAAAGATGGTTTCTGTTATTTTAAGGTAGTTCTTATCACTTATTTGTTCAAGTGTTTGTATTTTGATACTATTAAAAGGGGATTTGAAGTCATGATTACCAGCTATGTGTTCCAATCGCTGTGCTCGCAATCAGTGGTGCTGCTACTGGTTGGGTCAGACCAGTGTTTGGGCTGGAACTCGACACCACAGAGATTGCTACTGCATAGACTCTGGCTCCAAATGACGACACCAGTGCAAGATGGCAGTGGCTGTATCTGGGATGTTTTGGCTTTGTTTTTGTTCCGTACGGCTAAGTGGAGACACTTTTTCTATCTGTATGTACAATCTCTGATTCGGTGGCATCACCCACATGTGCTGGAGCCCAACTTATCCTCTCAGCTTTCAAGCAGCATTGAGACGCAAAAGCAGAACAGAGATTAGAAAATAATAATAATAATAATAATAATAATAATAAAGCAGTTTGCATTTACACTGGCATATAACCAAGGTGGAACTCAATTTAACACTCCTCCTTATGCACATTTTTTATTATTCTATTTATTTGGTATTTTAGTTTAATTTAATGAAATGCTTTTCAGTTTTATAGCCTGCAGTGACTTGGAGTGTTTGTTCAGTGTTTATATAGTGTAATACAGACATTTTTAAATGTTTCGTTTTTTAATGAAAATAGTGTACCAAAGATGCCAGTGGGCAAAAAACTCTCAGTACCCAGCATGAGGACTGTCTGTTTTTGACACTTGCACTTCTGCCTGTTCAAAGTAATAAAAAATAAACGGATCCAGATTGTTTTTTCCCACTGTACCAAACCTGTGTACCCTTAAGAAATTACCACCAAAAGACGTGGAGAAACATTTTGGATGCACCTAAATTATGTACTGGTGCACCTAAATGAAAAAGTTAGGTTCACCAGTACAGGTAATGTAAATAGTTAATCTTGAGCCCCGCCAGAAAATCTTTCCAGCACATCTCCAGTTCGTAGTTTTGTACTTGATAGTGAAGTTATATAAAATGTTGTTTTTACGACAAACACCAAATCGTTTGTGGAGGTTTTATGGTGGTGCTGTTCCACCATGGAGAGCACTGCTGGAGAAGGGTCATACATTTCATGCTTGACTTCTGTTTTACTGTTTAGTTGTTTTCCTTTCCCCAGTCACCCACCGCATTGCACAACGTATAGTCTCTGTGACAGATGTAATTATTATTATTTGATGTAGCACCTATGTAAGTACTCAGACTGTCCAGAAACTGTCAAATCTCTTTTGTTGAGCACAAGTTTTTGTTGGCTGTAATTTCATGCGGTCTTGATCTCGCTTGTTAATTAGTGGAACAAGAGGAGAAATGGGCTGAAACGTGCTTTTCAATGCAGCAGATATCTGACAGTGGTTTATCAAGCTGCTTGGTTGTATCTTAATTAGGCCCTTCTCATGTTCTCATCTCTCCAGATGTACAGTCAAGCACCTCTAAATGTTACATCCATCCATCATGGAAGAGAGAAGTTGTCACTGAGATGAGCTGAACCTTCACCTTAACATCTGAGACACTTTACTGTATATCTCATTTATGTTCACTTTCTTCTCCACAACAAAAGATTGACTTTATTTTCTCAGTGTTCACATGCGTCTAGCATAATAGGCATTTTTTGGAACTTTTACATAGTTCTAAGAAGCTCCCTTTTTCTTGTGTCTGCACCACAAGAATAGGAACAATCATAGTTTTTAGAGCACTATTTTGAGGGACTTTTTTAAACTCCTATTTAGGAGTAGGTACAGTCCCACAAGAAGAACCATGAGTGACATAAATGTGATTGGTGAAACACAGCCAATGCATCACTGGCAATTTAAAAACCCAGTTTTGGTTGACAACTCAACCCACAAAGAAAAAAAATTGCTCGTAACAGGGTAAAAAATCCTGGGCTTATGGACCAACAGTGAAGTCCAGGCTTCACAGAGCATACATGCAATGATAGAAATACAACACGATTTTGACTCGTCAAAGCCAAAGTGACATTGCCATACAAGCCACTTTACAGTACGTCACTTCAGCATTTTATTAGTGGTGCTAATGCAAACGTAAAAAAAAGCCCTTGAGGGTGTGAAGTTCTTGGGGGAGCTCCCCACTTGGTGGTTCTTTCCAGGGAGCCTCCAGAACAGTTTGCTCCGAAAACACCCAATGTGGATCTCTGGAATCCATCTTTCCAAGTCTTTTTATAGGGACCTTTTCTCACCAGATACATCAACACAGCATGTTGCCAATGTTGAATACCAATCCAATACCTCTGCTGTCTTTTTTTACTCATTCAAAATCTGTATGCCTTGTTGTGTGGACCTCATAGGAATTACTTTTTCCATATTTTAGGTTAATTAAGACTGAAGGGTGTTATTTTTTTATTTTCTGAACTCCACAGTTCATTTATGGGTCATTCACTCACAAAGCTGTAGGGATTAACGGGTTGTTACTAAAAGTAGGGGTGCATCTTTTGCAGATGACACATTAAAGGCAGGCAGACAGGACTGAAAATGGTTTGGGCTATGTAAAACTGATATGATCAAAGAATGCCTGGATCAGACCCAGTCCCCTTCCTATGTCTAGACTCAGGTCATCACTACACATGTGCCAATCCAGGAAGCAAATGTGATAAAAATGCAGCTTTTCTGGAGCACTGTTAGACATTAATGCTAGGAAATAGCACGGTGGTATATTCTGATATGTCAAAATGCTGATATATACAAATGATTTGACACTGGTGTGTGTGTTGTCATTAGCGCCACGTTTGTGTAATTTTGCTTAGAATATAATTACAAGTAGCCAAGTGGTGAAAAAAAACAGTCAACTAATATACTTTAGAGTTGGAGAAATCAGGATTTTCTTAGAACTACAATATCTTGTTGAGAAAAATAATTACTGCCGCTGTCAACACACCAGTGTCTGCAAAGCCTTTTGTGTGACTTTGCAAAGAAAAACAGTTGTAGCATGCTCCATTCTACACACTAATATATAAATAGGTAAAAGATGTTAGATTCGATAAGTTCCTCTATATAGGCAATACAATAGAGCAAAGTACACTTTGAAAAAGCATATACTGTATATAATAATGGCTGTAGCCACCATGACATCACCCATTAATTAGTGGACTCTTGTTTTGAAGCCTTGAGTTTGGCATTTTGGTTTTCACCATCTTGGATTTTGGAGCCAGAAATTACCATGTTTGGATGAGAGGGTGAAGATAACCCTAATGTTTGCTGCTAGCTTGGTTAGCACAATGCATTTACAGCTACAGTTAACTGTGATAATGTAGAAAGATAACTAACTACTACTACAGTAGATGATAACTTGTTTGCAATGACGTGACTATTTTGACATGCAAAATTCAAATGGAGGGCAGGAGGTGAAGGAAATGGATATACTGTGTGATTAATCTGTTGGCAGAAGGTATTGTCAGAAAATTGAAACTCATGTTGGATGATCCATACAAAATGAAGAAGAATGATTTTTCCCTTAACTTGACTGATATGCCCGTACAAGTCTCAGGACTTGAAGTGGCCTTTTTTCCAATTTGATAGATTGGAACACGAGTAAACAGCACAAATCTTAGGCATTTGTGCAGTGTTAGTAGTCTTTGCCTCCAGTTACCTGCCTTCCATCTGAACAGCGCACTGATGTATGAAGTCATATGCAATGAAGCCATTCTCCCAAGTCATTCTAATGAGAGGTTTTGCAGTTTTTCCCGTTCTTGGTGTTGCATGAATGCATCATGACTTTCATGAGAACATGCTATGTGTTAATCCTTAGATCACTGGAAATGTCTTGAAAATATTTCTGTGCAAAAGTGGGAGGCCAGTTTACTTTTGATGTAATCGGAGGGGGAAATAAGAGTCCCCTCCTCTCAAATGTGGAAGCTGACCACTGTTGTATGTGACTCTGACATATAATCAGTCGGCCTCATTCTCTCCAGCTCAGCCCTCTCTCACTCTGCCTTTTTCTCTGCGCTCCCCATCATCATCATTGATTCGTCTGTCGTTCTCAGTGAAACTCAGGAGACTCGAGGGATGTGTCTAATTGTATGATGATTTTAAGTAGCACGGCTAGATAATCATCTACGGCTGGCGCCTTACCTTGCTCCTGCTCCGTGGCTGGGAATAGCAGGAAATTGTTGTCACTTATCACCATTCAAGGATGATGGATGGCGAGTAGGGCCCGGAGTGTGGATACTTATGTTGCTGCTGGGGGAGGAATAAAATCATTGCCTTTATTAAGTGGCATTCACTAGAGCCGGCTGGAGCAGTCATCGGCGTCCTCCCCACTGAGATCACCATTATGACAGTGATGGGGTCTCGAGTTGATTGTGGCAGTGAATAGCAGCCCTCTCCGCCTGTATTGGCCGTGTTTGTGTCGATAATAGAGATGCAGCTCTCATAGAGATGGCAGCACTTGGAGGCCTTGGGATAAATTTGCTCTAAGCTGAGCACCATTTAGTATAACAAGGGAATGGCCCAGTGGTCGGCTCACTGTAGAGAGTGAGCATGCTCTATTTAAAGGCCGTACAACTCCAGAGGTCTCAGGGTCATTGTCATACTTGCTAAGCATTGAGAAGTGTGTAGCTGTGTGCTGCACTGGCCACGCTTGATTTTGTCTTTCAATTGTCAAGGTGGGATTTATAAATGGACTGCTTTATGTGCTCAGGTAGTTCCATCATCTCCAACAGCTGAAAACAGTAAGGTTCTCCAACACAAGGTCAGAGCATTGATTAATTTCTTTTGAAAGAATTCTGAAAGATGGAGCCTTTCTTAAGTGGCTCCTCTCGGTGGTCTGCAGGTACCGAGTTGTATTTCCATTACTAATTTCTGTTTCATTGTCTGTCAATTGACCCTGTAGTTCATTGCCAAGTCTGCAGTGCTTCAATTATGGTGTAAGACAGTGTTTTGATTGCGTTTTGTTTTGATTCCATTGACCCTGAACGCAGAGACCACATTTCGAAGCTGAGGAGAGAAGTTCAAGATTTTGATGATTGAATATGAGCTCTTCATTATCATCTGGCCCAGACAAACTCGAACGGTTAATATTTCTAGGGCTGTACCTGAATTAGCATTGTTCAAGTTGCTAGAATAGGCTGATGCTTTTAATGTCTTGTGGTGGGGATGGCTTGGCATGAAACAGTTCTGCTTTTTCTCATCTACAGATTTTTTTCTTGATTTAAAAACAAAAAAAAAACATTTTACAGATTGTCTAAATTACTGCACCCTATACGTCAACATGATGTCTCATATTTTAGCCCCAGACACACCAAACCAACATCAAAGAGGTAGTGGTGACAAAGGCCGACTGATGCGTTGCCTCACATTGCCTGTATATCCCAAAAAGTTGCACCTGAACACACAGCAAAGACTGCAGCCAACGGCCAGCTAGCTTGTATGCTCTGCGCTTGTGTGAGAGGAAAAAACTTTCCATACCAGCAGGTGGTTATAGTGGCAACAGGTGCTCACCAACAGCCAGACAGAGACTGACAGCCAACTTGTCAGTTTGGTGTGTCAGGGCCTAATGATGTTTGTGTGCCTTTGATCAATTTTCAATCAATCAATCAATTTTATTTATAAAGCCCAATATCACAAATCACAATTTGCCTCACAGGGCTTTACAGCATACGACATCCCTCTGTCCTTTGGACCCTCACAGCGGATAAGGAAAAACTCCCCAAAAAACCCCTTTACCGGGGGAAAAAAATGGTAGAAACCTCAGGAAGAGCAACTGAGGAGGGATCCCTCTTCCAGGACGGACAGACGTGCAATAGATGTCGTACAGAACAGATCAGCATAATAAATTAACAGTAATCTGTATGACACAATGAGAGAGAGAGAGAGAGAGAGAGAGAGAGAGAGAGAGAGAGAGAGAGAGATGCAGGACGACGGTAATGACAGTAGCTTACAACAACATTCATGAAAGTAATAATGTTATCATTATAGTTCTGGCTACTGTGGTACAATATGTAAAATATATATGTTAGTATCTGGCAGTATACACGTGTGATAATAATCATATGTGTATAATAACAGTAGAAGTATGACTAATGACTAATGATGGCAGCAGCAGCAGGAGGAGGCATCTGGCAGATCCACGGCAGCAGCACAACCACACACGTCACACTATCCAGGCACCGCTGCAATATGAGTTAACCTGAGAGACAGTGGAGCACAAAGGCTCCAGAGAAGAAGCCGAAGGTCCCCGGTGTATTATAAGGGGGTCCTCCGGCAGACTAGGCCTAAGTCAGCCTAACTAGGGGCTGGTACAGGGCAAGTCTGAGCCAGCCCTAACTATAAGCTTTATCAAAGAGGAAGGTCTTAAGTCTAATCTTAAATCTGGAGACGGTGTCTGCCTCCCGGGCCGCAACAGGAAGATGATTCCACAGGAGAGGAGCCTGATAGCTGAAGGCTCTGGCTCCTGATCTACTTTTGGAGACTTTAGGGACCACGAGTAACCCTGCGTTCTCAGAGCGCAGAGTTCTGGTGGGATAATATGGCACTATGAGCTCTCTAAGATATGACGGGGCCTCACCATTTAGAGCTTTAGAAGTTAACAGTAGAATTTTAAATTCAATTCTGGATTTTACTGGGAGCCAGTGCAGAGAAGCTAAAACAGGAGAAATATGATCTTGTTTCTTAGTTCCTGTTAGTACACGTGCTGCTGCATTCTGAATTAGCTGGAGAGTTTTTAAGGACTTACTAGAGCTACCTGATAATAGAGAGGTACAGTAATCCAGCCTTGAGGTAACAAAAGCATGGACCAATTTTTCTCAATCAATCAATCAATCAACTTTATTTGTAGAGCGCTTTTCCTGCATGGACATGCAACACAAAGTGCTTTGCAGAATTAAAAACAATTAACACAAGAAAGAAAAACAGTTACAAAGAAAGCCCCTCCCTCCCACCCTCCATACTAGACACACACACACACACACAATCTCACACACAACAGGGAGACATGGCATGGCACTGAGGATCAAGGAAACACCACCTTTGGGGTCGTCCACACTGGGAGGAGCAGCAGGCCGTGCCATCGGGGGGACCAGCACCCAGGCCCCCCGACTCTGACAGACAGGTGGACCCCCACATCGAAGGGAGGAACCACCAGCCGGCCGGGCCGAAGGGACCCAAGGACAGCACCCCCACTAGCAGGCCTGACACAGCTCCCAGTGTGGAGGACCCCCCTGAGGAAACACTGGAGTTAAAAGCTGAAGACTAAAAGCATAAAATAGGACTCTTTTAAGGTAGCTGCATCTTTTCGGGTCAGGATAGGCCTAATTTTTGCAATATTACGCAGATGAAAAAATGCAGTCCGTGAGGTTTGTTTTAAATGAGAATTAAAAGACAAATCTTGATTAAATGTTACTCTGAGGTTTCTTACGGTAGTGGTAGAGGCCAGAGCAATGCCATCTAGAGAAACTATGTCATCAGATAAAGAGTCTCTGGGTTGTTTGGGGCCAAGAACAATAACTTCAGTTTTGTCTGAATTTAACATCAGGAAATTGGTGCTCATCCAGGTTTTTATGTCTTTTAAGGCAGTTATGGAGTTTAGTTAATTGATTACTTTCTTCTGGCTTCATCGATAAATACAACTGTGTATCATCCACATAACAATGGAAATTTATAGGGTGATTTCTAATGATGTTGCCTAAAGGTAGCATTTATAGAATAAATAAGATTGGTCCGAGCACAGAACCTTGCGGAACTCCAAAACAAACTTAAGTACGTAAGGATGATTCATTATGGACGTCAACAAACTGAAAACGATCAGATAAATAAGATTTAAACCAGCTTAGTGCAGAACCTTTTAGGCCAATTAAGTGTTCCAGTCTCTGTAGCAGAATTTGATGGTCAATTGTGTCAAACGCCACACTAAGATCTAATAAAACAAGTACAGAGATGAGTCCTTTGTCTGAATCAATCAGAAGGTCATTTGTAATTTTAACTATTGCTGTCTCAGTGCTATGATGCACTCTAAATCCTGACTGTAATTCCTCAAATAAATTATTATCATGGAGAAAATCACACAGCTGGTCTGTGACTACTTTCTCAAGGATCTTTGACATAAATGGAAGATTAGATATTGGTCTATAGTTGGCTAACACCTCTGGATCCAGGGTGGGCTTTTTTAGTAGAGGTTTAATTACAGCTACCTTAAAAGACTGTGGTACATAGCCTGTTAATACGGATATATTGATCATATCTAATATATGAGTGTTGACTAAAGTAATGTGAAACATCAGATTTGTATGCAAAAAACAACATGTGCACACCATGGATACCAAATGGTACCCCATTCGTTGTTATGTTTACTGGGACATGAGTCCATACAGTGTTATTTAACTATGAATGTCAATATCGAATTCGGATTCACGTCAAATCCATTGCAGTGTTAATTTTGACAGCTAGTTTAGAGATGGTCTTAGTCTTGAGAAAAAAATGCCTGTAAGTTTTAGTCATTTTTATCTGTCATAGTTTTAGTCTAGTTGTAGTCCATGAAAATTCAAAACATTTTAGTGGATGAAAACTCATGACATTTTAATCAACTTTTAGTCGTTGTGTTTTCTATTTTTATCTTCTCCTGTGCTGCCAGCTGGCTGCATGCTCCGCTTCCAACAGCTAATGAGCAGAGCTGCTAACAGTCAGCACTGCAGCTAACAAACTCCACAAATTCGTTCAGCAGCTCCTCCATCCACAGTCAGACACAACTGAAAAACTGTTGTCATATTTATCGTCAATGAAATTAACAGTGATCCATTGGTTGGCCAGTCTGCTGGCTGCCACATTGGCCATTCCATTGGCTGCTCCATTTGCTTTCCACTGTTGCTGCAGCAGCGGCACAGTGGTGCAGTGATTAGCATTGTCGCTTCACAGCAAGAGGGTTCCTGGGTCAAACCCAGGGTGGGGGAGCCCTTCTGCACGGAGTTTACATGTTCTCTCTGTGTCAGTGTGGGTCTTCTGTGGGTATTCCGGCTTCCTCCCACAATCCAAGGACATGTAAGCTGGCTTAATTGGTTAATTGGCTGTAGGTGTGATTGCTAGTGTAAATGGTTATCTGTCTCTATATGCGAGCCCTGTGAGAGTCTGGCATCCTGTCCAGGGTGTACCCTGCCTCTTGCCTAGTGTCAGTTGGGGTAGGCACCAGCCCCCCCTTCTGCCCGTGACCCATAATAGGATAAGTGGTTACAGAAAATGAATGACTGTATTGCTGCCACGCTGATCTGCTGTGATAGTTTCAGTGTCTGGTCTATAATCTTTTCTATATTATTTCACTAATAGCCTAATATCACTGCTAGATGAGCAGACACACAAGCAGACAGACTGATGGAGACACAAGATTGACACTATGTGTGATACGAAAAGAACAGAGGGGCAGAATTACTTTATAGTCTTCATCATCACCTTTGCAGCTTGTTCAAAAATGACATTTTTACCATAGCAGGTACCGTGGGGTACCTGTACCAGTTTTTGTTCAAATATGAATGGTACCAAACTCTACTTGATATGCTTTGCTCAGTATGGGGCTTATAAGGTGGTAGTACCACAATATGTTAATACATATGGTCTATTCTTATGTAACACAACACAAAACTACATGTCTAGCATCCAAAGAACTCAAAATTAAGTCTTTCAGACCCAGGATATTTTCTCCATACTAAAGTGAGGTATTGCTTTTAACAGAAAAAATCCATTATTACTCACAATTACTGCTACTCACAGACCCTATTCTTCAGTGATAAGGCAATAGATATGTTTAAAAATCTCAAAAGTGGTTCATTAATAAAAGAGATATTTCTACTTGTGCTGACTTTGTTCTTGTTTCCTTGAATAGGAATAAAATATGTGCATCTCAGTAGAACTCCATTCTTTTCAAGGTGTGACCCATCACCTAAGAATAGGGTCTAGTAAATGCAATAGGTGTGGGCTGTGATGGATTTGTAAAGTGTGAAGTGGAGGCAACTTAAGAATAGGATATCAGGATAGTGTGACATGTGTGGTTGTGCTGCTGCCGTGGTCCTGCCAGATGCCTCCTGCTGCTGCTGTTATCATTAGTCAAACTTCTACTGTTATTATGCACATATTTGTCATATGTATACTATCAGATATTAATATATACTGTCAACATATTGTACCACAATAGCCAGAATTATAACTATAATAGTATTACTCACTTTCATTAATGTTGTTGTAATTACCGTCTGTCCTGCACCTCTCTCTGTCTGTCTCTCTGTCTCTCTTTCTGTCTCACTGTGTCAGTGTCATACTGTCATACTGTTACTATTATGCTGATCTGTTGTGTACATCATCTATTGCACGTCTGTCCCTCCTGGAAGAGGGATCCCTCCTCAGTTGCTCGTCCTGAGGTTTCTACTGGTTTTTTTTATCCCATTAAAGTTTTTTGGGGGGGAGTTTTTCCTTATCCGCTGTGAGGGTCCTAAGGACAGAGGGATGTATTATGCTGTAAAGCCTGGTGAGGCAAATTGTGATTTGTGATATTGGGCTTTATAAGTCAAATTGAAATTGAAATTGAACCTGTTTGGGTTAACAAGTGTCAAACTACTTGTGAATTAGTTATCAACCAGACTTCACTTTAGAATGGGGAACATATTCTGAGTTAGAAAGACTTCAAGAAGTACTTGATGGCTGGAAAGATGGCCTTTTCATAAACTGGGCTGTCTCTGCAGTAGAAAGTTGCAAGTACTTTTAAAATTGGTGCCACATGACCAGAGAAAACAGAAAAAGGGCTGTTTGCTTTTGCTCAAGTGGTAGAAAACCTGCAAATACCAGAATGCGCAGCGTGGCAACAGACCAACGAAAGTGGGTCTCAGTGGTGGGTCACGTATGGTGCTTCTCAACGTCAGGGAAGGATCATTAAACGGCTGAGTTTCAAGGAGGTTACGTTATCGAATCCTGCCAAAGGACTGCTTCAATGCCAGGGATCCTTCGTATTCTACTGAGGACCAAGTCCTTCCTTTAGAGAATTTTCAAGGATGAATGCATGTATCTTTAGCGGGCATGAAGTACCCACAATTCTTTGTGCACAATTTGCCACTTCAGTGACACACACCCAAACACTCGCTAGCTTGGTCCAATGGGACCTGGCTTGGAAGGACCCATCCTACCAAGGAAGCATTCTTGACATTGAGAAGCACTGGTAATGCAAGCTTGACCTTTTTCCATGACCCGCTTTTACCTCCTGAGCACTTGTACTTATGTGTTCTTTTTTTTGTTTTGTTTGTTTATATATGTCTAGACCATATTTATTAAGTGTTTTTGAGGGAGAATGGCTTCTTGTGGTACTACCACCCTAAAAAGCCCATACTGACCAAAGCGTATTAAGACTGTAATTCATGTACCACAACTTCCTTACTTCCTATCAATAATAATAATACTAATCAGTAATTAAGAGGTTATTGAGGGAAAACTCTTAGTTAATGGCCGGGTTGTAAATTAAAGTCATGCAGAATAAGGCATCATTAAGTGCTTTGCAATTACAAAGAGAAAACTTGTGGAAAAATGGGCAATAGAGCCCTTTCCCATTGCCAGAAGGCCAGCATACATGACTGTGCATTAGATTAGCATGCCTTTCTGTGTTTTAATTTTTTTGGGGGTGGTTTTATGTTGGCACTGGAAAATTGTGTAGAAAGTAGTGGTGGCATTGACTTCATTTTTATTTCTTTTACTTTCTTATTACGTCTATTACTTATTCAGTCTGTCTTTCAAACTGGTGGCAACTAATTTGGAGCAATATTCAAGCGCTGTTTGGATGGAGACATGCGGTTTTTGTGGTGGTGCATCATTGCATTGCACTGCAAAAGAGGTCCACCCAGGTGTCATTTTTCCAACACTGCCAAATGGAGCTGGAGCTGAGAAATACCTGTTACTACTGCAGAGTTATTGGTCTGGGAATTAATGCTAATGCCTACTTATGACAAAAGTTAGATGTTAGTGGGGTTTTTTGTCCAGTGGAAAAGAGGCTTTAGTGTCCTTGGGCAAGACACTAGCGCCTTGAATGGCAGCTCGCTGCCATCAGTGTGTGGGGGATTTGGTGAATGAGAAGTAAATTGTAAAGGGCTTTGTCCTACTGAGATCGCAAATCACTTTACAAGGGCAGTCCATTTACCATTAGAGTGTATCACACTGCTCTGCTCCCCTTTTCAGTAATCCTTCTCGATTTCAAAAACCCTAACCTGTTGGGTTTGTAAAAGTTTATAACCTGCCCGCATATTCATGTGCTCCTCTGTGAACAGTTACAGAGTGGATATACGAGTCAGATGTTTTGACCGGTTGACATGGGCAATTTCCGGTTCTGGTTTAGTTTTATACAAACTGGCTGAACCTGCATATGTCATTATAACCAACCCGATCTCCCAGTAAATGGATCAATGGAGGCACAAGTGTCTGACAGTCCATGCGCAATTTACTGCAGAGCCAAGGCAGGTGTCGGCAACAGTAGAGGTGGGAGGGGGAAAAGCAGCACTCATTGTGTTTGTTTACTAGAAAGTTCAAGTATTTTTTAGGGTGACAAGAGGAGACATGGCAGAGTTTGTCTCTCAAGAAAACTGTGCCACTATGGCAACATTCTGAATTTGAACTCTACAAAAGAGGTGTCCTAACTAACCGCAAGTGATGCAGAGCTGTCATTTTGAGCTGGACCCCTGTTTCTATTAATTCCCGTGGCTTGCTTTGAAAACACTGCAGTGGTGGACAAGAAACTGATTCATGAAGTTAGAATGAAGAATTATCTACATGACACTTTTCTTATTTCTCAACAAAAAACAAAATAACTTGGCAGCTGGTTGGAGGAAGAGCACCAGTGAGCGATACCTTTTGTATAGCAAAATGACCGTCGCTAGTGACAATATACTATTTGCTGTTAGCTATATTGTATGTCATTTCCAGTAAATTTCACAACATACAATGTGTTTTCTGATAGCACAAATAGCACAAATGTAGGAAGATAGTACAGTAAGTAGCCCACTCACCCATCCTTAAGTGGTTACATCACCTGTCTGATCTGGAGTGCACAGCTGATTGGTAACCTACATAGTTTGTTTACTTGATGAGACAGAAGGACATTAACCGAATCAGTGTGGACAGAGATCTCCAATGTTACGCAATGCAACGCAAATGTTAGACACTTGTTTGGTATTAGGACACAGTGTTGTGTTCCACTCAGGAGCGGCTGTTGAGTCAAATGCGACACCTAGTGGTATAACACGGTATGCCCGTCCAGTCCAGTGTTAAGCTTAATATCAAACCAGTTTGAAAATTTTTACACCAGCCAAACTCTGACAGGTTTGAATCAGGGGCTCCTTGACTGATGATTCCAATCAGTAAGGCAGCCACATTTATTTTCCTGCAATATACTCACTTAAAACTGTCCAACTCTAATTCGCCTGTTGATTTAAGTTGACTCATGCAGCAGCACACAGTAATAAAAGCTCCAGTCATTCTGGGCTTTGACTGAAAAGTGTTTCCTAATGTCTACATTTACACAGAGTTCCTTTCTCTTTGAGTAAATCCCCGTTAGTCACCCTTTCAGAGAAAGATAAGACACTCTTCACAGTCACTTCATATTACATTTTAATTGCTCAAGTTTGGACAGTGGAGTATTTCTAGTCGTCTGTATTTACCGTGGCTGTGCATTCCTTTCCTTTTAAGCTATTAAAGTTGAGTAATTACCCACAAGCCCATGCCATGTTCACTAACCCATGCAGAAGCCTGCCAGTGCATCTTGTCTCTTAATTACAAATTTGAATCCTTAATGCATGTATGGGAAGCAAAATAATTAGACAGATATTTCCTCCATCTCTTTTCTTTACTGACGTGTGTGCAAATGCCCAAATGACCTGACAGGAGAGAGTGAGAAAAAAGCCTGCATATCATCTGCATATTATAAAGGAATTAGCAGCTTGCGCTGCAGCGGAGGCAGACACATCCCTCCACCAGCGCATGCTTTCTAAAGCTGCATTCTTCATTAGAATATCTGAACTGTCATAAATATGGTTCAGATTACGTTATTGTCTCATTATCTTTTCTTTGCTTTGCTGCTAATGAGCGGGACAGGGCAGCTAAACGAGAGAGTTCCGTTTACATTATTTGAAATGTGCCGTAATAATGCTCATTAGAGTGTTCTCTTTTTGTTACACAGTTGCTTTAATTAGATTTTCGTCTCCACTCCTTAATAAGAACGAGGGCATCCATCGCTAATAATGCCTGTAATGTATTTGTTATTACACAATGAGACAAGAAGAAAAAGAAGTGAAATTATTTCTCTTTTTAAGTGTCTCTTAATTGAAGGAGGCTTAATTGGATCTTGTTTGGCTCCGTTTCATTTCCGATGAGTAATCGACTACACGAACAATGCCCTCCTCCTCCTTCTCCTCCTCTACCGCCTCTCCTCCACCTCCACCCGCACACCCGCCACTGAGTTAACCTGCTGTTCTGTACTTCAGCTCCTGTAAATTCATGGTAACGCAGCTCACACACATTTTACCAGGTTAGTTTCAGACCAAACTTTAAATGACACCTCATGGCCCTCTTCAGCTCTTCACTATATTTAAGTATTTAAACTGTGGCTGGATGTCAGGGGGGGGTTCTCTATAACCATGTCTTCTATCCATTGGTCTGGAGCAGGAGTAGGCAACCTGTGGCTCTTTAGCCCCCTCTCCAATGGCTCCAAATTTGAATACATGGAAATGAACACAAAAATGAAAAACGGTTATTTTAATATTTTAATTTTCATTTATCATCGTTGTAGGCCTAAAGTGATTCTCACATGCGTAAGCTATAAGCCTACAACAACTTTAAAAAGTGTTTTAATATTTCATCATCTAAATTGCGAGTTATAGCTAAGTCTACAAAGTTATGACAGATTTGTTTACTTTCACTGCAAGGTACCAAATATTTGTAAATATTAACTGCAGAGTAGCCATCTAATGGTAAAACATAGTATTAGACCTTCAAGTGATGTTGATAAGCTAATTCAGCATTAATAAGGCTGTGTTACCTTTATTCTAAGGGGTAAATATATTTTGCATCTCCAGGGAGATTTAATAAATCTTTTGGACCAAAAATTGCTCTTCTGGTACTTAAGGTTGCTGACCCCTGGTCTGGAGTGTTACCTGCACCTGGCATCCATTACTGAATGGGCCTAATGGGCACAGGCCCAAAGTGTCAAGGGGCCCCCTATTCTTCACCTGCAAAATGTCAATCAAATCAACACGCAGTGACCAGGAAGAGACTCAAAAGATGTCCACTGTTTCATAATCCATCCATGCTGGTACCAAACACCCAGGACTTGTCCCCCATGTTGATTTTGTCTTGACAAGAAGACAACGTTGTTGCACCAACCACAGAACTTTCTGTTTCTTCACAAAAAGAGTTGTAGACAGTTATTTGAACCAGTGAATGTAATGCAGCCTGTATGAAAATATTGTAAGCATACATATGTATAAATGTATATTAATACTACAGGGTTCCTGCGCAAGTATGGAAAGTATGGAAATAAATTTGATCAATTTCCAGGTATTAAAAAGTATGGAAATAAAGTATGGAAAATGAAAAATAAAGTATGGAAAAATATTTGTTTCCAGACTATTACCACTGTTCCAAAAAAACTGTTTTCTAAAATAGAAAATTAGATATTTCCAAAAATAATTTAATCAATCCGGATCATGTTTTATGCCGGGCCAAGCACAGTTTGTGTGAGAGCAAACGTCTCAGAAAACATACCGCCAGTTTTACCTGATTGACAAGTGGTATGTCCAGTCCGCTGCCCCATGACCCACCTCCAGCCCCCCAGGTATCAAATTTCACTCCGACACTGCACCTTCGACAAGAAGACGAGTTTCACGTGGTTCACAATGGGTAGATGCAAGTTTTTGGATGGATGGCTTGGCAATACCATATATAAATACTGGTTTGCCAAGGATTCCCAATTTACACACAGAGCTAGATGCAAGCTTTGTGTGAAATCGTTTGACATCGCCAACATGGGGGAGAAGGCGATTCTGAGCCACATGAAAGGGAAAAACATAGACGTCTCGTTACTGTATCGTTTGCACCCAGAGTCCCAACCTTTTTGCCTCAGCCAAGACATTGAACTTACCTGAGTTTTTATTTGCATGCCATTATGATACTTGGCTACAATCGCCTATTAAGAATAATTAAATATGATGTAAAATATGATACTGATATATTTACTCAGATGCTGCAAATTCTCTGAAAAAGAAAAAAACGCAGAGAAGTCTGGAAATTAGGGTATGGAAAGGTAGGGCATTTTGAAATTCCAAATGTGTAGAAACCCTGATACTAGAACTTACCAGACTTAACCCTTAGTATACGCAAAACTATTTTAAGACCATAACAATTCTGACAGCTAGTGAAGATGTCATGTTACAGGATAAGTGGGTAATAAAGTCTTCAAAATTCAGGCAAGAAAGCAAATTTCCAGCTGAAAGAATTACCATTTTGTTGTTCTTTTCAGTCTACACAAACACTATCACAATACACTGTTGTCACTCTCCAACACATGTCTCATCCCACTCATGCCACCACATGGACCAGCAGCAGTGGTGTACAGTCTGCTGGTATCACTAATAGCCTCTCTCAGTGGCACCACTATGTCTCTCAAACAAGCCCAGACTGCACAGAGAGGGCTGCGAAGGCAGACAGACACAGTGGAAATCAATGTCAATTGTCAATGCACTTCAAGGTCACATCATCTTAGTAAAAAGGATAAAGATTCCCGAGGAAGCTGACACTCTTCACAACTGGTACTTCAGATGGAAACTGAAATTGGGGCAATATTGAAAACATTTTCTAACTTGTTGCTTTGTGATTTTATCCTCTTAATTAGTCTGAATATATATTTTGTTTTCATTTCGTTTTGCATGGTAAAGTAGCTCTCTTTAGCCTACTCCAGCTTTAATGGTTTGTCTCAGGTCTTGATTCAGTCATCATTTCTCACCTCTGGATGGAGTTCTAGTCAGTGTTTCATTTGTTTTCTGAGCCAAGCAAAGAGAGCTCAAGTAAAACCAGTGCAGATTTCATCATGTTACAGCTGTATCTGTCAGAGGTCGTCACCATCAACACTACTTCAAAGCCAAACCTGCTCTCCCCATCTGCATCCATCAGGAGCTTAAATCAGAACGTGTGTACATTTTCTGGCCTGTTAGATTCCTCTGAGGCGTAGTTTGTAAGGCACCCTCGCTGTTTTCCTGCTTCCAGTCTGCAGTGACAGGACAAAGAATGTACTGTACTCTGATAGTGATAGTTGGGCTACGCGAGTAATGTCGGATGTAAATGAAAAGCCCATCTCTCTCAGTCGCACCAAACATTTGTTGTTCCAGTTTACACTTTTTTCTCTTCCCAGTGATATTTTTAGAAGGCGAGCACAGCATGACCTTGTTTATTTTCTGTTTCCTCACAGGTATAAACATTTCCTACAGGACCTGGCTGCCAACACAAGTCCAGACAACCCAGAGTTCCAGCAGCTTTCAAGTAAGTGTCTTTTCTGATGGCGCTGCTGCCTCAGTAATCATTTTACCGCATTTCAAGGAAAATATCTGCACATTAACCTCGAGTGCTTTTATAGCAGAGCAGCGTGTCTGGAGCTGCATGCTCAAATTTGCACACGTGTGAAGCTGAGGTTGATGTTGTTGTCACCTCTTCCTCTTCCAATCTGTCAGGATTGTTGGGGGGTTTGTCAGTGACAGCAACCTAACAACAAGTGATGAGCGCATGGCGATGTGCTCTGCATCACTAGTCACAAAGACTTTGGGCTCGCTCGCAGTGGAACTCTTCCCTACCTGTGACAGGCAGTTTGGAGCACAGGAGAGTTAAGTAAAGCTGTACAATTATAGAATGTAAGGCCAGTCCTCCAACAGCAGAGAAACAAACAAACAAAAAAAAACAGCCAACCTGTGAAGACTTTCATCTCAGCAGTCAGACTCTGTCATAGTGAAAGACAGCCCTCATTATCTTCATTTGAGGAACAAAGGAAAGTGCTCTCTTTCCCTTTCATTCCTCATTTGTTATTGTCACAGCAGCGCTTGGCTAGTAGAGAAATGAAAGCAAGGCGAAGCTCAATATGCGTGTAAGTTCTAGTTTGATGTGGATTTTGACATAATTAATTGGGAGCGGATCAGAGGATATTAAGCGGGAGCTATATTAATAAATAAAATCTTCAACATCAACACGAATCCCGATAATGACTAATTTCAATCGTCAAATAAACAGCGAAACTGACTCAAGTGAGAATGTACACAAGGAATTATTTATGTGTATCAATTAAAATATCATTGCTAGTGTGCTGCCTTTGCTTACAAATTAAAACAGCCCCTGACTCTAAGATGAAGGTACATATCTAAATGTGCTCCACCATCGCCTCTTCCTCTTCTCATTAGAGATCCTTTTTTAAACTCTGCTGCTTTTTATTGGGGGTTGGGTGTGTGTGTGTGTGTGTGTGTGTGTGTGTGTGTGTGTGTGTGTGTGTGAAAAAAGGAAAAAAAAAAACGTCCTATAGTCAGCCGGGTTGTATTGTAAAGGGAATTATTTAAAAAAGAAATTCCAGACAAATCACATTGTATATGATTAAGCAAACTAGCAGATAGAATCACAAGAGGCTTTGTTGTTGTTGTTTTCTCTTGTTGTGCTGCTCTGTGTCAGTTTGATTTCCTCTTCTTTGTTTCTTTTCTTTCTTTCTTTTTTCTCCCCACCCCCCCAAGCTCCCCTTTTCCCCTCGCAGTGCATTCAGGCTGGATTTAATTGTTGTAATTGCAGTGCTTCAGGAGTTTTCATCAGCCCCGACACTCTAACGCCTGACTCCGCTGTAGTAACCATAACCAAGTCTGACCTGACGCAACTCTCCAACTCTGTCAGAGATTTAACAATAAAAGTTAACAGTCCTCATCCCGTGGTCAAACACTGTCTAAATAGTGAATAAATGGAATAAAGTGCTGTAAGAAGTGGAAGACGTCTTCAGAATGTCTAATGGGCTGAATGTATTATTAATGCCTCGGCCAGAACTCAGCCCAAGAATACAGTAATTAGGAGTTGTTGTTTTTCTAAAGCAGGCAATGGAAAAATATTCCAAACACGTACAACAAAGGGAAAAAAGTCTACACGGATGCCTTGTTTGGTTTACATTGTAATTGTTGTGAAGTTAAGCGAGCCAATTAGGCCGTGATTATTTTAGTGTAGACAAGTCGCCCTGAGGATCAAGTTCATCCGCTGAGTTTCAGTGCTCAGAACAAAAGCAGGAAAGTTGAGCTTGAAATTAGAATCCATCTGTTTGTTGTTATTTTGGACGCGTTAATGATGTAGTTCTAAATGTTTACAGCAATTATTATGGCTGGCACACAGTAATTGGGTGCTTCTGTCTATTTTGATGATTTGCCTATTTGTTCTGGTTAGATTTTAAAGCCTTGTACTAAAAAGTAAGGAAGGTAGTTTGTGAAAGAGTCCTTGACATGCAGAGAGATGTGGCACAATACAGTTGACAGATTGATTGACTTACATTGGAAATTGTTCAGTTCTGATATTCTTTTGATTGACTGAGTGCAGCTGAGTATTGTTCCTCAGTACATTTTGAGTACCGGCTTAAAATATGTACATATGCACATGGTAAGTACTGACAGTTGGTGCTGGCCTGCTTTTGTGTAGCGTTGAATAAGATATTTACACTAGCACTTTGCTCATTTTGTAAATCCCCAGACACACCAAACTGACATAACAGAAAAACTAGTGGCGACAAAGGCAGGCTGTTGTGTTGCCTAACGTCACCTGTGTCCCACCCTAAAAACTGCACTTAAACTAGGGTGGCCAGATGAGAATGGGTGGGGTGGGTGCTTGACTGTCATGACATGTCAGCTTCATTAAAAGCATAGCTGCAAATTAAAGCAACAATAGATGTAAAAACACACAGAGGCAGTACATCTGTGATCGGTTCCCTAATTTAACAATTTTTTCAATATTTTCCTCTTCTCCAGTTTCTCGTTTTATTTTATGGAAGTGATCAATGTAAGTACACTTGTCCTTTAAACTCAATAAAAAACAAAATAAAAGACGCCTGGTACATTCGTTACAGGCGTATCAATTTGTAGAACAAGTTTGTAGAACAGTTTTGAACAGTTAGAACAAGAGGCTGTACTGTAACGTGCAAATCACTCCTTCTCGTGGCTGCCTGCACTTTCCCTGTCCTCGCAGCTGCAGCTTGCGCTCTCTTCATCTACTTCATTGCCATTGCTGTACACAATTTAAAAACTACAACGCCCATAATTCATGTAGGAACTGCTGCAGCCAATGTGCAGCCAGCTGCAGGACGACTCAACCACCATGATCAGTTTTTAATGTTTTATCAGGCAATAACTACTCCAGACTCTGCTCTAGTGTCATTTTCAGGACAATTAGGGCAGGATTCGGGATTCTGGACAACTGCTTGGGTTTCGGGACTGGCCCGAATTTTTCGGGATGTCTGGTTACCCTAACTTAAACACAGTGCAAAGACTACAGCTAACAGCCAATTAGCGCGAACATTCTTAGCCTGCATGAGGGTAAATAACTCACTATACCAGCAGGCTGTGGTAGTCTGTATTCGTTGATGTTAAACCCAGGTTCATAATTTTTTTATGCCTCCGCAGTGGCAGTAGCCATGGCTGGAGGCATTATGTTTTCAGGTTGTTTGTCCCAGCCTTGTAACATAATATCCCAAGAAGGCTTAAAAGGAATTTCCTCAAATATAACGCAAACGTCCACTTAGACTCAGCAATGACCTGATTAGATTATGGTGATCAAAAAGGTCAAGTGTCCATCTCATTCTCGTGATGGGATATCTCAAGAATACCTTGAGTGAACTTCCTCAAATTTGGCACAACCATCCGCTTGGACTCAAGGATGAACTCACTGGAATTTGGCGGTCAAAGGTCAGTATGACCGTACAAACATTTTTGGCCATAGCTCAAAAATTCTCATGTTAACGTTGACTAAATTTCACACAAATGTCTAATAGGATAAAATAATAAAGTGATGACACTTTGTATCCAAAATGTCAAGGGTCAGCTTCACTGTGACATCATAATGTTCTGCAAAACCAGTTCCCTGGCTATTACTCAGTGTCATACCTCAGGAACAGACGGAGTGTCATCTGGTCAGATACTGAACTGGTGACTCTAATTTTGGATGTCCATCTTGAGACTGTGCTGATTGTGTAGATCTTCTTTGCTGCCGGGAATAAGATGTGTGTGAAGCATCCATGTTTTAGAATATGCAGCTTCCTTGCAGCAATATTTGAAACACTGTCAACTGTCATGGTTAAATATGACTCTGGACAGAGAAGGATGTAAACTGTAACTGCAATTTGACTTCTTTACAGAGGCAGAAATTCAAGTTGCTACATGTGAAAGAGGGGTTTTGTGGGAAAACAAGCTTTCACTTAGCAAAGTAACTTGTCAAAAAATCATCAAAACTAAACAACAAAACACAGTGTTTGTGATCTCCTTCCAAAATAAATCATATGAGCAGGACAGCATTTCAAAATCACAGATACAAAAAATGCATCTTCGCTTTTTTTTTTTTTTTTTCTTTCTTTTTTTTTTCATCTGCCACAGGTATGGTTGATGTATGGTTGGATGATCCAGACAAAAAATAAGTTGTTGAGCAACCTCCAGGGCTGAAAAATGAAGTCAGAGGTACGAAAAACTGCAGACTAGTCTAATGGCCACTTGAGGCTGACTTTAAAAGGGAGTCTATCCCTATAGATCCCAATGTTAAAATGCCCAATTAAGGGCCACTTTGAGTGACAGGTGGATCATGTCTGTTGACAAGTTGCTACCACAGCGACAACAATGGTTAGGTAAAATAACCATGGCCGGATTCAGGGAGTATGGGTGTAGCCGTAGCTGTAGCTATTTCAGTGTGTTTTCAGTTCATGAAATGAACATTTCAGTCGCCTAAAAACGTCTTGTCCAGCATTTGTTTTTACTATAAGACCCTCTAAGGGGTCAAATGTTCAGTTTTTCTGGTAAGTACATTTTGTTTTAATGGTTTTTCACTAGCAAAAAATTAGCATTAGCATTATTACAGGTAACCATAGCTGTAAATGCACCATGTTAACCCAGCCAGCAGGTAATGTTATCTCCACCCTCTCATTCAAATATGGTCACTTCTGGCTTCAAAAATCCAAACTCAAGACCATAAAACTGAAGCCCACAAACCAATGGGTGATGTCCTGAAGGCTACATTCATTATTTTATAAAGCCAGTGGTTAAGATTAGGGAACGATGGTTAAAAGAAACCAATGTTAACTGATGGCAGGGAACAGAAGGCAAACCATGTTCTCCTGTATCAAAGTCACATGCAGCAAAACATTCAGGAAGCAGCTTCTTATTTAAAGCTATGCACTAATTGTCACTTTCACAAGTTTGATTGATAAACGCTGGTCATATCAGGTGATTCATGTTAATGCAGTAACTAACTTGATTACAGGCCATCAACTTGTATCTGGTTTCAGTGCTGCCTGCAGCCGTCTGTACTCAGGCAAAGATCATGTGTGATGGAAGAAACTCAACATTGCACCTCCGCTGTACAACTGTGAGTGTTTCTTTAGCTCCAGCAGCTACAGGTGGGAATGGTTTGGAGGAATATAGCTACTTGGAGGAAAATAGGTTTATTTAACCAAATGAGCTTTGCTTATTGGGGGCTGCTATTGTTTGCATAAAGTTACAGCCTCACAGCTCAGCTGATTTACAGTAGGGCAATGGATTATGGGCTACAAGGGCTGCTGGGGCGGACACCAGTATCCCTCTAATTAATATAACCATGCTTAGGTGTCCCTACACACACATTCAAACACAGCGCACAGCCCAGCCTGACCCACTCAGCAGACCATCAGGCCCAGTCAGGACTGTTTGGATATTTTAATTTGCACAGCTAAGTTAAGTTTTCTGCAAGAGCCCGCTGATGAAATCAAGCAAAATCAGGCTGCGATGCAGAATGAGCTACTAAACAAGATTCCAACTGCTTCACAGATTGCACTGTTAGTTACCACATTTGGGAACATTTCTTTGGAAGTAAGAAAATGAAAATATTTGCTGACGCATCGTAATTAGAACTCTTTATTTCGTATTGATCACTGAAGTCAACGAAGTTTATTCAAAGATGTGTTATAGCCAGAGATCATTTGGGGTGGGCTCAGAAAAGGGTGTATGTACTGTAGGCGTTAAATGCAGTTGCATTCTAATGGCTTCGGTAGAAGTCATAATCTTCCACGAATTACCACAAATATTTAAATATAAGTTTGTGTTAAGAGTCATAAATATTTGTTTGGAGCATGGTCAGCATAGCGGGCCTCTTTCCTCTGAAGTAGATGGCATAGATGAAATCCTTTATTATACATGTCATTTTTTATTGCAATGTCAATATATATTGTGATGTAGTACATAGGCCTGTCACTATAATTATGTTAACAACTTTTTGTACAATATATGGTCATGACCTCAATCATTTTTACTCACCTCGATATTGTTGCTGTTGTGACATTCGTGTTTGTTGACATAAGAATGTCGCCAACATTTTAGTCAACATGATGCCAGAATAAACAGCTGGAAATTGTTGCGACCATAAAAAGACTTCAGTGAAAGAGAGAGAGTTGAAAATAAAGGAAAACAACACTTCAGAAATGACACAGTGTAGCTAACAGGTAGCCTGCAGCTGCACTTTTGCAGAGGCGAAGGCACAGTCCCCATAATTGTTAGGTTGCCAGCCCCTGGTAACGGGCCAAATATTGTGTAGTTTAGTTTCACCCTCCAACAACTTCATCCTCCACTCCGTAAATCCACCAGCAAATTGCCCAACTCCAGGCCGTCCATCCTGGGAGCATACTGCAGCACACCGGCCAAACTGTGGGAGACATTTATAGCTGCAGACACATTCTGTTTGTAGTGCACACAACACGCCCCTACAGTCCACTAGCACAAGCCAAACTCACAAATGCGATGGCTATCTGAATCCCGCTACAGTGCTACACTGTAGTTATTAGATAAGACCAAATGTAGCAAAAGTCCCTTTTCCAAATCATAATACATGAAGAAGTGATTCACTTTGATTAACAAGATGTAACCCTTCCTATTTAACATGATAGTGGATCTGTAGGTATGGTGACCGAGTCATGTAGCTGGAGGGTGGGTCAGGTAGCTGCTCCAGCTGCAGTTATACGTACTCGGATTATGGAAATAACTGTGATGTTCCCGGAGCTTTGCTAAGTTTGTCTGTTAGTCACGTGAGGCATTACTTGGTTTAGTTTTTTGGCAAAATTTTGTTTTAGGTCTCAAACTGAGCATTTCCAGGCTACTCCTATAAAGCTGCTATAATTTCATATATACTAGTGTATATTAACAGGTGTTGATTACTTTTTTAAAAATACTTTACATTTCTTCATTTTCATATTACAATATCTGAATATTCTTAAAAATTAGAAGTTTGTTGCTCTTTGAAATGGTGTACTTGCATCAGTGATATTAAATGGTCTCAAAATGACGGTAATATTGTTTGTCACAGTTAAATCCTGGACAATATATTGGCCAACAAATGTAGTTATTGTGACAGGCCTAGCACTACATTTGCCGGGTTATCTATTTAAAATGTTTAGATGTAATGTTAACAGATATCAATATCTGTTTCTGGCTTATTAAATATATCAAATAAATTGTAATAAGTAAGGTAAGTGTTCATTCTTGACAATAAAGTATTTCATCACATTGATGCAAACTGTCAGTTTACTGATGGTCTGATATACTCAGAGATATTATATTATTGCTCGGAAAGGATTTAATCACTGAGCATCCTCACATGTATGGTAATGCAGATGTTTGTGTGTTTCCTCAAGGGGCGGTGACTGCGATATGCGAGGTGTCCCAGCGAATCCAGAACAATAGCCGGCGCCATGAGAACCACCTGCAACTGTGCCGGGTGCAGAAACTGCTGAAGGGGCGAAAGACGAAGGTGTTGGCTGCAGGTTAGAGCCTCTGATCACATATTCCTTTCATCTCCCCAAGAACCACCTCCATCTCCTTTCTACCTCTCTCTGCATCTATTGCTCTTCGTCCTTTGGGACACATTGGGGTGGAGAGGGAAGCAAGAGAAATATAGATAAACTAAAGGGAAATTAGTTAGGAAGGAGACATTCTGAAGGCACTCGCCTGGAATGCTTTAATCAATGGAATTCATTGGACTTCCTGCAGGAAACTAAAGTGTTTTGCACATCACACCAAGCTCAATTTATTAATAGAGCATTACTGCATTGGGATGCCCCAATTGTCAAATTCTGGGTTAATACCAATTAAAATTTGGCCAATAGCAGGTGCCAATAATTTTTGTTGTTGTTTTTTGGTATTTATTCCCCCTTTTGTGCCAGGAAAACAAGTCGTCATTATAAAAAAATAACTGAACTGTTTTAAAGTCATTCAGCTCTTATTACACTACCTTTGAGTGAGCACAACTTTAACCTTACAAATTCTTGCAACACCTTTTACTGTTACCTTCGTTCTCATGAAAATCTTTAAAACAACACTCCATCAGAAGCCTTTTTACTACATCTCTAATACCTATTTTATATTGCTGTGAAAACCTTAACAAATTTCTCTTTAGTACAATTATATTTTCTCAAGTTTTTCACCCAAAACTACATTTTACAAGATTACAGTGAACACATTATGATAACGTTATAATTTACCTTTGCCCAATATTCATTTTTACTGAATAGAGCTTGAATGCATCACAGCATAACTCAATGCAGCCTTCAGTGTTTCCCCTAGGTTGAGAATTTACTTGTGGTGGTGGGCCGGGCGGTGGAGGGGGACGTCGCGGTGTTTGATAAGTGCATTCAAAAGTGATGATTTGTGATGATTTGTTCGCTCGAAAATAAGAAAAAATGTGCTCTGCAGGTTTTAGCAATGCAGTTGCCCACTGACATCAGTCTGATTAGCTGTACCTGTGTGCTTAGCTCGTAGATGGTAGCTCAAACTCAAAGCACTTTGGTAATATTTTAATTCTGTTGACACAAGGGGCATATTACTTTTGACTTGTCAACTGAGCTGCCTGGGAGTGTTTTGAAGTGACTGAGCCATAAAGAAGCAAAGTGGTGTGCTACTTTCCATCAATGCGGCAGCAGGAAACAGGGAGCTGCTGCCGCCGCTTTACTAAGGGTGCATCGAAGGGCCAAAGTAGTACATATGATTAACACGCTATGTTGGGACCTTTTATCACATTGGCATTAACATAATAATGCTGGCAGCCCTACTTTTAGTATAATACTTTTATATCTTTTTTTATATTACTGTAAAAACATCAACAAATTTTTCATTCAAACAGCTATTTATTGAAGTTTCTCGCCAAAAATGGCTTTTTACGAGATTACACTTGAACACATCATGATAAGGTAATAATTTGTCCTCGCCCAATTAGGGACGCACCGATCCGATATCTGGATTGAATATCGGCCCCGATATCATCAAAATAGATGGATCAGGTATTGGAAAATGCAACCTATACCTGAGGCGATCCTTTCCCTTAAAATCTATTGTGATGCAAGATACGTCATGGAGGGAAGGAGAGAATCTGCTGTATTTCACAATATTTCAACTGCTGTTGCACAGTTATTTATTTTTGTTAAACATAAATAGTTCATCATTGCAGTAATGTGTTTCATCTTGTTTCATTTTATCTTAGGAAAGAACTATGTAGTCATCAATGCCCGATGCCTCTAGTCTTTTCTATTCTACATGTAAAGGTATATAGCTTTTAAGGTCAACCATGGTATCGAATCGGTGTCGAAATTAAAAAAGCTGGATTGGTGCATCTCTACGCCCAATACTAATTTTTACTGAAAAGAGCTTGAATGCGTATGAGTCATGACATAACTAAATGCAATCTCCATTAGCTTTTAATTCTGACCACAGGCTTCTAACAGCCAACAGCTCTCCTTCAGCTCATGTCACTGTTGTTCACAATGTAGCATTATCAGAGAAACAAAAGGGTGCATCCCCTGACACATCAGTAGTGAGTTTAATGCACCCTCTTGTCCCAAAGGCCTCGTGGAGAAGATCTCTGTTCATCCCAAACCCATTTTCTATCGTCCCTTGGACGACGAGATGCAGTTATTCTTGAGTCCTGCACAAATTTGATGTGACACAACAGAAAAACGTCGGCCACTGCAAATGATGAATATCATCTTCTTTGCCAATAGGGGTATGGCAGTCATCAAGGCAAATATTGGCCCATTCATATGCATATCTTTATAACTTAATATAACTTTAGGTGAACGAATATGCTTTTCCACTTCATTACGCCTTCACTCTCGCTCATTTCTTTTCCTCCATTGTGGTTCCCTCTATACTTGTGGTGCGGTGGCCCTTTTCTTCCTGCCACTCCCCCTCCTGTTGTTTGTCTGGCCTCCTCGTTGCTCCGCCACCCTGCCAATCTCCCCCAGGACCAATTAGAGCCCAGCCTCATCTTGCGGACCAGCAGATAAAAAGGAAGCCAAAGCGTGTTTGTGTGTGTGTTTGCTGGATACGAGTGAATGCATGTGTGCACGAAGCCACGAGCGTGTGTTTTTTTGCTTGGATATGCAGGCTCTTTTTTTCTTTCTTTCTTTCTTTTTTTTTTTTTTTTTTTTTAAAAAATGTGTGTATTTCCGGATGTGTTGGTGCAGGCTGGGAGCGAGCGCTGAATAGCAGCTCATCTCTCTAATGCCGATATGGGAAGTTTCAAAAGCTTCCTCTCATCCAAGTTCTCAGGCCCTCGCAACTCCGCCGGCTTCCTTTCCAGCTAATAAAGCTCCGGTCCCACCAGGCAGACTTCAGAGCAGCAGCAGCACCACCACCACCCCGCCCCGCAACCCCACGCCGACCCATTCTCCTTCCTCCCCACCAACACCACCTCTAATGTGGGTAAAAGAAAAGCGCTCTGCCTTTTACAGATGAGAAGCGTCGGAGCCCCTCAAACATATTAAGTAGCTCTGTAGGAGATGAGGGGGGCGATTGTGAGACACAAAGCCTGAATCAATGGGACATCGATACAGCAGACAGTCAGCCTGTTTCCCTGGGAGGCCGCAGATTTGTGTCTGCCTGCCTGTTCCTTCAATTTAAAACAAAGATGTCTCACATTTTCTATCTCGTCTCACATTGATTTTTTCCAATTTACGTCCCTTTATGTTCTTGACTGTTGCACCTAATTGTGTTATGAATTTTTATGTGTTTTTTTTTTTCCTCAGGTGTCTTGATGTCAGTCAGACGACCTCATTAAATTAAGCCTTATTGTACAATTAAAACAAAGTTAGAGGGAAACAGATATGATGAAAGCGCTTCTCCTGCACAGATCCATTGAATATTTTTTAACACTGAAACATTTAGAGAATTTATCAGTTAATCCACAGGAAATTAATTGACAGCAAATTTACCCAATGAACACTCACTTAAGATATCAAGCCAAAAACACCAACCATTCTCTGGTTCCAGTCCTTTTAATATCACTGTGCACTTAATATGTTTTCTGTTGATCAGACAAAACAAGCATTTTACAAGGTGTCATCTATAGCCTTTTTTTTTCTTTCTTTCTTTCTTTATTTTTTACAGTGTTCTGACATCTCATAGATTAAACAGTTAATCAGATAACCAGATCTAAGGTTGTGTATCTCTCCCTCTCAGTTGCACAGTTCCCAATCCAATATAAAAACCACACAGATGCATTTAAAGCAATATGATTTGTAATCTGATCCAACTGTGATTTGATGACATTATTAATATTGATTCAGCTCAGATTTCACATTATTACTTGTTCATGAATTGTGTTTTAGTTTTTAGTGGCTAAATGAAAAAGGATTTTTCCTGAATTTTTAAATTCACTTACTGAATTGGAAATACACTTATTCAATACATCAACTGCTGTGCACGCAAGTCCCCTTCTCAAGTAACAGTAACAAGGTGTGTTTTGCCAAAGGTGTACATATTTTATTCTACAACTTCCCATTTTCCTGACCAAAAAAGTTTCGAAATGTAGCTATGTAGCTGGAGAGGGACAGGTCTGACACACACACACACACACACACACACACATACTGTACAGAGAGTTACATGGAAGTTTTCTTTGACAGACATATAATTTTCCGTCAAATTTGGTGCAGATTTTGAGTTAGCAGTGTATCGATGAAGGCTTGTCTCTCACTGAGCTCGTTTTCCGTTATGTGTTGGTTCATCTTTTAAACCTACAATAGGGTCAAGGATAGACATTTGTATGTTTCATATGTATCATCTCAAGGTTTTTAAAGTGTCGTAGTGTATGAGCTGGAGGTGGAGAGGATGGTGGATGGCGTGACACCTAGGCAACATGCCTGCCAAGCTACAGACCACTGTTTGAGACCAACAAACAACAAAGCCTGTTGTTTTTTTCGCGAGACATGTCTGTGTTCAGTTTCCAAAATTAATAATAATACGTTAATAAAATAATTTATTATGGCAGCACATTGGTGCAGTGGTTAGCATTGTCGCCTCACAGCAAGAGGGATTCTGGTTCGAATCTGGGGTGGGGGGTTCGAACTCCGCAGCGGTGGAACACCTCTGTGCAGAGTTTGCATGTACTCCCCATGTCAGTGTGGGTTTTCTCCATGTACTCTGGCCTCCTCCCACAGTCCAAAGACATGCAGGTTAATTGGTGACTCTAAATTGACTGTACGTGTGAATGTGAGTGTGAATGGTTGTCTGTCTCTATGTGTCAGCCCTGTGATAGTCTGGCGAGCTGTCCAGGGTGTACCCTGCCTCTCGCCCAATGTCAGCTGGGATAGGCTCTGGTTTTGTGACACGACATGGTGAAAATATTTCTGAGGGAACATGTTTGTGCATCAAACTCTAATACTCCAGCAGAGGAGTGCACTTGTAAATGACGCCAAAATGCACTAGTGACTCAGCTCTACATGACTGTTTCAGGACAAACATCTACCCGCTAGTGTGGCACATAGCCTTTCGAAGCTGACTCGCCAAATGGAAAATATACCTGCATTTTGCACTTGGTATTTAGCCATTAAACATTGGTAGTTAGCCATCTGTTGTTGTTTTTCTAACAGGGTAGTGCCACAAAGCGTTTTTTTTTTTTTACTGAGACATTGCTGCATTTCCAGCTGGGAGACTGCCACCAAAGCAGTTATTTTAAGCCAAAACATAACCATAACCAAATGGTTTTTGTGCCTAAACCAAATGACACATTAGCCCCAGTGTTGTTGAATCATAAAGTTTCAATGTATCTGTGAGAGAGCCGTCTTGAGACAGGTCTAAAGACCAGTTTTTGAAGGGAGTCTCGGACTCAACCATATTTTTAATTGGTCTTTTCTCAGTCTTGGACAAAAAGAACTCAGATTTTATCAAAAGACTGGTCAGAACACAGCTGTGGGGATATCAGTACATTGCTTGTGCAGAAAAAAGAGTGTTGAATAAAGGTGGTTATATTCATTTCAGGTCTTTACTGTGTGTATTTGTTTGCTCCAGGAAAAATTCCCACAGGTAAAATTAACCTCTGCAATGCCTTGAGATTATTTTATCAAGACATTTCTCATAGTACACTTATGAAAATGGCAATTCAAGAACGGAATAAAGAGGAATCCTCTTTTTTTTCTGGGGGTATTTTATGTGGGAGTATGCGTCTCTCAGATCAATCTTAGGAGTGCCTATGGTTTGCATGTTCCACTTGTGGATTTGTCACTTTGACATTGCAATGAAAATAAAAGAATAAAAAATTATACACTGGCCAGCCCTGCCCTACAATAAACAGAGAATAGTTATTAGTCGTTGCAGCTGTAGTTTGATTTATGCCTCCATACCACTGAGTTTTAGCTTTTATCATCAATATCTTAAAATGTTCCACTTCCATCTTGTCTCTGACCTACAGTAAAATGGCTCCAGTATTGTGCAGTCATGAAGTGAATTGAAAGCCTGTTGACTCTCCAAACCCAACGATGCCAAAGCTGACCCTCACTCTGCCACAGCAGCTGCCCTCTGCCTCTTTTATTCCTCTGGCTTCGGACACATCAGGGGGAACAGGACCCTTTGTAGATCAATCTTTATTTCCTGCCCCACCTTCCTCAGCCCCCCCACCTCGTCCAGCCCAAAAGACTTTGTAGTAGAGCAGAGGTGCTCTTTGACAAGGGAAGCTGAAAGGCCTGGACATGGAGAGGAGTGCTTGGCACTTCCTGCTCTTTGAACCTGCTGCTGCCTCAAAGCACTGCGGATGGTCAGATGTATGCAGGGGGTCTGAAGAGAACCTGGTCCACAAAGAGACTCCTGTACACAGAGCATAATCCAACCTCTCTGACTCTGTCAACTTTGTCTATCAGGGGGTCTGATAGGCGATGTCTGAGAAAACTTTAAAGGTCAGAAAACTACAGTTTGCTTCCCAAAGAAGCACCAAATGTATTTACAATTCGCCTTTAAAAAGAAAACAGTAAAAACCTGAATTACGTCTTTCCTAATTGCATCAATAGATAGTTGCCGTCAGGCATTAAGACACTTGGTTATCATTCATGTTATTTTACCCAGATGTATTTTGAATAGTGAAAGGAGCAGAGGGTCTGTGTAATCACACACACACACACACACACACACACACACACACACACACCCTTGATGTCGACTCAAATGTATCAGTTTCAGCACACTAGACACTGGCAGCACTCTGATGCTTGAGCAAACATGTAACACATTACTGCCCATGCATGAATTAAATGTGATAACATACTCTGTTATCACACAATAATGCTATGTTATACATATATTTAAGTCCTACTGAAATGTACGTATGCTACAGCTTACTTATGTGCTCAGTAAATCACCTTTGCCATAGACTGTAAACCTTAAAGTACCAGTTGCTGGCTTTTCTAAAAGTAACTTTTTCACATTATCTGTCACTAAATCCTGATAGTAGTACATGAGACAGATAATCTGTAAAAAGTATGTTTTCCCTTCTCCTCGTAGTGCTTCTATTGGTAAGAATCTGTGTGTGAGGAGTGGGGGAAAAATCGATTCAGTATAGTATCACAATATTTTTGTGTGGCAATAACATATCCATGCCCAGACGTCAAATATCAATTTTTTTATAACATAAATTAATATTACAAATGCAAATTAAATTTTTAGGAGCCGACTAGAGTAATATAATCAGTTAATTTTTTTCAGTCTACGAGATAAAGTTTTCCTCTTCTTCTTGTTCCTGTTCTTCTTCATGCCTTAAGTATACTGAATATTGTATTGTGGGACCTCTGGTGATTCCCACCCCTAGAATCTACCATGGCTGAAGGAAAACTACTTAGTTATCACTGCTCGTGAACTGCAGTCAAACTGTCAAAGTAGGCAGTGCTGATCAAATATGAATCAAGATTCTGTTACTACATTGTCTATTTCTCATCTGAAATGTTTTCAAAAGATATTTTAGTAAACTGTTTTGCTAATTAATGAGAACGTTTGTGACCCTGCTGTGGCCCTTTTTCGAGGCAATGGGGGGCGTGAGCAAGTAACAAAACATGTAGCTCAGCATGTGATGTAAACAGTGACGTGGGAGGGAAGCCGCGGCTAGTCAGTCCCTCTGTGATTCTCTTGTAAGTCGGCCCATCCTTCACCGTCTCCGTCATCTGACGGTTAATGGCCTCTTCATTTGCGAGGGCAAGGAGGGCGCACAATTCCTTGTCTCCCCAGTTGCTCATCTTTACAGTGTTTGTCAGGTTTGCATTTCCCTCTTGCTACTAGCTGCTCGCTAATTCCTGCTATCAGCTGTTTCCTTTTTATCCCCCGCTAGCGGGTCGCACGTGCAGCGTCATCAACAGCTGCTCCCACAAGTCATCAACAACCCCTCGCGTGGCGAAAGGCCGCCTCGTTCTGTTTGAACCAAAAAGGTTCCACCAATATGACTACCCTACAAATTGGGCACCTCGGATCAACTTGCCAATCCGGCTCTGTGTGTCTAAACGCTTGCAGCTTGCCGGCAAAATGGCCCAACATTTGCGAAAATCTGGCAGTGTAAAAGGGGCTCCTGACTGAGAAGCTGAGGTCACTTACGGCAAACAGCCTGTTGGTCAAAGCAGCATGCTCTTAATTATGCGTAACTTTAAGCCTTCAAAAAATGTAAACGGGTGAGTTATAAAAAAAAAAAAACACCCCATACAGTTGTCATGAATGTTAAAATTACCTATAGAGACCAAAACTGCTTTTTTTTCTTTGTAGCAGGTTATTCAAATGTTTAATTCTGCTGTAAAGTTGGGCACTTTGACATGGTGGTCTGTGGGGACTGACTAGCTGCAGTTTTTGGCACTTTGTGTTTGTTGTTGCAGGAGCAAACTTTCTCATTTTACAGCTAAACAGAACACTATAATATGTTTCTGAAAACATGTAAGGAGAGAAATAAGCAATGCACTAACAGAATTTTGATTTATACTTGATCAGCACTGCCTAGTTACACAGTTTGACCGCACTACTCAGTTCTGATTGGTTGTTTTCCTTCAGGCGTGGTGGATTCTTAAAAAAATACCATTAGAAGCAATATGAGAAAAAGGAAGGACATGTTCTTTTCTCGGGTTATCTCTCTCTTATGTGCCACTGACGGGTTATAGTGACAGTTTGAAGAGGTATGAAAAAAATTGTTGTTTTGTTTTTTTACAGAAGTTACCAACTACAACTTTAAAGCATTACTTTCAACATACTAAAATGTCTTCTCTCTTCAGACAACAGACAATAGGCCTGTCCAGTAACATATGTCCGTTATCACAAGGATCAAAGTCCTAAGTCTGTCAGTTAATTGTGAAAGAGGTGAGGGTTTAAACTTGGGATCTGTTTCATGAAGACATTTTTCACTACAGTTGTGTTTTTTTCAACACATCCTGAATTGAGTGTTGAGATGTCTTGTCTGACTGGTTATTGTAACAGCATATTAAAATGACTACTACTTACTGTGTCTTTAAAGAGTTGTATAAGGTTCAAGCAGGGTTTTATTTATATAATATTTAATAGAACGATCACAACTGCTGCTCCAATCTCCACACAACACCTGAGAGAGTCACGGCGTGTTTCTCGACTGTTCCGTTTGAGACCCATGGCATTTTAAAAGCAATTTGACCCCCGCCTGGCCCCGCCACTTAATCTCAGTAGGCTTGTCTGTTGCTGAAAATGTCCTCTCTGAGCCCCAGAGGCACAGCTCCGGCCACTCAGGCTAGCTGCAATCACAGGCTACTGGCTGGGGCAATTACAAAAACACCCTGGACCCAGGCTGAATTTTCATCTTATCTATCCAAATGTCAGCCTCTTGCTTATTAGCTATCATCATGCTGCTGCCAATCACAGTGAAAGAGATGAGAGCTTTCCTCTGCGGCCACACCCCAATATGCCAACCTCCCACTGAGTCTGTCTTAGATTGTCCTTTTGTCCTCATTTATCTTTTCGATTCAGCGTTGCTTTGTTTGTCTCATTATTTTTATTCTCAGCAGTTTTGCAATTTGATGCCACGGAGACTGTGATTGTTATCACTTTTACACTGACATAATGATCTTGGAAGGACCTGCATTGGTAGTAATTCTAAATGCAAGTTTAAAGTTTGTGGTTCAGTGGTAGTTTATCACATCCCAGTTAAGTGTTAAATCTGAATCCTTTTGTAATTATGGCCAAATTTCAATCTGGTTCAAAAAAAAGAAACAACCTTGAAGATCTCAAATCACCTTTTGATGGCTGGTATGGCAGAAGGTTTAGTGTGTCAGCCTAATAATGTTTACAACCTGTAGCTAAAACCTGACAGTGAACCAAGCGGCATAAGGCATGACATGTTGAGTGCAATAATAAGCATTTGCTCCGAAGATCTTTTCTCTAGAGAAGAGTTGTCACTCTGTTAGTCTTGTTGAACAGACGGCAGCCAGGTTTTATTTTAGCTATTATGGGATAAAGTCAGCTGACCCTTCACCAAGCCCTGCCCCTTTGTGGCGGTCCATCAAGCTGTCAGAGCTTGCATGGAGCCCACACTGTAACTAACTGCACTACATTATCAAATCATTGGAAAAGCGAAAAAGCGTTTTTAAAGAGAAGCAGACAGAGGGGTTGACGATGTGTTTGAAGGATATAACCATGATGTCAAACTGACTCAGCAGCAAAAACAGGTTGAAAGTATTAGGATAGTTTGAAGCTAAAGCTGAACTACAGGCTACAGATGACAGTGTTAAAGTGAACCGTCACATCACTGATGATTGAGACAGGAGACAATGAACATAAAGGGAAACCATTCAACCAGGTGTGTGTCACTTCAGTGTGTGTAGATGAACGGTGTTTGGCTTCCCCCAGTGCTGCCAGCTGATAGACTTTGCCACTAATAATGTCGCTTCACCAGAAGCGATTGTCAACACTAGGGTTGTAGCTTTGTTTTTCTTCAGTCAAACCAATGTGGCTGTTCAAAACAAATATTGGACCGTTCATTAATTTTTCTATATATCGCCAGCAAGCGGACGCTGGATATCGATCAAAAGCCAGATAACATTATTTCACAGCCTTACCAAGCAAAGTCTCTCTTCCTACATGCAGCTGCCTCCACTTCACCACCTCACTCAGACTTACCCTGGGTCAGGTCTGCAGCTGCCTGTACTCTTCGCAGACATCCTTACAGAGCGCAAGGAACAACTTTACATAGAGTAACGATTTTATCCCAGAGGGCGGAGTGATAGCAAAGACTGCTGACTCTGCAGTTACCTCTGGGGGCCGAAATGTCCCTAGAAGTACACTGCACAGTGACTAACAAAAAAAAAGAAAGAAAGAAAAGAAAAAAACTGCTCGAGCTCAAGAACCTAAGTCAGCTGAGAGAACTCCGGCTGATTATTTTAATCTTTGACTTTTGGGGGGCAGCCCTACCTGCTAATGTAACCAGAATGCCTTCTTTTTTGCTAATAAGAGAGGGCCTGGAGAGATTGAAAAAAAAAAAAAATTAGATGTTTGTTAGCCCACAGCCAAAACACTCCAACTGAAATCCAGATCTAAAATTGAACCAACTCTGAACCCAACCTAAGCATTATTTGACTGTTTGACCCTGATAAGGGATCAGCAGGACAAACGTTTGTACCTGTGATGGTCTGTCTGAATGGCATTCATATAACACACCACTTGAGAGACAGCATGTAAGAGTGGACTGAAACTGAAACATGTTTTCATTGGGTACTGAATGTAGTTCTGTGCAGGTGTGTGTAATGCGGTGGTTTAAACAGTACTGTGTACGGAACTACAGCTGCAGCCTTGAGTGTGTGAGAGGTGATGAGCAGGGATTAACTTTTGACAACAGTCTTGTATGAATGGGTCAAATGTGGCTGTTCAGCGTGTTCAGTGGAGCTTGCCATACACAGCTTTCTGGTATGACAGTGGTATAAGATGACTGTTGTATCATAATACCCTTTGCACTGTACAAAAGACAGAGGGGGTTTAGCTTTGAGGCTGGGTTAGTATTAGGTCAATGATTCCTACATCCAACACTTTTTGTGTGAAAGAATTATTAGTTCATTTCACACCACTGGGTTGCACCATTCTATGTTTTTACTGGTGATGCTGTCAGTGATGTGTGATGGTGTTGCTATGAAACATCTGTAACATTGTCCAACATCATAGACTAAATAAAGTTTAAAGTTGGGTGAATGCAGGTTGACTCTAGACACTGGGGTTTTTATTAGGGATGTACCTGAATCCAATAAAATATATGGCCATATATTGCAATTTATTACCTCCTTTCAACTGCAAATAATGTCCCTGAAGAAAAACTCTGTCAACTTCTGTTTTATCTAATAAGAAAAAGGTTTCAGTCTTTTCATCTCACTTCAGTCTTATTCACATAGGCTACCTAAATTTGTATTTGTAATTTTAACAATTTATACAATTAAAAATAAAGATATTTGGCTCTGTGTGACGATACAATATTGCCACACAAAAATATTGCGATACTGTACAGTATCGCAATCGAGCTTCACGGCCAGCACACAGTCTGCAGTGATAGGTTCGATTGGTTTTCTATCCAAATATAGACACAGATAATGACTTTTTTTTAACACCTCTAGTTTCCATACTATAATAATGTTAAGGCTACAAGAGCAAGTTGGTAAAAGTAATGAAAAGGTGGTGGTTTTACTTAACAATCAGTCTTCCCTGAACCTTGAAATGCTTTGACTTACACCGTGTCTTTACAGGAGGTACAGCATTAGCAGCAAGTTAGCAGACCAACTGCAGCTTTAGTGCACCATCCTTGTCTACACAGGATGTATTCAGGCACAGGAATGAGTGGAGGTCACCTGTGTTTTGGCAAAGGGGTGTATACATGTTCTGAACGGCCACACTGGAGGGCGGGTTGACAAGCTTGGTGTCATAGAGAGGAATGTGACATGATTATCGTACAAATGGGGATGAAGGTGCTTAGCAGTTTTTTCTCATAAGCACTGATAGTGTTGTTCACCCGAAAGTGACAGAGCTAGTTGTGGAAGAGTATTTAAAAGAAGAGACTGAGACCAAATCAGCGCCTGACGGTAAAAAAAAAATGGACTATTCTCACTACAGAGATCAGTGCAGATAGCTGGTTCCATTTTGTATCCGGATACAAGTTTCATTTTCAAATCATTCATTCAAAATAGGAGTGTATTATATATCAATTAAACTCTGTGTATCCTGGCTTGTTCCACATGGGATGTATAAAATGACTATATTCATGCCACCGGCATGAGACTCGCCTTGGCACCTCATCACTCAAGCTCTTTCCTATGGCTTTCTCCCTTTCACAGACACAAAAAGACTCTCAAACATGATATGTCCTGCCCATCCAGACCATATTCTCCTGGAGGATAGTATATGAGCAGGAGGGACATGGGTTTTTTGTCTGCAGGGCTCCTGACTGCGACCATTTAGTCATATTTTGCAACCATGGAGCACCGTTGCAATATATATAAAGCATATATTATTAATATATCAACTGGAGAGCTGTTAGGTTGTCTCTTGCTCACAGAGAATGAATCCTCACATTTCCCAACACCATCGGAATAGTTTAACTTTCTGCTAACATCTAACTGCTGACTGGAAGCTCAAAGTTTAAAGCTAAAACTCAGATCCTGCCTGAGCCAAGTCAGGTGCTTCAAAATAAAAGTAGCGGTGGTAGAACCATACTACATTTTTTTATTAAAACAGTACTTTATAGCAGTGCTTAACTTTATTGTAATATAATTTTATGTAACTTTATTATAAAAGTATTTTTTCTAACATTTATTGTAACACTAGTTGTGCTTATTTCAACTTTTATTATAAGAGTACTTTATTGAACTTTATTATCGAAGTACTTTTTCACTTTAGTATAACAGTACTTTATTATGATAATACTTTATTTTGCTTCATTAAAACAGTACCTTATTACAACAGTACCTAACTTAAATTTATTCTAACAGTAGTTTAAGTTTAGTGTTTAGGTATTCAGCAGTAGTTGGGAGAAAATGCCAAAATATATATAGCCTAAAAAGATCTCAATATTATCTATAGCCCATATAGCCCAGCCCTGATTCACAACTTTCCTCAGATTCTCCCTTTTTTGTCTTTTTCTGTGACTACATGCATCTGCAAAGAAAGAAACTGGCAATGTATACAAATGCAGTAACTCAGGGACACAGTTGTTGACAAGACTGACTGAGTGAAAATGACAGACTGCCTTAACTTAAATGTTCCAAACTGTAGCTACACCACCAAAATGAATCAATCTGCCAAATGAAAAATGTGCAAGGGATACTGACGACATAAAAGATATTTACATCTACTGTCACAGTTAAACGAAAAAATAGTTATTTTTGATAACTTGAGAAGAATGATTGCTCGGCTCCAGCCCACTACTGGTGTTACACTGTATTCTGTGACACATCAGATTCTGTGACCCGCAGCAGTGCTACTACCATTTCACCTTCTGATAACATTAAGTGTATCGTCCACGCAGAAAAATCTGTGATCTATTGCACTGATATTTTTTACTATTATTTCCACTGTGTTGTTTTTACCCCAGCCTCTGCAGCTTTAGTAAGGTGCAGAGTAAACACTGTTTTCTTCACAGAAGAGAGGAAAAAAAGACAGGGTTAATGAATGTCACAGAGCAGTGACAGACAAAATGTGTTCTGAAACCCTTTCACGTCAGTAGAATCTAAATGAGTGAAATAAAAACAATACATAATTTTTTACTAAGATGTTTTTATTCCCCTTAAAAGATTTGATACGGAAATTTAAGGGATTCAGATTCAATAAGCCAATTCAGAACTATTGGAAACATCAAATGGCCAGTGTGCACAAACAGTGACATCAGTCTTTCTGTCAGGATTGAAATCTGTGTTAGGAGTCTCAGTGCATGCTGGGAAAGCCGTCAGCTTCCTCTGCAACCCAGATGAGCAGCTGAAGATAATGATTGTGTCTGGTTTTCTCTGTTCCTCCCTCCTGTCCTAGGGAGGTGGTACATCCGCGAGGGCTGGCTGAAGGTGGTTCCTACTAAAGGTGCGGATGCTAAGCCCAAGATGTTCTTCCTGTTCTCTGACATGCTGCTGCAGGCCAAGCGCTGTGGCCCGTTAGAATACACCAACAGAGACAAGTTCGCCGGCCAGCATGCCTACCCCCTGCAGGACTGCACTGTGGAGAAGGTGTTTGGCCACACCAGGAGCCAGGGAGGCCTGCTCAGTGTGAGTATTGTTCACACAATTGTTCAGTTCCTTTCCAAAACAGTAGAGGGATCAGGGAGTTTTTGGAATATTGTATTAGATCGTGGTCAGCTCAGTCAGAGTGGAAAACAGACTGAAAAACAACATTACCAAAACAAGACGGAAGAAGCATGAATGGATTACTGACTTACTTATGAAAAGCAACTGAAAAAACACATTAGAAGAAAGTCCTATACAGAAGAAGGAGGAACAGCAGGAAACATTTTAGTCTGTTTTATTCAATATATGCTTCATCTTAGCATCAGCTGAACTTGATGGCATATTTTTACACAGAATGAGGACTGTGTATTTTTTCCTGCATGTCCCTCTATTTCAGTCACCTATAACTTTTTCAATGTACGTTTAATAAACTCATCATTTTTGTTCATAATTACACTTAAAAAATCTCATCCTGTGAAGTATTTAATAAATTATTTACTGTAGAATATAATTGAACTCTCTAGTCTTTGTCTAACCAATAATAAACATAACACAATTAAATAAAATCAGCAGTGAAATCACTGATCTCATGAAGATATGTCAGTGCTGTTCAGTATTTATATATAGCCTTTTTATTACATTTCACTGGAATTGTATTTTAAATTATTTAATGTAACAAAATGAATTTGTTGAGTTATTGTTAGTGTACTTGTTTGTAGGTACTTTACGTTTTATACAGAATGCATGTTGTATTTGCTGTTAATGAATTAGTTGCTTGTTCTGTCAGAAAATGGTAAAAAGGAAAAAAAAGTCAATCAGTGTTTCCCTAAGCCCAAGAAGACGTAACAATATTCAGTTTACTGTCTTAGAAGAGAAAAACAAAACAAAACGCCTATTCCTAAAAAACCCCCGAAAATATTCTTTCTTGTTGGAGCAAGTTATGTTGTGCACACAAGTTAGTTATTTTATGGGAACAACTCATTAACTTGAGGGAACAAGTTATGTGCACATAAGTTAATTATTTTGTAGGAACAAGTTACTGATCTTGTGGGAACAAGTTAGTTATCTTGTGTACACAAGTTATTGTTTTGTGCATAGAAGTTAATTATCTTGTTGGAACAGGTTAGTTATCCTGTGTACACAAGTTATTATTTTGTGCTCATAAGTTGTTAATCTTGTGTGAACAAGCTATATTGTAGGAACAAATTATCATCTTATGTAAACAAGTTTCTTGTAGGAACAAGTTATCATCTCGTGGGAACAAGTGAATTATGTTTGGGGAATGAATTTTCTCATGCACACAAGTTGATTGTCTGGTGGAAACAAGTAATGTGGGAACAAGTTATTTTCTTGAGGGAACGAGTTAATTATGTGGGAACGAGTTCTGTATGTTAAGGGAACAAGTTCTGCTGCACACATGTTGATTATCTAGTGGGAACAAGTTGTATTGTGGGAACAAAACGATCTTGTGGGAACAGGTTATTATCTTGTATTAACAAGTTAATTATGTGGGAAAAGTTCAATATGTCATGGGAACGATTTATGTTTAGCACACAAGTTAATTATCTTGTGGGAACATGTTATCTTGTATGAACAACTTAATTATTATTACAAGTTAACTTGTTCCAACAAGATAATTAACTTGGTGCATGCAAATGAATAATATAACATTTTGGGACTTTAGGGGCTCCATAGGAATCAGAGAATTATGACCCTCTGAAAAATCTACTCGGACCAGTTAATCAGTAATCAAATTAGTTGGTGATTTAATAGGTGACAACTAATCAAATACTCAATTTAGTTACCATACCAGATTCTTAAAGTCAAGTCATTGACTGTTACTGAGCCTTCAGTTTATTGAGCATATTCTCTTTATATGTTTCCAACATGAGGGCCATTTACAGCAGTCAACACAGGATGTGTAATTTAAGTGCAGAAAATTGGGAAAAGTTGAATGTTGAATGAAAAGAGTTTGTTGGGCAGCAGGTGGGGAAGACATCTGTTCATTGGTTTGAATACACACATGAGTGAGTCCTTAGCAGAGGCATTATTTAATTTCCTCTTTTGATGTATGTTGCTTTAATTTGTCTTACTTATGGCCCTGACGGTTGCTGTTGTAGAATCTGCCAAACACAGGTTCCCTGAATGTTTTCCAGCCGCACTGAATGAAAATGTCATTTAGTTCTGCTTGTCAGAGGAGACCTGCGTTCCCTCGCCTCTTCCTCTCCCTAATCACTTCAAACCCTTGTTGAAGTAGCCCCAAAAGTTGAACTTTTAATGTGTCTCTCCTCTCAGTCTGATCCGTCTCCCAGGTCTCAGTACAGCTGCTGGCTGACAAATTGTGTCTAAATGATGTAGCTGCTGTCATGAAACATTCAAAGGAACGAGTCGCGCGTCATTGAGTGAGTAACGAAAGCGTTTATGCAGCGAGCGTTTAGTGCCAATGCTGCATGGTATCAATATTCATTTCAGCAGATTCGCTCTTGCTCAAAGAGCTCTTTATGTTGTGCTGCTAATGTGCTTCCCTGTGATGCACAGCGGCTATGTAGAGGTCTGATTACGCTACTGTCTGCTCACACTGCTGTCTGTCCAACATGTTGGCAACATTTGATGCTTTTTGACATTAAGCTTGATTCACACAGTGTACAATAAGGCTGAGGCAGTTAGTGACCTTATAAAACTAGTAATTCAATAACTGATTCTAGTCCAAGACCTGAATAAGAGGACAAAAGTGATATCAAACTGAGAAATTTAGTACATTTCAGAATAGAGCAAGACATTTGAGGACGTCATCTCAGGCTTTGGGATAGATTGACATCTTTTCCTGAAACAGGGCTGCAATTAATGGTTATTTTCAAAGTCAAATTAATCTGTCAATTATTTTCTCAATTAATTGGTTAGTTGTTTGGTCTATAAAATGTCAGAAAACTTTGATCAACGTTTCCCAAAGCCAGAGATGACATCCTAACATGTCTTGTTTTGTCCACAAACCAAAATCATACAGTTCTCAAGAGGAACCAGGAAAGAATTTTGTCTTTTTTTCTTTTATAAAAAAAGATTGAAAATTGGTTATCAAATGAATTGCTGATTAGATAACTGACAACTATTGGATTAATTGTTGCAGCTCTAGGATCCAGAAAATGCTCCAGATTTTTACCTTTGATGTGTTTTTCAGCTGTTGGTCACAGTGGGAGTCATATCAAACAGAGCTGTGCTTAATGATTATTTTAATCATCAATAAGCCTGTCATCTATTTTTCAAATCATCAAAAAAAATTTAGTTTGTCCAATGTCAATAAAGAGAAAAATCCCTAATACAAGTTCTAACAACCTAAAGCAACATCTACATATCTGCCATATTTGATTGACAACTGCAATAATTAACAAATTACCAAAATTGTTGTCAATTAATTTTCTGTCTTTTCAATGAACTTGTGTCTCTGACTTTAAAACTCTTTGCGATAAGTTGTGATAGGCATCTGTACACTAAATGATTCAAAATGGGATAATTAAAACAATTCTTTGTGGCAGCCATTAATGTGTTTAATAAGAACAGTTTTGTTTTCTAAATCTCTTAATAATTTGAAAAAAAAAAAAAAAGTCAATTCCATCACCAGCCATTTTACTTATCTTGTGTGAATCAACTCCTCAGTGACTCAGGAAATATCAACATATATATATATGTTGATATTTCCTTTCCTGAGCATTTACAATAAGAGAACTTAAACTTGTGGTAAAAAAAAAAAAAAAATATATATATATATATATATATATATATTTTTTTTTTTTACCCACAAGTTTAAGTTCTCTTATTGTAAATGCTGTGTAGACAAACGCAGCCATACAAGTAATACAGCTGGATCTAATTCTGGCGGCAACTAACAATTATTTTTGTTATTGATTAATCTGTCTGTTATTTTTGAAATGAATGATTAATTGCTTGGTTTATAAAATCATGCAATGATTTTATGATAAATGACTTTTTAATTTTTTTGTTGACAAACTAATCAATCAGTCTACTTCTAGTTTATTTTTTTCTAAATAAATTCCTTTTTACCAGACATTTATTGCCACTTTCTGACACTAGTACTACACACACATCTTGGTCCACACATTAAAGTATTGTTGTTTGACGCCTATTCCTAAAAATGATTAGCGAGAGCTTGTTGGTGTAAATGTAGCCGATTTACCTGCCTAATCAGTCATTATGATCCACAAACAAACAATGTATCTGAAAAAAAAGGGGATTTTATCATTAGTGTGTGTAAAATTCAGATTTAATATTTTGTGAGGATGTTTACCACAAACACAGATGAGAGGGTGAATTCAGGTAATGTACGGGACTACAGAGTGTCCAGCGTGTGTGTTGTAGTGTGATGCTCATGGTGACGTATTGTCATGACCAGGCTTATGTGACTTCATTTGTTGAAGGTAGTGTGAATTAAAAGCATCCTTCAAGGGACTAATGAAAAGGCTGCAGATGGGGAGATTAGTCAGAGCAGTATTATTTGGAGTGCGTGTGCATCTTTGTGTGTGTGTGTGTGTGTGTGTGTGTGTGTGTGTGTGTGTGTGTGTGTGTGTGTGTGTGTGTGTGTGTGTGTGTGTGTTAAGAGTCGGGGAGTGTAGTGATGGCTGCCTGCTGTAACAGAATCTCTCAGTTGCTGGATCAGATTAGGCTGCAGATCCATCTCTTCCGGCCCTCCAGTAAATACATCTTCCTCAAGCCTGTCGCCGCTCTCCGCCAGCCGCGCTGCGCGTTATCTAATGGCAGAAATGGCATTTCATTAGCCTCTTATCCCACCGAGGCCCAAATGCATACTCAATAGCATTACACGTAATTTCTCATAAGGACACATTATTGATCCCGGGCCCCTACCTGAGCTCAAGGAAAAGGGCTGTCAGCACTCCAGGGCCATGAAGAATTAAAGCCAAATTAAATTTGACAGCTGTAAATGCCATGGCAATCTATATGCAAAGTTTAGGTGAAAAAAAATAGCTTTTATTAAAATTTCCGTGGGTTTCTTTTTTGGTCACACATGTTTGTCGAGCCGGCTTTTATTTGCGGCTCGCCCCACGTTTTCCTCTTCATCTCCTGTCTCCTCCTCTCCCTCCATCTGTCGACCTTCCTTATTCTCTCCTCTCTCTCCGTCTGCAGTCTTCCTCTCACTAATATCCCCTTGCCGCTTGAATATTTTCCCACATCCCTGACAGATTCTCTTTGATGTATAAATAATCAAGCTAAATTATGTGCAGCGATGAGGCTCCATGCTCCGCCGTTCTTATTATACAAAGTAATTTCTACCTAAGAGGGTCAGATTTCCTGACAAATCCCTAATTACCGCATTGCAATAGAAGTGGAATCTATTTGTGCATAAATCAACCGCCGTCCCCCAAGTGGCGAGTGCCTAATACCATGCGGCACTCAATTCGGCCCCACTCACTGAACTCTGTAATTAGATAATACTTTTGATGATGGTACATTTGAAATCTTAATCTATTTAATGTATAATGAGAGACACTCCCCTCCTCCCCCTGTGTAAAAACATGATTATGTTTGATGAGCTATACGCTCCTCCGTACCAGTGTAAAGTTCTGTCCAAATAACACATGGAAATAATCGATATGTCACTTCTCAACAAGCTGGCTTCCTGTGTAGAGGCTGCAGCCGCAGGTAAATGTGAAAGGTCGTTTAATATGGTGGAGGCCTAATTTTGATCCCCTGTAATAGCTTTCCCGGTGTAATTATGCGGTTCTAAAAGCCCCTTTTGTTTGGGCTCGGACAACTCCTTTTGCTTTGTTTGACAATCTGAGGCCGGTTTTAGCAATGTGAATGAGAGAGTTGATAATTACTGTTGACTCAAAGGAAGAGGACCCTGTCACTGTGTAAACCTGAGTGGAGAACACATCTCTGTCCAGCTGCATACACAACGCAGTCTAGTGTGTCTTGTAAATGCAACAGATTCTTGTACTTTATAGACTTTCCTTGTCTTTTCTTTACCGTCAGATTTCAGTGTTTCAAGGGCGATGGACGCCTGTGAAAAGCAGCACTTAGTGAGGAGCTGGCAGATGGAGGAGGTTTTTGCTTGATTTGGGCTGCCCTCTACTGTTGTTACAGTGTTACTGCAGCTTCAGCCCTGCTGTAGCGAGGCCTCTGATGACTAACAGATGCGAGACTACTAAAAACAACCAAAAACTGATCATTCTAAAGATGTGCCTAAGTGCAGTACACAGAAAGGAAAGGGTTAAGTGTCCTCGGATCTTCCCTGATGTGAAAGCCTTCTCAGGCTATAGCTGAAGATTTCTTGAGTCACCTTTCTACAGTGCACCTTGGTGTTAGGGTAGGTATAACTAACTCTGGTGTGGGAGCAGTAGACAGTGTATGCTTTATATACAATCACTAAAGTATTTCACTGCAGGGAAGATAGGCTTTTAATAATTCTGGGCTGTTTGTCCAGTAGAAAGACTACTTGAAATTGTTGCTACATCCATGACCAGAGAAAAGAGAGGGAAAGGACTTTGGCATCTGAGGTTTCTCAAGAGGTAAAAAAGAAAACAAACTTAAAACTACCAGAATGCACAGCACTGCATCGGACCAATATACTCTCCCGCTGATGGGTGATGTAAATAGTAAATGGACTTGTGTAACGCCTTTCTAGTCTTCTTACCATTGAAAGCGCTTTTTACACTACAAGTAACATTCATACACTGGTGGCCGAGGCTACCATGCAAGGTGCTATCTGCTCCTCAGTTTTGAACACCCTCTCACACAGATGGAACAGCCATCAGGAGAAATTTGGGGTTCAGTATCTTGCTCAAAGATACTTTGATGTGGAAAGTGGAGGAACCGGGGATCGAGTCGTTTGATCTCAGTTTATTCAGTCTCTCTTTTTACAGTACAGGAAACAGTATGGAGGCCTCTTCCTGTTCAAAAAATGTCTGACTATTACAGCCCAACAGTGCACGAAAATATATTTCTGAAGAAATTTTAGGCAATATGGACATCCAGTACCCATCCAGTCAGAATCACAGGAATTAAACTTAACATGTTATCACAGGATACAGGTAGAATTGAAAATATGAGCCAGCAATCTTGAAAACTTACTCACTACCAAGAAACACAAAGCCCTTTTAGGCCACTTTGTTGTACTCATGTGTTCTACCCTGTAAAAACTGCTACAATGTAAAACACAGCAACAGGAGCTTTCTCCTAATAAGGGTAAACAGTGAATTAGCATAGTGCAACAAATCGCACACTGTAAGGTATTCTGTTACTGCATGTGTTTATATGTGTTTGAGTGGCAAACATAGTGTGTACCTGGAAGATGAAAAAGTAGAGCAAGGACACAAAATCTCACTGAAATGAATGAAGAAGCCTGTGTTTTAGCTGTGCTGCTAATGTCACTGTGACTTGACCATGACAGTTATCCGAACACTCAGCGTAAGTCCATACACATCCATACTGCCAACAAACATCTAAACTCATCTTGTACACCTCCTCTTCCTCCAGTTAACCTTCCCAAAGGCCAAACTCCTGCTGATGTCCTGCAACCAGGAGGATCTCAATGACTGGTATCAAAGCCTGAGCTCAGCTATCAGGTATGTACCTGCTACACACAAAAGTTGGGGTTGCAGTTGGCAGTTGGGGCCGAGCACAAATTATAAATAAGACACCCAATAGTTCCAAGGCTGATCAAAAGAGCCGATCAGTAACTCTCTCTGATAATGCTACATTGTGAACAACGAATCAGTGTTGACGTCAGCAGGAGGAGAGCTAGTTAACTGCTGCTAGCAGTCAGCCAAAATTAACTGACAGAGGTTGCATTGAGCTACATTGTGAGGCATTCAAGCTCTATTCTGTAAAAATAATTATGGGGCAAAGGTTATATACAATGTTTTCACATTGTGCTAGAATGTATTCATGTAAAATGTATTTTTTGGTGAGAAATGTGAAAAATTTACAGCTGATTGAAGGAGAAATTTGTTGTGTCTTCACAGCAATATAAAATATATATTAAAAAGGGAATTTTGATTTTTTAATATATTGTTAAAGGGCTTTTGGAGCAGTTATTAAAAAAACATGTTTTTTATATGAAAGAGTTACTATAAAGGTTTTCTAATGTGTATGACTGAATGTGTTCAAAGATATTGTAAATAAGAACTGAATGACTTCAAAACACTTTTTTTAATGATTTCTTTGTTTCCCTGGCACAAAAAGGGAAATAAATATCAACGAAATAAACCACAACAACAAAAAATCCATCTGTATTAATATCAGCCCAGAAATTCACAGTCAGTACATCCCTAATATAAATGAAAAAATGCTGAGAATTAGCTAAATGGACCAACAATACTTGTCATGTCGTTGAACAGAACACTTGTTAAATTAGTGTAATTGTGGTGGCAAATGACAGTTTTTCTTTTAGTTGTAGTTGTTGTGAAATCAGTTTAGAAACTTTATATCTAAGCCCTGACATTAATTCACCAAACAGCAGTTGTAGTAGCTGTAAAGAGCAAAAACCACATACATTTTTACAGCTACAATGTAGTACAATGTACTTTAATTTACTTTTGGACCTTGCTCCGCACTCTCTGGTGCCCTGAGCTGATGTCCCCCTTACATTACTTTTGTAGCTGTAAGATTACATTAATTGTAGGGTGAGTTTGTCCCCATATTTTTATGTGTGAAAGCCATTTCCCTCAGTGGGAACAAAGCTTTAATTTACTTTAATTTCAAAGATAAGAAACAATAAATTACAAAGCTAATAAATCCCCCAATTTATCCTAGCTTCATATGAGTAGAGGAAAAGTCAGATAGCTGCTAGGCTAATGAAAGCAATGAGATACATCATAAGCTTATGTTAAAAACATTAGCATGCTGTATTTGTAGGGAAAATGTATCTAGTATAAGACAGTTGTTTTGTTGGTGAACCTTGTGAGTTATAATGGCGCAGAATTTTGTACTTATGTTAGATGTTGTCGCTATTAAGCCATGTGTTATGTGTGTTTTAGGTGTATTGAATTTTACTGAATTACACAGAAACTTGACACAGTGGCACAGAAACCCCACCAACAACTAGGTTTTTCGAATTGTGATTGCAAAATGATCCAGACACAAGTGCTTGCAACAGCATAGGCCACCTACATAAGCTATGTATAACTATAAGAAATCTCACACACACACACACACGCACACAGCTTGTCTGTGAGTTTTCAAGGAGTCATAGAAATTCATTGCTTTATTAAAAGGGTTAAAACCTTAGTTCATAATTAAGTCTGTATTTAAGCATGATTCTGAGTGAGGTATTCAAACCCAACATGTCATGTATTTTATGTCTGTATCGTTCCATCAAATGGAGATATTGTAGCTGTCTTCGACGTCATTTATATACATCACCCCTTAATTCAGCCTGACATACAGTTTTTTGTATCTTTTCTTTTAAAAACATTTCACAAGTATATGGCTGATTTTTTAATGGTTCAGTAATTTTCTCAAGTATAGAATATTTCAAATGCCACCTTAATAACTGTCCTTTTAATATGTTTTTTTTTTTCATTGTTATTATTATTAGTTAATCATTACATGGAAAATGTATATATTAAGAAATTACATGTAATGGTGTGTGTTGTATTTCACTTAACCTTTTGGCTTTATTTAGGCATTTTAAATCCTCCATACAAGTGCATTATTCATAGGGATTTTTTTTCAGTGGCAGATTAATCTACATTTTACAGCAGAGGAGTGTATGTGGGACTAAGTGAAAATAAACTACAGTGTGTGTTCATAGTAATGAAGGAGCGTATCTTAATCATGTGAATAGTGACCTGTGCGTGTTTTTTGTGTGTATTTTCATTGTTTGGATATGCTGTCTTCCCTTTTCTCGTTGTCCGATGAGAAGCATGTAGCTCAGAACTTCGCCTGTATGGGGTTTGAACAGAGATAATAGATGGATGGGGGGCTCAGTATGCAATGTGTGGACAGTGATTGTCCTAACTCTCAGTGGGTAAAGAATGACTCTGAGTAAAACTTTGACACAGGCTAGTACTGTACCTCAGGCCTGTCTGTCTCTCAGACAGCCTCTCATCATTGATCAGCCAGACCTCAGTAACTCCACTCCCAGCCCGCCTGGCCCCGGCTCCCTGGAGGAGGGTCCGGGTCAGCCCCACTATGTGGAGGGGCCAGCTATGCTGAAGGCCCCCGACCCCGGCGTGCCCGGCCAGGCTAATTAGTTTATCACTTTGTCAGAGAGGGGAGAGAGGAGGCTGTCAAAGAGCTCAGACCACCCAGCAGATGGGGGCCGAGGCTGCAGGCTGACGGCTCTAAACTCCAGGGAGCGTAATTAGCTGCGGTGGAGGACTGAGGAGAGGACAGGCTGAGAGGACCAGGGGTCAGCAGCACTCACACCACTGGGGAGGAGAGCAGGGCTGAGGGGTGTGTGTGTGTGTCTGTGTGTGTCTACACATAGCTAAATTATTGATTTAACAAAGACTACACACTGCCTGGACTGACATCTCTGAATCTATTGAATGTTGCTCTCAATGATTATAAAAAATGTATTGTTTTCTGTGGCCAAGCCATATCAGATTGGTAGCCATGTTTCCAGGCAAAATACCCACTTTACACACACATACACTCCTCTTCACATCACTACCTGCTGTCTTCTGTCTGTGACTGCAGAGGTAACTTTAAGAAAAGTTTTACTCTTTAACTCTTAATAGTTTTTTCTTCTTTGCAGTGCTTCCCTTTGTTGAAAAAATCTTATTGATACCCCCCCCCCCACACACACACACACACATATACACACACAACTCCTAGCCAAGGGACTTAATTAGTGTGTAGATCAATGCTTGGTGACAGTAAGTGTACGGTGAGGTAGGCTGAGGGCTGACCACCAGGGATGTAGTGAAGGCTAAAGACAGTTTAACTCTTACTTACCTTTTCATCTGCAGAACTCTGACCCTCTCCACCTTCATAGGCTGATCTCATAAGATACATTTATAATATATGTACGGCTGGAGATCATTTACATATTAACATTTTTAACTGTCAGTAGATGATGTGTTGTGATATGAAACCATGTTATCATTGTGCAGAATTCTTTGGCTCAAAGCCAACATAATGTATTTATTAAAGTTTTTTTGACAGAGTAAAACAAAAATATGTGTCCTCAGTTTAGATTTTTTTTTTACCCATAAGGCTTCGAGATAATCTTTTGTCTTCGATTTAGAAGTGGTGGCACGATACAGTCTCTGGATTTTGTTTTATATCTAGTGTCTGCAAAAATTTTGTTGCATATTTGCGATGTGTCATTAGCACAGTTAGCTTGTTTATTATATTTCATGAATGTCACTGTCACACTGAATGTCCCGCTGAGTCCTGTTCAGTCTCTCAAACTCAAAATTTGCATTAAACAGCCAAATCTGTTTCATTCATTCATTTCATTTATTTATTTATTTCGAACATTATTTAAACAGATAAGACAGTAAAAAAAACAAATCAGGAAGAAAAATAAATAAATAACAACAATGTCCGAAAAGGAGTAGGATGAAGTTTAAAACTTATTGAGCTCCTACCCCCCTCTTGCCAACGCAAATATCTTCACTGCATATACAACAGCCTGAATGACTGCAGCAGTATCAGAAGTGTCAGGAATAAAATTAATTAAGACCAATGAAAACTGAAAAACAGGGCTGTGTTGACTGAATAGGTCACAGACCCTCCTCATCCGAATACCTCTTGAAAATAACATTTTTATATATCTTCTTGAAATTATTCAAGTTTGGACTTCGCTGAACCTCCATGCTCAGTCCATTCCACAAACTCACTCCACAAACTGAAATGCACATAGTTTTCAATGTTGAACCAGCAGAACGTACCTTGAAATTAAGCTCTCGTCTCAAGTTGTAACCCCCCTCTTTATCACTGAACATCTTTTGTATATTACCTGGCAAAAGCCCGTGTCTTGCTCTAAACATAATCAGTGCAGTTTTGTATTCAATAAGGTCCATGAGTTTCATAACATGTGATTGTAAAAACAGTATGTTTGTATGATCGAGATGTCCTGCCTTGTTAACAATTCTAATGGCTCTTTTTTGGAAACAACATAATGGTTTTAGATTACTTTTATAAGTATTACCCCAAATTTCTAGACAGTAGTTGATATATGGCAGTACAAGCGAGCAATATAATATATGAAGTGCTTTATGGTCCAAAATGTGTTTTACTTTTCCCAGAACTGCGATGCTCCGTGCAACTTTTGTTCTTACATAGTTTATATGGGGTTTCCAGCAGATTCTGTGGTTCAATATTACACCCAGAAATGTATTTTCATATACTCTTTCAATGTTAACATTATCTATCATCATTTGTACTGGTGTGTCTGTTTTACGGTTCCCAAACAACATGAGCTTGGTTTTATTCAAATTCAATAATAATTTATTTGTATCAAACCAATGTTTTAATTTACTCATTTCTGTGGTGGTGACCTCCAAAAGCTGCTGGAGATTTTCCCCTGAACATAAAACATTTGTATCATCTGCAAATAAAACAAATTTCAACACATTTGACACACTACATATGTCATTGATGTATAAAATAAACAATAATGGGCCTAATACTGACCCCTGTGGGACACCACAAGTAATGTCAGCCAATGATGATTTATTGTCACCCAACTGTACAAACTGCTGCCTTTCATGCATATAACTTTTCAACCAGTTAAATGCAACTCCCCTTATACCGTACCTTTCGATTTTTTTAAATAATATTTCATGATTAATGGTATCAAAGGCTTTTTTCAAATCTATGAATACTCCTATAGCATATTTGTTGGTGTCAATGCAGTTTGTAATTTCAGCTGACAATTCTGGGTCCGGTACAGCCCTACTACATAAGCCATATGGTGATATATGCTGACATTGACAAATGTTATTGTAAGTGGTGATTTTATTTTTAACAAATAACACAATGTCAAGTGAAACATACGTAGATTAAACTGGTGTAAATTTGTGGGGTAGAATTTAGGTCAGCCATTAATGTTACCAAACACACTCTACTTAAAAGGGACAGTTCACCTGAAAATCAAAAATAAATATTTTTCTCTTACCTGTAGTGCTGGTTATCAGTCTAGGTCCTGGGTTCTCAACGGGGGGTCTGCAACCCCTACGTCGTAAGCTACCTAACGCTAAAATCACTGCGCGGCCCCCTAGCCATAACAGCAAGGTGAACTAGTTAGCTAACAGTTACATACTATCAAAACACATTGGCCAGTTAGCTGTATTATAATTCCAAGTGTGAAAGAGAGACAGAGTGGGGATCACCTACTTTAGTAGAGAAGTTGGTCTGTGTCTCTGTGTCACAGCTGTAACAGTCTCTTTCAGCTAAAGGGTCTTTGGCCTGAAGATGTTAAAGACCCCTGGTTTGGATTGTTTTGGTGTGAGTTGTCAGGTGTTGGAGATATCGGCCTGCCTGCTCTCTAATATAACGGAACTAGATAGCACTCAGCTTGTGGTGCTTAAAGTGCCAAAAAATACATTTGAAAATCTCAACAGCAATGTCTCTTTCCAGGGATCATGTCCTGGTTACTTAAGATAATCCACAGACCTTGTTGTGAGCAGTTTCATATTGGAACTATTTCCTTTCTACTATTTCCTTTCCTGAACTACACCCGCCAATCGTATCAGCTCACCTAGCACCACTGAGCTAGCTAACATTACAGCTCAGCCAAGGAGGACACCATTAATGTTTACACGTTACACTGTCACAAGCACAAGCCTCTCATCCATGATTAGATGCGAGCTTCCCTCTGCGCGGTGATACAGTTGGTAGGTGTAGTTTGGTGTTACAAACAAACATTGAAATTTCAAAACCTTAGGGTTATACCCAACTCAGAATTATGTCAGAGGAATCAGATTCAGTCGTTTAATACAAATATTCTATGATTTTTTATTTATTTATTTTTTTTCATAGAAAATGTTAAAATTGAACGGGGCTCATCAAATGTACCAGTGTAATTCATGTAATATAGCAAACAAGCTAACAATGGTTCGGAAATGACACTAGATATCAAACAAAAGCCAGAGACGGTGTCGTGTTAAATATCTGTGAGCTGTAAATTCACCTCTTTTAAATGTAATAGTGAAGATAATATTCTGTCTAATCCTTACAGTGGAAAGTTCCTCTTACTGTGCACTCCTAGCATTTGCCTGTGTCTTCTTATGTCATCATCTGGCTGTGGGAAGCAGTCAGATAACTGTAGGTAGAGCAGTAGTAGTAGTAACAACTATCAGTAGAGAAATGCTAAAGAATGTGTGTTTGAGGTCATTTCGAAACAGTGTGTGTGTACATTACACAATCTTTCCATCAGAGAGCACCAACAACTTTATATTAACTGTACACCTATAAAGGTGTGATTCCCATGACATTGTTATTTAAGAGGGCTTTTTATTTTTGTCAGTGTGTACGTCTTTGAAATTGTAATTGTACAAAAGAACTTGATAGATTGACAACGGAGTGTGTGTTGTGTTTACAGGAAGCTGCAGTCTAAGCAGACAGTCGTCCATCAAAGAGATGAGTTGTGTCGGAGACCCCTCCGATCAGCAGCCGACGGCCACAATACACCAAGCAGCAGCAGCAGCAATGGTAACCCCAGCAGGAAGAGAAACATGGTGAGTTACACACACACACACACACATACTCACAGTGACAAACATACATTGACTTTAGTTTAAACTTAGACCACATTGTGTGTCTGAAAGCATTGAAATCTGCTCTCATTTGCTTTAATACAAGATCCTTCATATCTCAAAAAGTTGAAGTACTTTATATTAAAATGTTGTTTGTTTGTTTTTTTACATTACATTACCTTAAAAAAATCATAAAAAGTAACCACAAAATTTCTGCTGGCACAAATATTAGTCCATAATATTAAACCCTGATGAAGACTGAACTGAACTTGACGGTTGTGCCTGCAACAGTTAAAGCTGCACTAATCAAACTTTTAGCAATGGATGACATAACTTTGTGTAATGTGAAAGGAGTCGCTCATCGTGATGAACCCAGAGAGAATAATCACCAACACCACAGTTCCTCTCAGCTCTACTGAATGTTTTAGCCTGTTTTAGCTCATTGTCTCAGATGGAGACATGAAATACAATACTTTTCAATGTATGTAATATTCATTCATTGTAAAGAATAAGAAAAAGCATGTTAATTGATTGTAATCGTTCATTTTAAAGCCAATACTGGCCGATACTGATGACATGCGGATATCATTGTGCATCCCTAGTTAGCGCAGCTGTTGAGGGTGAATTTTCACTAGTTGCAAAATACTCCAAAAACACTCCAGCTGTTGTATTTGTGTGAGTAACTTGCTATGATAACGTTGCTCTGTCTGTGCTGGATGTGCTAACAGGTTACTGCTAGGTTATAGGTTCACCATAACAACTTTATAAGGTGATGATGAGGTTTTTCTGGCTCCAAGTTTTTGTTTGGTCTGAATAATGACAAAAGCCCATTGTGTAAGTCCTTCAAAGATTTAAAACCAAACTTTCTCAGTTAGCTTCTTATTTTGAGCAATGGAGTGCAACATCAACACAAACTTCTCTGTCAAAGTTATGAGTGTAGATATTTTTTCATTTCCAAACTTTAATTCTGATTGTCTATAATTAAGTCTGAGACATTTTATTTTCAAATTTGAAACCGGGTTTTCAGAGGCTTTAATCCTCATCATAGAGCCAGGTTCCATCTAATCTGCCTTCAGAGTGAAAAGTACTTCTGCCCCTCTCATCAGGTGAACGCTGAGAGCAGTGAGCATGCTCAGATGCCTCCAGTTGAGTGGGAGAGCAGCGCCCCCAAGAGGATGAAGCAGACTGATGCTCCAGAACAAAGGTGGGATCATATGAGTTGATTTAATGGTCTTGGGTTCCTGCTCTGCCAGAAAGCTTAAAGTCCCCTTCCACTCAAAAATGTCTGAGATGATTTTGTTACATCTCAACTAGATTGGAGCTAATCATGGCCCAGTATTCAGCTAACATAACTGCATATTAATCCATTTTAAACGAGTGATTGAGGAGTAGTTTCATTTTGAGCTTTTTTAGGGAAAACCAAATCAGACACAAACTTCAATTCAAAGCAGAGTATTTGTGATTTTTAACAATAAAGCATGTAATTTTCCCACATTTAAATGTCTTAAAACAACAAGACCAAATTTATATGTTTTGTTGACTCATGCACTTACATTATCCCAAGTATTTCTAACAATATTCAAAACCAGAGAAATCTGTCATTTTAGTCAAGGACACAGTCCATGTCATGACCACGCGTGTGTCAGGGTTGTTTTGTCTGTGAGATGCAGTCCTAATTTGGCTTTTCATCCAGTACTGAGCCATGTTTTTATGATACACTTGATAGATCTTTAGTTTTTATTTTTAAATTATTGGGTTTAACCTGCTTCTGATTAAAAACCTCCAAAACTTCTGAGCCAGTTGCACAAAGCACCTTGAGTTGCTCCTTAAGTATGACACGTTTAGTTTTTCCTTACCTGAGTAAATTACTTAAGGGTGCTGCGCAGAATCTCTGAAAAGGTTTCCTTAGTCGAGAAAAGACATTAAGGTATTTACTGCTCTGAAAAAGATTTTACAGCAGTAAAATTCTACTGTCGCCATGGAGACCATTTGTTTGCTTGCACTTGCGCTGGAACAGGAGGTTCACTACGGTAATCAGCAGACGGGTGAAGGCGTTTGAAACTCGGTGAATGAAGCGATTCACCATTGCATAAAATGCCTCGCCAATAATTGATGGGAAAGATCCCATTGCATTAAACTGCAGAGCAATCATTAATTGTAACAGAGCTGGAAGAGTGCAGCTTCGGGAAATTGAGTAATCCAACTTTAGACATTGACACAAATCATTAACTGACCTCCGGGCAAATTTTTTGTACAAAATGTCCGTTGGGTTCTCTCGGTCACGGAACACTCTTCTCAGGATGCCTTCATTTTCCTCAATTATTGTCATAAACTCAGCCATGTTGCATTTAGTGTAAGACTAAGATAAGGAGAAAAACTTAAGGAAACCTTAATGAGAAGACTAATGGATGCTTTGTGCAACTTTTCTTTCTTTTTTTTTCTTTCTTTTTTTTTTTATTTAAAAGAAAGTCTTAACTTGAAGTGCTCTATGCAACCGGCCCAAGGATCTTATGTTATCAGAAAAAACAGTGAGCATACATCAGTGGGAGCTGGACTAGCAGCCCCTCCATGGGAAGCCAAACAGCATCAGAAAAACACTGGTTTTTACGTGAAGCAGCTTTATTCAGGGTTTTTACTGGTTTAAATCAGAGTTACAACGTCCTGAACCATGAACTCTAACTCTAACCTGGACACACTGACTGCGATGAAGGCATATTGACAGTACTTATATGAGATGTTCTGGCAGCTGCAGATATTCAGAGATTAGACAGATTCCAGAGTGGTGGCTGGTGACTGTCTTACAGTAATGTGGATTGGTTCTGGTCCAGTGTGATATTAAATCTTTTTTTGTGTGTGTGTGTGTCCCGCAGTCCAGAGACGTCCACTTCCAGCTGTGTGATCCTCTGATGGCCTTCTTCTTCAGACTGTCTGAATGGAGTTCAGTCTGATGGTGATGGTGGAGGATCCTGCACAGTCTGTCTGAGAGTTTCACTTCAGACTGACTTTTGTGTTCCATTCAGTTTACCCAAACATGAGACACATTTAACACACATTACTATGGGAGTCAGGAGATTTGGATTATTACTAACAGCAGCTTTAGCTTCTGCTCATCCTGTGCAATATAAACTATCATGATGTGCTGCTTTAAAGACCAAATATCTGATGAATGAATGTGTAACTGTGAGTAGTATGCTGCTGCTGTTGCTGCGTGTCTCCACTTCAAATGTTCTAACACCAATTTAGCAGTATAATTATGAGTACACTTCTGGGAGTCCTTTTCCTGGTCAGTACCTGAATGCATCTCTCCACCATTCTTTTTAGTCAGGCTGCATTTACAGGCGGACTTTAAAGAAGGGAGAGATAAATAAATACAATCAGTTTGGACAGGCACCATAATAAACTCTACATACAACAGCATAATATTCAGTTTATTCTGGCTGGACCATGGGGCTTGGATGAGGTCCTATTTTTAAAAAGTCTGTGTATTAAAAAAAACCAGGCAGTGACAATTTAGGCCTCACAGCTGTAAAGCCTTTCACTCTGCAAATATCCAGTCACATAACAGAAACAGTCATACGTCTTATTCTGTCAAATCAGCTCGTCTCACTGACGGAGGCAAACCGAAACTTTATTTACAGCAGTCATGCTACATTCATGTCATATTGTATTTACCACAATGACCAGGGTCAGTCTTGGAAATAATTATTGCAACATGTAAGTGGTAATCATGTGTGAAGCTACAACATGGCCAGTATTAAATACATTCAATAAAAATTATGAAACTATATAGTATTAAACTTGGTGAAATTAGTCATCTTGTGAATGAATAGAGCCAATTATAGAGTACATGGAGTAACCATTTATTTTGAATAAACAATGATTAAAACTCAAATTATTATTATGAAATGTTATTTCTCTTCTAATTTGAGTATTTTTTGAGTTAATTTTATCTTCTTTTTTCAAATGTCATTTTTCAAAGTTACATATAAAAAAATCTGAATAATGACATAATATTTCACAATAAGTTCAGTGATATTAAACTGTTTATTTCATACGTATGTGATTATATATTTCATGATGCCTTCTTTTTTATTTAATATTGGTCATTATAATGTTTCATTGATATGACTTGGAATGTATTTGTCCAACTTTTTTTGGATGCTTCATGCCAGCCAGAGTCCAACATTTAAGCCAACTGATCCCTAATTGATTAATAATCACACTACTGGTCCAGTTTCAGCACACTGTTGGATAACTGCTCATTCAGTGTAAACTCCTCTTAATAACACTGCCAGTCTTCATCTGAGTTTATCCCACTGTTTTCTATGCTGTTGTGTTTCCATGACAGTAGCATGTCAGTGCTGCTGACTCAACCACGTCACATTAAGGGGAACTTTGGGGTTTTGTATCAAAGTTGAGTAATGGAGACAGACAGCAGTTTTTGACATTATCCAGTATTTAGAGAGAGCACTGTAGCAGCAGCAAAACAAGCTAATTTAAGTTTACTGTCAACTAAAAGTGTTTGTTCTCCCCACTGACTGGATCAGACTGTTATAATGAGTGACTGACAACATTACAGAAAGGATCCCTACAGAGAAATTGAACATTGCTCCGTACCTTACGCTGATCTGTTATTGTGACCAAGTCACGATCACAAAGAGAAGTCTGAAATCTTATGAGACGTGACTTATCGCAGGATAAACAATGGTGGAAAATTTAGTGGGACTTTGAGAGAGGAGTGCTGGGAAGAGTTGGTGGAGTACAGAAAGCATAGTGTAGTGTTATCGAAATGATTTTCAGTGTCGTTGTTGAATATTTAGCTGATTTCGATAATCTGGAAAAGTCAGTGAAATTTAAGAGCAAGATGTCTCCCGGGGCGGCACGGTGGTGCAGTGGTTAGCATTGTTGCCTCACAGCAAGAGGGTTTTTGCTTGGAGACCAGGTTAGGGGAGCCCTTCTGTGCAAAGTTTCCATTCTCCCTGTGTTAGTGTGGGTTTTCTCTGGGTGCACAGGCTTCCTCCCACAGCTCAAAGACATTGAGGTTAATTGGTGACTCTTAGTTGTAGATAGGTGTGAATGTGAGTGTGGATGGTCTGTCTCTATGTGTCAGCTTTGTGATAGTCTGGTGACCTGTCCAGGGTGTATCCCACCTCCCACCCAATGTCAGCTGGGATAGGCTCCAGCCCCAGCAACCTCCAACAGGATAAGCAGTTATAAAAGATGAATGACCGAATGTCTCCTATAGCAAGACAAAAACAAGCACTTTTAGTGGACGTAAGTTGATGGTGCAGAATTCTCTGCAGCCTGTTTTGCTGCTGTGGCTGCTGCAGTCTCTCTCGATACCGGCCCAGTTTCAAAAACTGCTATCTCCATTAATCACTTAGACACAAAAACATGGGAAAATAGAGTCCAGGGTGAGTTTCCTTTTAGTGTCTGCTCTAACTAGCTCCTTCACACAGCCTTATTGCCTCACATAAACATGATCATCTGTTCAAATGTATAATTCTTGGAATTTTTAGAATGTTTAGAGTGTTTGTTTAACATATATAGATTAGTTACTCATAGCTTTTATATGGGAGACATTGGGGAATTAATATTATTATTATTAATGGGGTGTGTGCATTTAATGAGCTGCACCATATTCTGCTAAATCTATGACTGATTTCTGTGAAGTATCTGCATCCAGGCAAGACAACCTGGTTAACAGATGTAAATTTGTGTGTGCTACATGCATTACATCATGTCTTTTCTCCTACATTGTATCCTGTAAACATATTCTTTATTAACTAATCAACAAACATTTGCTTCTCACCTGTAAAATACTACATATATTTTATTAACACTGTTTGTGCGTTTTTAAGCTTTGTATGTATATTACAAATCATTTTATTCTATTTTTAAACCCTTTTTGCTACCTGAAGCTGTTACACTGGTGGTTATAAATCATGAATGGAGATGGAAATCATTTAAATTTCCCAATAAAACTCTTAAAGAAGTCTTTGCATATGTGTCAGCTCTTGGATGCACCAAACATGCAGTGGGGACATAGAAGTGGTTATCACTTGAGCTTGAACCGTTGTCTACAGACTCTGCATTCATATGCAGCTATCTGTCATCAATCAAACTCCACCATTCTTTCTTTGCCATGATATACTTCAAAGATTATCTGAAGTCACTCTGAGGTTTAAGCAGTTGCTGTCAAATCAAGTAATATTCTTCCAAAGTTACAGTTTTAGTATCAGATCCCCCCTTTGCTTTTTCCTGGGCACTGTTTCTGTGCTGAGCTGTGGCAGGAGGACACAGTTTTTATAAAGGTGCTACAAAGTAAAGTAAAACCACATGATGGTTTGGCCTACTTTTCCATGAAAATTTGATAAACATATAATTGATTATGTCAAAGGGTTATCAGTGACAGATGATTTGGATAGAAAAATTTGGGGTTAAACAAGCAGGGTTCACAAATCTAAAGGTGTCTGATGTTAAATTGTATCTGGATCAGTAGTCCTCCAGTAGCAGGCCAGTGTAATGCTGACGAAGACATTTTACATTGTCAGCACTTCTGTATGTGGATTGCAGAGCAGAGAGAGCGATTAGGTTACTAAAGACAGATGATGGGTGATCACATTATCTGCAGTCTAAATTTCTGCACAACTCAGCAGCTCAGTCACTGCAGTACTGCTTTATTATCACAAGATGGAGGCAAAGACAACTCACCTGTAACAAGTGGTGTGTACTGAGACCATGTACTATACAATGTTCCTACTGGACAGCAGAGACAGATGCTGTTGGAACACTAGTTTTGCTCAGGTCACACTGTGCTTATTCAGACACAAACATTACAACAATATTTTCATTAAAAATAAAAGTTCATTCTAAAGAGGGTTAATGAATGTAAGACAGAATGTACAGTTGCATGCAACAGTTTGGGCACCCCTGGTCAAAATTTTGTTTACTGCGAATAGTTAAGAAAGTAGAAGATGAACTGATCTCCAGAGGGCATGAAGATGAAACATGCTTTTCAACATTTCACGCAAGATTAGTGTATTATATTTGTTATGTACAATATTAGAGTGAAAAAATGAAAGGCATGCACAAGTTTAGACCGACCAAGACATTTGAGCTCTTGGACAACTTTTACCAGGGTCTCAGACCTTAATTAGCTTGTTTGGGCTATGGCTTGTTTCAAAGCTTTATAAATATTCTGACTCCTGAAACCTTGTCCTACCAATCAGCAGCCATTGACTCCTCTAAACAGCTGCCTAGCCCTCTGAAAACTGAAATAATTGATGCCCACAAAGCAGGAGAAGGTTATATGAAGATGGCAAAGTGTTTTCAGGTCGCTGTTTCCTCAGTTTATGCTGTAATTACGAAATGGTGGTTAACTGTTGAGGTCAAGTTGAAGTCTGGAAGACCAAGAGCACTTTCTTAGAATGCTGCTTGTAGGATTGCTAGAAAGAAGAGAGGGTGGCTTCTAAGCTACTAAGTACTGACAATGTAAAAGATTGAAATTAAATGGTGATCTTGCTTGAAATGTTGAAGAAATGTGTAATCTTTAACTGCATGCTTTTGGAGATCAGTTCATCTTCTACTTACTTACCTACTCACAGTAACCCAAGTTTTGACCAGGGGAGCCCAAACTGTTGCATGCCACTGTACCTGCAGCAGGGGGGCGAAGAGAAGCAAAGGGCTCCAGTTTCTGTACAAACTGCAGAAGTTACAGGCAGAACTGAAGATACTTAAGAGCACCCAAGTGGGTCAGTTGGTAGACCCTGTGCTAAATAGGCTCTGTTCTTGTTGCAGCTGCCCAGATTGGAGCGTAGCTCATACTCGTTGTTGAAAATGTTCTGTCCATTCGGCAGGAGGCCAACAATGCTGAAGAAAGGCAACTACCAGGTCACCTCAATAAGGAATATTCTCAAGAAATGTCAGTGTTTGTTTTTTTTTTTTTTTTTCAAACCTGTTGACCTCTTCCGTAGAGTGGAGAGTAAGATGAGCAATGTTCAGCTCAGCCAGTTGAGGTTGTGGCCCGCCAGCAAAAAGTCACAAGGAGCAACAGCTACAAGTGTTATCTCTGTAGATGAAGTCATTTTAAGTTTATGATGGGTGAACGTACCTAAACAACACTTGTTGTATGTCTTCCAGAACTATACTTAAAGAGAGGAGGTCACCTCCTGTCTTATCGTCATGCGCCCTTTTATGTCATTTAGAATTTTTGAACAGATCATCAGTTAGTAAGGAAATGAAAACAAACAATTCTCTTTAAAAATATGCATTTATCACTTTTAAACAAGCCTTACAACATTTCAAACAAACTGATCCGGTGTGCGTTGGTGTGTTGTTCCTGTGACACAGTAACAATCAGTTGTAATTTCTGAGCGGAATCCTTTACATGTTGTCATCTGTCATGTCTTGATCACATCTCAGTCTATACATCTGAATGTGGTATTCTGAGGTATCTATTGTCTGTCTGCTGCTCTCAACTGACAAACACAACTAAAGCTCCTGAATCTGTTGTCAGGAAAATCAAGAGTTGACTGACTGCACCCTTATGTCTAACACTGACACTATATAATGCACTAATGCAGTATATATTTAAAATGCTGATCACTCTTGAGTCATAAAAGACAGATTCAATACTTGAGGTGGTACAGTACAGTATGAAAGTTGTTTGTCCTGGATTAAATGTCACCAGCTTTTCAAACATTTCCTTGAGTTGGTTGCTTTGGCTGAAATGCTCCAGAGCTTGTCAAAAGCAGTTTGCAATTATCTTTGAAGTCCAGATGAAATGGCATTTCAAGAGTATCTAGCCTCAGTGTCATGATGTATTTCAAAGTGAAGTTGGCTAGGCAGGCGGGATGTAATGCTGGGAGAAATTTGATTCGATCGTTGAAAGTGTAATGTTTTGTTCAAACTGGCCGCAAATAAAACAATTTGCGAGAGTGAATTAGATATAAAGTCAATGTAACAATGTAAGTAGATGTGAATTATCGCAGGGCAGCACAATGGAAACAACATTAATGACTTGAATTAAGTGACATAAATGAACCGAATTTTGCGTCATATGCTTATTCTCAAAAGTTGAAAAATCTGAATTTCAGTGACCAATTCACGCCGTGATAGCCAATCAGCATTGACATCCTCCAGGGATGTATGATGCCGAGGACGTACCGGCGGAAGCTCATTGTTCGATTCCGTGATTTCATGCACCCATGACACAAGTTATTCGCACGTATGAAGTCATGAGTCAACAGAAAATTTTCAAGCATTCAAAAATTTGCATCACGTTTCGTGTGAACACAACATAAGAGCCCGGATACACATGAAGGTGATCTTCATGCTGTTGCTGTTCATGTTCTGTTTGCCCCTTGATTCACATCATGTATTTGCCAATACTGATTTTGCAATTGGATAGGAGTATTCATCAAAAAAAGAGAGACAAAGTCCATAAATTCTAGCATGAGGGCCACGGTGTTTTGGGGAAACAAAGACACACCGACGTAGCATGCCGTCGCTAGCTAGCTAATGTTTAGCTCTGTGTGGCTAAAACTTGCAGAGTGATTGACAGGGTTGCCAACTCTCACACATCTGGCATGACTGTCACTGTCACTCTTTCACCATCAATGTCACGCTCTCACGCGCGTTTAAGAAATCTCACTCCACTGTCGCCGAGTGGACAGTGGAGTTTTGTTTTGTTTTTTATGTCCAGCCCATTGTGTGGCTTGACTAGACCGCATAATATTCTCAGAAAGCAAGTTTAGGTCCTGTGGGGGGGCTACCCTGAACTTCATCATCCTTCCCCCAGTCTCCTACAAATTTTGTTGTTTTTTTCTATACACAGCACACTGTGACCTAAGACAACAGAGCTATGGATGGATTGAATAACACTGGAGTAGCGCTTTACGTTCACTCATTGTCTTCTACAGCCATCTAATGGACAAACATGGGAACAGCATATCATTTTACATTAATTGGTTGTTGCTGAGTTATGGCATGAACTTATTATATTGAAGTGCATACCGTGCATACACTTGGTTGTTTCAAATGAACACTCCAGGTAATTAACTGCACATGTATAGTTACATGCCATGATCATTCCTGGCCTTAAATGACATATTTTAGCAGAAGAAATAAATGGCAGTTTACATTTGGTTTTCTTATTTAAACTTATTTGTAAGCCTAAGGCCTACATTTTTCTCCTGGGGCTCACAGATGCTAAACATTTTGCATGTTTTATGACGGAGTCTCAAAAGGCCACATAAAACATGATATATCAACAGGGTTCCCATGGGTCTTTGAAATCCTTTAAAGTTTGTGAATTTGAAAAAATAATTTCAAGGCCCTAGAAAGTTTTCGAAAATATGCATAAATGTACACAGGTCATTGAAAGTCCTTGAATTTATCTATTTCTGTATGAAACTGCATGAAAATAGGATTTCGCCATGTGAATTTTAACAATTTTCTCAGGGGAGAACCCCCCCTTGAAATCTTTCTTTTTGTCACAACAGGCCATATTCGTGGATTTTTTAAGCAGATGATCAATACCACCATCAGATTGATGAAACTAAATATTGAGCATCTATGCATGTATATGTGGGGCTTAGGCCTGTAGATATGAATATGTAAATGTACACTAATTTCTTCTTCTATTAACTCTTTTAACGTTAACCAAAAAAAAAAAAAAAGGTGCCGCCGTGTCCACGTATGTTCATGACCACACACGCATAAGCAGATATTACGTCACAAGGTAGAATCTCACTCCAGCCCTCTGACCAAAGTTGGCAACCCTGGATTGATGTCATGATATTTTTGCTTGGAACCGGTTGATAGTGGCTTACATAAGCACACATCATACTTTGATTTACAGTAAGAAAACCTGATTAGACTTAAAATGCAATGAAATTGATTTTTTGAATATGTACATATATTTGGTATATATTGTTGAATTGGTGCAGAACATGGCTGGGGATATGATCTTAAAGGGTTTTTAAAAAAAACATTTTTCATTTAATTTCGACTTTAAGAGTAAATACACAAATTAGTGGATGTAAGGGGCAAGTAGGCTCAGATGGTACATGCTGTGTGCTAATATTATATACACTAATTCCTCTTTGTACATACAGACGTCAATTTAATCAACAGCAACATCAATCACAATCAAGGTCACAAAGCCAAGCTAATAGGTGTGTTCAGTCCAATGCCATTTGTCCAGCTTTGACAGACAGCTGTCCTTGTATTTAACACTTCACACTGATTTCCTCCTTTTGCCAAAGACATTGTTGATGAGTTTGGCCATGGACTTGGAACCGCTGGGGCGTCTCCTGCGCTCCTTGGCCTTGCTGCCCAAGCTGGCACTTTGCACCATCTTGAAGAATATGAGTGCCACTTCCTGGTGGTGCTCAGCGGCTGACAGCTCATAGAACTGGCAGTGAAACTCGGAAGCCAGACACTGACCCTCTTCACGCCGCACTTCTCTCATGTGGCACAGGTCCTGTTTGTTGCCCACCAGGAATATGAGCGGGTCCGCGCTCCTGTAGGTCAAAAAGCAGTGCAGTCACTCTAAAGCAGAATATTCATACTTCTGCGTTAAATCGACGCTGTAGCCTGACGTGCACCTCCCTAGAAATGTAAACACATCATGGCGATGCAGACCTTGATGTGTCCAGCAATAGTCAAGTGTTTGTCTGTGAATCCTGTGATTGCGATGAAGCTGATTTGTGTACTTGTGTTTGAAATTGTTGCTATTAAGCCATGTTTAATGTGTGTTCTGGTTGTGTTTTCAATCATCTAAACTTTACAGCGCTTCAAAGAAACCCCACCACCAACTATTGGTTTGGAGGTGTACCTGCAGAGTGACACAGACACACCACCGCACAAGTATAAATGCTCACAAAGGCGTAGAATATGGTGTAGGCTCTGCATAGAGCTGATGCACAAGTATGACTCCGTCTTAACACAGTGGCTATCGCTGGTTCTGTTTACATGCACATAATGGTCATTATTATTTCACAGTATCCATACCTTTTGGCAGGTCCCAGGTGGAGCTCTCTGATTAGGTGCATTATGGCTTTGGCAGTGAGGAAGGAGGAGTGGTCACTAATATCATAGACCACAACGAAACCATCAGCCCAGTGGATCTGGTCATTTACAGTAGACTTGCCCTCACAGGCCTACCAAACACACAATTAATGACATTACATAAAAACAAAAAGTTATGGAAAAAATAATTTATGCAAATTCAACCAGTCGCCATACTGTGCTCATACTGACATACATGTAATAGTAGCAGCTTAGGGGGTACAATTCTACACAATAAACACAAACTTCATGAGGCAGTCAAAGTGAATGAAAGGCTGGTGACCATTAACAGAGGGGTTAGGATTTGTGCTGGTGAGCTGATCCCAGGACAGCCCTGCTGTCCTTGTGCTCTAACTCAGATTAATGGAGCTGAGACTAAACTCAGGCTGGAGGCAGTGGTTCAGCTGAGGACAGCCACATGCTCAACTGGCTCTGTGAACTAAGACGGATCTTACTGATGGGCCCTCACTATAAACTCATTGAGTCCCATTTTAATCACACAAGCACAACAAAAAGCACAGAGCAGGAGGTGTGTGGGTACTTCTACCTGCTATTTTAGTCCACATGCTGCAGTGCAAAAGGGCTGTGAGGGGTGGCCTAAAGACCAGTGGTTCCCAAATGGTCCAGCCACAGGGTCAGGATTTCTCCTTAGTTATTCATTCAAGGTCCACATTCAGCGTCTTGCATTTGCCCATGTTGTCGAGCTAGTTTGCTGTCTATGTTAAGTAGCTGTCTCACTCTCACTCTACAGCAGGAAACTGCACTTAAAAATAAAAGTTTCTTGGTGATTGTGATACTCAAACCAATGTATCCACTGATTTACAGGCGCCTTTTTCTCAAATATGACGAAAAGGTATAAAAGTTACCAACTACAGCTTATTAGCTGATGATAAGTGGCACAGATGTGTGCTGTCCAGGAGTATTCACAGTGCCACTTGCTTTTTGAAAAAAGATGCCATAATTATCATGATAACATCTTGTTATTCTTGCTCCATGTCTGTGTAAACTGACCTGAGAACACGGGTCATAGAGCTCAAGGTTCATCTGCTTCCCGTCCACAGACAGACGCTTTCTGTATATGCACTCTGTGGAGGGAACAGAGAAGACAGCAGCAAGAGAAGGAGAAATCAATCACGATGAGACTCATCATCTTCATCTCCGCCACCACCACAAAAAAACATGTATAAAAATGTGAACATCCGTAATTTTAAAAAGCAGACAGAAAAACAATACTGAGACTAATTTCTCTCCATAAGCGTGCACCTGTTCCTTTCACACCTTGCACAGTATCTTTTTTTCCATCACCTAAAAATGCAGGAAGAAAACAAGCTCAGATGAAACTAGATTATTCTCAAGGAAACAATAGCCTATTGAGTCACTATCAGAGACTAATGTGAGTCATTCTCCTCGCAGGTCAGGCAGCCTTTCAAGGAGGCTGCAGAGTGTTATCGTTACAGCACAGCTCTTCAACAGAGCTTCAAAAACAACACTAAATGGATCAAAGATTTAACCCATGCTCTTAATATTAAGTTACATACACGTGACAGAGGCTGCACCACCCGTAGTTTAAGTCTTGGCAGCTGGCTTCACAGTGCAAAGTACATACGAAAGAACATAAGAGAATATACAAGAGGATGAGATAAGAGGACTTGGATAGAGTGCAAAGGAGCTACACAAACAGTGTACAGAAACTGAAAAGCAGCCAACTGAAAACTGGCTTTATACAGGACAGGCATATAAACAGGCATGATGATAAACATATGCAGAGAGAAAGGGTTACAAGGAGGGATGCAGAATATCATAATAACATGTAAGTTTGTCATCATCAAAAGATAGTTAAAAATGGCTGTGCGAAAACCAAAGTTTCAGTTGTCATTTGATACCTTACTTTAAGGAATACATTCTGCAAAAACATAAGGTTTAAATTATGAACTATCTGATCAAAGAATGAGAAAACAGTACTATGAAAATTTGATACTTAAGTACAGATTTGGACATTTGGTGCTGCAGGCACATTTGGCTGAGTTTTTGAAATACAACACCCAGCCCTATTTAAAGGGGAACTCCTGTATTTTTCAACATGGACCATATTTTCTCATGTTTTTCTGCCTCGTGGGAACAACAATCTTTGAAACTGGTCCAGTATTGAGAGAGAGCGCTGTAGCCGGCAACAGCAAAACAGGCTGCAAAGTCACCACTCTTATGTCTAGTAAAGGTTTGTTTTATCGTACCCTTCCCTTGTTCTGCTCTGTTTGTGTCCAAGTCTCGCTAACGAGAGGTCTCATTCTGCAGTCTTGCAGACTTTTTTACACTGACGCAATTGGCAAAATATTCAGCCAAATCTGAAGAAATTCCCTCAGGGTTTCCTTGAGATATAACATTCACAAGAATGAGACAGATGAGGTCACAGTGACCTTGACCTATACAATCAGCACAGTTTCAAGGTGGGCACACGAGATGAGTGTCACCAATTCAGTATCTGACTGAAGATACTGAAGTCTCCTCTTCTATTACTGAGATATGACACTGAATAAGTGTTTTATGCAGAATGTCACAGTGAAGTTGACATTTGACCTTTTGGATATAAAATGTCATCTCTACATAATTTAAGTTGTTTTGTCATAGTTTTGTTATTAGCATATGAATTCTTGAATTATTGTCAAAAACATATTTTGTAAGGTCATACTGACCTCGACCTTTGACCTCTGACCTGCGTCCAAATGGACTTTTGTGCCAAATTTAAAGAAATTCCCTTGACATGTTCTTGAGATATAACATTCACAAGAATGAGACAAACAAAGGTCATAGTGATCTTGACCTTAAACTATCACATTCTAATCAGTTCATCCTTGACTCAAAGTCTACCTTTGTGCCTAATTTGCCTAAGGAATTCCCTCAAGGTGTTCTTGAGATATCAAATTCATGAAAATGAGACAGATGCAAGGTCACGGTAACCTTGACCTTTGACCACCAAAATCTAATAAGTTCATCAATAAGTCCAAGCAGATATTTGAGCCAAATATTAAGATATTCCACAAGGCATTCTTAAGATCACAGTCACAAGAATGGGAACACAAAATCATAATGCAGAGGTAAAAAATACCATAGGTCCCCTTTAATAAAATTGAAATGTAAAAATACAGAACAATACATACTAAAATGCCATTATGGGACATTTAGTTGCAGATCAGTTGGTGAGCCTGGCAATGAGTTAGAATGTATGTAAAGGTAAAATGACATAAAGATGTGGTATAGTACAAAACTGATGTTTAAAGAGGCTACATCATCTGCTGACAGGGATACATTAAAACACTGTGGGTCTGTGCACATGCTGCCTCACTGAACCTCATTTAAATTCTAGTGGAGATGTAATGTAAAACATTTAATGTAAACATCACACTGCATGCGTCACTGAAAAGATTCCATGAGTCATATGTAAACTATTTTTCAGGTTTACAGATTTAGGAGTTGCATCATTTGTAGGATACATAAAGGTGAACTTCAGTCAAAGGAATCATGTTTAACACAAGGCAGGATTTCACAGTGAAAGTTGGCGCACCTATTTGTAGATACAGAGATCACAGTGTAAACAATATAGAATAGATTATTACCTGAAGAGGACGCGTACTCGCCGATAAAGCGCCTGGTGAGGAACCGGACAATGAGCGCTGCAGACAGACAGACAGACAGAGAGAGAGACAGGTGAGCTCGATCTGAAGCGACAACTTGTTTATCAGACACAGAGACCTGCTCCACAGCTGCTCTCCTACCTGATTTTCCGACCCCTTCACTGCCCAGCACAGATATCTTGATCTCATTCATGTTCGCTGTGGAGACAGAACTATCCGGTGTAGCACGGTCCCTCAGATATCATACTGTGGAGAGCACAGGAGTGAGCAGCAGGGTGAGAGACAGGAGCTGATGGGCTGACGGAGCCACCGGTGCCGCCTCGCGTCAGCTGCTGGCTGCAAGGTGGGCGGGGCTTTGACAGCGGTACAGCAGGGGACGTTTCTATCACTTAGCCTAACCATCCATGGAAGCATAATTATAAGCTCAATAGTTTTTACATCCTCAGATTTTTATTTTTTTTTTACATTTTCCTTGTGATAATGAAGCCCCACAGAAATCAGTAGTTATGATAATACAAATTCTCAGTCTCATAATTCAGCTGGGATAATTTTTATTCATGTCTCATTTTGTTTCAGAAATATGACTTGGAGCCTGTGACATTATTAGAACAATATGGAAGCAGCAGGGGCGTAAGTACAGTGGAGTGGGGGGCCCATAGAGAGAGAGAGAGTGGTTAGAGCTAGAGACCAGACCCTTGCAAGTGATTTAACTTGCCACCTCAAAAGTTCAAAGAGGAACACACATTAAAATACAATGACATACAACTGACGTAATCTGGTCTCAAAATATGGTCTAATATCTGGTTGACACCTGACACATGGTTTGTCCAAGTGATGCGACTATAGGTAGCTGTCCAAGATGGCGGACCTTTTCGCTCATGCATGACTCACATCGTATATTGACAGAAACCACTGGTAAACTGAGACGGCCCACTTTAGATTCATTTCTTGAATCTGTGTCACTGGGTTCCGCCAGTATTCATTGCAATCATAAAAGTGAACGTGAGTACAGCTTTGCCCCATAGACACTGAAGTAAGCATGTGGCCCATTTTTCACAATCCACATGTCGCCAGAACATTCTGACTCTAAAACGGCAATTTTCAGACGGACAAATCAAGAGAAAATTAAATTTGTTGGAGACATATCTTTGTCATAGCAACCCACTCTCATGAGATCTGGCAACACAGAATCTCTTCCCTCTGTGGTGCTGATCTGTCCGTCTGGTTTCATTGCAGTACCGCTAAAGTCCCTTTCCAACCAGATAAACAGAAATATAAACAGACTTATATGTGAAACAAAAGGAAAAAAACATTATAAGACTGATTTCTTGCACTGAGTCTGTATCAGATATTAAGCTAGTGAATAAAAACAAGCAGCAAAACAAGGAGCAAACATTAGATTTGTACTGTTTATAGTATTGTTTTGAATCTGATTTCATCCACCCACACAAAATTAACAATACTGTCAAATGAGGTGGGAGGTAAGCAGGAAAGGTGACCACACCCACTTAGGAGACCAGTAGTATATATCATTTTATACCACTGGTGTAGCTTGTAACACGCTATCTTTTGTTATAGAGTGTCTTTGCCAACAGCTAAAGGCCAGATCACAGTTTTCGCATACATGTACCCTCATAGGTTCACTTTTGTGTGTGTGACATAAATCTTATCATCCACCCATGTCCATGAGGGTCTGCACAGATGCATCCATGTGGAGCCCTCCTGTTTACTGCCAGGGCTGAAGCAGACTGTCAGTTGTAGTATAAATAGAACTGCCGGTGCGTGACCACAACTCTCTGCGACATTTGAACACAGAGAGTATCCGCATTCACGGAATGCATTTGGTCCACTTTAAATGAACCCTTGTCCGCTTCCACTAATAGTTTGGTTCGTTTGGAGTGGTGTGAACGCTCATTTGAACTCTGGTGCTAACCAAACGAGCGAACCCTGGTCCGCTTGAAAACTAGGGTTCACTCTACATAATGAGTTCACTTGCATGTGAACCCTGGTGCGGTTTGCTTACAGTGGGAAATGCAAATGGACTATCCAGCGAACCAAAGAGAGGAAGTGACGTAGAGCACAGTGCATTTTAGGTAGAAAAAAAACCCAAAGCCAACAGCACAAACCGTGAGAAGCAAGGGTAAAAAATCAAAAAAGAAAAGAAAAAATTGGAAAATGTCTCGTGGGCAGACGTGGAGTAGTGAGGAGGTGCAGGCGCTTATTGATAAATGGTCAGAGGGCTATATATCGCAGTTGCTTGTGGCCAATCAATGACCTGGGTTTTCTTCTCCCTCATGCTTTTTTTCTTCCTGGTCAGTGGTTGTTTCGGGCAATACCGCCGCGAAACGAGCATTGTTGTAACTGCGTGACATTGGCCAGGCGGTTTGGTCCAGTTTAAAAATCACAGTGTGAAATGGAACTTAACCAAATGAAGGTCCAGGACTCTGTTTACTGGTTAAATGCAGGTGTTCTCTGGACGCATTTGCTGCCTAAACTATCCCCAACTTTTAGTTTGGCCACACTCTGCTGCATAATCAAATGGCCTTATCTCAGAGCGGCCGCTGCAGCTTTCCATACACTTCTTGGCAGATATCACAGGCTTCACTACTGCTTGATTTGTTTGGACTAGCAGTGTTAACCAGCAGCATCGGGGGAATCAAAGGGTACAACTGACACTGGCTCAAGGCCAAGTGCGGCCAACGAAAAGGTCTGGTTAACCCTTAACTTGTATCAAGTGCAAAAATGTACTCACTAAGTTATATCCTTGGCAATATAAGATATATGTATTTACATGATAAATTAATGTATGTTTATCATTAAAACACATTTCAGTGTGCCATCTGATAATCCCACCCCCTGCAGGTATTGTGAAATGGTGCAGTCAGATGGTCAGATACACACAGAACATACAAACACAGTTAATGTAAACATGTGAGGTGAACTCTGATTAGCCTGATTAGCTAAGTCAGAATGCTTTACCAAAAATTAGGAGCTCCTAAAAGAAAAGTCAGGGCACAGAGAGGACAAGAGAATTAAAATAGAAGAGAGACAATGGCCAAATGTCTGAAAAATGTGAAGAAACACAGACAGGCAGAGCTTAAGGTGAGAAATACATATATAAAGTCATAAACAGTAAATAAAACCTACTGTATCTGCTCAGTTTTAAAGCTACTGAACTAGAGGTCCTAATGCATCCATCAGAACCAACCATGTCATGCTATCTTGTTGAAATAATTCTCCAAGTTCATCAGGGTTCCCCTTCTACATACCAGGGTCCCTACACAGTCTTGAAATTGTATAAATTGGACTGGAAAATTGAGAGTTGACAGCCATATACTCCTCACACTGTTTCGGTTGTGCACACAATTTTACCAACATTTTATCAAAGTAGCCTCAAGACTGAAGAAATTAACAAAGAAAAATGTATTTGTCCAGTCATGATTTGATCTTAAATACTTTGCTGTAATGTTTTCATCAGTGTTTGCTTTTATTTTCCTCTAATCATTCATAGGGGGGCTTTTGTTTCAGGCAGGGGCATACATGTGACAATCTCTGCTTTTCAAAATAAGGTCAACACAGAGTTGATACAGCATTACTTAATTCTTTACTGCAAGGGCCCACGTGGAGAAATCAGATTCATGCAGTTTCTGCAGCAGCACATAATGCTTCTAAAGAGTTTATCTTTATGTTGTTGGGTTTCACAAAGAGCTCATTAAGAAAAAACTGATTGTAAGAATTATTAGTAGGCTATTATTAGACTTATGTTATGAACAATGACTAACATAGAGACAGGGTGAAAAGAAGGCGTCTTGTACAGTAATGACTCAGGGCTTAATACTGTGGGATCACTGACACACACTTTTTAATGGACTTAATTAGCAGACAGAGTACACAAAGTCAAATGTAATAATGGCAGTTTTAACAGCTTTTTAATCAGAGGAAAAAACCCTCACTGACGTGCATATGTATGGTTACAGGCATCTATTAGCATGATCAGTTATGAGACTGCAGACAGATTTCATGATCAGCAGGTGGATTTATTATTGGTTTAGCTGTTGCCAAACTCACACATCTGCTATCATATTCTTGTGGTTGGTTCATTTTCTTTCACACCACAAACAAACTGCACCAGAGTCCGTTTGGAAGCAGAATGAGACCCACCTTTTTGAGTGGTCTTGGTTTGGTTGTTGGTTTGGTTCAACTGACAGCTTTCACATCAGCCCAAACACACAGTACACAGTAAGTGCACAAACGGATCTGAGTTATTTATAACTGAACCAAAAGTTTAGGTGTAAAAGCACCCTACATTATTTACTAGGCAAACAATCTTGGATGTTCCCCTGCAAAACACACCTGACTTGTCTTCTCTCTCCACATCATTCATATTTTCTCAAGTGTTAAAGGATAACTTGTATTTTTCAACCTGGGCTCTATTTCCCCATGTGTATGTGTGCGTATGATTCATAGGTACAACTAGTTTTAAAACTGGTCTGCAAGGCGCAGTGTCTGGACAGGAGTGTTAGCATCCATTTGTAGCACAACTAGCCACAACTTCAGCATCTCGCCGTCCGACAAAGGCAGCCTATGAAAGCTGTGCGGGGTGTTGCGCGACATCCTGTTCTTGCAATTCGAATAAGCACAAACACGAACCATTGTTTTCAGTCGATGCAGTAAAACTCTAAACTGTACTCCGGGACAACCAGTGCCACTCGGAGTGGCGCTCAGCATGGCTCCTCTGTTTTCTCCCGGCAACAAGCAAAGCTCTCGCAAGATGACGTCACACAGCTGGAGGGAGGTGAAGGGTCAGGAAAATGTTTAGTATGCTATTTACAGAGATAGCGCTGGCGATCTGAACCAGTCAGTGGCGAAAAAAAGCACTTTCAATGCGCAAACTTATACGGGGCGCATTTGCCCCCATATCTACCTCGCAGCTACCGGCTGCATCCGCCTCCCTCAATACTGGACCAATTTTAGAACGAGTTGTACCTATGAATCATAGACACACATACACATGGGGAAATAGGGCCCAAGTTGAAAAATACCGAAGTTATCCTTTAAATGCACCATATTTCAACTTGATGATTTCCTGTGAAGTGAGTCCAGGTGTGATTAAGTGTCACTGGATGAAAAATGTGCAAGTCAATCAGCTAAATAACTGCATATTTCTGAGGACTGCAGCCCCTCTGGCATTCCCCTTTACAAACGCTGTAAATCCTGATCTTATATAACATGCTGATAAGCTCCATGTTTCCATCAGCTGTAAACACACAGGCGGAGCAGAACAGTTGAGCTGCCAGAATCCACCTCCACTTCTAACTGAGGAGAGGATTTCCTGAAGGATTTGGTTCCCTTAGCAGCAACCGCTGCAGGGAATAGACATTACCATTCATGATACGTGCCATGTGAACAACACAATTTCCATTTGAAATGTGCCAGCAGTCTAACTGGATTACAGGAACAACGATCACTTCATTTCTTCAACATGTGAACTTAGCCAATCTCAGAAGCTATCATCTGCAATGCTGAGTGTATTATTTGACAGGGATGTATGATCAAGAATTAATAAGACTATTTACCTAACACTAAAATCTGTGTGTGTTACAGTTCTGATGGAAACCATCAGGGAACAGGCATTATTCTTGTAAATGCACTAAAATCAACCAAAACACGTGTTTCCTTCAGGGAGTCCATTCTGCTGGATCACCAGGGTTTTGTCCAAAAGTTATAATCACTTAATTTCATCTTCTAATCTTAAAAATGAAATGGTATCTATGACCTCCAAACAGGTTGATGCTGTCAGATATGCACATGCATTACAAAACAGCCTATACTATACATGTCTGATTCTATTTAACAAGATGCTTTTTTATTGTAGTATTTTTTGTAATATGTTTACCATTAGATGTTTGCCCATTATAATGTGTGATTATGCAAAATGTCATCACTTTTAATGAATTACAACAAGTGCTGGGTACACTGGGTAACTGTGTGTCATTGTTATAACAGCATATCAACCTTTTTTGTTAAATATCTTGAAAATGAAGACTGACTTTTTACCATTTTGCAATTTCATACGGCAACAAAATGGCCCGCCTTTTTGAAATGGTTACATCATATAGACATAATGAAGTCTAAGGGGACTGTGTGCTCAAGCGGAGCGCCCCACTGACAGCTCTTTTCTCCACTCTGCTATCATCATGTAATGGGTGTACTTTTCCAGGAGCAGCTCGTGTCTCTATAGCGTAAAATTCACTTGTGAATGTTACTAATTTTTTTTCACAACTGGTGTTAATGTTAACAATGCCAGTGATGACATCCGTTACTGGCTTTTTCTTTACATAAAAAAAATTCTTATTAGTTTTGAAACTTCTCTGAAGCATGTGAGCCAGGAGAATTAATGTTTTCTTTGTTATTTACTCTATTAAGGCACTAAATATACAAAGTCAGGAGAGGACAATGTGCTGTATGTTTAAGAACATGCAAAACTTTGGATGAATCCAACCAAAAAAAGAAGGGGATATATCGATATTGGTATCTGTTATCGGCCAATTGAGTTGTTGCATATTGTGCATCCCTAGCATATAAGTAAGCTTCATACATGAACAAAGGAGTGCACATGCATAAGCCCATGTATCTAAAGTCATACACTTTATACTATAATACACAACTCATGATACTCATAATACTCTCATAGAAATATGTGAAAAGGACATGATCTCTTAACAATGCATTATGTAGCAGTGGACACAAAAAGTATTTTAAAATGTGGTACTGGCAACATGAAAACAATGCCAATGCAAAGTCAACAAGAATCTTTACACAAATTAAGCGTAAAGAGTAAGAGGAGATAGCTGTTTGTGTCCCGCTGTCGTGAAACTAAAAGTCTACATAGTCTACACTTTCTGTAACTATGCAAAGTACTTAACATAACTCCACAAATATCACTTACGTCCTGTACGTATTTATTTTAATCCAAAACACAATCTTCCCCTAAACTTAAACAAGTATTTTTTTATTCTCTTAATTGAAATGTTTTTTTCTCTCTAAACCTACCCAAACTGTAACCATTTCACAATGTTAACCTTGTGTACCACATATCTGAAAATGCAACTGTTGGTAAGAGACTTTTTATTGGTTTTCATGTCATATTATTTCAAGACATTTTGGCAGGACTCAGCGTTAGAGATTGGGTGAGGAGCTTGGACATCCGGGGGGAGCTCGGAGTAGAGACGCCGTTCCTTTGCACCAAAAGGGGTCTGACTAGGACGCCTCCCGCTGGAGGTGTCCCGGGCATGTCCCACTGGTAGGAGGCCCTGGGGCAGGCCCAGAACATGCTGGAGGACATATCTCGTCTGGCCTGGGAACGCTTTGGGGTCCCCCAGGAGGAGCTGGAAAGCGTCGCCGGAGAGAGGGATGTCTGGGGTGCTTTGCTCGGCCTGCTGCCCCCACGACCCAGCCCCGGATAAGTGGATGAAAATGGATGGATGGACGGATGGATGGATGGATGTGGATGGATGGATTTTGTGCCCACCACCACGTAATGCGTTGTTAAGAGGTTGTGTCCATTTTGTTTTTCTGTAAGACTGTGTTGCTATACATAATTTACAGATCACCCTCTCTATGCGAAAGAGGACGATGTTTGAAAATACAGGTGAAGTAGTGAAACAGTGGTATAAAATATAGAAAAGACTTCAGCCAGCACCCACCATGCAACGTTCACAGGTGCTTCTCTGCTCTGAGTGAGGCTAATATAAGCTTGTGGGATTCTAACTTTGACTCTGATGGTGGCTGATATGGAGGATGACTGATTACATTATCGCAGCCATGTATACTGACATTTATATATCGTATCACACAATGTAAATCAACTGCATCCTGGCATAAAAGCTGTGTTTTAAACAGGCTAAAACAGATACTGAAAATCATTTGGCAGGTTATCCTCTGTCAATGTGATGTGTTCTGTTCAGTGTCAGAGATATGCTTGCTGCTCCAAAAGGACCATTTAAGGGGCAGAATCCCACACAAAGCTCCTTCTGCACTTGGTCAGTTTTTCAGAGTGAGTTTCCTAAGATCATGACTCCATAGCCTGCAGTGTTTAACATTTATAGCAGCTTCTGAATAATGTTTTCTATGTTATTTCACATAGGAGCACATACAGTAGTGTAGGTAGTGTATACATATGAGCTGATTTCTATCTTTTATGCCTGTTTCCCTTGACACTATGTCAGATTATAAATGAGCACAGTAAACATGTTTCTCATGGAGGCGGATGATGTATTATTGTAACGCTGGCCTCCTCCACCGTGAACTGGAGCTGAAATAAGAAAAGAAACACATGGCATGTGGTGATGTTGCATTGAAAGGAAAAACTAAGCTATTTTCATCCTGTTGAAAAAAAAATCAAAACAGTAGTTATGTAATGAGGACTGAAATATCAGAAGCTAAAACCTATGTTCCTTCTAAAAGCCCTTGCATAACAAGTGGCTGAACTGTCATATAAGATGTAGGTTACATAGTGTGACAATCTACCTGCTAACACTTGCTTTGTTTAAGCATTTTGAGACACCATTGTGTAACAGTCATGAATGGTCCGTGGGCAGATAATCACACCACTTGTAAAATTACTGAAGCACAGAAGACAAAATTCTGATCTTTTGTTTTGTTCAGGAAGAAATAATGTGGGTCTTGTACTGTCTTGTGCTGGAAATGATAGCTTCCTAGGTTGTTTGGGCACATAATCAATATTTGGAGGCTCTTTAATTTAGCACAAACTGTCCAAGTGCACACAAGTACCAAGGCATAACCCTGGTGGAACCCAACACCCACTTGCTGAGAATACAGGCCCAAATCTCACTTTGTCTCCGAAAATGGAGAGAAAGTGAATTGTTCTCTCTATAACTACATAGTTAAATAATATTTCTTTCACACATGTTTATGGAAGCCTTTTACACACATCACACCAATCAAATGAGCCCCTCTCCTCGCCCTTAAATGCGCTGCGCGAAGGCGTAATGAGAGTTTACTCAGCTGACCATGGCAGAAGAGAGCAGCAGCGTCAGACAGCCAAACTTCTCCCAGGAGGAAACTGATGTTTTGGTCCAGGAGGTCCAAGCTTGCAGTTCCGTATATTCAGACACTGCGACCTCCACGGGCTGATGATGCAAAGGTAGCCTGGGAGGAGGTCACCACAATTGTAAATCAATGTTACGTTTCTCTTGATGCGTCTCACTCTGTTTCTTTTCTTTTGACTTTTCTAAGATGACAGATGCTGAATATATACTCCCTATCTGATGCTGTGGCTGTTTGTGGTTGGGTTTTGTGGGGGGATGTGAAATCAGTAGTTTGCAGCTGTGTTAATCAAATCAGGTTGGGTTTCCATTACGCGTGCCAAACGTGCCAAACGTGCCAATCAACTTTGATCTGACATCAGATGTGATGGGACAGGCGATATAGAGATACATTTATGTGCTGATTGCAGATAGTTTCATTGAATAGTGGTGTTTGTGGGTAATTATTGCATCGTTAATGTGCCTGACATTCTGGAAACCTGCCTGTAAGGTTTTGGTGACGTGTGCACACTGTCTGCCGGTCAGCCAAACTTCCACTTCACCGGCTGCGCTCCGCCTGTGCTGATAGGAGACCTGGTTTCAGCTGGCGAGTTTTTAGCGCACCTTCGGCGAAGCCTTTTGGCACGAAACTGTCACTGTGCCAAGCTGGATCTGTCGACACCTCCCCCTGCTGCGCCGCCACACCCATCTCAGCGCACCTCAGTCTGCCAAACTACCAAACTGAGCGCAACTCGGGTTGCGCTGCTCGAAACTAGCTCTGCGTGAGGTTCGCCATCCTGCGCCACGCCGGGAAACTAGAGCCCTAAATGTTTTAACAGCGCGGTGGTTATGTTTAGGCACAAAAAACACTTTGTGGTCAGGGAAAGATGATGTTTTGATTTAAATTACCCAGCTTTGGTTGCACAATCCCAACAGAAAAATGTAGCAATGTCTCGGTGAAAATTAACAACTGCTTTTTACGCCATAATCTCAACTGGAAATGCAGCCATGTATTAATAAAAAAAAAAATAGCTGCTTCTCCTGCCACTAGTCCTACTGGTAAAATAGCGACAGGTCTAACTAACAAGTGGTTTTGTTGTTTGTTGGTCTGGAACAGTGATCTTCAGTGGTCCTAAGCTTGGCAGGTTCTATGATCCCCTCTACCTCCTGATTACAAAGTCAGCTTATGTACTTTGTCCCTTAGAATCATTAATAAGATACATATAAAATGTAAAATGTAATTTATCTGTGGTTATCATAAAGGTACAATGCCAACATTTTCTTCTGGCGCCTGGGCTGGATATTTGGTGGCCACAGAGTAACCTTTTGTAGCCACAGGCCATTGGGCCATGGTAACTGGCGAACCTTGTTTTGGTAGTAATCCATCATCAGTTAATGAATTCATGCTACAGTTTTGTTACATCTCTTACATCTTTTGTCAGAAATGAGATAAAGAGCAAAGTTGAAATGCGTCTGTTCAATAAAAATGTGTAGAACATAAAATAAGCAGGTTGCGATGATGACTGTACTGTTAATGGGTTTCTTTGTACTGAGTCCACTTGAAAATGATCCATTCATGCGAAATGTCAGACTGCTATTTTCATCCACATGCTCTAAAGCCATGGTTTTCACGTGAGCTCTTTCACCTGTAGAAGGTTGTTATGTATGGGACACAATTATCTTCTTTTAGCTCACAGACAAAAAAGAATAAATAGGTCAGACAAACAAAGACAGCCAAGGACAGATGAGTGCCAGATTGATGGAAACAGAGGATATATTTACCTCAGAGTGTGCACTCCTTCTGGAACCATGACTACATGATCCTACCCAGATCCTGGGCAAATATGCATTAAGATTAAAGACTCTGTCTTGTCTGTGCTTTGATGGAAGATAACATAGGGTAAAGTCATGAAGGAAAAAAACACAGGGAAACAATTAAAACTGTCCATAGAATAAGATCAGTGTTGGTCATTTGTTCACACATATGAAATGACTTTCCTTTGTCAGAGGCAAATGTTAAGTAGCCTAAGCAAGCCTTGAATTAGGAAAGTACAGCATGTTCGATTCTAATAGCATATAGTAACTTACAGTATAAATTAGTGACGCCACTTTTAATAAATGATGCTCAAAACATGTATACTTTGATTTACAGGCATCTCTTTCCCAATGTAAGTCTCTGGAAAAAAATCTTTTTGGGCACCAATGCATCACATGATGCTCTCAGGAGTTGTAATTCCACAGTTCAGCCATTACGAAAAATGGCTTCAAAGACTTGCGCACTTCCTGGGGCCTTGTCTTTGTAGTAGTGTGGTTGTGTAATTAGTAACTTGATCCTGTGAAATACTTATGTCACTGTATACCTGAGCTTAGAACTCCATAGCAGCCTTCAGATGATAAAACTAGATGAATTATTTGGCTTTAATTAATTGGCTATCAATTTTACCTTTTCAAAAAGTTTGGTGCTCTGAGTTTAATTAAAAGTTACATTACATTTCAGGGTAAAAAATCTAAGCTGTAATAGTGACCAATACAAAAAGACGGCAATGAACAAAACATGTGACTTCTCTAATTTTAACGTTGACTATGGTCTTTCCCCAACCTTATCCAAGCAGTTATGGTTTCCTAAACATAACCAAACAGTTTGCCGCTCCTTTTACATTGTCACATTAATTTTACATTGTCATTTGATGCACGGAACCGCTATCTGCTCCTCTAATTTACGAACAATATCGATGACAAATGATGTTACAACTCAAACACACGTAAAGTTTTACAACTGTGTGTGATTTGCCTTTTTTCGTGTCTGATTGCAAATGTATTATAACTAGTTGGTTCAGGCACCAAAACTACTTGGTTAGGTTTAGAAAAAGGGTGGGTTTTTTTGGTTAAAATAAGTACACTTGTTTCGTACATGGCGGCATGGTTAGGTTTACACACCAAAGCCACATGGTTAGATTTAGAAACAGATCGCGCTGTCAGTTGAAATAACTATGTTTGCTACGTACTGGATGTAAGTATGTCACAAAGTGATGCAAGTATGTCACATAATATGACGGAACGTGAAAACATAAAGCTAAAAAAGTCAACACTGACTTTCACTTTCACACAGCACACAAACAGCTTTGCTCAGTAGACACAGAGTTTGATAGCCAGTTGGATAGTGGTTTCACACTTTGGCTCAGGGCTGCTCAGCTTTGTTTCTGTATCCTTCATCATTGTTTCTTATTGATGTGAAGGTTTCATCATCAATAAACCTTTGGTTTAGTGTTTTAGGTAAAGTGGAGACTGTGTAGTAGCAGCTCATTCCTCTCCATTAGCTGACTGTGGAGGACAGTGTGGGGAGGACAGATAGAGGCTGAGTGCTACAGATATGGGTCAACTGTGATGGATGGCAGATGGACTTTACTGCTATTAATGGAAAGGTCTAGACACCTTGCAGATATCTTGAAAACAAAACGCACAGATTTGATGGAGAATTATGATGGAAAGTTTCTGATTATGCAGCAGGACCCAGAATAACTTTAGATATCAGACAGGTGTGCTCAAAACATAAAGTAAATACCATGTTGTAAAATCCCTTGTTTCCTCAGTTTTAAAGGGCTGGTTCACTTAAACTTACAAAACAAATTCTCTCTCCCATCTAGTGGTATTCAGATAGTTCTTGTTTTTGTCTGTGTGTCCAGATTTAGGTGTATGCATCTGCCCAAGCAATACAATGGAGGTAAATACACTGCTCAAAAAATGAAGGGAACACTTAGTGGTCACAGTATAACACAAAGTCAGTTAAACTTCAGGGATATAAATCTGTCCATTTAGGCATCAACCCAACAACAGGACCAGTATCTGCTCCTTTGTGCAAAGAGGAACAGGAGGAGCACTGCCAGAGCCCTTCAAAATGACCTCCAGCAGGCTACTGGTGTGCATGTTTCTGACCAAACTGTCAGAAACAGACTCCATGAGGGTGGCATGAGGGCCCAACGTCCTCTAGTGGGACCTGTGCTCACAGCCCAGCACCATGCAGCTCGACTGGCATTCGCCAGAACAACAGAATTGGCAGGTCCACCACTGGCACCCCGTTCTCTTCACAGATGAGAGCAGTTTCACATTGTGCACATGTGACAGGTGTGAAAGAGTCTGGAGATGTGGTCGTGAGCATTATGCTGCCTGCAACACCAACCAACATGATGGGTTTGACAGTGGATCAGTGATGGTCTGGGGAGGCATATTCTTGGAGGCCGCACAGACCTCCATGTCATAGCCAACAGTACCCTGACTCCTGTTAGGTACCGGGATGAAATCCTCAGAGTGACTGTAAAACCTTACGCTGGTGCAGTGGGCCCTGGGTTCCTCCTGGTGCAGGACAATTGCTGGCCTCATGTGACCAGAGTGTGTAGGCAATTGGATGATGAAGGCATTGATGCCATTGGGTGGCCCTCTAGTTCCCTGGACCCAAATCCAATGGAGCACCTATGGGATGTTATGTATAAGTACCACCATAGACTGTCCATGAGCTCACTGCCCAGGTCTGGATGGAGATCCCACAGGACACCATTTCCCAACTCATTAGGAGCATGCCAGACATTGTCAGGAGTGCATACAGGCATGCAGAGGCCATACACACTACTGAGTCACATTATGAGTTGCCGTAATACAATTCACTCAAATTGAATCATCCTGTGATTCCAATTTTTTACTTTGATTTTCTGTGTGATCTTGAATCCAGTCCTCAGTGGGTTGATGATTTTGGTTTCCACTGACTATTGTTGCGTCATTTTGTTCTAAACAAATATACTTCGATAATTTGTCCATTAAGATCTGTGTGATTTAGTGCTCCCTTAATCTTTTTGAGCAGTAGAATGTTGTTTGTGGTGCTTTGTGCTTTGTGTTTCCGGATTCCCCTGAATAATCCACAGACCTAAAATTTTCACTGGGACTATTTGGTGCAAAGTAGTTGCCATTGATAACTGGTTAATACAATTTATTCTGACCTGATGATCCAGCAGCTATATGACAAAAGCTGCCTTTTGTTATCTAAAGAAATCTTTAGAGTTAGAGGTTTGTTGATTAGGCTGACACAGTAAGAGTTGTACACACATTTATCTCTTGTTGGTTTGGCTATTAATCCACCTTCTGTTTTCTGTCTTTACAGACTGTGGGTTGACCACTGACGGATGCCTAGGGTGTTTTCATATTAGGTGTGATTGATTCGTACCATATTCGAGTACGACTGCCCCCTAAAGATTATATAGCTGGCCCATCCATGCATTCACATACAGTGGTTACCACTTTAGCCTGATGATATAGAACAATTAAACAGCCTTGACCTTTTAATAAACAAATAGTCTTGGGCACAGGGATAGACAGGCAGACAAAGAATCAAGTCTGATCAATTATGAGATTTCCTCTACTCATAAATCACACAGAAGACTTAAAATGCTTTGTGGGGGCTTTATTGTCTTCAACATTTATTATTTCTTATCTGTGAAATATAATTAAAAACTTTGTTTCCACTGAGGGAAATGGTTTCAACTTACAAAAATAGACAGGAGGTCTTTGTCGCTATGACGTGGGATTACATTTCTGGGGAGGTGCACATCAGGCTACAGCATAGGTTACAGCGTAGGCTAACTGACAAGTCGGCTAAGCGACACCATACCTACGGCCTAGGCTTTGCATCGACACAGAAGTATAAATTTCACATAAACTTAACCAACCCAAGAAGGCAATAAGTACAAGCCAATCAGAGGGAGAGTAGGGTGGGTCATGCCTTCTCTATGCTAGAAAATGCAAATTCACTGTGCCACGCAGGTAGAGTACACAGTGTTCACACTAATCAAATGAACTGGATGGCTTGGCCAAGTGTACTCGGATCCAGGCCTGTTTTCCTGATGCAAAGGCCTCTGAACACATACTGCCAGACAGAGTCCTAACAATAACAAACCAAATTTGATCACATAACACCTGCTTTTAGACCTTTTAAAGCTATATTTGGGGGAAATAAGGGTAAAGAGAAGGTGACAAACATGCAACAAAGGTCCCTGGCTAGAATCAAATACATTGTATCTTTATCTATACCTGTGTCTTTGCATAGGCTTCCAATTAGTACACAATACCTCTCCGACTTGCTAATCCCATATGAATCTATCAGGGCTTTAGATCAGGCCCTTTGGATGTTTTAAGAGTTAAATCTAAAGCTGGGCGAATTTTGTCTTTCATGGTCCTCACAATGTTTTGATTTAGCTATTCATCATCCAGCATTTTCATCCCACAGTTACCTCACCGGCTTGTGCTGAAGGATCCTGTCAGTCAGTTCAAATCAGCAGCCTCCATCTCTTACATGTTGTCACCAACTGTCCACATTGTCACTTCTCCTGAATAGAATCTTTATCTTATCTTTGGTAGGTCTATCTCTGCCCAACCTGCTGAAATGTACACACACCTGGACTCAGTGAAGGCAGCCCTCACCAAATACAGCAGACACACTCTGCTGCTGCAGCCAGGCCCATGACCAGGCCCGGCTCTGCTGCAGCAGCACACTGATCCACGACTGTAGCTTTCACTCATTGGCTTTGAAGACTGGGGGTGTATTTGATCCAGGTGTGGCAGATTATCCTGTCAGGTCAGGTACAGCCTTTTCTTTGATTTAGTGATGGTTGTCTAAAGCAGGGGTAGGCTGTGTCATTGTGGCGTCATCGGGCAAAAATCCCATCATAACCTTTGAGCATATTGCAATTTAAGTGGACAGAGAGAACACTAGACTTCTCTTCCTCCTCTTGGCTCTGTTTTCAGGCTTTAGAAAATCTATCCTCTGACGGGAAACACTGGCAAGTCACAGGTCATTTCAGAGAGAGGGTGTTCCTATTGGCTGTTCCATAATGGAGATGCCCGTCCCCTCAAATGGTGAAAGGCTGATTCAGTGATGGAAAATCCTACAAATCCTACAAATTCTTACTTGTGATTTGCAAAAACAATGACTTGGTCTCACCTCAGTAGAACTTAGATTCTCTGCCCTTGACTGCCACATTACAGCGCCACTGGCCGCACACATGTTAGTTCCGCCCCTCGCACACATCACACTTGACCTGCTGCGCATAGGCCTAATGAGCAAAATGGAGCCTTCGGATGTCAAGAAAAAAACAGCCTCAGGACATTTTAAATTGAGCCAATCTCAAGGGAAGTCCGAGTTTTGGGACAGTTTTAAAGGGGCAAAAAGCGAAATCGTTTCACCGCTAGGTTTGCTGTTGTGCACTGTCTGTAGACTAAAACAAAGTGTGTCATGAGTCACACCTCTCTCTACCTCTGCTCTCCACCCCCCACCCCCCTCGCCTTGTCTGTGCAGCCGAGCACCGCGCCATCTCCACGGACTATTACATCCAGACGGTCCCGGTGTTTCTTCCGCAGGCTCCACTTCACTCAGCTGCCCGATATACCCGCTGCTTCTTCCCACATTAACTTGAATAACCAGGGATCGGTGCTCCGGCTGGATCCAAACGCAGAGCCGGGGCTAACGTTAGCTGGGAAGCTAGCGGAGGCTAACTGGCTGTGCTGGCAGCTGAGTGAAGTGGAGCCTGACGAGGAAGCACCGGTTAGCCCCGGCTTCACTACAGGCAGAGTCACTCGCCACAGGGGCGAGGAAATAAAACCTAAACAACCAACTTAGTTGGCTTAGTTTAGCAGTTAGCGATGTCTTTCACTCACTCTCAGTCTCTGCTGTGTTTAGCTATTTCCCTGCTTCCCTGTTGGCGTTAGCACTACTTGGCTGCCACGCTAACGTTCCTACTGTTCTCTGTGAGCCCGTGAGCCGGACGTTAGCATTAGCTCCTGGAGTTAGCACTAGAGCTACTACGGCTACTGGAGTAACTTACAGCTATGGAGCGCTTCTACCAGCTCTCTAGTCACTGAGCCTCGCCTCCATCTCAGCAAATATATTACATTTATCACAGGTACCATCATCATTTAAGTAGGCAGGGGAATAGCTAAACACAGCCCACCGGGCTACATTTTACAATGCTAATTGCAAAGCTGAGCTGCCGGGCTACTCACCTAACACAACCGTAACACCTGACCCATTGCTGGAAAGAGCCGCTAATAACTCAAGCTCGATATGCAGCGCGATGCTGGTATATGACGGCAAAACACAGGGACATTGTAATGTCCCAATCCTTAAAAAAAAGTAAGTTTAAACTGGGCTCGGGATCATTACAGTTAGAGGGACGGGCTGGGCCGGGCTCAGGTGGGGTCGGGCTGAATTTTTTGGGCCCGATCTAAGCTCTACACTTTAGTCCAAAACCTCATTGTTCTTACTGAGGTATTACATGTCAAGACGGCAAAAACTAGCTCGAGTCTTGTGGTACTGAGTTCCCCCAAACTCATCTTTGAGACACACAAGGGCTCTGTTGTTAAAGAGAGACTTTAAGTCAAGGCCCTTGTCAGTGACATAGCACCACATAAGAAACATCAAACCTGCATCTTTATCTGGAAATGCTTAAGAAATGTTACTCTTTCTGCACTCGGAATTCAACCCATCAATAATATGGCAGAAATGCAAGTGTTGAGTGACTCCAATGCACAGCCCACAGCAGTCCACTAACTATCAAAGAGGTGCAGTTAAGTCTTGTTGTGCCATCTGGTGGTGAACATGTGGAAGGTCAACACGTCCTACTCCCCCTCTTCTCCCTCCACTGTTCAGTTGATATTTCATAATGTTCTGTGGGAGGCTGACTAATGTTTCCTTTACAGTGGGTTTCACCCTGACTAATTGTGGTGCTAAACACAGGCTAAATGGAATAAAAACATGATCACGTCATTTCTATTATCCGGAAGAAGAAAAAACTTCACGCAGATGTGTCTCTTTGAAGTTGTTTGAAAGTTCAGGGACATGTCATGTCTCTCTGAGCGCTCGCGCTCTACAAGGAAGAGAATTATTACTCATGTCGCATTCAAGATCTATGGGAAAAAATAGCATGCGGCTGTTAGGAGGCTGCATTTTAGTATGTGCACTGTTAATATGTGAAGCGAAATGCTTGTGAAAGGAAATTTTAGATATTGAGGACACTAACTTTCTTGTAGTTTTCTGTTTTAAGTCTACAGTACACAGGGGTTTCTAACTCTATTATCCAGGGCTTACGTGACAAAATGTATGTTCGTGTTATTAGTTTGCTTATTAGCTCATTTCAATACTTGGATAATTTGAGACAAATACTGTATTGGATCATTAGACCTTTGTTTGGTCTCAAATGCACAGACTTGCATGTACAGAAGGTTGAGGATGGTGGGACAGATTGCCAAAATTGTAGCTACAACCTTGGACAGAGAAGAAACATTGTTTCACAGAAATATCTTACGTGTTGCACCTGTTCTTAAGGAATTAAACATTCCGTTGGGGAAATGATCAAATTTGTTATCTCAGTGGTCTAGCATAAGCTTTAAATTAAATTGGCATTACAATACAACTGTGATGGACGTAACTTCATGTCCATTATGCAATTTAGATAGTTATCAAAGGCAGCCAATATAAGGAATTATTATAGTTTGTTTTTTTTTCATTCATTTTTATTTTTATTTCATTTTGTTCTCCATTCAGTTTGTTTTCAGTCATTTCCCAGGGTGGGTTGCTTGTTTTTTTTGTTGGTTTTTTTGTTGTTGTTGTTTTTAAATAATATTTTTAGTAATATGGGGGCTATTTGGGGCAAGGTTTACAAAGTTCAGCAATACAATACAAACACTACTTTGTGAAGGCTGTTCACTCACAGTCATATGAACATCCCTGCCTCACTAAACATGCCCACTAATGCCTCCTCATTCTTGTGTTGACAATTTGACCAAATTGACAGAGACTAAACTTCAAGGCATTTCCTGTATATTTTTATTTTATTTTAATAACTTTTGTAGTAACATAATACGGTTTCAGTTAGTTTCATTTGTTCTAAAGTGTTTTATTTTTATTTCAGTTAACTAAAATGCTTTGTAACATGTAGTTTTAGCTTTGAGTTCAGTAGTAATCTATAATAGCCTTGGCTAAAATCAACACAATAGTACTCTATATTCCCAAGCGACTTGAATGCAGCATGAGGTAACTTACTGTAAACAGAGCAGGTGATTTACATAGCGAGCAGGAAGTTTTACTGTTGATAACACGAACATCACTAACTCACTCTGTCTCTCTCAGTGTGTTTTCTCTTTAGTGTGGACCTCTGTCTGAAATGTTTTTTAATGATAGAGACTTGGACTGACAGTATTCTAACTTCATAATGAGAGTTCTTCGAGCGGTTTTGGTGTTTGTGTGTGTGTCGCTGACGTGCGCGGTGAGGGTTTCAACATGGCCTGCCCTCAGCTGCTCCAGACAGGTAAGCTCACTTTCAGTAAACTGTCTGTTCAAGGTGTTCATGTTCTGAAGCAAATTCTCATATAACCTACAGCGCTGTATTTTTAATTTCTATTCGTTTATTGTAACTTTCCTGGTTATAATTATGGGGTTTGTAATGTGGACAAAATAATAATTCCAATAATTCTGACAGCATTTAATTGATGTGGTAACATTAATAGGTAACAAAACATGAAAATCACGTCACAAAAAGTTGATTCATTTTCTAAAACTAGAGAAGACAATTCACCCCAAAATCAAAAACACATATTTTTCCTCTTATCTGAAGTGCTGTTTATCAGTCTAGACCTTTTTGGTGTGAGTTGCAAAGTGTTGGAGATATTTCGTTCAGAGATGTCTGCCTTCTCCCCAATACAACGGATCTAGATGGCATTAGGCCTGAGGTGGTCGAAGTGCCCAAAAATACATTTGAATAACTCAACAACAACGTATCTCTCCAAAAATCATCAAGACCATCCATCCACAGACCTTGTTATGAGCAGTTTCACAGTTTCATAGAGGAACTATTTTCTTTCTAGGGAAATTATTTACTTTCCAACTGCCAACTGAGGAGGAAACCATGTTTACCGATGTAAACATTAATGGTTTCCTCCTTAGTTGAACTGTATCATCAGCTCAGGTTAGCTAGCAGTTTCAAACTAGTAATTAAAATAAGCGCTGGGTATTAATCCAGCACCAGACCCATAAAATGATATCAATACCAACAAAGTATGTCATTTAATACCTTTTGTTTCTTCTTCACATCATACCCATCATGTGAATGGAATCATATGGTTGCATAACATGCCACCAGATGCCACAGGCATGTGGTGTAGCCATATTCTCAAACATCCTGGTAGCATCTTGGAATGCCGACATGCCTACTTTGTAAATACACCACGCTCGACTTCACCACACCACAGACTGTACAGGTTGTAGCAGCTGCCCTAGTGGACTAATCATGTGTTGCATTAAATCAAAGAAAACTTGCATTGATTGGCCGCAAGCAAAACCCCACAAATAACTCTTTTTTTCTAGATGTGATTATTAAAAGGATTACGTGCAGGTATCTGTTTGACTAGAGAAGTTTCAATACTACTTGGTAGCTGCTGGCTAATTTCTTGTGATGCGGTTGGTGGGTGTAGTTCAGTAGACATGAAATAGTTCCTACATGAAATTGCTCACAAGGACTGTGGATTATCTTGAGTTTTCTGGAGACAGACATTGTTGTTTAGTGTTTAACAAACAACATATTAAGATACTAGAATCTTAAGAAACATTAAGAAAAATGAGTCAAAATTCTCTGATTCTAGCTACTAAAACTACTTAAATATTGAAACTACTTTCTGGTTTGTTGATGCCTCTATGACAGTAAACTGAATATGTTTGGGCTGTGGACAAAACAAGGCATTTGAGAATGTCATCTTGGGCTTTGGGAAACACTGATTGACATTTTTCAATGAAAACAAATGTTAGTTGCAGCCCTAGTTGCCAGTCACAGTCACAGTAGTGGTGATTGACCAAAGCAGGGGCCTCTCTGTTGCCCTTAACTCCTTTGTCAGTGTTGATGTTTGATATTGATATAATGTTTAGAGGTGTTTTGTGTGATGCTGAAAGTTGACTTATCACTTAAGTAATTTTTTTAAGTGTATAATCTTCTGTTTTTTCCTGTGATAGGGTTTGAAGTGCAGAGTCACTACCAGTGAGTACATTTTACTCTTCCTTCCTCGTACTTTTATCCTTGTTATATTTCATCACATGTTGAGAAAGCAGAACACTGCTCAGTAGTCTGCACCCTTACCTTCACAGATTTAACCACCCCCCCAATACTGTCTTGCATTTAAATGAAGAAACAATGACAGAATTTGCGTGGAAAATCTAAGCTCTTTGACCTTCAATGTGTGTGTGTCTGTGCAGGTAACTGTATGGACAGTAAATGGCTGGATGTGCATCAATACACTCCCAGCAGTCCAGAAGAGCTGCGGGTGTCTGTGGACACCAGGCGGGATGAGGCAGGACAGCTTCAGCCTGTCCTGATGGCAAACTGGACGATAAGGGATGATGGTGAGTCAGTCTGCTGTCTCAAGTATGACATAAAAAAGATGCAAGAAGGAGTAATAAGACAAGGAAAAATAGATTCGTAATTGTCGGTGATGACAAGCTTTATTTGATGTACTGCAGTGAAGACAGAAAGTGACCTCTGCTGTGTTTCTCCTCAGGCAGCATCGCTGAGCTGAGAGCCACTGAGCTTCATGTTCTGGTAATCACCACCAACCAGAACCTGTGTGTTCGATATTCTTTCAAAGACAGGCTCCCAATGAGGAGTCCATCAGGAGAGAAGGTGGGTGGCTCACAACAACTTACATAGCACTTACAGTGACATTATCAAATTTCATGGCCATTATGATGTAACATTCTATATTTTTTATACATACAGGTTACATTTATTTTATAGTATGTTTTTCAGTTTGTATGTATATGTATGTACTGTATATGTATAGTTTGGAAGTTGCTGACAGCTAGTGTTATTTTGTGTTTTCAGTGGTCATTCTCAGCTAACATGCTGGTGCTGGACCCTGGTCAAAAATACCGTGTCTCTGTCTTCAACATCCCCAAACCAGAGTTGGGCCACAGCATGTACGACGTCAGCAGAGATGTCAGCGTTCCTGGTGAGTTGACGTCAAAGCCAGCAGTTGGTTGTTGTTTTGGACTGAGGGCATGTACCAGGAACAAGCAGCAACCTCGAAGAACCAAACACTGCAGTTTCTCTAATGGCCATTGAGGCTGGCTCCAAAAGCGAATCAATCCCCATTGACCCCCATGTGAACATGTCTAGTTTTACAGCGGAAATAAACATGTTTACAGGCTGGTACAAACACAGTGCTGGTCTGTATAGCTAATTTCTCCATTCATTACAACTATACAGAGGATGAATTCTTCAAAACTCACCTGTTCATATGTTATTAAAGTGTAAGTTAAGTTACACATAATTTAGGGAATGGCCACTCAGAGTGACAGGTGGGTACTATACCCTGACAAGTTCCTACAATGGTACAGCATTGGTTAGGTAATGAAACCATGGTGTAACCCCAAATTCACACTCTGAGGTGTCGGATGTTCAGTTTTTCCAGGTATATACATTTTATTTTAATGGTTTTAAGCCTGTTTTGTAGCAGTGAAAATTAGCATTTACATTACCAGTGTCACAGTTAACCATAGCTATAAAGGCACTGTGCAAACTAAGCTAGCAGCTAGCGTGTGGGTTTACTCCTGCTTCTCGCCCAAATATGATCAGTTTTGGCTCCAAAAATCCAAGATGGCAATGGCCTGAATGCTAAACTCTAAGGTTCAAAATGGGAGTCCACAATCTAATGAATGACATCATGATGGCTACGTCCATTATTTTATACAGTCTATGGTCAAATTTAGCAGTAGGTTTTTGTTGTTGTTTTGGATTGAGCAAAAGCCCCAGGAAGAGTTTCTGGTTTGTTCATACTCCTGTCACTGTTTGGTTTACTCTATGAGTTAGTTAGGTTTTATTTTGATATGCCTCAGAGACAGCTGTGGGTGAAGGCATTATGTTTTCGGGTTGTCTGTCCATTTGTCTGTCCATCCTATTCTTATGAATGCAGTATCTCAAGGGCGCCATGTAAATTTGGCACAAATGTCCACTTGGACTCAACAATGAACTGATTAGATTTTGTTGGTCAAAGGTCAAGGTTACTGTGACCTTGCATCATCCTCATTCTAATGAACGTGATTATTTAAGAACACCTTGAGAGAATTTCCTCACATTTGGCCCAAACGTCCTCTTCGACTTGAGAATGAATTGATAAGAATTTTATGGTCAAGGTCATAGTGATCTTAAAAATAAAAGTGGCCATAACTCTAATTATGACAAAATTTCACACAAATGTCTAATAGCAAAAAATGAGTAAGTGATGACAAGTTATATCTAAAAGTCAAAGGTCAACTTCACTGTTACATCATAATGTGTTGCAAAAACACTTTTCTGGCCATTAGTCATATCTCAGGAATCTCAGGAACAGAGGGGGCGACATTTGGTCAGATACTGAATTGGTGACTCTAATCGTGGGTGTCCACCTTGAAATTGTGCTGATTGTATAGATCTTCTGTGCTGTCAGGGGAAGATGTGTGCGAAGCATCCATGTCTTCACAGACATGGATTTAAACTGAGAGAAACTTAACAGGTTGTGGAGGCATATAACAATGGGCCGATAATTCTAATTAAATGTGTGTGTGTGTGTGTGTGTGTGTGTGTGTGTGTGTGTGTGTGAGCCTAAATGAAGTAGTTAACTGGAATATACAGGATTATGAACAGTACTGAAATATGAAGTATCTGAAATGGATACCAAGTCAGCAGCTTCAGAAGTCGTAGGCAGCACACAGATCTGGCAACAGAATACATTGTGAGATGATTCATGCAGCTCTTGCGCAACTTCCTAAACAACTATGTTTTAGCTGAAATAAACAAAGTAGGGAGATTTTGTGGATCCTATGTTGTCATCACTTTACAGAACTTTTGGCCTTCAGGATTTGACTCTGATTAATTCTCTTGTTCACTCAGATTGTCAAGATCCCAGTATGCAGATGACCCAGTTTTGCATAGAGAGAGGTGAGTCCTTGATATTCCAAAGTCCAGTAGAAGTGAGGCAGTCACATAAAACACTTCTAACACTTTGTCTCGTTGCTGTACTGTAGGAAGTCTGTGGCAGCCTAACATCAGTCTGACTCCGATCACGGCAGTCAGTGGAAGATCTGCACTGGCTGTCAGCTTCATTCCTGATACACTCTGTGAGGAGTACAAAATCATTGTTAAGTGCTCCACTATCCAGCATGTAGTCAGTACATACAAGGTAAGGCCACATTATGCTGGACATTGAGCTGTATTTGAAGACTACCTGTGCAGTAGGCTGTCTCACATAGAAGATGAATGTATTTTCCTTTTCGGTGATTTGACCCAGAACCTTACTGGATGTGCTCATTACAACATCCTGCATTTCTTACCTTAGCCTAGTTTTTACCCTAGATTTTTTCTTTATGTCAGTACAGGAAACTGTGCCTTTGCGCTCTGTTTCTACTGACTGTAGAAAAGGCTGCTCATTATATTTGCAGACTACTTGAATGTATGTCTCCTCACAGAGGCATGAGCTGCAGTTCATTAGGGATAACTTCTGTCCTTTCTTAGGAATGAATGGTCTTGACCAGTACCTACATTGTTATACAAGACAGGGTGAGAGTGGGCAGAGTTGTTACCCATTGGGTTAACTTTCTGCTCCCCTCTTCAAAGCACAAACCAAGCTGTGGTCTGTGGTGCTGTTGAGTTGTATTGTGATATGAGGAGAGGATACAATTTAAAGTCTACCCTCAATGAAACACATGATTTATGGTGGATTGTTATATTAAACTGCACTGGTCTTAACTACATGTACGCAAGAAACTGTCAGATTAAAGGAAAATGGTATTTTAAAATTAAAACAATCACTCAAATGTCTTAGCAGCATTTAAAATATAATCTCCTCCCATTCTAACAAGCCAAAAACACATATCACATTACCATTCACCTTCACTGGACATGTGTGTGCTGATGTTGACAGAGGGAAGTTGTCTACTATGTGGTTGATTGCTTAGTTACAGAAAATACTATGGAGATGGCTAAAAGTAAGAAGTAAGATTTGTTTATGGAAAAAAAGAATCGTTTGAAAGCAAATACTGTGATATATCAGAGGAAACCATGGCAATGGGAAAGTAGTACCCACATAAGTATGATGCAGTCACAAAAGATATGTAGACCTAGCTTTAATGCTTTGGCTTGAAACTGATAAGACATGTCATGACTGATAAGACCCAATCAGGAAGTGAATGTGGGTGTCTGCGTTATCATTTTCAAAACGCTCTGTTTCCACCCGTCTGAAACATAACCCCACAATTTTCAAAATATAACAGGGTCAACAGTTTTTTCAAAGGTCTCTGTTCTGGGGCTTTTTAAACACCAGAGTGGTGTGGACCCTAGGTGTAACTGTAGCACTAGAGTGGTGCAGGGATGACACATTCTTGTAGGCTGACCAGGAAGTTCATTTCACCCTGGTTTCGCCAACAAAATGCCTGTGGGATTTTTGAATTGGATTTTTGATAATTGCAGATAATAGCATCTGTGGCAAACAAACATTTATGAGACTTACAGGTTTTGCTCAGCAAGATAATCTTCGCAAATGAACACCTCTTTTATTATGTTTGAAACCTAAGTAAAAAGGCTAACATTAGGGTATAAACAAACTACACCACAGTTGCATGACTTTAGTGTTGACCGCTATGAGGCTGTAAAGTGGTGTTTGCCGTGATGACGTTCTGTAGTGTCCTCTAGCCACTTGTTAGCAACTTCCTTTTTGAAACAAGGAAACGCTTCAAAATTCACGAGAGGGGTATTTACTGATCTATTCTATGTCACAGAATAAAAAACATTCAAGTCTCTGCAGCTCAGCAACAAACCCTATTTCAGCCATCTTTGAGATGAGAGAACTGGAAGTGCTTAAAAAATACTAACTCATTTCCAGGTTTTAGGACTCATTCGTGCAGCACTTTACAGTTTGATAACAAAGCTATGTTCATGTGAATGTAGTCTTAAATGCTGTGCCTAAATAATAAATTATGTGCATGAAAAAAACCTCTCTTCTCCAGGCTAATCAGACGACCCTGAATGTAATATTCAGCCTTGATAAATGGCCGAGATCTTGCTGCCAGTTTGATGCTCAGGTAAATCTTTTGAAATCTGTTTTGCTGTGTGATGTTAGCGCATTACTAAACTTTTTTTCCTCTGCATTCTCTATGATCACATTTGACCCTGTTGTCAGAGTTAACAGGATTTTTATTCTTCTGCAGATCAATCCTCTTTTCCCACAATGTGGCCCGGACTGTGTCCGTCGAAAGAGAACTCTGGATATTTGTCTTGGTATGTTGGCAGATATCAGTATCATGGCTAAGTAACTATAGGCACTGTCAGATGATTACAGTACAACATGTCTATGTCTCACAAAACACAAACATATAAGATAAGATATGCCTTTATTTGGATTACCTACCAGTGGGGAAGCTCTTGATCAATCAGGACATATGTGCAACACCTGCTTTCCACAGCAGTTGGCCACGTCAGTGAAAATAGATGGAGCTCCACCTGTGTGGCAAATGCTATTCACCACATTCCTCACACTACTTCCTCCACAGTGGTGTGTGTTCACTGCTGAACCACAGGGACTGCTATGAAGAGGAAGTGTGCTTTGTGAAAGGAGGCACTAAAGTATTCAATGATAGCCAGGAGAGATAAATGCTGATAGAGAGACTCTTCCTACACCAACACAGTTTAATTTGCCTTAAAGGCTAAGTTCGGTTTTTTGACACCTGGGCCTTATTTTTAGGAATAAATACGCTCGTAGACTCACCCAGACGATTTTGGTGGAGCTCGGAGCCGTTTTCGAGCAATTTAGATCCATCCGACGGCGTCTTCTCTCATGCCATAGAAGCGGACGGGGCCAGACATCGAAGCCCCTAAATTAGACATTATCTGCTGCGAAACTCGGCTCATTTCACCTACATTTTATAAATGAATGGCCAGTGTTATCACCATGTCCGCTCAACTTCCTTGTTATGGTCATCCGGGGCTTTACAAGGATGGGTCACTTTTGGTGACGTCATAGACGTGCGCCGCAGGAGCGCAGCTGAGTTCCGCCGGCGCTAGGCTAGGCTATACAGCTACACAGCTATTCTTGTGCAACATGACGGAATATTTACCCGATGTAGACGTGTCTGATGACGACTCTGAGTATGATGGATGCCCGTATCGTTTTGAGCCTGAATACACCGACAAGGAGCTATTTGAAAGGAGGATGCAGAGGGAAAGAGCCGAACAGCTGGCCAGAGAACAAGCGACCACTGCACGTCCACGAATGGGGGCTAACTGGTGTTGTTGTTGTTGTGGACGCTGCACGCCACAGACAACAGAAGAGGAGAGCTTTTGCTGCTCAGAGTGGGACTTGAGACCAGAGGAAACACGTATTGATGCCCCCCAAAATACATGTCTCACTACACTGGAAGATTTTTCTGCCATGACAAACCGGGCTGTGGTAGAGACTTTTTTTATGTCCCGAGAGTCAACTGGCAGACGCAGCCGAAGCCAGCAGGACCGAACGGACAACTTTCGATAGAGTAAGTAGCCCATACAAATGTAAAAAGGGTATATTTCTATGAGTGTTTGCTTTATAAATAAATAACGGTCGAAACAACTGACAATTAGTTTTGGAGAAAGCATATGACTACTTGTAAGTGTGCGCTAACAATGCAGACCCGGTGATTGCAGCTCGAGTCACAATTTATTGCCTGCAGAGAATAACCATATCATATGCATTGCGAGTTAATTTTCAAAAAAGCATGGACTAGAGTAAATTATATTGCGTTACAGTGCAGTATTCTTTTGCAGGAATGTATTTTTAGAAGGCTACTCCTGCTCAGACATAGGTCGTGAAGATAGCTATTCATTTTATACAAGGAGCTTTATACGCTGGCCGACGTGCACTGGTTATCGACCAATATTATTACATCTTCAAAAGAAATGCATTACCTCCGCTGCGTCTGTTTTGCTCTGAAACAATCGGGATGGCATTCCTCCTGAGGTACTGACGCTGAGCTTCCTGGCCTTTATCTTTGTCGTCTTCGTAATGAAGTCTTCTGGAGCGAAGTGAGCGCTGCAGACCCGGTGACTGACCCTCCTCAGTTCTTCCATAGCAATATTCGGGTCCATTTTCAGGACAACAAGCAGAGCTTTAGTAACTCCGGTTTTTCAAAGGAAGCCTGTGGGAATGTGAACTTTGTCCACCTAGTCATTTTGTTTGGACAAAGTGGAAAAACGCAATGACAAACCATGTTTGTACCCGTGTAGCTGTATAGCCTAGCCTAGCGCCGGCTGTACTGCGCTCCTGCGGCGCACGTCTATGACGTCACCAAAAGTGACCCATCCTTGTAAAGCCCCGGATGACCATAACAAGGAAGTTGAGCGGACATGGTGATAACACTGGCCATTCATTTATAAAATGTAGGTGAAATGAGCGAGTTTCGCAGCAGATAATGTCTAATTTAGGGGCTTCGATGTCTGGCCCCGTCCGCTTCTATGGCATGAGAGAAGACGCCGTCGGATGGATCTAAATTGCTCGAAAACGGCTCCGAGCTCCACCAAAATCATCTGGGTGAGTCTACGAGCGTATTTATTCCTAAAAATAAGGCCCAGGTGTCAAAAAACCGAACTTAGCCTTTAAGGCAGAACTGATCTCAGAAAGTCCACTGTTTAACCAACATGAGCTCTCAGCAGTGAGTATGTATCAAGTTGGGAATATCTGTAGTTTGGTTATTGTGGACACAAACAGTTTTCATCAAATTTAATTTTGTTATGTACTTTACATATTGGACTACATTTGGGGCTAAATATGGACCGAGACAGACATCCATTGTGGGCTAAACTTACACCAGATCAGACAAACGTGGATACCGGATGCTTGGTAGGAACTGTTTCAGCGGAGAAGTGAAAACTGTTACTGAGTGGCACTAAAGCCTGGCTCACACTACAGGATTTTAAAAATCTTAAAAGATTTTGAAATCAAGTTGTATCACACACATAACTAGAATCTTCACAGATTATGTTATCTAAAATCTTCATTGCGCACTCACTACAAGATTTGAAAATAATGACCAGCACACACTACAGGATTTCATCAAGATTATCGGACCAGAGAGCGGTGCACCGCGTAATTTACGTCATCTCACAAGGAAGCGGAAGTCAACAGTACAAAAACAAAACGATGATGGAGACAAGTGGTGCGGTGCTGCTGGCTGTAGCCATTCTGTGCAGCAAAAAAGGCAAGAGGAAGAAATGCCATCTCCGCTGTCCAATGCACCCTGCTGCTCTGTTGTTCCTTCGCGGTCGCCATTTCCATCTCTAGGTAACGTTACGTCCGGCCTCTTCTTCTTCATCTGCTTCTTTCACGGCAGTTGGCATCCACTTCCGGCGTCATCCCGATAAAAATCAAACATGTTTGAAAATTATCTGGTCGGCCTCGACGTGTCTGTGAGCTGATCGTGGAGTTTAAGATTCATCTTTCACCCGCTCACACTAGAAGATAATCTGGGCCGAACATCGAGGCCAATTAAGGTCCGAGACCCGATTTCTCCGCCGATTGTTGGGAGGGCCGAATCTGGGTCAAATCAGCCCGAGAATCCTGTAGTGTGAGCCAGGCTTAAGGAGGAAAAGTTAGGGGATCAACAAAATCATTGAGATTCAGCCCTGATGACCATAAATGTACAAATTGTCATAGCAATCAATCCTGTGGCCATACTGACAGACTGACCAACTGACTGACTTTGCCATCCATAGAGCCTTGTCACTAGCTTGACTAAAACATCACTTAATGGGAAATGCTAATCAGTTAATTGTGTTCTGATTTCCACAGCGGTGCCAACAGTTGCCCCCGATGACCCTGTGTACCTGTACATTTTTGTCGCCCTGGGAGTGGCATTAATGTGTGTTGTGATGGCAGTTACTATGTACTTCTTCTGCCGTAAGCGAGGTTAGTCACATATACAATACATTTTCAGGTCTAGGTCTATTTAGTTATAGCTTCAAAATGAATCAAACTTTATAAAAGTGAAAACAGACATTGTGGTTATACGGCAGACGGCCAAATGGTGATGTTGAATCCCTGTCCAATAATGGTCCTGTCAGACTCTCTCTAAAACCAGGAAATATTGATTATATTGTTGCTATGAAAAGAGCAAATGCATGTGTTTATTTCTTAATACAGCAACATTTTATTGACAATTTGTTTGTTTGGTACACAAAATACATGTTTAAGCCATTTATGTTTATCCAGTAGTGTATTATACACAGGTACACAAGGTATACCCACCTCTTTTTCTGGCCATTTACAGTATACCGACTTGAACCCACCTTGTCCTTGGTACATCCACTGTGTATATCGTCATGTAAATTATATTCCTGTTTAATCATATGGTGTTTGTAAGGGCCAAAAGCTGCTTTCATTGCACATGGGAGAAGTTTTCCTTCAGAGCTTTCTGACAGAGGTCAAGTGACGTATTATAAAGAGCATTAAAGTCCATGAGACTGGGTAAAAGTGCTAGGCATGGGTCTTTCACCCAGGAGACTGGATTTGAGTCCTATGTGAATCATTGTGAGTTTATTATTTGGTTGTTGGTTTGTATGCATGTACATTTTGCTGTTGCCATTTATATGTCCTTTCATGCACTTTCAGGCAAACCTGTTGATCCTGGAGCATCTGACAGACGGGAGATACCGGGGCCGCAGCCACTTAACCAATCTCCCAAAGTGCTAGTCATCTACTCCCAAGACCACTACCTCTACAGGGATGTAGTGCTAAAGCTCTGCGCCTTTCTCCAGGCCAAGTGTGGCACTAAGGTGCTGGTGGACCTGTTAGACACCACCTCGGTCGGAATGGTGGGGCGCATTTGCTGGCTTGAGTGGCAAAGACGACAGCTTAAAAATCCTTCAGACAAAATCCTGGTGCTGTGCTCACAAGGAGTACAGGCAAAGTGGAAGGCCATGTGTGGTCAAGGTCGGGTGACACTGAGAGAAGATGTTCTCTCCCCTACTGACGATATGCTCACTCCCTTTCTCAAACTCTTCTTACCTGACATGTACCAGCCAGGCATGCAGGGCAAGTACGTGGTGGCTTACTTTGATGGCATAAGTAGCGAACAAGATGTGCCATCAGTTTTTGACATCACAGTAAAATACAAACTGATGAAGCATTTTGAAGAGCTGTACTTCCGCATCCTAGACATGGAAAAGTATCAACCAGGTCAGGTCAACCATATCAAAGGCATTGGAGGAGATGATTATTTTGAGTGTCCCTCAGGTAAAGCCTTAAAGAATGCCATTGAAACCTTCCAGGCCTACCAGGTGGAAAATCCTGATTGGTTTGAGAAGGAGTGTGTGGAGAGTGAGGAGGAGGTCAAGACTGAGGCTAACCCACTCATTGACCAGCTGCAGATCCCTCCAGTCCTAGAGTGTGTTCCTCTAATTAGGGAGGGGCCTCCTCTATACATCCATGAGGTAGAAATCCATGAAAATTGCAACAGTGTGCATGTCCTTACACCGGAACTGAACCCAGAGCACGAGCTGTCGTCAGTGGTAGAACTTACTCCAGCAGTGTACCCTGAGTTTAAACATCAGTATCCGTCAAATCTGAGTGAAGTGTGGCCAGATCACCTTTATCCTCACAGCCCCAGTCCATCTGTCTACATAGCTGAACCTGTTTTGAACAGCCTGCAACCACCAAGACAGAACTGGCTCTCCCTCAAGGAAGAACCTGTGGGTCAAATTCCCACAGAGGAAGAGGAGGATTCCCTGCTACCTAGCCAACTCTCTGCTCATTCGTACCAGAGAAGCTCGGCCCAACACAACTCACTGGACTCAACACCTCAAGAATTCTCTTGTACCAGCATGCAGAGTGAATATCTCCCTCCATCTGAAATCAGCCACTCTCAGCCCGTGGAGATGGAGGAGGACGAGGTTCTGGAACCCAGTGGAAAGGGTCCAAGCAGTGGATCTGATCAAGGCTACATCTCTAAAATGTCCTCCCAGCAGGAACCCCCTTTCAAAGAGGATCCACTGGTGGCTCTGCGAAGGCTGCAGGAGGAGCTGTTTCATAATGCATACTCTGACTTAGATCCTGAAGGATACTGATACTCTCAGTCCAAAGTCTATCCATCCATTCATCCATCTATTTTTATCCACTTACCCAGGGCTGGGTCATGGGGGCAGCAGGCTGAGCAAGGTACTCCAGACATCCCTCTCCCCAGCATAATTTTCCAGCTCCTCCTTTGAGATCCCAAGGCATTCCCAGGCCAGATTATATATTTAATCCCTCTAGCATATTCTGGGTCTGCCATGGGGTGTCCTACCAGTTGGACGTGCCCAGAAAACCTCTAATGAAAGGAGGCATCCTGATCAGCTGCCTGAACCACCTCAACTGGCCCCTTTCAACATGAAGGAGAAGTGGCTCTACCCTAGGCTCCTCTGGATATCTGAGCTCTTCACTCTATCTCTAAGGCTGAGCTCAGACACCCTACAGAGGAAACTCATTTTGGCTACTTGTGTGCATGATATCTTCTTACCAGTCACTACCCAAAGCTTATGACCATGGGTGAGGGTTGGGACGTAAATGAACTGGTAAATCAAGAGCTTTGCTTTCTGGCTCAGTTCCCTCTTCGCCACAACAGTTTGGTACAGAGCCTGCATCACTGTCGACAATACACTAACCTGCCTGTCCATCTCCCACTTCATTTTACCCATACTTGTGAACAAGACTCTGAGATATATGAAGTACTTTGCTTAGGGCAAGAACTCACTCCCAATCCAGAGGTGGCAATCCACCATTTTACAGCAGATAGCCATGGCTTCAGAATTGGAGGTACTGACACTCATCCTGACTACGTCACACTGGGCTACAAACCACCCCAGTGTCTGCTGAAGGTCACGGTCTGACCATGACCGGTCCAAAATCTACACTTATAAATATGCACTAAACCCTTAATGACTTTAACCGGCATCACCTGTATGTAGGAAGGTTTAAGTGCTCCAAACAAAGATATGTTTCTGTGACCAGTAAAGTATGTATGTAACATATCCAATGTTGATGAGTTTCAGAATATGTTGTTTGATCAAAACAGATTCGGACAATTCAATGTGATCATGCCATAGAACAAAGAAGTAGACACAGTGGCTGCAATGAATGTGTAGGTTTATTTGTCAGTTTTGTCAATGGGTTGTGAATATGTTGTCAATTGAGTTCAAAGGTGCGTATGTCATCCGAAAAAAACTGTTACGCACAGAAACCTTGCACACTGATTCTAATGCATTTTATTGTTCTATTTGTTATGCAAAAATTAGTAACAGGTGACAAAGTGAGAAAAAATGCATTTCCTCCTTTGCCTCTCCACTGGTTACCTATCTGGCTGTCACCACTCCCTTCTTGTCTGTCATTTGGCACCACACCTGCAATCAGAAGGCAGAGCTGTCCTCCACATTCTGTTTGTCCACATCCTCCTCATCATCGTCATCCACCTGAGTATTACTATCTGACCTGTTGAAAGTGAGCTGTCTGAGTTCTGAATTGATTCTGTTCTGATTAGGTCAAACAGCTCTCTTAAGCAGTGGTTTTCAAACTTTTTGTGTCCAGGGCATACCAAAGACAAAATATCAAGGCACACCTGTATTTATATCTGTGCACAAAATACTCAATAACATGTTGTCACTCTTATCACAACATAAATGTAATATAATAATAGTAATACAAATTAACTATTGACAACCAACTATTACTCATGAAATATTTATTAACAAAATTATTTAAGAATTCATTTGAAACTTATTAAAATAACATCAAAGCACCAATAACACATCAATTTAAGTGGGAAATAATGTTAGATAATGTGATGTGTAACACTTATAATTCCCTCGCAGGAACGGTGACAAATAGGTTCCCTGTGAAAGTTTTTTTTAAATTAAATCAAATTACATTTTTAGGTAGAGTTTGCCTCTTTATTAGGAAATGGGTGCGCACAACATACTGATTAAAAATCAAAATTAAAAATTAATTCATAACTTGTGATATAGGCCCAGTTGAATATTGCAGTAATAATGTGTGGTTATCACAATATCCCACAGCACAGGATTTCCACCATTTGAGAACCACTGCTTCAAAGGCTTCTGAGGGATGCAAAAAATGCAGAAAATCAAACCTGTTACGAAAGTTTTTAATTTAAAGTTTCACACTCAATGATTAACACAAAGTAAGGTTGTATTTATTTTTAGACGTGCGACATTTTCAGGCTTCAGTCTGTTACAAAGTTTGCAAAGATTAACTGATTTTAAATCTTGTATACTTTTTGAGATATGTCAAAAAACAATTCCATTAAGCCCTGTGAAGCTCAAGATTTTAAAATGTATCTCCTCTTACAATGTTTTAACCAGACACTCCTAGCTCCATACTCCCAATACTGTGACATACAAACACCATTCCAACATCCATACTTTTTGTCTAACATAATAGTTTTGTAAAAAGTGGTGGGGACATGCCCCCTCTGTCCCCCCTGTAATAGCACTGAATAGTACTTTAAAAGACTGACAACAAAATGTGACTTTTACTGTTAAGCCTCTACACTGATGATTTTTTTTTTCCTACATTCAAATATTGACACTGACGTAAGTATTTTGATGTGATGTGTTGTCTTTCTATCCTTGATAGGGTTACATTTTTTTTGACAATGAAGGTCTTTATTAAATAATAACATGAATGGCAGTCACCTTTGTTGTGTTTAGAGCACTTATCATTTTCTTTTGTTATTAAATAATCCATAATAAAAATCATATACAAACCACTTTGTACGGTACTTTCCTCAGATTTATTTCAGGTTTCGACCACATAATACTCTGTCTTACATCTACAGTACATAGATTGGATTATATCAGCACAGATTTACACCACACAACTTTACAGTACAGGTAGAATCCTATCTGTAAACAACAGCAATGTTCTTTCCCTGTAAACAAGTTTGAAGAAAAAGAAAGCCCATATAATATAAGACAGGAGAGTTTTAAGATTGCACACATTGTGTTTTTCATTGCACGTAGGCTAAAGAAGAGAAACCATTTGAATCTGTGTGGCACGACTGACTCCTTTGAATATCCATGTTCATGAAAGCCTTTGGTAGTTTCAGTGTGGTTATGCACTGTGCTTGTACATGCACGTTAAAGGCCCACTATACTTCAGTTTAAAGTGAATACATGGTCCCGCTTGTGATTAAACTGTGTGGTAAGCTTCATGTGCAAATTCAAATCAAGATTGTTATAGAGCCTTTCCAACAGCGCAGGATACATACGCAAAAGTTAAGCAGATTACTGGCACAAGGAAATAATACAAAATAGTATAAAATATAACATTTGAAATACTTTGGCAATATATGACAAGCAATAAACAAACAGAAGCCATTCTCAGTGCAACATGAGAAACAAAGCCGAGAGAACCACTGAAGCAGTCAACATATTGTAGTGTGTGTACAGCAGCAGCTCTCTGATCTGTAATCCTCCACACAGAGGTCAAACATCAGGGTCACCATCATAGCAGCTGTCTGCAGACTAAATCAACAACAATCCATAAATCTGACATAATTATTAATTCAACAGTCAGAATTTTTGAGAGTGAAGGTTCATTACAGATTTTTTTTTTTTTTTTTAAATCTCATGATCCACTTACTTACTTTCAACCACATCTCACAGTCTACATCAGCAGTCTTCTTCATGGAGATACCTCTGTCGTCATGTGACATGAGTATGGAACTTTTTCTAGATGGGTCCTTGTGTATTTCCTGTTTGCATGTTTTGCAGTGTATGTGATTTACATCAAATGACAGGAAGCAAACATGGACCCAAGCTGTTGCCCTAGCAATGCAATTCTGGTAAAATGGTCTCATCCATTCATTTTCCATAAGCGCCTATCCTGTTGGAGGTCGCGGCGAGAGGCGGGGTACACCATGGACAGGTTGCCAGACTATTGCAGGGCTGACACATAGAGACAGACAACTATTTATACTAACATTCAAACTTACAGCCAATTTAGAGCCACATGTCTTCAGACTGTGGGAAGACGCTGGAGTGCTTTGAGAGCCTGTATGCATTTAAAAAGGTGAATCTGTAAATTTTCAACAAAATCAGACCTTTATTTTGAAAAAACCAAAATGCATGTAATGAGCATAAACTGACAGGCTGTCCCTGAGCGTCCAAAAGTGACGCTGGAGGGGTCCCTGTCACGTCATATTTGAAGTGTAGGGCCACTGAGTTGGGAGTGAGAATGTGTTGGATAAAGATCAAGGACATTCACATGTGACACCAGAGACAGAGGTTACCATCTCCACCCATACACAACCACCTGTTATCATGTGACCAATGTTCCTGAGTAACACAAGTTGAGGAAGGCTGTGACATGTGGTTTAAAGCTCTGAAAAAAACAACACTGACCTTGACATTATTTGATGAAAATATTTCATTATTATCTATATTTCATTGTTTTAAATAAATAATTATCATTATTTATTTGTATTGTTTAGAATAAATAATCCATTGCATTGTCTACAGCTGAATTGACTGAACATTTCCCCGCAATGCTAATATCAAAGCTGACCTGCAGGTGGCAGGTGGACATAAGAAGCAATACATTGTGACACCCTGGCATGTGTCTTAATTAGGTCTGGGTATTGTTTAAAAAAATACAATACCAGTACCCTAAAAGCCATAGAGCACTTCATTCGGTACCCATATTGTGAATAGAGTGTTGTGTCAGCACATTGTGGGCATGTAGTCCTCCTGAACTGCCAGCTCTGTCAAATACATAGCACTTGACTTCACCACACCACAGACTGTACGGGTTCTAGCTGCTGCTGCGGGAATGTGAGCTTCATGCTGGGTACAGTTATGAGAGTCTGTGAGACTTGTGTTAACCAGGCAGACAAACTGTTCGCCAGAGAGCAGCTCCAGAGACAGCAGCAACAGAAGGTTTGCTGATCCAATTAAAGGATCGAATGCGGGTATTGTTTGACTTTAAACGTTTCAGTGCTACTTGCTACCGGGTTATTTTGGTCAATATCTTAAAGATATGGAGTACCGAAAGCCTGCTGCAGTTGTAATGGCTGATTGCTGCAGATCAGAGTTTTCTGAAAAAGGGAACAGATTTTTGAACAGTCAGTTCAGCTGCACAAGATGCAACAAATACAGGATTATTTCTAAGCAATTTCTGGGGTGTCAGGACCCTTAAAGGTAAATAAATATGTCCCTGATGTTGTCAAACAGTACAACAATGAACTCAGATCTCAGAATATTTACAGTCCGAATGAAGCTATAGCTCTGACAGAGTACCTTCAACATAGACTGAGATTCCATTCATTTTAAACTGATTTCAATGTGGCTCTTTATTCTTGTTGGTAAAAATCAGCAAAATGTGAAGTACTCGTGACTTGTAGTAAAGGAGCTAAAACTTCACAAAACCCAGTATCATCCTTTTCTTTCCTCCTCTTCATCAGTCTTGACCTCTCAGCAGTCCTCCTACACTGCTCACAAGGCACAACCTCTGACCTGCATACACTGATCACTCTCAGAGAGGCAATCAAAGCTGGTACATTGCACACATCCCTTCACTGTGATTGAATTCATTCAGCTCCAAAATAATAGGCACTAAAATCAGTTCAGACCCCTCTGACCCATATTGCACAATGTCTGCACTATACATCTTCACATACGTATCTAATATACTTTTTTTTAGATACAACATTACTAGAAGCTTATGGAAGAGCTCATCATGGAGGACAGTGAACATGCCATGACATACTGTACCTGCTGTTACTCAAACAAAGCTGTTGGGTTAGTAAATGTACAGTACTGCTGTAAATAATGCACTGACCCACTGAGAGGGAGTCTGGAATCCTGGGTTGTTCCCAGCAGGATGCAGATTGTCTCCCATCTCAACTCACCAGTATGTAAACTTCTACATACACTCTGAAAAAGGTGGATTTTAAACACAACCTGTTAGATATGGCATGTGCGTTGCTTTTCATTTGTTTCCAGTCCAACTTTTTCAGTTTGATTATTTGACTGTCTTACCCAGAGTCCGATTGAAAGGTCGATGTTGGTGTTGTCTCTTTGCATCCAGTACAAACAGGTTAAGAATAAAGACCGGAGGCTTGTTAGCCAGGCCAAGAGTTACAACAGAGCTTCAAGCTAGCAGCTCTGTCATGAGGACAGCGAGCACCACACCAAGCGTTTGTTAATAACAGTGGGGGCTCTAGAAAATCTTTGGATGGCATACTGACACCAAAAGCCACAATTCTGGTATGCTGTTTAAGTACTGTATATAGGCTAGCTGAAAACTATGCCAATATATGTGTTAAGGTATTGCATACTGATATACTTATCAGTATGTCTATGTAGGACTTAAACTTTCAGAGACAAAGCACTTGTCTTTTGCTGGACACATTTTCCCCACAAATACAACATACTAACATTATTAGCACACGCCTATGACATTTATATATTGTGACACACAAGTATAAATCTGCCTTTCTCTCATATTTTACAGTTGATGTCACTGATTATCTGACGTGCATAGATTAATACCGGTACAGTAAGTATTTTGAGTTCCACAATCAGTGGCGTATATCAGTATGCTGTAACTCTCACATTGATGTAGTTTTCAGCTAGTCTGTATGCTACAACAGCATAATGGAATTCCTGAAATTCAGCTTTTGGTTTTTGGTCAGTGGGGTCACCACTGTCCACAACAATCCTTTTTCAGTCTGTTATGTATCTGTTTATACATGTGTTAGATTCCTTGTTCTTTCAATAGGCCAGTTGTCCTTATACATACATAACTAATGAGTGCACCACAGCCTCCTAAAGACGGTAATATTGGCCTCTGATTATTTGCGTTAGGGAGGGGCCAGCAACTGTATAAGTGTGGTCATGGCACTGCTGCCCCCTCCTTCAGAGAAAGGACAGCCAAGTGGGCTAATGTCAGAACACATAAACGTAGGACAAAAGTTGAATGGTTGGTTAACCTGCTAGTTACGGTTACTAAGGGGCTGTACACATGGTGCGTTTTCGGCCCCTTGAATCCATTGTTTTTAACGTAGACGTGTGGCAGGCACACTCAAATGCCAGAGTAACACCAGAGCAACGCGCACACATTCCCGAGTGCCTATTTTTTTTTAGGGCACCTTGAAATAAACAGAGCACTGCATGACAGGTGACGAGGAACAGCCAATCACAGCCAACATATATCTTTCCCTTCATCCGTGAATATCAGCCTGTGATAAATATGGAGAAGAGGTTTATCATTTTAGTGCAGGGGCGCCAGGGCTTTACATCTGTCTAACGGACAATATTTCACACCTACACACTACACACAAAATAGCACCTGGAAGAAGATCAGGTCTGCACTCAGGATTTCATGTAAGTAGGCAGGTGCTTGTTATGGTTGCTTAGCAACTTCAGATGCAACCTGCCTCTGTGCTCTTTAAAGTTGGCACAGAATAGACACAAGAGTCGCACACAGCGCCCGGCATGTGTACTGCCCCTTTAAGTGTTGACAGGACACAACAAGTCAGTAATAAAGTTTGATTTGTTGGGCCAGCTTGTTCCAAAGAAATTCCCTAAATGTCAGATTGTTCCTTTAACACCAATAAAATGGAAGTGAGTATTATTACATTAAACTGACCAGATCACTGATGACTGCCATTGGTTCAGATTTGGGAGGTCACCTGCCAGATTACTTTTTACCACTTTGTTTTTTCCTCTCTGTAATCTGTGACCTTGGAGGTAAGAAACATAAAAAAGAGAGATTCCAGGAACCACAACGACCATCTCTACATACATGTAAGCACATTATTTTACATCACTAATTTCTTTTTCCCCTCAAACTGATTTTCTTGACAGAATTGGGAATCCATAGATTACGAAGTACTAAGACAGTAATGCATATATCTGTAGTCCCAGACTCACAGTTGTGTTTAAAATGACTTTTTCAGAGTCTGCTGCTTTCTTGTATACTGGGTGCGACCTTTTAGCAATGAAGAAATACTGAGGTCCATGAATGAATAAATAGGTGTTCTTGGTGAGAGATTAAGAGCTGGGGTCTTAGGTGACCCAGAAAACTGACGGATGTCAGAGTGACTAGTAGCCAGTGATCTTTAAGGACTTGTGATCCAAGAAGTGAGAGAAGTAGTAAAACAGCGGCACAGCCAGCGACACCAACAGAAACTTCTGTCGGCCAGCGGTCCATTTGAAAAGGGCTGTAGAAAACCTGTTAGTCATGGCACTGTTGGATCTTTATACATGGCATTAACTTACACACAAGTGTCTACTCTACTGTTAGTACCGGAAACAGCATTTAGAAGCAGCACAGATCCGCAGACAACACCGTCATCAATAGAAAACACTGGTATACAGGGGGTGAGTAAAACCAGAGGATTCTTCAAATTGCACTTTACGTCCCAACACGACACAAAGTCCAGCTGTTGTCTTTCCATTCAAGGTGAAACTCACAGACTGAACACACACAAGTCGACAAGGTCCAATGCACTATAGTTTGATCTGTGTTTGTTAGTAGGCTATTGCAGGTGTTGGGTTTGACTGTAGCACCTGTAAACTGGTCTGAAAGGCTGGTACAGATGATGCATTCCAGACATGTACAAAAATTGGAAAATCCATCCTCCTGTAATGTAAAATGTCATCAGCTGTCAGAGAGAAAACCTCAAAAAGATTAGTCAGCTCCGAGGTTTCAGAGATGCAGTTATCTGACGTCACTTGGACGTAGCAACATACCCTGTCAACGAAATCAAACTGCTGAGAAATTAATGTTGTTAGTCGTTAATAATAAATCTACGGACTCTTTTTTTTTTGCATCACATGATGTCATATGCATCATAACCCCACTGTGGTTATTGGTTGGACACAGCTGGACATGGCTGGATTATTGGGCCCTGAAGGCCTCAGGTTGTGTGCCTCATAATGACTTTGTGGTAATTTGTTTGGCAGTATGCACCGCTAAATGGAAAGGGCCCTAAGGTGGGTCTCGTATTTTTATCCAGTCATGGGGCCCTATGTCAAAATCTAACGTAAGGCTGCAAATACCTTCTCAATAGAAGTCTACAACCTGTGTCTTGTTGCCTTGGGGGCGACAGACACCAAAGGGCCCCCGGTTAGCTAATTATAACAGTTGTCTAACAATCCGAAATTTGGGAGAACTTTCTGACTTCTGCTGGAATCTAACCCTGCAGATATTGCCATTGGACTGTGTCTATTTTCTTTCACATCTCTTTCTTCAACACTATACAGTTGAAGTGAATTCAGTTTTGTTAACAAGATTTTAAAAGATCTAACGCAACATATCCCTCTCTACAAATGATCTCCCTGTTACTGTGGATCATCCAAAGAACACAGAGACAGCTTTTATAGGAACTATTCCTTTGTCAGTTCCAATTGCTGACAGTGTGTTCTGTGGATTATTCAGAGTAACAGGAACATTGTTTGGGGGAAGACAAATGTCATTTTCCAATGTGGTGAGTAGTAGAAACACTTTCTATTCACCATCATTACACATGGATGGATTATCAACCAGGGTCTCTAAGAAAATATGTATTTCACATTTTAGTAGTGTTGCAGCGGTATGAGATTTTCACAGGACAATAAAATATTGCGGTTGCAAGGTATCACAACATTACAGAATTGATATTATCAGTCAGAATGACCCTTAAAGGAATGAAAACAGAAGGGTTACTGTTGGTTGAACAAACGTTTTATCACTATAACTGAAACTTGAAACCATTTTGTAAATGGTGGCATGTATAAAAAGTCTCCCCTTTGAAAATAAAGGAGAGAATTAACGTCAAGTTGCTTTTTTCTCAATATCGTAGATAAGTAGATGTATGCGAAACTTTTATATCACAGTATACTTTGACACTGTTAGATTGCTGCAACCCTACAATTTCAGTAAAGTGACCATTTAAAGGGTAACTTGAGTATTTTTTAAATACAATGCTATTTTCCCATGTTTTTATGTATACGCGACTGAACAGAATTTCTTTTAATTAGTCCAGTATTGAGCAAGACTGAAAAAGACTGCAATGTAATCCCAGCAAGCAACTGAGCACCATCAATTTACATCTATTTAAAGTGCTTGTTTTTGCCACTGACAGGCTCAGATTGTTATTTAAAGTATCTGATAACATTATGGAATGGTTCCCTATCGAGACATAACTTTTTGTTAAAGAGTATGGCCTTTTCACACCTAGGTCGTTTGGCGCGGACTTTTGGACTTTGCAGTTTGGTCCGCAGGTGTCAAAACCAACCCCTGACCACGGTCCAGACCAAACGGATGAAATTTGGTTCAGCCAAAGGAGGTGGGCTCAGTCTGGACCAAATGGAACCATGGTCCGGTCCGTTACTGGTGTGAACACATTTCTTTGGATGGTTCGGACTTTCGGGCCATTGAAAGGAAATTCTGGTGCGCCGCTTGTTAATTTCCACCAGGAAGAAGTCAAGTCCACCATCAAAAATGAGCCGTCTATGGTCACTCACCTCAGCACTGGTCGCTCCTGAGTTGGCAGGGTTCTCAGCATTGCTAACATAGTTAGCTGTCTCCTCCTCCTCTTCTCCTGCCAGCGACAACAACATCTTCACACAAGGTGTAGATTTATATTTCTTTTTTGAACGAGCCTTGAGTGTTATCCTCTAGGTTGGTGCTGCAGCTGATAGCAATGCCAAAATAGTATGAGTAGCGTGACGATTATTAGAATCGGTTCGTCCATTTTTGTGAGGTAATGTTTGTAAAGATTGAGGGGATTTCTACCCACCTACTTGACAACACGCTGACATGAGACCCACACCCATTTATAAACCAATCGATGTCAAATATATGGTAACGCAACCCACGTAGATGAACATAACTATGTCATGTAAAGTTCTAAAGTCCGCTCACAGAATTGCAATGTGAATACAAAAACCAAGGGACCAAATGTATACAATGTAACAAAAACACAAGCCTTGGTCTGGACCATGGCTTTTTGTTAAGCCAGAAACAGCCCTGAAATTGCTATTGCCAGACCCACCAGACTCCATTTAAATAAATAGTAATTTTATCATTATTAAACACACTTCATTCAAAGTCAGCAGAACTGAAATAAAACTCTCAACAGCTGTCTTTGTTCATCTCCTGCTGTTCCAACAATCATCAACTGTGGTTTGGTTGAAATAAACCCCTAATTCACCCAGTTAGATATGAAAATATGCTGGCTTTATACGCTCTTAAATTACTGTTTTATTAGATGGAGTCTGGTGGGTTTAGCGATGGGGATTTCAGGTCACAGGTTACTGGTCAAACTAAAAGGATCTTACTCTTTAACAAAAAGGTCAATGTCTGTAGGGTCCTCTCAATAATGATATCAGAGACTTATAATAACAATCTAAGCTTGGCATAAACAAATACTTTTAGTGGGAGTAAACTGAGAGTGTGAAGATGCCCCGAGTGGTTACATTGCAGCCTGTGTCTACAATTTACTTTGTCTCATCACTGGACAGAGTAAATCACTTTTCCCTACTCTCATGTATGCTGATACATGTTGCCTTAATACCTTTGTGTGGCTTTGCTGTCTATCTTGAAGCAGGAGCTGCGTTTGTAATTTGGATTTTCCCATTTCCAGCTGTGTCAGGAACGCAACAAGACTCGTCCACTTTGCCCGCCATCAGACAGACAGACAGACAGACAGGCGGCCCCTGGCCCTCAGTCAGCCCGGGCTCTAGGACTGTGTGACGGCCAGGGTGTTGACATATCCGTGCGGACACATGTCGTTCTCGGACACGCAGTGGGAGAACTGGGCCGGGTTGCTGCCTCCGGCCAGCCTCCGGACCCCACGCACCGCCACGCACTGCTCCACCAGCTCCAGGAACTTACACGCCAAGAAGAAGATGTTTTTGAACATGAACACCGACACCGGCATCTTGTAGACGTAAACCTGGAAACACCTGACCACAAGCAGGGGCGCGTTGACCACCAGGCCCGTGGAGAAGCGGGCCCACAGCCACCGGCAGCGCAGCTCGGACGCCGTCAGCTCGTAGAGCCAGATCACCGGCACGGCCAGGGCCACGAAGTACACCGAGATGACGGTGTACTTGAGGTACACGGTGGGGATCTCGCTCCTCAGCAGCATCTCCACCAGCGTGAAGCTGTCCAGCAGGTCCAGGCAGGTGCTCATGAAGCAGCTCTGGGAGTGGTGCCGCGTCGCTCCGTTCAGATCCTCGATGATGGAGTTGATGAGGCAGAAGAGCAGCGGCGCGGACAGCAGCATGATGATCTTGAAGCCGGTCACTCCGCACGGGACCTTGAGCGCGATCAGATCCAGGATGGACGTCTCCAGGATGAGCACCACCTTCGGCGTGCAGGCGATGACATAGATGAGCCAGGCCAGGTAGGCGTAGGTGAACTCCCCGAGGTTGCAGCCGAAGATGGAGCTCTTCTGGTGGAAGCCGCAGGCCCGCTCCCTCTTGCTCCGCGCGTTCTTCATGAAGAAAATCCCCCAGCCCGAGATCACCACCAGGTCCGTGGCTATCCATGAGCACCAGTACAGGTCGTTGAAGATGATGAGGTAGAAGTCCAGAATGCCGCCCTGGAAGACGAGGAGGAGAAAGCAGAGCGCCTTATACAGGAGGCTCCTCTTGGATTTGTGCGCCAGCAGGGGAGCGGTCTGCATGAACTCCCCCGATGTCATGATGCAGGCGGCGGCCGCGGCCGAGGAGACCAGGGGCTGGATGCTGCCGCTCTCCTCCTGGATGATGCTGCCGCTGGTGGTCTGGGTGTCCCGCCTCCTGCTGAGGTGCCCGACTTCCGGAGAGGAGGAGACGGGGGAGTCTGGGCTATAGCTCGCTTCGGATCGGAGATACTCTGCCTTCGGATTGTCGTTCCCAGTTTCTGAGATCATTGTATTTGTGCGGTCGCCTCCCTTTCGCCCCTCTTTCTTCCTCACTGATGCTTTTAAAGGTGGAGAGAAAGAGGCGCGCGCAAAGAGAGGCATGGACTCTGATGGAATGGACTACACCTGCTTTTGTTTACAACAGTTATTTGCACACATTATGTTTTTCATTACGCTATTTTATCTACAGATTTTTTTTAAAATTATACTTCACACTAGCTATGGTTGCTTAAAGCAATTTATGGTGTTTTCAGTATTTTGTATTGAACATGATCCTGAAGCACGATGATATTTGACATGTTTCAACACTGAAACTAACAACTTTGTTCACCAGCTCGACTCAGGGTTCCTACACATTTGGAATTTCCAAATTCCATACCCTAATTTACAGACTTTTTTTCTTTTTCAGAGAATATGGCACATCTGAGTAAATATATAAGTGTATCATATTTCACATCATCTTTAATTATTCTTAGGGGGGCACAAACTGTGCTTCCACGATCCGGATTGATTAAATTATTTTTGGAAATACCTAAATTTCTTTTTTAGAAAACAGTATTTTAGAACAGTGGTAATTGTCTGGAAACATAAATATTTTTCCATACTTTATTTCTCGTTTTCCATACTTTTTAATACCTGGAAACTGATCAAATGTATTTCCATACTTTTACATACTTTCCATACTTGTGTAGGAACCCTGTAGTCTCTAACTGTATCTATCTGCTGTTCAGTGCTGAGCAAGTAGTGTACGGCGGCTTTCTCAGAGCTTCTCCGTAATTCAGATGAGACAAGACAACAGACAAAGAGTCAGACTCCACGCAGCACAGAGATTGATAATAAACTTTAATTTCAAGTTAAGATGGATGGCTGTGGAACATAGAAAACACACATTTCAGTATAAACATATGCATTCCGATGGAGTTTAACAGGTTGAGACCGGCTATCAGGAGTCTGTGGATGAACATCTCAGCAGCAAAGCGTTACTCAGTGAAGCCAACACAGAGCAGTGAATCTACACTTCACACTGGTGCTGTGGGGAAACTAAAAGTGTCTCAGCTCCACGATTCTCTGCACTGCAAGTCTGCTGAAGAGCTTAAAGTGTTGACTCTTTAGCCGGGTTCTGACAAAGGAGTTGTCTTTTGGTACCGCAGGTGTTCCTGGATGCTGAGATTCAGGATGGTGTAGGGAGAAGATTTGAAACAAAGTTCTTTGTATTTTGTCTGAGTGACGTAGCGTTTACTGATGCGGGAGCAAATTGGACCACAGAGAAGTTAGATCACAGAAAAACAAAAGTATCTGGAAAACCTGACATGACATTTCACCTTAATTGCACAATAAATTCATTCTTCATTCAAAGGCAGTATGTTTCCCAGATTCACTACAGGTGCACAGGTGTGTGTGTGTGTCTGTGTGTGATAGAAGAGGAAGGTAAGGGTCATTTAGCCTGTAGCCACTTAGTTTTTTACCCCTAGCCTTGATCCAGGACCTGTCATACAATGCATCAGGGTCCTAGATTATTGTCTTTGTAACCCAGACACTTCACTGAGCAGCGAATGAGACTCTTGACTGCAGCACACGCAGCAGCAGTGAGCTCGCTGCTGCCACTGGTGGCTTTTGTTCAGTAGTATAGCTGCAGTATAGCTTCCAGCCACCAGCGGGAGCACTGAGCAGCACACACTCCGTGGCCTCAAACTATGCACTCAATATGCTAGAGTACTTGGGATCTTGCAGGGTCACTATTTACACAACTACAACTAGAGTCCTTTTGAGATTGTTTTCCATCCTGCTACTGGAGGACGATCAAACTCCCTTTAAAAAATATTAAATATTAATTTCTTACTGTGTGCAAAAACACGATTCTACAAACAAGACAAAAGGCGTCAAATGTCGACAGTACACTTCTGAATTCGGCATCAATATAATGCATAAAGATAAACTGTTTCAGTGGACAAACTTGACATTTTGGATTCTGTCGCCTCAAATTGCTACAAGCCTCCGTTGGTTAGCGGCGCTATTTTAGCGAGACGAGGCCGTGAGAATGAGAGGAATGAGAGATTTCTCACTACAATAAGTACTGGTTGATAGATCAGATACATGCCAAATTAAACACCGACTCCTCCAAACTGGCCACCAACGTCATTCGATGTTGTATTTAAACTTAGGTTGTGATATCCAGTGACCAAAATTCAATATAGGGAGGTCTAATGCCAACGTCAATTTGGCGTAAAATACTGACGACAGATGATGTTGATATTTTGTTGGTTTAAGTTACAAAAATCCATCGTCTTCCAAACTTCTCATGCCAAAGTCATCTCGACCTACAGTAACAACATGATGTAAGGTACGGAGAACAAAATCCAATGTATACTTCACGAGGTTAACGTCCACTCAATGTGAAATTCTAACGTTGTTAGACATGTCAACCCAGTTTTCATTCCAACTACAATTTAACATCTGATGTTAGAGTACATTGTTTGCTGACAACGTTCACATCATTCTACTTCAGTATTTGCATGAGCCAAGGCTAAAAACTTGCATATCATTAAACATGTTTGATTTTGTCGGAGCATCAGGACAAGAAAAAGACAGCTCGTACTACCTCTTATGACCACTCAACACCAAACTAGCCAGATCACAGGAACACGCAACACCGAAGGGAAAACTGTAGTACCGACACTGGAAATTTTTCTGCGACAGTGAAATCGCAGATCAGTGTGCTCTAGAAATTTCACTTTAAATCCCACAGCTGCAGATCAGCCTTTGTAAACCTGCTCAGTCTATGAAATGTCTGAGTTGCAAACACGGCTACTCAGGATCAGGGCTGGTGGTAAAACCTCACAACAGTTTGACTGTTTGGGCTCTGATAGGCAGTACATGTTCTAAATGCCTCATGAAAGACTTTCTGACCCTGAATAAAGGGGACAGCAAATATTTTTCAGTACAAAATGGAGATGATTATGGTAAATGTATTAAACATCAGCACAATATATTGGCTATCAGCAGCTTAAAGGAAAAAAAAAAAGGTATGTAAAATCTTACATGCCCATCACGATTACAGTAAATGGTGCGGAGTAAGTTCGAGTGCATCCTCAGAGTCTCAGAAGTACATATTAACACCTGGGTAGATGATAAACAAGTCAAACCCACACCCACAAATAAACTTGACAATGTTTATTAGCAATATTTGAAGTTATAATTTTTGTTAAATCTTATATTGAGCTCTTTTTGTCATTTTATTATTTTTCCTTTTAACATGAACCGCACAAGATAGACCCACAAGGATAGATGTCTAGAAAATGTTTAGCACGAGCGCACTGACTTGCTGGATTTTTTTTTCTTATTTTTTTTTTCTTTTTTTTTAATCTTTAATAAGTTCATTTATTTTATTAATGGCCTGCTTAAAGGCACTGCCACAATACAGGGGGTGGGGGAAAAGCTACTGTCCATCACTCGCACAAGACAGTCCATTCTAGTGTCTAATATACATGAGGGCGGGTGGGGATAGTGGGTGGGGCTGCTATAGGTAAATCTCATAGAAATCGTCCAGCTCCTCGTGAAACAAGTCCCATTCATCCTCTGAATCTGTCACCTCATCGTCGGTTCCTGCGGCGAGCAGCATGAGGAGCATCTCGCTCAGCTCAAACGTCACCATCTCCTCGTCCTCGTTGTCAAAGGAGTCGGTGCTTTCCCGCTCGTCAAAGATGTCCCACAGTGGTGTTCGCCTCGAGTTCTGGGAGGAAAGAGGAGAGGGTTTTATTTTCCAACAAGAACATACTCTGGAAACCGTAAATACTGTTCCCATATAATATCATTTAATGTGGAAACAGACAACCTTTCAGCTAGCACAAGCTAGCTAACACTGCCTGCTTATCAACTCCTTGATCGTAACAGAATATTGTAACTTTCACCATTGCTCATTTTAGACAGGACACCGCAAGAAAACGTGTTTATGTGATATAATGTGTGTTTAGAGAACAAACATCTATGATCCATTGTCTGTTTGATAATAGAAACAAAGGACACATTTTCTTGTGGTGGCATTTCTAAAATGAGCAGTGGTGGACAGTACTTTATTCTGCCATGATCAAGGAGTTGATAAGCAGACAGCTTTATCTGAAAAGTTGTCTACTTCCCAATTAAATTATATAGAGTAGAGCTGCCCCCTAATAACGGACCAAATGTTAGTTGACAGAAAGGTCGTTAGTCGGTAAGATTTCATTGGTCGCTTAGTCAAAAAAACAAAACTGAAAAACTCTATTAGGAGGTGCACCTTGTCAAAATAAATCAAAACCTATATGACTGGACCATGTGGGAATTTAATTTGAAAGGACAGACACAGGAGGTGACCATGCATGGCAGGAAATCCAAAGTGTGGGATCATTTTGAGAAGGTGGAGGACGAACCTAAAGTGATATGTGAACTCTACGGGCAACATTCGTCCAGTACAAACATTAAGTATTATATGAAACATGTAAGTAGCTACATGCCCATTAGCCACTTAGCACAATCATTACTGCTTTGCCGATAGTGTAATTAACAGGTGGCTCGCTCAGTGTGTGACATGCACTTGTAGATAAAATATCGGCCTATATTGATGAAGGTTCATTGGTACAGTTTTGTATTTCTCTGTAATGTAGCACAGTGTTAACAATGTTACTGATACAATTCCCTCTCAGACCTTCAACAAAAACCATTGTGTTCCCTCACTCAAAATATATAATGTAATAATTACATTAATATCGTAAACATGCAGGCAACTGGTAGACTAATGACCCTAAATGATGACTGTTGGTCAATTAGGACAATTCTTAGTTGGGGGAAGCCCTAAAAAAAATTGCGTAACAGACATGAATGACTGTATTCAAACAGAACTCATTTGATGAGAGAAGAGGATATTAAATAAAAACAGGTCTTAACTGTGAAACTTCAATCATGCCTCACAAATCTGTTCACCATTTGACATCAACGTTTGCACAACTGTATTTTCCGTTTCATTTATTATTCCCATTTAACAATGGGACCTACACTGAGTAACAGATAGAAATCCCTGAATAATGTAAATAATGTTCATTTTACTAATTTCAACTAAAATCTTATTCTGTAATTCTGTACAACCATCCTGTCACACTACTGCCTTTACATATGTTGGTGGCCATTTTGGGGCTGCAACATCAGAGCACATAACTTACTCTGTTTATTCTCCAAGCTCCATAAATGCACTACATTTTCAGTATGGCACTATTAATGGCAGGGTTTCTGTTCATCATTACACCTCAGAGGAGTTTTTATTTTCCTTATCACTGCGCATGTTATCACATAGGCTATCATACTTTCCACATCCAGCAGAGGGTGCTACAGCTGTGGAGCTGTTATTACTTTTACTGGCAGAGTAAAAGCAGAGGCTTCTGACAGCATTAACAATCCTTGTATGTACCAGTAAAGAAAGCTTTGGCTATCATACAAACTGTGACTATCCAATGTATGTTTAGGAGTACTTGCTGGTGCAATGACAGGGTGTTAATGTGAGCTGTTACCCGATTCCTGCTGTTGGACCCGGTCTGTCTTCGCTGTGGTTGAGCCTCCTCCAGCCGACCATCAGGGAAAGCGTGCTTGTAGAAGCAATTTGAGCCAAAAGGACATGTTCCACGACCCTCGTCAAAGTATCGACACGGTTTACTCCTGGAGAGAACAAGAAGAAGCCAGAGAAGATGAACAGAAAGTGAGATTGTCTCAGTGATTCAAAGTAAATCTGTCATAATAATGACGTTATCAACATATCGTACGATGTACAAACATGACCTCAATCATTGTGCTGACCTCGATACTGCCTACTGTGTTAAGGTTACATGTGTGTTTGTTTACATCATGCATCGGCCCGCTCCCTGTAGAGCTTCCCACCATTGCCACCCACTCCTGCAGATTCACCATCCCACTCATCACATCCACCCGCAACAGCTTTCTATTCAAAATCTGTCTGCTCCATCCTGAAGGGAAAATAATGGACTTTGCATTGCTGATATTTAACAATTTCAAAAGACCAGAAAATTACAAGAAGAAGCTTCATTAAATGCCTTTAAAGAAAAGACAAGAAAACTAACAGCTTTAATGCAAACTAAAGAAGCAGAAAACTGTATGCATTGTCTCTGTTTCTCTGGTGTGTTTGTTTCCAGTAGTAAATACAAAGCAGTTGGTAGAAACAAGGCTTCAGTGCAGCACTTTGTGTAGTGAATGTGTGTGTCTGTGTACCCCATGCCATCCTTGTATTTCTGGATGAGTTTCTGCTTGTCGTCCTTATCCTCCACCCAGTACTCGCTTGGGATGACAAAGTTAGATGTGATTCGACACTCTGGGCAAGACCTGCGAGGAGAAGAAAACAAGTTGTGGAAAGAGTCCTGGAACACTGAGAGTCTGGTACAAGTACTGTTAAACATCAGCTATGTGGTGACTGGGACTGGGCCAGTGTGGCATCCAGACCAGACCATTACATGAAGAACACAACCTGTTAACAAAACTCCATCTATCTGCCCATATTTTCTTTACAACAAAAGCATTCCCATAAATAAAGATGTCAAGGGAAAGCATGGGCTACGGTTAGCTAGAGGCAAGCTGGTACACAGAAAGTGTTTTTCAGGTCCCAAAACACCACCTTTTTTAAAAAATTGCATTTAATTGCCACTAGTAAAAACGCGCTTGCTGAGCCCTTTTATTGTTGCCTAACAACCAACCCCTCATCTCCTTAGCATAACTTTCCTGTGTAGTCAATATACCACTTATTTATTTGACAGTAATTAGCAGCTGTTTATTAAAATGGACAGGCAGAGGGTGTTTGCTGTAGCTCTGGTTGAGGGTGAGAGGCTGTCAGCAAGTAGTTTGTTGGGCACAGGGAAGCGGAGATCTGTGGGTACAAAAAAAAAAAAAAAAAAAAAAAAAAGAGGGTGGATCACAGGGCGTGCCACCAGTTGGTTCAGCAGCTTCACCTCCATGATGGCCATTTCCAGTTTGACAACCTGCTGTCTGTTGTCAAGCCTAGTATAACAAAATGAATACTAACTACAGGGAGTCCATTGGTCATGCTAAGCAACTGAGTACCACCAGTTTCTCCTCCATTGTTTACCAACTGTAAACTTGTTGTGAATACCACAGAAGGCCTGCCACTCAAATCATCTGATTGGACAAGGGGAAAAAGACAGAGACAGTGGGACGCTTTTCTGCTTTGAGTTTAGGTCTTTTTTTAACTCAAGGAGTTCAGAGCGCTCTGGCAAAAAAAACAAAAAACAAAGCGCCTGGAGTGCAGCAATGTAAGGTGTGTGGCAAGGCAAAAACTGCAAGAAAAAAAGCTTCATTCTCATTAAAAACAATTACAAAAAGCCGCTTCTAGCTACTAAAATGCTTTTTGCGATCAGGGTCTTAGTCAATTTCACTTAATTTTCTCCGATGTCATGTAAACGTACTGAGTGGCCTCATATCCCCTTAGCATATGCATCAGGGTTGTGCTGCCTTTAATAGATTCTCATCCAGTTTTAAGTCACATTTTTACAATTTTATGATGATTTTTAGATCTTTGCCATTTTTGACTATATATTTCAGCTAGATGTAGGATTCTAGTCATCGGACATCTAGATCTTTAATTATCAGAGAAACAAGCTGAGCAAAAGTTGCGAAACACCATCAGAGAAACACTGATTTTTAACATAAAGCTGCTTTATTCAGTGTTTTTAACCACTTTTAATCACCTGGTAGGTTTGTTTTTGTGAGGAGGAGATCTCTGTGGATTATTCGGTTCCTGGTAAAAACTTCTTTAACAATGAACACTGGAGGAATCCTAACTGTGAGAAACTGACGGCACTGAAAGCACTGCTTGTTTTTTTGTTACCGTTTTGATTGAGAGACCCCTCAAAGCAGAAAATTACATACTGTATGTTTAATCGATCCTAACCTATCAATGTTGTGTTCACTGATTTTATTTAGACGTTCCCAGTTCCTACAGCTACAAACGTCCTAAAAAGCTTTCAAAACTCAGCCTTACAGTATCCCAAAATACAAAATAAATTCCTCACTGAGAACTTTAGGCTGCTTTGGAATTGAAAGTATTCAACTGCATTAAAAGGTGAAATACACATTTAACAATGGATTTAAAAAAGGACATGAAGAGGATGACCTGATCTTGACTTAGTGAACCTGCTTCTCTTGTCTATACAACATTATGTACTAATATTGCATGTAGCACTGTTGTATTTCTGTCCAGTTGGGATGCCTGAAAGTATTTCATTTGCCTTCATTTCCTATCAGAATAAACAGGCAGATGTCTGCCCTCCAGCACACAGAAGAAATGAGCTAACTAAATTCATCTCTGTAACTTCCTGCACTGACAATTTAGGGAACTGGCTTTATAAAGAGGAATAAAATGTGAAATATGGTTTAAACTGAAATATCAGCTCAATACAGCACTACAGATAACAGTGTTGAAATGATCATTCATTTAAGGATCTTGACAGAAACTTAATCAATGGCTGTTTTGATAAGTTGATCGAGGAGACACAGAAATATGCTGTCCAAAGCTTCTCAGTTGCATGGACGCTCTGTTCGGTTCACTACCTGGAAATCAAATACCTCTGGGTTTTTTTTACAGTTTGTCACATAGATTTTACAGCTTTTCTGGTCATCTGTTCTGATGTTCTACAGACTATAACTCAATAAAAGCTACCTAATTGATTAGTGAACATTTGACAGTCTTCTCAGAAAATCGACGAGAGATTCAAATTCAAAATCATTTAGCCTCAGAGTGATGGAGCCCTGCTTTGCCATGTGTAAGTGACTCACTTGATGATTTTGCTCTCAAACTGCTTGGCACTCCTCCACTTGCGAATGCACTTTAGACAGTAGCAGTGGCTGCAGTTGGAGAGGATGCCAAAGCGGCGCTCGCTTGGGTTGGCCTTCTCAAACACCACCTCCATACACACGCCGCACATCATGTCCTTGCTGCGTTGGATGGCAAATGAAATCTCCATGTCTTTCTCGTGGGCCTCGATGCATGCCTAGGAGAGGAGAGAGTTAAACCAACACACTGAGGCCTCTTCTGTTTAACCAGGGTTCTATTCAACTGTGCTCCTTGAGCTAACAGATCAGGAGAAAGCAGCTGGGAGAACACGGAGGAGTTCAAAACATGTCGAATGTGAAGTATTTCTTATAGACTGGACTTTACAGAGCAGTGTTCAGATAAGAGTGGCTCAATCTTACGTGCAAGAGTGAATTCACCACCACTTTATCAATCCCGCATTGGTATCGGAAATTATTTGCCTTGTTGACTGCCATTAGCCAAACAAGATGACATTCACCGATGGCAGCAGCCGATAGTTTTTAGTTATGTCACAAGAGGGCTCAAAACTAACTGCGTCCCGTTGTACCAGGGACAACAGAAAGGTTTCTGGGACAAACTAAGTTCTTCCCTGGGACGACACTGGGGAAAAAAAGGACGCAAACTAAACTTGGTATCGACGTGTCAGAGAACACACCCCATTTTTTTAATCTCATAATGCTACATTGAAACAACAAACCCGTGTTAAAGTCAGCAGGACGAGAGCTAGTTAATGTTAACTGTTAGCAGCCAGTGGCTGGAACCAACAGCTAACAGAGGCTACATTACATATCTTTACTGAGTATCAGCCAACAGCAATCAGCTGGCCATCAACCTGGACATCCCTCATGAGAATATATTATTACTGCAATATCACCGGTTTGAAAATGTTCCAACCGGTTTGATTTAAAGCCAAATATCTAACCGAATCCATGTATCGAATTATACACCTAATTTTATAGGTGTAATGCGCTTCCAATCCACTAGGTGGCGATAACGCTGTATTAACCGCCAATACACGCAAGGTTACACAAGAAGAAGAATCAGCAGAAGGACGCTTCTCTCACGGCAGCAGACAGCTGAGTGGAGCTGTGGAGTCCGCAGTCCACGAAGCTCTTAAACCGGACCGAACCGGTTAAACCGAAAATCGGCACAAGCCTACTTGAGACCTCTCTTTTTTTTTGCCTTTCTCCTAATATTAGGCACACTAGAGCCCACTGGAGTGAACATGTTTGGCTCCATGTTGCCGAGGATTTGTACAGCAGCCAGAACTTTCCACTGTGCCTGTTCTGCTTGGCAACCATTCTGATAAATGTCACTGAAGTTGCTTGGCGGAAGAGTCACTTTTTTTAAATCAATAAATTATTGCATTTTGTTGTTTATTTATTTTATGAATGTCGCCAGGTATACATCGTAAGTATTGGTTTGTTTGATAAAAGCAAAAATCTTCTTGAGACTTGTTGCTTAAGTAAACTACTGTCATGTTTTGGTGCCTGATCAACCTTCAATAGGGGTGGGGTGTGTGTGTGTGTGTGTGTGTGTGTGTGTGTGTGCGCGTGTTATTATGTAATCTTTCATCTCTTCTCTAATTAGCTAAGACCAGGTTACAAAACATTTAGGTATTAGCATCTCATTTTGATCTGTTGTAAACAGTCAATGTCACTGGTTAAAATGGCTTTATAATCCACCCCTTATGATTCCAGGGTATTCCAGGTTACCTTTGTGTGCTCAGAGCGCTGGGCGTTGTCAGTGGGGTGGAGCACCTGGAGGCCACACATGTCACACACATCGCCGTGGAGATAGGCACAGTTGATTCCGTAGCGGCACTCTCCGACGGCTGCGTACGGACAGAGCTGCTTCCTCAACTCTTTGTTGTCCTGCGATGCCTCACTGTCAAATTCCTCGATGAGAGGGACAGAGCTCTCCACCTTCACTGGCTCAGCTGCACAGAGAAAGATTTTCATATTTATTTTGTGCCACGTGCATGAGAACACTAAAACCTTTCATGCTTACGAATGTCTTCCCTCACAAATGAAGATAAGATGATCTGTGGACACTTTCCCTTTATCTGTTCAGACATGCCTCAAAATGCAACCTAACCCTCTGAACTAAAGTTGAGCTGCTCAAAATTTAACCCCACATGACCTTGGATGAACCATATTCACAGTGGAAGCCACATGGCATTTTTTGTGTCATTCATGCCTCTTTGTTCCGTTGACTGGTAAAGACCAAAAGAACAGAAATTACACGTAAGGTGTTTTCAGACCAAACTGTTCTGGGGACTCCTTGTCCTTAGTACTATGAAGTTCCTGTGCCCCTGAAAACATCTATTGTTGTTTTAGTGCTAGTCATTCTGTGTTCACAAACCAAGAGCAGTAAACATGGAGGTAAACAGGCACTTTTTTAGGAGGTCTTGGTCTGGTTGTTTGGCCTGTGTGTCTCAAACAGCTAAAATCAATGTGGCACAGACATGGTGCAATACATCTGCAGCAGCAGACTGATTCTAATCAACTAAAGCCACCATATCAACCACCGAAGCATCACCCTGCTCTTCACTATTTTTACACAGCTGGTCTCTTTCTCTACGCATGGTTTTGTGGCACTCAAACAGATAAAAACTACACAGAACTGTGCCAAAAACATGTACAATCTGTGCAAAAATGATCAAAACTAGTTCAGTTCAAAACATGTCTGTCCAGCATTATATTAAAATTGAAAGCTCTACCTTGAACAGATGTAAATGTAAGTACTATGTTGCATTACATAATGCTGCTATTCCAAATAGCCATGCCACTGTGCCTTTCTCCTCCCTCACACTCTGTGTACAACTCCGCCCCACTCACTCACTCATACACAAGTTATCCAGAAACACTTCAGGTGCTTTTACACCTAACCTGTTTGGTTCATTTAAAACTAACTCAGGTCTGTCTACATCCTTAGTACGATTTGTTTGGGCTGGTATGAAAGCTGTCAGTCGAACCCTGGCATAAACCAAGCAACTGAACCAAGACCGCTTGAAAAGGTGGGTCTCAGTCTACTTCAGAATGGACTCTGTGGTTTGTGGTGTGAAAGAAAACGAACCAACCACAGCATTTTATGATAGCAGATACGTGATTTTAGCAACAGTTAAACTATTAATAAATCCATCTGCTGATCATGAAATTTGTCTGCGATCTCATGATTGATGATAAATAAATGCCACTTATATCCCATAACCTTTTTATGCTAATGCATACATGTAGCCATGGTAACACATATGCATGTCAGTGAGGGTATTTTCCCTGATTAAAAAGATGTCACCATTGTATCTGACTCCATGTACTTTATCTGTTCATTAACTCCATTAAAAGTGTGTGATAGTGTAGTGATCATCCCAGTTTTAAGCCCCAAACCATCACTGTACAAGACGTCTTCTTTTCATCCTGTCTCTGTTAGTCATTATTCATAACATGTCATTGATTGCAGTCTAATAATAGCCTATTAATAATGCATTATTTCTCCATAAGTTCTTTGTGAAACCAAACAACATAAATATAAACACTTAAGAAGCATTTAAGTGCTGCTGCATTAACTTCTGTCAGTCAATCGAATTTGATTTCCCCACATGGGTCCTGATGATGTAGGATGGGAAACACCCATCCTACATCATCAGTGTTTACTCCTCTTGGTTTGTTTATAAAAAAATCAGTGTGAACAGAAACCGAACCAAAACTAAAATGCAACAAAGGAGCATTTTTTTCCCTCTGGTGCGGATCAAATGAAACCTACAGGTGTGAAAGCACCCTTAGAGAGACACAGTGCTGCAGCTCTGTTTAATCTGTCTGTTCATTAATCTACAGTGTGACATCGGTCTATATGTTTCACACACTACACTAAATCAGTCTGTGAGAATGAAATGACTGCAGTAGCACACATGCAATACAGCGCTGTGCTGTATGTGTGGGAGACAGAGCTGCGTGATTGTGTCAGGTCAGTGTTTGTTTGCTAGCTTGTGCGTGAGGTGGATCATAGTGCATTTCCATTCTTCTTGGTAGTTGTAGTCTAATGTGTGACACTGAAACAGTGACTGGATGCACGCAACAGATGTGTTTTAAAAAATGCAGCGACAACACAGACTTGTTATATACAAGACGTATATGACAAGGACAAAGTGTCTCTCGCTCCTTCCCTCCCTCAGCCTCTCTGTTGATGCTGTGTGCATAAATAAGATTAGTAGACTAAAGAAATAAAAATATTTGAATCATTTTCCAGCACTTAATTCATTTGAAAGATCATGAAAAATGTCTTTTAGCTTTCAAAGACGCTGCATGTAAGAATGTGGCCAAAACGGTTACTGCACTCAACTGCTGCCGGGATACAGCTGAGGAGGAGCCGGCTGCTAATGCTATGTACCGGGACACTGCTAATGCTGCTTGCCGCGCTGCTGTAGCTCAGTCGTAACTGTAACTGATGCTGAGACTCTATTGACTGTGTGTCTGGTAGACGGCGGTGGGTGGCGCGTGTTTTTTAAATGCGAATATTCTGATTTTACGACTATTTGCTTTAGATTTCTTACTTATAGCTCCTTTAACAATAACCACAAAGATTTTTAATTGTTTCAAACTAAAATGGATTTGGGCCTACTTGATACTGTTATACTCATGTTATGGCTTCGTGGCCTGTGCTGCAGATCTTTAAACCTCTCTAGCTCCAGTGCTATGTGCAAAAAGTTAACATCCAACATTGCAACTGCACATGTAGCCCATTTCGTAGAAATTACCGAGCTACATATATCGTGTATCACTGGCCTGAAAACACAGCGACATGAATTTTTGTCCATACAGCCCAGCCTTAGTACAGCCAGCATCTAAGCTGCAGTCAATAAGCGGCGGCCGGCACACTGTTTCTCACCTGTGCAGAGCGCTGCTTCCTTGGGTCCAGGAACAAAAGTGTACATTCTGAAAGTGACGTCGCTAATGCTTGAATTGTTTGACTTTGCCACATGTAACATCGCTGGTCTCTTTCTTTATCTAGTGTGTGAATGTATAGAAGAGAACGATAGAGAGTCCTTGTTTACAAAGATGAAAACATGCTTGACTCTGCAGAGCCCTAAAGCCCCGCCTCTGCACAGACCCACAAAGCAATGTTTTGTTGATGTCACATGTCCAAATCGCACATCTGCATGTCCTTGGGTCCCCAGCAATACACATACCAAGTACAAAATAGGTCAGATGAACAGTTCTCAAGATATGTAAAAGACGCTCTCACGTGCATATTACAGTACATACAGACAGAGATTCCTTGCTTTACAGTTAGATAAATTCATCATTGTACCAGAAGCAATGTGTGGCTTGTTGAGGCTTGCTGTGTTTTTACACAAGTGTTAAGTATCAATATTAAACTTGATGTAATCAGGTCTGGTTACTCACCACGTCCACAGTACGGCTGTCCTGGAACAAACTCGGCAGCGTTGACCCAGTCTTGTGCCCCTGAACCAGGTGTCGGCCCACTGGGTTCTGGGTCTGACGAGCCGGCCAGCGAGGCAGAGGGCAGCGGCAGCGTCTGAGGTGTTGGCAACTCCTCATTCTTTGCTGGTTTACAGTGTTCATACCTGAGGAAGCACACAGGACCAGGACTGTTACAGTACTAATAATCTACTACCCCACAGCACTCATGCAGGGAAGTTAGAACCAGAGAAATGACTGGGAAAACATGCAGCTGAAAAGATGAAATACAGACAGCCAAAACAAAGCTGTTAATTAACAATCATAAATTATAACATATAGTCACTAAATATATGCAACCAGGGATTTTAAGATTGCTGACCCTATTTAACATCTACTTACATGAGTGTATGAAACAAACTTCTACCATCAACAAAAAGGATGGACATTGAGAACCAGTTCCAAATTGTCTGATCCACTGGAACTGTATGCCTCAGAGCGGTTGTGCATTGCAAAACAATGACGTCAAACTCATATGTCTATCCTGGAAACAGCAACAAGAAGGAGTCACGGTAGAGCAGGAAAAAGAAATAGTCAGAAGAATGGTTTCATTTCAGAAAGAAAGATGACAATAGTGCTGTAAAGCTGCTGGTGAGTTATGTAATGCAAACTCGTCCATTTGACACAATGGCGGCCAGCTGGTAAATAATCTCATTTTACAGTTTAACAGTGAGCTAAAATATGTTTCTAAAAACAGTAACAGAAACTAGTATCACAGTTTGATCAGAGTTTGGTCTAAGAAGGAGATCAAGGGGCATTTCTGTCGGTTGATCCACTTCTATTCTCTTTGTGGTGGCAGCATGGGTGACTGGCAATATGAAAATGCACAAGTACAGCCGGTGGTTCAAGCAACAGCCTGAGAGTCTGTGAAACTGCCATCCAGCTCACATCACCATCTGCCTGCTTGACTACCATGGGTTCTAGAGCCTTCAGCTGCTCTGTCCCCTTCCTCAGGAGCTCTCCGTGACATTTGCAATATTGACTCCCTTTCCACTTTCAAATCCCACCTGAAAACACACCTTTTCAACCTGGCATATTTGGTCTGATTTAATGGTGAAAACATAGATTGTTTGATATTGTTATAATAAAATAGATCAACACTTCTCTTTTCTTTACTATGTTTTATACTATTTATTAGCTCGTTTTGCACTTTCAAGGACTACACTGAAATTTTGTTGTAACTGTTACAATGACAATAACGATATTTTGATTCTGATTCTGATCAAAGTGAAACCACTGGTGCTTTTATTGTGAAGCACCCAGCTTTGAAGTTTCTGGTCAACAGTTATTGTTAGTAGTTAGCACAAAGTTAAATTGTTGCCACTGCAGGATTTCTCTACTGTGAGCTGAAAATAAACCAATACCTTTCCACTTCATATATTCATAGTATCTGCTAGTCGCACTGGTACTTCAAGGTACTTTTTTGCAAAATGTGACTAAATAGTAGTGGTTTGGAGCCCAGCAGGTATACAGATTCACGCTTCCTCTGCTCACACTATCATAAATCTTAAGGAGTTAAACTCATGCCGTGGCGCCACTAAACATGATTATTTATTAACTGTAAGCTGGAAACAAACTAACAGCTCTCCAGTCAATGTATTAATAATATTTGGAAGTTGCAGTGGTGCTCCATGGTTGCAAAATGCAACTAAGTAATTGTGGTCTGGAGCCCTGCAGATGATGTATCGTTATTGTAAGTCTCTTGCTGGTTGCTTAAAAAAAATCACGTGACCATTTATACTAATTGTCTTGTCTTGTTTTATATATCCCACGAGGAACAAGTCGCAATACATTTATCATATTTGATCTATCGCCGATGCCAACTCAACGGATAATGCTCCAATACAATACTATGGGCTGATACAATGAGAAGTGAATTTTCAGCTTACTGGACCAGTGGAGTGAGTTTTATTCAGTTGGGTCTTTATAGCCGTAAGGCACTAAAAAAACGAGTCGCTGCACCTGATTTATCACTGCTGACTGACCTCTGCATCTGAAATGTAACGTCAGTTTTGTTTACAAATTCCTTTGACATAATTGCTGCATAACCTATTAACACTGCAGCAATAAGAATGAGGACAAACAAAGCTTCTTGAAAGTAGGCTAATGGCTGAATGACGACTAAAAGTCAAACCTATCTGTTCAAAAATGTTCGGCCTTTCTGAACTGTTCTGTTTCAGGAAAAATGTATTCTAATTTTCAGTCCTCAGTTTAAAACTAAAAACAGTCAGACAGACGTCATGGATCAGCCACTGCACGCCACGGTATAATGTTTGTGCAGTGAGACAAAAGTTTACAGAGACAGAAGACAAAGACAATTCCAAGATAATGAGCTTTGTCTTCAGTATGTTCACTTTTTACAAACTGGCACACTCCTTTGAAGAAAGGACACCATGTCCCCAACTGTTCAACTCTAGTGCTTCTATCTGAAAATGAGATTTTGGTTGTCGTTCTTCCCGTGTCAATGATAAGCATGTAAACACAATGCACACTGACATGTCCCCTGCTGGGCTGTTTTTAGTTGTAGTTACCCTCCACAGTATTGGGCTGCGTAGGGGATTACAGATGACAGTTTCAGTTTCACAACATGACAAACAACTTGAGTGCACATAGAGTGTCCTTCAGTGGCCATGGTCAAAACATTAGGGATACAGAGTGTGATGTTTCATCATGTTGTAGAGACAAAAACATAACAAAATCGGCATATACTGCACTTCAATAATACAAATACAGAATGCTTATCCACGTGTACAGATTAGCCAGGGGCTTCTGTCATAATGTGCTTTGTCACCAGCAACTTCTGTGATTTAAAGAACTACAGAAAAAATGACTGTAAATTGTTGTGATCACATGCTTCATTCTAATAAGCTTGAAACAATGGAGAAAGATTAAAGAAGAAGGATGGAGGCTTTGTGGGGGGAGAGTCTGAATATTTTAATGTGTAAATCACAGAGCAGAGCTCGTCTAAAGGCTATATTTAGTTTGGATTAACATCTCTTGTTTTTCCCCGCCTGTGATAAGGTTGTTTACTGAGACCCTCACACATAGATGGGATAAAAACAGGATATGGGCTATTACATGTTCCATATTGAGGATAAAATGCCATACTAACACTCGTGTTATCGATGGATGACAGTGATGAAATCGTCTATCAGGGTGTATGTATTTTACAGTATATCTAAATATACATCATGGTATAGTAGGTTTTCTAGACTCAATCAGTAAGAGTCGTACGGCAAATTAACCAAAGGGATGAAATGCAAATATCAGATAAAAATACAATAGTGACATATAGTGACAACCGCCCCGCTCATTGATTTGCAACATTGCCTGCAATGGTCTGATACACACAGAGATATTACAATACAGGAGAGCTACCACAGGATTTATGGCTTGACAATACCAGAGTTACCAGAGTGTCAGTATGTACACCATCCCCAAGAATTCACATAGTCATAGGTGTGTGTGTGTGTGTGTGTGTGTGTGTGTGTGTGTGTGTGTGTGTGTTTGTGAGAAGGTGATGTGTGTAGGTGTGGCAACAACGCCACCCACAGTACTAAAGGGGACGGAAGAGATCGCCAGAACATAACACATAGTGAGGGAGAGATTTACCTTGTAGAGCTGCTGCAAAGTCCCCTTTTTATGCCTCCTTTGCATATTTACACAGAACCAAACAACAAGGGCACCATGCCACTCCAGTACGAGATTTTAAACCAAGTGTCAGACCAACGATTCACAATGATACGAGTTGAAACAGGCAACTGTTTGCAATGCACCATTCTGCAACATTCTTAAAATCTGCCAGTTCACACCAATGCAACTTGATGGGACGATGTTTCATCACTATAAAGCAACTCTCTGTACTTCTGTCCTGATGTTCAGCTTTTCAGGCTTATTTTGTGGCTGAATATAATCTGTAGCTTCTGTAATAAACCCCCACAGTGAGAGGTGCTGTTTCCTCCTCCCGATTTTGACAGAAACCCTTCATAAAAATAGTGCCACATTCTTAAACAAGTGCCTCATTAAATAATTAATAAATTTATACCTTTGATTCATAAACACATTGTCCCGCAACTGCAATGATTCAGCTGTGAACCTGTCCATCAAATCAAGCTCCTCATAGCAAATTGCCAAGTATTTGATTATTCTAAAGTCAATCCTAACTTCTATACTTAACCTTAAACTAACACTAAGTAACTTTTCAACCTTCATAAAATATTTTCATAACTTTTGTGATGATACATCGACTTACAACTAGTTGAATGACACCTCTGTCATGGCCTGAGGGGGTCTGTATTGCTTTCACTGGCACTAAGCAACTTCGAGGAGGGTGGCAGGAACCCTGCCACACAAAAAACTACAAATGTGTTGACTGCTTTACGGCATACGTCACTTCCCCCTTTCCCCATTTGTTACAAAGACGGAAGTCGATGCGAACGCTTACGCGCAATTACTGCTATCATGGCAGAAGCTGCAAAACAACCAAAGAAACAAAAAGTTTTGTCTGAGGAGACAAAAAAAAAAAAGAAAAAGGGAGGCTACCCAGATAAAAGGACAGTGAAGGATCAACATTGGCCCGGCTTTCACTCGCTGACGTGAGCTCAAAGACGAGGAGGGATTTCCGACCGATGCTGCCTTGGCTCTGTTCCTGATGGACTAGTAAGTAGCTTTCGATGCTCAAATCAAAATGATAATGCTGATGTTAGCTATCGGAAATATGCGTGGTAGCAATAAATAGTTCCACACTGACACGACCAGCCACGAAACAAGCTCAAAAGTACTGTATAAAGAAAAAGCAATGCAATGACAAACCGCAAATATAGAGTTTGAGTAAAATACGTAGGTTCCTATTGTGGAAAGATCAGTCATACTGAATCATTGTGGTGTTATCATGTCAGTTTGTATGTACGTGACAGTAGTTTCTGATGATTGTTATGTAATAGTTTCAGAGAAAAACGGGATTCTTGTCGTGTTTTTGTTGAGTTGACTACAGTGATTGCAAAAGAAGTCAACCCGTGTTGCTTGCTATAAATAATCAGTAAAACAAAACCTGTGTGCAATGTGCATTGAGTTATGACTTTTCATAGTCCTGCTTATCAATAGCACCTTGTGCTGAGTGTAGCTAAAACTACAGGGATTGTTGCATGTTTAAATTCTACATGTAACGTTTATTTAGTCAGTCCTGAAGGGTCTGTGTGCAGCTCACTTCAGTAGCACCAAGCACCTAACTTTGAAGGTTACAATCTCAGTTAGCCAGTAAACTTGACATCTTCAAGTCAGTCTGATAACAAGATATTTTTGTTATTGTTATGTGTCTATTGGACATTATGTTGTGTAAGGTGTACGGTGTTGTTCCATATTTATTTTTTCATGTTATTGTCTTTTTATATTTGATGTTGTATTGCTAATTATTGTTATTCTTATCTTATAATTCTCTAGTATAACATAGATGATGCATTTTATTACGTTGTGTGATGTTTATATAGTGCCTTTATTTCCAGTGTGTATACTTTTGTGTTTCTCTTGCATTACTCTTGATCCATATAAATTTCTTACGTTATTTCTCTACAGCTATCAAAAGAAGCAAGTAACATCTACTCCCCACAAGCAACACCTCCAACTGCTACAGCCTATAGTTTCCAGCTTTACAGAAGAGTCAGACCATGTTAGGTACTTTGTGTTTCCCAGGGCCTGCATTTGTTTGTTTTGGGCAACGTTTAGTATTTTTCAACATGTCCTATTTTCTGTTTTGACTCAGGGGAGAACCGGAGAACCTGGAAGAAGGCGCTAGGGCAGAATCTTACAATCTACTCTATCTGCAGCATGCATTCTCTGAGTGTTGTGGAGGAAGAAGAGCGGCATGACTCTCCAGATGACTCCAGATAACTTCTAACATTGTCACACAGATTATTCAATGTTTCTTATTTTAACTGTCATAGTTTATTTTTATCCTGCTCTATTTATCCATGTACATGCATCACACTCCCCTTTTGTTTTGTTTTTTTAATTCACAGTAATTTTTTTCAACTGTCATTGTCGTTCATTTACTACCACTGTAATACAGTGTTGTTGTGCCATTTATTTATTCAAATCATACACATATCCCGTCATTGCAAAAATGTACATTGCATTTATGCCACTCTTTTTTTTCATGATATTTCTTGCGTAACACTGTGCATGTGCCTGGAAATGTTTTTCTTTTTTCTCTAGGTCGTATGTTTTACTTGTTACTTCCTTTACTGTGAAAGGACAAGTGGCAAAATAACAATTTGAATGTGTTGAATGTGACAAAGTACTTGAATTTTGAAAACTGTGAAAGAGGATGTATAAATAAAAGTTTGTCTGGGTCTGTCTGGGTCTCGGGGTTCAAGTCCTCTGGTGTCCTACTTCTTCCCCTCCCTCTCCCTCTACCTCTACCTCTGCCTGCACCTACTCCCCTCCCTCCTCTGCCCCTGCCTCTGCCAGCACTAGTGTGTGGGGGCTCAAACTGGTGGAGGTAGTGTCTGGACAGCAAATTCCTGATAAAACAACAGACAGAAATGTTATGTTACAAATGTAAACATTTTTGATGTTCAATAAGCATCAGAATCATATTGAACTTTATTGCCAAGGACATACAGGAATACGTCTTGGCTTTTAGTAATTCAGAAATGACAGTGACAATAACAGACTCGCATAGAGTAATTTTAGTAATAAATGTATGTATAATTCTCCATATAGAATCCTAATAATAGAATTATAACAGTATAGGAAACAATTCAATGTGAAGAAACTGTTTAGAATGAATAGTAGTACTTTCCCTGAGAGACTGAACTGTATATTCGTGCGAATTGTGCAGGGTTGATATTCAGGCAATGCGGCACCTTCCTACCAGTATCGATACGTGTGTTTACTGTAGGCTCTAAACTCGTCAGCGGGGGGTGGAGGGGCGGGGGCGTTGGGGGAATAAGGTACTAAACCAAAGTTAAACGTTTCTTATTTTCAGCATTGTCATATGATATTGTTTAGCCACAATTAGATTCATTACATCATTGCTATTCATCCTTCACACAGACACTGGAAACAGAAATGTATTGTTTCAAACTAACTGCAGGCGACCGGGAGATCAGGGATTTTACGACGCTATGCGCTGGTCCTCATGGGAAATGTGGTCTTCCTTCAGGCAAAACACTACCGCTTTGGTCCACTGGCACCGCTAAAATCAACCAAAACTGAAAGTTCTTAAGTATTGCTTTAATGTCTCCCCAAAATATAACAGAAAAAGAAAAACAACAAACTTAGTTTACTGCAAACAAAGTGGCAAATATTATCTTGGAGGACATCAGTGCACTTGGTTGACTATTTTTCTATTATCTTAGATGTAGATGTAAATATTGCATGTTTCTTTCAGATAAAACACATTTTTGACTTGTGAATGAGTCAATGGAATTTCTTGCAATAATGAAAATATACTGGCAATCATGTAGACCTGGCACAAACCACATGTTTTGGACAACTGTGAAGTGACAGAATGTCCCAGCATCATGGTTCTTTCATGGTTATTGCCAGATTCCAGAGAGTCTCCCCTCTTCATATATGGCAGGATATGTCAACTTCCAACTTGCTATGCTGAGATACATGTAAAAATGTAAGAATTTAGTAAAATGGATTTGTTTTTGTTTGTTTGTTTGTTTGTTTTTAGGGACGGCACAGCAGTGTGGTGGTTAGCACTGTCGCCTTACAGCAAGAGGGTTGCTGGTTCGATCTTGGGTGTGGGAGCCCTTCTGTGTGGAGTTTGCATGTTCTCCCTGTGTCAGCGTGGGTTCTCTCCGGGCGCTCCGGCTTCCTCCCACAGTCCAAAGACATGCAGATTGGCTACTAGGTTAATTGATAACTCTAAATTGTCCGTAGGTGTGAATGTGAGTGTGAATGGTTGTTTGTCTCTATGTGTCAGCCCTGTGATAGTCTGGCGACCTGTCCAGGGTGTACCCTACCTCTCACGGATGGATTTGTTTTTTCATTGATATAAAAATTAATATAACACACAGGCACGTAGAAGGACATGAATTGATGGCAAATCTGGTTAGCCCGGATTGTCCTGGAAAAAAAAACCAAGATATAGCATGTGTATGTAGCCTTTATAATGACTGTGACATGAGGTTAAAAGTAAAAGCAGTGAAAATACTCCAAAAAACGCCTAGGGCCCATAGGGTTGACTTTCATGCTTTTCTACAAAACCCCTTAAGTTATCATGTTATTTAAGTGCCACACTGTGTACGACAGACAACACAGTATCTGCTGGGCTTTACAGTGTTAGTATTTTGCCCATATATGAGAGTGAAAACTAGAGTGTGCAATTGTCAAAAAGTATTTGGCTGAGCGAACACCCTGGACACACAAATTAGCAAAATACATGGATTTGCTCAGCACATGCACTAATAAATTTGTTGTCAAGTCTGAGGGGCCGTACACACGCCCTGTCTTTAACCGTCTGGAAAGCGCGAGGTTGGGCGCTGGGTACTACTTTTGTGCCTTTTGTGCCAGCTTTCAAGAGCACGGCAACAGGTTGCGTCTAACGTTGCTAAGCAACCTCAACAAGCACAGTACCATAGCCTGTTGACCTGAAATTCTGAGTGCAGAACTGATCCTCTACCAGGTGCTGTTTATAAGTGTGAGGGCATATCGTCTGTGGGACAGATGTAAAGCTCTGGCAGCTCTGCACTAAAGTGTGCTGCGATGGCATTGCTCTGGCATTTGAGTGCACCTCCTGTGCGTCTACACTGAAAACAATGAATTGGAGACCGCAAAAAACGCAGCATTTGCACGGCCCCTGAAGGCTTGTGCATCAGCTCTATGTAGAGCCAAAACTGTAGCTTACACATGTGGTCTACGCCGTTGAGAGCATTTATATTTGTGTGGTGGTGTGTCTGTGTCACTCTGCAGTTACACCTCCAAAACACGAGACAGCAGTGGGATTTCTATGAAGTGTTTTAAAGTTTAGTTAATTTGAAACACACATTAAACATGGCTTGATAGAGACAATTTCAAACACAAGTACAAAATTCGGATCCATTACAACTCACAGGGTTCACCGACAAAATAATTGTCTTATACTAAACATGTTTTCTCCACAAATACAACATGCTAATGTTTTTAGCACAAGCCTATAACATTTTACATTGTATAAATTAGCCTAGCAACTAGCAGAGATTTTCTTCAATCATATGAAGCCAGGATAAATCACACTCAAGACCAAAAATGCTATTTTGTGGGGGCTTTAATATCTTAACAATAGGGTGTGCCAGGGCTGACATCAAAACCCAGAAGTTTAGCATCACGCTGGTTCCCGGAAGAGAAAGTGAATGTGATTTTTGCATTGTGTTTTGTGCTCTGTGGCTAACACAAGTTTATGATACTTACAGGTTTTGTTCAGTGAGATAATCTTCACATATGAACACCTTTCATACCGCATTTGAAGCTTAAATGCAATCGCCAGAAGTGAAATGCTAACATTAGGCTTTAACGGACTACATGACTGCTCCACGGTCGCATGACTCTTGACGTCACCGCCACTAAGCTTTCAACTGATTTCGGCCGCTTTATTTTAAAAACATTGTATAATGGGGAAATCGGACTGTTTAAACTAAATAAGAAGCTGTAATGGTGGACTGCCAGCACTGTCGCCTATTCGGGGGTGATGACCTTTAATGTCCCCGACAGGGTTTGTAGTCGTATTGAGCAACTTGTTAGCAACCGCCTTTTTTACGACAAGTAAAAGCTTCAAAATTCACAAGTAGGGTATTTACTGACGTGTTTTATGTCGTAGAACAAAACCTGAAACTCGCTTAAGCTTTTGTTAACCACAGACCTTATTTGAGGCATTTTACCAAAATCCCATTCAAAAAACGTATTGTCTTTTAGGCAAGAGAACCGGAAGTGCTAAAAGTGCTAACAGAGTTCCGGGTTTACTGGCACACTCTATTTAAATGGTCTTATCTGTGTCAACGCAGAGCTTATGACATAGGTATGGGGTTGATTTGGCGCAGAAGTCAAAGTCCCGCTTTACATCTCTCCTTTCCTTATAAGCTAAGGCATTACTGGTTACATCATCAATTAGGTTAACACTGGATGATGAAGTACTTTTATTAGACTGATTTTACATTTAATTTTCCTCATCATAGTTTCACATTGGTTTCCCCAACAGAGAACTAACACTCGTGACACTGACACAAGTGGACACACACACACACACACACACACACACACTCCAACCAACTGACAAGGCTTTCTGTCAAACATTGTTTAGAAATACATGAAAATAAAAGTCTTTCTTCAGTGGAACGTGCAGCACTAATGTAGTCTGAGCCAAAAATAGCTCCATGCACATTTGTTTTATCGCATATTAACACAGACCCAGCATCATGAGGGGGCAAGAGGGGGCTGTCTTTTCTGCCCCTCCACTTTAATTTGTATGTGCCCTATGAATAAATGGCAATAACAACAAAAAGACAGACAGATAGACAGGCGACATTTAGGCTGTGTGCATTTTTTTTGGTCTGTAGCCTGCCATGTTGCATGTTAGGAAGACAGCAAATGTGATTCTGTTTGGAGTATAGTGCAAACATTAGCAGCAGGTTGAGGGTGGGGGATGGGAGGGATTAGGGGTCCAGTAGGGTTCTGGATGGAGCAAGATGTCTATTGCACAGAGGCTTTCTCCATCTGATGCTCTGACTAACAGCAGTTCATCTGTCATTCTAAAATATTACCTCTGTAATCTGGGCAAAAATAAAAGTGTGTGCTCCTGACAGTCATTAGCAAGCATTGAATAAATATCTAGCAAACATGGACGAACTTTTGAGTTTGCATTAATCTGGAAGAGGCGAAATTATGTCTGCCGTTAAAGTAAAAAAAAAAAAAGCTCTGGATACTGTTTGAGACTTTATGGTAGTCTTTCATTTCCATCACACAAGGGAGATTTGTTTTTTTGTGACCTCTTTGATTACAGTTTGTCATGTGATGTTTGTCACAGACTTATACCCTTGTATATCCAGCAGAGGAGAACTAACAAGTACTTAAATGCAACTCATCTCCTGCTAATATCAAAACAGCAGAACCATTGTCGTGCAGGAATGTGATGGCATAGAGGTATGAATCTACATCACAATTATAGTATGATGTGGTGCTGCCCAATGATAGACTGTCAGCTGTCTACATGAACTGTCTGTCAGAGTGGCCTCATGGCAAACAAGTCAACTCCACAGCAACAATACAGCACGACTAACAGGCCATGACAGCCCGTGCACACAGCCATATAAAAAGGAACACCTGACCCATCTCTCCTCCAGCCTCCTCTATGATAGTGAGCTCCATCAGTACACACTGTTAACCAGTCTGTTCCCAGAGAGCTACTGGAGCGCTGGACGAGCGGGGAGGAGAGCTGCTACAGCTATGCATAAATAAATGAGGGAGGAGGGTGCTGCAGCAGAATGAACCTGGGGAACCCAGCAACAGCACAGGAGGGGGGGGGGGGGGCAGCTCAGGGAAAGAGAGCAGGAGGGAAACGGAGAGCGTTATGCAATTGCCATGCAGGCTGCAGTGCACTCTGTCTGGCCCTGGGGGCTGCAGGAGAGAGAGAGGGGGAGAGAGACACAGAGGCAGAGTGAGAGAGCGAGACAGAGCCCATCACAATAGACAGAGCCCAGGGAATTCAACCATAATAAACCCCCACAGTGAGAGCCTTTCTCCGGACTCTTAATACAGGGTGCACGGCCCCACGGGATCACAGAAATAATGAGGACACCCTCCTCACTGCAGCTCCATCACAAGGATAGAGGAATGTGACTTATCAACACAACAAAACATCAACAACGGCAGCTCAGAGCCATACACGCCCAACCAAAGGCTTCCTACAGGCAATAAGCAGACTGTTGAAGAATAATTATCAAGCATGTGAGCAACTGATGTGCCCCTGCTGCTGCTGGGCTGGTCATCCTAGTGCCTCGGTAACTATGGGGATGCTCCTGAAGCCAGACATGGAGCAGACACTGTCTATACGAGCTGGCTGCTGCTGTCTGGGTACATTCATGCCTGGCAACAGACTGGGAGCTTAATCCGCTCCTCAAAGGACCATACCACTGCATGTGTGAGCACATTTACGACAAATAAATCCTGCTCGCCATCTTCAAAGCGCCATCCAGTGTGAAAATCAGCATGCATTCATGGGAGAGCTACGATGTGTTTAGAAACAAAATGTCTCCTGAAACATTTTTAACTATTGATAGGCTGAGAAATATCACAATATTTTTGACTAAATACCTCAGTATTGATTTTGTGACTATATTATTGTAAAGGCAAATAATAGAGCAGCTAGAACAGTCTGGTAATACATAAACATATTACAATATCCAAAATATACAATGATACCTAGTCTTATGTCACCAAATCTATTAAATATCGATACACTGGCCAGACCTAGTTGATAAAATCCAACACTCTGACAACCTGAGGCAGCACTATGATGGATTTATACTGTTTTAAATGCATAACTGATGTGATTATGGGAAATCACATGGCTCCAAATTAAATTTTAATAATCTGCACCCAAGTACACACAGCATATAGAAGATGAAGCGTATGACAATGTCATGTTTAACATTTTTTTTAATGGGATATCCTGTGGATATACTAAATGGATAGTTAAGTTTCAGGTCTCTGCAATTTCATTTTCATAAAGTAGGCTACAACATGCTTTGAAAATGTAGAGCTGAGGATTGGTCAAGTATCAATTAGCCGTTCAATGAATAATTATCAGTCAATGATAATATTTGCAGATGAATTAATAATGACAATAATTATTAGCTGCAGCCACAGACTTTAAAATAACCGACGTAGCTACTGGGATGTTACTCAGTGGTTTGTGGACTGCTGTGCCTTGACTGTGGCATTTCAGCCGTCGCCATGTAGGCAGAAGTGACCATGTTTAGCCAAGAGGTTGGAGCTGTGAAGGATCGAGCTTTCCCACCCTTAAAATAATTTTAAGCCTTGAAAAATGTGAATGGAGTTATATAAAGCTTCACTCCCTGTACAGTAGTCACAAATGTTGAAATTAGCTATAAAAGGCCCAAACAGTTTTTTTTGTACCAGGCTGTAAACGTGTTTATTTCTGCTTTAAAGTTGGGCATTTTAACATAAGGTTCTACTGGGATTGGCTGGATTCTGGAGTCAGCCTCAAGTGGCCATTCAAAGAACTGTGCCGTTTATGGCACCTCTGCGTCTTTATTTTTCTGCCCCTTGGTTGTAACCCACTGATGTGGTTTACAATAAAAACACTTCCATTCATCACATTCAGATGCATACCAGTCTTATCTACATCTTTAAAAATACTAAATGGATATTTCAATGTTCAAATAAAATCAACCAGGTGCCCTTGCATTAAAGAAAAGACCTATGATGAGACAGCCAGAGTGAAGCTTACACTGGCAGGCATTAGCTCCACAAACACAAACAGACAAACATTCAAATACATATTCCTTCATACACAATTTCATCCGGCAGAGCAATGCCAACACGCCTCAGATGAGTGATTCTAGTTCCTTGGAGTTGCCACAAACACAGACCAACAACATGTTGACATTAGGAAGCAGCACTCTCGGGTGTCAGATCCACTTGAGGAGCAGGCTGCAACACTTCTGAGAAGCCCTGCCAGCAAAGTTGCTGTGCTGTCATCTGGCCGAGAGCAAGGCCAGTTTTAGAAAGGAAGTTATAATGACCAGACAACTGGGAGCGCTTTATTAGGCTGGAGCAGCTGACTTTGAACACGCAAGCTGAGAACAAACATCCAAGCCTTTTCAGCTACATCCCCATTTGACTTATTTGTTTAGCATTTGAATATATAATAAGTCAGATTTCAGTTGTGTCTTTACCTGCAACGGTCCCCAAACACACAGTTTCCTTTCTGAAAGAACTTGCAAATCATGGCTGCAGGTTTGCTGTTGGTTAGATCATGGGAGTACCGACAGTTGTCTCCTTCTTTGCAAAGACCGTGCAGGAAATATCTGAAAACACAAAACAGAAACAGAGTTGTCTGGTTAATGGATGATTTCCTGACATACTAGAGTTTTAACGGAAAACGTGCTCACTTTCAAATCCGCATGTTTGAAAAGCTACATCCAAATAAGACAACTGTGTGTGATGGTCCTCTTTCACTTTCATAATAATAACCCATCAAGCTAATCTAACACGGCCACAACAATTATACTTCTAACGTTAACGTTAGCTAATGTAGTCCGACTGTAGCTCCTAGCAGGTTCTCTGACTGCTGTTGCTGTCTATAGTTAATTTAAACTCACCAACCAACTCTTTGGGTTTAACATTGGCTAGAGTCAAAGTGTACAGCTATTTAAGGCATTTATCACTATCTTCTATGACAGCTGTTCAGCGTAGTCCGACGTTATAGTGTGGCATTAGTGCAAGCCGAGTTACTCGTTGACAATGTAGCTAGCAAGCTAGCCGCCAGCCTACCACACCAGTTTGATATGACCATAACACAGTCAACATAACAACACAGGAGTCTAGCTAGTAACAGCTAACGTTAGCAAACCAACAGCTGAGCCGACCCTCGGAAGACGTTGTTGTCAGTCGCTCGCCAGCCAGCGTATCACCGCTATTTTAGCGTCAAACGATAGGCGATGTTACCATCTTCGATATTTAATAGTCCTGTGTCTTGTCTTACCTGCAGGTTACGTGTTTGGTCCAACCTCCTGTTACTGGTGAAGCCGCCGTAGACGCTGCTGCTGCCTCCGCCATTGCTGTTTATGTTGAGGAGCTAGAGCCGGATGTTCCGGACAGCTCCGCTTCAGCTCGGCCTCTTTCGTATAAGTACGGCTCAAGTCGGAGATTACCGATCACCCAGCGGCGGGTACTGTCCACTACGCGGCGCCATTGTCACACTGAAACTGAAATGACAACTGGATTAGTGAGCTGAGTGTGCTGTGTCTATGCTCCTGAGACACACGGGAAAAAACACTGGCGGTATATATATATTGTTTTTCATATATTTATAATTGTAGGAAACTTTTTTTTTCTCAGAAATGTTATTTATCAATGTTGTATTGGACATGGGGTCAATCTTTTCCACAAAACATACTGTACATTCCAGTACATGGCATTTATATTATATAATTGAATTCTCTTTAAAGATATGAAATCTTAAAGGTATTGTGCGTGCTTTGAAGTGATTATACATAGTGTGTGTGCCTATGTGTGTGTGTGTGTGTGTGTGTGTGTGTGTGTGTGTGTGTGTGTGTGTGTGTGTGTGTGTGTACAAGAAAAATAATTTCGGTTCACCCTCGCTTGAATCTGTGTTCAATACCTAAAAGGTCAGAGCCCTCGTTTACGTGTCACTTCTTGAAATGTGTCACTTCTTGAGGCTTGAAATGCACACCGATTTTTAAAATCTTAATACAATATAGTTAAGACTCGCAAATGATCAAAAAAAAATCCATATAAAGAACAGAAATATATCTACAGATTAAATCACTTATCTCCCTTTCTGCCATGAAACATATTTGCTATAGTTCCTTCCTTTTTGAAAAGACGAAAGATATGTTCTGTTGCTCACACATATATATGTGTGTGTTACATCTCCAGAAAGCCTGAGATGTCCTTTTCACAGTCAAATATACTGCATGCATGGTGTTTAAGATAAAGGCCCCAATGTCATGTCCCCACAAAGGACAAATATGATTTGTTGGGTCTTAGGAGGCCATGCTCCTAGGTAGATGGGTAGGTCACAGAGGAGGAAGTAGCTGTACCCTTTTATATATTCCAACAGGTTCTTGGCTGATAGGTGGGTAAACTGTAAGCAGCCAGTAAACCTCCCATTGTGAACCACTCTTCAAAGTAGTGTTCTTAACTTATCAGAGGAAGGGTGGAAAATGCACAATCCTACTTCCACCATAAATTACTTAGGCACCAATCACACAGAAAGCATTTTACGGGTTGCAAAATGCGAAGTGCGCCACACTGCTCTCTTTTTAAAAAAAAAAAAAAAATGTATTGATGCCTTTTTATTGTTGCCAGGCATCTACACTATCACCTCCTTCCCCTTAACAAATTGGCCCTCATTTATGAAACAAACGTATGACGCGTATGCAACAGACACTGACAAAAAAAAGCCATCGTTTGAGTTTGGCGTGATACGTAGCCGTTGCTGTTATTGTTTAACATTGCCCAGTGGCATCAGGGGAAACACAACGTGACAACAATGAAAGTTAAGGCAGCAGAATTCTGACCGGGGTAGGTGGGAGGGGTGATGGATGGGTTCAACAATCATGACCTTCACCTGGGAGGCTGGTACTTGCCTCCTGCAAGATTGCAAAGCCAAACTCTGTTCTTTTGTCCTAAACCCCACCACGTGCTCTTGTTACCTAGATCAAACTGCACACGTGTTGACTAAACACGACCACGTGCATTTGTTGTTGAAGGACAAAAACCTCAATTGGCAGTGTTGTACCAACATACCACGTTTATTTTGAAAGAGACTGTATACAAATTGTACATTTCCTGTAGAAACAGACATGTATTTTGAAAACAGACAATGCATGTAACAAGCAGAGGTTGACATGGCGTCCCAGAACGTAAACAGCCAACACACTCGGGGTACTTTGCATGTCGTATCTGGATGTGGAAAATCCGTGACCAAACACCAATATGTGACGAGGTGATGAGATTGTGTTTCCATGACAGTGGGGACAAGGGTTAGGGTAAGTTCCCCCACTTGCTCTCTGCTTGTACATACCACCTTCTGTAGCAACTCTTCTTATCTGCTCCTATGGCAGCTCAACTCCTCTCCTCACCATGGATGCATAAAATGAACTCTGTTGCTGCTGATGTCCCATGTGTGACAAAGACTGAATGACTTCATTGTTGATGTCGAGAAATGTCCCGAGCTAAATGATCCACAATCCTGTGTTTATGAAGACAAAGGTCAAAAAGATATTGCCTAGTGAGTCATAGCTCTGGAGATTGGCTCTTCAGGTGAGAAATCAAGTTTAATGCTAATGCTAATGCTGAGGTGGAGGAGATACTTGTAATAACTTTGTGTGTGATGCATCTAGTGTGTGCTAGGGGTGGCACTTGGCGCGTGTCACATGACATGCCACACGGCCGCAGCCCCAGTGTGTTTTTAGCTTTAGTTTTCATTTTAGTGGCCCATATCAGCTCAATGTGGTTATCATAGGCTACGTGTAGCCTATAGGTTTATGTAGGCTATTGAGTTAGTGTTAAAAAATGGTAAATAACAACAACCTGAGAGTTTTTAAAAAAGTTAAAAAGCTGAACTGTGCACATCCGAAATATGCTCTGGGGTTGAAAGGTAGGCCTACATGAAGTTCATGCAGTAAGTCAATAAGGCACTGTCCCAACCATTCCCATCTTCCAGCCAACCATACTCTCCCCTATTTCAAAATTTTTCAAATAATATATAGGCTACTGTGCATTGTTTTTCGGCACTACCTTGTTCTCTACAGGTGATGTAAGGTGAATTACTCCTGTGTGGGATCAATAAAGTTCTTATCTTAGCCATCTGAGAAGATCAAATACATTGGTTTTGGTGCCTAACTGTTTCCCAAGTATATTAGTGTGTGTGTGTGAATGAATAAACGAGAGGCATTAACGTAAATTTCTTTGTAGAAAGGCGCTTTGTGAAATTAAGTCCATTCACTTGTATTAGTTTACAGCGCAGCCTTGCCACATCCAATATGGCAGCGATGTTGACGTATCGCAGCAGTGGGCAAACCCACTTGATGCAGCGTCTACGTATATATATATCCTGAAGGGTCCCTAAGAACTACGTCCTCCTTTAGGTTTCTAAAACTGAATTTCATTACATAGTCAAATTGTTCTTGTGAGAAAATGTCCACCCCCGCGGAGCTCTAATTTCCACAAGTGTATTGCTCCACAAGAGTGAAGACTTAAAAAACTATAATATGATTGCATATTTATTGAGCTGCAATATAAAAGCTTAATCATTAGTCATTGCTCTCTTCATTTGTTCCTGTATCGGGAGAGAGAAGTGCAGAACGCTGTGATTAGCTCAGCATGCTGAGTGCTTGCCCTCTTCTTGCCAATATACCAGACACCTCTCTGCCCATTTCCCCATGAAATGGATTAATTAGTCATTTCCCCTTTCCTTACTTCCTCCTTTATGTATATTCACCTTAGTAGTCAGCTGTATTGTTTCATTTCTTATCACCCAAAGATTTCTGGGGCATTTGTCACAATGCAATCTAAAAACAAACAGTCACAAGATGAGGTACAGTATATGTAGAGTGAGGACATTTTTTGTGTTTGGTTGCTTCTACTGTAATCAGTACTGTAATGGATGGTTGTTATAGTGATGGTCATGTGCTGTTTGTTGTCAGTATGAGTAATCAGCTGATCAGAATTAGGCTGTGCAAAGAAAACTGAAGGGTTTTTTTTGCTATAGGACAAAACAGTGGGCAGCGGTGGCCTAAAAGTTAGAGAAACTGTCATGACATTGTACAGTTGTTGTTCAGTTCCCTGACTCAAGGCTGTAGTATTAACATTGATTCATGAATTAAATTCCAATAAATCAAATAGACTTTGTATCTTTCTACCACAGTGATATTCTCAACAGTGTGGTGGTATTTTCCTTGATGTCTTTAAACTAAGTGGAAACCAGGGGCGATTGCTCTGAGACAACAATTGAGGCTGAACCTCCCGTAAAATTTCATAGAAGAAACGGTCAAATATGTACTATTGAATTTACATTAAAATAAGAATTTACATTGCATTAAATTGTGCTAGGATGCGTTTAACATCATGACTACGATGTTCAAATGTCAGCTGTTTGTCACCAGTTTTGAAACGCAACCTCTTTTTCATGCAGCAAAGCAAGACGGTCATTGCGTAAATGCGACAAAATCGTAACTTCCAGGGAGGCTCAGCTTCTCTGGGGCCTAATGGAGCGGTAGGTGGGAGAGGACGCTCAGTGTATGCATGATGATTGGAGGAACCGTCTAAAAGGAGGAACCCCTTTGTGACTGACAGCGCTTTGGAAATACACACTGGCATTGTCGCATTTTGAGCTCAGTCCCATGCGGATATTTGCGACTGGAGTCTTCTTACAGAGTGCCTTCTGGAGTTCCTTATTTCCACGAGCAATATAGCTCATTTTCAACGTTTAACCCATCTGAAAATCTTTGAGGTGTGTTTTGCTGTGGTTGTATAGCTTGAGTGTGGTTGAAAAATGGATTCAATAAAATGTTCCTTTTATAAGTTACTGCCTCGCTACAATATAACAGATTTTATAATGTAAACTTACCAGCAGACGCCACTGGTGGAAACCTCTGGGGCTGAAAAATGATGCCACTCTGTGAAAAAAAAAAAAAATGCAGTTCCTCTAAAGGCCACTTGAGGCTGACTCCAAGAGCAAATTGATCTTCATAGACCCCCATGTTAAGGTGGTATTCTATGAGGCATCGCCACACCAAATTAAGTTACTTCTGGCACCAAGAATACAAGATGGCAACAGCCAGAATGCCATCCTTGAGGCTTAGAAGCATGAGTCCAACATAGATGTATAAAGAGAGCTGAAAACAGCATTGGAGGCGGGGCCCTGCTCATTGGTATGAAAGTGGCTCATTAGCAACATTAGATACATTTAACCCACCTGAACATGTTGGCTCAACTTGGGCTCACTCCCAACTGGTCAAATACCGACACTTGGTCAGTGGCTCTTTGTGTCAGATACTGATGCAGCAAGGACCATGGATGTATACAGGGACCTGGATTCAGCGTTAGAGGTAGGACCCTGTTCATTCCTATGAAAGTTGCTCAGTGGTGCATCAAGCCAAAAAAGCTATTTTTCCACTGTATGAAATTACCCATAGAGCAAGTGCTTAGATACTTACAGCAGCCGAGGGCAGCCAAGTGGCTAACTTCCACAGACCAAATGGCAAACTTCAGGTGTAGCCCTCCACTCACTTGAATAGTGATAAAATGATTCAATCCCGGGGCTCTTCCAGGCTTTCAAAATGTTATTGGACTGAATGGATTAAATCCTGATAGTGAAGTGAGTCATTTCGTGGAGGTTGTGCCCCTCAAAAAAGTGTATCCACTCAAAGTGTATCCGCTCAGTTACAAACAACTATCACAGTCTACCAAAAAAGACTTTCTGGGTTCCATGGCATCATGTGATCGACGGTGTAATTCCACTTTTAGCCACTGTGTAAAATTAGGGCTTTTATGAGACACACAGGGTGACTGCATTTTTCATGCTCTAAGCAAATGAAGCTCTAATGAAGGTTCAGTCAGGAAGATAATACTTTTAATGCTCTGGCTTTACGTTTTCTTTCTCACCCTGCCATTCACTACTCATGCTCACTCATCTCTAGGTGTTGTTGTCTGGGTAGGTCATTTGAGTCATCAGCAGTTTTCAGCTGATCTACAATCAACCAGTAGCACAGCAACACACCTTCTCTTTCAGCCTATCATGTTACTGCTCCTCATTTTAAATATTGTTCTTTCTCTGCCGTAGTTCTTTCTTGCTGCTGTTGTGTGGCCCCCTCATCCCCATCGCCACCTAGACTTTTATTGGCTTCAGCCAGCAGCCACGACCCCCACCAGTGTCTGGACTCCATGAGGGGATTTATCTTGCTGCTACTCAGATGTCCCTAGATCACAAAATATCTTCCTCTGGTGTCCAAGTGCCAAAGACTGTTAAATCTTAATTAGCACCAATCAACTGTTAATCTGTACACTCATATTTTGTGTTAAATATCATCCTTACTTCATTCTTTTGTCTCTCCTGATTGAATTGCTGTTGTATAAAGAGTGAGAAAGTCTGCAGGGTGGATGGGTCAAACAAACTCCAGACTTCAGGAGCCCGCTGTTGGTGGTGTTTTTTTGCATTTTTATGGTTCACTTATGCCATATATTAACATACTTTTTGGCTTTTCTTTGTAGTAATCTCATTTTGTGTCCTATATTGCATGTTTTAGAGCTGTATATGTTTGATTTTGTATCTTTGTTCTACATTGTCTGTCTGTAACTTATGTTGCTGCCTGTCTCAGCCAGGACACTCTTGGACAAGAGATTTTTAATCTCAAGAGGTTTTTCTGGTTAAATAAATGTTAAAAACTCAACTGTCAACTGTTTATTCATTTTTGTATTTTTTCTTTCATCTGACTACCAATAATACAGGTAGTCTGGTTCATTGATATATTTTCTTAATTGACACTGGGTTGGAAGAATCATACTTTTAACCCCCCTTTGAGCTCACTGCCATCATTAAACAGCATCTGTTACAAAACAGTGTGCTGAAATGGTTAATACAAGACACAAAGGAGGTGTGGAGAAATTGTAGGTAAAAAAAAAAACTTCTAACTCACACTTTTCATGGCAGTAATCCAGTCTCTCCTGCTCCTCTCTCTTAGAGGGCAGGCAGGCAGGAGAGAGTGACCATGGTTACGCGAATCAGCATTGCCAGGTCATTTTATCAGTTGTCTGTCATAATGTTGCATAAAATTCACTAGAATGTAAGAAATACAGTGATTCATGTTCAAAAAAAGAGCCCCAAACCCCTCTTTGTCCTCTCCAATGCTGAAACCTACACCTTTGTATCATATAGGCTAAATATTATATTATGACCTACTTTTTTGTGATTGATTGTGGTGGGCTGGTCTGGGCCAAAACGCTAAAGCTGACTCTTTGTCCGAGTTCACCCCTGGTCATAGTTTGACATGTCTGACAAAGTGTCAGTGTTTGACAAGTTGGGAGTGAGAACGTGCTGGTGGGCTAGGAGGGAGAAGTCGCCTCTATGTTGTCACAATAAATGCTAGAAAGACAGTTTTTCATTCACATCATGAGAATGAATGCATTTCAACTCACTGCATTTGTGTCAAATATTGTTGGCTGAAATTATTTCTTAATCTTATTATAAGGAAGTGACACTGGAAATCCCCACACCTTAGAGTGCTGTCCTCCAAAATTCTACAGCTGCACAAACTCCTTAAAGCCTCCAAAATTACATTAAATTGGACTCAATACCTCTCTACACAGCCTTTAAAGTCAAAGTGCACATTAGAATCTATATAAAGGTACGAATTCCACAGAACTGTGTGATTAAACTGCATTAGTTTTAGTGGACATAATAATGTGGAACTAAATAACATTTTCTAAAAAATTCCGCTCAAACTATACCAACATTTCCAGCGGGAATTTGCACAGAGGAATTTCTATGCCACATACCCACAGTGTGAATTTATGTTGCCTGGATCCCTGCAGTCAATACACTGTAAACATCCATCATCCCTCACAGCACAGGACTAATGAGTGAAAGCAGAGCAAACAGAGCAGCGAGCAGGTGTTCTCTCCTCCATCGCTGTCTTTGTCTCAGCCTCCTCCGTGATTTCAATGATGCTGTTTGAGTGTGTAACATTCATTTGATCACAGCGTATGTTTTGGTGCATGACAACAGCACTGTACCCTGTTAATGTTTGGACTCTAATCACCTCAGCAGACATCCTGTGCTCTGGGTTGGTCTCTACAGGAACAGCACATCAGTTATGTTAATGCACAATGACGTCATGGTAAACATCTTGTGTCTGTTTAATCATGCTTCCTCAATGAAGGATGTATGATGCACAGTGAAATTACATACCATTCTCTATTGGCCAATCTGTTTGAGTGCTACCTCTCTGGAAATATGAGTCAGTTTAGGAGTGGTTTATTTACAGAGAATAAACAAAGAGGAAGACAAAGGACACAAATTATTTGTCAAGATTACTCAGTGAGCGACACGCAATTTGTTTTGTTTTCCTATGTAAAGTTGGTTTATTAACTGGCTACTGTTGCACTGATCAAAGGTTTCTGAGAAGCTACAGGAACGTACCATGTCTGACACTAGTCTGACTTCACTCTTTCTCCGTTGTAACAAGCAACTGTTGTGGTTTTGTGGTAATATATCAACTTCAAAGCAGTAAAATAAAAGAAGAATAAGTAAGGCATTAGTAGTATTAGTATTAGTATTCATTAGTACATTCAGTACATGTATTGAAATCAACGAGTATTTACAAACACCCACTCACTCAAAGACAGTAAGAACCCACACCCACCCAAAAGACATAATCCATAGAGTGGATACAATAAACCTAGCCTGATATTTTACGTCATCAGAGCAATAGAGAACCTAGTTAAGATGAATGCATGAAGCAGTTTCTCAGAATCTCCTGGGCTCAGGAAGCAAATAAATACATCACAGCACTGGTGGTTCAATACACTGTTAAAGTGGACTGGAGGAGCAGCATGTCCACTTTTTTAAGTGCAAGCAACCCAGCTGCAAGAAAAATTTTGGCATTGCATGTGTCTGCAAACCACAGATATGTTACATTTGTTACATTATGTAGCAGATATGTTGAAACTTTACATTTCATCAACACTGTGTTTAACATGTGGTTAGGTTTAGACACGAAAAACACTTGGTTATAATTAGGAAAAAAAAAACATTTTGACTGAAATTATCCAGTTTTCCAAGCACAATCTCTTTGAAAACAATTGCTTTTTGTAGCACTATCCCTGCTGCAAAAACAGCAAAAGGCCACTACAAAACACCCACATTTGGTGCCTAAAAAGTCACTAGAAAAAACAGCAATGGGTTGCTACAAAACAGCCACATTTATGCTTGAAAGGCCGCTGAAAAAAACAGTGACAGGTCATTTGTAGTAGTTTTAGTTAATAGTTTTAAACATTTCCTCTACATACCTTCTAAATGCAATTTGTATTTCTATAATATAATATAATATAATATAATATAATATAAATATAATATAATATAATATAATATAATTCTTATATTTTATATTTTTGTTTTGTTTTGGCACCCATGTGGGCCAAAAATGACACGGCACTTTAAAGAAAAGAATGAATGAATGAATGATTGTACCCCTTCAGTGTAAGTGGGATTGTCAGCTGATCACCATAACAGCGCTGCATGAGACTGCCGTGACATCGTCTCCAATGCTGAATCCTTTCACCGACAACCAAACAAAGGAGTTTCATCAATACTTCTGTTTTTTGACGGGAGCTTGGCTATTTAAAATGGTGGGTTTGTAAAAGATGTCCTGTGTCGTTTTAGTGATTGCTCTCTCAGTCTGCAGTATTGTAAATATAGATTATAAAAAATAATGGACATAGCCACCGGGACATCACCCATTTGTTTGTGGACTCACATAACTAAGACTCAAGTTTAACATTTTGGCCATTGCCATCTTGGGTTTTGGGGCCAGACTTGACCTTATTTGGATGAGAGGGGCGAGATAACCTTAATGCTAGCTGCTAGCTTGGTTAGGACGGTTCATTTACATTGATGGTTAACTGTGGTAATGTAAATGCTAATTTTCAGTAGCGAAAAACAGACGGAAAAAACATTCGAACAAAATGTATTTACCAAAAAAAAAAAACAGAACATCCATCTATGTAGAGGGTCTTTTAATAAAACTAAACATTGAACAAGATTTTTTAGGCAACCAAATGTTACACCTTTAGGTTTATTCTGCAATTCTGGGATCATGCCATGGTTACGTTACCAACCAACGCTGTCGCTGTGGTAGCGACTTTTCAACAGATGGTACCCACCTTGTCATGCCCTTAGTTGGACATAACTGTAAGCCTTAATAACATTTAAATGGGTGAATAAAAATTCAACTCCTGTACAGTTGTCACCAAGGGGGAATTTACCTAAAGAAATCCAAATATTTTTTTTGTAACAGGCTGTTTATTTCTATTGTAAAGTTTTGTATTTCAACATGGACTGAACTGCAGTTTTGCCCACTTCTGCTCAGCTGCTTGGTAACTCGACCAACAGGACACCAAAAATAATTCCCATGTGCTGTCCAAGACTAATAGAAATCAAAATAGAGCAAGTAGAGTTGAGTAGAGCTGTACAGCACAATGCAGTGGAAATGCAGCGTAACTGTCTGTCTGCTATTTGCTGCTGAGCAGGTAGTGTTCACTGAATTTTTACAGGTTTTTCTCTGTAAACAACTGCCTGCTGTGGCCGAAAACAACACTATGAGAGTGGTGAGAGGGAACCAGAACTGTAAGGTTGTGGTCCAGACAGCTAAACAATGAACTGGAAATCACAATGAAGCTGTGTAAAGCTGAGTGGAGCTATAGATTAATGTGATGGATCCCTGTTGGTTCATCAATGTAAATACCTTTCACAATGTCAAATTATCATTTGATGCAGTGTTATTATAAAAATAAAGTTTATGCTCCACTGAGAAAAGGGATAGCTGACATTTTTAGACTCCATACATTTTAACAGTCATAACTGATGACTAACTGTAAATCACCATTAAAAGTGAAAAAAAAAAAGTCTCCAAAGTTTTGTAATTTGAGTAAGACCTCAGCAGCAGAGGGTTTGGTTCTAGTTCCTTCTTGCTTGTTTCATATCTTGCAGGGTTTACCCAAGGGCAGCTGCGAAAATGTGCTTACAGAATGAAAGTAATGAGCTTGAAAATAATTAAACTGGGGAAGTTTTCGAATTGGGAGAAAGGATTTTCCTGGATTCTTTGAAAGAGTTCCAAGGAAGTTCCAGCAAACCCAGAAGAAGGTAACTGAGTAATAGCTATGTTTCTGAGGTGGAAAATGATGTTTTCGTCACCTTGTTAATGTGGGACTTGAGGACTTGAGGATTAGTGTGGGACCAAAAAACACACAGTGATGGTCAGATATTGGTAGCTCAGATATCTCCACAAGAGGTACAGAGGTATAGTCCTCATCCACAAAAAGGGAAACCAGAAGACCACCTTGAGGCTAGTTAGCCAGTTAGCACATTAACAACACAATCCAATGTTGAAAGAACAGAGCATATTTATCATGCACCACTGAACAATAACACAAACCATCAGGAAAGGTTTCTGCAAGAGAAAAATAATCATTATGTAACAACTTTGTTTTGGTCACATTCTCTCTTAACTTTAGCTCTTTGTTTACATTCCTCGCTTCTGTTTCTCTTCTTATGCACTGAGCTTAAAGGGTAACTTTGGTATTTTTAAACCAAGACCCTGTTTTCCTAGATGGTGTGTCTAGGTGACAAGTAGGAATAAAAGTTTTTGAAATTGGTCCACTTTTGAGTGAGAGGGCTGCAGTTGGCAGCAGTAAAACGGGCTGCAATTTAATTACTTGGGGCAATTGCGCACCCCCAATGAATTTCCACTAAAAGTACTCGTTTTTGCCACAAACAGGCACAGATTGTCATTAGAAGTGTCTAACAACATTATGGAAAGTATCCCAAAACAACCCCAACATTGCCATCTCCAAACCCACCAGACTCAATTTGAATGAACAGTAATTTTAGTGTGTCGAGCCAGAATATTTTCCACATCTAATCGGATGATTTAGGGGTTTAATTCAACCAAACCAGAATCAGTGATAGTTGGAACAGTGCAAAGATGAGGCAGAACGGCTTTTTTGTGGACTTTGAATAAAGTCTGTGTTATGATAATGAAACTACTGTTTATTTAAATGGAGTCTGGTGGCTTTAGTAGTAGTTATTTTCAGGTTGTTTCTGGTTAAACACAAAGGACTTCACTCTTTAACAAATAAGGACTATCTCTGTGGTGAATCTTTTCATTATGTTGTCAGACACACTCAGAATATCAATCTGAACCTGTCAGTGGCAAAAACAAGCACATTTAATGGAAGTAAACTGACAATGCACAATTGCCGCAAGTGGTAATTGCAGCCCGATTCGCTGCTGCCAGCTGCATCAGTCTCACTAAAAACTGGAACAATTAAAAAACTGTTTTTGCCCTTTGTTACTTGGACACAGAAACATGAGAAACATGGAGTCCAGATTGAATATTACCAAAGTTGCCCTTTAACTGCCAATCAGAGTGATTTCATTCACCAACAGGATGTGCCGATGCCAATTCAGTATGCTGGATTGACAAAAAAAAACAACAACAAAAAAACAGAGGCAACGAGGGGCAACATTGCTGACTGTTAAATGCTGCCTTTAGAGTGAAATACATCATCTGTAGGGGATTTTAGTAGCCTAATATTAGACAGCATTGTCAGTTTGTTATACTCCATTTCCATCTTCAGTCTAACATTACATTCATATTTACCCATATCACATTTTCCCAATCACTAGAGACTAATGTGTCCCCCTAAATCTAATGTCATTTAAGTCCACACTGATGTGTATTGCCATACCAGCAAGAGTGGAGCAAAGCAAAATCAAACTTTGCTGCTTGGCAATATCGAAAATAAATATACCTCAATAAACAACCTCAATAGCAGCATTTATCTTGATTATAGCAGTCACCATTGTCATTATTAGTCCTCATAGCAAGAGGGGCCATGGCCACCCTGAGACAGTTGCTGCCCAACCCCCACTGGTCCCCCTGGCGAAAATAATTGGAGACCAACATTACTGTCTATAAGAGGCTGTGGCACACTCATTTTTAAAGCTATGTCAACATAGCTTGTCTGGTAGGGGGCTAAAATGGAATGTTTTCCAAGAAAAATTACCTTGCAGACAACAGGTGAGTAAATAAAATTTATATATATATATATATATATATATATATATATATATAATCAATATCTATATGTAAATAATACACCAATTGGAAGATCCGAGGTTCGATCCCTGGCTCCTCCAATCCTCATATCAAAGCATTCCTGGGCAAGATACTGAACCTGAATTGCACCTGGTGGCTGTTTCATCAGTGTGTGAGTGTGTGTAAATGGTTACTGAGTAGCCCTTGTGGCACCCTGTATGGCAGCCTCAGCCACCGGTGGGTGAATGTGTGTGTGAATGGGTGAATGTGACTCGTAGTGTACAAAGCGCTTTCAGTGGCCAAGAAGTCTACAAAGGCACTGTAGATGTGCTGTCCATTTACCATTTACTATCCTTCTTATTGTATTTTATTAAGGAAGCTGTATGCCAGTGAGTAATTTTTATTGTTTCTATCAACGTGCCGCTCTTCCTCTTTCTAAAACAGCATTATATGACAATGAAATTACTTCTGCTTTTTAATTTTTCAGCATAGCTGTAGATATCCAAATGAAGAGCTGCAGCTGCTCCTCACACTTAGGACCGTACCTAGTAACCTGATCCTAGGAAAGTGTCAGTTGAAGGACCTGTCCTAACAGACAAGTACATATCTCTGTGGCCCCTTGTTCACTCTTCCAAATATTCTGTAACGGTTCCTCCAGTTGTTGCTGTGGTGAACAAAATAGTGATTGAAAGTTTCCTGTAATTTCCTCTGATCTCAGTAACCTCTGTCAGCTGGGAGTTTGATTAAAGGGACACTTTACACTGAAATCAAAACTACATATTTTTCGTCTTACCTGTAGTGCTACTTATCAGTCTAGATTGTTTTGGTGAGAGTTGCTGAGTGTTGGAGATATCGGCCGTAGAGACATCTGACTTCTCTCCAATATAATGGACCTAGATGGCACTTGGCTTTTTGGTGCTTAAAGCGCCAAAGAAATACATTTGAAAAACTCTTTCCAGAAATTATGACCTGGTTACTCAGGATAATCCACAGTTGTTGTGAGCAACTGGCAATCTCTAAGGCTGACAAAAAAAAGAAGCCAATGCAGAAGTGCCAAAAACTGCAGTTCCTCTAAAGGCCATTTGAGGCTGGCTCCAAGAGCGAGTCAGTCTCCATAGACCCCCATGTTAAAATGCCCAACGTTACAACAGAAATAATTATGTTTACAGTTTGGTACAATAAACTGTTTTGGTCTGTGTAGGTAATTTCAACATATATGACAACTGACTGGGAGATTTTTTTTTTTTCATGTATAGCTTACCCATTTACATTGTATTAAGGCTGAAAGTTATGCATATTTAAGGGTGGGGCTGCCTGAGTGACAGACATGTTTTATGGTTTGATGTAGTTTGACAGGCAGGTAGGAGGCTCAGTTATCTGTGAGTGTGGCTGTGCTGTAAGTAAACAGTCCAAACTCAGATCAGTTTTCTCTGACAGAGATGAAAGTTTAGTATTAATTTCAGATTCTGTGAGAGGACATGAGTTTAACCCTCCAGACTAACATGTTGCAGATTAAGAAATAATTTGGGGTTTAATTACATTATTTTCCCTGCTTCTCAACAGTGAGATGGATAAGTCAGTTTACAATGAACCTGGGTACAAATCCTAGTCATCTCAGGTTAGTTTTTAAGAGCATAAACAGAGAGATGTTGAGCTTTTTAATTGATGATCAATAAGTGTGTGCTTATCACCCCTTAAACCTGTCAAAAACTGCTGGAGAAATGATAGTGTGCAGAAATAATTTATTAGTTGAAGAAAAAAATGTCTAGATGATATTTTACCTTGATTCTAATTTCTATTATGTTGTGTTGTTGCAAATGAAAATTACATCACTTCCTATCTGAGGCAATGGTGCTTGAGAAATAATGGCTACAAAAATATGTTGATTTCAAACAAATCCTATACGTAACTACAAGGATGATGTTGAAAGACTGGGAGAGGACAGAAGTCAGTAAAGTCCTGTATTGAAGCTGCAAACACAAAAAGTGAAATGAAACTTAAGAATAGTTATGAAAGCTTTTCTTTTTTCTTGCAGATAAATTCCTTCAGACCTTGAGGGATTTCTGATCACCATACTGAACTTCCATGCACAGCAGAAACACTCCAATGTGTTGTGTGTCAGTTGATATGATTGACACAGAGAATTACTCATAAGGCCCGTTACCATATGAGAGACATTAGACTTTAAAAGTGTGAACCTAATCTTAGCGCCATGGTGTATCAAATTCTTATGATGCACTTTAAATGATGTTTTATAAAAGTGATGGATGAGCTTATAAATTCTGAATTCTCATGGCTGTTTTCTTATATTTTTTGTCAGGGGTGGACACAGATGAGACTGAAAAAATATGTGACTGTTGGGCTTTGTATGTGTCTTACAAAATGGACAGGGGTCTGTCAGTTATTGTCTCCAGTCCAAAAACATCCAAATACTGAGATACAAAAAAAATGCTACTGGCTAGTTATTTATACCATTGTAATTTATCATTTACTATCTTAATGTACTTTGGGCTAAATCCTCAACCAAACATCATTTGCTGTCATGTGAAAAGGGGAAAAAACAGAGAAAAGAGGAATTTACAGGAAGAAGAAACAGGAACAGAGATTTAGTGGTTGATGGATTGCCTTTCAGAATACACAGAATAAAAGTCAGAGTACACAGAGCACAGCTCAGACCTTAGCTCCTCACACTCTTGGAAACAACTGCTTCGAAAGCTATGTCCACCCAAAGGTAATGTACTTATTATTCTCCCTTACATTTTTGTTTTCATTTTGTCGTACTCAGTGGTGTAGTGGAGGGTATATGCTGGTATATGGAGGCAGAGATGAGCAAAAATATATCAAAATGTATTTTGATACAAAATATACTTCAAATAAATGTATCAAAATAAAATACAAAATACTGGTGTCAGAAAATTTATCAAAATAAAATACATGTGTTTTCAAATACAGAAAAACCTTTTTTCTTTTTCGTTTTAGCAGCGACCCACAGCTCTATAGGTCACTCTGTCGGTCGGTTGGTGGGTCCACAAAGCTTTTTGTGAATAATTCAAAAAGTCCTCAACCAAAAATGCTCAAAATTTGCATACTGCAGCTAGAGACCATGAGTAACTATACCAGAAATAATGTCCATGATTCGCCCATGTGATAGTAGCAAATTTGGTCACAGCTATTGCAAATTTGTGCTTGTTTTCTCACAATTTGGTATAGCATAGTATTTAGGTTTGGGCTATAGGACAGACACAATGCTCTGGTGAACCCCACTAAAAAAATGGTAGAACAGTCACAGAAATAAGTGTAACTAAGCAAAGCCCTTAAAAGACAACAACTTGATTATGTATATTTATTAACCTTACTTAACAGCCCATAAACTTTTTTGTATCAATAAATAAAATATTCAGACACTGTGATAATAACATATGAATAGCATTAGGCCTATGTATACTATGAAAGTCATGAATAAAAACATCAAGCTCTGCACAGAAAAATGAATAAAAATAAATGGTAGCTGTGCTGTGAACTGTCCACTAACGGTCTAGCTAAACAGCAGCAAGATACTGTAGCTACTGTAGCTAGTTAACTTGTTTGCTTTCTAACTTGGAGCCTCGGGAGCCCTGTGTTCAACTTTTTTCAAATTAAAAAAGAGAATAAAAAAGCTAGGGACATGTAGGCTACCCTAACATATTATTTATTGATTCAGATTTAGCTTCCGACAATGTTACTGATCCCATGTGAGGCAATTCATTTGTAGCATACTCATCCCAAGCATCAACCACAACAACATACAATTTCCTATGTTATGCACAGTCCTGTAAAACAGACCACTAGGTCAGTGAAGGGCACGTTGAATGGCCCAAGTTAACAAAACGTATAGATAAAAATATTAAAAAGCTATAAGAATGTGTGTTACAAATTACATTCGCTTTTTAACCGAAATGTAATTGAAATACGTATTTTAAATACAAGTTATAGAAATACTGCCCATCCCTGTATGGAGGTATACCTACCTCTTTTTCTGGCCGTACAGAGTGCACGCACCTATTAGCCAAAAAGCCTTCTAAATATAAAGAGAGTATATCCACCTTCTCCTCGGTAAATTGTCCATCTACCTAGTAATATACTGACCTCATCAATTACCACTGCACCACTGACTTATTTTTTTCCATTGTTTTTCTGTTTCAGCACAACTGTGACTTTTCTGATTGGGACCGTTGCCATCGTGTCCCTAATCAAACCTGACTGTGTAGCTGTCAAAGAAGATGAAAGTGGATTTAAACTGTGCGTCACCTCAAGGCGAGGAATGAGAGACCTCTCCCATAAGAATCTATCAAATGTTCCCCCAAATCTTCCCAATGACACGCAGTATCTGGATCTTTCTTACAACTCCATCCAAAGACTGAACGGAGCTCCGTTTTCTGGACTGTCCCAACTCTGCTGTCTGATAGTAACTCACTGTGGCTTGCGAGAAATTTCTCCTGCTGTGTTCAGTCACACACCAGCACTCAAAGTTCTCAACATATCTTACAATGAGTTACCCATCATCCCGGACATTTCACTGAAATGGCTGAAAATCCTTGATTTGGCTAACAATCTGTACAACAGCTATCGAATTCCAGCGTCCTTTCAGAAGCTAATGAATCTGGATGTGCTGGTGTTAGGTAGCACAGCTGCTCTGTCAATCAACTATGATGACTTTGATCCACTGACGAACGTTTCTCTACACCATCTGACTTTGGGAGCAGGAATTCACTGGCGAAAATATGATTCTGGTGCTCTCACAAAACTGAAGTCTCTTGAAACTGTGTCAATTTTTGCACCTTTTTGTGGGGATTTGAATACATTTGAGAACGTCCTCGTGGACTTGAATGTGACAAAAGCAACATCACTGAGATTCATCACTCTATTTCCAGATAACTGCAGTGACACTGGCAACCTTTTTAAAAACCTGAGGACAATGCCATTTATAAAGAATCTCACCATAGAAAACACTTGGACGAACAGCTCATTCATGGAGGTGTTTCTGAAGAATGTGTGGCTCTCCTACCTTTACGACCTCTCATTTGTCAACATCACTTATAGTGAAGATACACCGGACGGCTTTCAGTTTCGCACCATTAATCACACAATCAACCTATCCTCGATTACCTTCAGTGGGATAAATCACTATCAGTACAAATACCCCACATTCAACATGAGCCTTCAGGCCATCTCAAATCTGACCTATTTAAAGTTCTCTGGGACTGGAATGAACATTTTACCCTGCAACCTCTTATCCGTCCTGCCCTCCCTGGAGACATTGGATCTGTCAGATAACCTCTTGCCAGATTCAGGCTTCTGGTGGATTCATTGTTCATACACCTCTGTCTTCCCTAAACTCAAGAGACTATCTTTAAGCAAGAACCGCTTCAGCAGTCTTTCCTTTATCTCTAAGAAGACGCATCAGATGAAGACGTTAGAGTCTTTGGACCTCAGCTTTAACTCCATCAACTTGGACGGGGACTGTTCTTGGCCTGCTCAGCTGACTGAGCTCAGCCTGGGAAACAACAACGTGGGCAACAGTGTCTTTCATTACCTCTCAGAAAACTTTGAGAGGATTGACTTGTCAAAGACGGGAATAACAGCCATAACACACAACGATCTGTCTCGGTTTCAAAAGCTGACACACCTCCAACTCAGCTCCAACAGCATCCAGGTTATCCCTGCTGATCTCAGCGCCCCGGCTCTGCTCAGTCTCTACATAGACCAGAACGCTATCACGACTATATCCAGGGAGGGCTTGGCAGGACTTCCCATGCTTCAGACCCTCAAAGCTGGAGGCAATCCGTTTGTCTGCTCATGCGACTCCCACTGGTTCGTCACTGTTCTCAACAAATCTATGCTACCGGATTGGCCCTTAGATTATACATGCAGCACCCCACCAGCTTTTGCAGGTCTGCCACTCTCAGAGTACAAAACCAGTGAGCTGTCATGTGAGATGTGGCTTCAAGCTGCAGTTGCTCTTCCTGTAATAATCCTTATATGTGCTGCGATAGGTCTTGTTTTCTATAAATGTGATGGAGTGTGGTATGCTGAGATGTTATGGGTGTGGATCAGGGTGAAGAGGAGAGGCAAGAAGCGCTCTAACATGTTGAAGAATGTATCATTTAGTTATCATGCGTTCATCTCCTACAGTCATCAGGACTCTGACTGGGTAGACAGCCAGCTGGTGCCCTCTCTGGAAGGCACTGGGTGTTCACTCTGTGTTCATGAGCGCGACTTCGTCCCTGGTGAGCGGATCATAGACAACATCATCAACTGTGTGGAGTCCAGTTACAAGACGCTGTTCGTCCTCTCCAAACATTTTGTCCAGAGTGAATGGTGCAACTACGAGCTCTTCTTTGCCCAGCACAGAGCCATCAGTGTCCAGCGGGACTCTTTAGTCTTCATATTACTGGAGCCCATTCCAACTGACTCTCTGCCCAAGAAGTTCTTGAGACTCAGGAGTTTACTGAGGCAGCAGACATACCTGGAGTGGCCCAAGGATGAACGGAAGCAGCAGGTTTTCTGGGCAAGTCTTAAATCCATGCTGCATATGGCAGACACATCTGTGGTTATGAAGGATGTGGCTTTGGCTATTGCAGATACAGTACCTCTACTTAGAGATCAAGTCTAAGATTTCAGCAGTCTGAGTTAGACAAATTGAGTCGGTACTTTCCAAAGACATTGTCTTTTTAATGTAAGAAATGACTCCTTGTGCTTCAATAGACCGTGTTTCCTTGCTTATCCTTTACAGAGAGCGAGTAACACAAAGTGGAAATTCAGCAATTTGTCCCCCATCGCTTTCAGTTAAATTGCTTTGAAAGAGAATCTTTTTGCTGTCAGCATGGACAGGACAAACTGTTGCAGCTACCAGTATTGTTTTCAGTGTACTTACAGCCATGTGAGATTGTATTAAAAAAAGACTTGAACAAATGTGAACCTGTCCTATAACCACAAACTGAAGATGACAGAGTTGGTTCTTCACCTATTGTTACTGTAAACCTGACATTAGGAGAAGTTGTACTGTAAATACACATTGACAGTTGTAGATATCTATATATGTATATATATATTATGACCTGTGCTACCCCTCTGAATATGCATGTGTATAGTGTGTAGGAGTATGCAAATAGTAACACTTCAGATTGATAAATAAAGCATCTTTGAAAATAGCCATCAGTCACAATGACAGTTCTTTAAGAACACAAACAGAACCAGATCTCACTTTATATAAACATGTTTTTTTTCTACAAACCCTGTTTTTACTAAATAAAAGAAGCTAAATCATGTAAAAGTGATATATTGTCTAAACACACACAACTGTCATGAGCCTTGTCTGAATAAAATAGTCAGAAATTGCCAACATTATTACATGAATATGTAAATAAGATTACAAATCTAAGTAGACATTCAGTGCCAGCTTTTGGTACTTGTCAGTTCTTCAAAACACATTTTGGTCTTGAACAAACACAAGGTTCAAAATTAAGCCTTAATATTTGTTTGTCAAAATATGTTAATGCTATTTACGATAATATTGAGGATATACCCCTTTGATTTGCCAAATATGGGCTACTGAATTGGAGTTATGTATATTTCTATGGTAATTGGTAAAAATTAGTTTCATGATGACAACACAAATTTACTTTTAATCAGGGTTTTCATACAACATAACGGCAAAAGAAACAAGTCATTAGGTACAATAATTGTAGGTCTATCTTTTCAAAAAGCATTTCAGTAAGTCAAAATGTAGTTAAAGATGTAATGGTTTGCACAAAGGTTGAACAGAAAATAGAATCATTTTCTGACATTTAAAGATATATATAACAAATGATAACAAAATAGAAATATTCAGATCTTCAGCAGGGTCAAATGTTTCACTAATTCAACTGACTTTATCTTTTGCCAGCCAAGAAATGTATCATTTGTTCTGCTTGTGGCCTTGTGTTCGTGTCATCTGTTTAGAGCATTGTCTAATGTAAGCAAATGTCTCCATCTACTGTTTGTAGAGATACCCTACACCACACACCAGTATGAAGGAATGAATCAGAAAGGTTTTATAGATGTCTTTGGTAGGTATTTTGTACACATAATTTAAAATGATTTCATGTATTTTAATAGATAAGCAGTGGATACAAACTGCACATTTAGGTTCATAATTCATGTGAGTACATATTTGAAACTTGGTTGTCAGAGTCCCTTGCACATGGCTGCTAATTTAATTTGTATTGAGAAGCTGTGTGTTAAAAAAATGTATGTGGTATACGCCATTGCTGTCAGCTCTATATCAGTGGCACTCCCAAAGGGTGGCAGAAAGGTCCATGGCCACTGACCCTGAATTGCAGGCCTCCCAACTGGCCTCTCCTGGTGAAAACAAGAGTGGCACATTTTAAAGCTAGCACAAATGTTGTGGTACCTTGTGAAACTAGACCACCTGGTATCAACCATGTCAGCATAGCTTGCTGGGGCTAAATATCGCTCCAAAGTGAGGCTAAATTTTGGCAAGCAAACAGCTGGCATGGGCAGTTTTAAAGGGGTCTCCTGAACTCTCATCTCAACAAATCTGAATGAAAATGGGTTCTCTTGTGGGTACCCACGAGTCTCCCCTAAACTTGAGAAGGCTTGTTCCCATTAAGTGTTTTGTTCCTTACAATCAATGTGCTCCTTCAAATTAAAGCTGTATGTTTGTGTTTTGAGGTAAAAGGACAACTAGCCTATTAAAAAACAATAAATTGCCAGGTCAGCAACCTTTGCTATCAAAAGAGCCATTTTGACCAAAAACTGAAAAAAAAAAAAATTAAAGAAATTGTGTCTTATTATGAAGGTAACACAGACTATTGCCTTAAAAACAACCTATCAAATGAGTATTTAATATTATGTTTTAGCACAGGGTGGCTAGTCAGCAGTGAGTTATTAATCAACATTTGGTAAGAGCAAATGAATCTCTCCACCCATTATCAATATCTCTGTTTTCCTCTGAGACCTTTACCATTGTTGGATGTGGAGTCCATAGCTAGCTTTGCTAGGGAGGTTCAAGACTAGCTACTGCTATTGAGATTCACTTAGACATGACCTCAGCAGCATTTAGAGGAAAAGATACCAGGATGTTGACAAAATGTTAAAAAAAAAAAAGTTTTGTTTTTTTTTAAATTCTATGTATAGGCTAAAGATTTTTACAAATAGAGAATGTAATAATTTATGCTTTAAATAGTTAGAAATTAAAATACAAAAAGAAAATATAATCACTTTATGAGTTTATTTAAAAAATATGTATATACATACATATAGAACCTAATTTTTTTTTTTTTTGAAAAGGCTTATAAGATATGGTACCACATTGTATAAGGCATTCAAATTCAATAGCTAAGGTCTTTATGCAGTACATGTAAATACATTAGTTATCAATACTTACTTACAAGTCATCTCTTGTGAAAATCCCATTGGCTGGTGCCTGTCCTCAAATAAACACAGGTTTGTAATTTTCCATAAAAGAAATAATATGTATTTATTATATCTTTTATAAAAACAGAAATTACAATTCATAAACGTTATGCTGTTATAAATTGTGCTTTTTCATAAAAGACAGTAACATATTTAAAACAGTTAAGTCAAGTGATTCTTTTTTTTTTTTTTTTTTAATGCTATTTTAAGCAATATTCTTTGTATGATAACCTAATAGACAACATCGTTTTAGCCATTAGTTGTAGAAATGCTTTGCTGGTAGAGACTACAATACCCATCATTCCTTGCATGCAACATCAAGACGATTTGCGCCGACTCACTGAGTTGTATAGTTACCCCTGTTCTCTCCTCCTTTCAATGTAAGATGGTGGTTTGTGGTGTAAGTAGGTAGCCAGCACCTTTATAAGCTGAGAGAAAAGGCCGGTTGTCTCCTGAGGACAACCCCTACTGAGTCCCACAGACGGCAGCTCGCTGTGACGGAGTAACTGTCCCATTCAGGCATACTTCTCTCTCAACATCCTACAGAGGGATCTCCAATAACACTTAGGCAGGGTGAGTATTCAGACTAACAGTTATCCCAATTAAACCAACGCCATAAACTAGGCTATGCCCTGAATCTTTATTTATATTGGTTGACATAACAGACATAGTTGAGGCCAAGCTTTCTACAGCTGTCCGACTACCGCTGGTCTGTTAGAGGCGCCGCTACGACAGCAGAGCCGAAGCAGCTTCACTCACGTTGGGCTGCTGTTTCGGTTATGTCGGGCTCTACCGGCGGAGGGCAGGCCGCATAAACTCCTCTTCCTGACATACTTCTGTGAGGAACACAACTTATTAACAGCACATTTGCGTGAGAGGAAGTGTCAGTGTCTTTTAATAACTTTGGCCGCAGGGTTTATCACACAGTGAGCGTTACATGTTACGACATGGCAGAGCTCAAGAAAACACCTTAGCCGACGTCATACAGACAGACCGTAGCTAGCAGCAGTCTAGCCTGGCAACCAAGCCGGTTAGCATAGCCGGTTAACTTACTAGCTGGTTAGCTTAGCTTCACAGCCGGCGGCGCCCCGCTGGAGTGTTACTTCACCCGGTACATGACTGACAACAAAGCTGCTGGTGCTAACCCCCAAAACAATATGTCATTTCACACTTTATTATAATGGAGTGTTCTCTATTTATTAGAGGAAGGGGGTAGCTGGGGCGTGACTTCGTTTTTTTTGTTGTTTTGTATTTTGGCCCTCCCCGAAGCAACAACTAGATTTCCTTGAGCCAGCCTGAGTGACTGGCGGAAAATGCATGACCCTCCCTCTACAATCAATAAGTTATTAGATTTTTAAAACTTACCCGTTATGTTTGAAAGTTAGACGTTGACAAAACCCCGGAGCTGAAAAAAGCCACAGTTTTTCATTCTTGTCATGCGTGTGGGTTAGTTCATGCAAGCATTTATTTTTGGTCAGACTTTAAATAAGACATAGGATAAAGTGATTTTAATTTAATATCCCTATTTCAAGCTCAGATTTGGTTAAGTTTGTTTTTTCCTGACAGAAGCGTCATCACACATGATGTATCCAAGGACTATCGGAAATTTGACAATCCAACCATAGATTCTGTTTTTACAGTGTCTGGCTATGACAAATGGTGTAATTTTGGTGATTTTTAAAGAAAATATATTCATGTTGTCTTCAAAAATTTGCAGTGAAATAAATACAAAATGCAACCATTTAAGTTTGTATGCCATTCCCTTGTCCAGGGGTCGAGAACCCTCACTATCAAGCCATATTTGACCAAAAATAATTAAAAAAATTTATTGGGAGCCGCAAAACATTAATACTACTGTAGCCACCGCAATTGAGATTTTGCACGTGGCTCCAGAGGAACATGTTGCTCCAGAGCCACAGGTTTCCTACCCTTGCCCTAAACTGAACTAGAGAACTAAGTCCCTCCCCAGTGGTTGAAAACTATGTCACAATTAGACAAGTGTGTAACTTTAATATTTATACATAAGCTAAATAGGCACTAGATTGTTTGCACTGTTTAAGTGCCATTCTGACCATATGAAGAATAGTTAAAGAACAACACTGCCGAAATTATGATTTCCCTGGCCTGAGAAAGTTCAGCTGTGAACTTGATGTGAACATGAGCTACTCTCTCAAAGCCAGAAACTGGAGACGTAAGTCTCAAACTTGTGATGCCACAGCTCCAGACTGTAAACTACGACATCACAAGTTTCAGTTCTAGTGCCATAGTTTTTGGATTTGAAAGAGTTGTTTATATTTACTAATGTTTTTGGAAGTGGCATTTATACTTCTGCGTAGTAGCCTGATGTGCACCTCCCCAGAAATGTAACTTCCCGTTACATGGACTTCCTGTTAATTTTTGTAAGCTGAAAACCATTTCCCTTAGTGAAAACAAAGCTTTTATTTACTTTTATTTCACAGATAAGAAACAATAAATTGTTAACAATGTGTGTGACAATAAAGCCTCCACGAAATAGCATTTTAAGTCTTAAGTGCGATTTATCCTGGCTTCATATGAGTATAGGAAATCTCCACGAGCCACTAGGCTAATTGATACAATGTAAAATGTCATAGGCTTGTGCTAATAACATTAGCATGTTGTATTTGTGGGGATTATGTGTCCGGCAAGTGCTTTGTCTGTGAATCCTGCTGCAGGTTATAGTGAAGCTGATATGTGTAGTTGTAATTGAAATTGTTCGTATTAAGCTATGTTTAATTTGTGTTTTGGGTGTGTTTTGAATCAACTTAGGTTATCAGCACTTAAAAGAAACCCCACTGCTGACTAGTGTTTTGGAGGTGTAATTGCAGAGTGACACAGACACAACACCATACAAGTGTAAGTGCTCACAACGGCGTAGGCCATGTGCATAGGCTACAGCGTAGGCTCTGCATAGAGCTGACGCACAAGTATAACCCCTCCTTTACACTATAGGGACAACATGTATGAACTTTGAAAATGTCCTGTAAGCTCACTCAGTCCTGTCCTTTCCTGAGCATGCAGCTAAGGAAAGAAAAGTAAAACAAGTCTGGGACAGGTGGCAAGCTATGATGTGGTCAGAATCAGTAATTGTTGAATTCTTGGCTTGGAGTCTGTTAATTGATGTGCATATATTAAATATTTGGCCTCATCACCAAAACAAACCCCACTGTCTCTGTAAAGCCTGAATAAGTAAAGTGCCTGAGGTTGTCAGCATGACTTCTCTAACAGGAAGATTGTGGTTGTCTGTGTGATGATGCCAGTATTCTCCTTTTGGCACAGCTCTGACACAATTCATATTGGACTCCTCCTTATAAACGGTTAGCTTTCCAAAAGCCCCAGAGGCACACAGTGCTATCACAGGGCAGCTGACATCTCTTAAAGCGTTTGTTTCATTGTAATGAGCAAGTTTAATGGAGTTGATTGTAGCCAATTTTTATTCCTCTCCTTACATTGTAACTGTCACCCCTGTAACATGTTCAGTCTGGGTTGCATTAGTGTGCTGCAGTAGGGGAATCTGGTCCTGTTGTGGCACACTTTGCCCTGCAGTGATTAAAACCTGCATGCTGAGAGCCAGGAGCAGGCTGTACTGAACTGTTTTGACAGAATCGTTTGTGCCTTTTAAACCATCTGTTAGAGAGCAACCATGCCTCCAGGCAGAGTTTTTGTGTCACATGGTAAAACTAACCACGCAACTTTGCTGTTATGAGCTATTAAACTGCATTCCCCTTTGAAAGAGTATTGCAGATGTGTTATCCACCCTTTAGTGTTTATCATACTATATTTATAATTTATTACACCACTAGACATACATATGTACATTACTCTGCACTTTACTGCTTTTTACTGCGTCTGGTTACACATTATAATAAATAAATGGGGTGTATCTTTAGTGTTATTTGGTGTCCCGATGGTCTAGTATTGGTAAGATGACTCAGACTTTCAAGGAAAGGGCAGGCACTTCTCAGTCATGTATCACACCCTCTGTGTGGTGACTATGAGTTGTTGCTCACAGGACAGAGGTACATGGTACCAGCTTTGCAGACTTCCCGTACTGAATGCTACTGAAAATTAGTTATTTTTTACTGGTAGTAGCAGTGACACGTTTCAAACAATAGGCTACCCAAACGTGATGCAGCTTTGCTTATGATGGACCTATGATAGTGCTATTAATGTAACTTTTCTCTTACACACTCGAGACATTGCGCCCTGCTCTTTGTCATGTTTAAATAAGCAAGTTGTCATGGGATAGTAAGGTTTGAAGTCTTATGCAAATATTTGTCTGTGTGTCCTTTATGTTTCTTTATGAGCGTTCAGACAATGCACTTCAGTTAATTATTAATGAGAAAAAGTCATAACTGCCTGCATGCATGCTTAACAAGGATCAGAAGTCAGTGTTGTAGTTCCTTTTATGTGCCTGATTTGCATCATTCTGTGTCTTTTTTTTTGTGTCATTCTGCATGTGTTACAGTGCTGTCTCTGTTGGTTAGTGATGGCCTCAGCTTGGCTTATTCTCAGCCAACACCCTGTAAGGGGAAACAAATTACTGTATGATCATGTTTTCTAACTGACACACTGTAAATAGAGATATTTCTGCCTTGCTCCCTGAGGAGACTCTTCATCTTGTGTTTCACCACAATACAAAGGTCAATGTTTATGCAGCAGTGGGCTAAGGAGCAGTAAGTTGGGGTTGTTCTGCTATGAGTCTCTAGCCCCTTTATATGAAGGTCACGCTATAGAGCAGCTATGAAGTCCCTTCTTTATGCTGCCTTTACATTTTTGCAGAACCAAACAACACCAGCATCATTCAGCTCCAGTGTGTTATGTTAGACAGCATGCTGACATTGTGGAAACAAAAGAGGTGTGACAGGTGTGACATGTAACACAACAGCATCAGCCTCTTGTGTTCCATATAACATTATGCAATGGCAGCACCTTATAAACTATAACAATGGCATAACATGGCATTAACAATCATTTACCATCTCTCTTATTTGGTGGCTGATTTCGTCCTCTGCTCAGAGGAGCTCCCAGACCTCATTGTTTTCCCAATTTGCGGACGCTGTGGTCTGCTGTTTTTTGATTCAGCTGTTAACTCCTACCAACTGACTTTTAAGTATTTCGCGGTGGATCACACGCATACCATGTGTCACACGCATGCTACCCATGATCCTGTCCTGTCTGCTGTCCCGTTTAAACAGACCTAGTTTTGATACTGGTACTACCTCTGATGCCGCCTTAGGGAGCGATCACACTGAGATGAAACGCTAGAAACGCGGTGCCAGTAAAACCATTGTTTTCCTATGATATGGCCCGTCTGCCCGGCATTCAAACATCTTTTTAGACGGGCGTAGACACTGAAAAATTAAAATATTTTCAACTTTTTGAGCGTCAGACGCCAGTAGCTAGCCAGCGCGCATTGAATAAGCGCTTCCAGTGTTTCAAGCGTCTTTGAAGCATCCGCGTCTCTAGCGTCTCATTTCTGTGTGATCACCCCCTTAAAAGCGAAAAACAACTCTGTCCCCACATTACACAATTGTACCTTTTAGGCAAATTTTACACCCTCTCTTCAAGGCAGGAATATCAAGCTGTTAAAATGTATTTGAAAATTTTAATTTCCCCTTGGGAATAATAAAGTATATAAAAATAATTAAGAATGAGGGTCACAGAGTTGTTTTGCCTTGAATCCGCCATTGGAGGTAGTAACAGCGCCAAAACTACATCTGTACAAGACAGCTGACAGGACTTGATCATAGACAGGACAGGTGTGATGTTTTTACGACTTGTTATGCGTGCAATCCACCACGGGAGATTTAAAAAGTAGCTGACAGCAGTTAGCAGCTAACTTAGAGAGGAAAAACAGCAGACGATAATGTGCCCAAATTTGTAAAACAATACGATTTGGGAGCTCCTTACCTTCTGAACAGAGGATGAGATCAGCTGCCATATAACAGAGATCATATAACAGAGATGGCAAGTGGTTGTCATTGCCATGTTTTGCCTTTGCTACTATTTAGAAAGTGCTGGCCACATGTATGTTATATTTCATGCTAGAGGCTGTTGTGTTACATGTCAAGCCCGTCACGCCTCTTTTGATTCCATGATGCTGGCATGCTGTCTTAAATCACACACTGGAGCAGAATGATGACTCTGGTGTTTGGTTCTGCTTAAAAAAAGCAAAGGTGGCATATATAAGAGACCTAGTACTAACGCTATAGTGCGATCTCTGTGTTTAAAGGGCTTTATATAGGATGGAGAAGCAGCAAAACAATGTGAAATTCCCGCATTAAGGAGGCAGTGTAAAAGGGACTTCTCCCACCCGAAGGAGGAAAATTCTCAAGGTTAGCATCATGCAGGAAAGCAGAGCAAACGAGGAGCTGTTAGTGTTTCAGCACTACAGTCTTGCCACTGAAATGTTGTTTGCACAGCGCTGATATTACCTGGGGAGCTCCTGTGTTTGTAATAATCACACCAGTTGTCTGTGATTTTAATCCTTTTAACCTAACTGATACCATTTGCACCAAAACTTGGAATGCACACAAAACAATATGTCACACAACTGGGCGGCTGTGGCTCAGGAGGTACAGCAGTTGTCTACTAGGACAGCTTTAATTTTTTTCATTTCACATCTATGAATAGACGCCTGCCAAGCTGCAGACCACTGCTTTAGACCAACAAACAAAGAACAACAGTTTTGTTTTAGCTAACTGTTGCTGTCTTTCCAATGGATTTTCAGACCCCACACGTGGGTGTTTTTGCAGCCTGCCGCTGTTTTTCCAGCCAGGAAAGTACAATGAAAAGCGGGTTTTTTAAGCAAAAATGGATCTTTTCCAAACCATAACCAAGTAGCTTTTGTGCCTAAACCGAACAGTGATGTTGAAACGTTTTTACTAGGGATGTCCCGATCCGATATTTGGATCGGTATTGGCCGCTGATATTAGCAAAAAATGAGCATTGGCATCGGATCTGACTGCATGGAAAAAGTCGATCTAAGAACTCCAATCCAGTTTTTCATAGACATGTCATGACTGACATGACATGTCTACGGGCTTGGATCAGATTAGTATCGGTATCGGCCAAAACTCAAGGCTGTAATTGGTATTGGATCGGAAGTGAAAAAGCTGGATCGGGACATCCCTAGTTTTTACATATCTGCGACATAATAACTTACAACTGTCATGGTTTGCAAAAACGTACAATGCCTTTTTTTGTGGCGATTGGGTTCTGAAGCTGGCTTTACAGCAGTCTGTCTAAACTTGAACTAAAAATCCCGCTAACAAAGATATAGCTTACAGCGAGCAAAAAATGTCACAAAGCTCATGTGTTGCAGTTTTGGTCATCATCCATCTATTAGCTGAATGCCCATCCGTGCTTAAAAGTAAATCATGTGTTGTGAAATCACCCAATTTCTTGCCAATTAAGTCACAGTGACAGCCTGCAGAGGTTTTTACAATAGTTTAATTGGCCACTTAGACTGATCCAGACTAAGTTTAACATCTTCTCTCCAGCCCTCTGTGATTTATCAGTGACATGCTCTCACTGAATCCACACATCATTAGCTGGAAAGCAGCACTTTCAGCTGCCGTACAAGTCAGTGTTTCACCTAAGCAAGTTTTAGATTACTTTCTGTGATGATGGGCCCAAACAAGCATATTTCATAGCACAAATACTAACCTGAAATCTCATCAGCAGTATGCATTTATCAGGAAGTTTGGGTGACTCAGACATTTAGTACACTATGCCCACAGTAATGCTTTGGTCTTTAATCTGCAGTAAAGGAACACCTTACCTGTGAAGTGACCATTTGTACACAAATTACTTACCGCATGCTTCCCTGAATTCGTGAAGAAAACCTTTGTTTTTATGGCAGGCCTGGATAGTGAACGGAGAATCCAAAAAAGGTGAACAGAGTTTACAATGAACCTGGGTACAGGTCCTAGTCATCTCAGATTAGTTGTTGTCTTGTCAAAGTTTTTGAGAGCATAAATAGAGAGATATTGAGCTTTTCAAATTGTGCTGTGTGTGCTCATAAATCTCCCCTTAAACCTGTCAAACACTGCTGGAGAAATTACAGTTTGTAAGTGTGCGGATATATTTTATAGTTAAAAAATGTGCAGTCTGTGTTTTTTGTGTCTGAGAAGCATTCATGGTCAGTCATGAATCTTGTAAGAGCCATAATTTATGTTTGAATGTAATGCACCTCCGCGCCACTAGAGGGCAGCCATGAGTTGTTTGTGGCGGCGGCTGAGATTGTTTTAAGTTCATTGATTGTTGTGACAATGATGCTGCTGGGGAAGCAAACAGTTTTTGACTGTGCACAAATTTACGTTTACAGTTTTTATTTTGTGGTTTATGTTCTGCGTTTTGTCAAAGTCAACTTATTGGAAGTGATGGACAATTCAACAGAAATGTGGCGGTGAGAAAATAAATGCATTGTAAATATTATTGGAAAAGACTGGACTTCGTTTTTTAGCACACGTCCAAACAATAGGCCCATTAGCAGCCAGTAGTGGCTTCTCAGTATAGGACTTTGTCACTACAGATCTGTTACTCAAACTAGACTGTTTTAAACATATTGGCTCACTCATACCTGATAGAACAGACACCACCAACACAGCACTGTGTGAGAAAAATCACAGTCCCCTCAGTAAATTTTCCAGATATAGATAAAACACAAGCAGACAACACAGGGTCTAGCAAAAGCCATAGCTTAAATATTGTCATTCAGTGGAATGAAATGTCATGTGGCAGGGTGCAGTGTTGGTCAGTCAAATACTTGACAGATGTTGGTTTAGGCCAAAACAGTAGAAATAGGATGAGAGTAGAACAGACATTCCCATTCAAATCAACATAGCAGGATGGTCAGAGCGGTGGGCATTTTTATGTTTACTGTTGAACTGACAAGAATGAACGATCACTATGTTGTTGCTTAATTCAACACTTAAGCTTTGGTGTAGCCAGGGATATCAGTCTTAAGAGGTTGTGAGCAAATGGACTTAGGATTTTTCATCTAGTTGATTTATCTTCAGGATATATCAAAGCTCCTGTTTCTCTCTGTTCCAGTGCAGCTCCCCCTGTCCCTGACCTGTGAAAGCTGTCCTGTTCAGCAGTGTGCAATCATAGGATGTCCCGAAACCCTGACCTGAAGGACGACCCAATGGAGTGCCCACTGTGTATGGAACCGCTGGAGATTGATGACGTCAACTTCTTCCCCTGCACCTGTGGATACCAGATCTGTCGCTTCTGCTGGCATCGAATCAGGACAGACGAGAACGGTCTCTGTCCTGCCTGCAGAAAGGTAGACCTCCATCTTTTTGAAAGCCTGTTTAGCCTGACAAAGTTTTACACCAAAAAAGTGTAGGATTTCCTGATAACTGATACTAGTTCCACTGAAAGTGATGAATTCATCTCATTCATACAAGCCCTAATGCTCATATTGTGTTTCAGTACATCTCATGTCCAATGGTCATCCTTTTAAGGTGACTGGTATGCACAAGAGAAAACATTTAATCCATTCCATTCATGGTGCTCAGAGAAGTATAGATATGGGGCTTTATTAATTAAATCATCTTTAACTGAATTTGGCTTTATCTTAATGGCTTTATTAATCCATTCCTTTTTTGCCTCCATGCTGGCGATAGCCGTGGAGCCGTTATGTTTTTGGGTTGTCCATCCATGCAGATATTTTAAACGGGATATGTCAAAAACACCACGAGGGAATCTCTTTAAATTCAGCACAAACTTCCACTGGGACTCAACGATGAACCCATACGATTTTGGTAGTCATAGGTCAAAGGTCAAGGTCACTGTGACCTTGTTAGTCTCATTCTTGTGAGGTGATATCTCAAGATCGCCTAGAGGGAATTATTCCAAATTTGGCACAAATCTTCGCTTGAACTCAACAATGAAAGTATTAGAATTTAATGGTCAGAGGTCGAAGTCATTGTGACCTTGTGCCTGTCTCATTCTCATGAATGCAATATCTCAAGAAGGCCTTTGGGGAGTTTCTTAAAATTTGGCACTAATGTCTACTGGGACTCAACGATGAACTGGTTAGACTTTGGTGGTCGAAGGTCAAAGACACTGTGACCTTGCATCTGTGTCATTCTCATGAATGGAAAATCTCAAAAAGGCCTTTGTGGAGTTTCCTCAAATTTGGCACAAACGTCCACCAGAACTCAATTAATTTAATTATTTAATTAAATTAAATAATTAAAGGTCAAGGTCACTTTACAAAACATGCTTTTGGCCATAAGGCAGGGATTGATACGCTAATTATAAGATTTTTGTACACAAATGTCTAATAGGATATAATGATGAAATGAGGACAATTTATATCCAAATGATCAAAGGTCAACTTAACTGTGACATTATAATGAAAAAACACTTTTCTGGCCATTAATCAACATCCTATTAGTAACAGAAGGGAGACATTTCGTCAGATACTGAATTGGTTTATTTATTGATTCCCTTTTTAAACTATAAATTATAAAAATGACAGAAGCTCATTTTTAATCCCTAGAGCCCATAGAAATAGAAATGTATTCATATTTCTTGTTTAGTTTGACTAAAAGCCATACAATCCATCAGATTCCAGCAGCTCACACGTTAGTTCATCATGTACCATATCTGATCTGCCCCCTTTGACATCTAATTCAGTCTTTTTTTTTTTCTAATTCAGTCTTAAGCTTCTTCCTCTTTTAAGATACTCCTGTTGCATTTGACGTGGGTCTAATTTTTATAGCTTTGCGCATCCTCTTTACCATTGTTATGGCAGGTTGGATAAAATCCCCAGGTTGGTTAAATATCAGAATTATCAGTTTACAGGCCCGCCTCGTTCTTCAACCTTGACCCACTAAACTAACTGTAGTTGTGTGTGCACAGTCTCCCTGTTCAATAAGGGATTATAACAAACATTTCAGGAACACTAACTTTGACTCCATACAAATAGATTTAAATGGTCAGGAGAAACTGCCCACTTTTTTCTAACCTGCTTTATCTTCTGACTGTTCGTGTTTATTGACCGGTCACACTTTGTTTTAGAGATGTCACCATGTTTCCAGATCTCTTCAATAAACTTTGAGTACAGTGTTTTCATAACCAATAGAAGTGATGACCAAAGCTACATGAATAAGACTAAGTTGCAATAAAGTGGAATTATTAATTCACTATGCATCACATGAGGAAGAAAATCACATATTGGACACCTTTTATCTGCAGTCTGAATGCAGCCTCTGACATATCAGGGATAGGGTCAACAGTAGACTTCAGTGGCCATACTCACAAACATTTTGAGGACCCTCTCAGAGCTCAAGCTTGGCCTAAAAATTTCTACCAAGGAGTCCTAACATAGGAGGATTTAGAGCTGAGAACAGCTTGGAGTAGTGAGCACAGGAGACAGAAACTTTTACCTTAGTGAGGAGGTGTGGTTTACCCCATTTCTAGGTATGATGTATTCTTTTAAAAAGATGTGATTGGTTGTCACACATGCCCTTTTGTGAGCCTTGAAGGTGTGGACACTCAGTGGAAATGAAATGAACTGTGTCACAATATGAGAATGTGAAAGCGTTGTAATTGTTAGTGTGATCACTCTGGTGATGGAAGGTTGAGACAGACAAAAGCCATCACTGCTGCATTTTTGCAGTTGCACATAAATTAGTGGTGAGATAACTTTTTGTAGCGTTATAGCATTATTACGTTTGTTGGGAGATATGTGTGCCTCTCTAATGAGATTGTCCATAAACATTATGCCTGCATGATCTTATCTGTACTGTTTCATTAACTCATTGTCATTCAGTGAAAATTTCTCCTACCCCCATCTTACCACCATTTCTCCTCTGCTTAAAAAAACATCTTAATCCTCTGAAAAGTCCTCCTTCCTACTTTGAGGAAAATGCAGTACAGTGGAGAAGGGGCAGCACAAACACAGCATAAACCAACCATCATGGAGGACAAACTCCTGGCATTTTTCAGCTGGGAAAAGAAAGGCTTTGTTAGACACAAGACTAGCGATTGTAGAACCAGTGAAAATTTGGTCAAACAAGTACATAACGACAAAACAGTTGATCAACCCACCAGTTTACAGCTGTACTCCTAACAGTTTTTTATGTTCAGAGTTTTCTTAATGGAATCACCCATTTGTAAATCAGTCATGCTGTGGTGCTTTGAATTTGTGTAGAAAACTTAATTTTTTTTCCACGTCTCCATGGGAAATGGCAAACACATTGATTTATTGATTAATTGATGACCACATTTAACAAAACTATATCAAAACATCAATTTACAAACTCAGGCATCTTGTGCAGTATAATCCAAGTGTGATTTATCTAGTTGTATGATCAGTGCTTCCCAAACACCTGCATTTTGATAAAGTTTTTCTTTTAAACCAGGTCCCCAATCAGTCGGTAAATCAATATGTGTACCATTTTCCGTTGAGGCATGCATGAAATCTAGGAAACACAGCACGACTTATTTACAAATGATCATTTTGTGAGTGAAGTATTCCTTTTTTCCCCCTAAGATTCTTTATGAATAACTCTAATAGGCACTAGGGCTGGACGATTAATCGAATTTTAATCATGATTTCAATTTTGGCTTCTCACGATCATAAAAACATTATAATCAAAGAAAAACGATTAATGCGCCACACAGCGTGGCGTGTGTTCCTGTGCTGGAAAAGCACCGTGAATGCATCTGTGTTACGTGCAGCAGCAGCAGCAAGCGTGTGACATGTGTGGATCAATAATATGTGGAGCGAGCGATTGAGAACATGGCAGAAAGACAGCCTTTGGTTGAGAAGAAAGGTAGGACAACTTCAGTCATCTGGAAACATTTTGGCTTCAAGTTGACGGATGTCGAGCAAAAAGAAATTGTTTGCAAAGTTTGTCACGCTGTGGTGTCTGCCCCCCAAGGCAACATGACCAACTTATAATCATGTTTATTAATCGTGATTTCAATATCAGTCAAAAATAATCGTGATTAATATTTTTGCTATAATCGTCCAGCCCTAGTAGGCACTAGTCCAAACTGCAAAAAAGAATTCCTGGAAAATGTCATAATTCTGAGAATTTTCTTAAAATTTTGTCACTTGAAGCAACTCTTTATAATAGGAAGCCACATTGGTGTTAAAAATAAACTTGTCATTCCATCTTCAGTTGACATTTCCATCCTCAGCAAAGAGATGACTCACACTGTTCCTATGAGCTCCAGATTGTATGATATCTGACAGTGTTAGAGCATCTACAGAAGCCTTTAGTGGCAGGGTGAAAAGTTTTTTTTTTTTTGAGTAATGTTGACCAATACCAGTTGAACTGGTTTATGTGCAAGTTTATCTCCTACGTACAAGATGTTGTCTGCTATACAATATATTATCTTCTACGTTACTCCTACCTGTAGCTTTTACTTTTATGCCTCCGCATAAATATAGCTGTGGCCATGGGCATTATGTTTTTGGGTTGTCCGTCTGTACGTACGTCAAATAGCCGTTCGTTTGTACATATGTCCATCTGTTCGTCCCATCCTTTTGAACACGATATCACAAGAAAAAGCCTCAAGAGGATTTTTTCAAATTTGGCACAGATATCCACTTGACTTGGATTTAAGGATGAACTGATTAGATTTTGGTGCTCATAGTCAAAGGCCAAGGTTGCTGTGGCCTTGCATCCATCTCATTCTTGTGAAAGCAATATCTTGAGAACAGCTAGAGGGAATTGATTTTTGTGTTTATAGGTCAAAGGTCAAGGTCACTGTGATCTTGTCTGTCTCATTCTCATGACCACCTTAGGGGAATTTCTTGAAATTTGGCACAAAGGTTGACTTGGACCCGATGATGAAGTGATTAGATTTTGGTGGTCAAGGGTTAAAGGTCAAGGTTGCTGTGACCTTGCATCCATCTCATTCTTGTAAACAATATCTCAAGAACACCGTAAGGGAATTTCTTTAAATTTTACACATACTTCCACTTCGATGGAAGAATAATCTGGTCAGAATTTTGTGACAAGGTCAAGGTCAATGTAACCTCACAAAATATGTTTTTGGCCATAGAATTTATATACTAATTATGAGAAAACTTCACACAAATGTCTAATAGGATATTAGGATAGGTTATTTATTACTTTTTAGCAAGTTCTGTTTTATTCTGTGCATTTGAATTTAGTTGTATTCATTTACAATGACAATTAAATGTATTGAATCGAATCAAATGTGACTGGGCAAGTTTTTTTGAAATGATGTTTGTGTTCTGCAGCCATACCCAGAAGACCCAGCAGTGTACAAGCCACTGTCACAGGAGGAGCTGCAGAGGATAAAGAATGAGAAGAAGCAGAAGCAGAACGAGAAGAAACAGAAGATCACAGAGAACAGAAAACATTTAGCTAGCGTCCGAGTGGTCCAGAGAAACCTGGTGTTTGTAGTGGGGCTGTCTCAGAGGCTGGCTGACCCTGAGGTGAGACAACACACACACACACACAGAGTAAAGTAAGCATTCACAGTGTATGCAGCTGTGATGGTAGTAGCTATCTGGAAGAAATACTTTGACGCTGGTCTGATGTTGACTCTCTTAAAAGTGCAGCAAAGCTCTGTCATGTACTAGAATAAGCATTACATGAATGGGATGTAATTGTGCAGCAGCATTTCAGTCTGCCAACTTCTCCCACACTCAGCAATCCTGGAAAACAACAGCAGCAGCAGTAGCACGGTGGCAGTGCCTGATGGCGTCTGTGATGACGTTTCATGCCATAAATATCTTTGAACCTATTAATCATCATTCCAGCAGTGAAGGGCAGTCTGTCTGAAAGCACCATATCAAATAAGTACAAGGCTCTGTGAACACTTCAATCTGGGTATGTGATTTAGGCTACTCTCAAACTCTACATGTTCAACAGGGCACACACACACACACACACACACACACACACACACACACACCAAATGATGTCATTCTCTAAACTATTCACTCTGTCAGAACAGTTCACCAAAAATATAATAGCACAATGGATTGTCATTGTTTCTTGTAGAGAAGAACAAATATATTTTTATATTAAAGTGACAGTATTGAAAGGGCAATTTAGAATCTTCTGTGATTTATTTTACTTAACTTCAGATGAGATTTAAGACTATTTGGAGTCATGTCAGATTTATTTTGATCAGTGACAGTCGCAGTGAAACAGTAGAGACATGGAACTGTCGAGAGCTGTTGGCCTTCACGCACATCTCCCTCACCTGCCTTGTTAGATCAGGAGAGGGACAACCAAATCAGTTTAGATTTTGCCAGCTGAAATCCAAACACTTAAGTTCTACAAAATATTTGGGGTCAAATGTGGTTTTATATAATGAGGCCAAATTACATTTCACTGGATGTATTTATGTAACGGCTCCCAAGGTCAAGATAAGTCCTCAAAAATATTTTTATTTTACCGGAAATGAAGAGAGGAACTTTGAAATGAAATACTCTAAATTATTTTTCTGACACACCGGTATGTTTAGCATGTCTGCTAATAGTCATTAAATATACTTGGTGTATCGTGGCTTGTTCCTGTGCAATGACTGTATCCTGAGCATAGAGTATAATTGCCACATTTTTTTTAAGCCCCTGGCATGAGACTCGATTCAGCACACACAGTATGAAAGACTCACAAGCCTGATACGTCACACACACTTCTCTGCCTATCCAGATGACTTTCACCTGAGTGATACTATGTGAGCAAGTGAAGCGCGTTTCTCATCTACATACCAGTATTTAGTAGCATTTTGCAACCATGGAGCAACTGGCAAACATTATTAATATATGGTCTAGAGAGCAGTCAGTTTGTTTCTAGCTTATGGTGAATAAATCATCACATCACGGCGCAGCAGTAACAGTTTAACCTTATGAGTTCAACAATTGCCTGAGCAGACAAAGCATTTGTTTTTGTACCTGCAGGACTCCAGACCACAACTATTTCGTCACATTTGTGATCATGGAGCACAGTTACGACTTGCAAATATTATTAATACAAGAACTAGAGAGCCATTAGTTTCTATCTTACAGTGAAAAAATTCTCATGTTTAAAGGTGCAGCAGCAACAGTTTAACTTTGTGCTTGCTGCTAACATCTAGTTGTTGACTGGAGACTTTAAGTCCACGGTAAAAACATCAACACTTCTGTCCTGAGATGAGCCAGCTGCTACAAAATAAAAGCACCAGTGGTTCTGCTTTGAATGTTTTTAATATACCAATACTTCATTTAACTTCATTATAACATTGTTTTGTTTTACTTAATTAGAGGAGACGTCAAAATATCTAGATATGTGCGTGTATTGTGTTATAGCCTAAAGATATCACAATATTATTTTTAAGCCATATCACCCAGCCCAAGCAACACACACAGACAAACTGTATCTTTCATTTCATTGTCTGCTCAGAATGTCCAGGCTTGTTGTGTGAATACTGCAGTTCAGAGCTCAATAATAAGGATTGCCCAATTGCCTGTGGCTAGTAAATCTAGCAACTCACTTGCCTGACTGGGCATTGGTAAAAAACAATTAAACACATTGTTTTTCTGGAGCTGATGATGGAAGTAGCTATGGAGCAAGTCATCTTGCTTCTTCCTCATCTCTTGAGAGTTGCATATGAGCAGCACCAACTGAACAACTGCAAGAAAATGGCGGCAGGTGAAGACAAAGTTTATAAACTGAAGCACCTGTGAGTATTTTACTCATCCTGAAAACAGGAGTTAAGTCGGATGGATGGCACTTGGGGATGTGGGCGAAACTCCAACTATGTATTGTGCAGTTTGCTGAAGTTTGAGAGCAAGGCAGATAAAACAGGTTGCTTGTCTTGACAGTTAACGCTAGTCCTTGTTGTTTTTTAATAATAATATATAAAACAGTCTTAATAAAGTCAAGTACAAATTGACTCGGGCAAGTAGGTTTCTGACCACTGTCCCAACCAGGCAAGTGACAAAAACATACCGTTGAAGCTTGCAGTTTCTCTCTGCATACCACCTGTTTTCTAACTGAACAAGATAACCTGTGAGCCGAGAGAAAACTCTCTTTGTCTTCTGTCTCTCTCTGTCATCCATGTCTTTCTTTCTTCCTGTTTATGTGTGACTGTCTTTGTGTTTTGGAGGAAGAGGATGGGAGGCTGAGCAGGCAGGACAGCTTCAGTCACACAAAGGCCACACAATAAAATGACCCCCCCCTCTTCCCCTCTACTATGTGCTTAGTGCCAAGACTGAGCAGAATGTCAAAACTGCCATCCAGCTTAGAGCACTGACACCAACACAAACACTTCCTCTGGGTTCTCAACTGTTAGTCTACATTCAGTTGATGATTCCTGTCTCTGAAGGAGCAATGTACAAGTGCCTTTTTGTCTCCAGACTTATGCTGTAAGTGTATTTTCCAAAAGAACTGCTCGTTCTTTCTTCCCCAGGAGAAGTTTGAGTTTTTATACTTAAACCTTCTGTCACGGGCGAAATAGACAGGGCAAAGACGTGGCACGACATGTCCTCTGCAGAATGCACACATCCATTATAATCAGCTGAAGCTGCTATACTGACAAAAGCTTGCTGCTGATTTTTTTTCTTTTCTCTGTGCACCCCTTCAACCCCACACCATAGCACTGCGAACCCCCCCCCATCCCCCCCCCGATACACTATGTTTAAAAATCAGTGAAATAAATACCTCATTGTACCAGAGGCTGCTGCGACTTTGTGGGTGTTTTTACATTTCACATTACAATAAATCAATCAAATCGGTGTATTCTGTAGTTAAAGTGATCCGGTTAATTAATTCAGTGCCAGTTAATATAGCCTACGCTTCTAAACCCTGCATAACAAACGACAGTATCACTTGGCAGAACTCAATGTGCACACAGTGAAGCTGGCAGCAACCACATGCGGCAAAGACAAAGTCTGTGTAGCAGGTAAAAAAAAAAAAAAAACACTTGGCCCTGCCTAGGTGACACATTGTGTCCATGCCAGGCCCCAAGGAAGTTTACCGCGCTTTGAAGCCAATTTTTATATTGGCCAAACAGTGGAATACATCTGTGGCCCAATAAGGTTTTTTCACTTTGACTAACATGGTGAAAGAGACCTCTCTAAATCAGTGGATACAATTCCCCACGAAATCCCCACAAAATGACTCGTTCCACTATCGAGATTTGATTTAATAACAATTGTTAAGTCTAGACGAGCAGCACAATTGAATAATTTCATCTCCATTCAAGCTAGTGGAAAACTGAAAAAAAAAAAAAGCTGGTGGAAGACTCTAGTGCAACTGCTCTATAGCTCGGTTCCACCAAAAACTAGGAATGCACAATCTTGGATTTTTTTTGCATATATCCAGTTTGCTGATATGTAACAACTGATTTGACAATAACCGATATATCCACTTTTTTCCCTACCAAAGTTTAGTGATTAACAAGTCTCTTCTGTTGTGGAATTAACATCAATAAAAACAGATGGAATGGTCAGACTTGTCATATTGACGTTTGGTGTCAAAGTGTGTCGATTGATTCATGTCATCAACTCATGCATTGAGTAACATTGCAAATAAACGTTACACCTTAAAACTTGCCAGTAGCAGTGGGCACAGTGAATGAAATTTATTTTTTCTCAGTCTACAGAGGCAGCAAAACATACTCTCATTTTGTATTTAGAGTTCGCTAATGTATGTAAGACTTGCCAGCGGTTGAATAGTGGTTACATAACCTTCAAAACCAGCCATGACTTAGCCCTGAGCAAGAGTTCTCTGTTGGCCAATCAACGGACTGCCGTGTTGCTAGCTCCACCTTTTAGTACCTTTTCAGTGTGCTAGTAGGTACCCCAACAGAGGGGTGACAGAAATGGGAATGGTTCCACTGGTACCATCCACAGCTTTTTGAACCCTACAATGGAAACCAGAACAATAACCATTCTAGTGTGTACCACACTGAACTGGACTGAACTAGACTGCTTGGTGGAAACCAGACTTATGTGCCTCACAGTGTAGAAGCAATGCCGATAATCTGTGTAATTTTATACACGGCATTTGAAGGTTTTTGGAATGAACAGGACCCTGCCTCCAACATAGTATCCAGTTCTCTTAATACATCCATTGTCTGTACCCCATGAATGTCAGCCATTCCTTTTAGGCCAGGGGTTTGAAACTCAAATGACTTGGGGGGCACTGGATGAAAGACATATTTCCCCCTCCCCATTTGTACCTATAATACTGCTTTTTTATGTACAATGCTGCTTAAGATTGTGTTTAAAGTTACAGTAATTATTGGGCACAGCCTCCTAATTCTGATGTCAGGAAGGGTTATAGACACTGTTGGATGATGGAACAAACACTATGAAACATTTGTGTCCTTTTGTTGTCTGTAAATTGCTATTAATAACCTTAAGGAGGAGAAAGAATAAGAGACAGAATTTTCTGGAGGAGGTGAAATTTGGATGGCCCACCGAAGTGTTGTTTCACATTTGAACTTGGACTGGACTTGCATTTGTATAGTGCCTCTGTAGTCTTCTGACCACTTAAAACGCTTTTACACTATATGCCACATTCACCCATTCACACACAGTCATACACTGGTGGCCGAGACTACCATACAAGCTCCCACCAGCCACTCAGATAAACACTCGCACTCAGACACTGGGGAAAATTTGAGGTTCGGTATCTAGCACAAGGAAATTTCGACATGCAGGGATAGAACAGTCAATCTTCCATTTAGTGGACTGCTCTACCCCCTGAGCCACAGCCATTTGAAGAGCAGTTTCAAATGATCTGTATTAGAATCATCTGCACAGCAACTGAAAGCTGTGATGCTCCCCTACTTACCATTTCAAATTCTGTTGCTAAAATTAAACAAAATGAAATAAAGACAATGGATGGACCATTAAAGCAATAACCATTTTGATAATGATGCTACATGATGACATTGACTACGTGTCTTCTGCATTTACAGGTTCTAAAGAGGCCAGAGTATTTTGGGAAATTTGGGAAGATTCACAAAGTTGTGATCAACAACAGCACATCATATGCTGGCTCACAGGTGAGGCCCTGCACAGCTAACAGCAGGTTGGAGTCAGCAGTCTGGTCAGAGGAACCTCTGTCAGAGAGCCACATGGATCAGACAAGTTTGTAATGTTAGCTTTGTTTCTGTTGTCTGCCCTTTCATCCCAGGGGCCCAGTGCCAGTGCCTATGTCACATATATTCGCTCTGAAGACGCCCTCAGAGCAATCCAATGTGTCAACAATGTAGTGGTCGATGGCAGAACACTTAAGGTAAGCTCAAGAGATGGAAGTAGGGCATTTAGACACAGGACAGAATGTTCGAATTCATAGTAGGTTCAGCTGATTTGAGTTATTATTAAATGTATTTTGTGTTTTCAGGCTTCTTTAGGAACAACAAAATACTGCAGTTACTTTTTAAAGAGCATGCAGTGCCCCAAACCGGACTGCATGTATCTACACGAGCTGGGGGACGAAGCTGCCAGTTTTACTAAAGAGGAGATGCAGGTAAGCTGAGCCAGGGTCGTAGTTCAGAAGACACTACAGAACCTAACTCTTTAATCCTCCTCTCAGAGTCATAACTGAACTCACAGATATACACATACTGCTGGTGTAATTGTTATTGCAATGATTTTGGACAATTGTTCATAAAAGAATATAGTGGTAATCAGACGCTCCTTATACCTCAGAACTGACATAATCAACAAATTCAGACATTTTCTATGGTATCAGAGGATCCAGCTACACCTGCCAACCATATCACAGCGCAGAAGGAAGCATGCATCTACTGCTAGCTCACCTAGCACTACTAAGCGAGCTGATGTTACAGCTCAGCCAAAGAGGACGCCAGTGATTCTGGTTATGTCATGTTTCTCCAGAAACATAACTCTCTCTCTTGAATCTGTTGTTTTGCTTCCAGGCAGGAAAGCATCAGGAGTATGAGCAGAAATTACTACAAGACCTCTACAAAATGAACCCGACCTTCCTTCAGACCTCCACTGTGTCAGGGGACAAGCCAAAGGGCAAAGCCACTTCTTTACAGAGGTATTCTAACTCCAGTGCCTGTGTCTCTGTGTATCAGTTTCTGTGTGTCTTACCTGTTGACACCTTCTTCATGTCCTCTTTGTACTTGTCATGTCCTTTTTGTTCTCTTCAAAAGAACTGTTTTGTGTTCTGTTTTTGTTCGGATCTACTGCTGTACTGTTTTAAATTAAAACGTTTTAAAATAAACGCAGGATTTGAAGCATTACTCGTTATAAATGAAGATATTTCTGCTTAGCTTTATGTTAAACTTGTTTAGTTCAGTTGTGACTTTGTGTGTTCCTTGTGTGCTCTCCTGTCTGTGTGCTGTCACAGGTCTAACAGCTCCAGTAAAGACGGGAGGTTGACCAACGGTCTGTCGTCAGACCACAGGAGAAGTCCGCCATTAGACAGCTCAGACTCTGATCACTTGACCCCTGAGGGGCCTGAACCTGACCTCAGCCATGGCCCTGTACCGGCCCTCTCCCCTTTCTCCTCAAACAGTGACCTCACCAGGTGAGATACAACTTAAAAACTCAGCATGAGGTAGATCAGAGTCCTTTGACTCTTTGTTTCTTTTCTAATCAGTGTTAGGCTACTGTGGATGTCACTCAATACTTCAAGGAGATTTTTCACATTAAAAGTCTTCCAGCCTGTCTGTTATTGGAAAGCTTTTAATGTAAAAAAAGTCTTGAGTTTCATCAACAGATGCTCAACTTTGATCGGGGAAAATCAAAATGTGTGAAAATTGGAATTAAAATGTGAATGAAACTGTTCTTAGGACAGTGAGTGTGACATGTCTGTTGATGTTCTGGTGGAATTATTGCTGTTGAAATGTACCATGTGAGAACGTGTTTATGGCCTACATGTAATTTAGTTTGCCCATTATCAGTGACTGGCCTTTATTTGTTTGTGCTTGACATTATTCATTACCGGCTTTTATATGACAATTTACAGTAACTGTTACATGTATAAACACTGACACAATCAGATAAGGATAGAACACTCCTCAGTTGTCTGGTGGGTAAATATAATTACTCCTTTTCTTTGCTTTTATTTTACAGCCCCAGCATCAAACTGACAGACATCATCAGCATAGGCAACGGTGAAACCTCACAACTGGTAGGAAACACTTATTACTGCTTATTACAAAAGCAGGAGTATTCAAATGTTTGAGTGAAAGTGTCCTAAGACATTGTTGTACATTCTAATCTAGACGTATCTTATGCACAAATCCGGCATGTTTGGAATGATCAACCCAATCACCAGAAAAAATGTTGTATGTTTCTGAAAACCACAGATATATTACATTTGTATGTTTTATGTAGCGGATACAGTTAAACTGTTGGGTTTCAGCAACATTGTGGTTAACGTGTGGTTAGGTTTACGTGCAAAAGCCACTTGGTTATGATCAGAAGAAGGTTATGTTTTGGCTTGAAATATCTAGTTTTTGTGGCACTATTCCAGCTGGAAACACAGTGATGTCTCAGGACAATCCCGGGCATTGTATGCAGTGATGTCTCAGTGAAAAAAGACCGCTTTATGTGGTACTACCCTGGCAGGAAACGCAGCGATGTTTCGTTAAAAACAACTTTCTTTTGCGGCACTATGCCATCAGGAAATGAAGTGATGTCATGGTAAAGAACATTTGCTCCTCATGGTCATGAAAAGTGGTCTGCAGCTTGACAGTCATGTCCCTAAGATGTCATCCCATACACCACCCCCCCACCTCCCAGCAACATTATTAGCACATATAATACATCACTTAAGAAACATTGATATGAGTCATATGTAACACACAAATGTAACATATCTGTGATTTGCAGAAACGGACAGTGCCAACATTTTCTTTTTGTGATGGGCTGAATTTCTACATTGTGTTTTGTCTGCATTTTTTCTATGTTCTGTTCATACATATGTGTTGTAATTAAACTACCACCAGACTGAATAAAGGATAAAATTAGTAAAATGCTGTCCTCTCTAATGTCCTCCAGCTCCCTGGCAGTGACTCTCCATCGCCCCCTCCTGGCCTTACTAAGCCCAGCCTGGTGGTTCCCATCAGTGTCACAGGACACACGGCTCGCTCCCCGTTTGAAGTAGCTGCCGCAGAGTCCCAGTCGCTGTTCTCAGACAACAGTAACTTCAGGCATCCAAACCCACTCCCCAGTGGACAGAGCGGCTTCCCAAGCAACGCCGACTGGCCCACTGCACCAGAGCCACAGAGCCTCTTCACCTCAGGTGGGTCTGACAGAGAAATGATCAGCCTTTTGTGTGAAAAGAAACTGTAAAAGCAGCAGCTGGTTAATCTTTTACGCTTTATAATAGAAGGGTGTAATAGTTCTTCACAAAGTCTCAGATTGCCCTTAGCCTAAAAGCTCAATGTACTTTGAAGTACTCCACTGCATGTCTTTTGAGTATCACACCATAAAGGCTTGAGCTGATGTCAGTTACACTGGAGTAGACGATCCACAGGTAAATATACTCAAGGTGTTAAAAAGTTGGAATGAAAGCAAATCCAAATGTACTAATAACTGATCCTTCCTTCTTGTAAAATGTAGGAAATAGTTTTCCAGTACCAAAAGAATAGAATCTCTGAAATGATAAAACTCAACTAAAGAAAGATAAAAATGCCTAGATGTCCTCTTGAGTTATGCCTCCCGTACACCAGAAGACTTTTAAAAGAGTTTTGAAAGTCTGAATCCTCTCACATCTAAGGCCAATGTGAGTTACGTCACAGACTTTAAGATTTTGCAAAGACCAAGGAGGTCTCTCTCAGGTTCACTTTTTGAAGATTACAACTAGATTCCTTTTGTGATTAGTTCCTTTGTGGAAAATATGACACCAAACTGCCTTTAAGAAATATGAAATTAGTGTTGAGCAAGCTACTTAGAAACTGTAGTGAACTAAGTTACCAATTGCTCTACATTAAAATAAAGTTTTACTCCACTGAAGCCATCCCCAGAGAAATGCAACAAGCTACAAGAAAATGGCAAAAGTAACTCGCTGCTTCCAAAGCTATTTTTATTTTTTGACTGAATGTCAAATCAGTGTTTCCGCAGGAAAACACATAGGCAGGCAAAAAAAAAAAGTTCAGTTGGACTGCGTAAATAACAGGCGTAAATTAAAACTTACTTCTTTTCTTTCTTTGAAGACTTTATGACATTTGAACATGTCCTCTCTAATAACATGACATCATCAGTCAGCCTATTGCTCTCTCTTTTTTCTTTCTTCCTTTTCCTGCTGAATGCATTTCTCTGTCTTGGTCTCTTTCAGTAGGCTATCTGGCTACTGGTCACTAATTCAAAAACAGAATTCAAAAATAGATTTTCATTCAGTGAAACTATAACATATAAAAGACAGTAATATAAACAATTAAAATAACTGACCTCAATTCAGGCTTTTCTTTTTGGAACATTAGAACATGAACATCTCTTTCTTCTTATTACTGCTCTCTGTCTCCTTAGCTCTTTTCTTGGCCCTTGTTGTGTCTATTTTTCTAGTGTCCACTGCAATTTCACTAAATATATACATTCCCTTTTTAGATAGGAATTGTGCAAATTTGCAGGAAAGCCCAATCAGTCTTTTTTCAGCATTGGCAGTATAAAAACAAAATCGGGGAGTGCGGCAAAATGCTGACTTACAAGAGAATCACCAAAGGACTGACCAGCTGCGGCTTTCCTCCCACGTCACTGGTTACATCACACACTGAGCTACACATTTTCTTACTTGCTCACGCCCCCCATTGCCTCAAAAAATGGCCTACTTTTGTTTATACGGAATGTGCCTTTTTCTTGTGAGTCAGCCCGTTCTTCACCGTTACCATCATCTGACGGTTAATGGCCTCTTTGTTTGCAAGGGCAAGGAGGGCGCGCAATTCCTTGTCTCCCCAGATGCTCATCTTTACAGTGAGGTTTGCATTTCCCTCTTGCTACGAGCTGCTCGCTAATTCCTGCTATCAGCTGTTTCCTGTTTATCCATCGCCAGTGGGTCACATGTGCGTCGTCGTCAACAGCTCCTCCCACAAGTCTTCAACAGCCCCTCCCATTGCGGAAGGTTGCCTCGGTCTGTTTAAACTAAAAGGGTTTCGCTAATATGACTACCCTATGAGGCGGAAAATTAGGCACCTTGGATCAACTCGCCAATCCAGCTCTGTGTGTCTAAACGCTCGCAGCTTGCTGGCAAAACGGCCCAACATTCTCGGAAAATCTGGCAGTGTTAAAGGGGCTACAGTCTATGGGCAAGACATGTGAGAGATGCTTCATAAAGTGCAATGTAGCCAGTCAGAGGTAGAGTAGGGTGGATCTTGCCAAGAAAAGCCAATAGCGAAGCAGCAAGCAGAATAAACTAAAGGATTGGTATGTGATGTCATGTGGAAGTGCTTCCCTTGTCTGCATGTCTCGATGTAGAGCTGTTGTCAGTCACATTACTTATCCTCAGTTTTATTATCCTTTCTTTTATGGAGACCTCTGTAGAAAAAAAGTTTGTCCTGGAAAAAAGAGCTTCTTACTTTGATGCATGCTACCACCCTACTCAGTAAATTAACTTCCCTACTACTTCTGTTTGACTTAGCAAGTCATGACATTACCACCACGGTACTGAGAAATGTAATTCAGTTAGTAACGTCACTACTTGTAGTGACACTACTGCCCAACTCTGTATGAAATATTAAAAATTCCTCATGTTAAAAGACGTAACTCAACAGTATTGTTGTTACTTTGGCATCAATATAATCTACAAAGATAAACTGTATGTGAACAATCTTGACATTTTGTAATCTGTAGCCTCAACTCTACCAGCCTCCGTTGCTTAGCGGTGCTATTATAGTGAGAGGAGACAGTGAGAATGAGAGGCCAACTGTTTCAGAAATTAACATTTCTCAGTGAAATAAGTGCTGGTTGGTGGATGAGATACACGCCAAAATAAGCACTGAGTTGTTCACTCCACTAGTTTCTCCTCCTTTTCCAAGGAAAAGAATCAAGACTTGCCCACGTTCTTGTGCCTCCCCTGAGTCCCCTCCATGTTACTGGCTTGCTGCCTCTTGTTTGTTGGTGGAGAGAGCACAGCTATTCTTTGCTAGTTGGATAAGCCAAGACTAAAAGCTTAAGATAATATTAAACACGTTTGATTGTATTTGAATGTTGAGATGAGAAAAAGACAGACTTAAGACAGCTCAGACTGAGTTTTATGACAACCTTGAACCAAATCATCAAGATCACAGGAGCGTGCACCTACTGAGCTAAAACTCCCATGATTTTATTCGGACATTGGAACTTTGTCTACGATGGTGAAATCACTTGAAAAGTCCTTTGGTGTAAGGCTGGCAGTAGTGTCAGAGTATTCTCAACATGTCATTTGGCCTCAAGTAGAAACATCTGCACACGAACTGATTTAGATTTTTATAGTATAAGAACATTTAAAAAAACAACCCTGTAAGCTTGTCAGTCTTTTCCCTAGTTTAGACCTCCAACAGTTCAGTGACATTTAATGTTTTTTATGGGGAGTCGCCTGCTGTAAAGTTCTTGGAGACCAGCTGTCGGGTGCAGTTCCTGGAGTCTTGGTGTTGCTATGAAGTTCGCAATCACAGATGGAGAAACTGATTCTTCAAGAAATAGTTTCAGCTTCCAGTCTTTAGTTTACCTGAATTTAAAAATGGAAATGCAGCTACTTGTCCAGCTGTATCGACATTTAGCCAACCAGTTTACAAAGACGTACTAATGTTAGTGCAGTTATCTTCTAGGGTATTTGTGTAGAAATGAGGACTAAGGTTAGCAGTAGAATCAAATCTGTAAATTAACTGGAATTAGTTTTGGTCATCTAATCTAAGTGAAATACTATGAAAATAGATTGGAACAAAATATACAATGTTTTAATGTATATATGTCTATGATAATATAGTGTTGGTCTGATGGACCAACCTCCTCCTCCAAGTGTGACTTCTGTCTGTAGCTGGCCATTTGTCCAGCAGCCAGTGTAGGAGGAGCCTTCTAAATGAAGGTGTTCAGTGTATAAATGCTGAATCGTTCAGCAGTTACCTGTCAAAAGGTTTACTTGTTCTGTGTGAAGCCTGCTCACCGTTCATCTCCTGTGTGTGTGCAGATACCATGCCGGTGTCGTCGTCCACAGACTGGCAGGCGGCATTCGGCTTCGGCTCGTCAAAACAGCAGCAGGAGGACGACTTGGGCTTCGACCCCTTCGACATCACTCGTAGGGCTCTGGCTGACCTTATAGAGAAGGAGCTCTCTGTTGAAGACAGCCGCAGCTCCTCCCGATCACCCGGCTCATTCTCCCACAGAACCCACGGACCCCTGCTAAACAAAGGCCTCGGGCCCCCAGGAGGGCTCCCACTCCCCAACCACCTCTCACCCTCTCACCATTTCTCCCAGCATCAGCACCCTCACAGGGGAGACTTCAGCTCCTTCAGCTTCCCCCATCACCCTTCATCATCATCATCTTCATCCTCCTGCTCCTCTTCCTCCTCATCCTCGTCCTCTTCCTCAGCATCTTGTGGGTCCTGGATGGGTTCCGCCTCCTCACGCAGTAACTTTGTGCATTTGAACCACACGGTCAGTCTGACAGCCTCCAAGTCACACAGCGGCTTCTTGGACTTGACAGTGCTGCCAGGACATCACAGTACTGGGCTGAGAGGAATCCCCGTCACAGGTAAGACTGGATCAAGTTCAGAGATCTGACCTGTACATATACAAAGATGTCTAACTTCATGTGGATTACCGACAGGGGCGTGGACTCAAGTCACATGACTTTGACTGGAGTCAGACTCATCCACAAATTTGATGACCTTGCACTTGACAATATCAAACACAACTTTCAACTTGACTTGGACTTTGAATTAAGAGCTAACCCAAAGATTAATAAGTATGTTATTGAGAAAAGATTGCCACAAATCAATTTCTTTCTTCCATTTCCTGGAATCATTTAGTATTAACACTATTCATTCCCAGCATGTTGACACTAAATTCCCCAGATCTGCTGTGTTTGAACCAATGCGACAGCATCCAGTCAACTTGCAGGAGAGAACTATGAAGAACTAATGTTACATTACTGAGCACCAGTTGGAAAGAATTATTTTGAAGATGGTTTCATCAGCACACCGAAACTATGCTGCAATCAACAAAAACCTGATTGCAGTATGCAGGGGTTAAAGTTCTCCGGCACAGTGCCGGATTTCCAGCGTGGCGAAGTTTCTGTCCGTCACGGGCAGAAGTGCTCTGCAGTGCGAGCGTTTCACTCGCATTTGCCCCTAAAAATATATGTATGTGCAAACCTGGAAAATGATTTAGGTGCACGATGTGCGAGTAAACACAACCTACTGTTTACCATAATCGGCATCAGCCGTTTTTTCATCAATAATCAATCAAATAAATGCACTGGGCTTTGTAACAATGTCCCGCCTACAGCCCCCTCTGATTGGTTACACAGCACAAGTGATAGCCAATTAACACTGATGCCTGTGCATGCTTTCACGTCATGTCACATTGAGACACAGAGCACAGAAGGAGTGGGAGAGGCTCCGGTAAGCCAGCGGTAATTTTGAAGGTAAGGTAACAGAAACCAGACAGAAACGAAAGTTGCAATAAAAATCCTCTATGCTGAAGTTTTACAGTCACCACCACAACATTATATGATCCATTTCAGTGATGACATGCTTGCTGCCTAGAGGCGAAATTTCGATGTAACTGCCTGTTTAATTCACATCAAGCGTGATACAATTTTGCAAACAGCCTAAATGCTTTAGCTTCTGAAAATAAATAGCACCAAGGCAAAAAAGAGATGTAGGAGCTATAAGTCAAACGTTCTGGTAACCACTGAAAGTTTAATCTTTATTTATAAACTCATTATGCTATAAAAGTTTAATCTGAAAAGTAACTACTAAAGCTATAATCTTTTTGTTCATTTTGATAATAAACACGTTCCTTTGCAACACATACATTTCTATTTCTTCATTTTGTGACCGCAACACCAAGCCCCCCGCTCCGGAAAAGATTTCAGATTTCAGGCACACAAATCATCTGTGCTCCACATTTTCAGGCAAAAAATGTTTTCTTGCTTTAACCCCTGAGTATGCAAAATGTGCAAGTTGGAAATGATAGACAGAGATGCAGCAATGTCAAAAAACTTGTTTTAACAAATAAAAACAAAATTTAAAAAGCATTCATGGTTTTTGTAAATTGAACACATTATTATTCTGTTGTCAATAGAACTGCAACGATTAGTCGATTAATTGATAGGTTGATTGACAAAAAAAAATTAATTGGCAACTATTTTGACAATTAAATAATTGTTGTAGTAACTGTTTAAGCAAAAAAAATACAACTACATTTGCTGTAGGGCTGGGTTAAAATTATCAGTTTATCCAATGTAAATGAATATACATTTGAATGATTAGGTTTTTCAGTAGTAGTACTGACAAGCTCCGACGTTACTGGTTCTGTTATCTGTAACTGTTTTTTAACATTTTGGTGTAATTTATCATCATGCTGCTGCAGCCTCTCCTCCTGAGGTTTGTGCAGGGCTGATTCTCCACATGAACACAGACACTGTGTCTGGGACAGTAAAGTGAAGATTACTTGAGTTGACGATAACTATGCTTGTTACTGTAAAGGTAATAAAACCTTTGCCAGGAAAAAGCCAATACTTTTATCAGTGCTGTTCAACATTTGAAATTCAGAGTTTAGGACTTGGGACTTGATTTGACAGTTGTCAGTCTTGACTTGGGACTTGACTTAGGACTTGAATGCAAATACATGAGACTTACTTGTGACTTGGAAAACAATGACCTGATTCCACATCTGTGTTAATGATGGCTGTGGTTTAGTGTCATTTATTTATTTCTAATCATAGCAGTATAGTATAGTATAGTATAGTAGTAGTTGTATGTGAGCAGTCATTGAAAGCTGACATAAACAGAAGTCTGGGTTGAAATGTTAAGGGTGAAAACAGATGGACAAATGAACTTTTGAAATTGGTTTTGAAACGAGTGTGGACTGCCACACTGCATTGATGTAGGGGGACAAAGCACAAACATACTGCCCAAATCATGTGCAACAACTTGGCACCTAACATCCTACAATATGCATCTGTCCCAGCCTGTCTGCCTTTATTAAGGATTTAAAGATGTGCATGTTATTAGAATTAGGAGCACAGAATGCAGGGCTTTTTATTCAGTCTCTGCAGAACAAGTAAATCACTGGGAGGTTCAAAAAATGGCTAGTACATGACGTCATTTTATTACACTGCATTGTGGGTAAACTTATGCTAATTTATTGACCACTTGGTGGCAGCATATCATTTGTTGTAGCATTATTGTAACACAACAGACAGGCTTTGCACATGTACATATGGGGACAACAGCCTGATGACCACTGCCGCTGTTATTTCACTTAGTGTCTGAGCATTTTCACATCATGAAACACAGGCCCAGTGTCTCCGCTGGTTTATGTTTAACCTTCACTCAACACCTGCTCCAGGAGCAAATCACCCTCCTAAGAGCACTTGAAGTACTGAAGTAATCTGGCTGTAAATGCCATCACAAGTAATGATTTTGCTTCAGGCACATGTTTACAAGTGTGGAAGTGTTTGTGATGAGAAAGGAGATGGAAAAGTCTTGAAGGGATGGAGGGGCAGCAGCAGCAGCTACAGGGAGGAGACTGACCCAAAATCCATTTGTAAGCTGCACTCCTTTAGAGAGAGATACCCATAAATCATCCCCCATCGTAGTCCAGCACATCAGATCCTACACTGAGTCCTCTCTGGACTTAAAAGGAAATGTCAAATGCTGTTTGACCAAACAATGACGCAACATTAAAGGCATGCATAAAGATATAATGCCTTATCTATGACTGCAGTTTACTGTTGGCTTGATTATATTTATCTTTGACCATTATATATTATATATCTCAAAAAAGTGGTAATGTCTTACATTCATGGACTTCACATAAACCTTTTATGACAGTGGGTAAAAGCATCTTACCTCTACCTTTTTAATCAGTTTTTATCTTGGCACCTAATTTTTGGTTTCGTTTTAGTCATAGGGCCCTATTTTCACTGTGGCACAATGACCAGCACACTTTGATATTTCCCTGCCCTTGAAATGGTCTGTGGTATTTTGGTGTCCAGCACAGAGCGCATGGTACACAGTTGGGAGGTAAGGCACAAACAGGCAGGAGGTTCATTGAATTGAGGCAGCACAAAGAGAGCCACTGGTGTTTTAGTTGAAAGTGCGTCTCAGAATCACATCTGTTTCTAGCACGATGGTATTTAGCTCCCAATCTGATGATTTTGTCAACAAGAGCAAACAAAGTACTTTGAGCAAACACACAGCAATGACAGAATTATACCTTAAAACATAACGATAACACATCAGTAATCTCCATCAGCCACTGAAAACTGTGAGATGCATTCATGAGATCAATATCAGACCTTTGACTTCCTTGACCAAATTTGGGATGTGGCTGGCAATTCTGAGGTGTGTCTTGGTGGAAAGGATGACGAGTAAGAGAATATACCATACGGCTATTTATAATGACTTGAATTCAAGCACAGAGTTCTCCTTGGCAATTTTTAGTGCTCACCTGTTTTAGTTGAAAAATGAAAAAGGAAGATTAACCCTGGGTAGGAGGTTTTAATTTGGTGTCATTGAGCCAACATTCCATGATAACCTTTATGTAATTTAAGTGAACTGAAAGAAAACTAGGCTTCTGCACCTCCTCTCGGGCTTTAGAAAAGCTAGCCCATGATAGGAGACTTTTGCTAATCACAGGTCATGCTCACCAGTTCATATCTTTATAATATTTATTATGTTATCCTAATAACAATTGCAAGTCACACTGGTGCTCCATAGTTGCAAAATGTAAGTAATAGTAGTCTGGAGCCCTGCAGATCGAAACACACGCCTCACCTGCTTACACTGTCGCCTAGGAACGAGTGAACGAGTGGAGTGTGTTACTTACCATGTTTGGGATTGTTTTGTGTGTGTGTATGTATGCTAGTGCTAGTGCATGTGTGTGTCTGTGAGAGAAAGAGAGTGAGAGAACTGAAATGCTAAAGTGAGTCTCATGCCGGTGGTTTTAAACATGTATCCATGTAGGCACTTAATACGGTCTACACGGTACAAGCTGTGACAATATATCCCCCACCTCTAGGGCTTTTTGAGATTTGTGCCTGCCCTAGTTTTAATCAAGTACTTTCAATAATGTCTGTGATAGAAATTCTGCTTGTTTCCATGTCAAGTGAGTATGTCTGGTTCTGTGGTAGTAGGTAGTTTGTAACAAAATACCATCTCCTTTAGTGCCACTTGAGTTCCATTTTAGTTTTGCTGTGAAAACAAATCACTCCCAAATTGCTCTGCAGCTTACTGACAAAATCCACCACAAAAGCAAGCATTTGTGGTCAGAATCATCACAATAAAATGTTCTGTAGTCATTGTAATGTATGCTCTCTGGTATTATTTTCAAACTCCTCCCTGTGAGACACAACCCCAACAGAACATTCCCCCCCTCCCTGTTGTAGATCTTAAGTTTTTCTCAGGCTGCACTCCTGACTGTTGTGTTCTTGTGATATGTCATTAGTCACAAGTTAAGTACTGTCAAGTACAATCAAATCCACATCAAGCCAAGGATGTTATCCAAATGCCTATAGTCCAAGTCCAAGTATCCCCTTTATATCAACCAGAAGACGGTATGATGTTGCCCATGCAGGTCTTTGACCAGTGTCACTGATGCAATCTCCTGAAACCTGGCTGAGCTGGTGATATCAGTAGCAGAGCTGTGGTGCCAATAGCAAATTAAGCTCACCATGTTTCCAGTTTTTGCAAATTTGGACCTCTGAGTTCAACTTGCCAATTGATTTTCTTGCCAAGGATGTGAGTTCAAACTAGCGTATTCGTAGGGCAGTTATTAACACCAACAAGATGTGCTTGGAATACCGGTTCTTGTACTTTCCTGTCTGCCTCAGCTGAGCCAAATGCTAATTTAATTTAACACGGTCCAGCAGTTCCTCCATCTTTATTCACCACCATCCCTATCGACCTTTAGCTTATCATCAGGAGAAGACCAGACAAACGGCCATGTCCTGCCACAGATATGGATACAGATAAATGATGAAAAAAGGATGGATTTTTTTAGATTAACATAATGACCAAGCAGGGCCTGATTGGCTTTGCTCTGTGTATTTTTTTTGATGAAGTTGGAAAAAGTTAGATACTCTACAGGGCTCAAGTATAAGTTGTTTGTTCACTTTAACATTGGGACTAATCAGTGAGTTTGGATAATGTAATGTTATATCTGCATTGCTGAAGATAAGATGTCGTTGCTGCATTGTAAACATTTCTAAATCCAATAAGAGCAGGATTAAAGGACCACTAACAGCTCTGACATAGGCTGCATCCACACAAATATATTTTTGTTTTAAAATGCAAAACGATTGCCACATTTATGCCTACCGTCCAAACTTTTAGGGCCTTTTGGAACCCCTTAAACAGAAACGTTTGAAAACGCTACTGACCCCATTTTAGTTTGTAAACTCAAGGGTTACATTTTAGTCTAGAATGTGGCTCAGGAGGTAGAACGCATCATTCACTAATCAAAGGATCAGTGGTTCCATGCCTGGCACTTGCTGGAGGAGTTCAGCAAGATACTGCTCCTGATGGCTGTTCCATTGGTGTGTGAGTGTATTAAAAACTGAGTAGCACCTTGTATGGTAGCCTTGGCCATCGGTGTATGAATGTGTGTGTGAATGGGTGAATGTGACTCGTAGTGTAAAAAGCGTTTTGAGTGGTTAGGTGACTAGAAAGGCTCAACATAAGTGCAGTCCATTTACCATTTACGTAAGAGTCCAACGTCTTTTTGAAGTCACCTTGACGTATGGTGCCAGCTGGGCTGTCTGCAACAGCACACACATTCCCCTTTATAAGTGAAATATCATGTGATATGCTTTTCAGACATATTAGTATGGACAGAGATTATTCTTGAAAGTCTTCTAAAATTGTCATGGTATGGAGATTGTTTTCACTTTAAAATGCTGTCTCAACTGAAAACGTATAAGTGTGGATGTGGCCATAGTAGCATTCAGTAGCCTACCAGCACACACACACACACACACACACACACACACACACACACACACACACACACACACACACACACACACACATACTTATACACTTAATGTGACACTTTGGATGTGATGTGCCAGTCCTGAACAAAACCCCACAAAATAATGTAACTAGGTAATGAAATGCTCCTTTGCCTTGAAAGCAATATTGGTTGCTACTTTAGGTAGAAAGCCATTTAGCCAAGGTGCTACCCAAAAAAAGCCCCCGACTGAAAGTAAATGGACAGGTTTCTGTGTGCCTTTGACCATATTGTGTACCTGTGCAGTAATTTGCAACATAAACCAAGTGGCTTCTTCTCTCCTAGCTTGGAATTGTCTCTCATTTCTAAGCTGCAATGTTCTCATTAACAATATGTCAGTTAGTAAGCAATGTCTAAACATAAGATAATGGTTGTTAAATGACACTCGTTGAAGAAGATGAGGCTGCATTAGCAGACACTCCTCTTCTGATAGCAGTCATAAAAGACATCAGCTAATTCAGTGGGAAAGAATCCCTCCCTGTAAAGGAGTGGTATTTGATAACTTGGTTAGAATTGATTTTAAAGGCAGCTCTCAGTCTCATGAATTAAACATGACAGCACTTGTTTATCTGGGGATGCAAATGGCAACATAGGTGATGATGTTAATGCCAGCCATGCTTCCCTGCCTGACAGCCTGATTAATAGAAAAAAGGGAATACGGAGGGAGGATTATTTCTTCTTAATCACTCGTGTTTCTGGGGTTTAGTGCTTGACAGTATTTAATTCCATAGCTTAATATAACTAATGGAATCTTCCGAAGACTTAATGCTCGAAGTAATGGCTATGATAACAACATCTCATGACATGTAATAAATAAGACTTGATAGCCTTTCCATAGTTGTTTCTATTCCTTAGTCATCTCATGGGAAGCTAGCTGCGGGGGTTAATGAGTAAGTTGACTAACGGTCATTAGCTCAGTTAGTATTTATTATTCATAATTCATAGAGCCATGGTAACTGGAAAGGCTGTCTTTCTTGTGAGGCCTGCTGTCTGCAATGTCTCATTAGACAGAGCTCTAAATGATTCCAGCACCCAACGACTGCACCTCCATGCTGCTTTTGGCCTGCAGGAGAAAACATGGCAGCTGAATAATTAGCCCAGTGCTGCAGCCTCTCCAGACTCAGGACTTACACTTTTGACCATAGGCAGAGAAAATAAGTGCCGAAAACTTGATATGATCGTCTTAATACATTTTATGAATTTGAATTATTGTTTACTGATGTAAAAACATGCCAGACTTTCCTACCATTGAATAGGTGATGTAACATGTGGTAAGCAGGTAACTCTGAATGTCAATGGGCCGTTTTTCACTCTTTCCCAAACTGATGAGAAAGCAGCTGTGGTGACACTTTGTTTACTATTTTTGGGGGATAGCAATAGTTAAATTTGTAGGTTATTTGTCAGACCTCAGTACAATTTTAGTGCCAGCTTATGTATCCATAGCAGAGGTAGGTATCAAAATCTGCTATTCAGTTATATTCACCATCTTGTTCACTTGTTTCTTTGATCAGATAGTTCCTGTTGAAAATAAAAAATGTGTTAAGACAACATTCAAAATATAAGAACTTTCTTTTGTTAAATCAAAAACAGATAATTATACTGAAAAAAAGGAGGGTTTTGGAATTAGTACTGAACTATTGAAGCTTTCAAACAATACCCATCTCTACTGGCCCTAAAGCTGGAGTATTTTGCCATAGTCTCACAGACCCACATGTTAGTCCATCACTTTGCCGGCCACCAGTAGCCCATTATTTACTTTCACCACCAACTCCAGTGTTGTCTCCTAGTGCTAAAATAGAGTCCACATTGTATTTAGTTTTGGATTTGTATTGAAGCCTGCTATAACAACCAACCTGTTTGCAGTGCCAGACCTTGCACATTTGGTGCCCCCCTCTAAATGTGCAAACAGTAATAATAAATAACAATAATACAATGTTTGCAAATTTGCAACCTTTGTCCTCTTCTTTTTTTCTACTGGATTGCTTTTGCCTTTCCATTTTTTTTCCTCACTCCATCCAGAGGGGCTGCCTATTTCACCTAAGCACCCCCACTGCCTGTTTGTTTTTTTCAAAATGGCTTTTGCCCATTTTTTTTGCAGATTTGAAAGCTGTCAATCAGACCAAGCGCAGGAGCAGGGGGTGGGTTACTATGCTGTGCATGCCCACTGCAGGAGGAACATTTACCTTCTTCTTCAGAGTGTCTGAAGAAGACCATTAGCACGAAATGTCACTCTGCCCCTTAAAAGGAGAACCACATACTGCAGTGCTCCATCTCAGTTAAAGGAAAAAGGAAGACCTAGACTTTGAATCCATATAAATTATGTTGTTCCCCCTAGTGGGGGTAGTGTAGAATTGGAAAAATAGTGCACATACTATACACCAATCAGCCACAACAGTAAAACCACTGACAGATGAAGTCACTTTCATTGATCATGCAGTTACAATGGAGTGTGATGATGGGAAACCTCCTGGGACTCATGTGGCCACTTGACATGCAACAACCACCCAAATGCTGTTGCAGACCAAGTACCCACTGGCGCCTACCCCTATAGGCATGTAAGGCAAATGCCCCTCCACTTTTCAAGGTGGGGTGGGGCAAAACTCATATTTTGCCACACCCCACTTTTTTCAACTCTTTAAGTCAAAACGTTGTTGCATAATACTTAATTGAATATTTTTAATATAAAATCTAATTAAAAATTGAATAAATTAATCTTATTTCCATTTAAATAATCGTATTGGAATTATTCTGCACCCCATTTTCAATCCAAATGGCGTGTTCCAGGCAGTACGAAGCAAGTGCACCATGGTTGCCATGTCCACTCATTAGAAGGAGTTTGGATTGTTTGTATTTCTGTAAATTTGCTTTCAAATACTGATAGTTAGCTTGCCTGTTTTAGTTGTGGATGCATTTCATGTTTTCGCCATTGTAGTTTGAGACACATTAATGATAAAGACGGGAAAGATGTGGAGAAGCAGCTTGTCTGATTGCGTGTTTCACTCCGGACATCTGGCGCTGCTCTCTGCACGCGCATACTGCAGCAGAAGCTGCACAGTCTGGTACAGTGTGCCACAGACTGTACATGAAAAACCAACCATGAAACGCCAGCTAACTATACATATTTTATGGGGGAGGCTGGGGTACTTGATCTGCAACAGTGTTTGTGTGGGTGGAGCATGTCAGGTGGCATCCACATGAATGCCAGGACCAAAGGCTACCCAGCAGAACATTGCGCAGTAACAAGATGATCAGTAATATTCACTTTGCTTAATTCCGATTTTGTTTCACAAATTGTTTTATTGTAATAAATTTTTGTTTAATATCCTCGAACACTGAGGAACAATAACCAAGTGCCAAAATCTCAGTAATGTTTGTTGCTGGGACATATTAAATGACAATAGTTGAGCACTTAGCCTTGGTCTTTGGTGACCTGGCAGTGACTAGGCCAAAAAGAACATCTAAGACAGTATGTACAATGAAGCCTGGCAGAATTTCTTCTTTTTTTTTTAAGGCTAATGCCATGTAGCAATATTGCAAGTTGCAAGTTGAAGTTGAAGAGCTTCCTCTTTCCCTGTTTCCATGCAGAAAACAGCAGCTGTGGAGAGAGTATAAATGTCAAAGAGTGGCAGGACGGCTTGAGAGCGCTGTTACCCAACATCAACATCAACTTTGGAGGACTACCCAACCCCTCGTCTTCCTCATCATCATCATCTTCTTCTTCATCCAGCGTCAACCACACGGGAGCACCGGGGCTCTCTGGGGGCGTTTCTCACAGCCTCTGCTGGGACAGCACAGCCAGGTGGATGGACCCAGCCATCATTACAGGTAGGAGCCAGATCACACTTGGGGCACTAGCCTGCTCTAAAAATACGATAATGAGCTTTTAAAAAGCCACTGGCTGATTCCAGAGAGTATCTCAACGAAGATGGAGGTAGTAAGGTACTCAAAACACCTTGCCAACAGATTAAAATAAAGCTTGTAATACTGAAGGTCCAAGTTTACACAACTCTATGTAAGTTGGAAAATTTGCAGTGCTGATGGACTTGGAATGAAGCAGCCCTCTGCCAGCAGGATTATCCATCAAAGCACAAACACCACCGATGCTCCACAGAACCAGAGCCAAACACCTACACCAGTCAATACATACATAAATAAATAAATAGCTGCCAACGTTTAATAGAACAGAAAAAATAAGACCAAATAGGGTTTCCCTCGAAACTCATAGTGACTGTCCATTAATAAAGGAGAAATCCTTTACAGCAGAGGGAATGCAGGCAGAATCAAGATACCAGGCACACTTATGAATAGCACATAAATGCAAAGGCTTGTGATCCAGATAACAGGCTTAAGGGGACAGAATGACAAATATGTATTTTTTCTCTTACCTGTTGTGCTGTTTATCAATCTAGATAGTTTTGGTGTGCATTACCAAGTGTTGGAGATATCGGTTGTGTTGATGTCTGCCTTCTCTCCAGTATAATGGAACTAGATGGCACTCAATTTGTTGTGCTCAAAGTGCAAAAAAAAAAACATTTGAAAAATTCAACAGCAATGTCTCAGAAATCATGACCCAGTTACTCAAGATAATTTACAGACCCTGTTGTGAGCAGTTTTATGAAGGAACTATTTTTTTTCCTACCACACCACACACCCCAACTGAATCACCGTGCAGTGCATCTTCCACTAGCTCACCTAGCACCACAGAGCTAGTTAACGTTACAGCTAACCCATGGAAGATGCCATTAATGTTTACATCTCGTGTTGTCACAAGCACGAGCCTCTCATCCATGAGTAGATGCACTCTTCCCTCTGCCCAGTGATTCAGTTGGCAGGCGTAATTTGGTACAAACGAAACGAAAATAGTTCCTACGTGAAACTGCTCACAACAAAGGTCTGTGGATTATCTTGAATAACTAGGTCATGATTTCTGGAAAGAGACACTGCATTATATTGTACCCCTTTTCTACCAAAATTAGCACATGTACAGGTTATTGTTTTTTAAGCACAGGTAAACCTGCTAAAAATAGGCCACAGACTCCTTTCCCATTGCCAGTAGAATAGAGCTGTCTACATGACTTTCTGTTTGTTTGTGTCTTTTTTTTTTACTGATGTCATATTCGATGTCACAGAAGGCTGGAAAATAGGATAGTAAACAGTAGAAAGCAGCATGGAGGCCAGTGGAAAATGTTAAGGTGGTTACTTCTTTTTATGCTACTTACTTATTCAGTGGCTCTTTCAAGCTCAGTGCAGACTCATTAGGATTGATGTTTGAGCCCTGCTTGGGCGGAGACGGATGGTATTTTGTGGTGGCATGTCATTGCATCTAACATGTTAAGGGGCTAAAATTAGTGTGTTCACCCTGGTGTTGTGTTTCCATCAATGCCGATCAGAACTGGAGGTGATAAATGCCCATAACTACTGCAGAGTCATTTGACCTGGGTGTGAATGCCAATGGCAACCTTTCTTACATTAAAAAGCCAGTGGGAAAGGGGATATAGAGAGAAGGCAGACATCTGTACAGCTGATATTTTTAACACTCGGAAACTCACACCAAAACTGTCTAGACTGATAAGTAGCACCACAGGTACATGGAAAAACATGTATTTTTGGATGAACTATCCCTTTAACTCTGTGCCACATTCAGATCTGCAGGGACAGTAAACAGGGGGTTGCTACAGCTTTGCTGCTCTGAGGCACCAGTCATTACTATCTAAAATTACAACAGGCACACGTGAAGAACAACTGACCCAAAACCAGCAAGTAAATATTTTTAGTCGCATATTTTTGCAGGCAGATCTGTGACAAATTTATCCTGTGACCTCAGCTATCTGTCTCCAGTGCCTCATGGGGACTGAGTGCTGAAATAAAGTTCACCTTACTTAGTCTTCGTGAAACTTTGAGCAGAATAAATACCACCTTTTGGACCTACTATCCTCACGTCACCTGGTGTGTGAGCTCTCATATCTCCACCCAGCTCCGTGCTCCCAACTGCTGAGGTCTTGTGGATGAGCTCATCCTGCGTTTAGTCTACTCCCAGTTCGGACAGGGAAACAAAGGTGGTTTTTTTTAGCACTGTCATAAATTCTTTACTGCCTGTAGGTTGTGACCTTATTTCTATGTGTAAGTAAGGATAATCCCTTAATTCTACTTGTATTTGAGATCGTTGTTTTTTGGGATGGAGATGCTCTGTTTGTAGCTAGACGTGGCACAATTTGCTTTGGTTGTGCAGTATATTTGCTTTTCCATTAATCAACTATAGCAACACTTATACCTCTCTATTATGGTATTCTGTAGCACACTCCTCCATTCCCACCAATCCCAACCCATGTTATTCCCTCCATTGCTGGCCCGTGGCATAGCACCTCTCAATGCGAAGACATGATGCCCTTAACACCTTCAGGCCAATCAGGCTCGTCCCACTCTGTAGTTTATGTGTTTAAACTCTAAATCCTGCTCTATCTGTGATGATTTTGTGACCCAGTTTATAAAAACTCTTCAATTTTGTATGATAATCATGTTCAAAACTGAGCACGACAACTTTCTTTGTAGATTTGAGAAGCACAGGATACCTCATTTTTAATGAAATATTTGTCAGTTAACTAATTAAAACTCCACTAATTATACATATTATTATGCCTCCAAGATTCTGATAGCAGTGACATGATTTGTGACATCACAAATCATGTTTTTGGCTATACCTCAAGAATTCATACACTAATTATGATGAAATTTCATACATTTGCTGCAGCAGCCCAGGTTCGACTCCAGCCTGTGGCCCTTTGCTGCATGTCATTCCCTCTCTCTCTCCCTCTTTCACACATAGCTTTCCTGTCGATTAAAGGCTAAAATGTCCCCAAAAATATCTTAAAAAAACAAACAAAAAAACCCATCATAAGTTAGGAACAGCAGGGGGGACATTTGGTCAGATGCTGAATTGGTGACACTCATCTGGGGTGTACTGTCCACACTGAAACTGAGGTGATTGTAGTTGAAGATGTCTGTGAAGCGTCCATGTTTTAGAATATGCAGCGTCTTTGCAGCAACATACGTTGTTGAAGCATTGTCTACTGTCATGGATTCATATTAGTCTAGGGTAGACATGGATGTAAACTGTAACTGCAACTTGACTGGTTTGCGAAGGCATAAAAATAGAGAGGCTTTAATTCCAGTTTTTTTTATTAACAATGAATCAAATAATGTGTAATGTGAAAGAGGTTACTTGCAGTGAAAATCCCACTGAGAGTTATCACCAACTTGGCTAAGAGTTTATGTGGAGAGCGGTCACCTCTCATAAACTTTCGCTTTTACAGTATACATCACTTTCATGTTTTGGCAGCTCTTCCAAGCAGCAATTTAAAAAAGAAAACATAGCGACCTAATGATAGCTAAGCTCTGAACATCAAAAACACTAACTGCTAGATACAGAAATGAATGGTAAATACTCTTATTGATATGTACAGTGCTAACTGTAAAAGAAATGTCGTCTGTTACTGTAACGAGACCTTTACCTCCAACCTTAGTGATAACAGAACTTTTTCGTGCTCAAGTTAGTTACTTTCCTTTTCACAGTTGGCTTTGTAGATATTGTTAATACAATTTACTGTTAGTTTTCTGATATAGTGTTTTAGTTTTAGTGATCATTAATAATCAATTTTAATTATGTCCTAGATAACAAACAGAAATGCTTGATGTACAGTTGCATGCAAAAGTTTGTGCACCCTTGGTCAAAGTTTTGTTCACTGTAAGCAGTTGAGTAATTAGAAGATGAACTGAGCTCCAAAAGGCATGAAGTTAAACGTGACACATTTCTTTAATATTTTAAGCGAGATTACTTCTTAGTTTTACTCTTTTACAGTTTCAAAATAACTAAGAAGGAAATAGGCCTAAAACAAAAGTTCGGGCACCCTGCATGGCCAGTTCTTAGTAGTGCCCCTTTGGCAAACACTTTTTATGGCCAACTAAGAGTCTTTCACTTCTTGTTTGGAGGATTTTCATCCATTCTTCCTGTAAAAGTCTTCTAGCTCTGTGAGACTCCTAGGCCATCTTGCATGCACTGCTCTTTTGAGCTATATCCACAGATTTATAATGATGTTTAGGTCGGGGGACTGTGAGGGCCATGGCCAAACCTTTAGCTTGCACCTCTTGAGGTAGTCCATTGTGAAGGTATGTTTTACAGATGGTGTGATGTTTGCTTCCAGAATTTATTGGAATTTAACTGAATCCATTCTTCCCACTACCTGTGAAATGTTCCCCGTGCCACAAAGCATGATCGATCCTTGAACAGTTGGACAGGTGTTCTTTTCATAAAATTCTGCACCCTTTTTTCTCCAAACATACCTTTTGATCATTGTGTCCGAAAAGTTCTATTTTAACTTCATCAGTCCACAGGACTTGTTTCCAAAAAGCATCAGGCTTGTTTAGATGTTCCTTTCCTTTCCTCTGATGACCCTTCTATGAAGGTCATATTTGTAGGTATCATATTGTATATTTGTAAGTGTTGCTGCACAGTAGAAGAGCGCACCACCACTCCAGAGTCTGCTAAATCTTTCTGCAGGTCTTTTGCAGTCAAACTTCGCTGCTTTGTGCTCATCAGTTATTTCAGTTTTCAGAGTGCTAGGCAGCTGTTTAAAGGAGCCCATGGCTGCTGATTGTTGGGACAAGGTTTCAGGAGGCAGAGTGTTTTATACAGTTTTGAAATTCGCATCACCTGGCCTTACCTAACAATGGTTATGAATAAGTCATCACCCTAACAAGCTAATTATTGTCAAAGACCCCGGTAAAAGCAGTGTGAGAGCTCAAATGTCTTTGGTGCCTAAACTTTTGCATTTTGCTCCTTTCTTTTTTTTTCACAAGTGTACAAAACAAAAGTAGTGCAATCAGTGAAATACTCATTACTCACATATCCTTTGTAAATGTAGTTATACTACATTACTGGCTTGTTTTCATTTTGTTTGTTAGAATTTAAGAATAGTAAATCCCAAAGATTTGAAGAGCTGGTAGATAGAGCATTAAGGTGTTGAAACATTTGTTCATGTTTAAAAATGATTTCACTTCCAATGCGTGTACTGTTGCCTTTTCTTCTGTAGGGATCCCAACCTCCAGTGGCAACGGTGTGGACTCTATTCAAGACGACAATCCCCCACACTGGCTCAAGTCCTTGCAGACGCTCACAGAAATGGACGCCCCGTCCAGCTCCACCACACAAAATGGCTCTTTCGGGAGCCAGCCATCCCCCCACAGAGCCGCCTGGGCACACTACCCGGTCCCAACCAGCCGGTTCCACTCCCCACCACCAGGCTTCCAGACAGCCTTCAGACCCCCAACACAGACCCAGACAGATCTGCTACAGAGCGCCGGTATCGACCGTCACTAGGAACTGTCAACACAAATATCACCATCTGGAACCACACAGAATCAGCAGATACAGAGTACAAAACTATTAACAACTAATAAAATAATATATTATTTTAATTTCTCTCTCCAGCAGATCTTCTGAGCTCGTGTCTTTCTTGGTTTCTGATTGGTTGTAGTTGGTCGAGCTACCCCAGCCACACTTCACAACACTGAATGCGTCATGATCACACAGTACTGATTAGACAGAAGCGTAATATGTAAGAACAAGAATCAGAAGATTTTACTGAATCTTATAAAGTATTTGTAATTACATGTGATCAGCCACAGTCATGAGAAAGTGTGTTAGAGAGATGCTCTAAAAAAAATCTGCTGACATCTGTGATAATTCATAAAAAAAAAAAACGAAAAAAAACAACAACCATTGAACATGTCTACTGATAACCCATGAGGGAAGTCATTTAGAAACAGCAAACTGCATCTAAGAATCAGACCCTTTGATCAAGAAACAGGGTGTAGTATGGCCCAGCTATAATAGGGTTTAAACTGCACAGCCATGGAGGCATATTGACGCCAAAAGTTTTGAGTGCAAAAAACTGTTTTGAGGGCAAGTCAACATTTGAGAGCACACAGGCACCGATTCATAGGTGCATAATTCCATTTGTGTGCAAGAGGGGACAGAATCATGAGGGAAACAGATGATTTAAGCACAAGCTGAAAGCCACCTGTTCAATTTGACTTCCTTCTACTTCATCAAAATAAAAGCTGGGCCAGTGGCATTGTTGAACCATCACATAGAAACAAAAAGCAGTATTTGGTGTTCTTAATATCTTTACAATCAAAATTTGTTAGCCATGTTTAGTTGCATCGTGGGTAAGGTAGGAGCCTGGTTTTAAAGAAGAATGCCTGGAATCATGAGAGACAACACCGTGGGTCTGGCAGTGTTATGGAAGTGCAATGCTAAATCAGTGGAGTACTCTTTGAATTCACAGAATCAAAGGAATCATGAAGAAACTGACAAAAAAAGCTAAGCCTTATTTTTGATGGGAAGATGCAAATCTACAGCCCTATCACCAGAATAATTGTTGGCATTGTATGTTTCTACAAACCACGGCTATGTTACATTTGTATGTTATAATGTAGCTGATATGGCGAAACTATAAATTTCAACAACACTGTGGTCAGTCTTGGAACCCGTCGGCTATCGGTTTGACAACAATAAGCCTGCGGGGGTGAGAGTCAAAGACTTCTCTTCCGTGCACTGGTCATTTCAGCTTATCTATATAAATAGATAAATGCATATTAATGCAAATCAGTTTTTTAAAAATGCTAACAGAAAGCTAAATCATTGTCAGACAATAGCCAGTGGGTTACGAGATTGCAATTCGGTTTACTTACTGTTCGGTTCGGTTAGTACACTTATACGAATCTTGTCCTGTGGCTTTCAGATTCTGTAAACCTATGCAGAATCTGCTTATAGAGATTACGCTGTGGTTAATGTGGTTAGATTTAGGCACAAAACCACTTGATTACGGTTTTGAAAAGATCAGATTTTGGCTTAAAATACCCGCTTTTGGGGTACAGTGCTGGTGACACAGTGATGCCTCGGAAACACTGTGATGATTTTTCCTAATCTGTTGTTTGTCTTTAACAGTGGTCTTGTCATTCACCAAGTCAGCTTATAAACTACATCACTTTAGAAATGTTGATATAATATAAAAGTATGAAACGTACAAATGTAACATAGTCATGGTTTGCAGAATCATACAATGCCAACATTTTACTCTGGCAACTGGCTGCAATTTTATTAATATACTTGTCCTCTAGTCTTCACTACAGGGCGGGATATACTTCAAAATGGATGTACACACAGCTCTGTTCATACGAGAATGGGTGTCTGGATACATACGTTGTGGTTAATCTTTTACTCAGCAGTAAATTGGTTTGGGTCGATTCCATAGACTGAACGTCTACAAACGACTGTGTGTGTGTATGCTGCTGAGTAGATACTCACCCTGTGCTCCAGCAGATGTGTTGGCCAAACCTCTGTATCAGAGGGCTGAAGCTGGAGGCAGCGGCAGGAGTATCTCAGCTCAGATCAGGTTTAGCACAGTCAGTGCCACTGTGTGGCGCTCACTGTCAGCTGTCTTCAGAGACCTCGCCCACTGTCCCAGATTTATTTGACAGCTTAAAGCCTCAACTGCGTGAGTGATGCCGACATTCAGGGCAGTCACTGTTGTTGTGCGCTCGTGTGATTTGTTCAGACAGGAAACTCTTACTTTATTCTTCATTTGTTGAATGTGCCAGTTTTTAGACATTTAAATCAAAGTGAAGAGTTTACAACATTTGAAGCGAGTATTAGTTTTTAATTGGACTGATCTGCAGCAGGAAGCTCTCTTGTATGAATTTCACAGGGCTCTTTCAGTTTTCTTTTTCATTTTGGAATATTGGTTGATTCTTTAGGCGCTGTGTGCTGGGATAGTAGAGCTTCAGACCAACTCAAACCATTGTCATCAAAAAGTTTAACGGTTCTAATTTGTACCTTTTTCAGAAGGTCCTGACAACTTTCATAATTCAGCAGTGTTCTGGAGGATAAAGACTGCTGCAGTCTAACATGTTTTCACAATGTTCAAACGTGTCTAAAATGAAGAGCTGAGTTCTGCAACATAAAACAAACTAAATATCAAATAAAAGAGAAAAATATGAAGTTTGTTGTTTGGTTCTTATTTCTCCTCTGCAGTGGGATGAAGCTTCACGCTGATCATACATTTCTTTTTCCTCAATCGCCTACATTTCTGTAAACCACGAATACTTGACCTTTGCATGATTCATGTGTCATAGAAATGTTTTGAAAATGACATGTTTGAGCTGACTTTTGCCATGAAAAGCAGCTGATTTTACCAACATATCATTGCTTTTCTTGTCTGAATAGTGCCACGAAAAGCAATTGTTTTTTAACCCGACATCGCTGCATTTCTTGCAAGGATAGTGACACGACAAGCGATTGTTTTAATTTTTTGGAACGTCCCTGCTTTTCCTGCTGGAATAGTGCCACAAAAAGAGGTCATTTCTTACAGAGAAATTCCTCCGATCCCTGCCAGGATAATGCCATGAAAAGCAGCTGTTTTTGTACCAAGACATTGCTGCATCTCTTGCCCGGGTACTTCAACAAAAAGCAATAGCTTTAAATATAGACATCACGTCTTTTCGTGTTGGGAAAATTCCTTGAAAAGTGGCTGTGTTTTTTACAAACATCACGGCTTTATCTGATGGGATAGCGGCAAGAAAAGCAGCTTTTTACTAAGACATCCCTGCTTTTCCAGCCAGGATTGTGCCATGACAAGCTGCTGTGTTTTTTTTTACCAAGACGTGGCTGTTCTTGCCAGGATGGTGTTACAAAAAGTGGCCGTTTTCTATAGAGAAATTCCTGCTTTTCCTGCTATGATAATGCAAAAGAAAAGCATCTGTTTTTTACCGCAACACAGCTGCGTTTCCTGCCAGGATAGTGCCACGAAGAGCAGTTGTTTTATTTTAGACATTCCTGGTTTTGCTGAAGGGGTACTGCCACAAAAAGCTGATTTTTTTTATCAAGATATTTTCTTTTCTTGCCATGATAATGTCTTGAAAACAGTTTTTTTTAAAGAGACATCTCTGCTTTTCCTGTTGAGATAATGCCCAAAAAACAGGTATTTTAAACCAAAACATGATCTTTTCCTAACCATAATAAAGTGTTTTTTGCGCCTAAACCTAACCACACGAAAACCATCTGATTCATGATAACATACAAATGTTACATATCCGTTGTTTGATTTTTTCTTATGATTCGGTTGCTGTTAAACTGAGTCTGCAAACCAATCTGGAAACAAATCAGTCATAACAAACCAGTTTTGACACTCCAGTCAGAATCAGTTCTCCTCATCCATGTGGGAACTGGGTTTGAGCTCATTTGGCCTCATGTTCCCTTTTAAAAGCATCTAGCGAGAGCCTCTGATGGTTTCCACTGTGGCCACATTTCCTATAAAGGCACTTGAGGAGACAGACCTCAAATGATTTCATTGTAGGCCAATTAACTTTATCTAGCTGAGGAGGCAGCAGCTTGCAATAATGTCAAGAGCAAATTAAGCACTCATACTGTCCCTGGCCGATATTCACTAGTGACATGGTCACACTTTTAACAAAAATCACTCCTCTTTTTTTTTGCTAATTGGCCAAGCAAGCAAGCTGACAACATGGAGTTTAAAGATGATATTTCAATTCATTAAGCAGGCTCTGTTTCTGATATATTAAGTTAGACATGATGATCTTTATTTATATCAGCAGGAAGCCATCTGAGGGCAGCCACGTCTCTGTCTGCATTGATGAAGGGAAACTCCTCCGCTAGCTATGTGAAAACATTTTTGAAGGATTCTTGGTTTGCCTCTGTGAAGGAATTTTTCCATTCTCGGGTTATTTATTTACAGACCATTTACCAAAAACTCTGCTGTTTCACATTCCATTCACCAACATGCACGACAACCAACAGCATTAGTAAACACACCGATGAGATTTATTTTGTTGTGATTTTACATTCCACAGTTGAACATTTCCTTTTTTTTTCTCCTAGTTTATGTTTACTCAACAGACACATTACTGATGTTAAAGGTTGATGGATCCGTTTAGTTTTTTACCATCTGTCCACAATGGAAGTTGAAGTATCTCTGTCCTGAAACCTCCTCAGCTCTGGTTCTGTGTTTCTTCATCAGTTAGCTCTGACGCAGATGATTCGTAGCTGGAAGTGAGTCCTGCTGTGTGGGTGAGTCATGGTTTAATGTTTGTCCCTGGAATGTCCATGTTCTGACATACTGTAAGTCCATGCCTGCATGCTTCACTGCTAACTCAGCTTTTATTAGTTCTGACGTTAAATGTGACTCCATGTGTGACAGGAAGGGTTTTATATGTGTCTGTGAACAAGGGGATGTTGCAGGTATTTAGCCATTTCCAGTGCTTTTTTGTCCTGTTGTAGGGTGTAATGTAGTTACAGGGTCACACTAAAGGAATCAGAGAATCTCCTTCACAATGTGGTCTTAGCTGACAGAAATTAAGAAATAGATGTTAATTGAGATCTGCTGCCTGACCTGACATGACCTAGCAAATTATTGGGTTTCCAGGTAGGCTTGGGGTTTGAAAGATAGTATATGTTTGTTTGTTTTTTGTTTGGTTGTTTTTTTTAAAAAAAAATCTCAATTCATTCTGATGAAATGTTGTTCCATTATTCATTTGCTCTCTTGCCTCTCACTAAAAAAACATTACAACATTATGAAATAAAACTTGACATGAAACAAAAATGTAACAGTACAGTGCCCCTAAAGTCCCAAAAGGTTGTTTTTTAATCTTGTGTGCACAAGTTATTATCCTGTGGGAACAAATTATTATCTTGTGGGAACAAGTTATTATTCTGTGGGAACAAGTTATTATCTTGTGGGAACAAGTTTTTTTTTATCTCATGGGAACAAGTTACCATCCCGAGGGAACAAGTTATTATCTTGTGGGAATAAGTTATTATCCTGTGGGAACAAGTTATTATGTTGTGGGAACAAAGTAATTATCTCATGGGAACAAGTTACTATCTTGTGGGAACTAGTTATGATCCTGAGGGAACAAGTTATTATCTTGTGGGAACAAGTTATTTTCTTGTGAAAACAAGTTATTATCCTGTGCGCACAAGTTATTATCTTTTCGGAAAAAGTTATCTTATGGGAACAAATTAATTATCTTATGGTACTAAGTTAATTATTTTGTGCAAACAGGTTCTTATCTTGTAGGAACAAGTTATTATCCTGTGGGAACAAGTAATTGTCTTGTGGGAACAAGTTACTTATGTCATGGGAAAAAAGCTATTATCTTGTTGGAACTAGTCAATATCCTGTGGGAACAAGTTATCTTATGGAAACAAATGAAATATTTTAGGGTACCAAGTTAATCATTTTGTGCTAACAAGTTATTATTGTGTTGGAAGAAGCTATTGTCTTGTGTACAAAAATTATAATCTTTTGGGAACAAGTTATTATCTTTTGGAAACATGTTTTATTGCCTTTGATGACATGAGATAATAACTTTTATCCTGAACACACAAGGTATTGTCTTGTATTAACAAGTAAATTATCTTGTGAGTACACCATAACTTTAATCCTTAATATGCAAGTTATTGTTTGAGGGGGAACAAGTGAATTAACTTGTGTGCATAAGATAATGGGCTCACTTGTGCACACAACATAACGTGTTCCCACAAGATAATAATTTGCATGGACAAAATTAAAAAACAAAACAAAAAAAACTTGGGACTTTAGGAGCTCCATATGATTGGAAAAAATATGCAAAATTATAATAATAATTGACTTCTGAAAAAGGGCATATTCAGTAAAACAGAGCAAAATCCACAAATATCTGCTCCATAAAATCATTGTCACATATTCTTTTTTATATAATCCTCCTGTTGTGACTACAACCAGACTCTCTCTGTTTGTTTCCTGGCTTCAAGAATGGAAAGAAATCAAGGACTGCAATCATGATGATTTAGAATCAATCATAAGTTTGCTAATAATGCCAGCTAGTGTTTAATTACTACATGGCACTTTCACATCCAGACTGTGGAGGTCAGACAAACGCATAATGTTATTTTTTCCCAAAGCTTCTGTTATTGTACGACGTTCACGTCTCAGACTAAGATTTGGTCTTAAATTTGGCGTGATCAGTAGGCTAAGCCTTAATCATCTGGGCCCATATACAACTTTATGTTAAGGAACAGTATCTTACTTCATAAGTCCTCCCTCACTCCAAATGCCCCTGACTTCTCCTCATACTGTTACTATCTGTGTGTATGTGTGTGTGTGTGTGTGTATGTGTGTGTGCAGTACTCTTCTGAGGAAGGTTTAAGCAGCACAGCTCTTGAAGTCCAGTAGAGTTAAAGTAATTTCATGCTCAATTGCATTATCAGCTTGTGTCCACGGGAACTTCTCTTATTGAAAGAATATACCCTGATGGCAAAGAAAGACTCTGGCCTCATTGAACCTGTAAAACGACCTATGGCTCATATGGATTAACAACCAGCAGTGGTTGCTGAATTTTTTTTTGGTCCATTATGTTGAGATTGCAACTTAATTATCTAATTTTCTTATGATTTTTGTGTGATGCTAATCTTTACTTTACGAGACCGTTATCAGATATAATGGTTTGATATTTCATTATCTCAGCAAAGGGCTTTGAAACAGTTAATTTACGATGATGACTTTATTATTTCATTATGTAGGATAATGTTATTATAAGACTATGTGTTGGCCCGTTTACGCAGTTTATGATCTGTCACAGATGCTCCGCTCTTGTCTGAGAAGCCTCTCGGAGGAACGACTCCATGATGAAACTGACTTGAATAAAACATGATTATCCCCACATAATGAGGGAATGATATCTCTGATCACCAGAAAACCATGTTTGATGTCTCCAGATAACAATGACATTATTATTAAAAACACTGACTGTCATATCTCATTACCCTGTTCTCTAGCTGGGGTGTAGCTCAGTACAGGAGGGTGAGTAGTTTTCACTGAACCCTTTGAAGGGGCTGTTACTAACTGAAGAAGCTGTGACGAATACGTTAACCCAAATAGCAGCTGTCACTGAAACACTCGGCTCCAATCTCCCTCCAACTTCCCCAGTAGATTTTTCCTTAGACCCCACAAACACAACAGTGTCACCATCAATTCAATTTGGAGACAAAAAAACTACTTTATTTTTTTATCTCTAATGTTACTGAATAAATTGAAAACCACAAAATTTCTACCTCTGAGATATCTGTGCATACAGCCAATTCTACAGTGACCACCTTTACAGAGCCAGATGTTGATTAATATGTATGGTATGGGATGTAACTGCCCTCAAGGGCACCAGTGTGTGTTGCACAGGAGCAGCCGATAATCGGGGAGTTTCAGTTATTAAAGGTTAACGCTGGTTTGATACAACTTGGGTCTTAATTGTTTCACTTTAGCCATCAGTTCATGATTAAATTCTATTCATATGGGAAGACAGTGACGTTCATATGAGTCAAGAAACAGAGAGGATCAGACAGGTTTCAGACAAGCCAACAGTTAATGCAGATATAAACCAGTGCCAGTTCAAGTAGTGTTGGCTACTGGGGCGTAAAGATATTACCACATAGACAGTATCTACAGATGTATTTTATGGCCTCACAAACACATTAATTTTGGGCTTGATTTTAAAGTTGAAGTATTTGTTTTGTTGCTTTAAGATTTAGAGGACATTACAAAGTAGCTCTAAAGGACATTTTTCATCTGTAGTCTGTAGAATACATTTGATTTTATTTAAGTTTTGTTTGTTTTCTCTAGGTCGGGGACCTTTACTGTTATACAGGCATTTTCGCCTGGACTTAATCTTGATGAGAAATCATATAAATTTGTCTTAATTTAAAATGAAGGCAGTGTTTTGCTGAACACAGGCTAAAACATAAAAACATCAAGGGGCATCCTCTGGGGCTGAAAAAAAATAAAGCCAATGTGGAAGTGCCAAAAAACTGCAGTTCATCGAATGGCCACTTGAGGCTTGCTCCAAAAGCGAGTCAATCCACATAGACCACCATGTTAAAATGGTCAACTTTACACTAGAAATAAACATGTTTACAGCCTGGTACAAATAAATGTGTCTGGTCTTTGGAGCTAATTTCAAGTACATGACAACTGTAAGGGGAGCTTAAATCTTCCCGTTTAAATGTTATTGAGGCTTACAGGTATGCATTATTAGGGGAATGACCACTTTGAGTGACAGGTGGGTTGTTGACAAGTCGCTACCAGGCTGACAGTGTTGGTTAGGTTGCATAACCATGCCATAACTCCAGATACACAGAGTAAAGGTGTAATCGTAGCTGTCGCTATTTCAGTGTGTTTTCAGTTCATGTTGTTCTTGTTTTGGTCACCTAAATAAATCTTGTTCAGTGTGTGGTCATATTAAAAGGCCTTCTAAGGAGTTGCTAAGCTATGTTTTTACGTAAGTATATTTTCATTTAATGGTTTTAAGCCTGTTTTTCATTAGCAAAAATTATCGACAGCATTAGCATTATTGCAGTAAACCACAGCTGTAATGAAATCATGCTCACCAATCTAGCTTTAGGGTTAGCTCCACCCTGTCCTCTAAATATGGTCACTTCTTGCTCCAAAAATCCAAGATGGTGACAGTCAAAATGCCAAACTTGAGCCTTCAAAATGGTCGTCCACAAACCACTGGTTGACGTCATGGTCACTGTATCCATTCTTTTAAACAAGTATATATTAAACCTACAGTAGGTTAACCATATCTGTCACTCCCACACCTCACTGGTCTGCTAGACTGGTGTTGACTTGTTTGCCAGTCCCGAAATCCAAAAAACATCCCTAAACTAAACCAGGATAAAAGCCACAATATCCCAGTATTGGTGTACTATAGATAGAATATCCAAGAATATCCAGGTTTTTATATGATGACATAAGAGAAAAAATAAGAAAATAAGACCCAAGTTGTAATTAGCCAAAATTATTCTTAGACAGATCACAGTTCAGGGTTTGTTTTCGAATTGTGTTTTTCCATTAATGTTTTCAATGGAAGATAACACTGACTATGGTCTCACTACCTTTGTTGTTTTGCATTGTTGGATGACTGGATGTCCATATCTGTGCCTTCTGTCAACGCCTGCACAACTAGCTGCTATAATTGGTCCTGGTGAGAGTTTAAATGGCCTATTTATTGCAACATGATCATCATCCTTAATATGCATAGAAATATTCAAGCCCATGCCAGTGTGTATTTTGAGTTCTGACTTACGATTGGCAGCCTTGAGGAATCTTGCAAATACAGAACATTTAGCTTTTCTTCTTCAGTCTAGACGTGTTTTGACTGAGTAAGGTGACCCCTTTTTAACCCTGTACTTTGATACTGTACTGTTTACCCTCCTCTCTCCCTGCAGGAAGCCCTGCCAGGTCTTGGCTGATGGTGAAAGAAAAATAAGAGCTGGAGGAGAAGCAGCGGAGCTTCAGATTCCCGGGAAGAGAAATCGGAGCGTGTTCTCATCAGATGCAATTACTTAAGCCTTCCATCGTTGCTCAGGGCAGCAGAGAACAGAGCTGAACATGCTACCCCCCTTAAAAAAAACTCTTCTTCATCTGCCACGTCTGCTGGGAATCTCCAGAAAAGATGACGAGGCAGAAGTCAGTCAGGTTAAACAGGATACTACATCTCTCCATTATGTCTCTCTGTTCATCAAAGCTCCTGCCTTTATACATCCTCAAGGCAGGGCTCCACTTTGTCATTATGGTAATGTTTTACGACTTTTTTCTATGGAGACTGCAAAACAACCCGTCCCTACACATACACACACTCATACACACACATTTACCTCTATGACTAGAATGGAAAAAGTCAAACAAACACAACATTTGCTCAGAACGTACACTCAGTCGACAGTTCGTTCACAACATGAAGGGCTCAGTAAAAAGGAAAATACACTTTGAATAAAAGAAGAATGCATGTATAAAATGCTAAATGTCAGATGGGATCATTAGACGGAATGAAATGCACCTACACGAGAATGAAAATGGTCCAACATGACAGTTCCTGGTTGTCACTTCTCTGGAATATTCTGTACAATAATGTACAACAGTGGAGGTCCTGGATCTCCTCATTGCCAGCATGTCCCGAGTAACCGGAGGGACCTCAGGGGCTGGAATACTAAAAGTTAACAAATGGCCACTTAACATGATCCAAGCCTAGCAGGTCATGTGGTTTCATGTCTGGTCCTTTTCCTTGTGAATTATCCCACAGGAGGCTCCGAGAGGCCAAGTCCATGAGAAACTTGATCTTAACAATCATACTGTTTCCCTCCAATACTGCCGATTCACTGAGTTCTCCACAATCACAGTAGACCAGTTAATAGAAGAAATTTCCAGGTTGAACACCATTGTCTATCGCATTTTGGGGTATGGAGCCCCTCTTTTGCTATAACCAATCCAAAATGTAGTCTTTCAGTGTCTCCATGTATTTCCTTTGAAACCTTTCTTAGTCATGGTCCATTTCAGCATCTGCTCCACAACAACAAAACAAGCACAACTTCAATTTTTTTGATAATATTTCTGTAGTTCTTCAGTTTTTTTTCTGTTATTTTCAAGATAGCAAATCATCAAGACACCCATTTTTAAACACACGCACAAATAAAAAAGAAATCTGTAACCAGGAGACACTGGAGATGAGTGGACGTATGAAGACATGGTTTGTTTGTTGTCAATCTGTGGGTTCAGTTGGTCGTCTGACGGCTGCCGGCTTTAGCACACGGTGCCGTTCTCCTGTCGGGACTTGGGGCAGGTGGATCGGGGTATTGGCTGGACAGAGGGAGCCAGGGTGCAGAAGAAGCCAGCGATGAGGGTAAGGCCGAGGCCGCCCCAGGCGCAGAACATGGACCAGCCGTAGCCATGGCCGATGTCGTCAGGCAGGCCGTACAGGTACCGCGGGTAACGGGAGAGCTCGAAGTTGATGCCGGCAACACAGGTACAGAGGGAGATGATGCAGAAGGTTCCTGCAACGACAGAACATGATACATCAATTCTCTGTCACGGTGAAAGAGCAACCAAACCCAAAGCTGTGATGACCCTGAAACCTACTGGTGAAAACAGGTTCACTCTTAGAAATAAGGGTTCTTGAGGTTTCAACCAGAACCATTTGCTTCTGAGGAACACTTTTTTGAAGAAAAGGTTCCTTGAGGGTTTTTTGTAAGACCAAGGGGTTCCATTAAGAACCATTTTTATCCAAAGAACCTTTATTTGGAGGAAAGACTTCTTCAAGAATTGTTGAAAGCAGTGCCTCACCCTCATTAATTACATGGTACCCATGTTTCAAATGGAATTTTGCAAATATAGATGTATATGGAATCCACTCAGTCAAATCATTTTTCTCGTGTTCAGCCATGGTTGATATCTTTACCATAATTTCATGTCATACAATATCACATGGTCTGCTTATACTGTCTTTTTTTTTTTTTCAGGGATATGTCATAACCCTCATGAAATGATTTTTTTCACTATCAGGATTTGATCCATTTGCTTCACAAACATTTATAAAGTCTAGAAGAACTGAAAGATTAAATCATTTTGTCCCCATTTAAGTTAGCAGAGAGCTAAACCAGAGGTAGCTGGCTCGACTGGAGGATGTCGCTAGTGGCGCTTGCTCTATGGGCCCAATAATACAGAAGTAACACCAATCATCTGGGTAGTTTTATATGTGGCAGCTGAACATTTTTGACTTTATGCATCACTGAGCAACCTTCATAGGAATGAAACGAGTTCTGCCCCCAATGCTGTATCCAGGTCTCTCTATACACCAAAAGATTATCCTGTGGGGACAAGCCACAGAACCCTTTCTGGTTCTAGTTAGCACCTTGAGTGTAGTGAACTGGCCATCTCACATCCTACCAATTTCCAATGTTGTCTCCTACAAAATATGTTTGTTATTCCCTTGATTGATCCCTATTGTTGCCTGGATTATGTTTACAGGCCACATCCATGAAATTCTTATACTGCAGAGAATTCATAAAGAGGAGGTCAAGGTCGATGGTTGGACATAAAAAGCACAGGACTTTGACGCTAGAGATGTGGGTCTAGGTCCTTTGTCCTGGGTTACGTTAAGGCTACTGAAACACTTTCTAAGAGTAAAGCATAGATGATGGCTTTGGTAAATACTGAACAAGTCAATGCATAACCAAGATCAACACCTTCCCCTGACCTCAAAGGGTGTAGTATGTTGCCTAAAATGCGAGGGTGAAAAGCCTGCCATCATGGACACAAATGGGGACAGTGGCACACAATTTGAGACTGTCTCTTTGAATCTCCTTTTGAAGGTATTCATGATGTTGTACTTGGTGCTCTTTACTTAATTGTTCACATGAAAAAAAGCTCAAGTGCCAGAAAAAAATGTAAGTATTGTACTTAGAAAGATTACATTTGGGCCTACAAAAAAACTGGTTTCGGTGGCACAATCCTGGCAGAAAATACACCACTATCCCCTGTGGAAAAACAGCAATTGGTCCCTTAAAACAACCCCATTTGTTGACTAAAAAGCTGCTCAAACAACCATGATGAGTCACTAAAACACAACTGGTTTTGCTGTTTGTTGGTCTCAAAAAGTGGTCGGCAGCTTGGCAGGGTTCTTGCCACATTGTCCACCATCCCCTCCATCTCCCAATGACAAAGTCAGCACATATAATACTTCACTTTAGAAACACTGATGATATACATATGAAATGTTCACATGTAACATATTTGTGGTTTGCAGAATGAACAATACCAACATTTTCTTCTGCCAACCTGGCTGGAAAAAAGGGAGCTTGAGTGAGAAGTTGAAACTGTGCCAAATTTCTCACCTGCCCAAACAGTATGCTTGTTGGGTTGAGGGATTTGGAAATTTACAAGAAATGTCCCTTTTGTGTTGGCATTGACCAAAAGTAACCATTTCCTCATTATGTTAATAAAACATTTAATCCTGATGGCATTATGTTTCCTGCAAAATGTATTTGCAGAATCTTGCCAGCTAAGTGTCTCATTGTTTGTACTGATGATTCAACCATTAAAGTTTCAAGTGCTGCAAATGAATCACCTGATACTGTCTCTGCATTGTGAGGAGGACTTTTACTTCAGAGCCCTGGCTGCCTGATATAACCCCAACTCCTCCATCACTCTGCAGTGTCTGCATTGCATTGTGGTCTATTGTTGGTGGACAAATGTGTCTCACTGCTCTCCCCCTGCTGGATCTGTCCCTGATCTTTGAGTAAAATCATGTTTCCAGAAAAAAAGACCACTATGCTTCACCACAAAAAACACAACCTAAGGGCAAAACTTAAGGACATCACGAAGAGAACATGCAGCCAAACCACTGACACCCCTTACTTTGAATCTTTCGCTATATGTAAATAATCTGTCCACTTTATCTCATCTGAATGGCTCGTCTACTTTGTGCTGTGTTTAGCAGAAGCAGTTGGAGCTCTACATTTGGCCTCATTTTGGGAGCTCTGTGACCCTGTGGGCTGCTTCGCAGTGATTTGGCCACTGCAGACTGACCTAGCCTATTTCTTGGGCCTTTATTGCCAAGCAACATAATTGACTTTTTAATTGCCTGTTCATTATACAACTGTAGGGCACAGCAGCACTAATCCAAAGCCCATCATAATTGAGTGTGCAGTTGTCTCCTGCCAACCCAGAAATGCGCAGCACATAGCATATCAGAGTGTGTGTAAGGTTACAACTGACAGTGGGACATACAGGGCTGTGTGCATGTGTTTGTGTGTGTGTGTGTGTGTGTGCGTGCGTGCTTGGGGGCTTTAAAAAGCCCATATATGCGTCTTTTTTAAGCATGCGTCAACCTGCTAAAAACAGGTTATATTTCTCATTGCCAGTAGACCAGAGCTGTGTACATGGCTCTGCAGCAGATGAGCACGACTTTCTGTATGTGGGTTTTATTTTTTATTTTTTGGGCTGTGTCACGTTTGACGTCACAGGCAGGCTAGAGAACAGGTAAACAGTAGAGAGTAGCATGGAGGCCTTGGAAAACTTTGTGGTCTCGCTTTCAAACTGGGTGCAGACTAATGTAGATCAGTGTTTGAGTGCTGTTTGGGCAGAGATGGACGGTATTTTGTGATGGTGCATCATTGCATCTTGTCAGTAAAGTAAAGTAAAGTAAATTTGACCTAGGTATAAATTCTGATTAAAACCTTTCCCATTACACTAAAAAGCCAGATGTTAGCGGGTTTTGTGCAGTGGGAAAGGGGGCTGTACGTGACTCTTTCCCTCATCAATATAAATCACTATCATCATCACTGATGAGAACACACAGTTGGTCATGAAGTGCTGGCTAACAGTATGAACATTTGTAATGGGGGTCAAAGTCATTAGAGGTGTTTAAGATGAATTCACAGTTGGATAATGTTGGATAAAAAATCTTCTAAAGAAAGTGTGTATTTATGTGCTTTTCCGTCTGCTATTGTTGTGAGAATATTTGAGACTGAAATCAGACTAAAATCATGAGTTTCCCTCAGTTGTTGTACATTCCTGTGATCTTGATAATTTGCTGTAAGGTGGTCACTAAACCAAGCTGAAGTCAGTCTTTTTCTCACTGACCTTTTGTACATTTTAGTCTTGGCTCAGGCAAATAGAGAACTTCAATGATGTGAAAACTGTCAACAGCCAAAAGCTGTGCTCTACGCACCATACAGGAAGCAGCAAACCAGGTAGACAGCAAACATTGAGGGGACTCCGGGGAGGCACAAAGAACAAGTCTCAGTTCTCTTGTACTGTGGTAAAGGAGGAGAAACTGAGTGGACATGCGGCGTGAACAAGAGTCAGTGTTTAATTCGTTGTGTATCTGATCCACCAACCAGCACTTATTTTACTGAGAATGTTCATTTTTGAAACCGTTTGCATCTCATTCCCAGTCTCCTCCCAATAAAATAGCACAGGTAGTCAGTGGAGGCTGGTTCCAAGTTGAGTCGACAAAATCCAAATTGCAAAATTTGAAAAACAGATTGTCATAGGCAAATGTGTATGTTTGTGAATGGCAATCAATCGTAAATTGACAGCGCACTTTTGCTAGTCAACAATTAGCATACATCCCAGTGGTGTGACAGGGACAGGTAAATCAAAGGCCTGGAAGGAGGTAACAGATGCTGTTAACTGTTGTATGAACCATCCAAGAAGTTCACTGAAAATGGTTTGATATGAAACTTGATGGGGGGACAAAAAAAAAAAGCATAACTACACACACATAAAAAAACCCACAACAGCTATATGAGCAGGCTCCTCGCAGTCTCTGTCGGGAATAAGCAAACTCAGAAGGTAAGGTGCTGACGTGTTACATCAAGTGTTAAATCACTATATGACAGCCATCACTGATAGCTTAGTGTGTGGTCAGTAACGTGGGTCTCACAGTCTCGCACTCAAACAGAAGATACATTTGTTAAGTTCTCTCTCCTGACTGATTCAAGTCAGAACAGTAAAAAAAACCCACATATATTAAGTCAATTTAAAAAAATCAAATCCGAAGCTTAAATCTGCTAACTGCCAACTAATTTACTTGCCTGTTCAAAGGCATCTGCGTATTGTGAACAAAATAAAGCACAATACAAATTAAAATTGTGATTGCTAATAAGCAATATATATGTGCAATCCTTATTTACACAAGCACTACGAGCAGTCAGAAGCAGGTGTAGATTTTACAAAAAGAGCAGATACTAACAAATTAATGAATGCCAAAATACACACAAATTCCTTCTGCTCACGTTTCATGAATGAGACCCATTGTCTTTCAATGTGAGAGGCTGTCGAACACAAGAAAAAGTCTTTTCAAAGTCTTCTAAGGTATTGTTGGCACAATATAACATCTCTGTGCTCTTGGACTTTACAAAGGAAGAGACAACAAAGAAAGCTTGCACTGACCTATGCAGTAATGGTTCATGACTGTATGTCTGTATTAATTCACTGAATGTCTTTTCATTGCACTTCTGTTGGCATTTACCTTTTATCGACTAACTTCTCCACCTACACTGAGCGTAATAACTTTTTTTTGCGATACTTCTGGAGGTTTTTCAAATTTTTTTGTCATTTCCTGCCAGATACAACATGTTAATCAGGGATATTTAGAGGTGTTAACTTTGGACAGAGCCAGGCTAGGTGTTTCCCCCTGCTTTCAGTCTTTATGCTAAGCTAGGCTAACCATGGACGTGAGACTGTTATCATCTGAACATCTCTATCTCAGAAAGAAAAGGAAAAAAGGAACTCAATTAAAACCATTTATCAGAAAACTTTTGAAATATTTGTAGCATGTGAGATGATTACACTACAGTTCTTGTAACAGCAATTTATCCATGTGCGAGAAGAAAAATGCCCCGGGCTGATTTATGGAAGTCCATTACCACCAGGGAAATGACTAAATAAATCCAAAGTTAATGTATGAATGATAAAAATGCATGCTTGAATCTTCTTAATTTGTTTCTTACAGTATTAGGAGTGTGTGTATGTGTGTGTGTGTGTGTGTGTGTGTGTGTGTGTGTGTGTGTGTGTGTGTGTCTGTGTGTGTGTGTGTGTGTGTGTGTCTGTGTGTGTGTGTGTGTGTGTGTGTGTGTGTATGTGACTCACCTCCCATTAGGAAGAGGAGGCCAGCCACATACTGCATCAGGCCTCTGTCCCAGCAGCAGCCGAGCACGCCAATGATCCAGCCAAACAGGATGATGGCCACAGCCATGCCCATGAAACCTGCTGTCATCCGCCGCAAGTCTGAGGAAACACAAAAGGAGGGATGTTAAACATCTCTAGAATAACAAGTTAACACAGACCTGAACAGGATACTGCAGCTGTGAGGAGACAAAACATAACACACATGGGAGGTTGATAATCAGCCCTGCTGAAACGTACATTTACACACTTCCTGCCAACAGGAATACAACAGAATAGCCCACCAGCCCATAAAGACCAGCAGTGTCAGGCACAGACACACTGGTCCAGTGCTAATGAACACTGTGCAGATGATGCATTCTGACACAGTGGTGTAGCGTTGCAAAAACTCCCACACCCTAAGTTCAACTGACACAAAACCAGCTCCACACATCCAGCTGTCCTCACAGGTCAGACAGAATCTGTTCTTATGTTTCACTAAATCACAATTAGCCTCCGATGAAGCCACCATAAACAGAAATTACACTGCAGACACACTTTTATAGCTCTGAGATGCCACATCTCAGACAGTGCTGACCTGATTCTCCTGGACCTAAGGAAGTATTCTGCTCTGCCATTACCCTGCTGTGGACATTATGATTGAAGCCCAGATTTTAAAGCTGCATTTATTGATTTTTTTTTTTGACTGATTGCTGGCAGCAAGACAAGCCTAAAACTGTCTGTCTGACTCTGTCTCTCTCAGTTCAGTCCCTCCAGGATTTCAAGGGCCTTTTTTAGGGGGCAAGTAGGGGCTGAGCAAATCAATATGCTCAACAGTGAAATTAAGATTTACACATTTTAAATGGTGAAATATGCGTAAAGTTGCGGTGATTGGACAAAACTGCAAGAGAACCCAGAACTCAAGAACTCAAGGGGACTGGCTCAAGTTGCGTTATTTGTTTTGTTTGCAACATCGCAACATCCTAGAGGGACTGTCTGACTCTCTCTCTCTCTCCGTCTCTGTCTCTCAGTCAGACTCACACTGACTCCCAGTTGTCTGTTGGTACACAGCAAGAGAAGAGTTATGATACATGACAGATCAAGAAATTCTTGTAAAACACAAAAAATATGAGAAAGGTTGAAGTTGAGGATTATTTTGCAGATAAAGAGCTGTTCCTAAATTCTGTTAAATCCCAGATGAGCAAAAAGGGAAAGGGGGGGCAACACAGAGCAAGAGATATACAGATAAAGATAAAGAGTTCTGAGAATCAAACAAGAACTACAGCAGGAAAACTCATAAGCAGTATAAGACAGCTTATCTCCCGGTCTTTTTAATGTTGCATTTTTTTTTCTGACATCAGTCTCGATGAGTGAAGGTAGACTGATGGTAGTCAGGGCAAAATATGAATCCTTTACTGTGCTTTTTATAAATGTTTATGCTCCCTGTGTAGGACCTGACAGAGTTCAGTTTGTCATTGAGCTCAGTGTGGATTGAAATCAGGTTTTATTCCAAGGAGGAGATTTTAATTGCACAGGAAATGATCAGGTAGACAGGAATCACTGAACCTCATGCTGCCTCAAGACGTGCAATCAGGCAGCTGACAAAAAACTCATGTACAGGAGAGAGAGGAGAATAGACAGCACATGTAGTTTGAGAGTAGAGAAAAAGTCTTTACTATGACAAGATTTCATCATTTTACTCTTTTAAGCATCATTTTAGAAGGCAGAATGCTCAATGACCTCATCATAATATTTATGGGTAACTTTGGTATCTCCAACCTGGACACTATTTTCCCATGTTCTTGTGTCTAAGTGACTAATGGAAACAGCAATTTTTGACAGTGATCCAGTATTGAGAGAGAGAGCGCTGCAGCCGGCAGCAGCAAAACAGGCTGCAATGTAACGGCTCGGGACAGCTGTGCCTCATCAATTTACATCCACTGAAAGTGTTTGTTTTTGCCACTGACAGGCTCATATTGTTATTAGGAGTGTTTGGAAACATTATGGAAAGGAAGCCACAGATAAAATGCTTTTCTATACCTTTTGCTTGTTCCGTTCTGTTATTTGTCCAGGTTCAGTGTAATGGCTAATTATCTAGCTGATTTCAGACAAGAGATTTCAGTCTGGCAGTGTCTCTCAAATTGTCTACTTCTATTAGTACACTTTAATGTAGTACGCTATGTACACTATACGTCTTGTGCGGTGCATTAATTCAACATGGTAGTGTTGTCTCAAATTTTTTGCACTTATTGAAAGTGACAAGTTGTTTTTTTTTAAATGCCTCTTCTTTGTCTTCTCTCTAAACTGAATTGCAAACAGAGGGTGGAACATTATTGCCAACATTTGATTGGTATCTCCGCCCACACAAAAACCAAACTTATACCTCAACGTCAATGCTGATTAAAATGTGCTGCCGTAGCTAGGAGCAACTTAGCCAGCTAGCTTAGCTGTTGTCCCCAGTTGCCAAAATTTTTAAAATTAGGAAAAAGGTAGTTTACGTCGTTGAAGCAGTGGCGGGATTGTGGGAAGGTGGAGACTATGCAGCTTTATGAAAGGCCTGAAGACTGAAATAGTAGAGCTGCAGAGTTCCGCAGAGTCCACAGGAAATCGGGTCAGAGATGACTTGTGTCTTTACCATCACGTTAAATATTGAATCTATGTGCAGTTTTATAAATGTGGTCCTTTGCTGAGATGACACAGTGCAGGCAAACAGAAAGAGACAGTGTGTGTGTGAATAAGGCCATGCTCTGCCACAAGGACAGCAGTATGCTCTGCAGGAGGGTAATGACAGCGACAGCGACTGGCTGCAGAGAGGAGCTGAAATATGAAAAGCAAGAGAGAGCAAGAAGCGCTTCAAGCAAAACCCTGACTCCTCTTCTCCGAGTAGATTAGAATGTCATGGGTGAGCTGCTCTGCTGGGGGGAGGATGGGGGAGGTAAGGAGGAGGACTCCACCATAGAGGACGCCATGTGGTGGGGCGAGAAAGGTCAAAACATTTGGCCTGAGAGCATAAATGTACAACAACAAAAGACTAACCTCTTCTCATGTAGTACATGCTGTACATGTTCCTTCATCTTAACCTCTTCATACCCAACAACCACTGTAATGGACATCGAATGGTTATTGGCCTCAAAATGACCTATTGCGCTTATTTTTATGTTTATACAAGTATTTAAAGTTTGTACTGGAACATGTTTAAATGCCTTAATGGTCAAAAACACTTAGTTTCCTCATACTGTCTGTCCTGGAACGCCTGTATTCACTCTCTGTGTGAGAGGGCTCAGTTAAGAGCCCATCTCTTTAGGCCCCCCTGCTGAAAAAGTCCAGTCTGCTCTGATTGGTCAGCATTTTCAGGTCTTCTGCATCTCAGCATTTCTGCACTGTCATTGCAACCAGGGAATGACTGTAACTGTGAATAATGGCACTTTCTACTATTAACAACTCATCAATAAAAGCTTTTACACACAGAGTGAATATGATCTGAAATTGGAGAGAAATTAACAACCTCGACAACCAAGACATGTCTCTCTGACATTAGCATGTAGATACATGTACACTGGCATTGCAGCCGGGGAATGACTGTAACAGAGAACAGCATCAGAAACTGGGGAGAAATTAACAACATTGTCTATTTAGACAAGTTTTCCTGATGTTAGCGTGTAGCTACATGTATAAGCAAAGTTCTTGGAGCCAGGGAATAACTGTAGCAGAGAATAGTGGAACTTACTTCTGAGACAAATCATCAATACAAGTTTCCAAACACAACCAGACATGTTCCGGTAGGAATATGATCCAAAATCAGGGAGAAATTTACAAAATCCACACCCAAGTTCCGTGTGACCCTGATGTTAGCATGTAGCTACATGTAGCAGTGTAGCTACATAAAGTAAACACTTGCAGTAGCGTACCTGGAGCAGATGACCATATAAAGAAATCCAGCGCACTGTTTCCAGAGTTGAAAAACTGTTTGAAAGTGTTCAGAATGGTAGAAGGCCTGAGGTCTTTTTGCTCACAGGGATTATTTCTATATACATTTACCTAATTTTTTGAAACTTGGGCCACATTTAATATGAACATCCTTCACTGTAACACTATAAGACACAAATTATGGAAAAGTCCCCTTTAAAATCTGGCTTTTCTAATTAACTAATTAACTTTCTAATGTTACTTAGGTAAAAAACATAAAAATAAAATCTTTGAACTCCTCTGCAATTGGATAAAAAGATAATTAATATTATTTAGTGACCCTGTGACTTAGTGGTAAAATACCCCTCAAACAAAATTGTTTTGGTTCCCCAAAATGATCCATGACTAAAACATTTTGTGTGACAAATGGGTGCAAATGGTGTTAAATGCAAGATATTCTCACTAATCTTATGATTCTGACGGAAAGCTCCATGTAATCTGCATTTCTAAAATGCACTCTTTTATAATGTCATGATGAATGACATGGAAACAAACTATATAGTATACATAGAAATACAAAGACTGAAGTATTGTTTAGGCTGACTGTCCCAGAGCCATTTCTGACACATGCAGATGCTGATGTCTGCGCATGACATTATGAGGAAGGAGCTCGTGTGGAACTTCCTGTCAGAAGGCCTGTCAGTCAAACACTGTAACTGTGGTGACCCCTACCCTTTACAGTGAGGCATGAACTTGGTGGAAGCTGTTTGACAGTCAGTGACACTGTAGAAGTCATGATTCATCTTGCTGAGGATTTTGGGTCGTTGTTTTGCTTAGTAGTGTAGACTCAGCTTCATTTGTATTACACTGAGCATATTTTAATGTTTTGCTGTGACTAATATTCTGTATTATTTTACTTTAACAAACCCTTTTCTGTTTCAGACGTTTGTTCCAAACATATATGATCCACATAATGACCCGACTAATGTGAAATTTGCTGTTGTTATACATGATCCCCAGAGGATGACTCCAAATATTTTTGCTGACCCTAACTGATCGTTTCAGAATTTTTTCGGGTTCTTGTCTAAATTAAATGGTTTCAAATTGTTTCTATTGGTTGCTAATTTTTTTTTTGTAATTGTAGCAATTTAACATTGTGCCAAACACCCCCTTAACAAATGTACATCATGAATCACAAATCATCTCATTCTACAAAACATTTGTGTACATTAGAGCTGAGACCTTAACCTTTCATTTGCTACTGGTTAGAATATTCCAACATGAATTATGCCAGAGAAATATGGCATAGGGTGAAAAGCGTGCCAACCAACTCTGGCCTCCCCTACTCCAGAGGCTGTCCCGGACACCTGAGCTGGAAAAGACACAGAGAAGCTTGGGGACACTTTTACTATGTAGCCAGTGTGTAAAAACTATTGATATTTACAATACCTAGGCCAGATCACCAGAGACTATTTACTATGAAAATTAAACATGTAAGACGGTGTTTAAGCACACATAATCACAGTAATGGGTGTTAGGGGAGAAAACTAGAGCCTAATGTGCTCTCGTATATTAAGCATGATGCAAACATAACAGAAGGTACTGGACACAGTGGAAAAGTATCATGCAAACACACACACACACACACACACACACACACACACACACACAGAAAAGGTCTTATTGTGGTTGGGAAAATACTGAGAAACATAATAGTCTCTTGCGTAAGACAGAGAACATCTGGCCTTATGAAACGGGGTTAAGATTGATGAGCTTTTGGCAAAAACAGCAGTGTTCATGACTGGACCTTCCAGGAAAACGTTGCTGTTATTGGGAAAAGGAATCAAAATTAAGGAAAACAAGTAAGGGACTTTTCAGAAATATGATTAAAAAAACAAGATGTAATGGGAAACGAAAGTGTGAGGTGCTCTCAAGCACATCTCAATAGGGTATGCCAAGTTCAGCAGTCTGATTTACTAAAACCTAGGTCTTCTCAGGGTCTTGAATTCCCTAAGTCAGTCAAAGAAATAGTGAGTAAATATTGATACATACTGAAGTTCATTCCAAACTCTGCCGTCAAGTTTGCCAAAGAGGTCCACTCATTTTCTGTTCAAATCCCCAGTGAGAATTTTCTTTGTCATAACTGTATACACTGCTGTTCTATTATCTAGAGTTATCAGTTCACTCATTCAAATCTGGTTTTGACATTGAGCTTAGAGTCAGAATCACATGTAACACTGAATTTGTTTACCTGTTAAAAAGGCCAGTGGTGGGTAGAGTACTAAAAATCTATACATAAGTAGTACAATTACCATTGAAAAAAACCTATTCAAATCCAAGTAAAAAAAAAGTACCTGTTTAATAAATTACTCAAAGTACAAGTTACTGTACTGTTCATGAGTGACGGTGGGACAAAACAAGATTTTGCACGAGGCCCCCAAAAAGCCAGAAGCGCACCTGCTTGCTGGTGTGTCTACTGGACAAGTATGCAGCTGTCACAGGGAGAGGAACAGCATGGTGACAAGGACAAAATGTGATGGAGCGATCTCATTGCAGCCTCTTGTCCCACAGGGGATGAAGAGGAGTCAGTAAATTAGAAAGTGATTAACTTTAGTGACTCGATTTGAGCTGCTGCAGAGTTTAAACTCCTCATGGTTAACGTTATCGTCAGCTTGCTCACTGTAAAGGCGAACATCAGATGCTGACTTGTTAGCATTACCTGTCACATTAACGTTAAAGTCCAACAATAGCTTACTGGTAATGTTAATATTAATAATAGTAAGCTTACCTCACTGACTTGATTGAATTTCCCTTTAGCTGTGGCTGTCATGAGGTCAGAGGCTGGCGGCTCTGTGCTGTGTATACGTGTGTGTGCAGGGGGTGTTTTTTTTTACTCTCTAGGCTGCTGTAGTGAGGTGCTCTCCCCTGTACAGAGCAAAGTTGTTCTAATGAAGGCATAAATGGCAAATGAAGGGAAGTAAAAAGTAGATTACTGGCTAAAAAGTATACTTGAATAAGAAGTAGAAGTACAATTTGAACAAAAGACTACTTTTTACTGGTATGTACTTGTAACGCGATCCTACCCACCCCTGTATAATGTAATGTAATTTGTATAATGTTGAGAAACAAAACAAGAGTTAAAAACCAGGATCTGTGAACATAGGCCTAAGTGGTCTATTCATAATCATGATGATTAATCTTCTGTAGCTAGGCACTGCAATCATCACAACCACAGCTTCAGTGAACTTCATTACATGCGCATTGAGACAGTGGAGACGCCATGGAGAGGTGGTAACAGAGACAATGCTTCTCCTTGACACCCTCATCCCCAATGGGATAAATGAGGAGGTTTCTTTTGCTTGTTTTACATTAAGTTAATATATTTGTGTTGTTTTGCTGTCATGTTTTAGTGCCCTGTACCATGGGATTCTGTGCCATGAAAAGTTGTGCCTTCCCCTGGTGTGATGTACTTGTTTCGCTGGTTGTGGTCACCTATAATTAACTCCACCTGTGTATATTGTTTGTGACATTGCCGGAATACATGCTGAAGAAGGACGTCTTGCCCGAAACGTCCTCATCTTTGCTTTATGTACTCCCTGTGAAGTTGCAGTAAATCTAAATGTGGACCAAAATACTACCTGACTCTCTTTAGTGTGTCTATTTGATTAGACACAAGTGTAGTAATTAAGTGATTTTCTACACCAGCAAGGTAACAAAAACAAGCATACCCAACAACATAGTGCAGGAAGACAAGAAAATATTGTTCATGTTGGTATAACTGTGCTCCGTTTGACTTAGCATCAATGGACTTCACATTATTCAAAACTTGGATTTATTTTTATGAGAAACCTTTTTGATTCTATTAATTGCTGAACCCTTACGGACACAAGAAATACGTTATCTAGAAATGAGCCAACTTATTTTGATAGAGCTTGGTGAAGTTGGGTTCGTACTGGATGTGGAGGCGCTGCAAAGTGCCAGTATTCCACTTCCTGCTTCCAATCGCTGCCCATGTTAACCAACTGGGTTGTTTACACAGAGGGCACTGTGGCCCTGATCTCTGCAGCTGGCTTGCGATCTGCAGCAACAGCTTCATTGTCTGGTCTATTTTCTCTCGAATCTGGCAAGAAAACACACTGATAATACATGATGAATGATATAAAGGATATATTATATATGATATAATGGATTTGATCTTATAAATGATAGAATATGCATCCCATGCTCACTTATTCCACATATTAGTCAGCTGTGTCTAAACAGAGAGTGAGAGAGATGTGCAGACACACACACTCGCACACAAACACACACACTAAAGCAGACAGACAGACAGACAGACAGACAGATAGACAGAGACAGAGAGACAGAGCTCCACATGTGATTAGAAAAGAGCAGAGGACAGAATCACTGGAGTGAACGTCCAGGCGACTGTTCGCACGACTATTGACAAATCAGGGTGCTTTGGCGTCCAGTGTAAACCTGGTGTGGCACTAATGTAGGTCAGGGTGAGTCGTTGCTCTACTTTGAGCGATATTTCTCCTTCTTTCTGCACCCTGACTGTCCCTCTGTCAAGTCAGATTAGCCCTCAGCATGTCCTTTGTCAAGAGAAACATCCTGCAGGTCACTGTGGGACTCCACCGGTTTAATAACTGAAGAGGACAAATATGGAGCAAAATCCCTCGTGGCGTACTCTAGAAGAAACCCCTCCTGGGTAACAATGTCCTGTGAGTCCACAGCATTACTACCCCTCTCCTGTATGAATACATGTGCTGAACCTCCTGCCTGCAGCAAATACCGAGAGATAGAGGTGGGCAAATATGAGAGGGCAAGAAAACAGTAGGGTGTTAGCAAGCTAGCAGATTAGGTCTCAGAATGATAAACTTGATTCAGTAAAAGATGGTAAACAGTGTTGATACCACCACACAGGATACAGCATGTAAATAAGACAGATCACACAAATCAGAAATTCAACAACACACACACACACACACACACACACACACACACACACACACACACACACACACAAGCCCTGTCATTATAGACAACTGGTGGCAGGAGATCCTCAGTAACCAGCTGAGAATACTAACTATTTGACAGAGCAAAACCTCCCCCAGTTCCACAGGGAAGAGTTGTGCAAGCTCAGAAATAGAAGTACAGGAGGCGGATTGTGACTCAGGGAATGTGACAAGGAGTCGCTGCAAGAAATCTCCTTAAAAGAAACATCATCTATTACAACTAAAGTAAACCCAAATGAACAATGGGGTGTGTAAAACAGCAATTGGACCAATGCATGGTTGTGTGAAAAGTGTACTATGTTGAAGATGCAAACCCAAAGTAGAGAGCACATGGTCCAGCTTTTATAGCCTGGGAGGTCCAGGTGAACTACCTCAGCAGATGACCCTCGCATGTCAGACTATTTCCTGCTAAAGTTGGCCAGGACAGCCTCTTAGACAGTGGGACAGACATCACAGTATGTGTCAGTACTGAAAGGTACAACAGGCTCAGTGGCCGCCAGATGCAAACCAGTTCAGCCTGACCTGTTAGTGCAGGCTCTGTCACTCCAAAAAATACAATTCTGCTCAGCTGTCCAGGGTTAAACTGCTAAGACATAGACGCTGTGAGACAAATTCGCACTAGAGACTTTGACATGTACTGCACTAAACACACTGCCGCACCTGTGCATTGACACGAGCCTTGAGTGTCCACCCACTGTTGCACCACTGTGGCAACAAAGGGTGCTCCCGAATCTGACTCTGAAAAGCACAAATAACACAGAGGAAACAGATATTTATTCTATCTGAGTTGCTTGGTATTATTTGGCAGGAAGAAAAGCAATGATTGCCATTTGTGTTTCCTCAAATTGATTCATATAATTGTGTATGGTCACATGATAAAAATGTCCACTCTGACTGCAACATAGGTAGACAGCGGGCGGCGGGCAGAAAGCTGAAGATTCCGGACTGTCACTCTCGCGTCAGGGAGGAGGAGGCATTACATGCACGAGTAGCGTGACAAAAGCCTGGTGTGGTAGTTGGATTTCTTTCAAACCCCCACAAATCAAAATGAAGCTTAAAACCTGTACTTTTTAGTTGTATGTATTCATTTCTGCTATATAAAAAAAGATAAAATATTCAAAAGAGTTCAGTTAGTATTTATCTGTTTAAGATTTAACATGCTGTACATATCAGCCATAGGTTTCATGGACTTTTGATTTAGCATCCACTAACACCCTACCAAGTACTTCACGGTCATTCAAACCAGCCCACTTTAATCCCGAGGTCATCAAATACTAGCGCTTTGTCACACCCTCAGCGTATGGTATTGATACTAAAGGCAGCTTTTAACATCTTCATGACTCACACAGGGTTTTCAGCTAACTCCAAAGTAAACCCATCCTTATCAATACTTAAGTGACTGATGTATACAAGATGTATATAAGAATTTAGAATTTCTTTTATTTACTTTTATTTCATATGGGTAGAGGAAATCTCCACTAATCTAATTTATACAAAGTAAAATGCCATAGGCTTGTGCGAATAACATTAGCATATTTTATCTGTTTGGAAAACGTGTTTAGTATAAGACAGTTGTTTTGTCAGTGAAGCTTGTGAGCTATAATGAAGCCGAATTTTGTAATGTTACCATTGTTAAATGCTGATGTCCCTGGCTTTATACGTGTAGAGGAAATATCCGCTAGCTGCTAGGCTAATATATACAATGTAATATGCCATAGGCTTGTGCTAATAACATTAGCATGTTGTATTTGTGGGATTTCCACATAAAAATTTCTAAAAACGATTAAACCAGTATTATATATTTTATTTAGTTGTGTACTTTGATTATCAGAAATGTTTCCAACAATTTTTCAAACCCAGATAAATATAAATTATTAATAACAGTAACGGACCGTGTCATTAGGTCGCAATGGCGGCGTAACTCCAGTTACCATAGACGTTAAATGAAGGAGAAGAAGCAGACCGGCTGAGACGTCAGAGAATGAACGTTACTGTTGCTAGGCTAAGCTAACTCGTCATGGATCATGATTATGCATTGACAGTTGCTGCACCTTCTGACACTGAAGCTGTCCCGGTAAACAACCCAGTAAAATGGAAACGTACGGGTCAACCAAGCGATCCCAGAAGAATTTGGGATAAGAAGAGAGCTAAATCCAGGATAAATATTGGTGTGGCCTTTCCGAGATGGAGAGAGCTTCATGAACATCTAGGACTACAATTCGATGCCGACCTCACGTGTGTTCTACTAGACAGGTAAGCAAACATCTGGCTGATGTTATCAAAATATTAATAATTTCCACCAGTGTATTGCAAGCACTGCTGCCTGCCGGGGCACCAGCGCTGCGGAGCGGTGTGGAGCGGAGGCTGGCTAACCACAACATCTAACGTCAACGATAGGTTTCTATAATGCTGAGCTGATGCCGGTAAATGAACTGCATTTATAAAAGAGGCAGAGGAATAGCTAAACATAAGACGCACTGAGCAAGAGAGCAGCAGAGAGGGAGAAGCCATCGCTAACTGTAAAGCTAAGTAACTAGCAGTTTGCTCAAATAACTAGCAGATTGCTAACCGCTCAGCTAAAGTAAGTAGCATTTCTGAATAGAGTGTAAATAACTGAGGTTAGCGAGACAGTCGCTAAAAAAGAGAGCCATGACTTTAACACACAGAAAACCGGACATTATAATCAGTTTATTAAAAAAATCCCGGACACCCTGGACGGGACGTGAAAAGTAGACATGTCCGGGCAAAAGAGGACGTTTGGTCAGCCTAAGTAGCATTACTACTGACAGTTAGATCAGAGTTTGAAGATCCGGTGTAGGTACTAGATCGGCTGGGCTGCTACACCGTCCGATGGATCCCATTTGCATAAAGTGAAACATAAAGTGAATATAACTTCAGTAATATACCTAGTTCATGAGCATTTCTTTGCTGCTGAAGCTCACTCTGCCAAAAAAAACTGCCACGATCGGTTTCAGTTACACGGAGTGAGGAACGTTAGATCTGTATCTGCTATATAAAGAGAGAGAGAGAGCTGATACAGAATGAAGATGTAGAAATATACTTCATAATTAATTATTTGCCAATATTAAATCAATTTGATGCGTTGAAGGCACAACAATGGCATTGTCAATATTATATTAGCTTAAATACTAATTTAACTTGGCTTCCAGTATAAACCATGTCCACTCTGTTTTTTATCAGAATACAGACACAGAGACAGATATCTTTGTTGGTTGAACAGATACAGGTGATGACGTCTCTGTACACCTCTAATAGCAACATCACTAACAGTCTATGAAAACAGGTCAACAGAGCAGATGGTTCAGTCTGACACTCTGTATGCAAACTCAGTATCACAACATGTCCTACGACAGCTGATTCCGATACAACGGCTGACTTGTTGTGTCGGCATACAGGTTAGCTCCTGTTTCTGGGTGACTGAGCATTGTCAGATTTGATGTGGATACCTCACTGAGAGATCTGTTTAAAACCTGATGCACAGTTTGATGCATGTCTCTGCAGCTGTCAGCCTGTCTGTCTTGGTCTATGGATCCTAGAAAGGTCCCTGCAGCAGTCAGAATTCAGACCGGGCACACAGGCCTGTGTTGGCTGGAGCTGGGAGCTGTCAGATCTCATCCATGCCTCTGCATTTGACTACATTTAACCCCCTCTGGAAGTTTGGGAAACATGAGCGATGGATATACCCTAGGTTATACTGTATTATGCTAGTATTCTCTGCTGGGGGTGGGGATATCGGAAAGGAAGTAGAGCAAGAAGTATCAGTCTGTCAAACCTGTGCATTATTTATGTCATTAATGTCATTTTTTACTTTACACAAGGCTGAAATTTGTCTTGCATCTTGATAGTTTCTTTGCTAATGGGAAATATGTGATCTGCTTTATCGTTTTTGGTTCCATTGATTCTGAAACACATTTTATAATGCACCAAACGTTGTACATATCCACGCAATCATGAGCAAGTTGTGAATAATCCACGTATATAGGGAGGCTGCGATTATGTGACCAATGTGCTTATAGGGGTAAAGCAGTCCTGAGCAGTCTCCTTAAGGAGGCAGGTTGGAGTGGTGGCTGGGTGACAAAACACAGGACTTTCCCCAGGAGACTGGTTTTCAGGACCATGTGAACTTTGAGTGAACTTTGAGTCATTCTAAGGTACATCATCACCATATATCCTTTCCTTAACCCAACCACAGTACCTCTACTTGCCTATACCTAACCTTCATAATTCCATTAATTATAAAACTTCATGCTCAGTAGGTAACGTCATTCAAGGGGCGCTAATTTATAGGATATTATACGAATGTGCTGAGTAGGACCAGAGTGCAGTGGACAAGTGTTTGTTGCTAGCTTGGCATTATGCCTTTACAAGATTCAAAAGTATATTTATCATTTGAATTTGGTGACAAGAGATTCATACTCTGAAAGCTATTAGTTCATTAAAAGCCATTCATTAAAAACCAAACACAATTTCAAAAATTAAGGTATTGATATGACTTTACATCTATCCAGAAACTGTAAAATTTGACTGATTTTGATAGAGCATGCTACATATAAGCCATACATACACCTTACAATTTACACCCAATGCAATAGGGTTAGTTCTCTGCTAAACAAATTTCTGTGTATGCTGATTATGATAACAAGCATTCGTTTTTCAAAAGGTTGTATTAATAGTTTTTTTTTTTCAGATATTACACACCTTGTAAGTCTTATTTACATTTTAAATTCAATAAATGACTTATGAAATGACTATTTAATTCGCCAGTCAACAGAAAACTAATTTGGCATAGGAGGAAAATTTAGTGGATCTCAAAAGTAATTGGGAATCATCTATCCAGATTTGTACAAAATTTCATGGCAATCCATCCGATCCAGTCCATCCATCTGTTGGTGAGATATTTCAGTTTGGAGCAAAGTGGTGGTGCTAAAAGGTTAATGCTGTTGTGGGAAGTAGAGGAGACATACTTGTGTATGTGAGCAGTGTCTGTGTGTCCTGCTGGGGGTTATGATAGCTACATCTGCTCACATATCATTAACTTAGGTGAACCAGAATGAGTTCTCCACTCCTGGTTCAATAAACATCAGATACTGTGGCTCACAGCGGGTGACTCTGACACTGTCTGTGAGACAAATCAGCACAGGTGATGATTCATTTATTCACACTTACAGCTGAAAACAGAGAGATCTAGCATCTAGCAATTCCACAATTTATCTCATATTTACCAATCTGATATGTGTCTGGTCAGTTACATTCAGTCAGGGTTAAATGATACATGGCATACAGAGTGTGCCCTGTCCGATTAACTGATGTGAGACAACAGAATTGTCTGGGAACAGCCTGAGCCATGCCATATATGCTTGGATGACATCATACCCACATGAAATCAGTAAAGCCTTTATCAACTGCCTGGTAGTCCCAGTTGAGGTGTGAGTTGAGTTTTCATTAGCCCAGACAACGTCATGATGGCTGGTAATGATGTTATACAGAAGGATCCGAAACTGTTGGAGTTGATTACTACGGGGGAATTTAAGTCAATTATAAAGCACAGAGAAAACAGCACTCTTGGTCAGTGTGATTGCTACTTAAATTCTCACTGAGGTCATTTTAGAAAATTGTACATATTTATGTATGTAACTGTTCTTTTTGTGCTGCTTTTTATCTGGATGCTGTGCTTGCTCACTTGTGGTATGTCACAGTTGTACTTGTCTGCTTGTGTTATAGTTGTAACGATGTTTACGCTGCCCTCTTGGCCAGGTCACTCTTGAAAAACAGATTTTAAATCTTAATGAGGTCTTCTACCTGGTTAAATAAAGGATTTACATATATTGATCATTCATTCATTCATTTTCCATAACTGCTTATCCTGTTAGGGGTCGTAGGGGGGCTGGAGCCTTTCCCAGCTGACACTAGGCGAGAGGCAGGGTACACCCTGGACAGGTCACCAGACTATCACAGGGCTGGCATATAGAGACAGACAACCATTCACACTCACATTCACACCTACGGACAATTTAGAGTCTCCAATTAACCTGCCAGTCTTTGGACTGTGGGAGGAATCCACACTGACATAGGGAGAACATGCAAACTCTACATTAAAACTCAACATGCAAACTCTGTACTGAAGGGCTCTCCCACCCTGATGTTCAAACCTTCTTGCTGTGTGGCACAAAATGTGTGTGCGTGTGTGTGTGTGAGTATCATCATGGCAAAATGTCATCCAGGCAACACCTTTTGTAGGGGGAACTAATACCACAACTTCCAGTGGTTTTGAATATTTTGCCAGATCTTTGTATATCTATCTATCTATATCTATCTATCTATCTGTCTGTCTGTTTGCTGACAGATTTTGTCCACATGATAGCGACACAACTGTGCAAGATACAGTCACAAAACTGTGTGGTTTGTAGTTGAGATTATAATGAGTTTGAAGATGGGTCAGGGTGTCAAATAGGGGGGCCAACCCACTTTACCAATCTGGCCCATATTCGTTTCAAGTCATGGATTGCTGTATTGTGTCTGGAGTGAGTTGATTGCAAGATGATCTCTAGTTCAAAATGTATTTCATGATATTTGTTGGAAATAAGACAAAAAAAGAATAACACCAGAGCATAGAACTGTTGACACGGTGCTCCGGGTGTACATATGAATTGCCACTAGAACACAAATCACTTTCTTTGAAATACTTTTTGTTTGCTGGGAGCTTTTAAATTTGGATATATTTGTATTATGTACTAAATTAAAAAAAGCACAGAGCATGTTTGTATTTTTACCAAGACACAGTGATGGCTGTCACTGTTTTCACCTGATGAGTCTCTGTGTTTGTGCGTGTGTGACACCAATTGTAGCAGTAACTACCATAGAAGCATATTAGTGTACTTTGCCACGTGTTTTATATTATGTGTCTGTCTGGGGACAGATTTTGTCAGTGCAATAATGCTGCAACCGTGTAACATATAGTCATGTAACTTCTACACTTGTACAGGTGTGTCACGTCCACGTCTGAAGATGGGTGAGGTCCGAGCTAGGGGGCCACTTTACTCATCTGGCCCAAGTTTGCTTTAGATCATGGATCACTGTGAAAAATGTGTGTGCACTAATTGCAAGTTCTGTTTTGAGCGATGCATACAAAAAGAATTGTAAAGTCACAGTCACAAAACATTGTGAAGACTTATCATTAATGGGCCCAGTCAGCAGCACGCACGCACACACACACACACACACACACATACACACACATAACAAAGTAGTGCTTGAAGTGGAGCACAAAAGGGCTTATGTGAAATTTAATTGTTTTTAAGAAAGATCAAAAGCAGTAAATTTTCCTCACAGCTGAAACCGAATTTCATGACATAGTGTTGCCAGGTATTTCTGTAGTTGTAAAACTCTTGGAGTTTGCACTGCAGCTTGCAACTTAAGTTAGCAACATGGAAATCATTGTAGCTGAATTTCATGAAACTCGGTTTTGTAAGTGTCCTATGAGTTTGGATTTTACATTTACAGTCAGGGAGTAGTGTGTAAAAGCGCTTTGTTAAGAAACAGCCTACTTGGGTGAGCCAGCCCAATTGAAGTACTTCAACCAAGGCAACAAGGGCAACCTTCAAGATAAACTTAATAGCCTATTCCATTAGTTAGCTTCAATATTTCTTACACCTGATTTATCTGAAGGGATCAATGTGCATCAACTTAATCTACTTAGTCAATTGTCACCTGGGCTGGACACAGATCGGACATTGTCTTGAAGGTGACTCTAGACTATTAGAGGTGATGATTAATTTAATGATAGTGACATTTAATTATCATTTAACTGACTCCCCAAAGAGAGATAGAGAGAGAAAGAGGAAGTTAATTTTTAAGTTGTAATTCTCCGATGTAATTCACTGTAACTGTCAGGTTTACCAGTGAAGTATATGAAACTACTCAGCTAACAGTGACACCTGAAGGTGAACCTGTGACAGCTGTCTCATAAGAATGAATCAGAACACTGTGTAAACCAGCATCATACGTGTGTACAGGCCACCATTCACCATGCCACAGATTTGTTTTAAGTGTTGCAACAGCTTGGTTTCTATTAGTGAGAGACCAGTGGATGCACCTTCAGTGAAACTGGCTGTCACTGATCTTCTGCTGCATTAAAGTTGTTGTCATTCTGTGAGAGATACCAGAGAAGCAGTGGAACTAGACATAAATGAGTTAAATAATGAAATGTTCAGCAGAACAATCAACATCCTAACTTTACAAACAGAAAAAAGACTGATTGGAGAATAAGAGGCACAGAAGATCACAACAACCTCTGTCTTCAAAGACAAAAGCCTACATTGAATCCTGCTGATTGCTGATGCTGTGCTGTGAATAACTGTGGATAATAACTGCTCGTTTGTTTACTGTATCAGCATATGACAGGCTGCTGTCTGTCTGCTTTTCTCTGCTGCTTAATAGGATGCATTGTTCAGCTCTGTGCTGCAATTCCCTTTTAATTACGTTCTCTGCTCCAGGACCAATGGCCCAATGAAACGTTATTTCATAAAAGGGAAATGGCTTTTGGTGCCTGTGAGGAACTGTTATGTCCTCAGTCAGATAGATGGAGAGGAAAATGTCCTGTCTGTAACAGCTCAAAGATTGCCTGTTTGCAGCCTCAGATACTCCTCCACACTGAGTGTACAGAACAGGAGCACAGTGTTCTTAACAGTCAACTGTTGGAGGGGATCTTCAAGTTTGGGACCTGGGGCAGTTTACTTTTTGTAACACAAACATATGCCTCATATATTTCTACTTTAATTCCTACATTTCCCAGATTGCCGATCAACCCCCCATATGGTGGGAGTACGCTATTTGCTCATATGAGTACATTTAACCCCATCATGTTTTGTGGCTGCACTGCATCCTGGTCATCTGAGGCCACAGTGGTAGAAACTGGCTTCTTTGCAAGAGGATAAAGAACCCTTGAGCAGCAGTTATCTTAGAACCGTGCTAGCAGAAAAAATCAGTCGGCCACACATCACACACTGACATAATGGGGATTACTTCAGAATAGTATCTAGGAATGTCAACAACTTCATCGCTTAATAACCGAGAAGATGTTTGACTGATTACGCATGGCAGTCTATCGGGTAATTGAGCTACTCTTCGCTGCTAGCTAGGTGGGAGCTAGCTGGCATCACTGCTTACTCACTGCACTAATAATGCCATCCCAACTTGACAACAATGCTGAGGAGGTATGGTGACAACCCTCCTATCCCTCCCCAGGTCACGCCAAAGGACAAGCAGCTCAATTCTGAGCAGCAAACCCCCTTTAGCATCATCAACTATATTATCACTATTAGCAGTGTCAACATGGCTTGTGGTGCTAACATAGTTAAGGATGCTAAAGGAGTTTTGCAGCTCAAAATGGCCTCCAGAGGGTTGCCACCATATTTCCACAGCAACACCTGGGATGAATTTGCATTTCCTGGGATTGCAGAGGCATGACCGACCCTACTCTCCCTCTGATTGGCTAATGCTCACTGACTTCATTGCTTGGGTTAGTTAGGTTTTGGTAAGGGGAGTGGGGTTGGTTAGGGTTGTGCATGGAGTGCAGAGCAGCCAAGAATTAACTAGTTAGTTGGCTTTCGCAATCTAATCAATACATTAATAAGACAAGTGAAACTGACGAACTTAATCTGTAAGTTTTTGCAAGTTTATCATCTATCTATATAGACACAGCACCCATTATTTTAAAAGGGTAATTTCAGATTATAACAACCCAGGTCTGAGGACCACTAAGTTGCTTTTTTCCTGGAGCTTTCAACTGCATTTCCCATCTTCCTCAGTGAATTGGAATGGTTGGCTCAGTTGTTATCATATCACATAAGTATGAAGCTATGAGCTAACTCCTTAGCAATAACTCTTTTTGCTGATTGTGAGACACAATTGAAAGGGTCAGAAAATCATCAGTTATTATTCACCAAAGTAATTACTACGATGTGGAAACATGATGACATCACTAAAAACAAGTCAGAAGTGTCAGATGATCAGACACAACCAACAGATGACCCGGTCCTCTAAACCACTTTATTTGGAGGTATATTGTTATTGATGTTATTCTCACTATTATTATCATTACAGGGCCCTTTAAGGCAGACTGCTGTGAGATTCTTATCTTTAACCTCAGATTTAAGGCTGAACTGGTCTGAGTGGCCATGTTAAGCTCACCACAATAAAACCTACTGCGATGTAAAGAGTCACATCTGTGCACATTTTTTTAGGATCAGAGAGTGACTAAGCATATCTGATGAGAGGTGTTGGTAGAGGGGGAATGAGATTGAGATTTGCTGATGTTTTGCTACTGTAAGCATGTGGCCCTGTCACACAGGCTGCCTGCAGCCACAGCTCGTTGGGGAGTAGAAATAGAGCTTAATTTCATTACCCCATGCCAACTGCCACTGGGGAGAAAACAATGGACTGGGAAAATCTAATTATGCAAGATAGCAGGGAGGAGGGGAAAGGTGGGTGTGATGGGGATGAGTTGGCAGCGACGAGAGCAGAGTGGATGTCTTTAAACATATGCGCTATTTGCTGAGGAAGCCCTCACAACGCGCCCTGTGGCATTTGTGGCACCATAGCAAAGCCTCATGCTTTCCTCTCGGGTGGGGGCCATATGGGTGATTTCATGGTGTGTCAGTCAGCGGCAGAGCGAGCACCCCTGCAGGTTGAGTCAGGGGCCCGAGGGAGCAGGCTGAGTGCATACAGAGGGAGGGGGAAATGGAGGACGGATGGGGAATTATCACTGACAGCCATCTCCTGGAGAACATCGGACACATGGGTCCCCGTGGAGCTGCTGGTCGGAGTTGGTTGCTGGGGCGATGGGAAGCAAGATGACACCACGGGTCCAATTGGGGGCCCAGGGCGGGGCCAGCAGCTGTCAGTCTCTCCTCTCTGCAAGGCATGTTCTGAGCATAGATGGTGACAGGATAGCTGGCATATGGGAGTGTTACTACAGTGACATGCTCTTGTCAGCTGCCCATCACTGTCTCCATGGCAACAATAGATGAAACTAGGTAGATGCTAAAATGTAACCACAGAACACCTCGTCCTGTCCTACTGTGCTGTGATTGGCTAGTTCTTGTCACATCTGTGTGTCAAGGTCTGAGGCGGTTAGGGTTAGGGCAAAGATGTCATGGTTAAGATTAGTACTAGCCAATCACAGCACAGTAGGGTGGGAGTAGGCATTTAATGGGTATAGTCCAGTATCTGCACACTAGATATAGCTCCACAGATTTAATGGAATATCACCACATGTGACATTTCGGGCCCGGGCCCTTCATCAGACATCAGATGTCATAAACCTATTACAAGCTTTTGATTTCTCTCAGCATGTGTCTGGCCCCACCCACAACCGAGGCCATACCCTGGATCTGATTATTGGAAAGGGACTCAATATTACAATCACCTCAATCAAGGATATCACCATATCAGATCATTTTTGTATTTCTTTTGATGCCTCATTTACGCCACAAAAGTATTAAGGATGCAGACAGTAAAAAAATGCTATATTGGTGCTGATACCGCTAAATCTTTCACTGAATCCTCTACCACATCCATGTCCGATCTGGCTCTGTATACATCTATGTCCCCAGATGTCCTGGTAGACAACTTCAATCTGAGAGTGACAAACCTCATTGACAATATTGCACCCCTGAAAACAAAAACATTCATTCATTCATCTTCTAACCGCTTCATCCTCTTGAGGGTCGCGGGGGGGCTGGAGCCTATCCCAGCTGACATCGGGCGAGAGGCAGGGTACACACTGGACAGGTTGCCAGACTATCGCAGGGCTGACACATAGAGATAGACAACCATTCACACTCACATTCACACCTATGGACAATTTAGAGTTATCAATTAACCTAGTCCCCATATTGCATTGTCTTTGGACTGTGGGAGGAAGCCAGAGTGCCCGGAGAGAACCCACGCTGACACGGGGAGAACTGGAAACCCTCTTACTGTGAGGTGACAGTGCTAACCACCACACCACCGTGCTGCCTGAAAACAAAAACAATCTCTGGAAAACAAAAGACTCCTTGGATAAATGATACTTTTGTGAAACAACTAAGAAAAAAAAAAAAAAAAAAAAAAAAAAGAAAGTAGACGAGCAGAGCACAAATGGAGAAAAAAACAAGCTTCAAATTCACTATGACATCTACAAAGACTGCCTCTACAACTATAATAAAAAAAAAACACCAGACAATCATTTTTCACCTCTCAATCCTTGTACTCCTAGATCTCGTTCGACACTGTCGATCATGGGATCTTACTTGACAGATTGCATAACTGGCTCACTACCTACCTACAAGACAGGTATTTCTTTGTGTCCATCAATAATTATGCTGACCAGGTTGCTGTGACCTGTGGGGTTCCACAGGGTTCAATCCTTGGTCCACTCCTGTTTAATTTATACATGCTTCAGCTTGGGCACATTATACAGAAACATAATATACAATACCATAATTATGCAGATGATACACAACTCTATATCTCCCTCTCTCCTGATGATTTGAGCCCTGTGGAAACACTACTCAAATGCATCGATGACTTTAATACATGGATGAATCAAAATTTCCTCCAGCTAAACAATGATAAAACAGAAATCATTATCATAGGTCCAAAAGCAAAAAGACAGGAAATCTCAGCCATTCTTCGTTCATCTGCTCTCAAGTGCAAAGAACATTGTTGTCATCTATGCTGATCTTAACTTTCACTTTCATATTAACAATGTCACAGTATCATTCTTCTTCCAATTGAAAAACATCTCAAAAATCCGAGACTTTCTGACAAACTTAGATGCTGAAAAACTGGTTCATGCATTTGTAACAAGCAGACTCGATTCCGGACTCCCTCAAAAATCCATCAAACGACTGCAACTTATTCAAAATGCTGCTGCACATATTTTAACCAGAACTAAGAAATATACACACATCATCCCAGTTCTTCAGTCCTTACACTGGCTCCAATTGAAGGCCAGAATTGAATTCAAAATTATTCTTAATGGCTATATGGCACTGAATGGCCTTGCCCCAAATTATATTAAAGAATTACTTGTGCCATATGAGCCAATGAGAACTCTCAGGTCATCAGCTAATGGTCTCCTCATTGTTCCCGTGTGCGCACTAAAGCTGGAGAGGCAGCATTCAGCTGCTATGCTCCTAGCAGATGGAATGCCCTTCCAAGCAATGTCAGAAATGCGCCAACATTGAGCTCTTTTAAAAGTAAACTTAAGACATTTCTTTTTTACCGCTGTTTTTAACTAGCCTGTTAATTGGTATTGTTTTAATTTGTCACTAAATACTAGAATCACTATGCACTTTAAATAAGATGCATCCATGTACGCTTGCATACATTCATGTTCTTGTTTGTTTGTCTGTCTGCATGCTTGTAAATATGTGCTCATATTTTATGTTTTTATACATGTCTTCTGTGAAGCACAATGTGTTGCTTTCTGTATGAAATGTGCTTTATAAATAAATCTCCTTCTACTGTGTTTCCACCGGGAATAGTGCCACAAAAAACTTGTAGCACTATTTGACCTGCTAGAGTGGTGCCACAAAAAGTGGTTGTTATTTACAGAAACATCACTGTGTTTCCAGTTGGGATTGTGCCCGTAACATCAGATGTTTTAAGCCATAAAATAATCTTTTCCTAACCACAGAGCAGCAAAAACTTTCAACTTGGTGCCATAGGAACTGGGTCCTTATATCCACCAAGTAATTGCCCTCATGCTCAGCAAAGTTCATGGGCCACTGTAAATTAGATTATGAGATGTTTTGTGTGCAAAGTTGAAATCCTGGGGTAGGGATGTGGAGAAATCTGCTTTTACACTTGGCTGGCAGAAGTACAGTATGTCTGAAGTTCCTTACCAAACCTACATCCTTTTTCCACCAAAATTAGGATGTATATATGGGGTCTTTAAACGCAGGAAAACACGCTAAAACTGGTGACGTACTGCTTTCCTGTTGTCAGTAGACCAGAGCCATGTGCACAGCTGTGCAGTAGAGGAGGTTACCTTTGTGGGTTTTTTTTTTTTTTTTACTGGGGTGTCACATTCATGACACGAATGTGCCAGAAAACAAGGTTAGTAAACAGCAGAAAGCAGCATAGAGGCCAGTAAAAATGTTACACTTGTTACTTCTTTTTTATATCTGTTAATTATTCAGTCTTTCCTTCAAACTTTGTGCCATCTAATTTTGAGTAATATTTGAATGGTGAGACAGCCAAAGATTACCGTGTCACCCGGGTGTCATGTTTTCATCGCTGCTGATTGGAGCTGGAGTGGATTATTATACGTGGGTACTGCAGAGTCATTTGTCCCAGAAATGAATGGACATTGTAACCAAGGCCTTAACACCTGCACCCTGTCCTCAGATCCAAGCTCTCACTTTTCAGTCCGCCATTGTCCCTCTCCAGGCGCAGATTCATGCTTCCTCTTGGTCCTGTTTTTATCCTTGAACTTTCCAGTCTTATTCATTCCCTGCATGCCTGCTACCTGTCCCTTAGTCTCTCATTGAACTACACTTGTCCCTTGTTCCCTCAAAAGCTTTTCAGCCATTCCAGCCTGTTCTGTTCCCTCTTCCTGTCTGTCTGCCTGCTCCTTGTCCCTGCTCTGTAAACCTGCCTGCTGCCCACGTCTTTGACCTGCTGCTATTTGTAACCTGTGGCAGGGCTAAAGCTTCCTGTCGGATTTGTTTACCTCTAGACTGCCTTCAAATTGCCCAAATGTAAGCCTTTCTATTGACCAACCCCTCTTTTAAAGTCCCTTAAACTCAACCTGCTCTGCCTCCATGTGTTTGCCTTTGGATCTCCTTCCTTGTTGTCTGTACTCATGACACTGCAGCTGATTACAACCCCACAATGCATTTGTGGATCAAAAGAGAAACAATTTAGTCATTAAAAACACGAACGCCATCTCAGGAGCCAAGCAGCTAGAGTATGAAATGGCATGACTCATCAGCGTTACTGTTGCTGTATGACTTATGTAATCTTTCATGTCCCTTTGAATATATTTGCACGAAGGCAGTTGATAAGTACACACAATGATTCACAATTGACTTGACTGAAATTAAAGAAACCTGCTTAAAACTTGCTTAAAATGCATTTCTGGGCAGCATAATTTCATACAGTAAAGGCCATGGCAATCTGAACAGTGGCTGTGTAGGAACGACAGGGCGACCAACACTGCACCCTTAGTCTCCACTAACTATAATGAATATGCTCAGGTTCAGGACAGGATCTTTATCAGAGTCATTCAGCACTTCCAACCTTTTTTACCAGCTTTAATGGGGACAAAAACTGTACGGGCAGGGTAATGATTTCTATTAATCAAGGTCAGGAACTACAATCAAAAGGATAAAGAGATGTAAATCAGCAGCTTCTGCTAAATGAATTCATATCTCAAAGCATCTGATGATCATATAACAGAGAAAAGAACCTGCTGGCAAAGAGAAAAAGGAAATTGTCCAATCTGGTGCCTCAGGAAGCCGAATCCCTCCCCTGCCAAGCTGTGTGACATATTCCACTGCTAATATACAATATGATTCTCTATCTAAAAGGCTGTGGAGCACAGAGAGGACTGCATGCTGCAGATGGAGCAGAAGCGCTGACAGCCAATCACTGCGTCGCATCATTAAAGTGTTGGTTTTGCATGGCGCTGCCTTAATGGCTGTTGTGCGTCCCTTTGACGGGGCCACTCCACTGGCACTGCTGATAAAATGGGACTTATTGTGACTCAGCATTTTTTTGAGAGAAGATTTTCTTAATCTTATCCAGGACCAACGCCAAGTTGTTGAGCGAGCGATGCTCCAGCCTGGACCCCGCCGAAAAGCTGCTTGAATGATTCAAAGGCAGAACAGGAAGCAGGAGGGAGGGGTGGTGAAAACAGTGAAAGGCAGAGCTGGAGGAGAGAGAGAGATACTAAAAGCTCTTAGCCATTAATATCTGCAGTTCTAGACGCTGTAAGCATGGAAATGAGAGTGTCGCTCATTTAGACGGGATGTGCAGAGCTGAGAGCTTAAGCAGCAATAGGAACAGAAGGAGGAAATGACATGATGGGTTTGGATAACTCACACATTGCGTTCCTCACTTTGAATAGATTAATGCGTGTTTTTGCAAAAGGTGAAACCAAGTTAAAAATGATTTCATAGAAAACCCTATTCATCAAGTTGATAAAAACAGGCCTAAACAGAGCTGAAAAATCTGCCAGTGGTGCTCAAGCTAAGATCAGCAGCTCAGAAACACAGGATTTATCCTCTGGAGGCCATGAATACACAGGGAATCTTAATGAAATTATTAGTTTAATCACGGTAAATATGCTCTGTCATTTCAACATGCGGTTGTGTTGTTATTGTGTTAACTGGCTGACTAGCATCTTGAAAACATCCTGTTGGTCCTCTGGTTTCCCTTTTTGAATGACAAACACAGGCTACCGCCACCTGCTGTTATGGAGAGTTATTTCCACTCACGAAGGCGCAGTATGTACACGCTAGCTGGCCATGGGCTCTGATGTTTGTGGTGTATTTAAGTGCAACTTTTTGGCTAAGACACAAACGACTTGAGGAGATGCAAAAATCAGTCTTCACTGCTAAGAGTTATTGGTGTTGGTGTGTCTGGGTTTGCAATGAGACAAGTTGAAACAGACAATTTTTTTGCAATGATCCATTCTGCACATTCTAAATAGCCTGCTGGTTTACACCAATGCAACTAGATGAGACGGTATTTCATCATTATAACTGTACTTCTGTTCTGATTTCCAGGGTTTCAGGCATATTTTGTGGCTGAATATAATTTGTAGATTCTTAAAATATGAATGAAGATAGTGATAGTAAGATACTGGCTACAGTTGCATTTGTAGTAGTGATGAAACAGCATCAGCATCAGATGGACTGTTTTGATAATAAATACACAACAATAATATAAATAACCAGTCAGTGAGAGAGAGAGAGAGAGAGAGAGAGAGAGAGAGTGAGTGTGCGTGTGTGTGTGTGTGTGTGTGTGTGTGTGTGTGTGTGTGTGTGTGTGAGGGGGGCAGAAGCACATACAGTTAGCAGCAGCAGCCACCCAACGTCCGACACCAGCACACTGTGAGGACAGAAACAGAGGGCTTTGCGGGAATGTAACACTTGCTGCAGCAGTGAACACACTGTCTGTGGTCATTTTGACTTGACCACAGACATCACTACAAGCCCATTGGACAATGAAATAGGTGACATGCATTACGTTTAAGAACCAGTCACTGGTAATTTGACCATCAGCCAGCTTGAGCTGACTTCAGACCGGCCAGCTCACAATAGTGCAACTTTTCTCTGTAACGCTCTGAAATGGTTTAGTCTTGTCGCTAATTATTGGTCTGACCTGGGCTTTGGAAAGACCTTTGTCATGCAACCATGGTATTGGTCAAGAGGAAATATTGGCCTGATGGAGGGATAGAGGAAAGGGCAGCATGATCATTATGAT